>JBAIAC010000030.1:64865000-67265000 GCA_037349315.1 Chelydra serpentina
GGGTCCCACCTAGCCAACCGCTGCCCCCTCCTGGGTTTTTCCTGATGTCTTTTAAAGGACGCAGTTGATGGGTTCTCCATCAGGGATACGCATAATTAAGGATTTATGAAACCAATATCACAAGGCTGCCTATTCAGTGAGACAGTCCAGCCACCCCTGTGCTGGGGAAGCCCAGGGAAGAAATAATTTCATTGATGAGATTTCAGTATTGCTTAGGCCTGCTCTACATTCCATCCATTTAACTAAATCATTATAAAAACAATTTTTGTCAATTCAACACCAGATCAAGCCATACCAATATAAATGCTTTAATCTCACTATAACTGTGGCCTCACTAAGGGACTGGCGCCATTTTAACTGGACTCCTTTTCAGTTAGTTTTTTGCACTCTAACTAAATCTGAGTGTCAACAAGGCCTTTATGCTAAGTGATAAGATTGTGCACTGAGGGCAGGTTTGCCTCTAAATTGAACAGCTTTCCTGTTGCTTGACTCTTCAGTTTAACATTAACAACGAAGAGTCTTTGTGGCACCTTAAAGACTAACACATTTATTTGGGTATAAGCTCTCATGGGCTAAAACCCACTTCATTAGAGTGGAAAATACTGTCGGGAGGTATAAATACACAGCGCATGAAAAGATGAGAGTTGCCTTACCAAGTGGGGGGTCAATGCAAACGAGGCCAATTCAATCATGGTGGATGTGGCCATTCCCAACGGTTGACAAGACAGTCTGAGTATCAACAGAGGAGAAATTATTTTTTGTAGTGACCCATCAACTCCCAGTCTTTATTCAGACCTAATTTGATGGTGCCCAGTTTGCAAATTAATTCCAGTTCTGCAGTTTCTCATTGAAGTCTGTTTTTGAAGTTTTTTTGTTGAAGAATGGCCACTTTTAAGTCTGTTATTGAGTGTCCAGGGAGATTGAAGTGTTCTTCTACTGGTTTTTGAATGTTACAATTCTTGATGTCTGATTTGTGTCCATTTATTCTTTTGCGTAGAGACTGTCCGGTTTGGCCAATGTACATGGCAGAGGGGCATTGCTGGCACATGATGGCATTTATCACATTGGTAGATGTGCAGGTGAACGAGCCCCTGATGGTGTGGCTGATGTGGTTAGGTCCTATGATGGTGTCCCTTGAATAGATATGCGGACAGAGTTGGCAATGGGCTTTGTTGCAGGGATTGGTTCCTGGGTTAGTGTTTCTGTTGTGTGGTGTGTAGTTGCTGGTGAGTATTTGCTTCAGGTTGGGGGCTGTCTGTAAGCGAGAACTGGCTCCCAAGGTCTGTGAGAGTGAGGGATCGTCCTTCAGGATAGCTTGTAGATCCTTGATGATGCGCAAGAGAGGTTTTAGTTGGGGGCTGTAGGTGACGGCTAGTGGCGTTCTGTGACTTTCTTTGTTGGGCCTGTCCTGTAGTAGGTGACTTCTGGATACCCATCTGGCTCTGCCACAAGGACTCCTTGTTGTTTTTACTGATACAGACTTAAGCCCACGAAAGCTTATGCCCAAATAAATTTGTTAGTCTCTAAAGTGCCACAAGAACTCCTCATTGTTTTTGCTGATACAGACTAACACGGCTACCCCTCTGAAACATGTCACCAGTTTAACATTGCAGTTAATAGTTCTGTGTGTAATGAGGTGACAATTAACCTCCTCTTGGTTCAATGGTAGCTGAAACAATGGAAAACCACGGCCCAAGGACTAGACAGCATTGAAACCTAGGCAGTGTCTTGCCATGCAGCCAGAGGGGTTCCCTACAGGTCTGATAATAAACACGGGCATGGGATTGATCTGAGTGCAGCTGTTTATGTGTGAGCGAGCGAGAGAGAAGAGACAGCATGGAACCATAGAGGGTGACCCTGAGAAAAAGTTGAGAGAGAAGTGGGCAAAGTGCCAGCTGAATGAGGCTTGGAGCTGTGAGCATGGAAACTGTGTCCTGTTTGTTTGATTCCTGCTGTATTCAGGAAAACAGGAGTTTGATGCAATCCTATTTACAAAGAAATACCTGATCCATCAATTTCCAGGGGTGGCAGGTTTGTAGAAATGTTGGAGGTGCCTAGAATCCGCCCTCCCAAACTCCGCCCCCACCTGCCTAAGGTTCTGGGAGGGAGTTTGGGTAGGGGGAGGAGGTCTGGGGTGCAGGTCTGGGGTGCAGGCCCTGGTTAGGGCAGGGGATTGGGGTGTAGGGTGCAGGCTCTGGGAGGGAGTTTGGGTGCTGGGTGCAGGCTCCAGGCTGGGGCAGGGGGTGGGGGTGCAGGAAGGGGTGAGGGAGTTTGGGGGTGGGGAGGAAGATGGAGTGCAGGCTCTGGGAGGGAGTTTGGGGATGGGAGGGGGTGCTGAGGGAGGGGATGCAGGGGTGAGGGCTGTGGGGTGTGGCTGGGGATGGGTTTGGGGTGTGACTGGGGATGAGGGGTTCAGGAGGCAGGAGGGGGCTCATGGCTAGGGCAGAGGGTTAGGGTGCGGGGGGATGAGGGCTCTGGTGGGGGGTGGGGATGAGGTGTTTGGGGTGTGGGAGAGGCTCAGGGTTAGGGCAGAGGGTTGAGGTGCAGGGGGGTGAGGGCTCTGGCTGGGGATGTGGGCTCTGGGATGGGGCAGGGCTGGGGATGAGTTTGGGGTGCAGGCAGGCTGCCCCGGGCTCAGGCCAGAGAGGAGGACTCCCCCCAACCCTCTCCCCACCGGCAGCAGTAAGCTCTGGGGGAGGGTCCCCCCACTTCCTCCCTCGGCAGCACTCACCCCACACCACTGTCACTGCACGTGCTCCTAGGGCTACTCTAAGGTCCAGGAAGCCCACTTGCCTCCCCTGTGGTGGGTACCGGGAGGGGGATTGCCATCACATGTGCGCCTCCTCCCTTGCTGCTGCCCCTCACTGTAACCTCACTGGAGGTGGGGGGTGGGGCTACTCCTTGCCCAGAGTGGGGCAGGAGTGGTGACTGCAGGCGGTGGGGCCCTGTGCTGGTGGAGGGTCCCTCCGGAAAAGGGAAGGGTCCAAGCAGAAGGGCAGGGTAAGGGCAGCCTGCCCTGCCACTAGTGGATGGGGAGGGCACTTGGACCTTGTGGCAGCATTTGAAACTGGGAGCCGGCAGAGTGGAGTCAGGGTGGAGCTGCAGGGGAAAGACAGGGACACTCCGGGGTCCAGAGGAGGCACACAGGGACAGCAAGTGGGGGATGGGGGGACACTCGGGGGAGGTGCATGAGGGCAGCAGGCGGGGCCAGGGGAGAGACCCAGCCCCAGACATTGGTGGAACCAGGACCCAGGGCCCTGAATATTGGTGGAGCCCGGGCACCACGGGCCCATATAACTCGCCGCCCCTGTCAATTTCTCCTCTTCACACAAACAATTCTCAAGACCATTAAATTGGCTAACTGCACAGGCCAAAAGTGGTAACTCTATGCAAGTATCCAGGTTTGGTTTGATTTGGTTTTTGACAACCTGTGTTGTAGTCTAAAAGTGTGGTTACTTATTAGTAGAGTGTAACAGGCAAACTCACAGAAATTAGCAATACACAGTTCTTAAGACAATCTAATGTGTGAAATGTAGAAGCATGGAGGAATTGCACGGATGATATGTAGTGGAACTGTAGCTGTCACTAAAGAGGTAATAGGTCTAGTGGGTAGGGCACTGGACTGGGAGTCAGGTAATGTTGGGTCTAGTCCCCGCTCTCCCATTGGCTGAGGTGAGTCACTCCCTCTTTCTAAGCTTGATCCCTCTCACAAAGCTAGTCTCTGTAGATAAGTAGGGCTGGTCAGGAATTCTTTGAAAAGCCATTTTCTTTTAGCAAAAAATGCGGATTGGTCAATGTGATGGGGCATCTGCCCCACACTGGTGGAGAAAGGGTTAAAAGCAGCCCTGGGGAGGCTGTGCAGCAGACAGCCAATCAGTGAGGGGCTGTAAGGAGCAGCTAATCAGGGTAGAGCAGGCCCATATATAAGGGGAGCTGTAGGGCAGAGGAGTCAGTTCCCCCTTGGGAGCCCAGGGAGAGAGGACTGGGTCCCTGAAGGGCTGAGGGAACCGCCAGCACCCTGGATGGAGCATTACTGGGCTGGGTCAGCGGAGCGAGAAGGAGCTTCAGCCTGACTAGCTGGCTGAAAGACTGAAGCCTGGATACAGGGGCAGAGAAGGTGCTAGGGCTATGGGGAAGTGGCCCAGGGAAACGGATGGTGGGGGTTGAAGGAGACACAGCATGTGGCTGCTGCCTAGACGGTCCCTGGGTTGGGACCCAGTGTGGTGGGCAGGCCTGAGTTTTCTCCCTTCCCTCAGGGACAAGTGGGGGTGAGTGGCCAGTGACAGGCTGCAGTTTACCCCCGAGGCAGGTGGCTAGAACCTTGAGCTGCAGCGGGCCACAGAGGCGAGTGGCTGGACAGAGGACTGCTGCTCCCCCAGAAGAGTGGGGAGAACGTAATGGGGCACTGCCGGAGGGCTATGTCCTGAAGAGGAAGCCGTGATCCTTGAGGCAATGCGGGTCTGGAGCAGACGTGACAGCAGGCGAGACACCACCAGAGGAGGGTGCCCTGCGAAAAGACCGAGCTAATTCCCAGAAAGACCAGCAGGAAGCACCACGGGGGTGAGGCAGAACTGTTACAGTCAAAACCAGAACTGTTCATGAAATAGGAGCTGTTTTGATTAAACTCCCAACTTGAAAAATGTTTGGAATAAAAAGTTCTGAAGTTGTCGAAATGCCCTGTGTTGTTGTAGCTGTGTTGGTCCCAGGATATTGGAGAGGCAAGGTGGGTGACCTTCAAAGCTCTGTGTAAGCTCGAATGCTTGTCTCTCACCAACAGAAGTTGGTCCAGTAACAGATATCACCTCCCACACCTTGTCTCTCTAATGTCTAAACAAAATGTTTCAAAATTATTGTGACAAAGTTCCTCCTCTACCTTGGTGAGTCTTGCGCTTATTGGTGGATTTTGATCACCTCAGAGATCTTCCCCTCTGGTAGAAACCCACAGTCAAATTCCTCCTGTGTCTGATCAGGAGTTGGGAGGTTTGGGGGGAACCCGGGCCCGGCCTCTACTCCGGGTTCCAGCCCAGGGCCCTGTGGACTGCAGCTGTTTAGCGTGCCTCCTGGAACAACTGCATAACAGCTACAACTCCCTGGGCTACTTCCCCATGGACTCCTCCCAACACCTTCTTTATCCTCACCACAGGATCTTCCAGCAGTACACCCTCTTACTCTCAGCTCCTAGTGCCTCTTGCTCCCAGCTCCTCGCACACAGCACCACAAACTGAAGGGAGCTCCTTTTTAAACCCAGGTGCCCTGATTAGCCTGCCTGTCTTAATTGATTCTAGCAGGTTCTTCTTAATTGGCTCCAGGTGTCCTAATTAGCCTGCCTTCCTTAAATTGGTTCCAGAAAGTTCCTGCTTGTTCTAGTACAGCCCCTGCTCTGGTCACTCAGGGAACAGAAAACGATTCATCCAATGGCCAGTATATTTGCCTTCGATCAGACTTCTGTACCCCACTTGTCTGGGTCCGTCACAATATATGAAATGTTTTGACCGGAATTGAAAACTTTTTGGGCTTGTGTAAATGTTTGAGATTTTCATTTGTCCCCATTTGGGGGCGGGAGGGGGGGGGGAATGATATCTTTAAAATGTTCACGGGACAGAAAACAGATTCATGCCCAGTTCTAGTTCTGGGCTAAGCGTAATTAGGCATTGGAACAATTCGCCAAGGATCGTGGTGGATTCTCCATCATGGACCATTTTAAAATCCAGATTGGATGTTTTCTCACAAATCTGCTCTAGGAATTATTGAGGGGCAGTTCTATGGCCTGTGCTATACAGCAGGTCAGACTTGATCATCACACTGGTCCCTTCTGGCCTTGAAATCGATGAATCCGTGGGAGGAAAACCCCACCCTGGCATGTTTGTTACCCCTTGTCCTCTACACCACCCTGGCTGTGCATTTGTCTCAACTGCTTGTTACGTCTGTGAGGCAGGGGCTGTCAATTATATGCTTTTAGAGCACAGGGAGGTCCTATTTCCAACTGGGGTCTCTAGGGTACCACTGTAATATAAATATTAACTCTTTCCCTGGCTCTATTACTCTCAGCAGTGGCTCATTAATACATCTTCCTGGGAATTCACGGTACTTCCATAACCCTTGGCACTTGGAAACACCCAGACATTTTTCGGGTCAGCTTATGGGAAAATTTGCTTTTCCAATCATTTGTGCTTTGCCCAGTAAGAAACCTATGGGAAAGTTTCAAATCACTGCTGCCATTTACAAGGCACCAGAGCAGGGCAGTGAAAGGGTTGTAGCATGGGCTGCCCTGGGACCACATCAGCAATTCCAGCTGTGTGTGTGTCTGGGTCTGTCTGAGACCCCCAAAGTCCCAGGCACCAGCTTCTCTTGTCCATCATTGTTTGTTTTCCCAGCTGTGGGAATGCTTAAAAATATGGCAAACCAGGAAAAAATATATTTTTTTAAATGTATCTCCAGCTTTCAAATCTCCTTGGCTGGAGTCCCAAGCCTTTGCTGTGGGCAGTAACTCAGGGCTGTATACGGGACAGGAAATATAAACTTTGAAAAAAAATGGGATTTATTTTTAAAGAGTGTTTAATTCTGGGAGTTTCTTTCTCATAGCTCCATGCTCCCTTTAGCATCCCAAAGCCGGCACTGCCCTTTCTCCCTAGCCTGGCCCAGGACGCGCCTATCTCATTCATTCCACTGGGCTGTTATTAATAGAGATCTTTCCCTTGCTTATTCTCATTCTTTTTCTCTCAGCTGTTCACCAATCTGCTTCCAGTGTTCAGGGAGCTCCAGGCGGAGGAGAGGGAGTCTAGTGGCTGGAGCGCAGGTCTAGGAAGAGACATCCCTCCACTTCCAAGCGCTAATCCCACTGCTAACACCATCTTGCTCAGTGGCTATTTGCTACTCACACCAATGTTTGCAAACGTAGCTAGTAATTTTGGGAGCCCAGCGTGAGCCACCTTGGTTCTGCTTTTCAAAGGTGCTGAGTCCCCACAGCTGCCATTGACTTCAGTGGCTGCAGAGCGCTAGGGCCCCCCGCCCACCCAGCCTGTGCACATGCCCCCTCAGAACAGGCATTCCCCAGAGAGATGCCGGATGCAAAGGCTGCCCTCCATGTGGCTCCATGCTCCCCCACCTCCTGCTGCCAGGCCACCTTCCCACCTGTCCTGCCTTTTACCTCTTTCTGCTTGTCTCCTTTGCAGGGGAGGGTGGGTAGGGAAAGAAAGAGAAGGAGGGAGCAGAGCCAGGGCTGGTGCAAGGAAGTTTCTCGCCCTAGGCGCAACTTCCTTGCACCAGCCCTGCGCCCCACCCCCAGATAACGCCGTCCCTCCCAGCCAGCCCCCCCTCGGGCCGCGGGAGCTCAGCCCCCCACCCCACCGCCCGCGGACCGCCGGAGCTGAGCGTGGAACCGGGAGGCAGGGGGGCGGCTCGCCGCGGCTGGCTCCCTGCTCAGTGGCTGAGCGGGGAGGCAGGAGGCAGCCGCCCGCCACCCCCCAAATCCTGGCGCCCTAGGCAACCACCTAGGGTCACCTAGTGCTAGCACCGGCCCTGAACAGTGCAGAGTAAGTGGCAAGGAATGTGAGGGAGGGAATGAAAGAGGAAAGGGATAGAGCAGAGGAGGCAAGAAGGGAAGGGGAAAACCTGAGAGGGTGCTTTATTCAACTTCATTCCCTCTGGAAAAGGAGGTCCAAAGTCCCAAAGCCACTGACCACATTTGGAAATGTTGGCCGCCACCTCCCTCTGCCCTGTTTTCCCCATCTGGGTGTGTAGCACATCTAGCGCAGCGGGACCTGAGCCATGACCCAGAGGTGCCACTGCCATACACATGATATGATTACTGTAACGGGAGCTCACCACCCCGGAGGGCTGAAGCTCCTGATTGCAGAATTAGCCCCAGCTGGCAGAGATCAGGGTAATTCCCTAGAAAGGGCAGTGGGTGGCTGCAGTGAAGGGCAAAGTGCTGAGAACTGCAGGAAGTAAAAAAGGCTCCTGCGGGTGAGACCCTGATCCCAGCAGGGGGGCTGGAAGCTGGAAATCTAAGGCTTCATCCAGGTAGGGCCTGGGAGTGGTTGCCAAAGCAGGAAAGGGCATGGTGGGGAGGCCTGGGAGTAGGGTGAATTGGAGACTGTTGGAGCTGAGCAGGCTCCAGCAGAAAGGCCTGGGATGTGGGCTTGCCCTTCAGAGGCGATGGATGGACAGAAAGAGCCTGCAGGGTAAAACTGATGACCTGGGGCTTGGGACTTTGAGTTTAATTTATGGGAATAAACCTGGACCCTGGAGAAGGGCTGGTGTGTGGGAAGGACAAGTTGGTGTTGTGTTTGTTGAAGACCGCTTTGAGGAAGAAATGGTTAGCAGGGCCGTGTGGAGACTCCCCTGCCCAGGAGGGGGCTCGCAGGAGGCAGCTGCCTACCTCCAGTGACAATAAGTGCCTGTTTCCCAAGGAGGGCTGCCAGTTTCTGTGTGTGTGAGGTGCATGGGAGATGCTAGCCGTTCAGATATGGAGTGACATTGGCAGTATGTTCCCCTGTGGATCTGATGGAAATACCTTGTGTTTGTATCTGCATAGGCAGGGCCGGCTCTAAGCACCAGCCTAGCAAGCAGGTGCCTGGGACGGCAAACGGGAAAGGGCAGCCTCCCGGGCGGTCTTAGGGCGGCACTGCGGCGGCCTTCGGCAGCATGCCAGCAGCCGCTCCTTCGGGGGCACGCCGGCGGCAGCTCCGCCGATCCTCCCTCTTCGGGGGCACGCCGGCGGCAGCTCCGCCGATCCTCCCTCTTCGGGGGCACGCCGGCGGCAGCTCCGCCGATCCTCCCTCTTCGGGGGCACGCCGGCGGCAGCTCCGCCGATCCTCCCTCTTCGGGGGCACGCCGGCGGCAGCTCCGCCGGTCCTCCCTCTTCGGGGGCACGCCGGCGGCAGCTCCGCCGCTCCTCCCTCTTCGGGGGCACGCCGGCGGCAGCTCCGCCGCTCCTCCCTCTTCGGGGGCACGCCGGCGGCAGCTGCTTTTTTTTCTTTCTTCGCCACTTGCGGCAGCAAAAAAGGCAGAGCTGGCCCTGTGCATAGGCCAGTTCCTCAGTGGGTGTAAATAAGCATAGTTCCCTTATGCTGATGAATGCTAGCTGTGGTGCTGGCTTGGCATTAACCCTTAGTCTGGGCCATTCCTGTGTGCTCTGCCTGCCAGATCAGGTTCTTCCTGTGTGTCTTCAGCACATAAAGGGTTAACCAGCTGCTCGTCTCTGGGTTACACAGATTGCAGGTGGTTGTAGCTGTGATGCTCAGAGCTAAAAATGAAGTCCTGGCTTAATACAGCCCTCTAGTGCCATGTCAACTCTGGGCAGAGACTACTCTGCTAGCCCCGCTGGCCACTGTCTGTCTGTCTTGGCTGTACTAGGTTTAAACCCCAGCTCAGCCACAGACTGCCTTTGGGTAGGTCTAGCTCAGCCATAGCTGGACCCAAGCTAGTTTTACTGTAGCTTAGCACAGTGGAAAACAGCAGGGAAGATGCAGTGGCATGGGCTTCATTGAGGGGTATTTCAGTACCCAGGGTTCTGGGCAGGCTTGATCGGGCTGCTAACCCCTACCAGGGTCCCATGTCACTGGGTTTTCATGGCTGTTTTAGGCATATTAGTTAGAATAAAGCCAGTGCAGGTTTGCTGCCCTGAACTGCAATCACCCCTCCATTTGCAGTGTAGACCTCATTTAATCTACCCTTTGCCTCAGTTCCCCATCTGCATCCTCCAACCTCACGGGGATGTTGGTGGGGGCGGGGTGTTAAAATCCACTACTGTATACACTCCATCAACCAGGACGGCCACATAAATACCTAGACAGATCGAAAACAAGACTCGTGCAGACACAGCCCAAGGCCTGAATTAGAAAACAAAGAGCCTGAGCTGAACAGTGTCTCAGTGGAGAAGCTCTCTGGTATTGGGAAGGTTAGTTTTGTTCATTGGGCCCTGTTGATTTGTTCAAAGCGCTGGAGTGTTGCTGTAATGAGATGGCAGTTGGCTATCATAGAGATGCGCGTGGGGAATGTGCATTATGATGGACTAGTTTAATAAAGTCAGTCAAAAGGTGCCCTCGCCCCAGCACTAATCACCACAAATCCAGCCGGAGAAGCCATGGAGATGAAGAACTGTCATTGCAGCATCCAGCCCACGTTACCTGCAGGTGGGGAGTGAATTAAGAGAGATGGGGGAGGGGTGAGAGCAAGCCTGACAGGGGGTAGGGCTGGGTGCCGATGGGGGGACGGGAGGTGTAGGGGAAGAGGAAGTGGGGTGAGATTTGTCTATCTGCCTCCATACAGTTTTAGTGACTCCCTGGGTTGCATGGGCTGTTTGCCCAGAGTGTAACCTCTCCAGCTGCTGGTTGGAGTGATCCCACTGGAGTAAAAGATCCGCCAGCTGTTGTTTAGTAAAACTAGGGAGCTTCCTCGAGAAGGGGTTAGTGGCCCCACTGAACTGTCCACCTGACCCCGCCTATAGCCTGTAGTCTGTCTCGTGAGCACAATTGTCAAGTCGTAGCTTAATTACAACTTAATTTCTTCAAGTGTACCCTATGTGTAAGATGTTGATGAATTTTAACTATATGGAAAGTTTGAAGAGTCTGTGTTGTGCTGTTAACAAAAGCTTTCAGAGCAACGTGAAGACTGGCACAGATGGTGTGTATCTTTAAGGGCCCAATTTTTAATTAATTTAAACTTTTAAAACTAGTGAACAAATTTATTTGTAAATTCTCAGAGAATTAATTCTGTGCCCAACAAGTCTGTGCTGTACATCTGGGGAGGACACAGTGTTTTCCATGCATAACAAAGAAGTTGAATCCCTGCTTTTAGTGCAACACGGTACTTGCCTTTAATTATAGCCTCATGACCGCACCACGATAGTAATCTGTGTTCCTCCTTCTTCTGAAATCAAGCCCTCCATCACTCAGCTCGATGGCATTTCTCTGTTGGTCTGTAATGTGATCATTCTTGAAAACCTCTTCAGATCTGTTCCAGAACTCTAGGGAGTGTTCTAGGCACCAGTGGGCAGAACCCTACTGATTTTTTGGTGAACACTGGAAAAGCCTCATTTGCACTAAAATCACCATTTGGTCCCTCACGGTTCAGATGCGAGGCAGTGATCTCTCAGGGATCCGTGGCAGGGGAGCAGAGTGACTCTGGAAATGGGGGAGAGGCACTGACCTCAGGGTTAGGATTAGTGGCCTCTCATCCAACTCTGGCTACATCTTGCCCCTACTCCGGTCATCTAGATACCAGACCTCTTCTGGTTTTTCAGTTTTCACCAAAATCGCCGAGGTTCTGATCAGGCAAAGGCCTGGCTGGGTGTACAGCTCAGCCACGGAAGCAATGAATTATGTGCCTCTCTATGTGTCTGATGGTGTCCAAAATTCAACGTAATATTCCAGTGCCATTTAGAACAGGAATGGTGCCTCCATGATCTGATGCCTTTGCATAAGCAGCCCAAATGGCAGTGGCTTTGTTGCTCTATCCGATCACTTCGCACATTCATATCCAATTTGTTGTCCACCATCATCTCTCTGTGCTGGCAGGATTCACCCGTCCATTGCAGACAGGTGTGTGACACCGAGGTCCCAGGGCTGGTCACTACTGTGTTAGCAACTCTCTTCAGGCCAGTCAAACTCGCTACACCTAACACACTATTGTCATAATATATACCCAAAAGATGGCATGTAATATATCACTGGACAACTAATACCTCACTGATCATTAATATTCTTGTGTGGTGTATGTAGGAGGAGTGTACAGAGAGTTATGAACAAGTGTTAGAACTATGTTCTTGAAATGTGTTTGGCAAGCAGTAAACAACCCAGTCTGCCCTAGATGAAGGAATGTGTATTTGCTTCTCTGACCAACCTGGTCATCAGGCAGAGACCATGAAGGTACACTAAGGTAAACACAGCCATCAACACAGCGAGTCGGGAGTGTGACGGTGCACCCATAAGGCTTTATGGAAATATGCTTATGAATGTATATATGACATAACTGGAATTTTTTATGCTACATATGCCATGTAATATATCTCGGTAAATGTTATGATTACTGAATCTATTCCTCCTATTTGTATGCATGTATCATTTTTGTGTTTGAAGTTATGAATATTGGCTGTGTACTTGCTTGATTTCTAAGTAGCCTTAGTAAAGCATTTGGTCAGCTTCTTGAGAAAGGAGCGTGCAAGTTAAGTGCCCAATCAAGAAGCACTTAACGAACAGTGGATCTTGGAAGGCTCCAATCCACATAAGAAGTCTATTTGAGGCCGTTCAAGGCAGCATGTGAACCATGGCTGCTACCTATAAGTTCTGAGTCATGCATGAACATGTGACTTGCCCATGTGACTCCAAAACTCCATCTTGGAGCTGAACTTTCCATAGGAGAGAGGAGGGGGTCTCCACCCACAAGAGAGAGTCTATTAAAAACCCCTGGGAGATCCCTCCATTTTGTCTTCAGCTGGCTCAAGAGAGCCTCTCCACCCCCAAGGATACCTGAAAGAAACTGGAACAAAGGACAGTAACTACAGGGGGTATGAGTGATTGCTGGACCTAGACTAGAAGGAGACTAGTCTGTAAAAGGAAGCTTATTGGAACATCTGAGGGTGAGATTTTATCTGTATTCAGTCTTCTTACTGTATTAGGCACAGGCTTGTGTGTTTTGTTTTATTTTGCTTGGTAATTCACTTTGTTCTGTCTGTTACTACTTGGAACCACTTAGATCCTACTTTCTGTGTTTAATAAAATCACTTTTTACTTATTTATTAACCCAGAGTATGTATTAATACTTGCGGGGGGGGACAGCTGTGCATATCTCTCTATCAGTATTATAGAGGGTGGACAATTTACGAGTTTACCCTGTATAAGCTTTATACAGAGTAAAACAGATTTATTTGGGGTTTGGACCCAATTGGGAGTTGTGCATCTGAGGCCTGGTCTACACTAGGAGTTTGTCGAATTTAGCGTGTTAACTCGAATTAACCCTGCACCCGTCCACACAACGAAGCTATTTATTTTGACATAATGGGCTCTTTAAATCGATTTCTGTACTCCTCCCCGACGAGGGGAGTAGCGCTAAATTCGACATGGCCATGTCGAATTATTCATAGATTCATAGATTCTAGGGCTGGAAGGGACCTCGAGAGGTCATCGAGTCCAGTCCCCTGCCCTCATGGCAGGACTAATTACTGTCTAGACCATCCCTGATAGACATTTATCTAACCTACTCTTAAAAATCTCCAGAGATGGAGATTCCACAACCTCCCTGGGCAGTTTATTCCAGTGTTTAACCACCCTGACAGTTAGGAACTTTTCCCTAATGTCCAACCTAAACCTCCCTTGCTGCAGTTTAAGCCCATTGCTTCTTGTTCTGTCCTCAGAGGCGAAGATGAACAAGTTTTCTCCCTCCTCCTTATGACACCCTTTTAGATACCTGGAGACCGCTATCATGTCCCCTCTCAGTCTTCTCTTTTCCAAACTAAACAAAACCAATTCCTTCAGCCTTCCTTCATAGGTCATGTTCTCTAGACCTTTAATCATTCCTGTTGCTCTTCTCTGGACCCTCTCCAGTTTCTCCACATCTTTCTTGAAATGCGGTGCCCAGAACTGGACACAATACTCCAGTTGAGGCCTAACCAGCGCAGAGTAGAGCGGAAGAATGACTTCTCGTGTCTTGCTCACAACACACCTGTTAATGCAGCCCAGAATGAAGTTTGTTTTTTTTGCAACAGCATCACACTGTTGACTCATATTTAGCTTGTGGTCCACTATAACCCCTAGATCCCTTTCTGCCGTACTCCTTCCTAGACAGTCTCCTCCCATTCTGTATGTGTGAAACGGATTGTTCCTACCTAAGTGGAGCACTTTGCATTTGTCCTTATTAAACTTCATCCTGTTTACCTCTGACCATTTCTCCAATTTGTCCAGATCATTTTGAATTATGACCCTATCCTCCAAAGCAGTTGCAATCCCTCCCAGTTTGGTATCATCTGCAAACTTAATAAGCGTACTTTCTATGTCAATATCCAAGTCGTTGATGAAGATATTGAACAGAGCCGGTCCCAAAACAGACCCTTGCGGAACCCCACTCGTTATACCTTTCCAGCAGGATTGGGAACCATTAATAACTACTCTCTGAGTATGGTTACCCAGCCAGTTGTGCACCCACCTTATAGTAGCCCCATCTAAGTTGTATTTCCCTAGTTTATTGATAAAAATATCATGTGAGACCGTATCAAATGCCTTACTAAAGTCTAGGTATACCACATCCACCGCTTCTCCCTTATCCACAAGACTCAGCTTTCTTTGATAGGATAACATCAGATTGGTTTGACATGATTTGTTCTTTACAAATCCATGCAGATTATTCCTTATCACCTTACCACCTTCCAAGTGTTTGCAGATTTCCTTAATTACTTGCTCCATTATTTTCCCTGGCACAGAAGTTAAACTAACTGGTCTGTAGTTTCCTGGGTTGTTTTTATTTCCCTTTTTATAGATGGGCACTATATTTGCCCTTTTCCAGTCTCCTGGAATCTCTCCTGTCTCCCATGATTTACCAAAGATAATAGCTAGAGGCTCAGATACCTCCTCTATTAGCTCCTTGAGTATTCTAGGATGCATTTCATCAGGTCCTGGTGACGTGCAGGCATCTAACTTATCTAAGTGATTTTTAACTTGTTCTTTTTTTATTTTAGCTTCTAAACCTTCCCCCTTCCCATTAGCATTCACTATGTTAGGCATTCCCTCAGACTTCTCGGTGAAGACCGAAACAAAGAAGTCATTAAGCATCTCTGCCATTTCCAAGTTTCCTGTTACTGTTTCTCCCTCCTCACTGAGTAGTGGGCCTACCCTGTCCTTGGTCTTCCTCTTGCTTCTAATGTATTGATAAAGTTTTCTTGTTTCCCTTTATTCCTGTAGCTAGTTTGAGCTCATTTTGTGCCTTTGCCTTTCTAATCTTGCCCCTGCATTCCCGTGTTGTTTGCCTATATTCATCCTTTGTAATTTGTCCTAGTTTCCATTTTTTATATGACTCCTTTTTATTTTTTAGATCTTGCAAGATCTCGTGGTTAAGCCAAGGTGGTCTTTTGCCACATTTTCTATCTTTCCTACCCAGCGGAATAGTTTGCTTTTGGGCCATTAATAGTGTCCCTTTGAAATACTGCCAGCTCTCCTCAGTTGTTTTTCCCCTCAGTCTTGATTACCATGGGACCTTACCTATCAGCTCTCTGAGCTTACCAAAATCCGCTTTCCTGAAATCCATTGTCTCTATTTTGCTGTACTCCCTTCTACCCTTCCTTAGAATTGTGAACTCTGTGATTTCATGATCACTTTCACCCAAGCTGCCTTCTACTTTCAAGTTCTCAACGAGTTCCTCCCTATTTGTTAAAATCAAATCTAGAACAGCTTCCCCGCTAATAGCTTTAATAACCTTCTGAAATAAAAAGTTGTCTGCAATGCAGTCCAAGAACTATTGGATAGTCTGTGCCCCGCTGTGTTATTTTCCCAACATATATCTGGATAGTTGAAGTCCCCCATCACCACCAAATCTTGGGCTTTGGATGATTTTGTTAGTTGTTTAAAAAAAGCCTCATCTACCTTTTCCACCTGGTTAGGTGGCCTGTAGTAGACTCCTAGCATGACATCACCCTTGTTTTTTTACCCCTTTTAGCATAACCCAGAGACTCTCAACACTTCCGTCCCCTATGTTCATCTACACCTCAGTCCAAGTGTGTACATTTTTAATATATAAGGCAACACCTCCTCCCTTTTCCCCCCTGTCTGTCCTTCCTGAGCAAGCTGTACCCCTCCATACCAACATTCCAATCATGTGTATTATCCCACCAAGTTTCGGTGGGATAATTAGGGTTAGTTGTGGATGGAATTCGACGCTAATAGCTCCGGGAGCTATCCCACAGTGCACCACTCTGTGGACACTCTGGACAGCAGTCCGAGCTCGGATGCTCTCACCAGCCACACAGGAAAAGACCTTGGAAAATTTGAATTCCTTTTCCTGTTTGGCCAGTTTGAATTTTATTTCCTATTTGGACATCATGGCGAGCTCAGCAGCACTAGCAATGATGCAGAGCTCTCCAGCAGAGGTGACCATGCAATCCCAGAATCGAAAGAGGGCTCCAGCATGGACTGATCGGGAAGTGTTGGATCTGATCGCTGTATGGGGCGATGAGTCTGTGCTTTCAGAGCTGCGATCGAAAAGACGGAATGTGAAGATCTACGAGAAGATCTCCAAGGCCATGACAGAGAGAGGATACGGCCAGGATGCAACGCAGTGCCGCGTGAAAATCAAGGAGCTGAGACAAGCGTACCAGAAGACCAAGGAGTCCAACGGACGCTCCTGGTCTCAGCCCCAGACATGCCATTTCTACGCGGCACTGCATGCTATCCTAGGTGGGGCCGCCACCACTACCCCACCCCTGTCCGTGGACTCCGACGATGGGGTATTGTCAACGGCCGCTTCCTCCGAGGTTTTCGCGGATGGGGAAGATGATGAAGGAGATGAGGAGGACGACGAGGCAGTCGACAGCGCTTTCAACGCTGATTTCCCCGACAGCCAGGATCTCTTCATCACCCTGACGGAGATCCCCTACCAACCCTCCCAAGGCGGTAACCCGGACCGTGAATCAGGGGAAGGATCAGTGGGTGAGTGTCTTAAACATTTCTTTTGAATAGAATAGACATGGTATTTTAGAAATGGGTTTTTAATGATTACTTTGCCCTAGGCGCTTTAGCTGCATTCATGGCCAGTGCAGCTACTGGAAAAGTCTGTTAACATGTGTGGGGATAGAGCAGAAATCCTCCTGGGACATCTCCATGAAGCTCTCCTGGAGGTACAGTGAAAGCCTTTGCATAAGGTTTCTGGGGAGAGCGGCCTTATTGCGTCCTCCATGCTAGGAAACTTTTCCGATACGGCCCCGGTGTTTGCTGGCATTCACGCAGCATACGGTCTTTCTCTGTCTGCGTAATCCTCATCAGAGTGATATCAGTCATGGTGACCTGGCTTGAATTAGGTGAACTTTAGTATGGGGACTGGTTGCCTGTTCCTTTTAAAGAAATATACCCGGCGGTTTCTAGCCACGCGGTGGGGGTGAGGAGGGGGAACGTTCCTGCTTGGCGGTTCACCGGCAGCATGTGGGGAACGTTCCCGGGAACAGCCACACGGTGGGGGGAACAGCGGGAGAGTTCTTGCTGGCTGGATCGCCGGCAGCAGGAACTGGCCAACGCTAGGAGCTGTGCTTGGAACGTGAAAGGAGGGCACTGCTGTAAATTAAGCTTTCATCAGCCAAAAGTCTACGGCTTACCATGGCTGGCTGCTAGCCAAATTCCATTGTCCAGCCCCGCTTGTGTGATCTGTACACCAAGACCCCAGGCACTCAATATAAAGATTGAAAATTCAACCTTGTACTGAGCGCACATGTGATAGGTAGTGTGCATGGTCTTGTTCAGAGGGAAAGACTATATTCATTGTTCGCGAAAATGTATCTTTGTGAGGAATTCACCCCCTTTTTTCCATCCCACAGCTGCGAGTGTCTCCTGGGCTACCCCAACATCTCCCTCCCAGAGGCTGGCACAAATCAGGCAGCGAAAAAAAAGAACGCAGGACGAGATGTTCTCCGAACTTATGGTCTGTTCCCGAACTGAGGCGGCACAGCAGACCCAGTGGAGAGAGGACATGTCTCAATACCGGCGAGCATCCAGCGAACGGGAGGAGAGGACGGAAGCTCTTGAGGACAGGTGGCGGCAGGAAGACCAGCAGGCGACTCAGACGCTGCTTGGGCTAATGCGGGAGCAAACGGACACGCTCCAGCGCCTTGTAGATGTTTTGCAGGACCGGAGGCAGGAGGACAGAGCCCCGCTGCATCAGATCTCTAAGCGCCCTCCCCCGCCACAAAGTCCCATACCCCCCTCACCCAAAGTCCCAAGAAGGAGGGTCGACAGAGGCCGTGGAAACAATCAGTCCACCCCTGCGAACTGCTCAAGTAGCAGAAGGCTCTCATTCCCCAAGATTTGATGCTTTCTTTACTTCCCTCCAACCGCACCCCACCCTAGCCCCCGTCCAAGTTTAAACCCATAACTGTTAAGTCCTTAATAAAAATTAAGTTTCTGTTAATTGCTGTTTCCTTCATTTTCTTTTAAAGGACGGTGTGTTTGAAGTGGGGGACGGGGGTTGGTAATTCGAGAGGATAGGCACTTTTACCAGGGTACAGACACGGGGGCAGGTTCACCGGAAGGTTATACACACTTTAAAGTCAGTAGGTACCCTGGTCAGTCTGGGAGGTAGTTTTCATGTTCGGGGGCGGGGGCGGCTATGTGACCTTGTGGTGGGGGAGGGCGGTTACAGATCCCCTGCAGCGGGAGTCTGTCATCCTGCCTCCGGTCCAAATTAACATACCCTGAAATCCTTACTAAAAAAGACGGTTTTCTTGAACAATGTTTCCTTTATTTTCTTTTTAAAGGTGTGTTTGGAGGGGAGGGCGGGAGGGGTTGGTAATTGGAGAGGATAGGCAATATTAACAGGGTAAAGAAACGGGGGAAGGTTCACCTTCTGTTTAAACAAACGTAATAGTCACTGGTAAGCCTGGTCAGTCTGGAAGCTAGCTGTCAAAGCTTCCTGGATGCGCAGCGCGTCCCGCTGGGCTCTTCTAATCGCCCGGGTGTCTGGCTACGCGTAATCAGAAGCCAGGCGATTGGCCTCAATCTCCCACCCTGCCATAAACGTCTCCCGCTTGCTCTCACAGAGATTGTGGAGCACACAGCAAGCTGCAATAACAATGGGGATATTGGTTTCGCTGAGATCAGAGCGAGTCAGTAAGCTTCTCCATCTTCCCTTCAAGCGTCCGAAAGCACACTCCACCACCATTCTGCACTTGCTCAGATGGTAGTTAAAGAGCTCCTTTTCACTGTCCAAGGCGCCTGTGTACGGCTTCATGAGCCAGGGCATTAGCGGGAAGTAAATATCTTCCTGCAGCCGTCTAAACAGACCAGAGTTCCTGAAAACGCGAGCGTCATGAACCTTGCCCGGCCATCCGACGTTGATGTTGGTAAAACGTCCCTTATGATCCACCAGTGCTTGCAGCACCATTGAAAAGTAGCCCTTTCGGTTAATGTACTGGCTGGCCTGGTGGTCCGGTCCCAGGATAGGGATGTGCGTTCTGTCTATAGCCCCACCACAGTTCGGGAATCCCAACGCAGCGAAGCCATCTATGATCACCTGCACGTTTCCCAGGGTCACTACCTTTGAGAGCAGCAGCTCAACAATTGTGTTGGCTACTTGCATCATAGCAAACCTCCACAGTAGATTTGCCCACTCCAAATTGATTCGCGACTGAACGGTAGCTGTCTGGCATTGCAAGCTTCCAGAGGGCTATGGCCACTCGCTTCTGGACTGTCAGGGCTGCTCGCATCCTGGTGTCCTGGCACTTCAGGGCAGGGGACAGCAAGTCACACAGTTCCAGGAACGTGCTCTTACGCATTCGAAAGTTTTGCAGCCACTGGGATTCATCCCAGACCTGCAGCACTATGCGGTCCCACCAGTCCGTGCTTGTTTCCTGGGCCCAGAATCGCCGTTCCACTGCATCAACATGACCCAGTGCCACCATGATGTCCACGGTGCGGGGTCTCATGCTTTGTGAGAGGTTTGTGCCCCTCTCAGAATCAATGTCCTCACTGCGCTGCCGTAGTCTCCTCGCCCGATTTCTCAGCATCTGCCTCTGAAAAAGGTGGACGATAAGGCGAGAGGTGTTGACAACGGCCATAACTGCGGCGATGATCGCAGCGGGCTCCATGCTCGTGGTGCTGTGGCATCCGCGCTGTCAATCAATGGAAAAGGGTGTGAAATGATTGCCTGCCCCCGCTTTCACGGAGGGAGGGGGGGAGTGAGGGTTGAATGATGACAGTTACCCAAAACCACCCACGACACATTTTTTGCCCCAGCAGGCATTGGGGCTTGACCCAGAATTCCAATGGGCAGCAGGGACTGCGGGAACTGTGGGATAGCTACCCACAGTGCACCGCTTGCAATGTCGATGCTTGCCCCGTTACTGTGGACTCACAAAGTCGAATTACTGTCCTTAGTGTGGATACACACGTTCAACTTTGTAATATCAATTTCAGAAATTCAATAAAGTAAAATCGAACTACTCTCAAAGATACATTTTCGCGAACAATGAATATAGTCTTTCCCTCTGAACAAGACCATGCACACTACCTATCACATGTGCACTCAGTACAAGGTTGAATTTTCAATCTTTATATTGAGTGCCTGGGGTCCTGGTGTACAGATCACACAAGTGGGGCCGGACAATGGAATTCGGCTAGCAGCCAGCCATGGTAAGCCATAGACTTTTGGCTGATGAAAGCTTAATTTACAGAGGTGCCCTCCTTTCACGTTCCAAGCACAGCTCCTAGCGTTGGCCAGTTCCTGCTGCCGGCGATCCAGCCAGCATGAACTCTCCCCCTGTCCCCCGCTACCGTGTGGCTGTTCCCGGGAATGTTCCCCGCATGCTGCCGGTGAACCACCAAGCAGGAACGTTCCCCCTCCTCACCCCCACCGCGTGGCTAGAAACCGCCGGGTATATTTCTTTAAAAGGAACAGGCAACCAGTCCCCATACTAAAATTCACCTAATTCAAACCAGGTCACCATGATTGATATCACTCTGATGAGGATTACGCAGACAGAGAAAGACCGTATGCTGCGTGAATGCCAGCAAACACCGGGGCCGTATGCCGCCATGCTTTGTCAGGCAATGATACCGGAGTACCTGCTACTAGCCTGGCGCGGAAAAGTTTCCTAGCATGGAGGACGCAATAAGGCCGCTCTCCCCAGAAACCTTATGCAAAGGCTTTCACTGTACCTCCAGGAGAGCTTCGTGGAGATGTCCCAGGAGGATTTCTAGTCTATCCCCACACATGTTAATAGACTTTTCCAGTAGCTGCACTGGCCATGAATGCAGCTAAAGCGCCTAGGGCAAAGTAATCATTAAAAACCCATTTCTAAAATACCATGTCTATTCTATTCAAAAGAAATGTTTAAGACACTCACCCACTGATCCTTCCCCGATTCATGGTCCGGGTTACCGCCTTGGGAGGATTGGTAGGGGATCTCCATCAGGGTGATGAAGAGATCCTGGCTGTCGGGGAAATCAGCGTTGAAAGCGCTGTCGACTGCCTCGTCGTCCTCCTCATCTCCTTCATCATCTTCCCCGTCCACGAAAACCTCGGAGGAAGCGGCCGTTGACAATACCCCATCGTCGGAGTCCACGGACAGGGGTGGGGTAGTGGTGGCAGCCCCACCTAGGATAGCATGCAGTGCCGCGTAGAAACGGCATGTCTGGGGCTGAGACCCGGAGTGTCCGTTGGACTCTTTGGTCTTCTGGTAAGCTTGTCTCAGCTCCTTGATTTTCACGCGGCACTGCGTTGCATCCTGGCCGTATCCTCTCTCCGTCATGGCCTTGGAGATCTTCTCGTAGATGTTCGCATTCTGTCTTTTTGATCGCAGCTCTGAAAGCACGGACTCATCGCCCCATATAGTGATCAGATCCAACACTTCCCGATCAGTCCATGCTGGAGCCCTCTTTCGATTCTGGAATTGCATGGTCACCTCTGCTGGAGAGCTCTGCATCGTTGCCAGTGCTGCTGAGCTCGCCATGATATCCAAATAGGAAATAAAATTCAAACTGGCCAAACAGGAAAAGGAATTCAAATTTTCCCAGGTCTTTACCTGTGTGGCTGGTGAGAGCATCCGAGCTCGGACTGCTGGTCCAGAGTGTCCACAGAGTGGTGCACTGTGGGATAGCTCCCGGAGCTATTAGCGTCGAATTCCATCCACACTAACCCTAATTCGACATGGCCATGTCGAATTTAGCGCTACTCCCCTCGTCGGGGAGGAGTACAGAAATTGATTTAAAGAGCCCATTATGTCAAAATAAATAGCTTCGTTGTGTGGACGGGTGCAGGGTTAATTCGAGTTAACGCTGCTAAATTCGACATAAACTCCTAGTGTGGACCAGGTCTTAGTGTTAAAGACAGGAACGCTTCTTAAGCTGCTTTCAATTAAGCCTACAGCTGTTGGGGGACGTGGTTCAGACCTGGATCTGGGTTTACAGGAGGCTCGTGGGTCTGGCTCAAACCAGGCAGGGCACTGAAGCCCCAAGCTGTCAGGGCAGGAAAGCAGGGGCAGAAGTAGTCTTGGCACCTCAGTTGGTAGCCCCCAGGGAGTTTCTGTGATCCAACCCGTCACAGGGAGATAGGGGGTCTGAACCTCAAATGATAAGCAATTGAATCAACACAATATTGCTGTATTGTGTAAGGTCTCTTATGAAAGCCTGTGACACGCTGCTGGTGATATCATTGTGAAACGTGTGCATTAGCACCATATGCGGAATTATGAATACTCACTGACGTGCTTTAAAGTCTGCAACTAAAACGTATTTCAACCAGGCATGTCAGGAGGAGTTGATGTGCTGGAAAAAGGCCAGCACCTCAAATCAGGTGTGGCCAAATTCAGTGGGCTATTCATCTGTATTGGAGGTTGCCGGAAGAGTTCATTCTCATTGTAAAAATCCCCAGCAGGGGAGAAGACCGCATGGTGTCCACATCCAACAGGAAAAGAGAACTTTTTATCCAGGCTTACTCTTGAAAGAATCGGTTTCAAAGGTTTACTGACTATAAAAGAAAGGGGAGAGACCCCCATAGGTATCCAGCACATGGGCCCTAGCTCTTGAAATCACAGAACGTTGGGTCCCACTGCCAAGGCAGTTGACACCTCTGAGAACTGAATATAGATTAGAAACCTGCTTAGGGAAAGACTGTAGCTTGCTGAAATTAAGTGTTAATCTTGGAAGTGTATTTTTCCTTTTGTTTGTTTGTAACCCTTTCTATCGTTCCTACTTATACTTGGTATCACTTAAACCTATGACTTTTTGGCTATGTCTGCACTACGCAGGCGAGAGCTAGCTCTCCTGCCGACAAGAAACTTCCACCCCGCAATGAATGGCGGAAGCGTTGTCAGCAGGAGTGCCTAAAACCCAAGCCAGGAGCGAGGTCCGACGGTGCTAGGCGCTGTATATGCCTGTAATAAGAGAGTCTCTGGCCTGAAGAATTTGCAACCTAAACGGATAAGTCAGATGGAGGAGGAAGTGATGGTGATAGTAGTGGTAGTATCCCTACTTTACCTATGGGAAACTGAGGCACAGGGAGAGAAAGTAAATCCAGTTCAATGTGTTAGCCAGAAGACCATCCTTCCTCTCTAGCCCTTGTGCATTAGCCCATCGGGGGGCGGATATCATTAGCCTTTTTTACAGTCCATCTGACAGTTTTGAATCCCTGTGACAGTGTTACTATCCCAGGTGATTTGAGTTAATTTGGTGAGAGTTCAGGAGACACTGAATCTGGGGCTTTACTGAACTCCAAGCACACTGCCTCTGCAGCATTTCCTTCCTTTGCTCAGGTCATAATCTCATTTTAAAAAACCAACAATCCAGTTTGTCTGGGATGATTAGTTCTTTACAAACCTGTGTTGTCTCTGTTGTTCATCATGTTTGTCATCTTGTTGCTTAGTGATTGCCTTGGCCTGCCTAATATTTCTTATTTGGCTGGGGAGGAGTCAGACTTGGAGCAGTAGCTCCAGGATCATTCTTCTTTCCTTTTGTACTATACCCACCTATAAAGTAAGGATAATACTAACCTAGAGCTTCATGTTTATCACTGTGCTTGATGAAATGTGACAGTGATTGGGGGAGGAGGGAGATGTAATCCAGATCCTACTGGTGACGGACAGGCCCCAACCACATAAAATAAAGGAGAATCTTTATTTTGGTATTGGCAGTTTAGAGTCTATGGGACACAGATGAACTTTGTTGATTCCATCCTGTAGAAGGCAGTGGTGTGTGTGTGTGTATGTGTGTGTGTGTGTGTGTGTGTGTGTACACGTGCATGCACACACGCCAGTTCATTACAGTGTAATTTCGAAGTCTAACTAGCGGCATTATTCATCTTGAGGTAGCTCCTATAGGCCCAATCAGCAACCCCATTGTGCCAAGAGCTATACATGCAAGTAACAAAAAGACAGTCCCTGCCGTAAGTATGAGAAAAGAGACGAGGTGGGGAGCCAGATGGCAGGAGCACCAGGTAACAGTGAGACAATTATGAGTACCACAATAGGAGACTAATGGGGAATCCCCAAGGAGAGGATCATAGAATCATAGAATCATAGAATCTCAGGGTTGGAAGGGACCTCAGGAGGTCATCTAGTCCAACCCCCTGCTCAAAGCAGGACCAACCCCAACTAGATCATCCCAGCCAGGGCTTTGTCAAGCCTGACCTTAAAAACCTCTAAGGAAGGAGATTCCACCACCTCCCTAGGTAACCCATTCCAGTGCTTCACCACCCTACTAGTGAAAACGTTTTTCCTAATATCCAACCTAAACCTCCCCCTCTGCAACTTGAGACCATTACTCCTTGTTCTGTCATCTTCTACCACTGAGAACAGTCTAGATCCAGCCTCTTTGGAACCCCCTTTTAGGTAGTTGAAAGCAGCTATCAAATCCCCCCTCACTCTTCTCTTCTGCAGGCTAAACAATCTCAGTTCCCTCAGCCTCTCCTCATACGTCATGTGCTCCAGCCCCCTAATCATTTTTGTTGCTCTCCGTTGGACTCTTTCCAATTTATCCACATCCTTTTTGTAGTGTGGGGCCCAAAACTGGACACAGTACTCCAAATGAGGCCTCACCAGTGCCGAATAGAGGGGAATAATCACGTCCCTCGATCTGCTGGAAATGCCCCTACTTATACAGCCCAAAATGCCGTTAGCCTTCTTGGCAACAAGGGCACACTGTTGACTCATATTCAGCTTTTCGTCCACTGTAACCCCTAGGTCCTTTTCTGCAGAACTGCTGCCCAGCCATTCGGTCCCTAGTCTGTAGCAGTGCATGGGATTCTTCCGTCCTAAGTGCAGGACTCTGCACTTGTCCTTGTTGAACCTCATCAGATTTCTTTTGGCCCAATCCTCTAATTTGTCTAGGTCCCTCTGTATCCTATCCCTACCCTTCAGCGTATCAACCACTCCTCCCAGTTTAGTGTCATCTGCAAACTTGCTAAGGGTGCAGTCCACACCATCCTCCAGGTCGTTGATGAAGATATTGAACAAAACCGGCCCCAGCACCGACCCTTGGGGCACTCCACTTGATACCGGCTGCCAACTAGACATGGAGCCATTGATCACTACCCGTTGAGCACGACCATCCAGCCAGTTTTCTATCCACCTTACCGTCCATTCATCCAGCCCATACTTCTTTAACTTGCTGGCAAGAACACTGTGCGAGACTGTATCAAAAGCTTTGCTAAAGTCAAGAAATAGCACATCCACTGCTTTCCCCTCATCCACAGAGCCAGTTATCTCATCATAGAAGGCAATTAGGTTAGTCAGGCATGACTAACCTAAGGATCCCCGATGCTAACGTTTTATTTCTGTACAAAATAATTCCCTCACCTGCTGGTCTAGTTCAATGGCATGTGCCGCTGTGATGTCACTATGCGGCCAGTGATGTCCATGGTGGGGATGTCCACAGTTTTATCTCAGTTCCTTCAGCTAGCACAGAAACCCCCACTGTCCTGCTGGGGCAGGGCTTTCAGGTTGGGCTTCTCCAAGAGAAGAGCTGCTTACTGGATGGCCAGGCACCAGGGTAATGTCATGGCTGTTCAGCACACTGATGTGCTGGCTGCAGGGTATAGTGACAGTAACTGGAGGCTAGTCACCTCCTGTGAATGACTGCTGTTGAAGCAGGTACTCATTATTCCCACCTGATCAGCTCTGAACCAAACAGCTTCACAGCCAGTCCCGAGTCACCCTTGCGAGTTGCAGAGAAGGCCCATTTCAGCACCACTGGCATCCTGTTCCATCAGCAGATTGCTACCCATTGGTGTTTAGGGCTCCAAAATTTCTGCTGGTCTTCACTGTGTTTGCAATCCATGTGGGATGCTGTCATGGCTCCCTCCCCACTCTAAACTCTAGGGTAAAGACGTGGGGACCCGCATGAAGAACTCCTAAGCTTATTTCTACCAGCTAGGTTAAAACCCCCAAGGTACAAAATTCCCTGCACCCTGAGAAATGCTTCTTCCACTGCCACCATCAAGTGTTCTAAACAGGAATCCAGGAAAGGGGACCACTTGAAGTTCCCTTCCCCCCAAAATATCCTCTCAAGCCCATACCCCCCCTTCCTGGGAAGCTTGAGAATAATCTCCTAACCAGTTGGTTACACAGTGATCTAAAAAAACCCACCCCCGGGGTTTTTAACACCATAGAAAACAGTCAGCTTCTTAAAAGAAGGATTTTATTAAAACAAAGAAGGTAAAATCAGCTCTGTAAAATCAGGATGGTAACTAATTTACAGGGTACTCAATTTCCAAACTCAGAGAGATTTCCCCCTCTGGACAAACCCTTAAAGTTACAGGGAAAAAAGGAATACCCCCTCCCTCTAACACAGGGAACACACACCAAGCAAAATAAACAGAAATCTACTCGCTATGCTGACTAGACTTACTTTAGAAAAGTGAGGATTTGATGAAAAGATGACTGGTTCCTTTTTACTCCAAGATCACTCTGAGTCTGACAAAGACCCACACACAAAGCTTTCCCCCCTCCCAAGATTTGAAAGTATCTTGTCCCCTTATTGGTCAGATGCCAGCCAGGTCAGGTGTCTGTCTGGCTACCTGCATTTCTTAACCCTTTACTGGTAAGAGGATTTTATAGCACTGCATCAGACCCTCTCCTCCTTCCCTTTATATTTATGACAGATGCAGAGGGACCAGAGTAATAGTTCAGCCATGAATGTGGCACAGATATCAGTTCAGAATCCAGAGCACTATCTCCATACTCCAGGGCTTGCTCAAGGAATTTCACTGATCGTTAGCCTTCACTCCCCAGTGCCCTGGAAGAGGGAAATCTCCCCATTCCTCCTTTTCTTTTCTTTTTCTTTTTTTTTTTATTCTTGTCTCTATCCCATGCCTCTTGTCTCCCCCATCCTTATTTGTTCTTGGAAAAGAGAGATGTGAAATTTAGTGGTATCACTTTAAATATGTTGTGAGCCCTCTGGTGGTGCTTACCATGTTCTCTATTTAGAAACTTGCCAGAAAGTGAGAGGTGTAGCCTGGCCTTGCCGGTTTAAGGTTAGTAACAGGGCCAGCTCTGGCTTTTTTGCCGCCCCAAGCAAAAAAAAACAAAAAAAAACAGCCGGAGCGCTGCCACCGAAACAAACAAAAAAAGACACAAGCTGCTGCCGAATTGCCACTGCGGGGCGGCTGAAGATAAAGACAGAAGCTGCTGCCGAATTGCTGCCGCCGTGGAAACGCACGTGCAGCCCTGACGGCACACGGACTGCCGCCCCTTGCAGATTGCCACCCCAAGCACCTGCTTGGAACGCTAGTGCCTAGAGCCGGCCCTGGTTAGTAAACACCGTTATTTAGACGCCACTGTGCCCATGTGGGTCCTTCATATTGTGTGTTGTGTAAAGAGCAATGGAAGGTGACCCCTAAGCTCCTGGGGTGATAGTACCTATTTTAGATCTGCTGGGGATAGTATAACCTCTACTGCCCACTTCCATGCAGAGAGTGGTGGGAGACTGAATGATGATTCAAGGTCACTAGCTCTGAGCCCTCTCATGCAGACGCTGTGGAGTCTTTACTGTCATGCTGAGACTCCAGGAATGGGCACCTATGGCAACTGTCTGGGCTCTTCATGTTTGTGTCATTGACAAACAGGGGATGTGCCCATTGAAATGAAAACATCTGGCGACTAGTGACCACTCAGAATTCTTAGTGTGTATCACTTGTATTACAGGCTAGTACCTAGAGCCCCAGCTGCAATCAGGGCACTAGTGTGCTGGTAGGAGGCAGTCCCTGCCCCAAAGAGCTTACAATCTACATAGAGAAAGGGGGGAGAGGAAGGATTATTATCCCCCTCTTACAGATTTGGAAGGTGAGGTGCAGCGTGACTTCTCTAAGGACCCACAGGAATTCTGTGACAGAGCTAAAAATCAAACCCAGGTCTCCTGAGTCCAAATCCAGTGCCTCAGCCCCAAGAACAACCTTCCCTAGGGCTGACCATGAAAAGTGATGATGCCCAAAGGAGATGGTTTGGGGATTCTGCATTGCTTAGTACTAATTGTTATCAAAAGGTCTCTTTAGGGATCCAGCCTGTGTTAATATTGGCCTAGGTGCCAACTCCGTGGGTGCTACAGGGCTGGAGCACCCATGAGGAAAAATATGGTGGGTCTCAGCACCCACCGGCAGCCTCCCTGATCAGTGTCTCCCCCTTATCCCCCAGTGCCTCTCACATGCCGGTGATCAGCTGTTCAGTGGTATGCAGGAGTGCTGGGTGGAGTGAGGGTGGGGCATGCTCAGGGGAGGGGCTGGGAAGGGGTGGGGGAGGGGTGGAGGTTGGGCTTTGGGGGAAGGGTGGAGTGAAGGCAGGCCTAGAGTCGGGGGCAGAGCCAGGGGGGAGCACTCCCCAACACATTAGAAAGTTGCTGAAATGAGCATTTAACCATATCACCCTTATGTTATGAAGTGCATCCTTGATTTTAGGTAGTTTTAGTATAAACGTAGAGTACTTGCTGTAATATGACCCCTCAGCCCACAGGATCCCAGAGGGCATTTCTCTCTCTCTCTCTCACACTCACACACTCTCTCTCACCCACACACACGTTAGGAAATGCCAGAATTAACCTTCCCCCCGCAACATTACTTCAGCCCCCTTGTATGTATGCATTATGATATAATCTTTCATGACATGATCACATGCTATTTTTCCCCACAGGATCCCTGTCTCACTCAGTGCACAGAAAAGATGATGAACCAACGTTGTGCAGTGAAGGAGGCTGTTGTCTGTAGGACCCCTGCCTCATTCATTGCAGAAGTTGGGAGGTGTGCAGTGACTGAAGCCAGGAATTGCAGGGAGAGAAAGGATGATCTCATGGTTAAGGCAGTTGAGTGCTTGGGAACAGGAGTCTATCCCTGCCTCTGCCACAGAGTTCCTATGTAATACTGGGAAAATGACTTAAACCAAGCTGTTCACATGATGTGGTCACAAACAGTATGTTCCTCATTTTCTGGGTGCCCAGCTGAGACCCTGCAGTCTGATTTGCAGAAGTGCTGAGCACTCTCAGCTGCAACTGACGTCAATGGGAGCTGTGCACTGAACACAAGTGCTATATAATAAGTACTTTGGAAAGTCAGATTCTAGGTCTCTGCCCCCTTGGGGCTCCCTGTCCAAGTCTCCATCTCCCTCCTTCCACTTCCAGTCCCAGTCTCCTTGCCCAGCCAGTCCCAGTTCCTCTCCCCCCGGCTCCTCATCCAATCTGTCTCTTCCCCCGACAATGGCCTCACCTTGGCCCAGAGCCGCTGGGAGTAGCCATTACAAGAGAAGTCCAGCTTTGCCCCCATTGTCCTGAGCTGGAGTAGCTGTGTGGCAGTAGCTGTGTGGGGATGGTTCACGCACAGTCTGGGGAGCACTAGGAGCTATGGGGGATGGTGCATGCTCAGCAAGGATGGAATCTTTTGATTGTAAGTCTCTACTAAGCATGTGCGAGCTTTGATACTCTTCCCCTCCCCCCCACTCAGGCTTATATTTAGGCAGATTTTCACAGGAATACCACATCCCTGATGCAAAGTCCCACCCTCCTGCTAGCTTTCAAGCCCCTGCTCCAAAGCATGGAGGCCACTTGAGCTTTTTAGAGAAAAGATCACCAGAATTATTTTAATATGGCAAAACAATGTGTTTTCACTTATTCTCTGAAATGGCTGAACAGTTTTGGTTGAAACTTTTCAAAACAGGTTAGCCTGAGGCAGACACCCAGCATGGAAAATTTCAGCCTGAAGGGTTAAAGTTTGGCAAAGTTATTAGCATAAAAAAACAAGGTCTTATAATACTTTAATAACAGGTTGTGCTACCATCTGCACCTATTAATACAAAACACTAAGGCTATACGGTTCAGCACTGAAAAGTCTGGCAATGCCAGTCTTAATTCGGCCCCTTGGTTCTTTTGTATCCTGAAAATACAGGTCCCAGTCCTGGGCCGGATGCTGGCTGCTTAGCTTTGCTGCACCAATACAAAGTGGCACCTACCCATCGGGGATCCTTACATAGCCTAAAACCACTGTAGGCTGGCACAATAAGTGCAGCTGGTTGGAAAGTGTGTGACAAGTCCTTTCTGGCAATCCACAGCTTCTGCAATGGCCCCTTTGAGTCAATTGGCAGCAGGGCTGGTAGTAACAGCCCAGCAGCTGCAGATCTGGTCTACACAGTTAGAGCGCCAATAATACTGTATATTGTATGTGTACTGGAGCGGCGCCAGCTTTTTTGCCACCCTAGGCAGCGGCGGCGGGAGAGGCTGCTGCCAAAATGCAGCCAAGGTCCCCAGCGGTCAAAGAAGCTGTCGCCGAAGTGCCGCCGGGGACCTCGGCAGAAGCCTCTCCCGCCGGCGGCCGCCGAGGGACCTGAAATGCCGCCCCCCAAATCCTGGCACCCTAGGCGACCGCCTAGGGTCGCCTAATGGTAGTGCCGGCCCTGTATGTGTATCACCAGTCCACCAGGGCTGAAGACACTTGGGTTAAGTTCTTCCTTTCCCTTACTCTAGTCAGCATCTCCAGGAAAACCTGAGGAGGTGGCTTCAGGAAGCATTCTCACATTGCCTGCTGCATGGGCAAGGTCAGCGATACCCTAAAAGAGCCAACCATGGCTCTCAATCATGAATTGCATGACAAAAAACAGACTTCTCTGAAACTCTGCACAGCTTCCAAATGGAAAGCCTCTCCTGGAGGGGGGCTGGGGAATAGCAAAACAAGGAATTTAGACAATGAGGAAATATCTTGGCCCCCTCAGTACCAGAAAGATGCTGATCTGGCCATCAGATATCATTAGAGAGGTAGTGGGTCTGAAATATTGGAGTAGGCTATTAATATTTTGGCCCTTTCTCTGTCCCCCCTGTGGTCTGCCCAGGATGTAGGTGGTCATTCTCCCTGAAATATTCATATTGAGACACCACAGGTTTATTTTCTATCCTCAGTGTATGAGTGACTCGTTCAATTCCTTCCTGAACCATCTACTGCCTAGCCCTAAAGGCAGTGGTGGAAAACCAGAGTGGAAACTATGGCATCCTACTACTAAGGGGGGACATACTGCTGCTTCTGGGAGCTGCGTGTGGATCCACGGCATGCGCTGAGCGGGGCAAGCCCCAGACCCCACTCCCTGACAGGAGCTCGAGAGCCGGATTAAAATGTCTGAAGGGCTGGATGCAGCTCCTGTGCTGTAGTTTGCCCACCCCTATCCTAAATCTAGCCCCAGTTGCCATCTTTTGGGTTGCAGGTCAGACTAGATGATCATAATGGTCCCTTCTGACTTTAAAATCTAGGACTGTGGTGGCAGAACTTAGCTATAAGCAAGGCCCTATGTGCCGTGTAGCAGGCCTAGCCTAAATTGCGCAGCAGTGGGCCTAGCGTCTGACACAGCAGCGGGAGAGTGGGGCAGCTTTACCTACAGCTTAAAAGCTGAGGATTTTATTGAGTTCCCTGTGAAAGTAAATATGTCCTGGGTGCCGTCTGCCATCGAGGCTGTGTTCTGTGTGTGGTGCTGTGTTGATACAGCACTTCACACAATGGCGTCCTTCTCTTGATTCAGGCTTCTGGATGCTATGGTAATATCCATAATAAATAACAAATATTCAATTTTCAATGTGCTGCTGAGCTCTTCACTGGAAATGCATCGCAGAAGCAGCCAGGGAGCTTTTTGCAGCTGGGGAGGGACAGTTGGTGCTCCGGGCACTTGGGATGATGCAGGGGGCAGTCTGGGATTGTGAGGCTAAGCGTGTTAGTTTGTGCTGAAGTGATCGACAGTGACTTAGTTCACCATGTTCACCTGTACCTGGTTGTTGTTGCATTCATGAGTTAATGCCCCAGATCCTCTTTCTTGGAGCCATTGTCTCATAAATAGCTACTTGCCCCACGCAAATGAGTGTGCAGGAGTTTGCAAGGCAATGGTAAGGACATATAGATCCAGGCTTCCCAGAAGTATATTGTAGTCACAGTAGTTTTTTAACTGAGTCTGAGATTCTTTTGTGCTATTAATACTATTTATACATAACTACAGAGTAAAGCCATCCTGATTTTGAAATGTAATGTGTACAACACAAAGATTATTGCACAGGCTATAAAGACACCTCTAAGTACAATTAGAAGACACTCGCTAATTATTGGAATGAGTGAAGTAATATCTTTTATTGGAACAACTTCTGTTGGTGAAAGAGACAAGCTTTCAAGCTACGCAGAGCTCTTCTTTGGGTCTCTAATATCCTGGGACCAACATGGCTGCAACAACCCTGCAGATTGCTAATTATTTAGCAGTTTCAGACAATGAGAAATCTTTGCAAATGATTCCCCTCCCTCGTTTCCCCCCTACCCCTGTGCATACATTTATTCCATTCAATAACATATGCCTCTAAGGGCGGGCTGCTGAATGACAAGCCAGGGAGAGCCTTGCTGCAATCATCTTCCTGTCTGTCTGTCTTAGGTAGGGTGACGAGACAGCAAACGTGAAAAATTGGGACGGGGGTGGGGGGGTAATAGGAGCCTATATAAGAAAAAGACCCCAAAATCGGGACTGTCCCTATAAAATCGGGACATCTGGTCACCCTAGTCTTAGGGCTCACTTAGCTCAGCCCCTTTCACACAGCAGGTACCTTGCCAAAGAGGCTGCTCCTTTACCAGGCATCCTGCTTCAAAGGCTCTGTCCCTCCCTCTGCAGTCACCCTATAAGCTAGGGTGACCAGGTGTTTGGCTTTCAACCGGAACACCAGTCAAAAAGGGACTCTGGTGGCTCCGCTCAGCTTCGCTGACCAGGCCATTAAAAGTCCTGTCAGCGGTGCTGCAGGGCTAAGGCAGGCTAGTCCCTACCTGTCCTAGCACCGTGCTGCACCGTGGAAGCGGCCAGCAGGTCCGGCTCCTAGGCGGGGGGGGGGGGGCATGGGGCTCTGTGTACTGTCCCCACCCTGAGCACCGGCTCCGCACTCTCATTGGCCAGGAACCCCAAACCCCTCATCCCCAGCCCCACCCCAAAGCCAGCACCCCTAGCCCAGCGCCTGTACCCCCCTCCCACACTCCAATCCGCTGTCTAAACCTGCAGCCCCCTCCCACATTCCGAATCCCTCGGCATCACCCCCCAGCCTGAAGCCCCCTTCTGCAACCTAAGCCCCTCATCCCCAGCCCCACCCCAGAGCCCACACCCCCAGCCAGAGCCCTCACCCCTTCACGCACCGCAACTCCCTACCCCAGCCCAGTGAAAGTGAGTGAGGGTGGAGGACAGCAAGCCACCGAGGGAGGGGGAATGTAGTGAGTGGGGGGCAGGGCCTCGGGGCAGGGCTAGGGTGTTCGGTTTTGTGTGATTAGAAAGTTGGGAACCCTACTATTAGCCCTTGTTGATGGGGGACAGAGGTCACTTGTCCTCCCTCCCCCCCCCCAACATACACACATTCATCTTCGCTCTTCTCCCTTCCTCTTCAGTTGATTTGCATCCTGCCGTGGTAATGGTTGGAAGATGAGTCAGCGAGGAGAAGCACATGGACACATTGCCTAGCTATTGAGCTGCTCAGATGTAAAAACCCCAGACCTGATTCTCCAGTGTCTGGTGCCTAAACTTTCACACTCACTTTGCACAGAGGGAGATGACAACAGAAAGTCCCCCCCTGCTGTGTTTCAGTGAAAAATTCCCATGTGTGGGTGCAACCAAGTGGCTATAATGGACGGGGATCATTCTCATGTCTGTACCACTATCTCAATCAGCCACTTCTCTCTTCCTCTCAGGCAGTAAAGTAGTCTTGTGTAGCAGTTACAGCATGGAGTCTGGGAATCGAGATACATCCCCCCATCCTGGTTATGTTCCTTGCTCGCTAGTAACTCACCACGTAACCTTGGGCAAATAATGTCAGCTTAGTGTGCAGCAGGCTCTCCATCTGTGAAATGCAGGGGGGGGGGGGGGAAATTGTGCTTAACCCCCTCAGCAGAGCTAGCGGGGCTGGATTCATCACAAATGGTGCTTTGAAATCTCTGGAGTGATGGTGCCGTGTGATCCCGTTACGTAGCACAGGAATATTCAGATCCCAAGGGACTTCTGTTACATGGAGCCCTTTCTAAAAACACCTGTGGCACCTGTTAAGTGAATCAGTGATCAGCAAGGGGAGCCCACACAAGGTGGGGTAAACTTCAGAGTTCAGATCTTTCCCTGAAGCCTGCAGGTTTCAGCAGAATAGTATTTCTGACATGATTGCTGGCATGTCGGACAGCTGGAAGTACACAGCTGCGCAAATGAAATAAACACAAGGTGTAGCTCCCACTCCCCAGGGCTCAGGCCCCCATGGCCCTTACAGTGGTATATACGGACAGTGTGTGTATATTATTGTCCTGATTTAAATGTATTGGATGGCCAACGTCTCCGTCAAACAAGAACAAAACCAGGTTGTCTCTGGAAATCCCAGGGTGGTGCCCCATTCTGGGAAGTGAGAGGTGCAGCAGTAATGGGGGGTGTAGAGGTAACTCCAGGAATTCAGCTTCTGCCCGCTAGATCCAGCGTCCGATGCAGGTGGGGATGTGGGATAGGCCCTGTGGCTGGCAAGTGTAGGGGACTTGTGGTGACACATCCTTGGAAAGGCAGGTCCCTAGAATCTGAAATAGGTCTAAATTTGGCCCTGACTAAAGTGCAGGGTGAGAAATTCCCTTCTGGTTGTTGTGGTTTCAGCTGAACTTTTTTGCCAGGAGTGAAATGCAGAGGCTTCCTCCAGCAAAATCTCCACCTGCTGCATCACTGTGTGGGAGGATAGTAGGCAGCGATGGGGTGACGAAGAAGCCAAAGGATAAAGGGGAAGTTATAGTTGTACTTTTGTTCTCTGAATCTCCCCATGTGCTGTGCTGTGCTGTGACAGCAGGGAGGAGGAGGAGGAGGCGTGGGAATCAGGAGTGAAGTTTTCAGAGAAATGGTATAATTAGCACTTTAAATTAGCCTGATTCTGAGGTAAACACATTGGTTGCGGGGGGGGGGGGGGGGGGGGGGGGAGGGGGGGGGAGGTGTTGCAAATCCCAAAAATGTTTCCAGCCATCTGTGGGAAGAGACATCTGCACCAGATGTGTCTGCCATAGGGGAGGTTTGGATTTAATTCTCATTTTAGAGGAAAGAAATCCCCCTCCATTAAACCTAAAAAAGGAAGAGGGCGGGGGAGCAAAGGGACAGCTACTAATCATGGCCTAGCAGGGCTGTGGGTGGGGAGGAGTGTGAGAAAAGGCAGCATCTGACTGGAGGAACGATGGTGCAGTGGTTAGGACACTAACATTGGACTCAGGAGACCTGAGTTCAGCTCCCTGCTCTGTAGAGACTCCCTGGGTGACCTTGGATAAGTCACTTAGGCCAGGTACACCCCAAAAAGTTAGGATGACCCAGCTATGTTGTCACCCAGGAGTGTGAAATATCCACACCCAGAAGTGATGTAGTTAAGCCAACCTAGCCCCTGGTTTACACAGTGCTAGGTATACAGAAGAATTCTTCCATCAACCTAGCTACTACCTCTCAGAAGTGGATTAACTACAGCAACAGGAGGGGTTCTATGCTGAATAGCGAGTGTCTACACTGCAGTGTTTCTAGTGGAAACATAGCCTTAATCTCCGTTTGCTGCAATGCCCATTCTGTAAAATGGGGATAGTAGTACCCCATAGAGAGGTGTTGTGAGGATAAATACATGTGAAAAGATTGTGAGGGGCTCAAATACTACGGTAATAAGTACCATACATAGATTGTGTGTATTGAGCTTTATGAAACTGGTGCTCTTTGGTGTGTGCTGTATCTTTACATTTTGGCATTCTATGTGCAGAGTTCAGCAGGCTTCCTGTTCTCAGAGCCCAGTGCAGAGTGTCAGAGGAAACCACGCACTGCGCTGTCTTGCGCGAGGAGACTACTTTTGTTCTTTGTTGGTCTCATAGTTTAAAATAGAGATAATTATGTCTGAAAGCACCACTTTGCTCTTTGTACGTGAGGGAACATAACAGATCAGGGCATAGCTCCCGGTTTGAAATGGGGACAGACAGAGACTGATGGAATAATGGACAACTCTTCATTCCTCCCCATCCCAATATCGCCATCATCTCCTGTCATAGGTGGCTGGCCTGGATTCAACTCAAGGGGAGTTGAATCCAGCCTGGCCAGTGATGGATCAGCTGCCTCCAGGCTGAGACTGATCAACTAGAGATTGGGTGATTAAAAAGCCAACAAGGGGGCTCAGTTAAGGAGAGACCCCCAAGTGCCACCCTGCCGAAACAAACCCATCCCCACCCCAAGCGCCGCCCCACCGAAACAAAAACAAAAAAACCCTGAGCGCTGCCCCGCCGAAACAAAAAACCCACGAGCGCTGCCCCGCTGAAACAGACCCCCTTCTCCCCCGAGTGCCGACCTGCCGAAACAACCCCCCCCAAGCCCCGCCCCGCCGAAACAAAAACAAAAAACCCCCCTGAGGGCCGCCCCGCCGAAATGGTCGGCTGGTGCCTGGAGCCGGCCCTGTTCACACCCCAGCTCGCCGCGTACTAACTGATCACATAGACGAGTCCTAGACAAAGTTAGGGGATGTATCTTTTTTTCTTACTCACCTACACTAAGTGGTATTTTATTCTGAAGGGTAAATGTTGGCAATAAAAAACAGACATGCTGATGGAGCGCAAACACCACAGATTTATTATTTATCATGATTTGCACCTTTATATTGTGTTCCACCCAAGATTATCAAAGCCCTTTATGAACTTTAATGAACTAGGCAGTACAGCATTCACATGAGCCAGGGTGGTATTATTACTGCTAATTTAAAGGTGCGGGAAACTGAGGCAGAAAGAGGCGAATTGACTTGTCCCAGATCCCAGAGCAAAGCTGTAGCAGAACCAGAAATCAATTGGCTGACTCTCAGCACTTGACAATGCTTCCTTTTTGGAGAGGTTGCTAAGAACAGACAAGAGGATATCCCAGCATGCTAGAATGAAGGTGTGTGGTAGCACATTTTCCACTGGGGACAAGACCTTGTTAATAGGCTCCGTTTTTACCCTTCCCAGACTTGAGAGATTTCCCCCCCCCCTTTTCTTTCCTTCTCAACATACTGTTGGTTGCTGTGGCAGCTGAGTAAGGCAGAAGTTGTGCCTGAAAAAATGCTTCCTCCTTATATGATACTGTACATATTGTCATGGAAATTGTCCTCATTTCCCCTGAGCGCACTTTAAATAACTCGAACAGCAGTGCTAATGAGCAGAAAGATATCTGCAATCCCCACCGTGCAACTTGACATACTTTACCCCACTCTGAATTCCCTTTGCTCATCATTGAGCATTTTAAAGATCTGGTATAATAATTGGCTTTCTCTCTTTGGTCCAGTCATTTTGGTCTTAGCACTTGGTAATAAAAGGTCAGCTTTGGCTAAAACCTTGCTATTTGCAGCTATGCCATTTTTCACTGCCAAATATCTTAAGAAAAGCAAGTGTCTCCGAAAGGGTAAGTCGTTATATTTTTGGTGTGTTCAGTGTTGTGTGTTTTACTTTAAATCACAGGAAAGGATTTATCCTGTAATAACATGCAGAGGGAATGGAGCTATGCATGCAGCAGTTCGATTAGCAAAGGGGGCTTTATTCTGCTCTGTGCGTTTTTGATCTGAGATATAGTATGTGTTGTTGTTATGCTTTCTACATTCAGTAAAGCCGACTAATCAGAAGAATGTTTAACCCTGTAAACACTGCATGCTTTTTCTGCCACACGGACTGATTTTCTATATCAGAACAAAAAACCCATGTGGTGTGTGTTCTGTTTTTGTCTTTTTCATGTAAGTTAGCTATGCATCTGAACAGGGATAACACTCTCTAGCATTTTCATTTGTGTTAACAAAACGGAGTTGTATGTTTCTCTGGATTTAAATGATAACCTACAACAACACAAAATGGAAAAACCGCATTTCCTCCAAGCATCTTCCCTATATTTGGGAGACATGAGTGCATGATTGTACATAGATTTTTGGGTGGCTGTGTTGATGTTTGCATTCAGAATGGCTGTCTGTGTCTTCCCCAGCAATGTCATTGTTCTGTAGATGTATAGCTGTTTAAGAGCTGCTTGCTTCTAGCATTGTAAAGATTAATAAGGCTGTAGCCTTCACTATGAGAAATCACATTAAAAATGGGTTTGACTCATTCGGCTGCTTGTCTCTGTATTGTGACCGTGGTTATCTAGCCGTCAGTCTGGATGCGAGTTCTGCAATAAGGAGAACAGCAGTGATTTCTCATAGTATGGAATCAACCATCAGTTCCTAAAGATTTGTCTTAGCTACCTAATTAAGCGTTTATACCACACTCATCCCCATGCGTTCCCACGGGATCCATCACTTGAATGGACATTGGCTCTACGGCGAAACTCAGAGGCAGAATCCTGGATTTTAAAAGGTGATTTAAAGTTGGACAAAGGATTTTGAACATGAAAATTGTCTTGTCCTCAAGCTGTCTTTCCTATCAGGCTGGTGCGGAATAGATGACCACGCAGTCAGAACGAATGGAGTCAAGGAATGAGAATTAACCAGTCTGAACCAAGCAAACTTACTGCCATTGGCTGGGTCTGACTTTTAGGGATGACTTCACATTTTGGGGGGATGCAGTTTTGTTCAATATAAATTTCTTGGAATTTAGGAAGCTTTTAAGGTGTCCTGTTCAGAGAGAGGGAGAGTGTGTGTGTGTGCGCGTGTGTTAAGGCTTTCCATCTGCATTGTTATCGGGAGCTATCGCCTGGCGTTTCGCTGTAGCTTGACTCCCATTCTCTCTCACACATTTCTAGCTTGAGTTAAGTGTTGGTTTAAACTCGAGCTGTCTGGCCCATCGAGGGGGGGAGATGAAGTCTGAGTGCTGCTGACACTGGAACTAGTGATGCGGTGGGGATGCATCAGTTGGGATTAAAGTCTGGGGGTGGGTGGGGTGGGAAGGGGCAGTGTGGCTGCTCTCCCTGGAGCTAGGCTAGCTGGAGTGGAGTGACTGCAGTGTAGTCACTCGAGTTGACTGTTGCAGTGAGCACAAGCCACAGAGAGAGGGGGAATTACTCCAGTCACATTCTGACCTGAATTGTAGTAAGTGTTGTGATCCAGGTTCTTGCTGTATCAGTGTGTGAGTGTGAATGCCCAGGAGAGGGTCCTGGGAACAGCCCGCACCCCTCTGCTGTAGGACAGTTTATCCCAGCCCTGCTTCACCAAGATGGGAGCCAAGGTTCAGGGAGGTTACAATGAGCATTCCCAGACATGGACGTAGGGTTGCCAGGCGTCCGGTTTTCGACCGGAATGCCCATCGAAAAGGGACCCTGGCGGCTCCGGTCAGCACTGCTGACCGGGCTCTTGAAAGTCCGGTTGCTGGCGCCGCAGGACTAAGGCAGGCTCCCTGCATGCCCTGGTTCCGCATGGCTCCTGGTTCCTTCCCAAGAGTCAAGGGAGCAATGGACGTGGTTTTACTGGCCCCATAGCCCAGCGCTGGGAGGCTGGGAGACACAGTGACTAACCTGGCAGCATTGGGAAGAGCCAGTGGCAGGCAGTGAGCTTGCAGCATTGAATACGCTGCCCAGGCTCATTGCAAGGAAACACTTAGGCTACGTCTATACTACCCGCCTGATTCGGCGGGTAGCAATCGATCTTCTGGGATCGATTTATCGGGTCTCGTCTAGACGCGATAAATCGATCCCGGAAGTGCTCACCGTCGACACCGGTAATCCTGCTCCGCGCGAGGCATAAGCGGAGTCGACGGGGGAGCCTGCCTGCTGCGTCTGGACCCGCGGTAAGTGCTCTTTAGTTCGAACTAAGATACTTCGACTTCAGCTATGTTATTCACGTAGCTGAAGTTGCGTATCTTAGTTCGACGGGGGGGTTAGTGTGGACCAGCCCTTAGTGTTTAATTGGAAGCTGAGATTAGCTGTTACGTTCATGGTCCCCTGCGCATGGCAGGGCTGGCTGTGACCTTAGGCTTCTGGGACTGCCACAGCTGGCTCAGCCAACAATGCAGGACTCTTGTACCCAGTGAGTCAGTAATGCTGTGCAAATTCTCAGGAAGCAGCACCCCAAATGCCTCTTCCTGGGTGTGCGAGCGCTCTGATTCTTCCTGGGCTGATCCCTGTTTCCCCTCTCTGCATCGAGTGTGCAAAGACTCATCGGTCTCTGTAACCTGGACAACTGCTCAGAATAGCCCCTGCTCCGAGACCTGGCTCAGGCAAATCAGAACCCCCATCCCTCACCCATCGCTAGGCCCAAACCCAAACGAGCTCCATTTGCTTGTTCATCCTCTTCCCATCCTGTTCTGCCTCCATCCGCCCCAGTTCCTGGAGAGGAGCCAGCGAAACACCATGTGAGAGCCCGTTGCCGCCCTACGTGCGGCTAGTTAGGTGTCCCTCTGCCCCATCACGAGTGGTGTCAGAGGGGCGCTGGATTCCTGCCAGTGTTGAGAAGCTCTGTCCGGTTCCTGTGTGCTTCCCTGCCACGCTCCCTGCAGAACTCACTTTCATAGCAAAGGTCTTTTACTGCTGTCTGAGGCCGGAGGTTGCCACTCGTTCCAGTACATAAATGTGGCTGTTAAAAGGCATTAAACGATTCTAAAGTGCCCTGGGCTTTGTGTCAAAAGTGTGGTTGCATTAAAGCTAGCGTCGCCACAGGCTCCACTGGGTCTGTCCTCGCTCACTGCTCTCAAACCTCTGGGCAGAACCATCTGTAGTGAGCAGTGGCAGCTACCATCCCCCATGCCTGGGAATGGCCAGAGGGCAAGGAATGGTCCATGGGCAAGAAGCCAACCTGGTCAGTAGGAAGCTGGGAGGGCGGGAAAGATGTCTTGTGCCTTGGAAAGGTCAGTCCTCTCTGGAGCCAGAAGGAAAACACCTGGATCCTGATTCAGCTGTGATGGGATCTTGCCCAGGGTCACACAGGGAGTGTGTGGCAGAGAGGGGATTAAATCCAGCTCTCCTGTGTCCTGTTCCAGTGTCTCAGCCACAAGGCCAGCTGACCTCATCTGGCCCATTCCTGGGGAGCAGGGCAGAGTTCAGATCCCAAGGCCAGAAGGGACCATTGTGATGACCTAGTCTGACTTCCTGTATAACACAGCCCAGAGAACTGCCCTCCCCCTCCCCAATAATTCCTAGAGCAGCTCTTGTAGAAACACATCCAATCCTGATTTAATAAATGTCAGGGATGGAGAATCCACCGTGACCCTTGGTAAATTGTTCCAATGGTTAATTGCCCTCACTGTTAAAAATGTACACCTTCTTTCCAGTCTGAATTTGTCTAGCTTCAATTTACAGCAATTGGATGGTGTAAATTGCTCTGCTAGACTGAAGAGCCAGTAATAAATATTTGCTCCCCATGTAGGTACAAGTACTATCTAGGTACTTCCAGACTTAACCTTCTCTTTGTTCGTCTAACTAGATAGGCTCAAGGAGCTCTATCACTATAAGGCAGGTTTTCTAATCCTTTAACCATTCCCGTGGCTATTCTGTGAACCCCTCTCCAATTTATCAACATCCTTTTTGAATTGTGGGCACCAGAATTGGACACAGATCCTAGCAGCAGTTGCACCAGTGCCAAATTCAGAAGTAACATTATCTTTCTATTCTTACTCGAGATTCCCCTATTTATGCATCCCAGGATTGTATTGGCTCTTCTAGCCACAGCATCACACTGTAAGCTCATGGTCAGCTGATTATCCACCACAACCCTCAAATCTTTTTCAGAGTCCCTGCTTCCCAGGACAGAGTTCCCCCATCCTGTGAATATGGCCTACCCTCTTTGTTCCTATCTACATTGACATGTAGCCATATTGTTTGCTTGCACCCAATTTGCCAAGCGATCCCAATCATTCTGTATCTGTGACGTGTCTTCTTCATTATTTACCACTCCCCCAATTTTTGTGTCATCTGCAAACTTTATCAGTGACTATTTTATCTTTTCTTCCAGGTCACTGTTAAAAATGTGGAATAGTGTATGTCTGAGAAACAATCCCTGTGGGACCCCACTGGAAACACATCCATTCGACAATGTGTTACATTTACATCATTTTCAGACCTGTCAGATAGCCAGTTGTCCCCTGTAGCGTATTTTTCCAGGGCTTTGTGCTGTGAAGTTCTAAACTGTACATAAGTGTGTACATGTCCCATGATGAACTTTGCTTTCATCCCATCCTACATCACCCCTGCTCCCTTAGGCAATTCCACATCCCTCCTCTCCTTGGGCCTGATCCCCGCTGTGACAGGAGCCAGGGCCGCTATGTACCTCTTGTGATCAGGGTCTTTGTCCTGCTCTTGGCTTTGTGCCTCTGCTCCCACTTGGACTCAGCTGCCATTTCCAGTGCATGGAGCATCTCTCCTTCCCTCCTTAAAGGAGAACTGCAACCCAAAAGCACAGGGCCCTTTCTTGCTGCTTTGCTCTCCCACAAACAGTCCTGGGTGGTGAATAAAGAAAGGAGTCAACATTTCCCACAGATTCCACCCAGCAGTGTGTTTTTAGGCCTCTGTAGCATGCACCTGTAAACCCCCCAGCATTAGAGAGTCTGGAAACACACAGTTCAGGGGCCCAACTGCTTCACCCTGGCCAGGTGGAAAGTGACACTTCACTGGCATCCCAACCAATCTCAACTCCTGTCAGCCTCTGCCAGCTACACACAAATGCTCCACTATAGGCACTGTCAAGGCCAGGAGCAACAATGTTTTCCTCTTTGCAATTTGCCATTAAAACCCACTTCTTTTTCCAATCTTTCGGAGCTCCATCCTCAGCAATAGTATCTCTGCCTTCTCTTGCCTGAGCAGTTTAATGAATAGTTCATTATTTGCTGGCTCTTTGGGGCAAGATCCCTCTGTCTCTATGTATCTTGTCCAACCCCGTGTACACTTGTAGCTCTGTAATATGGGCCACATCCTGAGCGATGCTGGGCACCTGCAATCCCCACTGGAGCTGGTAGGAGGGTGAAATTTCAGGGTGGGGCCCTGCAACAGTCAAATCATGAAAATCCTTATTGATTTTCTCCTGCCTGTTGATTCCAAAGGGAGAAGACGTTTCATCTTCTCTGAAGATGTTGTTTCCTTGTCCTCCTCAATTCAGAAAATTAATAATGCATCTTCTATTGCCGAGTGATTCCAACTCTGCTGCAGCTGTAGATTTATAGGACTTCAAAGTCAGATGATTAAGGAACAGCTTCAGTTCCTAGCCAGACAAGCAAAACAATCACTCCTTTAAAAGGAGGGGCTGCGTTCGCTTGTGTCCGCAACATGAAAGAGCACACTCATTGTGTTCAGCAAATGGGCCTGACAGGGAGATGCTGTGTGCGTTAGACAAGTGACGGGGCTGCTAGTTGGGAGGAGCGGTGAGCCAGGGCCTCAGACGTTCTAGTGATTCCCCCTCCAAATCGCAGTGCTGAAGCCGGACTCTTCCAGTGTCCCCACCCTATGGGTGAGGGATTGGAGGCACCGAGCGTTCATCTCTAAGGACACAGGGGAGTCCTGGCTCCTAGGCCTGTGCTCCGCCCACTCAACTGCACCCTTCTCTCTCCCTCACTGATGTGACCTGGTTGTTCCCTTCCCCTTGTGTGTGCAGAGGGGTGTTTATGTGCAAGGAGGTGGCTGTGGGGGGATTTCATTGAGGCAAGCGCTGGTTCTGCTGCTCAGCCAGCAGAAGCCCAGTACTTTGGGAGCTCTGGTGTGTGAGGGGGAGGGTGGCCAGGACTGGAGCACAAGAGAATCATGGAGCAGCTTCTGTTCCCATCGTGATCTCTTGGGAAGGGGACCTAAAGCCTACGGCTGTTGTGATTCGACATTAGTACCAGTCCAGCCAACAGCACGGCAGCAATCCATTGTCATGGGTAGCTGGGCTGGGGATTGAATGGCAACCGAACGCCAACGCGAGCTCCGCTGCTACGAAGGCCCATGTGGCACTCATGGGGTTGGGGCATTATTTTCCAGGCTGCATCGCCCGGGTTCCTTCCACCTCACTGGATGATGTAGCAGAGGAAGCAGAGCAGGACTCTTACTGTTAATGGGGGCGGGGGGGGATGATCATACCTCCGTTATATAAACCTGCCTTCAGGCCCGGACTGAGATCAGAAGGGTTGGGTAAAGCTTGCCTTGCTGCTGCTCCCTGAGCCACGTCTGGTCTGTGGATGCAGGGAATAACTTTCTAGGACTGTTAGGCTGGCCCTTCTCACCCGAAACGAATGTAAAAACTCCAGCCTGACCGGCACCCTTAGGTGGAACGTAATCCTGGGAGACCATGCGACGACTCCTTCCAAATCCTGACTGCTGGATCCTGTACGGTCGGCTGCTGCAATGCTGATGGAGGCCAGGAGGCAGAGCTCAGCACTCCTGGCCCCCGGGGATTCTGAAAGGGGTTGGCGGAGCGCCTCTGAGACGTGTTCAGTGAGCAGCTCAGGCAGTCGGGTGGCTCCAGCATGAGTCCCCACCATGAGGGCTGTTAAAATGTTAGCGATTTCTTTCTCCAGGCAACAGTGAGCAGCCAACCATGTGGGATTCAGGCCGCTCTCTCAGTGGGGCTCTGCGACTCGGCTGCTAGCAAGCCCAGCACTGCCAAGAAGCACAGCGCTGGGGAAGCGGTGTTGGCCAACACGCTGCTATGCCACTCAGTGAACTGTGCACGTGCTGCTGAGAGAACAGTGACTCTGGCTCATGAGTTAAAGTTCTCCAAGCAGGGGAGGAGCCAGCTGGTAAGAAAGTGATGGGCTCCCTTGATTTTTGTTTTGTTTTGTTTTTTTGTTAAAGGAAGCACTCCTTTGGTCAGCACGTTGCCTGCTTCCCATCCCATGCTGTGGATGCTTCCCCAGTGTCCCCAGGCCTTTCTTGTCTTGCCTGTTGCTCTGCCCCGTTTCATGCCCTCCCGTACCAGCATTGTGCATTTACAGCATGTGTCACTGGGCACAGCCCAGGGCAAGATCAAAGCACCCGCAGCGTTATTCCTATCCTGCCAGGAAGTGGCGTTTGGTTAAAATAAGGCAGTAGGACTTGGCAGAGCTGAGTTCCATTCCTGGCCCTGCCACCGATTACTAGGTGACCTTAAGCAAGTCACTTAATGCCAGTTTTTTAAAGATGCGTAGGTGCCTAAAGAGACAGATGGGCTCCTAGGTGTGCCTCATATTTTTTAAAACCACCAATCAGCCGCGTTTAGTCTCTCTGTGCCTCACTTCCCCTTCTGTAAAATGAGGATGATGATAATCAGAACTAAGTGAATAATCCATAGCACATAACGGACTCTCTCAGTGTAGCCTTGTTTTCTGACTTTCATTGTGCATGAGCAGTCTTTGATTTCCTCAGAGGTATCCATTGTTCTAAACTATTACCCAGCTCATTTCTATTAATGGATCTTGGTCTGTAGGTTGTTTGTGATCAGTGTGTTATTGCTATTCGCTGTCTGAAGTGTGCCATTCGAGCTGTGTCGATATTTTTGATTGGATGGGTAGATAACAAAGTATTGTTCGTATTTCCTGATTGGATGAGTCTGAATCTTAGGCTTAGCCTACACTTAAGTTAGGTCAACAGAGCTACAGCAGGCAGGGGTGAGAAAAAACCGCAGCCCTGAGCGATACAGCTATGCAGACTAACCCCCAGTGTGGACGCAGCTGTGTCGACAGAAGAATGCTTCCATTGACTGTCGGGGGATCCCTTCCCTCAGTGCTCGGCGTCTATGCTGGCATAGCTACAGTGCCCTAGTGATGCCAGTATAGTCTCCGGAGTGTAGACTAGAGCCCTGCAGAGGGACTGGGATCCCGCGGGATCCGCTGCCATAAGACTGGGAGTGGGTAAAATGTACTTTGTTGTGGGCAGGATTGGGTGGGCAAAAAAACCAGACTTTGGTCATTTGCGGGAAAACACTAAATCCCTCATCAGTTTGTCTAAGGGTTTTTTGCATGGTTTAAGCAAGATTTGTTTTATTCTTTCAGTGGTAAAAATTGTGTCTGAATTCCGTTTATATATAATCAACTTTTTTTCTTTTTTTTTAGTATCATGAGGGAATCCCTTCTTGAGGGATCTAAGGTTTTTGCGGGTGGGAGTGGGATAAAAATGCAAGAAACAATACAGGATGGGTGGGAGTGAGTATGGTGGGGTGGGGTGGGATGGGAGCAGGATTTTAAAAATAGTCCCGCACAGGGCTCTAATGTAGACCAACTCTTAGAGTCGAGCTGGTGTGAAGAGCTGTTTTTACTGTGTGCCTGCTTCTGAGTGTAGGGTTTTATTCCGTCCCAAGCTTTAACACGGATTTTTCAGCATCTGGGGAGCCATCGAAAGGAACGATCTGTACACAAAGCCTGCTGACAATGTATTATGAATATAGATTCTTAAATAATAACGATTAGTTAAATAATAACGATTAGTGGTAACTACTGTTTTAATGCATAGCTGTCCAAAGCCAAAACCCTCTGGGTATAAAAAACAAAGGCAAGATGACTGTGAAATCCGCTGAGCCTGGCTGGTGTGTGGAGTCGGGGGCCCTGCTGTGTAACAACGTGGGGTGTGGCTTCAGTCAGGGGCTGAAGGCCATTCTTCACTTTGGGCCGCTGGGCTGGGGATTTGCAGGGAAGAGCAGATTGTGGCTGGCTGCAGCTAATAGCCTGCTCTCACTGTGGTGAATCTTTAAATAAAAATACTTGTTAAATATACGCTCTATGTCTTTAATGAGAGCCCAACGCGGCTGGCTGCGGCCACAAGCAATGCAAGTGGATGCTTGTGGCCCTGTCATTTTTACTTTAAAGTCACATACTTCCTTAGCAACTCACATGCCAACCTGATTTCCATCTATGGATTCAAGACTGGGAGGGAACAATTAAAGGCCATCTCATGGCCCCCACCTTTGGGGGTCAGACAAATCACACAGCTGGCAGTGATTCTCTCTCCAGCAGCACAAGCAGTTATTGCATCTCCTTGCTCCCTGCGTCCCAGTGCTTGCACTGCAGATGCATAATTCATTCTCCGGAAAGCCACTTTTTTAAATGTATTATTAAAGAGGCAGTGGCCCAGCAGGTGTCCTCGAGGTAGAGAAGGCCGCGCACGGTAGGCAGAGGCTGCCGTCTTAAGGCTGATCAAGAGCTCTTTGTTTCGAAACAGAACCCGGAAGGCTTTTTGATATACCACGTCACTGGCTGTGCAGATCTGGTCTCCCGGTTGTCATCCTGCCGTTAAATGTGGAGACACAAATCCTATAACAAGCGCCGTCCCTTGGGCAAAAGACTATTAAATTCTCTCTGCTCAGCCTGAGCCTTTTCAAGACCATAGAACAGAGAAGCCCTCTCCAAAGATTGTCTTTGTTTCTTGCTCACAATGTATTCAGTGCACCAACTAGGCCAGATTCATCTCTGGTGCAATTCCGGTGAGTTTACACCACGGACTGATTGTTCAGATATGTATAGAAAGACATGAGTCTCTCGTATGTACAGTGGTTAGCACCGTTGGCAATCTGGAGGATGCTTTCCCCACTTCTCTCCCGAGTGCTGGATCTGTCTGATCTAATCGGTGTAGCTAATCTTTTATACATTGTCATGTGGATGAAAGGTGCCCGGCTGTCAGCCATGGAGTTTTCTTCTGTAGACCTAGCCCAGCACAGGCTGCAAAGAGGAAGACTGATGGGAACTCTCTCTCTTGGTGTGTTTTGGGCAGCATTTCATTGGTATTCCTGCAGTCTGTGTAATATGAATAAAGCTTTTTCCCAATCACCTCGCAAATGTGCTTTAACCCCAAGCTGGAGGGAGTTCAATTTACCCCATTCAGGCTCCAGCCTTTCTGCTAAGACTTCCAGCAAGAAGGACAATTAGGGTGTTTCTTATAGCAAAATATACCCAGGTCTAGGCACCTGAGCTAGTCTGTGTGTGTGTCCACACTGCAAATCCACACTCAAGCCCGAGCTAAGATGCTTCGTCCACCCTGGTGCTGCACTCACCCATGTGAGGTGCTGGGACTTCTGGGGGCCCTGGTTGGTTCTCAGCTCTGTGCTGCTCTATGAATTAATTTCCAGTGTATTGTGGGAGAAATGTGTGGTGCCCGGGACTGACAATGCAGAAGTGCTCTTAGCTGCCAACTAAGTAAAGTAAATCACTTCTGACTTGGCATGCTTTGGACTTCCGTCTACAGTCTGTGTTCCATCCGGTGCCAAGACTCAATCCAGCTGAGGACAATGACCTGTTCCAGTTGTTGGCCTTAATGCAACTCTCATTTTGGCAACAGGAGGCCAATACTAGGTGCAAGATGCCGTGGAGGTCACTTCAGCAGCAACTTGTCACCATGAGAAGGTGGCTGATGCCCTGCTGGAGGGATCATGCAGGCTGCATGCACTGGAGACAGCTGATGCAGGTTTTAATAGCTGACTGGAGGTTCTGGAGCAGGGACGCAAGCACAGGGTGGGGGCATCACAGTGTTGCACAGTCTTGACCAGCTGTGGCCCCAGAACGTCTGTATGAGGAAGGCCACTTTCCTGGAGCTGTATAAGTAGCTTGCCCTAGTCTTGGAGCGCCAGCCCAGGACATGCAGATGACGGTGGCTGCACCAGTCCAGAAACAGGTTGCTGTAACCCACTGGAAGCTGGCTATTGCAGGCTGCTGGGAGTCTGTGGCTAATCAGCATGGGGTTGGCGAGTCACTTGCTGTGCTGTGGACCCACAGGCAATGAAGATTGCTAATGTCCCTGAAATAATGGTGGGCTTTGAACGAATGGGGTTCCCAAATTGTGCTGGGGCCATTGATGACACACATGTGCCACCTGTCTGCCCCATACCCCACCCAAGGTGCACGTGAACATGTCAACCAGAAAGGATCATCACAGGCCTTAAAGGTCAGCCATAGAGGGAGGTTCATGAACACCAATGTGGGGTGCACTGGCAGGGTGCATTGCTGGTGTCCAACCCGATGGTGGCAGTAATGCTGCGGATGTCTCTCTAGGGAAACTGGGCTGCCTGCGGCAGCATTAAATCCCAATGTGACTTCCAGTGGGAAATCTGAGATGCAAGGGGAACATGCTGTGGAGAAAAGCTACTCCACAGCTCTATCTCTTCCTGAATTTCTGTGGGATTCAGGCCACAGGAGGAATCCAGCTGAAGAGCTGTTGCGGGGCATGAGGGATGGGGGAGCATGCAACAGAGCCGGCACCCTCCCCTCACCCAGTCTAGACTCCTCACCCCTTGTGGGCTCCCACCTGTTCCTGGGTGGATATGGGAGAACATTTTTCTACATGGGGACTGCAGGATTTTGGTCATGCAGGTTGGGTATGGGGCAGCCCCGGGAGTGTGTGAAGTTTCTCTAACCACTTGGATGTCTTACATTGCTTGGGCGGGGGGGGGGGGGCGGTTTGCAAAAATTCTCTTGAGTTTAATGAGCTATTTTTCCTTTTATTCTATATTATGGTTTTTCATGGGAAGGTTAATGTAAAAAACAGATTCTTGTGTCAAGTCCCCTGATCATGTATGCTTTGACCACACAGAATTCTCACTGGGCTCAGCTGGGAGTTTTGAGTATACACGTTTTTTTTGGACAGAAAACACATAAAACATGGCCCAGCAAAGGCCTGGAGCGACCCAGCAAATACTGCAGCAGAGACAACCGGAAACCAAATCTCAATAGTTTGGAGAGCTCATCTAAATATAAACCCACAGTTTGAATGGGCTTTACATTTGGCAGCATGAGTCTCCCAACGGCTAGCAGAGATATAGGGATATTACCAGCAGGCATTGTTATGCTTAGGATAGGTAGCATCAGTTTCAGAGAGAACAGAGGACTATGGGGGAGATGAGTGTGATGCAACCTACTCATGGGAATGGAAGGGCTTCCCAGGACACACTTTGACAAGTTAAGTAGCTAAGTACACCAGTCCTTCAGGCTATTCTGGCATATGCCACCACACAGAACTGAATCCTTCCAGTGATGACCTCAGGAGTGGCTAGAGAGGGGCTGATGTGTTCGAGGCTGCATTGATGTGTCTTTGGGTGAATGCTCATATGTGCACATGTGGAGGGGTCTCTTGTGTATGGACGAGTGTAGGTTTCATAGTTCCATGGTAAAAGCCAGAAGGGAACATTAGATCATCCAGATTAACCTCCTGCATAACACAGGCCATTACATTTTGAAACTCCCCCCCACTTTTTTCCCCCCAAATATTTTCAGAATGGAAAATTCATCAAAGCAGACCCTTTCCTGCAGTTTTTGGTTTTGATCAATCCGATTTTTCCAACAATTTTTTTTGTCAATTTTCTGATGGCTCTATTTTATGCTGAAAGTATATGGTTGCTTTCTGCTTATAGGGGATAAAATGCACAATCAACAGGTCAAATTCTCAGCTGGTTTAAGTGGTGTAGTGCCATAGACACCAATAGAGCTATGCCAATATTAATTCAACAGTCTAAACCTACCTAACCTCTGGATTGGCAATATTTAGCAGACTTGCTTATTAGATTTGGAGTAAGTCCTCACTAAAAATTCTAGACACTCTGTTTCTGGTCATGCTGGAAACCAAAATTCTGCAGGAAGAGCCTTTTTTATTTAGACCCCTTGGAGTTTTTTTGGGTCATAATGAAGAAATCCAGAAGTGTGCAGGAGGATCAGGGCAGGAATAACCTCAGTGGAGAAAAAGGAATTCAAAGCTGTGCTTACTTCATTATTAAGCCATCATCAGGTCTGCGGCTTTGGTGCAGGCCCATCTTTGATACGCAGTCCCTTCTGTGGTGGAGAGCAGTGGCCTTCCATAACATTGTCTCTTTCAGCAGGATTTGTAGGAAGGCCTTCTCCATGTAGAATCGCCAGGGGAATTATCCGAGTTTGGAATTTGGCCAGGGTACCGAAGCTAATAGTGTGTGTGTGTGTGTGTGTGTGTGTGTTCCTGTGTTGGGGGTGGGTGGCTTTGATGAATCTGGAAGGAGACTCCATATTGGGTGCATGTTGTGTCATTTATATTTAATAGAAGTTAGTCTCTCTCAATACACCCAGTTTTTGTTGTTTTTAGTTCATAGTTTCATAGAGTTTAAGGCCAGAAGGGACCATTATGATCATCGAGTTTGACCTCCTGTATATCACAGGCTAGCAGATCTCACTCAATAACTTTTGCATCAAGCCCATAACTTCTGTTTGAACTAGAGAAAGACATCCAGTCTTGATTTAAAGACTTCACATGATAGAGAGTTCATCATATCCCTTTGTAAGTTGTTCTTGTGGTGTATTATGTTCACTGTTAAAAATCTGTGCCTTATCTGAATTGTCTAGCTTCAGCTTCCAGCCACTAGATCTTGTTATGCCATTTTCTGCAAAATTAAAGAGTTGTCTGCTGTCAGAAATCTTCCCCTTGTAGATCATGAACGAGTCACCGCTTAACCTTCCTGTTGGTAAACTAAGTAGCTTGAGCTTCATTGGTACCTCATTGTAAGGCATATTTTTCCAGACCTTGAATCATTCTTGTAGCTAGTTTCTGAACTCTTTCCGATTTTTCAACATCCGTTTTGAAGTGCAGACACCAGAACTGGACAAAGTATCCAGTGATGGTCTCAGTAATCCCATATATAGAGGTAACACCACCTGTCTACACCTACATGATAGTCCCCTGCTTATATGTCCAAGGATCACATTTGCCCTCTTTGCTACAGCAGCACACTGGGAGCTTGTGTTCAGCTGGTTATCTACCATGATCCCTAGTTGACCTCTGGACTGTTAAATATGGTTTCTCTCTCACTCTTGTAAACGGTGCCATAAGGTCTGTAATGATCACAAATAGTCAGGAGGGACCTCGGGAAAGCCCAGCACTATGGGGTAGCACTGATTTAGAATTGACTTCCAACTACTGCACCCTGCCCATCTCTCTACCCAAGGACTGACTAGGTCCAGCCCGCCTTAATTTAAGATTAAATCTCAAGGGGCACTTTGCTTCCTCTGTGATGCCTGGATAGAGCGAGCAATGCTTGAATTGCTTCCGCTGGTTTTGGATTAATATCCAGGAATCCATTAGTTTTCTTTAAATATTTTGCTCTTGGGGCACTGTAACTTTTTTTGTTTTGAGAGGTGTATGTATATTGCTTTGTTATGCCTTGTCTCTCTCAGCTGTGTGGCTGGCTGGTTCTTGTTCACGTACTCAGGGTCTAACTGATCGCCATATGTGGAGTTGGGAAGGAATTTCCCCACCAAGTCAGATTGGCAACGAGTTTGGAGGGGGTTCGCCTTTCTCTGCAGCGTGTGGTGTGGGTCATTTGCCAGGATTATCTGGGTATCTTACTTAATCGTTTCCCTGCCATTCTGGAGGCCTCGGGCACTGGTTCACCTCAGTCCCGCCTCTTCTCTGCCTGTGGCACATGATAGTGCAGGGGTTCTCAACCTTTTTCTTTCTGAGCCCTCCCCCAACATGCTATAAAAACTCCATGGCCCACCTGTGCCACAAGAACTGGTTTTCTTCATATAAAAGCCAGGGTCGGTGTTAGGAGGTAGCAAGCAGGGAAACTGCCTGGGGCCCCACGCTGGAGGGGAGGGCACAAAGCTACATTGCTATGGGTTTGGCTGCAGCCCCAGGGGTTTCAGCCCCATGTGGTGGGGCTTCGACTTTCTGCCCTGGGCCCCAGCAGGTGTAACGCTGACCATGCTTGGTGGCCCCCCTGAAACCTACTTATGGCCCCCCAGGGGGCCCCGGACCCTTGTTTAAGAGCCACCACTTTGGGCTGTAATACTTAGGTCTCACTTTGGTTGTTGGGTTTAGTGTGCGAGTGCTGGGTGGTGTTGGTGGCCTCTGATCTACAAATGAACTAGTGACCACTTCTGGCCTTAAATGTTATGACTCTATAAGAACTTCACAACGTCACCAGCTCTCATGATTTTTAGGGGGTTTTTGCGAGTCTTGTGAGATCTGATATCTGTCTTAAATTGCCAGTTCCAGGAATCATGTGATCATAAGAGAATCCCTTTTTTAAGAGAATTAAAACTGAGAGTTTATGGCCGTCATGATTGCTGAGAAAATTAGGAAAATGTAATAATCTCTAAAGGTCAAAAAAATCCCTAAACCTCTGAGTTTTTTAATTTGCCTTCTCTTTTGTCATTAAAAATCATGAGATTTGTAAACTGTTCTCATGATGGCAGAGGGCTGAGTCATGATATTTGAATGCTTGGCAATGGGAATTTTGTGCACAGCACATCACAGTGTTATGGGCCCAGCCTACAATAGGTACTGTATTGGGGCACCATATTACAACACAATAGATTGTGTCGTAACACAGTTTGGTCTTGTCTCTGTGGCCTGGTTCTCCTCTCACTTGTGATGGCTTTAACATTAGTGACTTCAGTGGAGTTACTCCTGATTTATATTGGCACAAGTAGGGTTGCCAAGTGTCCGGTTTTTGACCGGAATGCCCAGTCAAAAAGGGACCCTGGCAGCTCTGGTCGGCACCGCTGACCGGGCCGTGAAAAGTCCGGTCAGAGGCGCAGTGGGGCTAAGGCAGGCTCTCTACCTGTCGTGGTTCTGCATGGCTCACGGAAGCAGCGGCATGTCCCCCCTTCAGCTCCTAGTGCTGGGAACCACAGCCAATGGGAGCTTCGGGGGCGGCGCCTGCGGACAGGGCAGTTTGCAGAGCCTCCTGGCCCCGCCTCCACGTAGGAGCTGGAGCGGGGACATGCCGCTGCTTCTGGGAGCTGCATGAGGTAAGTACCACCCAGAGCCTGCACCCCAACCTCCTGCCCTAGCCCTCATCCCCTTCTGAACCCCTCAATCCCAGCCCAGAGCACACTTCTGCTCCTCAAATCCCTCATCCCCGGCCCCACCCTAGAGCCCTCTTTCTAGATCATTTATGAATATGTTGAATAGGGCTGGTCCCAGTACAGACCACTGGGGGACACAACTATTTACCTCTTTGTTCTGAAAACTGATCATTTATTCCTACCGTTTGTTTCCTATCTTTTAACCAGTTACCAATCCTTGAGAGGACCTTCCCTCTTATCCCATGACAGATTACTTTGCTTAAGAGCCTTTGGTGAGAGACCTTGTCAAAGGCTTTCTGAATATCTAAGTACACTATATCCACTGGATCCCCCTTGTCCACATGCTTGTTGACCCCCTCAAATAATTTTGGTAGATTCGTGAGGCATGATTTCCCTTTACAAAAACCATGTTGACTCTTCCCCAACTGATTATGTTCATCTATGTGTCTGACAATTTTGTTCTTTATGATAGTTTTTGCCAGTTACTAAAGTCAGGCTTACCGGCCTGTAATTGCCGGGATCACCTCTGGAGCCCTTTTTTAAAAATTGACATCACATTTGCTATTTTCCAGTCATTTGGTACAGAAGCTGATTTAAATGATAGGTTACAGACTACGGTTTTGTTTTGTTTTTGTTATGGTAGGAGTCACCAGATGGCACTGTTACATTGTAATCCAAGTTTTTCTTAGAGTGCATGCAAGTTTTTAGTCTTTGAAGCAATGGGGCATTGTATTTAGTTTATTGTTGCAGGGGAGCTGTGGCCAGCAGCAGGAGAGTTTTCTCTCTGCCTTTATTGCTCCAACTAGAGGTAAATCTTGAGACTGGTTGCTCCCTGGGAGCTGTTCACGGGTGTTGGGCTGAGAAGATTCTTGAGAGAGAGAATTGCCTGCATGTTGTTTATGACCACCTCTGTTCCAGGGCTGGTGTATGTTTAAATAAAACAAGTTACATTAAGAATATACCAAGATTCAATGTCATTGATCTCTCCTCCAATGGGAAGCCAACTTGCAAGGCTCTGGATATGTGTTGGTGTTCAGCATGTTATACCAATAAAATAAAAACCAGCAGGATCTTTTTAAAGGGGATAAGACAAAATGTCACATTTATTGTGAATACAAAAAGAATCATAGTAAGCAGTCAGTTATAGCTATAACATTTCATTCAGTTTCACATTCATTCACACACACACACACACACACACAGAGGTTCTGCATAGATGTCATAGTTACCAGCCTAGAAGTTGCTCATGCCAAGTTACTGGCCAGGTAACCTGGGCATGAGGGTGGAGCCGAGTCCTTGTCAGATTGTCCATCTGATGCTCCTGGAGGGTGGTTGCAGAACCAGACTCAAAGTCCTCAGTGTGTAGAAGCCATTCTTATAGGAATTATTTCCTATGTTAGTCTATAGGAACTGTTTCATCTTGCTGTTGCTAACTCAATCAGCAGATGGCACATTTCTGATGTTTGTGCTGTCAGATGTTATCTTGTTTTTCCCATCCTTTGAGATGGTCGGGTGGATCCCAGTTTATCCTCCGGGGCATGTTGTCTGGTCGTTCTCACTTGATGCCGCCTTCAGCCGATGGTCACTGAATTCCTAGGCTGGCACCTCCCTGCTCATTCATTCATGTACACCAAGCATTCATCAGCAGACATACTGTCTCCACCACTTTCGGGGTGTGTACTAATTTATTTGAGACTCCCTGCCCTTTGAGGGTGGGGGTCTTTCTATGCTGTTTCTAGGTACAAAGCATGCATAAAGAACAAAGTCAAGTAACTTGTTTGCAAGTTTCTCATAGCAATACAGTATCTTTCTGAGAACAGATACAATCAATGGTTTACACAGACAGTAGCTTATACGTTTTAACAGGAGACCCAAGAGATCTTTTTACTTGGTAATGCTATGAGGTTTAAATTGTGGGGGACAAATTATGGGGAGTTACTTTCACTTGGGCAATCACTGCCAGTACCTTCTTTAATATCCCTACAAGCAGGGAGACAACATTGGTGTTAACAGTGACCTATTAATGCTGGAAGAGGGGCAACAATATCTTCTAGTCCATTCCTTCTGCAGATGTCTCTTTAAGAGGTTGCCCCAGTGCCCAGTTTATAGTGAGATCTGTAGCTAAGAGGCTAGCACATCATGCTGCCAATTCCATTAATGAACTGAGTTTCTAAGTGAACACATTTGCATTGTGTTAGCAATTTCCTATCAGGAAACCTATTATTCCGGTTTTCAGCCACAAGAGTTTAATTGACTTGAGTGAGCCATCACTTATTTGACTATCCAAGCCCTGAAGCATCCTCCTTGGAGATAATTGGAATGTAAGCGCTAGAGTGCTCATGCTCAGGATGAAGCACTCAAGTCAAGGCAGAGACAGAATGGTGTCATGCAGTTACCAGTAAATGCTGAATTAATCAGCTTAGCACTTGCTCCTCGTGCTAATTAGCATTGTTTAGTTTATACTTGGAGTAGGTGCTGCCTGGCTTCCTGAGGTAGCTATCACTGTGTCTGTGGGGCTTTCATCTCTTGCAGCTAGTTAACAGTACTTGATACGGACAAAGCCCAGAGCAGTACAAATGAAGGTCTTTGTTTAACTGGGAACTACTGACAGCACCTTCAGTAGATATTTTCATGGCCTGGGTGCCCCAGCTCCTGAAACGTCTCTGGGGAAGAGGCCAGCTGGGTCTGTGCTGATGCTGGTGAAAGGGAAATGCTCTTCAAGTAGAGTTGCCAGGTGTCCAGTTTTCGACCAGAACACCCAGTCACTGACTGGGCTGTTAAAAGTCCACTTAGCAGCACAGCGGGGCTGGCAGGCTTCCTGCCTGGTTCTGCCCAGTTCCCGGGAAGTGGCTGACATGTCCGGCTCCTTGGCAGAGTGGCGGCCAGGTGGGCTCCATAGGCTGCCCCTGCCTGCAGGCGCCACCCTGAGTGCCGGCTCCACAGCTCCCATTGGCCGGGAACTGCGGCCAATGGGAGCTGTGGGAGCGGCGCCTGCGGGCAAGGGCAGCATGTGCAGAGTCCTCTGGCTGCCCCTCCACCGAGGAGACAGAGGAACATGTCGCCACTTCCCGGGAGCCGCCTGAGGAGAATGCTGCCCAGAGCCTTCACCCTGAACCCCCTCCCGCACCCCAAGCCCCTGCCCCAGCCCTGAGCCCCCTCCCACACCCAAACTCCCTCTCAGAGCCCACACCCCCTCCCATACTCTAACCCCCTGCCACAGCTTGGAACCCCCTCCTGTATCCCAAACCGCTCACCCCCTCCCCACCCCAGAGTCCACACCCCCAGCCAGAGTCTTCATCCCCTCCCACACTCCAACCCCCTACCGCGGCCCCGTGAAAATGAGCGAGTGAGCAAGGGTGGAGGAGAGTAAGCGACGGAGGGAGGGGGATGGAGTGAGCGGGGGCGGGGTCTTAGAGAAGGGGCAGGGGAGGGGTGTCGGAGAAGGGCGTTCGGGTATTCGGTTTTCTGCTATTAGAAAGTTGGTAACCCTACCTTTAAGGGGCAGACAGCCTTCTTCCCCACCTCCAAAAACTGGGCTGGGGGCTGTGGGGCCAGAGTTACACTGGTGCAAGTGGTTTGGTAGACAGGTTGAGGTATGCTAAAAGAAATCAGCTGCACGTAAAGTCTATGACAAACCTTGGCCCTGTCTTGGCCCAATAGAAATTGCCTTCCTTTTGTTGCTAATAACACTTATTTTTCTTTTTCCCATGGGAATGGCAAAAGGCTCATTCCTGACCCCAGGCCACCCCCAGCCAAATTTCAAGTCTGTGCTCCACAACACAAGGACATTAGAGCTTCCTAATGAAATCACTGCAAGATATTTTTTTAACATGTGCAAAACAATTTATCTCTAATCTCATATCAGAAACAGCTGAACCATTTTTACTGAAATTTTTCTACAAATTTCAGCCTCAGCAGACACCCAGTATGGAAAATGTCAGCCCAAACAATTAACATTTTGCAGTCATAAGCAACTGACACAGGATCTTGTAATGGAAAGTGTAAGGCAACGTCAGGCAACTATCCACTCCATCTATAATAACACCTGAGATTATTACCGTGGAAAGAACTGTAATAATCTCTCTCATTCTGCACCATTTCTGCTGTTAGTTTGTTGTTCACATCCCATCTCTGGGAGCCTAAAGATGAGCCTGAATTACAAAGCTGTGATCTGGCTTCCTCAAAGTTTTGGCTTGTTCACATGCAAGGGTTTGGTTTGGGCGCATCTCTAGTAGAAACATACTATAGGTGTAACACTTCTGCTAGGTGGAATTGGCAGCAACAAGGGCCAGGTTTGATATCTAGGGGTTCCTCTAAGCAATACAAGAAAGAACCAGCTTGCGCCCCCACCCAGTAATCTGGGAAAACAAAACCCCACCCCGGACGCCTCTAAGAGGCAATGCTTCCCACTCACAAGCACTGAGTCTGTGTATAACAAAAGGAAACACACATTAAAAGGGAAAGGGAACCCAACATTTATTTGGGGAAACACCACAACCACAAATCAAAAGCAGGTAGCCATAAACAAACACCCACCTCACAGTACATTGGGTAGTGTCCTTTGCCTCAGTTTCCCACCTTGCAGCGTGAAAGTCTGATTTACAAATGTCCCTTTCCCACACTGTTCCCCTTTCCCTCTGCTGCACGCCACTCACAGTTGGTTGTCCTTAGTCAGCAAAGAACCAGAGTTCAGAGGTGGGTTCACCTCCTACTCCTGAACAGAGGGGAGGTGGGGGGCGGCGAGCAATGCCTCCACTGCTGCCACCACCTCTGCAACGGGCTTATTGCTGCTGCTGCTAGTTCTGCCTCTGCTGGCGGATCGCTGTCACTGCCATTGTCTCCGGATGCCATGTTCTGAGGTTCTGCCACTTAGCCCAGCTCATAGTGATTTCATTGGGTAGCAGGGAGCCTCTATGCTGCTGCATCTTTATTGTCTTTCACGATATCACTGTGCTCATGCTAAGGCTGAGCCCCTAGTCCTGCTCATCAGTGAATTCAGCTCTAGTAGTCACTGAACAGAAGCAAGGATCTCCACTGAGTCCCATCACCACTGTCTTTATATACTGGAGAGGACCAAGTGACACCTAGGACTCTTTAGAAACACCTATCCCCACCCCTTTTCATCTTCAGGGGAATTATGCTGCCCTTTACTCGTACGGTAAGGATAACAATATTTCATTACCTCTGCCTAAAGTGAACTGTAACCCCAAAACAGCCAAAATAGATCACTTTGGCAAAGCAGCTCCATCTGCTGAGCACGTAGGCAGAGGGTCTATATGCAAATATAGTCTGCTCCTGAAGTCTTTTCCCTTGGTGCATCACTAGATGTCAGAGGAGAGCTCATTCAGACCCTGCTTACATTTGGTTAACTGGATATATCAATTTATCTTAATTCAGTTTAAAAAAAAAGTTTAAGCTAAAGCAATATTAGCCACTCTTACACACAAATAGAGTATCTAAACAGGGATTTGCACCAGATTAACAGTTTAAAAACTGATTTAAATTGAACGGGTACAACTTTCATGGTTAGTCAAGGCCTAAGACTTCATTTCTTCTTCTTTTGTTATGTGTAACTTACATACGCTATTCCTGATCATAGAATTAGCCCTGAGTTCAGGGAGAAACCACACTGGTTTCATGTTCCACTTATTATCACTTCCTGTATCTTATGTACTAGTGCAATTCTGATGGGGCTGGATTTCTATTCGTGTTAGGTTTTGTCCAACTCTTTGTAAATCAAACCACAGTTCTGTGGCTTAAGCATGTTGTTGATGCTTCTCTAAAGCAGTTCTAGGGAATTTGAAATTACCAGAAATGTTGCTCTGAAAGCACCAGACAGAAAAGTTTTAGCTCCTGCAGACTGGTGAGTTTATGGAGAGAGCACTACGGAGGGTGTGTGTTTTGCACACTGACCTCTGGGACTTGGGTCTGGGACTTGTGCTCCTAAATCACTTAAGCGATTTTGGAAATGCCACACAAAGGGTCACCCACTTGTGGAGACCAGCACTAAGGCTGCAGTTGTCAAAAGAGCCCACGAGAGTTAGGGTCCAAATTCCATGGAAAGTCAGTGGGAGTTGAGTACCCAGGCTTTTTTTGAATACCCCAGCCGATGTAAATGTGAACCATGTCAGTTGTGACCAGACAGACTCTCAGCTGGAGTTAGTGAACGCTCCCACACAACAACGGGTGTTTGATTTTGCAACATATTTCCCCCCAATTTTGACACGCAATGGAAAAGGTCTCATTGAGGAACCCGTCAAACCCATCCCAAGGCGCAGTCCCTAATTATGTGACACGTCCTGCGGTAGCTTTTCAGCAAATCCCCCTAGGTGGCTATAAAAATAACTTGCATATTTCTTTAGAAAAGGCTGCTGCTATGTTACCCACCAGAACTGAGACAGATAATACCGTTGGGCTCCTGTAGCTCATCTGTTTCACTCGACCTTTCAGTGTATTTGAAGAATCCCAAAGCACTTAAGCATTTTGTTAAACTCGTATATTGATTTCATACGTTTTCCAAAGTATGATCGAGAGCAAAACAGCAAGCCAACCAACGTCCAGAAACCCACTCTAGCAGCTTCCGGGCCGGCTTAGCTCTGCCTCCAAACGAATTGAGTCAAAACAAGTGTAGGAAGGGACATTTACCGCAACAGCATGTCACCTCTGACTGTCCATTCTCTGGTCAGGTCTCCACTGCAAAGTTCTGCCAGCATAGCTATCAGCCGGAGGTGTGAAAAATTCTCACTCCTCGGTGACATAGTTCTGCCAGCAGAACCCCGGGATAGACACGGCTCTGCTGACAGAAACGTGCTTCCGTCAGGTTAGCTAGTGTCGTCTGGGGAGATGGTGTTACTGTGTCTGCAGACAAACTGCTTCTGTCAGAACAGACAGCAGCTACAGTAGGGGGCTGTGTGGCCATAGCTATGGCGACATGTGCTCTGTATTGTAGACATAGCCTTAGCTCTTCATAGAGCTCTTCCAATCCACATGCCCGCTGCTTGTTCCCCTACCCCTGCCTCTCCCTCGGGGCCTTCCTGCTGCTCGTATTTTTTTCAGATGATTTCAGCCTGCCCTAATGGAACTTTCCAAGATCAGCTTCCTATTGAGCTCTCACCTCATGGATGCTTCTGTTCCCAGCAATCCTTCCCTTCTGTCAAAGGGCCAACATGCAGAATAAACAGCAGTGGAGAGGAAAAGTCACCCACTCCATGATCATCCCATTATGGTTAGAATAGAGATGGGCCAAAATCACACACCCCACACCTCCAGCTGTGGGTTAGCTGGATCGAGGTATTGCAGCCCGAGTCCATCTCTAGCCATAATGGTGTTTGGTGGGGGATCAATGCCAGACATCATCAAAGGCAGAGAGCGGCAGGATTGAAATAGTTGCTCAAGTGACCGTCCCAAGCGCTGTGACTGACCCACTCCATAGCAGCTGTGCATCTCCTACTCGCACCGGAGGCACCTGCGAGTCCATCTGTCCTTTTCTGAAATCCAAGATCAAGGCTGGTTTTGTGCCACTTTGCAGAAACAGATCCCCCAATCTAGTCCGCTAACCTTGGAAGAATTTGTCCACCTCATTGTTCATCTTCTCTCCTTAGCAATGTGATCTTCAGGTCCTGAATATGTTAGTCACCTTGCTGGCAACCTAAAGAGCAGGCCAGGGACGAGGAATCAGTGCAGCCCATCTTTTTAGCTGTGGATGCTTGTTTTGCCCATTTGTCAAAATCATCACTGCTGCTTCCCTGCAATCAAAGGCTGCCTGTCACAGCTTCCCCAGGCTACACAGCAAACAAGTCATCAAGGTGTGACCATTTTCCTCCTCCCCACCCTCCCTCCAGCCAACGCTTTGATATGCAGCCTTTAGCTTCCATTCACTTCCGACTAGGTTCCAACAGTATGTGTGCGCACACACACACACACACACACACACACAAAACTAGCCCCCTGCAATCCACCTATGAACCAGTGCGTACAGTCATCCATGTGTAATGCAGAAATACACACATGCATACATATACACACATATATAAATGTTCACAACCTCCAATACACAAACATACATGTAAACACAGCAGAGCTTTGTGAGTAATGGGGAAGTGGCAAAATCAGTTGGAAAATGTATTCTGAAAATATAGTGGAACCCTTTAAATACCTTAAAATATTACTCCGTCTGTTTGCTCAAACATAGGCATTAAGGTGCATGCAGTTCCAGGCATGCACACACATGCAGACCTAGATGTGCACACACACACATGGGTGTGCAAATACACACAGACACATTCTAGGCCAGGACAGGCAAAGCTTAGTGGATATAAAAGGAATGTAGCTGCCTTTTCATCCCAACCTTGAACTCTACCTGACCCCAAAGCTTTACTGAGCAGCAGAAGTGTTCTACTAACTCCCCCTTATTTTCCATTTCCACGTACAATGATCCAATCCTGTTCCCACTGCAGTTCTTGCTGTTGAGTTCAGTGGCGGCAGGATTGGGCTGTGTACCTTCACAAGAATGTGCGGACTCCACCTTTCTAGTGCTGGTTCACAACAGAACTTCTTGAGCAAGCCAAGCTCGTCGTGGGTGCATGGCAGGTGAAGTCATGCTGCGGTGGTTGGAAAGTGGACGAGGAATGACTCCAGATGTGTGAATCTGTTCTTGTGAGTATCCCTTGTGGGAAATAGCTCTGTGAAGAGAGACACCCAGTGGAGCTGCTGCTGTAGCTCCCTTGGAACAGGAGCACAGAGCAGGGCAGTTCTGATAGGGAGTGATGGCAGACTTGTGCTTTGTTCTGTAGTTCCTAGTGAATTTACTGCTGGTTTCACAGCGCTGGAGATATAAAGAGGAACAATGGTCCAGGGAGAAGAAAGAAAGATGGTCCAGTGATTAGCTTGCTGGCCTGTGACTCAGGGTTCACGTCCCTGGTTCTGCCGTATACTCGCTGTGTGACCTTAGGTGAGTCACTTTGTCTGTCTGTGCCTTGGTTCCCATCTGTATAATGAGGTGATATCCCTGCCCCGCCACACAGGGGAATGTGAGAATAGATACAGTAAAGACTGAGATGCCCAGCTCCTGTGGTGATGAGGGCTGTATATAGGGTGACCAGATGTCCCGATTTTATAGGGACAGTCCTGATTTTTGTGTCTTTTTCTTATATAGGCTCCCATTACCCCCCCACCCCACCCCCTGTCCCGATTTTTCACATTTGCCATCTGGTCTCCCTAGCTGTATATATACCATAGATAGATCTACTGAACAGTGCAGCACTGGAATGTTAGAGAGAGCTTCCTGTCCATGCAGGCCATGAAGGAACCATCTCTAGGAGTCTGTTCTCCTTGATGTTCTGTCAAGGGCTTCTGTATTGAAATGGCAATAAGGGGGCCAGTTCACCCCAGCTGCAGGCGTGGCTTCATGATGTGTTGTGGATATCCACTTGCTGATGAAAGCTGTGAGGTCACCAGCCAGCAGCTGAGAACACTGCTAGCTAGGATCACTCTGTTACCTAGAGATGAAAGGCTCCATATCCCATTACCCGTGCTCCTGTGGCATCCAGTCCCTTAAGGTAACGGGGATCTAACTGAGGGCGTGGGTGTTGTGCATGATTGATGCATTTATGGCTATTTACACAGTGACTGCTGACGTTTACCAGGGTACACAGAAGCAATGAGTCTGTAGACTCCCCAAGCAGGGCTGGGAAAGCATTCATGTCTGGTGACATCTGCAGATCAAGCCAATGTACCCTGTTGTTGACTCAAGTGTGCTGGTGGAAAGCTTCTGTCTAAAGTACATCTGTGGCCCCCATTAGTGCAGTACCTGGAGCACCTCACGCTTGTTAATGGATTTATCTTCACAAAACCCCCAGGAGATAAGGCAGGCCTATCATCCCCATTGTAGGCACAGCGCGACCAAGGATGGTGTCCAAGGTCACACAGGAAATTGAACCCAGGTCAGGGCCGGCTCCAGGCACCAGCCGACCAAGCACGTGCTTGGGGTGGCACCTTCTAAGGGGCAGCCAATCTTGGGGTGGTGGGGCGGCACTCGGGGTTTTTTTTTTATTTTTACTTCGGCGGGGCGGCGCTCGGGTGGGGGGGCGTGTTTTTGTTTGGGTGGGGCGGTGCTTGGGGTTTTTTGCTTTTTTGCTTGGGGCGACAAAAAAATTAGAGCCGGCCCTGACCCAGGTCTTCCAAATCCTAAGCTAGTGCCCTAACCAGTGAACAGTGCTTCCTTTCTTCCCCTCTGTAAGTGCAGGCAAGACCGCCCCTGTATTTGTAACAGGATTCTTTATAAATCTAGTAGTGAAAATTACTCTTAGCCAAAGCACTGGGAATGCCTGCTGTGGTAAACCTCGGCCCAAGCTAAGGAGTGTGCACAAGGGCCGGTCATATTTGAACAGGAGATTGATTAAGGATGTTATGAGAAGTTCTGTAGAAGCAACAAAGGGTCCTGTGGCACTTTAGAGACTAACAGACGTATTGGAGCATAAGCTTTCGTGGGTGAATACCCACTTCTTCAGATGCACCCACAAAAGCTTATGCTCCAATACGTCTGTTAGTCTCTAAGGTGCCACAGAACTCTTTGTCGCTTCTACAGACCCAGACTAACACGGCTACCCCTCTGATACTTGAGAAGTTCTGTTCAGGTGGGGATGGGAGTTGTTGTCTGTGTCTGCCTGTGTCTAACAGGGTATTTCTTCCCCCCTACATGGGGCAATGCAGTCAACACCCTGTTCATTCCGCACAGTAAGAAGTAATGGCTGTACACCAGGCCTGCACAACTCGTAAAGCGGCGAGGGCCATATTACTCCAAACAAAACAGCTGAGGGCTGAAACGCCCCGTCCCCGCGGAAACACCCCCCCACCCAGCACCGCCCACCCCACGGAAACAACCCCTCCTTCCCCAGCGCTGGGGTGTGGAAGCCTGTAGAGGGGGAAAGAAACAGCGCGCATAGGGGGACCAGATCACAGCAGTAAAATAGGACCCGCCCCCTCCCCGCTCGGTCCCACCATAACACTCCTCTTCACCCCCCGAGGGGTCACTATGTTACTGCACACAACAGTCAATCAATGCAGTTGTAGATAAATCTCTGCATTATGCATTTTTGTATAACTTTTATATGACTTTGTATTGAACCTTGGTAATATGTTCTAGCGGGCCCCTAAGGTAGTATAATTAAGGTAAAAGAAAAATGTCTTTTTGCTAGAAGTAGATTAAGATCTTCCCCGCACTTTGTATTCAGTTGCCCTGTTGAATGAATGAGGTGTGAATGAGGAAGGCGTGGAAGGCAGCACCTCCAGACAGCTGCAACCCTTGGAGAGGGGATGGGACCCAGACCAAGGACAATCAAAACTTGTCAAGTGGGCTGACTAGAGAAGAGCAGACATACTGACAGCCTTGGGGGTTAGAAGCAAGCACCTTCCTTTGGGAACACCCTCTTTGCAGCATTGGGACAACCCCCAGCCCAGAGACAAGCAGCAAAAAGGACCAACGGACACAGTCCCAGATTTTGAATCTGGGAGATTTTCCCCCTCCAGCCACCGACTCGCCTCCTCACTTCCCCCCCACCCCCAAGTATAAAGCCTCGCCGCCACTGCCCGCCCACTCGGCTCATCATCCCCCCACCCCACCCCCGGCTCACCTCCTCAGCACCCCCCACCACTGGCTCACCTGCTGCCCTGCCACTGCCCGCCCACTCGGCTTGTCATCCCCAACCCCGCCCAGCTCGCCTACTCACCCCCCGTCGCCTCCTCAGCCCCGCCGCCAGCTCACTGGCTCCCCCGCCGCCAGCTCACCTGCCTGCCCGCTGCTGGCCTCCTACCTTCTGCCGCAGCCCCCGCCCCCTGCCGCTGGCTCACCCTCACTCCCCAGCCTGCCACTGACCACTTCACCAGCCCGCCCACCCGCCAGCCAGCCATTGGCTTGTCCCACCCCGCCGCTTGCCTACTCACCCCCCCATGGGCTGTACAGTAAGCCCACCTACTCATCCCCCCAAGGGCCGCACAGTGAGCCCACGCGGGCCGCATGTGGCCCCTGGGCCGCATGTTGTGCAGGCCTGCTGTACACAGTCACCTTAGCGCAGGGGTTCTCAAAGTAGGGGTCGGGACCCCTCAGGGGGTTGCGGGGTTATTACATGGTGGGTCGCGAGCTGTCAGCCTCCACCCCAAACCCTGCTTTGCCTCCAGCATTTATAATGGTGTTAAATATATTAAAAAGTGTTTTTAATTTATAAGAGGGGTCACACTCAGAGGCTTGCTATATGAAAGGGGTCACCAGTACAAAAGTTTGAGAACCACTGCCTTAAAGTCTCCCCTGAGGGGAGTGGACAGCTCAGGGCTAGACTATTCTAACTACTGTGGGCATGAATTTGTGCCCTGAGCATTGCAGCTGAACATTAGTTTATATTAGCAATGGAGCCTTTCCACAAAGTGCAGATTCCAGTCTAGAGCCTTAATGAGGACTTTTCATAAGCATTTTCAGTTCAGCCTGTTACAGAGAGAGATGAGACTTGAACTCAATATCTGTATCCAAACTTCATATATCTATAATGAGCAGAACCAAAACAGCCAGATCCGAACATTGCCAGACAAGTAAGTTTTGAACGCCAGATCCTAATTGGAGTTTTCCCAAAGACCCCGGGGTATTTGGCTTTGTACCATTATAAAGATAGCTTGGAGCTACAAACTTGGTCTGAAACCCCAGAACCAGATCCACTTTTGGCTCACAGCCAGGAAAAGGAGCAGCCATGAATTTCAGGCGAGGATCTGGACTCCAAATGTTTGTGGGGTTCTCGCTCTGTGGGTTTGAATCTCGCTTCCATCTTTAGTTCCTGTGAATCCCAAGCCTCCCAACAGCTGATGAATATTACAACAAAATAAAGAGACATGTCTGACTCCTGCCCTTTGCTGGACAAGTAGTGAGGTATAATTGTCAGAGACTCTGGGGAACCCTCTAACCTGTCCTGCTTGCTGCCTCTAGGCTGCAATGAGAAGAGCCAGCAGTGAGTGGGAAGAAAAGGAACGTGTCCAAAATGTCATGACAGAAAAGTCCCCTGTAGATAGGGCAGGAGGTGCTCCACTGCCGTGCATGAGCCTTAAACTAGCATGTCCTCTTCTAACAACCGTTTCTGAAGCACAGTCTATTTTTCTGCCTTGTGTGCAGCTATAATTACTCTGCCCATCCCCATGTGACTAGTGATGATGGGTTTTCCTGCAAACAGCTGTAGGTTCACAACCGTGCTCCTATTTAAAGTACCCCTAGGAACTTTCGCTCACTTTTCACAATTGAGCACCCAATTAGAGTAAATTTGTAGGCCCAGTTATTACAACAGGGGATTGTAGCCTGATCTTCCTGAATCCAAGAATAGGCTCCATGTCAGTTGCCCAAGCAAGCCAAGATCCTTGAAAATGAAGCTCCCTTTCTAAAAAGGTCTACTCTGTTGGGGGAAGCTGGATTACTCTGCCAACAAATAGCCCCTGCTGGGAGACCAGGCCATTTACAAGCCACCTCCAGGCCTCCTTTCTGATGGCTGGAGTGAGAAGCCAAACCCTGAGCCTTCGCTTTTATGTGCACTGTGGGCTGCAAGAGGCCACCTACTAGGGATCTGCACTCCAGCAGGGAAATCTGGCCAAGGTAACCCATTGATCCCCCAGCAGAGGGCCTGGAAATTGGGCTCGGAGAGACATTCTCTAAGGTCGTTGTCAGGTGAGAGGTTGTGAGAGTGAGGCCTGTGGACTCTGCTGTAGCCCTGGTGCTAATGGGGGATTCGGGCTACACGAGGACCTCCTCATCCTTCAGTGTTCTGCTCTGGCGGGTGTGTTTATGAGGGAGAGGGCATCCTTGAGGCCCCCCTGCATCCAAGCACGATGATGCAGCACCTCCTCCTTGAGAGCCAAAGCAGCAAGCAGCAGCAGCTTTGGCTTCTGTTCCTGAACTCTTGTCTCCCTTTGTAACCTGCAAGGCTCCCAGTTACCATGGTGATGGGTACGAGGTCAGTGCTTCGAGTAATAGTCAGGCAAGAACACTAAGGTAGGGACGTGGGCTCCCAGAAGGTCTGCAGGAAAAGGGCAGGTAGGTTGTCTAGCCTGTTGTCCGTGGCGGGAGGGGGCAGGGCGGGTTACTCAGAAAGCAACTGACTGAAGGGAAATAAGGTCTTTTACGAGGGTCAGGGCTCAGCTGCACCTTTGCCATGGTTAGCTTGTCTCCCCGGGTGGAGCGGGTGAGTGTTGAGGTCATCTGACTAAACCAGGCGGGTGAGGGGTGGGATTGAGAGGAGAACAGAGGAAGAATCCCTGGCCTGACCTGTATAAAGAGTGGGAGGACAGGTGGGGGGCTGGGAAGAAGCAGGGCAGGTAGAAACTGTGGCGTCAGATCAGTTCTGACCGTCAGAAGGCAACAAGCAGGGGGCATAAAAACCAGAGCTGTATCTGGGGTGGGTGCCTGATTCTCCCCTCTAATAGGAATCCTGGTTCATAGATTGCACAGGACATAAATTATCTGAAAAGTCCACACTGTGAAGCTGGCTAGGAGGCTGGTGTGAGAAGGGTCAGAACTAGGCTGCATGTGGGGAGGGAACCCAGGCTTTCATTTCTCCTGCAGTATCTACACTGCTATGCTGCCTTATTCTACGCGCTAAGATTCCATTGGCTTCTTGGTTCCTTTTTAGAAAACAACGAAAGCCTAGGAGCTTGGATTCAAGCGGCCTCTTTCATTTTGCAAATCAGTGCCCGGACTGTGAGTTTGTTTAAGCTAAGCAACAATTAATAGTGAGAACAAACATTTCCTTGGCTTACAGGCAGCTTGTAGCCCTTCCAACAGACTCCCTTCCCCAGATTAACTAGGATTATTAGGTGTAAATTCTGTTTATATTAAGGTAATTCCATAGAAACCAGCGCATACCATTGTCCCTATTCTTATCTCTGAATTCCATGAACAAGCAATCTCGGCAGCTCAGCTCAGGGCGACAGTTCCTGCTTTTCCAATAGACCTACTATTCCAGAAACAAGTGAGTACAGAAGTAGCAGTGACAGAACAATAAAGACACTGTCCACATAACAAAGTCAAAGGCAGTCTCTCTGGAAGGGGGAAACTCCAAGACATTAGTGACAGCTGATGGGTTGGCGAGTCTTTTCAGCCTCTAGGTAGAAGTTGCTCCAGTACACCTATTGTGTGTCCTCAAGTGGGCCCTCACTGGAGTGTATCCAAGTGTGGAGCACAAGGTGGGGGGAAGGGGAAGATTCCGATTGACTGCAGTGGGCATTGCATTGGGCCTTGTGTACTGCAGAGGAGAGGAAAATTGGAATGGGAGAATGGGCATGGATGGTGGTAGTCTGAGCATCCCTGGGTGAATGGCATACAGGGCAGGCTGTGTATATTTGATGTCCTGGCCAATAGCTTTTCTGGGGTGTCACCAGTCAATCCTATACGAAGTAGAGGTAGGCCTGGATCTGAATTCCAAATTGGACCCCATCCTCTGAATTTCAGACAGGAGAGTCGGGTTCAAATCTTAAGCTCCCTAAAATTCTGGTTCTGGGGTGGATCCAAAACCAGAAGGGGTGGGAATGTGGGGGCTGCACTCTTCCAGCTCCAGGTTCAGAAGTGGCTCCAGATGTTGGAAATCTCATTAGAACAGTTGGTCTTGTGAGATTTCTGCTGCTCAAGATGTTAAAATCTCTCATAAACTCTCAGTCTCCAGGCTCCTTGATGACAGCTCCAGAGGTTCCAATGGCCATCCAGCCTAAACCTGAGCTCTAGATCTGGTTCAGCTCAAAGCTGGAGTCTAGATTTGATCTGAATCCTCCTGGACATGACAGGTTTCGAATTCTGTCCGTACTCTCATCATGCAGCATGTCCAGCTTTCTGATCTGCTCCAGTGATGATCTTGATTGTTAAATCTATCACTGGGGTAGTCATAGCCATATGCCCACACCTTGATTCCTCTCTCTTGCAGCATGTGAAGCCTACAACTAGATTGTCCATCTCCATCTTCCCTCTGGCACCCCAAGGGCACTGAATCACCCTAAAGAGGGTGGAGCCAACCTTCTCCATACCTCAGCACAGATGTGCATAGCTGGCCTCTGGCAGGAGGGCTGGGCTGCACTGTCCTTAGGATAATGGAGCTTACACCTATCCCCTTGAATGTTGGTGAGCCTAGGGGACCATTCTGCCAGCAGCACTCACTCGGACACTGGCTTCATGCCAGGCCACGGACCTGCACCTTACGTGGTGGTGGTTTTAGAGACAAGGGTTCACTCCTGGGCTAGACGCTAACCGAGGCGTGTGTTTTGTTTTTCAGGTGGTGCGGGGGACCGGGAAAAGATGCCTGTCAATCACGAAGCCTTCCTGCTCATGGCTAATTCCCAGAACGAGATGGAAGACTGGGTGAAAGCCATCCGGCGGGTCATATGGGCTCCCTTTGGTGGAGGTATTGCACATAGCTCACATGCACATAAATTAAAACTGTTGCCTCAAGGTAAAACATATTCTTGTGATACTAGGGTATGTGTAGCACTGTAAAATAACTGCAATGCCTAGCTAAACTCTTCTCCTCCTGAACCTGTGTAAAGCACAATTTGGGGGCAGGGGTGAACCCACATGTCTCCTCCTCTGCAGTATGTAAAACTGCCCCCACCAAAGAAGCTGATTGGTGGAAGAAATAACATTGCATTATTATTATTATTATTTTATTATTTTAACTCTCATTGTTTACAGCTATTTTTATTCCCTAGCCCCTGACTCCGTCTCCTCTTTCCTTTTTTGCTGAGAAGGAGGGTGTCCAGTCACCTCCATTCTCCACTACTGGGCCAGATGCCCATTTCCAAACTCTCAGGACATCTGAAAGGCAGCGTCACCTTCCACTTGACAAAGATAGGGCCGAATCCTGCAGCCCGTGTGCAAGCAAAGCTTCCATTGACTTCAGTGGGTGTCTTTGTCTGTGTAAGGACTGCAGGGTCAGACCCAGGACACACCTGAAAAGGTAATCAGTGTTGCCAGCTCCTGTGATTTTTAGCTCTAGTCTCACGAGTTTTATGTTTTACCTAAATCCCCTGCTCCTGGAGCCTTGTGATTACACAAGACTTTTTAATGCTGAGATTAAATTTCTGGCCCTCCTGGCTGTGGAGAAAAGCTTGAGAACATGACCACTGTCTACCTGGAAGGCTCAGCCATCATAAGGCCAATAAAAAACCCAACTTTTTTTTAATCTCATGATTTTTATGCCAGTCTGCTGAATTTGGCGGTGACTGACTCATGATCTGGAATGCCCAGATTCGGCTGTACTGAGGAATGTCGGGAGGCAGGGGTAGTCTCACTGGTAATGTCTCCCTTCCTCTGAGGCTCTGCCTACCCTAGGCAGAAGCATCCAGATCCTCAAGGGTATTTAGGTGCCTAACTTCCATCTTGCTGCCTATCTGACTGTGGTCTATGCTTGCGGTATCTGTACAGTGCTTTGTAAAGCCCCTGGAACAGCTGTTGTACCGTGGGCACAAGTGTCCATCACAACATCTAGGACAAGGCCTCTGCCCCCGTTCGGCTGGACGTAATCTAATCTGCCGTGGGGTCCCCACAAGCAGCAAGATGCACTGATTCAGCTGCTCCTCCTAAGCCCAGCCCGCAGTGCCAAGCCCACATTTTCAGTTTACCCCAAAGATGCCTCCTCCACGGGGTGTCAGGAATCCCAGAATGCACCGGTGCAACCACAGCTAGAGATTGTGCTTCTGGTGGAGCCTGCGTTGGTCTGTTAGCCCTGGTCTACACTACGAGTTTAGGTCGAATTTATTAGCGTTATTTCGATTGATCCATGCACCCGTCCACACGACGAAGGCATTTACATCAACTTCTAGGGCTCTTAAAATCGATTTCTCCACTCCACCCCCAACGAGGGGATTAGCGCTAAAATCGATATTTCCGAATCGAACTAGGGTTAGTGTGTGGACGCAATTCGATGGTATTGGCTTCCTGGATCTATCCCACAGTGCACCATTTGACCGCTCTGGACAGCAGTCTGAGCTCAAATGCTCTGCCCAGGTAGACAGGAAAAGCCCAGCGAACTTTTGAATTTCATTTTCTGTTTGGCCAGCGTGGTGAGCTGCAGGTCAGAGCAGATCTCATCAGCAGACCATGATAGAGTCCCAGAACCGAAAACGAGCTCCAGCATGGACCGAGCGTGAGGTACGCAATCTGATCGCTGTATGGGGAGACGAAACCGTGCTAGCAGAGCTACGGTCCAAAAGAAGAAATGCCAATACATATGCCAAAGTCTCCAAGGGCATGAAGGACAGAGGCTACAACAGGGACATGCAACAGTGCCGTGTTAAAATTAAGGAGCTCAGGCAAGCCTACCAAAGAACCAGAGATGCAAACGGCCGCTCTGGGTCAGAGCCCCAGACATGCCGCTTCTATGACGAGCTGCATGCCATTCTAGGAGGTGCAGCCAGCACAAACCCACCCATGTTCTATGACTCCGTAAGTGGATCATCAGAAACCACCAAGGAGCATTTTCGGGAAGAGGAAGATGATGATAATGATTCTGAAAATAGCGCACAGACACAGCAAGGAAGCGGAGAAGCCCTTTTCCCAGACAGCCAGGAACTCTTTGTCACCCTGGAGCCAGTACCCTACGAACCCACCCAAGGCGTGCTCCCGGACCTTGAAGGTGGAGAAGGGACCTCTGGTGAGTGTACCTCTGTGAAATTAATACATGTTTTATAAGCAAGCATGTTTAATGATTAATTTGCGGCCAGTACAGCTACAGCTACTGGAAAAGTCTGTTAACATGTTCGGGGATGGAGCGGAAATCCTCCAGGGACATCTCCAGAAAGCTCTCCTGGATGTACTCCCAAAGCCTTTGCAAAAGGTTTCTGGGGAGGGCAGCCTTATCCCGTGCTCTGTGGTAAGACACTCTACCACACCAGGCCAGTAGCACGTAGTCTGGAATCATTGCATTGCAAAGCATGGCGGCGTATGGTCCCGGTGTTTGCTGGCATTCAAGCAACATCCGTTCTTTATCTCTCTGTGTTATCCTCAGAAGAGTGATATCAGTCATGGTCACCTGGTTGAAATAGGGGAATTTTATTAAGGGGGCATTCAGAGGGGTCCGTCCCTGCTGGGCTGTTTGCCTGTGGCTGAACGGAAATCTTCCCCGCTGTGACCCACGCGGTGGGGGGAGAGGGAACAGCGATCATCTTGGATGTGTGTGTGGGGGGGTCGATTAGGTTCGCGATGCATGTTAACCTGAAAACCGCCGCCCCTTCCTTTTCAATTGCTTACCCGTTTTAATTGGCCAACCCAATGGCTGATTGTTATGGGAAATGAGGGGGTTGCTGTTTGAAACCATTCCCACATGTTATGAATCAAAGAAGCCAATAGACTGTGGCTTACCATGGCTGCCTGCAAGCTGAATTCTGTTGCCCGCCGGCCGTGCTTGTGTGATCTCTCACACCAAACCGGCAGACCCTCAATATAACAGGCAAAGTGCAACCTTGGACCAAATGCACACGTGCTATGTAATGTTTGGAGCATTGTTCTCTAATATGTGTCTTTTAAACTACTCCTCTTCCGTTTGTTTCCTCCCACAGCTGTAAATGTTTCAACGCCACCCCTTTCATCACCGTCCCAGAGGCTAGCGAAGATTAGAAGTAAAAAAAAAAGGAATCGAGACGATATGTTCTCAGAGCTCATGCAGTCCTCCCACACTGAAACGGCCCAGCAGAATGCGTGGAGGCAGACACTGTCGGAGTCCAGAAAGGCACAATTTGATCGTGAGGACAGGTGACGTGCTGAAGACAATGAGCGGCGGGCTGAAGAGAGTAGGTGGCGTCTGCATGCTGAGAGAAGGCAGGTTGCAATTCTGAGGCTACTGGAGGATCAAACAGAAATCCTCTGGCTTATGGCTGAGGAAAGGCGTATGGTTCAGGAAAGGCTGCCTGAGCCCAGACCGCCGCTACAGCCCCTGTGTAGCCAACAGCCCTCCTCCCCGAGTCCCATAACCTCATCACCGAGATGCCCAAGAATGCGTTTGGGTGGCCTCCGTGCACCCAACCACTCAAGCCAAGAGAACTGTCCAAGCAACAAAAGGCTGGCATTCAATAAGTTTTAAAGTGCTGTGTGTCCTTGTCCTTCCCTCATCCCCTCCTCCACCACCCATCCTGGTCCTTCCCTTCCTCCACCACCCATCCCGGGCGACCTTTGCAGTTACCCCCCTATTTCCCCCTATTTGTTTGACAAATTAATAAAGAATGCATGAATTTTAAGTAACAATGACTTTATTGCCTCTGCAAGCGGTGACCGAGGGGGGGAGGGTAGGGCGGTTTGGTTACAGGGAAGTAGAGTGAATCAAGAGGCAGGGCTTTTCATTAACGGGAAAAAACAGAATTTTCACACAGCATCCTGGCCATTCATGAAACTGGTTTTCAAAGCTTCCCTGATGTGCAACACACCCTGCTGTACTCTTGTAATCGCCCTGGTGTCTGGCTGCGCATAACCAGCGGCCAGGTGATTTGCCTCAACCTCCCACCCCGCCATAAATGTCTCCCCCTTACTCTCACAGATATTGTGGAGCGCACAGAAAGCAGTAATAATAATGGGAATATTGGTTTAGCTGAGGTCTAACCTAGTCAATAAACTGCGCCACCGAGCCTTTAAACGTCCAAATGCACATTCCACCACCATTCTGCACTTGCTCAGCCTATAGTTGAAAAGGTCCTGACTACTGTCCAGGCTACCTGTGTATGGCTTCATGAGCCATGGCATTAAGGGGTAGGCTGGGTCCCCAAGGATACCTATAGGCATCTCAACATCCCCAACGGTTATTTTCTGGTCTGGAAAGAAAGTCCCTTGCTGCAGCAGCCGAAACAGACCAGAGTTCCTGAAGATGCGAGCATCATGTTCCTTTCCCAGCCATCCCATGTTGATGTTGGTGAAACGTCCCTTGTGATCCACCAGTGCTTGCAGCACTATTGAAAAGTAACCCTTTCGGTTTATGTACTCGCTGGCTTGGTGGTCCGGTGCCAAGATAGGGATATGGGTTCCGTCTATCGCCCCACCACAGTTCGGGAACCCCATTGCTGCAAAGCCATCCACTATGACCTGCACATTTCCCAGACTCACAACCCTTGGTACCAGCAGCTCTGTGATCGCCTTGGCTACTTGCATCACAACAGCCCCCACTGTAGATTTTCCCACTCCGAATTGATTCGCGACTGACCAGTAGCTGTCTGGCGTTGCAAGCTTCCACAGGGCTATCGCCATTTGCTTCTCTACTGTGAGGGCTGCTCTCATCTTGGTGTTCTGGTGCTTCAGGGCAGGGGAAAGCAACTCACAAAGTTCCATGAAAGTGCCCTTACGCATGCGAAAGTTTCGCAGCCATTGCTGATCATCCCACACCTGCAGCACTATGCGGTCCCACCATTCTGTGCTTGTTTCCCGGGCCCAGAATCGGTGTTCCAAGGCATGAACCTGCCCCATTACCACCATGATGTCCACCTTGTGGGGGGGCTTTTTTTGAGAGAGGTCTGTGTCCATGTCCTCATCACTGTCCTCAGGGCGCTGCTGTCGCCTCCTCGCTAGCTGTAGCAGCTCCTGGTTCTTGTTCCCCATATACTCCTGGACAATGCGCGAGGTGTTCATAATGGCAATAACAGCCGCGGCGATCTGATCATGCTCCATGCTTTCCCTGGTATGGCGTCTGCAGGACAGCAGAGTGGCAGCGAAAGCGGGGGGTGGATAACAATGGTGTCAGCAATATGGCGCCCGCATGAAAAAAGGCACAAAAGGATTTTTTGCTCCCCCCCTCAGTTGCTTTCACGGAGGGAGGGGGGAGCAAGGGTTAGGCTCCTTTCCTTCTAGCAGCAGATGGTACAATATGCTTGATATCCATCATCATCTCCTGGCCCCCTCAAGGATTGAACTCGCAACCCCGGGTTTAGCAGGCCAACGCTCAGACCGCTGAACTATCCCTCTGCCCGTGTTCCAGGCAGTACTGAATCTCCATTAAACAAAACGTAAAAAAGAGAATGGGCAGAGGGATAGCTCCCATTTATGTCCAAGCGCCCCCTTGCCAGCCACACCATAGGCCAGCCAGGAGTACACAGGGGACCATGATGCTTTCAGGCCTATTGCACCATCTGCTGCTAGAAGGAAAGGAGCTTATGCTGTGTAGTCCCACGATTACCAGCCTCAGGCAGAATGGCCCACTCAAGGATTGAACTCGCACCCCCAGGTTTAGCAGGCCAATGCTCAGACCGCTAAGCTATCCCTCTGCCTGCATTACAGTGGGACTGAATCCCCACTAGACCTTATGTCCAGGCGTACGCTGGAGACGTACGGTCATTGTGAGCTGAGCAGGCTCCATGCTTGCCGTAGCAAACCCGGAAACCCCGGAAAAAAGGCGCGAAAAAGGTTGCTTTCACGGAGGGAGGGAGGGAGGAAGGGAGGAAGGGAGGGAGGGGGGATGGCTTGATGACATGTACCCAGAACCACCAGCGACAATGTTTTCTGTCCCATCAGGCTTTGGGATCGCAACCCAGAATTCCAATGGGTGGCAGAGACTGCGGGAACTGTGGGATAGCTACCCGCAATGCAACGCTCCGAAAGTCGACGCTAGCCCCGATACTGTGGACACAGTCCGTCGACCCAATGGCCTTAATGGTCTTTAGTGGGAACACACACAATCGATTCCATAAAATCGGGTTTTAAAATATCGACTTCTATAATTTCGACCTAATTCTGTAGTGTAGACGTACCCTTGGAGACCACTTTATCTGGCCCACGCAGCAAACACTGCAAGGAAAACTGAGACAAGTAGCAATTCAACACAGGAGATATCTCTGTGACAGTGTCCTCCTCCAGGGCAGATGGGGTCAGTGCTCCTGCTGTCGTGCGTTTAGGTATTTTTATTGTCAACGTGACCAAGGACTTATCAGTCTCTTGAAATAATGCTAGGCTGACTTCTACAGTTAGGGGTAAATCCACTGGCTCTGGACTCAGCATTGGCAACCCTAAGGAATCCAAAGATCTGCATTTAGGCCCCAAAAGCTCAAGATTGACTTCAAAATCAAGAGGTTTTTAAAATACATTTTTGGGTTTTTTTGCTTGGCCTTCTAGTTTCTGAGCATCCGAGGTGCACAGAAGCTTCCAAGCTTTTCTCTGCAACCATGAGGGCTAGAAACTTGTGGGGTTTTTTAAGAATGAAATCCGATATTCTCCCATAATCCCATGACTCCAGGAGCTGGAGCTTTAAGAAAAACCGCCAACTATCATCAGACTGAGAATAAATCATGATAGGTGGCAACGCTGTAGACTAGGAGCGGGATAATAACAAAGGAAAGGCAGTGGGGTTCCTCTGTCACTGTTTTCAGACACACTGGGCCTAACCCAGCTACCAGGGATGTCAATGAGAGCTGGATCAGGCCCTGTAATAATATTAATATCTAGCTCTCATCATCAGTAGATCTCAAAGCACTTTACAAAGGAGGTCAGTATCACTATCCCCATTGTATAGATGAGGAAACTGAGGCATAGAGCAGGTAGGTGACTTGCCCAAGGTTACCCAATAGGCCAACGGCAGAGCCAAGAGTAGAGCCCAAGACTCCTGAGCCCCGTTGCACTGTCCTATTCGCTAGATCAGAGAGCCATTACAATGTAATTGCCGAGCCGTTGGGGGGGAAAATTGAAATTTTGGTCATTTCACTTCAGCTCACTGACCAGTATTAATTTTAAATAATGCCTAACCCCATTCTAGCCATCATGCCTGCCTGTTTTATCTATGTCTCTCTTCCTTTCCCTAGTGTTTTGCTACATTGATTTCCGAAGTATTTCATCAGGCTTTGAGGAAATGACCAAATTCACACACACCCCTTCCCTGGAATCAGAGCAGGGCTCTTTGCATGTGGTATTTCAGCCTAGCTCACTATATGGGAAGGCTGTAAACAAAGCTGTCTCTTTGTGTTTTAACCAAATAATTTTAACTCTGCTTCACTGCCACCGCTCCTAATCTGAGAGCCAAATCTTATCTGTCGACACGTTTTAATATTTGAAACTGGGGAGGAAAAAAATCAGGCTTTATTATTAATATGTAAATATCCAGCCCTGGAGAAGGTTGATAGGATGTGAAAATGAATTATACAAAGATAAAAGGGGCGGCTTAGCCACACGCTTTCATCTTTGCTGAGGTATTGAAGAAAGTCCTAAATCAAAGAGGATGGGGGACATGTTGGTGCGGGCACATGAACCGGCACAGCCTTTCAAAAAAGAATCCGAAAACTCCCCAAAGCTGCTGAGGATCCCAAGTCATTAATTGGAGACAGGTGCAGATTTAAAAGCCACACAGAGTTTATGCTTTGAAACAGCTTTTAAATCCGGCCTTAAAATAAAATCCGTGTGCTCCTGAGCCTGTTGGAGAAGGCTGGCTTGTTTAGGGCCCATGTGGTTTCTAACAGGTTCCCCTGGGTTTCAGGGTCTGGGATCCGTGCGTCTAGACAATTGCAGCCAGAACAGAGGTTTCGGGGAGCTCAGCCTTGGAAAGGAGCTGTGTCTGTGCATGGGGTTTGTTTGTGGCTCTTTTTATTTTAAAGAGCAGACATTTAAAATGAATGGATACAGTTGGGCTGTGAAGCGTTATCCAGGCTTGATTAAAACTCCAGCTGACCCTGTCTCACTCTCTGAGGAACAAATCTCTTGTTTGCATCACTGACGTTCATGGAGTTACTCTTCATTGACACCCCGTAGCCAAGAGCTGAATCTGCCCGCTGTGAGACTCCATGACAGATATGCAAATCAGACCCACAAATGCTGCTTCATGCCTCCACTCCTTGCCACTAAGGGCGCCCTTCTCTTTAGATGGAGAGTTGCCTCCAGTCCCTACAGTCCTGCTGTTTTCTCCCTATTCTCCCTTAGCGCGTGTTTGCAACAGCACAGCAGAATGGTGCAGTGTGGGCTAGTGGTTACAGCACCGGCCTGGGATGCAGGGTACCACGGACTTGCTGTGCAATGCTGGGTTTAGCTGCACCTCCCAGCATCCATCAAAGTCAGCTGTGTGATGCAGCTTTGGCGAAGGGGAAGAGTGAGGTTTTCACTTCAGTGGGCATGGTAATGTTTGCTCATTCCAGCAAAAACCAGTGAGTATATTGGCTGCTTTAAGCAGGGCCTGGCTGGTTGTTCACTTCCCCTGGGGTTCTTGTTCCTTCATTGGCTCACCTAACGAAACCCCGCTCAGGTTGGCTGAGGAATTGAAGCTAAGGCCTGTGCTTCTGAAATCACGAGCCTCTATTGCCCGAGCTGAAAACCCAGGCATGGGAGCTGTGAGGCTGCAGCTAACACATAGACCTCTCTGCTGGATCAGTGCTAGCTTGGCAGAGAGCCAGACTGCGTTAGGCTGGGCTGGGCTACATGGTTCTTTATTTCCTTTCTCTTCCTCCTGATCTCTCTGGACATGGGTGACTCTCTGCTCCCCTTTCTGCTACGCCTGCCCTTCTCTGCCCCCAGCAGCCCAGCTCACCCCCCACCCCCGAGCCTTTCAAGGTCTGGCTAGCTTAGAGAGCATCTCATCTCCACACTAGGCCTTTCTGCTGCTGCTCCTGCCTCCTTGTCTCCTCCCCCACCCCCCAACGACACAGATCTCCCTGCTAGGGGGCTGTTGCCATGGCCATAGCTGGCATCAGACCACCAGGGGCAGGAGCGTGCTTGCCTTAAACAGAATGAGCCAGCCCTTTACGAACTTGCCTACACTAGGAAATTGACAGGCGGAGCTCCGGGTTTGGCCTCTCTGTTCTGCAGTACAGCACTTTATTCCAGGGTAATTAGCATGCTCATTCTGAAAAAGAGCATCCACCCAGGGAGCTGTTCCAGTCAGTTGCTCCATGTAGATAAACCCTAATTCGCTGAGACCCTCAGCTTAGCCGACGGGAACCTTGGATACAGATCCTCTAATCTGGGATCTGTCCAGGAAAATGCAGGAATTCCCAGAAATGGTGGGGCAGCTGAGTGACCCGCCTGGAGCAGCTGGGTCCCTGTGTCTGTGCCCTCACTGCTGACATGGGGATCACCCCACCCAGGCTGAATTAATGACTCTGCCTTGCATGAAAGTTGCTGTATGAAGGCAAAACACGGTTATTCTGGAGTGCCAAATATTCCCATCAGACTCACATGCCCACTGGGAAGCTGGGCAGTTTAGTGGCTAGGACACTGCACTGGGATTTGGGGGGGTTCAGCGCCTCAATTAGCCCTACACTCAGTGTGATCTGGGGTAAATCATTTAAACTGTCTTGTGCTTCTGTTTTCCTTGTGTACAATGGGGATTTCCCAGTGGGACTGTTATGAGCACAGAGTCCATTCATGATTGTGGGTGCACACGGTACTGCAGCGATATGGGACAGGTAGATGGCTCCTCTTATCGTCACAATGCCAAGTGTCATTACACAGCTGAGATGCTGCCCTGGAAGTAAGTAGAGGCCAGCCTCCTCGAGCATTGTTCCGTCCATGTCTCTGTCGTGCACGCACCGCGTGTGCCATGTTTTCCTTCCTTCACATGGGGCAGGGAAGGGCACGCTGGGAGGCGGGCTAAAACCCGCTTTGCTCCCTGAGCAGCTGCTGGGTGTTTGCCTTGCTTCCCGTGTGTGGTGTTATCTCTGCACAGAGATACAACTGGCGCCCGGCTAGTGTTATCACTGTTTGTTCTTCCAACCCAGAGTCAGTGTTGTCTGGTGGTGGGAGACAGACTCAGGCAATGGAAGCGGAACAGAGGAGGGGTCTGTCTGAAGGGAATGGATGAATTCAGAAAGATCAACCTGGGACAAGGGGAAGGACAAAGTATCTGTGAGTAGGTTATGATCAACTTAACCCCAGTCAGTATTTGCAGCAGCAGAAGTCAGGATCTCCTCTTACAGATAGGGAAACCGAGGCACGGGACTGGGAGAAGACTGAGTGAGGTATGGGGCCTAGCTATCTGTACTTCCCCCCCCCCCGCCCCGCCCCGCAAACACAGCAGTCTGCTCAGCATCTTCTTTGTCTCTCAAGTCTGCCCCTGGGACACCATGAGACCTGACTTACCTAATATCTAAGGTACCCCTGTGGGCTCATTGTCATAGTGTCTGGGCACCTCACCATGTATTTCTCTTCACAGCACATCTGTGAGGCAGGGCAGGACTATTATCCCCATTGTACAGAAGGGGAAACTGAGGCACAGAGAGGCCAAGTGACTTGCCCAACATCACACAGGCTGGCTGTGATGGAGCAGGCCTAGATCTCTGACTAGCCCCTCACCACAGGGCTGTCCTTCCCTTTGGCTACTGTCTCTGATCTGTACTAGAGAAGAGACAAAGATGGACTCATGAATCAGACCCCGCATAGACTTCAAACATGCAGAAAGCATGAGCCCTGGATCTGACCCTGCTCTGGTCCACTGCAGTGGTGGTTACAGCTACTGGAACGGGGCATATAGACTCTTAAAAGGCAAAGACCATGCTTAGGGTGAACATCAATGGGACTTGTGTTCCTAAGTGACCTAGGGGGCTTCGACAGCCCTGACCCCTAGAGCGGGGGTTCTCAAACTGGGGGTCGTGACCCCTCAGAGGGTCGCAAGGTGGTTACATGGGGGTCGTGAGCTTTCAGCTTTGTGGGGATGACAGCCCTGAGCCCCCATTAAATTAAATCCCTGTTTTTAATTTATAAGGGGGGTCACACTCAGAGGCTTGCTGTGTGAAAAGGGTCACCAATACAAAAAGTTTGCAAACCACTACCCTTGAGCTTACTGTCTAGAGATGAACCAGAGCCGTTCCATTTCTCAGGGCTTCATGAGACACTCCTGACACTCAAACATGTGGTGAGACACTTCTGCCCTGTGGGGTTCACTCCCTTCACATGTATGAATTGTAAGCTTCCAGAAAACAATTGACCAAGGGTTGGGGTGGATTCTCCATCACTGGCAATTTATAACTCAAGATGGGATGTTTTTTTCTAAAACATCTGCTCTAGGAATTAATTCAGGGAAGTTCTCTGGCCTGTGCTACCCAGGAGCTTAGACTTGGTGGTCACAGTGGACTCTTCTGGCTTTACAGTCTATGAAGCTATGGCTTTGCACCTCAGCGCAAACACCCAAGCTTTGCCTGGCTCCAGATAGAGACGTGTGACAGCCCAGGAATATGGAAAGTCCAGAGCAGCACCCAGCGGTGTGGGGCACCGTGTGACGTATGTTAGCACCACTCCAACCAGGGAGGGACACACGCCCCCAGAACCTTGGAGCTGAAGGCTGCCGGCGAGGCTCGTGTTAGTGCTGCTGCAGAGAGTGGAGACAATGAGCCACATCCCTCAGGTACTGTAAATTGGACTAGCTCTATGGCTTCCACCAGGTGGTGGCCTGGCTCATTGTTTCTTAGCTCGTGAGGTCATGGGCACCAGGGACCAAGAATGGTGTCTGCGGGCAGTATAGTAGCTTCCTTGTATATAGTGGCAGGTATAGTCACAGTGCTGCACGTAAGTCCTTAGGGCCCATGAAAGGACAAGGGCTTGTACTGTGTTAGAGGGCATGCTGGACTAGCCTACAAACCAGAAGCTCCCTTTATTGGCTAGAAGTGGTAGTACCTTGCTTCTGTGCCACGCAGCCTCTACTGCACTACTACAGTGCTAGTAAATTATTAATATGACAGTAGCTCCTGATATAGGAGGGTTCTAACAAGATGTCTGAATGCATATATGTAAATAAGGTGCCAATAGATGGCACTCAAGAATGTGTAGCATAGTTCCTGGATTTTGTGGGACCAGTAACACTTCTTGTGCCCTGCAAAGAGGTTCCTCTTAACAGGAGCTCTTAGCAGCAGCCAAAGACCTCAGGCCCTATTGTGCTGGGTGAACACAGAAATGACAATCCCTTCCCTGAAGATAGTCTGACTGTAGCACATATTTTTCCAAAAGAACCCCTATTGCGTTACAAACTCTCATCAACAGGCTGCTATGTATAGTTGCACCTCGGCCCTCTACTGGAGACAATCAGAACTGCTCATCTCTGTTTCATATGCCCTTTATTGCTGATGGTGATTCTCCTCTAGATCAAGTATGAAGGAGCCTGTGTTTGTCAGTAGACTGATCTGAATTCCATTCCTGTTGGCCATAGTGTGCCACCACCAAGTGATAACGGTGAAATCTTAGATGGCCACAGATTTGTTACATGAGATTGTTTAATGTCTGCCTCCAGCCCTGGTGGGGGCAGTGCCTGGGGGCTGACTCAGAAGGGGAAGTGCCCCCGACTGAGTCACTCACATCACTTCCTGCCACACTCTTGGTTTCCCGCACAGGCCTCCCCTGCGAGCACTGGCCATGTTTGTGCAAGGTTTATGAAAGCTGACAGGCTCAAAGCCGCCCTGGCTCTCAGAGCAGGCCATGGCAGTGGGTGACTAATAGGCCAAATGTGTACCTTTGGTGTTTCTCAGCTTGCAGACACGTTTTTTAATATCTCTGTGTTGTTTCTTTGAATGTTGTGAGAATCTGTGTTAAAGGAGAAAGGTAGCTAGCTGCCTGCAGGCGGCAGATTTAACGCTCTGAGAGACCCTCCAATCTCTTCAGCTCCTCTGGGACCCTCATAAGTGCTGGAAGTCCTCCCCTCCCCCCAGTAGTAGGCCTTCAGCTTTACAGTCCTCACCCACCTGCTATCTTTTGGGCTGCGGGTTTGGCTGCTGTGTGGCCCACTCCGCCCTGGGCCTGTGCTGAGACGGCTCAGAAAAGTTTTGTTAACTTATTTAAACAGAATTCCTCATGTCCTGGTTCAGGAATGCCTGAATGCCACAAGAAAGGGCAGCTTCCCTGCTCTTTCCATCCCCACGATGTTTGAATAAACTTCTGAACTTGCCAGTGCTTTTCCAGCTCCTCTGAGGTTCTCCCTTGCTTGCGGCTAAGGGCTCTGGCTGGAATCCAGCTGTTGCCCTAGGGGTGAAAGCCACTGTGTATCTCTGTGTCACAACATTCCTGACCCATCCAGGCTCAGCGTCCACTTGGGTTTAAACTCCAGGAAGTTGTCCTCCTTTTTCCTGATTCTCAGGTTAATGCTGGATCACCCGGCCTGGTGGAGGAGGTACAGAACTGCAGCAGGCAGCTCACCGCTGTACAGGAGTTTCAAGGGGGGCAGCAACGGGCCTGTTACTGGTCCGATTCTGATCTAACTTTACAAATTCTGGGAGAAATGAGCATGTCAGTCCTGAGCCAAGATTTGTTCCTGCCTCAGTAGTAAATGCCACCTGAATAAGAACCTGTGCCGCTTTGTTGTTAAAATAGCAAGCAGAGGCCCCATTGGGCTGTGTATGCCCCTAGTGAGAGCTCACACTCGAAATAGACCAGACAGATAAAGGGTAGGAAGAAGACCCAAGGCACAGAGAGTGACCTCCCCAGGGCTGGTGCAAGGAAGTTTCGCACCCTAGGCGAAGCTTCCTTGCACCAGCCCTGCGCACACCTCCCTCCGCGGCAGCCAGTTCCCCACCCCCCGCAGCAGCTCCCCACCCCCTGCGGCGGCTCCCTCCCCCCCCCGTGGGCCGCAGCACCTCCCCGCCCGTCCGCGGCAGTTAACCCCCCGCCTGTGGCAGCTCCCCATCCCCCGCGGCGACTCCCCACCCCCCCGGGGGACGCGGTGCCTCCCCGCCCATGGTGGCCAGCTCCTTGCCCGCACCCCCCCGCCCACGGGAGTTAACCCCCTGCCCGCGGCGGTGGCTCCCCACCCTCCCACGGCAGCCAGTCCCCCCGCCCATGGCAGCTCCCCATCCCCCGCAGCAGCAGCTCACCTCCGCCGGTGCCAGCAGCTTCTCTGAAGCTGTGTTCTCAGCAGTGTTTCGGCGGCCGCTTTTATTGCCGCCGAATCACTGCCAGGAGTCGCCGTCGCTGAAATGCCGCCCCCCAAATCCTGGCGCCCTAGGCGACCACCTAGGATCACCTAGTGGAAGCGCCGGCCCTGGACTTCCCTAAAGTCATAGAGCAGGTCTGTGATTAGAACCCAGGTCTGACTCCCAAGCCAGTACTTTTGCCAGTAGACCATCCTTCCTCCTGATTCCCGGACTCCTCCTCTGGCCCTGTTATGCCCCAGACTGCAGCATGGGGCAGGGGGCACAGTGCTAACTCTGTGTGTTCTTTTCCCCACTACCGCATCTACCCTGTGGGGGAATTGACAAGGACACTGACTGAGCCCGAGGTCAGTTCTCATTTTCAGCATCAAGCTGGACACTGCTGCTCAGTCAGGATACATGTGGTTTCTCAGTGCAAGTCGGTAGCTTTCCCATGAGCAGTGAGTGACTCGACTTCACTTGTCCCAGTCTCAGAGAATAGGATTTTTCCTAGCTGGACAGACAGGGATGCAGTGGAGTTAGTTGCCCACAAATACCTTTAGCAGAAGGCAAGCTATGAACACCTTCCATCAGAGGATCTTAGTCTGGAGGGAGAGCACCAGTGGTAAATCAGCTTCCCTACCCTCTGGTGAACTAGAGAAATAGCAGGCTCAAAGCAGTCACACAGGGGAAATCACTGGCAGAATTGGGAATGAGTCTCCACTGATACCCAGTTCTGTGCTTCCTTCTAAAGGGAAGGGAAGGTAGGCAGTTCAGAATCAGTTCACAAGTGGGAGGAGTTTGGGGCTGCCTTGTAAATGCAGATCTCAGAGGAATCATCAATATCTATTGCAATCTTTTTGCAATTCAAAGTGCCAAATGGCAGCCATTCCAGCCTCCCAAGCACAAACAGCTCCATAGCTTGGAAGACTAGGTTACTGCATTGTGTGTCATGGTTACACTAGATTTTTTTAACCCTAAACTCACCCTTCACATTTAAGAAAGGAGGTTTTGCTTGTGCAGTTATGCTTTGTGTTCATTGCAACTTACATTTAGATGTAAAAGAGAAAAGACCATACATGAGAATTAGCAAATGGATTGGATTCTCTTGCTGAGCCTGAAGGATGTAGCAAAGTGAAATGATGAGTGTGAAATTGTCTCAGCAATGAGAAGTTTATGGGGGCATGCTACCAGCAGAGCCAGACACTCCTGAGGTTTGATTTGGAGAAGCACTCCAATGATCACCCCATTCATTTCCTAGGTACCCAAGTTGCTGAGGTCTGGGGCTCTGGCAAGGTTTGGGGGCACTGGTTTTGATTGGTACTTTATGTGAAGTGATCATATCACTTCACCATATCACTGGTCTGAAAAAATAATATTCCCTAGCTTTTATCTATTGCTTTTCATCCCCACATCACAAAGCAAGTTACAAAGAAGGTCAATATGATTATCCCCATTTTACAGATGGGGAAATTGAGGCATGGGAAAGTGGTCACCCAGCAAACCAGTGGCAGAGCCAGGAATAGAAGCCAAGTCTCCTGAGTGCTGGTCCAGTGCGCTACCCACTAAGTCACAGATTCACCATAAGATCAAATGGGTCCAAGCTGCAAAATTTGGATTCAGAGCCAGACTGCAAATCTAACAAAGTTCAAGGGCATTCCAGGGTTTTGGTTTGGCCCACTAGAGAGACTGGGATCAGCAGCAACATACAGACCTGGATCAAGCACCAGATTGTGAACCCCTCCATCATCCTTGCAGTTGGCTCTGGGGCAGGATTCCAAGCCCTTTTCTAATGACGAGGCTCTTTAGTGGGAATAGATGTTAATGTATAATAAGTATTTTGATATTCACTAACACTCAGTATCCGTATAATACATTTCTGGGCAGCAGGGAGCTCCTGATGAAGTGGAATGGGGAGAGATGTTCTTATCTCATTTAACTGCTTTGTACAAACAAAACTGCCATTAAAGTCCATGGAAGTGAAGGGTGCCTACAGCTCTGGGAAATAAGGCCTGGGGTCCTGATCCTCCAAGCTAACACCCCACTCATGGGAGTGAGATGCGAGTCTGGGCCCAGATATCCCAGGCTGGATATCCAAAAAGTGAACTAACGACAGCTCTGAAATCTGGACTTTAATCTCTCTGCCTCGGTTTCCCTATCTTGAAACTGGGAGACAACCATATAAGTGAGTGGTGAGAATGAATGTGAGAAGTCCCTGGATGAAAGGTGCAATGGAAGTGAAAGGTTTCATAGAAGGGACCATTGTGATCACCTGGTCTGATCTCCTGTGTAACAAAACTTCCCCAATATAAGTCCTAGAGCAGATCTTTCCGAAAAACATCCAATCTTCATTTAAAAATGATCAGTGATGGAGAATCACCACAACTCTTGGTAAATTGTTCCAATGTTTAATTACCTTCACTGTAAAAAATATACATCTTATTTCCAGTCAGAATATGTCCAACTTCAACTTCCAGCCATTGGGTCTTGTTATACCTTTGCCTGCTAGATTGAAGAGCCCTTTACCAAATATATGTTTCCCTGTGTTGGTATAGCATTGTGTGGATAATCAAGTTTTCCAGGGGATATTTGCTCAGATCAGATCGCTGCCTGTTAATTTGAAAGGTATTTTTATGTTGCTCTTGACATTTCATTCTCCAAATATTTCTTCTTGTCGTTGTTTAGAGAGAAGCAGACTAATAAGTGGCTAGTTTTGGCGCAGCACTCTGGATGTTGTGGCTAAGCAATGCTCAGAGCTGTTTATCATCTTTTTGTTTTCTCCATGCAAACAGTTATAAGCTCAGTTCAGACAATACGCCGTGCAGAGTCCGCTGCAGTGTAATTTACTGCGCTGTTTAATGAGGCTCCTTCCCGTCAGACTTCAGAGAGATGGAAAAACTGTTTAGACAGGATTAGTTGAGTCTCCCCCATTGCTAAGGGAAGATCAGCAGTGATGTTTAATAACCTTTCAATGCTCGTGCCATGTCTCATGTTTGTCCTAAATGCAGGTCCGGTTGACACTGCTGGAAATCAGTGTGATCTGGTTATTTCAGTCAGCATGGAGAGGATTCTGTACTCTGAGGCTTTGATTGTCATTCAGACATCAGTAAATGACTCCCTGGTCCAGAATACTGGGCCAGGGCGGGGTGGAGTTTTGTTAAGAGGATCTGTCCCAAACACCTGGGAGAGCAGGGAATAGAAGGGAATTGTTCTGTGCACAGTTTAGCAGTATGACTGATTGTCCTTAATTATTTGACTGCCAGCTTTCTGTTGGCATAAGGAAGTGACCCATCCACCTGAGTTTGGCCTGAAGTGAAAATCCTGGATTTGAATGTGCCCAAACTTAAAACTTTAAGACTGGGCCCTACCTCTAAAAAGAAGCAAAACAAGCCCCAGGATCTTACATCCCTGAATGTAGCAGCTTGGGCCAAGAATCAGTCTACCTGCACCCAGCCCCCGCTGGGGAGCTGTGTGAAGGCAGGCAGGTTCCATTCACAAGGGGTTGGAGTGGAGCCTTATGACAGTTTCTGGGGGCTCACCGTCCCTGAGTTCTGCTGTCGGTTTCAGTGTTGAATTTGGCCTGTGGCAGATGCCAAGCTAGAAACCTGCCCAGGTTTTCGGGGGGGGGGGGGGGGGGGTTTAGGAGCCTGAATGAACTTCCCAGCAAGCCTGGGTTGAGTCTCAAAGCTTGTAAAGACATGTGCAGCCAGGTCCCTTTCCCACAGCTGTGGACTAACTGCTCATGAGCGCGTACTGGGACACTCCACCCCCAGCCGCCCATTGTGCTGAAGCTGGGGTATCAGAGACCCAAACAGCTCAGTTCCCCAGCAGAACATCCATGGTGGATTTTCTTGCCACATAGCCCTGGAGATCAAGACTCTAGCAATAGAACAAGAGCAGCCCAGGTAGTGTCAGTGTATGCTTCCCTCCAGCAACCCCATTCCCCTGGGGAGAGAGGTGGTCAGTCTCCATTGCCTAGTTGGAGAACCTCGTGTCAGTTGTGATGGTCGTTTGTATGCAGTGTTGCCAGCTGAGGTAGGCTGCTGTTAGCAGCTAGAAATTGAGCCCTTTGAAAGCCAGCACCCTAGTCACTGAGAACACAAAGGGCTCTGGCTGTAGTTAGAGCAGGAGGGACTTGGGTAGTTTGAGCTTGGATGGGTAGAAGGGAACACTTGCACCTGTAGGGAGCCTGATGAGCTAATGAGGTAACTAGCTTACCAGCCGGATAGCGCTGAGAAGCAAGCAAGCAGTATGAAAGGCTGAGCCAGGGGGCTGGATAGCTCTGAGAAGCAAGCAAGCAGTATGAAAGGCTGAGCCGGGGGCAGGAAGAGGGTTCCATGTAACTGCGGTTATGTTATGATATACCTGGAGCAGATGCAATAATAAAGAGTTGGTACCCTGGTGAACTGTGTGTGTCTGCTTGATTCCCAAGAGGTTCTGGCAGGCAGGGGTTCCAGGAGCTGAAGGGAGAATCCGTTCACACCAACTCTCAAATCCTTCTCATGAGTCTAGCAATATTGGGTGTCCTTCATCAATCCATAGCTCCTGCTTAGGTGAGAATCTCAGCTTTCATTCTGATGAAAAGATATGGTTCTTGCCCTTGTGGTGGCCCAGAAAGGCTTGGAAGTGTGATCCACGTCCAGCGTAGTGTCTCAAAACCCAGAAGACAAATTAAAAGAAAAATCTCATAATTTTTAAGCCAATCTCATGGCAGTTTGGCCTTTGATTCATGATTTCTGAGTGCTTTGGATTGGGAATGCTGTATTCAACATGCGCCCTGTCCTTATGAATTAGACTGAGACCTACTTCACATGGGCCACCCAATGGAGATCAGATGGTAACTGTGGCAGAAGTAACTGCAATATGACATTGTCCTGCTGTTCCCATGCCCCTGTACTGTCCCTTGAACTGTAGGGTGGTCTCCTGCAGGCAACAGCTATGAGGCAGCTGCGATTTTGTGTTTCAGCTGAGTTGCCACATGAGCCAGTGTGGTCGTTTTGTCTCGCATGGAGCCTTTGTTTGTTCTTCCTTCCTTTGATGAAGCACAGGGGTTATATCCTATCTAGTGCAACTGGTGATGTTCTCATTATCTGTAGAAATGTCTGATCAGTTTCTGAATCCTGCTAAGGTCTTCGCCTCACTTGTACCTAGTAGCAATGAGTCCCACAGGTTAATTGTGTGTTGTGTACAAAAGGATTCCCTCATCAGTTTTTTGGGTGCTGCCTTTCCATTTCATTGAATGAGAGAGAGTGATCAGGGATGACCCCCTCTGCCCTATGAGGGGTTAGTAATGAAGTACTATATACAAACATAAAAACCTCCACATGCCTTTTCCCATCCTCTGGGCATCCATTCCAGCAGTCCCAGTCTCTGTTACGTTGTTATTAGTGCACATGATACAATTTGGGGCAGTGTTCCAGGAAGCAGTGCCCATAATTATTCATAAAGGGATCACGCATGCTTCCTACTGACCTCCAGAAGCTCATGGTCATGTTTTCCATAAGCTGTAGCCTGCCATATTCACCTGGTTGGACAAGAACCAATTCCAGGTCCTTCACAAGCACTTTCTATTCAAGAGTTCCATAGTCTAATGAACACTGAGTTTTATTATTGGGATCACAACAGCACCTAGAGGCCTCAACCAAGATTACAGCCCTAAGGCACAGTCTCTGCCCCAAGGAGTTTACAGTCTAAATAGACAGGACAGACAAAGGGTGGGAGGGGAAACAACTTGCCCAAGGTTAACCTAGCAGGTCTAGGATTAGAACCCATATCCTTTGAGTCCTGGGGGCAACCACTGGCTCACAGTACCTGAACTCTCACAGCCTGACTGTGAGGTAGGTCAGTAGCCTTTCTCCTATTTTTATATATGGGGAAACTAAGGCCTAGAGAGATGAAGCAAGTTGTGCATGATCATGCACCATGTTAGTGTTAGAATCAGGGTTAGAAGGCCCCTGCTGGAACAATTAGACTCCTCAGTTCAGATGAAGGTAAGCTGTATGAATGACTGTATATGCGGTATTTTGACCCCAGATATCCAGAAGTGACTAGGCAGCTGCATCCATGGGAGTTATCTGGGGGGAACAGTTAGCCAAACTTGGACACATCTCACAAGTTTGGGGTGCTGGTGCTGGTGTCCTATGATCCATTTTTAAAATGGAGTGAAGTAAAGCTATTGTATTGTGTCCAAGCTCTGTGGAACCCACTGGTCAGTGTGTCACACATTCTCCTGCTGTGCTTGAGCCAGCAGGTGGGTGGGTGGATCTCTTGGCTCAAGCTGCAGTGACTTATGCCTCTAGACTTGGAAGTTGCTGGTTCAATACCTGGTGTCTGCCTTCACATTTGCAAACCCCTTCCCATATGGCTGGGCCCCTTCGTTCGTTCTGTCTGTCTGGTTAACTATCCTGCTCAGTGCTTCACGGTAACATTGGGTAGCTTCTGTGGGGATGGCTAAAGCAAATGTGGTGCGGCCAGTAAGGCTATGCTTGGGCTGCTACTCAGACTCTGCTCTGTGAGGCCATGTGAGAAGCTAGGAATTACCTTGGAGCTGAGTGGCTGACTCAGGTGGGGAGGGATGCCCCGTGACTGATGCACGTCTGACGTCTGGCACTTGGTATTCAATCAAAATGTCAGGTGGAGGCAACGGACTGTTTGTGGGGCAGCTAATAGCAAGAAGGGACCAAGAGCAGGGCATGCAGACAGCAACTGTTGCTGAGTTCCCCCGGCTATCGGGAGCAGATCTGACAAGCAATTAGAGCATGAATATATTACACAGCCTATAGGGGATGCCTTTGTTAAAACTTGCGACCCATACTTAACTGTTTACACAGGCTGCAGCATGGAGGGTGAGCAAGATCCTACCTGCCTGTCTCTCTTTCCCCTTGCTGAGGTTGCTGGCTAGCTCTGCATCTCATTGGATATTTCAAATGCTTTCTGCACAAGTCATAATTAATGCCGAGTCGTGGAGCTGAGACCAGATGTGCTGCTGAGATTATCTCCCAGGGCAGAGCGGCTGCTCTCTGCTCTCCAGCATTGGGTGCATGGAAGGCTGCCAGAGCTGGGACTCAGAATGTGTCTGATGCCTGAAGTCAGGACTTTCTTTCTCTGCCGCTCCTGCTGTCTGACGCTGCCTGGCTTCTGCTTGAAGCTCAGTGCCTGCCATGTAGCTGAGTGCTGCACAAGAACCAGAGGTACGCGACAGTTTTCCAGAGCTTACTGTTGTTATGGTTTCCTTTTGCTAGAGGAAACGCAGATCGTTGGCATTAATACTTGGGTAAGCTCAGTCACAGGTTAAATATAACTTCAGTCTTTGCAGAGGACTGTGAGGAGGATATGGTCTAGTGGCAGAAATGCTGTCTTCACCCCCCAGACCCAAAACTAACTGCTAAGGAGGTTTTCGGGGGAGTTTTTTGCAGCAGAATTTGTGTGTGTGTGTGTACGTATATGCATGAGAGTGAACATGTCCTAACACGTATGAAGGATGGTCTTTTGTTAAAGGACTAGGACTAAGGAGATCAGAGTTCAGTTCCCAGCTCCACCAGGGATTGCCTGTTTTGACCTTGGGCAAGTCTCATAATCTCTCTGTTCCTCCAGTGCTGATAGTCTGTTGTGTCCCTTTCGCCCACTCTGTCTGCCTTGTCTAGTTAGAGCATAAGCTCTTAGGAGCAGGAACTTCCTCTGTGTGTGCATGTGCGTGCAGTGCCTTGCACAACTGGGCCTGTAGCTGCTACTGAAATACTAATGACGTGCACTGGAGGGTGTGTGTTCATGTACACAAGTGAGGAAAATGAGTATGTATGTCTGTGCATGATGGTGAATGTATGTTCATGTGTCCACATGCGTGGAAGTGAGTATGCATGATGGTGTGTGGGAATGAGGTGTGTGTGTGTGGCTGACCCTGTGCCCATCCATGATTTTGTGTATGTGAGAGTGACAGATGGGGGTGGGAGGAGTGTATGAGATAGAGCAGGTGTCCATATGTGGGTTAGCATATATGTAACTCTGTGCAAGCTCTTGGGTCTGGGTGTGTTTGTGGTCATGTATGTCTGAGGCTGACAGATGTGTGTGAGTCTAGGGTGCGAATGTATGTGCATGCAAGGGTGAGCACGTGTGCTTAAATCTGTCTCTGTGTGTGTGTGTGTAATAACACACACACGTATGTTCGCTACACACATCCGCTTTGATCTTTCCATTCTGAGCGTATGCTGAGTGTTGTGCTCTCCTGGAGCTGCGATCTGAGCTAAAGGGAACCAAGATCTGCCTTTCTTGTTTCTCTCTGAAGTTTAGTTGGGATGGAGAAGAATGGAACCAGGAGGAGGATCTATTTCCTGCCCACTGCATGTCTGAACAGCATGTTTGAATGCATAGGCATTGTATGCCTGGAGCTGATGTGTGAGCTCTTTAGGCTGGAACAGAGAGCCAGTCTGTGAGTCAGTGCATCCTTGCTGGCTTGGATTTCTGCAGAGATCCACCTAACTCTTTAAAGAACCGAGGCAGCTTGTTGGAACTCCCACCCCCCAATTGTTCTAACCCATTTGTCTGGTATCTGTTGGCTCTTCCAGAGATTAAAGATGTGGTCTCAGGCATGTTCTTTTATTGCTTTGAAACCAAACAAAACGCCTGACTCTAGATAAGGATAGGACAAGAGGAGTTAACTGTTTGGGTGCCAATAGCTTTGGGCCTGCTTTCTAGTCTAACCCTGTCTGGCGGGTCTATAGGCTGAGTGGCATTGGCTCCCACATCTGCTGGGATCAGAAGAGAGAGCAGCACAGGGCAGTAACGTCTTCCAACAGGATCATCAAAGACTGAGAGCAAAGCGCTGCCAAATTCAGCGGGAGCTGCAGGCACCGGTGATTAAAAACAGGCCTGAGCCTCCAGGAGCCAACGGATTGAGCTGTGTGGAATTGGCTCCTAGTTTGCTTTTTTGTTTCAAAGTTAAGACAAAGCCAATCCAGCCTTGGGGCGTGGGAGGCAATGGGACCATGTGGCTGCCTCCTTTTCACAAGCCCTTGTTGGGCAGGGCTGATGAGTTAGGACAGGGGTTCTCAAACTGGGGGTTGGGACCCCTCTGGGGTTGTGAGGTTATTACATGGGAGGGGGGGGTCGCAAGCTGTCAGCCCCCACCCCAGACCCCACTTTGCATCCACCGTTTATAATGGTGTTAAATATATGTAAAAGTGTTCTTAATTTATAAGGGGGGGGGAGTCTCACTCAGAGGCTTGCTATGTGAAAGGGGTCACCAGTACAGACGTTTGAGAATCACTGCGTTAGGAGATGCAGAAGGGAAACCAATTCAAAGAGAATACGGTAGCACCTCGCTCTGTACCCTCCACCTCCGGTGGTGTGGAATGCCATGCCCGGGCTCCAGATCTGAAAGCTCCAGCCAACACTAGCTGGAGGTCAGTAGCAGACCCTGAACTGCTGTATGGTCTAGCCATTGGGGGGGAAGAGGCCTGGTGGGGAAGAGGCCTGGGGTCTGCTCCAGAGCAGCAATAAAGTAGCTTTAATCCCATCCTCTCTGCCCAAGAGGTGGCTGAATCCTCACCTCCTTCCCAGCAGTGTCCATATTGCCTCTTCTCTCCCTCCCAGCCCCACACATATAGCCAGAAAGAGAAAAGGCCCTGAAAAGCACTGGCAAGTTATGTGGGGTGAGGGGGACAGGCAGGGTGGAGGAAGAGAGATGTGTAAGGATGGGGAGGGGAGAGATTTAGGAAGACAGGGCTGGTGATAGAAGACAGTCTGATTTCTGATAGAGGCTGGAGCTCCCTGGCAGGAAGACTGCCGTCCTGTGACACTGTCCCTGAAGTCTTCCATAGCTTGAGCATCCTGCGAACATGGATCTCCTTTCCCTGAAGAAAGCGATTGTCACGCAAGCTCCTCAGTTCCAAGAGGAAGAGGTGTGCTGGTGGGAGAGAATGGGAGATGGAGCCTTTCATCTCCCGGCTGCTGCTTGGAACCTGGCAAAAGCCAGAAATGACTGAGGAAGAGGGGGAATGGTCTGGGCTGATTTTGAACCCACTCAGCTGGGATCAAAAGTTCAACTCAAAACCAGGTGGTGCTAGGAAAGGAAGCCTGGAAACAGGCTCAGAGAGCAGGCAGAGTGGAAAATAAACAAAGGCTGTGAAGGGAGCTGCAAAGACAGGGGAACAGAGTCTAACAGAGTAAATCTCTCCCTCTGCTCCTCTGTTCATAGCTAGTGAGCAGCCTTATTATTGGGGAGCTCCAGTAACTGGAGATTCCCCTTCTGTGTCCATTTGTGTGTAGACAAAACCTACCTTCCTGAGAGAGGCCAAATACATCCTGCTTGTTGGCAGCCTCAGCAGGGAAGTCAAGACTGTATGGGGCTATGGAGACATCCCCTCTCGCCTGTAGAGTCGGTGTTGAGCTGTGGCTATAGGATAGTGTGGGGAAGCATGTTTTGCTGCTGCTATGGTGCTATGGGGACTCTGGACACCAGAGCTGTCAGTCCGGCACAAAATTCACTTAAAAACATGGTTTTTGAAAGAAGACCTTTTCTAGAACCACATACAATGCTGAGTGTCATAGAGTAGGCGCTTCAGTTTACCCTGTGCCATAACACTAGAACAAGGGGCCCCGACCGCTTGATTAGTTTAAAAAGCAACAGCTAAAAAAAAAAAGATTTGTTTTTACAGAACTTGTTAACTTGTGGAACTCCCTGCCCTAGGATATATTGAGACATATAGCTAAAATAAGCTTCACAAGTGGATTAGACACTGATATAAATAAGAATTTAAATCTGCATGGACAGTGGCTAGGATTAGAATGACAAAGATGATCAATCCCCATGCTTCAGTAAACTGATCACTAGTTGGGGTCAGCAGGGGAGTTCCTTCCTACACACCAACCATGATACAGTAATGCACAATTAGGTATATTACCAGGGGAGGTTAATCCTTACTCTGAAGCCTCAACTATTGATCACTAGGAGAGACATCATCCTGGACTAGAGGGCCCAATCCTGCACACTATTCAGGCATATCTCCCTTGAAGTCAGTGGAAAGAGTCTCAGCAAGGAGTGTACAGGATTGGGCCAAATATGGATCATATATCTGATCTAGTATGGCAGGTCCATTGAAAGACAGCGAATGGTGGCTGGGAAAACTTCCTGCTAGGAGTCCTGCACCTACCATGAAAGCAGCAGTAAAATAAACATGGAACATGTGGTTAATATTGGGATAGTGAGTGGGGTGTTAAAAACAACATAATCTAACAATGCTGACTGAGATGTTTTATCTGGCATATTATAATCTTATGCACAGAACATACCTGACGTTACTCCTAGTAAATTGGCTCTGAGTACAGTATGAACCTGGTTCTGTATGCTGCTGTATCTTCAGAGTCATAAGATTAATTATGAGTACAATGGAAAGTCTCCTATTGACATCAGTGTGCTTGGGATCAGGCTGCATATGTGCCATGGTCTGGTTGCATCTGAAATTGAATAGATTTGGGGATTATACCCTTTATCTGAAATCTCTGTTCTGAGCGGGATCAGTTGCTTGGCTGCTGTTTCTCCTATGCCCCCACGGCCACATCTTGAGCAGCAGAACTAAGGGTTCAGAATGCATATGTTAGGCCACACACAGGGCCAGCTCTAGGCACCAGTGCTCCAAGCATGTGCTTGAGGTGGCACTTTCCAATGGGCGGCACTCTGGCCCCCTTTTTTTTTTTTGCTTCCGGCGGCGAAAAGCCTGGAGCAGGCCCTGGACAGAGCCCTGCCCCTGGAGAGCCAGAACATCATCCCCTGGAGCCAAGCCCGGGCTGCGGCGGCGAGAGGGGCTACTGGAGTGTGTGAGGAGCTGGGGAGGGAGGGAAGCGGGGCCCGGGATGCAGGGAGGGAGGAGGGATCCTGCTGTCACCACCGCTGCCACTGCTGCTCTGAGTCTCCCCAGGGCGGCGCGGCGTTTCCCCGCCCAAGTGGGCTGGGCAGGGCGCCGCCGGGCTGAGCAGGGGGCGCGGATCCCCGCTCGCCCGAATGGCTGGGCAGCCAGAGCTGCCAGGGAGCTGCCGCCACCCGCTCCTGCCCCCGGACCCAGCCCGCCGCGCACCTCCCCCGCCTCAGCCCTGCGCTGCCTGCCCCAGGCCCCCAGAGCGCCAGGGGTGGGGAGAGGCAGAGCCCCGCTCCGAGTGGGGCAGCAGGGGAGACTGCCCTGCCGGGCAGTTTTTTGTTTTGGCGGAGTGGCGCTCGGGGGGGGGGGGGGGAAGGGGGGATTGTTTCGGCGGGGCGGCACTGTGGGGGGGAGTTTGCTCGGGGTTGGGTTTGGGTGTTTTTGGCGGGGCGGTGCTGGGGGTGGTGGTTTTTTTTGGCGGGGCCGCGCTCTTTTTTTTTGCTCAGGGGGGAAGGGCAGCACTCAGTTGTTTTTTGTTTTGTTTTTTGCTTGGGGCGGCAAAAAAGCTAGCGCTGGCCCTGGCCACGCATCTGAATGGGGCCCTAGCAGTGGGGATTGACCCTGGGACCTTTGAATTGAAAAGCATGAGGCCGTAGTGTCTGAGCTAAGAAATCATGTTCTGTTAGCTCAGGTTATGGCAGGCCCAGCCACCACTACAGGGAGACAGAGTGCCACATGGAGTGGGTTACATACATGGAGCAGGTGTGGCTTACATTTACACATGACCGTACAGGAGCATACTGTATGTATGGCGCATTAGAGTGCATCTAGGGTGACCAGCTGTTCCGATTTTTGGGTCTTTTTCTTATATAGGCTCCTATTACCCCCCACCCCCTGTCCCGATTTTTCATATTTGCAGTCTGGTCACCCTAGGTCAGTGGTCGGCAACCTCCGGCACTCGTGCCAAAGGTGTCACGCGAGCCGATTTTTCATGGCACGCGGTGGGCTGAGCCATCTGCTCAGCCCGCCCGCGCTCTAGGATTCCCCCCGCCAGCTCCTGCCAGCAGGGGTCCCACCGCTGTCCTCACCAAGAGCCCGCTGCTGGCCTGGGTTCTTTCACCCAGGCTGGCAGCGGGCTGAGACCCTGGCTGGCAGGAGCCCGCGGGGGGTATCCCAGAGCGGGGCGAGCTGAGCGGCTCAGCCCGTCCGCGCTCTGGGATTTTCCCCCCCACCCCGCTCCTGCCAGCAGGTGTCCCGCCGCTGGCCTGGGTTCTTTCACCCAGGCTGGCAGCAGGCTGAGACCCCGGCTGGCAGGAGCCGGTGGCTGGAACTCCAGAGCGGGAGAGGGCTAAGCCGCTCAGCCCTCCACAGCGCTAGGATTCCAGGTGCTGGCACCTTGCCAACCGGGGTCCCGCCGCTGGGCCCCACTCAGCGGCCACTGCTGGCCTGGGTGAAGCGAAATGCAGGCTGGCAGTGGGCTGAGATCCCGGCCGGCAGGAGCCGGCGGCAGGAACCCCAGAGGTTAAAATGTACTACTGGCACATGAAGCATTAAATTGTAGTGAATAAATGAAGACTCGGCACACCACTTCTGAAAGGTTGCCGCCCCCTGCCCTAGGTGCATCCAGTGTGTGGGAAGTAAAGGTGCATACGATTGAATAGTGTGGGCAGCTGTTTCTTCTAGGAAGGCAGCATAATTGTGTTTATGATGGAGTGTTTCAGTTAATTTTCAGTGTGTGTGCGGTGGAACAGGTCCATGGAGAGGCAGCATTTCCCCATGGCATTCAGTGCTTTTATGGACTGCACCCCCCGACAGGGCCGGCTCTAACGTTTTTCTGCCCCAAGCAAAAACAAACAAACCGAAGCACTGCCCCACCGAAACAAAAAAAACAACACCCCCCCCCCCCAGCACCCGTGGAAACAACCCCTCGCCCCCGCAGCGCCTCTCCCGGCCGGAGGAGCACCCCGGGGAGGGCGGCATGCCTGTGACCCTGCTCCCCTGGCCAGGGAGCCGGCGGGGAAGGGCGCCGCCGCCTCCCCGCGGCTTGCCGCCCCAGGCACGCGCTCCAGGCACGTGCTCCTGCCCCCAGAGCCCCCTTCCACGTTCTTTGGGTTGGAGGAGTTGATCTGCAGAGATATTACACTAGGGATTTTCTCTCAAGAAAACATGACTCCATTTATACAGCACGTGCATTAATTACTGTACAGCACAGTGCAGGACTGTCACTTGCTATATGTTTGTACTAGGTCTTGCTGGAGATCTAGTACTTGGGGCCCAAGCTGGGTGGTGGCCTGAGGTGCTACTGCAAATACACGATAAATAATCACTGTGAAGGCTGCAAGGAGACTGATTAGTTAGCTGAGATGGTTGAAAATGAAATGTAAAAGTAAAGGCCCCTGGTCAGGAAAGATCTTTCACAGCAGTTAGTGTGTTACCACTAATTCTTGGGTCTGTGGCTGGTTCCAGTGTGGGTTATTACATCCTGCCTGCTTACTGTTCCCCTGGCAGTGTCAGTGGGGGACATTAGTCTTCACTTCCTGTCCCAAGCTTCATTTCTTGTCCTAGCTCTTGGGCTGGGTTGCCGTGATCTGTTAAGTAGCAGCTGTGTCCCTTCCCAGAGGTGGGTGTGCGCCAGTGGTAGATTCTGATGTGCCAAGTCAGTGCATCCATTTAAAAATGGGGCTTTGTTATCCTTTGAATCAAAGGTGCTGTGTCAATGAAATCACTCGGTCTACCACAAAGATGGAGAACAGCTGCAAGTCATCAAAACCAATGTTGAATTCTTTTATACCTTTCTTGGGAGAAAATTTTGCCCTTAGTTGGGCACCTGCCAATGACCTCAGCGGAAGCTCTGGTTGCATATGTCAGGGCAGAATTTGTCCTATAGTATTTTTCATTCTAAGTAGAAGAAAATTATGAGTTTGTAATTTTTCCTGGTTGATTTTTGCTGATCCTGGCAATAACTGGATTCATGTTCCAGTTTTGCTCCCTTCATGTGAAATATAACTCCGACCCTGACCCCATCCCGTCCATTGGCTTGTGGCGAATAAAAATTAATGCCAGGGTGCGTCTCTCATTGGCAGGGATCTTCGGGCAGCGATTGGAAGACACGGTGCAATACGAGCGGAAGTACGGCCTGCGGCTGGCCCCGCTGCTGGTGGAGCAATGTGTGGATTTTATCCGGGAGCGAGGCCTCACCGAGGAAGGTCTCTTTCGCATGCCTGGTCAAGCCAACCTTGTCAAGGACCTGCAGGATTCATTTGATTGTGGAGAGAAGCCCCTCTTTGACAGGTGAGTTGGTATCTTAGTCACTCAAGGCGAGCGCCAAACTCTTGATCGTTAACACATGCCTCTGTAACATCCCTGGCTTCTGATACCATCCCAGATGTGGCAGTCTTGGAAGATGCTCATTTTTGACTGTGGTTCTCTTTATTTAACACGCTCTCTATGGGCTCAGTCCTGCAAGCTCCACTGGGCTCTGGTCCAAGGTGCTTAAGCATGACCTGAAATTTGAGCATGTGCCTAGTTGATGAGACTGCTCATGTGCTTTAAGATAGGCACACGCTGAATTGCTTCGCTGGGCCGGAGAGCTCACCAGCTTACGGGATCAAGCCAGAGAACAGATGTCACATGAATGACACTCTGTCTGGGCAGGGTGTCTGATCACCTGTTCCCACAGGGTCCTCTCACCACATGCTAGATCTCCAACAAGACCTAGGCTGGTTCTTTCTTCCCCTTTGATTGGACTGAAGTCTCGGTCAGAAGCACCAAAGGGATGTCCCCTGGCCATTACACCTGAAGGGTGGAGAGCTGGTTAACAATTTTCCATCAAAACAAAAATGGCTTCTTAGTAAAAATGGAAATGTTTGCCCTGAAATTCCAGCAACTGGAACAGTTTTGGGTTGAAAACTGAAAAATGGCTGCTTTTGTTTGGGAGAAAATTGAAACATTTCTCCATTTACAACCCCCGCTTCCCACCAAAAAGTTAGAATGTTGACAAAAATGTTGATCATTTCTGGTTTTATTGAAAATTTTCACGAGGGGAAAACTCATTTCCTGTCCAGAAATGAGGCGTGCAAGCAAGGGGGCGGGGGAGGGCAAGCAGGCCCACCCAGACCTGCCAAGTGACTTTCATAGTGTCATCAAATGTAAGGCCAGATCCTCTAGCCTGACCTCCTTTATATCACAGGCCACCATCCCCCATGCACTAAACCCCAGGACCAAAATGAGACCAAGTATTACAACCTGCAGGAGACTAGATTCTTATATGCCACAGGCAGAGACTAGGAAGGACCGAGGTGCAGCAGGCCCAAGGCTCCCATAATGGCTGGGAAATGATTAAGACATATCCAGATAATCCTGGCAAGTGACCCGCACCCCACGCTGCAGAGGAAGGTGACTCCCCCTCCCCCCCAAGCTTGCTGCCAATCTGACCTGGGGGGGAAATTCCCTCCAATCCCACCTATGTCAATGGATTAGACCAGGGGTGGGCAAACTGTGGCCCGTGGGCTGGATCTGGCCCATCAGGGTTTTGGATCCGATCCGCGGGATTGCCACCCCCGTGGCGCCGCAGGCCCCGCACTGCTCCCGTAAGCGGCTGGCAACACGTCCCTGCAGCCTCTGGGGGAAGGGGGGGCACAGAGGGCTCCATGTGCTGCCCTCACTTACAGGCACCACCCGCCGCAGCTCCCATTGGCTGGGAACGGAGAACCGCGGCCAATGGGAGCGTCGGGGGAGGTACCTGCAGGCGAGGGCAGCGCGCGGAACCCTCTGTCCCCACTCCCCCAAGGGCCGCAGGGACGTGGTGTCGGCCACTTCAAGGAGCGGCGCGGGGCCAGGGCAGGCAGAGAGCTTGTCTTAGCCCTGCTGCGTGCTGCTGCCACCCCAGAGCCGCTCCAGGTAAGTGGCGCCGGGCCAGAACCCGCACCCGAAACCCCTCCTGCACCCCAAGCCCCTGCCCTGATCCCCCTCGTACACCCAGCACCCCCCCTGCACCCCAACCCTTTGCCCTGAGCCCCTTCCTGCACACCGCACCCTCTATCACACCTCACTCTGAGCCCTACATTCATGGCCCTGCATGCAATTTCCCCACTCAGATGTGGCCCTCGGGCCAAAAAGTTTGCCCACCTCTGGGTTAGACCCTGCACGTGAGAGAGAGAGAATGTTCAGTGCCCCCTCAGAGCCCTGTCCCGTCCCATCCAATGTCCCATCTTCAGCCATGGATGTCCCTGATGCTTCAGAGGAAAGAGATTTAAGAAATCCTCCCAGAATACAGGGGGGAGAAAAATGTTTAGCCAAATACACCCAATATTACAGCCCTGAGCATCTCCTGAACATATGTGCAGTTTTCCAAACTGCAGATTGCTTTTAGAAATGGGCCCCCACCAGTAACCCTGCATAGCTGAACCCCAGGGAGATTTGGATCCAGATCCAGATGCTGGGGGAGTTTGGATCCTAATATCGTGACTGTGACCTGTTGCTAGTGATCTTGCTGGGCGAGATCATTTTCACTGGTGATCTAAGCAGCACTTGAACCTAAGTCTTGTGGCCAGACCCCTAAGCAATGATGCCACCATCTCCTTGCCCCTGCAAGCCAGCCTACACTTTGTCTGTGTTTACCATGTTCGCTGCTGCAGGAAGAGGTAGCATGGGCCTGAGTGGGGGACGCAGGGTTGCTCGTTTCCAGCCTGGGAGGAATGTCTTTAAGAGTTTACTGAAGACATTCTTCCAATTCTTCCCTCCCCATCTCCACTTCCGGGCCACCCATCCTTCACTCTTTGATTCTTAACCACAGTCAATATTTGCTCGCTCAATGGCACTAGCCAAGTGGAGTCCACCCCCTCCCCCACATGGCTGGATGACTCCTTACACTGTGGTTCAGCTTCCTGCTGGGATGGGGGAAAGGGGTGGGAGGGAAGGCACGTGGCTCCCATCCTCCAGCTCAGCAGATGGCAACAATCAACCTGCCACTCTTCTGGGTGCCCGCGATGGTGCTGCTGGGATGAAACCCCAGGAAACCGCCTCTGCACTTCACTTTGGGGAAGCGTCGATTGAGTGCAATCCTTCCCCTTGCGTCTCCTAGGGCTTGTCTGTACCGGGATACTTAGGAAAGTGAAGATGAATTAGCAAAAGGCACAAAGTTAATTTAATTTGCTTTAGCTTCAGCCTCCTTCAAAGGGAATTCAGCTGCAACGAACTGAGGTCACGTTACTTCTGAGTGAGCGTGCCCACGCAGGAGCTGAATGCATTGTAACTTCACACCTTTCGTTAATTCAGCTTGTCCCCTGGGACACAAGCCCTAAGGTAGCTGTAGCTCCAGAACAGGTGCAGCCCTGGCAGTGTTAGGGCAAGCTTCCCCGACACCCTGATACTGCTCCCGCTGAATTCAATCGGACTTGCAGGTGCCTATCAGAAGTTGGCTCTTTATGTAGGGAGAAGTGGCTCTGTTTGCTTTTGCAGAAGAGAGTTGGGTCTTGTACTTTCCAAGAGGAAGGGAGAAGTGGGGGTGGGAGGGGCTGATAACACAGATTGTGAGCTCAGCTGGTTTTAGGAGATTTTTCTGCCTTCATGGGCCTGGTGAGAATTTGCTGCTGGCATATCTGACCCCAAAGCCAGATTTGGAATTGAGCCCAAACTGTGAACCCCAATTTCAGCCTACCGTGGCTCTGACCACCCATTTGCTGGCCCATCTCCTCTGCATAGATGCCGTTATCCTGTATTACAATCAGACCTTTCTTTACATGTGCCCAAGAAGCAGAGGCCCAGCTATGGTGGAGACTGTCATTGTCCAAAGCAGTGCAAGCTTGGGAGTAAACTGGTGTAAACTCCTGTTTTGATGCCCTTATCTTAGGGCTTGTCTTGACTACGGGGGTAAGTGAATAACGTAGCTGGAGTTGACGTAGCGTAACTCGATTTACCGCGGTGTCTGCGCTGCGCTGACAGGAGACGCGCTCCGATCGAATTCCCTTACTCTTCTCAGAGAGCCGGAGTACCGGGGTCGACCAGAGAGCGCTCTGCCGTCGATTTAGCGGCTCCCTGCTGCAGAGTCGATCTCCAAGTAGTGAAGACCAGTCCTTAGTTTGAGTAGCTTGCTTCCGTTTAGCATGAACCTCTTCCTAATCGACTCAAGTTACCCCCCCCCCCCAAAAAAATCCACAGTTAAACCAAAATAGGTGTCTAGACTGGGGTTTGCACAGGTTTAGCTAAACTGGTTTAAAATCACACCTTTAGCTAAATTGGTGTAATATCAGTCCTCTTAATTCTGAACATCCTGCCTTTGGCCAATTTAAGTCTGAAACATGTCCATTAGCATTTTTTTTCTTAAAATTAGATCAGCTAACGTGCTCAGTATAGCTAAGGCTGCAGGTAGCGCACCGGAAAGGAGAGTGCACAGTATAGCTAAGGCTGAGGGGACTGTATGGGCAAGGTGAGCACGCAGTATAGCTAAGGCTGGTGGGAGCAGACAGGCAATGAAAGTGCACAGTGTATAGCTAAAGCTGAAGGGAGAGAATGTGGAACAGGGTGACCAGTTCCTTACTCGTCTAACTATAATATGTAGGCAAAAAAGGTGGATGATCTTCAGGAACCTTAAGTTTGTGTGACATATGCTGGTCTTCTCATGCTGCGAGTCCTAAAACATCCCTGGAATTTCTAAATATTGTAGGAAATTGTCATCTAACTCAAAGTGTTGCAGCTAACCCGGGGGAACTCTAGATTAGACCTTGTCGTAACAGATAAAAAGGAACTGATCACAGAACTAAAAATTAATGGTAGCTTAGGTACAAGTAATCGTGACTTGATCACATTTATAATGTGCAAACAGAATAAAGTCCAGTCCAGCGATTTTATTTATATATATACACGCGGTGCTTTAAAAAGGCCACAGGAAACAATTTTGAGTCAGATCTGCTGACAGGAATAATTTAATCAGAAAAATGGGAGTGGTAGTTGAGAGTTGTTATAAGAACATTTTACTTGGATGCCCAAAAAGTCAACGATGAGGAAGAAGGGCATAGTGGTTTAAAAAATGACCTGGTTTAAAGGGACAGTGAAAGCAGCTATAATTATATTCCTCAGTGTTGGCTTTTTGGGCATCTAAGTACAATGTTCTTAAAACAATTTATGATTAAATTATTCCTGTCAGCAGATCTGACTCAGAATTGTTCCCTGCTTTGTGAAATTGGCCTTTTTAAAGCACCGCGCGCGCATATGTGTGTGTGATATATAGATATATAGATAGATAGATAAATTCACTGGACTGGACTTTATTCTGTTTGCACATTATAAATGTGATCAAGTCATGATTACTTATATAGTGTGTGTGTGTGTGTGTGTGTGTGTGTGTGTGTGTGTGTGTGTGTGTAAAACAAATGGAAGAAAGGGCAAGTTGATAGTAAGGAATATAAATCAGAAGCTAAGAATTGTAGAAAATTGATAAGGGAAGCAAAACTGTGGCCAGCAGAGTAAAGGACACCAAGGCATTATACAAGTATATTAGGAACAAAAAAAATCCTGACAATAGTACTGGCCCATAACTAGATGGAAATGGTAGAATTATTAACAATAAAGCAGAAAAGGCAGAAGTGTTGAATAAATATTGTTGTTCTTTATATGGGTAAAAACCAGATTATATAATCTTGTCATGTGATGATAACACCTTTACCATTAGTATCTCAGGAAGATGTTACACAGCAGCTACTAAAGTTAGACTTTTTAAAATTGGTAGATCCAGATAACTTTCCTCCAGGAGTTTTCAAAGAGTTGGCTGAGGGGCTTGCTTGACTTTTATTGTTGATTTAGAATACTGGAGAAGTTCCAGAACATTAGAAGAAAGCGCATTTTGTGCCAATATTTTTAAAAGATGTAAATGGGATGACCCAGGTAATTATACCCATGTCAGTCTGACATTGATCCAGGGCAAGATAATGGAGGGGCTGAAATGGGATGCAATGAATAAAGAATTAATGGGGGGGGGGCGTAAATATAATTAATGCCCATTAACATGGGCTTATGGAAAATAGATCCTTTCAAACAAATTTGATTTTTTTATTACAAGTTTGGTTGATAATGGTAATAGGGTACTGTTGTATGCTTAGACTTCTGTAAGGCATTTGACCTGGTACTGCAGGGCATTTTGATAAAAAAATTAGGATGATATAAAATTAACATGGCACACATTAAAAGGATTAAAAGCTGGCTAACTGATCGGTCTCAAAATGTAATTGTAAATGGGAAATCATCACTGAGCAGTTGTGTTGGTTGTGGGGTCCTGCAGGGACTAGTTTTTGGCCCTGTGTTATTTAATATTTTTATCACTAACCTGGAAGAAAACAAACCCATCTCTGCAGGAAAGCTGCAGAGAGTGGGAATCCTCAGGGATCGGAGACTGTTAGGAAGTGAGCAGGCTGTAGCAGAGTCCTGGGACTGAGGACTGGGACTCCAGCCAGGGAGGGGCTAGAAGGGGCCTGCCAATGCAGGGAGGGGGAGAAATGTTTGTTTTCTGGGCTTTGTTCTAGGGTTTTGGCTTGGAGTTTATTTTATATTAATAAACCCAGCTCCCAAGGAGGGGTATTTTTGACCATAAAAAGCCTAGGTGACGTTTTATTTGAAAAGCCCAAGAGGGAAAACTGAAGCATGCTGCTTGTAGCATGGCCTTGAGGGGGCGCATGGGAGGCAGCTGACCCCATTAGAGGACAGCACGGGCAAGGGGACTGCCCCATAGAATGAAGGCAGTGGGTAGTGCTTGGGCAGGGGGGTGCACAGTACAGCACTGGTGAGATCTCATCTGGGATACTGTGTGCAGTTCTAGTTTCCCATGGTTCCGAAAGATGAAGTCAAACTGGAACAAGTACAGAGAAGGGCCACTAGGGTGATCCGAGGAATGGAAAACTACCTTATGAGAGGAGACTCAAAGAGCTCGGCTTGTTTAGCCTAACCAAACGAAGGCTGAGGGGAGATATGATTGCTCTCTATAAATACATCAATGGGATAAATACCAGGGCAGAAAAGGAGTTATTTAAGTTAAGCACCAATGCGGACCCAAGAACAAATGGCTATAAACGGGCCATCACCAAGTTTAGGGTTAAAATTAGACCAAGGTTTCTCGCCATCAGAAGAGTGGAATTCTGCAACAGCCTTCCAAGGGGAGCAGTGGGGGAAAAAACTCTTACTGGCATGAAGATGGAGCTTGATACATTTATGGAGGGGATGATATGATGGGATTGCCTACAATGGCGCGTGGCTGATCTGCGACTGCTAGCAGCAAATATCTCCAATGGCCGGCAATGAGACACTGGATGGGGAGGGCTCTGAGTTACTACAGAGCATTCTTTCCCAGGTGTCTGGCTGGCGGGTCTTGCCCACACGCTCAGGGTCTAACTGATCGCCATATTGAGTCAGGAAGGCATTTTCCCCGGGGTCACATTGGCAGAGACCCTGGGGTTTTTTTGCCTTCCTCTGCAGCGTGGGGCACGGGTCACTTGCAGATTTAAACTAGTGTAAATGATGGATTCTCTGTCACTTGAAGTCTTCAAGCCATGACATGAGGCCTTCCATAACTCAGCCAGAGGTTAGGGCTCTATTGCAGGGGTGGGTGGGCGAGGTTCTGTGCGTTGCGTAGGAGCTCAGACTAGATCATCATGGTGGTCCCTTCTGGCCTTCAAGTCTATGAGCTTGATCTTAGGTGGAGGGGTGCGCGTGGGCCAGGGGAGTGCCCAGCATTGCTAAGGGGGAGGGGAGCGGACAGTGTGGCGCAGACGGTGGGTAGCACACAGTAAAGCTAAGGCAGAGAGGAGCACATGGGCAAGGGGAGGGGACCGTGTTTAGCGAAGGCTGTGGGCAGTGCACGGGCAAGAGCATCGCACAGTATAGCTATGGCTGAGTTTCAGCTTCTGTTCCTCCCTCTGCAGTTTCCGTTCCTCCCGGCCTTTTCCATCCTTATCTGAGAGCGTCCTGGCATGGTCTCGCTCAGAGGTGAATGTTTTTCTGCAGCTTTGAGTGAGATTCAGTCACTTGCTTTTGGGGTTGCACAGGGATGAAAGAAATCCCCTTTATGCCACTCCTAGACCTTGCTAAGAGGCCTTGTTTGCACACAGCACCCTCAAACGGTTACATGTGGAGCGGGGAGGAGCAGAGGAGCTGTGCCCCCTCACAGAAGGGAACGGGAGGAGAGAGAGCAGAAGGAGCCTGGCAACTCATGATGGCTCCATGCCCTCTTCTGCCCTCCCCTCCTAGGAGCAAGGATGCCCCCCTGCTCCTGCCCCGTGTCTCCCTGTAACACCTGGCTTGGGAAGGAGGAGGGGTATGAAGAACCCCCATGGGAGCAGAGGGGGAATTATGAGGGGGGCACAGCTGATGGTGTGTTGGGCAGATGGGGGGTGGGTGGGAGATAGAGGCAGAACTGATGGAAACTGAGGGATGAATTGATTGGGACTGGGCAGATGCACTTCAATTTGTTTTCCCTGTGTTTACCCTCATCCTGTGTCTTTAATTTAGAAACATTTCAATTACATTTAAATGAATTGGTGCTAGATTGTGCTGATGCATTTTGACTTCCAGTGGTACACTTCTAATGAGGCACTTAATTCGATACTTGTACAACACAAAGTGATCCGTAACTTACGTGCTTTGTTTAGATAACTTGATTGTGTGCTGCCCAGTACTTTTCCGAGAAAGAGACTGTACAAGTGAGTGTCAACATTTCGGTCAGTAAGAAAGGGAAATTAGATGTCAGTTTATTTCTTGTGAGTTTAACTTCTAATTTGAATTAGTTTTAATAGAATTAATAGCATGCTGTTTGACTCTCATTACAGTGTATTTGTATAATTATTTGTTTGTTTGCAAGATTTCATTGGAATATTGTATGCTGGCACAACTAACCTTTTATTTTGAGATTAATAAATACAACCCGGCACACAACTCTTGAAACGTTGTGATCCCTGGCTGATGGCAGGCTCACTAGAGAGCAAACACCTGAAGAGCCATTTGGCCTGCCAAGATTGTACATTGCTTTATCCAGCCCACCAGAAAATGTCCTTGAATACCATTGCTGTAGGTAATTAGTTAATTAACGCTATGGCATTACTATATTTATTACTGTCAGTTACGTATTGAAATTAAAATGGTTTTGTTTGCTTCTGCTTTCGTGCAGCTTTACAATTGGTCTATCACATTTAAAACCTGGAACTGACATAACCAAGGTCAGTTAACAATAGAGTATTTGGCATCAGGCAGGGTGGTTGGTGGTAAAACAGTAAAGGGAAGGAACTGAATATGCAACAAGGGGCACCCAAAAGGATAACATCTGCAGACTCCCATCAAATTTAATCCAGCCCTGCATGTGATAAACTACGGTACCTCACAGGATAGTGATTAGAACAGCTGGAAATGCACGGGTGATAGAGCCAGAGGGTTGATGCTAATCTGCTGCATGTAAAACACGGCTTTTCAGTAACCCCTGAGATCCACAGCTGTGTGTCTTGCATGCAAGAGCAAAAACTGAGAGGTTGGATGGAGTTGTTAATGTTACAAAAACTGATGAAAAAGCAACCAAACAAAATAGATTGGGGCGTTATCGCAAAGACGGGGATTTGAGGTGCTCAGCACTACCCCTCTAGTTCCCCATTGTCACCGGGTGTACCTTTCTTAGAAGTCTTTGAACATGTCAGAGTAGGGGAGCCAAAAAAGGAGAGCCACTTGCTGTAATGTATTTAGACTTCAAAAAGGCCTCTAACAAGGGGCCACTGTAGTGCCGCTAGTGTAGTCAGGAGTGAGAGGCAAAGTTGTTGCCCAGGATCAAAAACTGTCAAGGAGTCAGAAGGAAAAGAGTAGGAGTAATGGTCAGTTTTCATCATGGTAAAAAGTTAACAGCAGGAGGCACTAAGGTTCCAAACTAGGGTCTGTGTTCTTTCCTTGATTCATTTCAGTTAATTGATTACTTACAAATGATCTGGAAAGGGGGGCGAGCAGCAGGGTAGGAAAATTTGCAGGGGACACAAAGTTATTTAGTTTAGGCAGGACCAGAGAGGACTGGTGAGAAACGTCAGAGCAACCTCAACAAGCTAGGGGAATGGGCAACACAATGGCAAATAAAATTCAATGTTGATAAATGCAAAGTAAGGCACATCGGAGGGAATAATAGACATTACTCAAACCTTACAGGGTTTTAATGAGCTCTATCCACTTAAGAAAGGGACCTGGGTGTCATTGTTGACAGCTCAATGAAGACTTCTGCTTAATGTGCAGTTACAGCCAAAAAAAGGAAACAGAATGTTAGGATGCACAAGGAAGGGGATCAAGAATAATATGTAAAACATTATAAAATCATAGAAATGTAGGTCTGGGAGGTCCCTCAAGAGGTCCTCAAATCCAGTCCCTTACAATGAGGTGAGACCAAATAAACCTAGACCATCCCTGACAGGTGTTTGTCTAACTGGTTTAAAAACTTCCAGCAATGGGGGTAAGATTCCACAGTCTCCTTTGGAAGCCTATTCCAGTGCTTAACTATCCTTTATAGTTAGAAAGTTTTTCCCAATATTCAACCTAAATTTCCCTCGCTGCAGATTTAGCCTATTACTACTTCTCCTATCTTCAGTAGACGTGGAGAACAATTGATCATGGCTAAGGCTGCGAGTTTGTCACGGAAGTAACAGATTTTGTGACTTTCCGTGACTTCTGCAGTGGCCACCGCCAGCAGAGTTTGGGTGTGGGAGGTGGCAGGGGATTGGGCCACGGGCCGGGGTGAGGCGGGCTCTGGGCGGTGCTTACCTGCCGGGCTCCCTGGAAGCGGCGACATCCCCCTCGCTCAGCTCCTAGGCGGAGGCTGTGGCCAGGCTGCCTCTGCCTGCAGGCACCGCCCCCACAGCTCCCGGCCAATGGGAGCTGCGAAGCCAGCACTGTGGTTGGAGGCAGCACACACAGCTGCCTGGCCACGCCTCCACCTAGGAGCTGAGCAAAAATAGATATTAAATACTTCCACCTTCTTGATAGCCTCAGCTATTAGCTCTCTTTCTCTAACTAGAGGACCTACACTTTCCTTCATCTTCCTCTTTCTCCTAATGTATTTAAGGAACCTCTTCTCATTGCCTTTCATGTTGCTTGCTAGTATAACTCATTTCTTGCCTTAGCCTTTCTGATTTTGTCCCTACATCCTTGTGCTATTCTTTTGTTCTCCTTTAGCAATTTGTCCCCAGCACGGTCAGCTTGTGCTCCAGTGTAGAGTAGGAAACAGAAAGTGCCAAATGGCATGGCTTGGGAGACAGAGGGCCCCAAAGCCAAAGGGGAGAACCCGGGCAGGGGTGTCACGTGCTATACAGCACGCAGGGCAGACTCCGCTCAGAATGGCTGAATTGTGCTCCGACCGTCACCGCGATGGGCACGGGCTGGGGAGAGCGACCGCTATCCGAAGTGGCAAAGGTTACGTTGGATCGGTTTGGTTTTTAGAAGGTACAAAGCTTCATTTTCAGCACAGCAGTCACAACAGCACGCTCACCCGGGCAGCACCCTTCTCTGCTCTCCCCACTTCACAAGAGTGTCCACCCCCCACCATCCTGCGTGCCCCGCTCACATGGCTTCACCCTCTCTCCTTGACAGATCTGGAGATTTTCCCCATCACCAACGGGATGCACCTGTAAGCAGCTGAGCAATGGAGGCGCTTTCCTCTCTGATCTAGTGCTTTGTCTCTGTCACGCTGTGTGGTGCAGAGTGAGGGCATGAATTCTGGGGCAGGCCATGGTGAAGGTATGCGTGGGCTCACAGATGGCCTGCCCGAGGGTTTTGTGACTCCCTCAAGTAGACTCACCCATGTTGGTTGGACACGTGGCAGGAGTGCCCTCCTCCTCCACTCCTCAGGGCCTGCCCTTTCATACATCATAAGAAGGGCCTGTTAGCCACCTCCCTGCGCCCCTCCCGGAGAAGGTACATAGGGCTTATGGGGCAGTCAACTTGCAGGTTTCTAAAGTTCACCCCTCTTTCCTCCTGTTGCAGCAACACGGATGTTCACACCGTGGCGTCCCTCCTGAAGCTTTATCTCCGAGAGCTGCCAGAGCCCGTCATCCCCTTTGCCAAATATGAAGACTTCCTGTCATGCGGACAGCTGCTCTCCAAGGACAAGGGAGAGGTTAGTGCTCCTTCTACCCTTCTTCGTTTTACCCTCAGTGCCATTCCTGGAGCCTCGCAACTCAACGAACAACAGTCTCTCCATTTTCTCCTCCAGGGCCTGAGCCAAAGCCCACTGAAGTCTGTGGGAACCTTCCCCATGACTCTGATGGGCTTTGAATCAGGCATTAACATTGTAAGCTCCAGCAGATTTGTCTTGAAATCCTGTGATCCTGTGTCCGTCATACACATTTTTATGTACTCTTGGGCTATGACTGTTTCTTCCTTAGCAGGGCTGTCCTCTAGCCGTTGCAGTAACAACTGTGAGTCAGGAGAGCTGGGTTTTATTTCCGACTCTGCTCCTGCCTTGCTCTGTGATCTAGGACAAGTCCCTTTGCCTCAGTGTCTCATCTCTTCCTTGGGGATAATAATTCCTACCTCACAGGGGCATGGGGAGGTTATTTGAACTGTTTGTAAAGGGCTTTGAGTTTCTCAGAGGAAAGGAGCCAGAAAAGGGCAAATTATATTCTCCCATTTGGGTATGAGGGGAAATAACACTTAGCACCTCTACAGCACCTTTCATTTGAGGGTCTTTTCTTCAGCTTCTTCGCTATCTTATTCCAAGCAATGGAAGGGACCGAAGGAGTCCTCCAGCTCTCTGGCGGTGGTAGAGATTCGAGAGGGTCGTTTCTCCCATGGACTTGTTGGGAAGGGCAGGGTGATTGACAAAGGGATAGATCTGATCCAAGACTCCTGCTCCTGTCACTGAGCTCTCTACTGGATGGCGTCAGACCTGCTGTCGTGTGTGTGACTGTCACTGTCTAAGTGGGGATTTTACAAGCCTGATTCTAGTGTCAGCCAAAGAAGAACAGATGCCTGTGGAGCCAACAGTCTTGGGTTCAATCACCTCTGCCATGTATGTGTGGTCCGTAGTACAGGCTCATATCTCCCTCTGTTGACTGCTCCTAGTGGCCTATAATAAAAACCTGCTACTTATAGCGAGTTACAGTTAGTTACGCTCTAGCTCAAGTGGCAAAGGTCTGTGTAGTGATGCTGATGGTCCCGGATTCAATCCCTGCTGAGGATGTACAGGTGTGGCCACCATTTGTAAAGCATGTGGTGCAGCTGCCAGGCCTGGATTCTGTATTCAACACACAGATTTCTTACACTATGACACAAGCAAAGCCGCTCTGCTGCCTATAAAAAGCAGCAGCACTTTAGCTGGTTTAGTGTGGTGGTAATGTGGATTGGTTTTAACCTGCGTAGACTGGGGAGAGAGATTTGGATTCCCGAAGCTTGTTACTCAAGAGCAGACTCAATGCCAAGTTTGGCAACCATCATTTTATATCCTCATTTAGTTTATAACCGACACAGTTGGTCTGTATTTGCCTGTCCTGGCTGCAGTTGTCTGGGAAGCAGCATCTGAGTTGCTTTTGTGTGAATGATGCTAGACAGAATTGGATTGGATTGTATTATTCTGTCTGGCATAGAGCTTTGCCAATGCTCTTTGAGCCACTACTGAAAATGCACTTGTCACAACTTCTGAGTTGCCAAGAAGGTTTGGAGTCTCGGTGGGGGTTGTTTCCTTGAAGGAACTGGAACACACGCAGCACGGACAGAGATTTCCCCAATGTCGTCACGTGCCCGGTGGAGCCGGTAGCACAGTGTAACATGGAACGCTGCACTGGCCCATTGAGCTGGCTGAATCATCATAGAATCATAGAATATCAGGGTTGGAAGGGACCTCAGGAGGTCATCTAGTCCAACCCCCTGCTCAAAGCAGGACCAATCCCCAATTTTTGCCCTAGATCCCCAAATGGCCCCCACAAGGATTGAACTCACAACCCTGGGTTTAGCAGGCCAACGCTCAAACCACTGAGCTATCCCTCCCCCCTAAAGTGAACTTTGTCTGGAAGGTTTTCTGGCTGAAAAATGCAGTTTCATTGAAACTGAAACTGAAGTTTTTCGTGGGGAAAATGTTGATTCTGATTTAAAATGTCAGGTTTCCCCTGGGGAATTTGTTGAAACCAACATTTGTTTTGAATCAACACTCGCAAAAACAAATGTTCATTTTGACTTCAGCCATCCGTTTTTCAATTTTTCTGGACAAAATGAAAATCTTTGTTTTGAATTGGATGTTTTGACTTAAAAAGTCAAAATGCCTTTTCATTCAATTTGTTTCAAACTGAAAAAAAAAAGACATTTTAAGTCAAAAGGTCAATTCAAAACAAAACTAACAAAAAATTTTGCTTGAAAAACCTAAATACTATGACCTGTTAAATTGAAACGAAAACGTGTTTTTGTTTCAAAAAGTTTGCTTTGAAGGAGTTTGAAATTTCCCATGGGAACTGAAATTTATTGGCCAAAAACTTTTGGGTGAAGCTTTCTTCATTTAAAATTTACCCCACTAAAAATGTCTCTATTGACCCTTTGCGCTGTTCTGTTTTGAGCAGAGATGGGTATCGTTATATAAAACGTTTAGTACTGCTCAATGCATCTGCCCTCGCCAACTGCAGCAAACCAGCCTCAGGCGCTGTCCTAAACTTTGTGTTTGTTATCCAGATTGCTCAGAGCTCCTCAGGTCAATCCCTTTCGCCACAGGCTCTCTGTGTAACAGCTTCTCTTCCAACATGGATCCAGGCCCCTCAGCTCTGATACAACCTCAGTGTGGCGGCTATAATGCAGACAGGTTTTTAAGAGTGTCCTTGAACGATGGTAAAACCTCCAGATGCCCTGGCATGGCTGTAGTGCTGTAAATGGGACAATGGCAGGGGCCCAATCTTTCTCAGGGTATTATTTTGACACTTTTGTTCTGGTCCCAGGGCAGGGCAGTGCCCAGGTGCATAAGAATGAAAAATTGGGGGAACACTTTTTAAAAACCATGTGAGTTCAGACTGAGCTCTCCTGGCAGTATTTTTGGCCTCTCCATTTCCAGCATTCATGGAATTAATAAGCTAGTAAATGATTTTGAACATTTAAAAAGGGGATTTGGGGCAAAGATTTGAGTTACTTTGCTGAACCCTGGTTCTCCTAGCCCAGCTGGGGGCTCCCATGTTAGCCGTAGTCTGTTTTGCACCTTGGAGATTCCTGAAACCAGTCCTTGTGAAGCAGTCTCCTGTAGGATTGGTGCAAAACACTGTAGTTTACATTAGTGTCACTCCAGAGGGTTGAGCCATTAATAAAACACACTGCACTGGTGAGTGAAAGAGTACCAGAGCTAACTGGCTCTCGTGGGCGATCCCAGCCATCATGCATGCCCAGTGCTATTAGAACATTTCTGCCTGGCGCTCTTAGCATTCAAGAAGATGGCTTTCACACTTTCCTGTGGTGGTGGTGTTACCCCAAGCTTTCAGCAGTGGTTGGTCTCGTCAATGGATGCCAGCTTGTGACAGAATGACAAGTTGTCAGGGTTCCCTCCCCACTCTGAACTCTGGGTTACAGACGTGGGGACCCGCATGAAAGACCCCCTAAGCTTATATTCCACCAGCTTAGGTTAAAAACTTCCCCAAGGCACAAATTCCTTTCCTTGTCCTTGGACGGTATTTCTGCCACCACCAACTGATTTAAACAAACATTCAGGGAGGGGCTACTTGGAGCCCTATCTCCCCCCAAATATCCCCCCAAGCCCCTTCACCCCCTTTCCTGGGGAGGCTTGAGAATACTATACTAACCAATTGGTTACAGATCAAACCCTTGGGTCTTTAGGACACAGAAAATCAATCAGGTTCTTAAAAAAAGAATTTTATTAAAAACAAAAAAAAAGTAAAAGAATCACACCTGTAAAATCAGGATGGAATTGAACTTTACCGGGCAAATAAAAATATTTAAAACACAGAGGATTCCCCTCTAGGCTTACCTTCAAAATTACAAAAAACAGGAATAAAACTCCCTCTTAGCATTGGGAAAATTCACAAGCTAAAACAAAAGATAATCTAACACATTTCCTTGCTATTACTTACAGTTGCTGTAACTATAGATGAATCATTTCAGGATCTTGTTAGATGTTTTTCCCTGCCCTGGTCTCTCTCTCTCTCTCTCTCTCTGTCGGAGAGGACACACACAAAGAGAGCACAAACAAAACCTCCCCTGATTTGAAAGTATCTTCTTTCCCCATTGGTTCTTCTGGTCAGGTGCCAACTAGGTTAATTGAACTGATTAACCCCTTACAGGTAAGTGATTCTGTACCTCTGGCCAGGAGGGATTTTATATTACTGCATACATAAAGGTTGTTACCCTTCCCTTTATATTTATGACACAAGTGCTCCTGCAAAGTCTGCAGCAGTAAAGATAGAAGTTTTATCTGCCAAATATCTGCACTGTGATCAGTCCGTGAACGCTATCTTTCTAACCCCATTTTCTCTGTCTACCGCCTTGGGGCCCTGCATCAAACTGACCCTCTAACTGATGGGAAGGATCAGGTGCAGCTCCCATTGCAAAGCTCTCTTCTCAGTCCTGTGGGGCCATGGCATGGAGCAATTTATCAACACACAAAGCCGGATTCTGCCCTGACCGATACCTTTGAAGCTAATAGGGTTGCACAAAGTGAAAGCCAGGGAAGAATGTGCCCTGTTAGTTCAATATATTGTAGATCAGGCCCGTCTCTAAAAATATGGTAAAATAACTAGTTTAGAGTAACTTCAAAACTGAGCTGAACTTTCATCCCAAACTATAACTGTACCTGAATCGAACCTTTTCAGAGGTTCAAACATCTATGGCTGGCATTTTCACAAGTCACTAGTGATTTTGGGTGCCACGGTTTTTGACACCATTAAACAGGCCTGATTTTCAGGAAGTACTAAGCACCCGCTTTCTCTGGCCCTTTTAAGGTGTCTCAAGTTGGGCTTCCAGATATTAAAGCACCCAACTAGTCACTTTTGAAAATCTCGGCCTTTACATTTTTCTTTTTAATAACTAGATTTCCCCTCACTCCACATCTTGGAATTTACTGGATTAGGCTGGGAATGGAAGCAGAAATAGTGAAATATTACAAGAAGGGTGTTTTTCTCTGTCTTTGGACTATTCTCTGAAGCATATCAAATGTTGTTCCCTAACCTGTGAGAACTAGCCTTTTGTTGTTGTTAAGTTTTCCCATCACTACTTATTAATTCATAATTTAGTGTCCTCAAATGCACCGTCTGGTCTGTCAGCACAAGAAGGAATTGGATGGCTCGGGCAGGAGGGCAGGCAATAGCCTGTAGAACCTTTCACCTTCAGTTCAGTTGCAGCTTGATTTCTGCGATGCGAAGAAGAAAAAGCAAGGTGCAGTTCTTCTGACCGTCTACTGTGGGGGAGTTCGTTAAATCTCTCTGAGGAAGTTGCAACGCGTCACAGGCCTTCCCTCCTCACATTTTAATGTGAAAATCCAGCTGTCTACCCCAGATGTATGGTTGTGAAGAAGGTTGTCGCAGCTCATTGCATGAGAACTGTGAGAAGTAAAATCACAGAAAATGGAGCAGTTGCCTGTTGTCCGTTTTTAAAACCCGTGTTCCTGCCCAGCCATCAGTTGCACTGTTCATAGCAAACTGGTAGCTAAGCAGGCAAATAAGCTGGGCAAGTTGTATTGGTATCTAAGGGCAGATTCAAAAGAGCGGTAATCATAACTATCTAAGGCCCTGTCCACCACCTATTGAAGTCCATGGGGCAGTTTCCATCGACTTTAATGAGCGCTACTCAAGCAGTAAAGGTTTAGTGACTTGATCAGTATCTACTGGTATTTGATGTACAGAATTTTTCACCTCTTCATTTTGGACAGTATGTGCTTTTTCTGCTGGAGGAATCAGTCTGCTCATGTGGTGAACTGCGGAGCATGTAGCTTGTTTCACTTCATAAAACACAACTATGTTTCCCTTCTTGCCTCTCCCCCCCCCCCACTTCTCTTTCCCCAACTAAGTGTTTTTTCAAAAAATTCCAAGCAGGGTTTTTCAGACTAGGGAACAGCCCAGGCACTGTGCTCACGGGTAACGCCTTCTGCTTACTATGCAGATGCAGCGGTCACTTTCCAGCAGGACCAGTGAGGTTCTGCTGCACAAACTGGGGCAAGATTGGGCAGGGGGGTGTGCAAGGTGTGGATCCCAGTTTCATGGGGATGTAGTGCGCATTGGCTCATGGGGACCTAGGGGTAAGCTAGGGGCAAGCTACAGGAATGGGTGGTGCCCTACCATTCAGCTGATTTTTCCCAGTCCCCCAGCTTTACTAATAAAGTGACAACATTTGGTCAAGTCCCATAGACAGGCACTAAACAAGAAGCCCCACAAAGCCATTTTTGCAGTCACTGCTCACAGTAGAACTGCCTGTTAGGCATGAAACTCGGTGTCAGGACTCCTGGGTTCTTTTCCTGATTCTACCACAGTGTTGCCATGGAGGAGTCCTGTTGCCTCTTCGTGCCTCGGTTTCCCTGCTTGTAAAATGGGAATAATACTTCCCTACCTCTCCAGGGGCTGTCGAGGCTAAATCCATTAATGTCTGTACAGTGCCTTGAAATTCTTGCATGGAAGACGCCATGGAAGTGCAAAGGGTTATTATCGGCAGAAGTGAGTTCTGCTCCTCTGCAAGACGAGGGTGGTGTAAGTGCTGAGTTACAAGTGGGGAAACTGAGGCACCGAGGTGCAGTACCTTGTCAAAGGCCAGTGGCAGAATTTGTGCTGGTGAAATCGGGAGATGCAGAGAGTAGGATTTGATAGTGTCGGGGGTGGGGGCGCAGGCGCTAAAGGGTTGCAGAGTTGGGGATCTCGCTGTCAGATCAGTGCCTCCATAAAATGATGGTGAGAATCGAGTTTGCAAATCGAGGGTCAAATTCTAGCCCCCCCGTCAGCTATATGAAGACCTATTGGAATTGGAAAAGGTTCAGAAAAGAGCAACAAAAATGATTAGGGGTCTGGAACAGCTTCCATATGAGGAGAAATTCATAAGATTGGGTCTTTTCAGCTTGGAAAAGAGACCGCTAAGGGGGGACATGATAGAGGTCTATAAGGGGGGGAGGGGTAGCTCAGTGGTTTGAGCATTGGCCTGCTAAACCCAGGGTTGTGAGTTCAATCCTTGAGGGGGCCATTTGGGGATCTGGGGCAAAAATTGGGGATTGGCCCTGCTTTGAGCAGGGGGTTGGACTAGATGACCTCCTAAGGTCCCTTCCAACCCTGAGATTCTATGATTCTATGATTCTATGAAAATCATGACTGGTGTGGAGAAAGTAAATGAGGAAGTGTTATTTACTCCTCATAACACAAGAACTAGGGGTCACCAACTGAAATTAATAGGCAGCAGGGTAAAACAAACAAAATGAAGTATTTCTTCACACAATGTACAGTCAACCTGTGGAACTCCTTGCCAGAGGATGCTGTGAAGATGAAGACTATAACAGGGTTCAAAAAAAGAACTAGATACGTTAATGGAGAAGAGGTCTAGCCAGGATGGGCAGGGATGCAAAACCATGTTCTGAAGTGTCCCAAGCCTCTATTTGCCAGAAGCTGGGAATGGGCAACAGGGGATGGATCCCTTGATGATTACCTATTCTGTTCATTCCCTCTGGGGCACCTGGCATTGGCCACTGTTGGAAGACCGAATACTAGGCTAGATGGACCATTGGTCTCACCCAGTCTGGCTGTTCTTATATTTTTATGAGTTTTGAAGGCAGCATTGTGCAGGTAACATCCTAGGGGTGAGGAGCCATCGCCTGCAGCAAAACAGGTGCAGATCCTTGGATCCCAGCACACGGGGCTTGCACATACCCAGCTTCTCCTCCAGGGTGGATGCGTTTGGAGGCAGGGTGGAGCTGGGAGATCTGCAATGTCATTATCTCTTCTCCTCTCTCCCGAGGTAGAGTGCACCACCCTAGGTGGTACCAGTTTGCTGGGGGTGACAGGGCATGCCCACCCTGGGGTTCCATGGAGCACCCCACTTTCAGTATCTTATGGTATGGGCTTGGCTGAGGGAAGAGGATTTGCCCAGGCTGCACCCTGCTCTACATCCCTGTTCTTGTTGTTTGTCTCCTCCTGTAGGGCACCCGAGAGCTGGCTAAACAGGTGAAGACCCTGCCCCAGGCAAACTACAACCTCCTCAAATACATATGCAAGTAAGTGGTGTTAATTAGCGCCCAGGAACATCAGAGCTGCCAAGTTTTGTTTGACTTTGTGTGACATCATATGCAAATTATTTAATGAGCTGATTTTCATGTTTGAAACTAATTTGCATATACCTAAAATCCTGCTTTAAAAATGTGTGCGGATTCAATGCTCATGCAACGCTGATGAACGAAGCGCTTGGTTTATCTTGAGGACAGGCTGCCCTCACCCACTGCCCTGCCAGCAGGCCTCAGTATTAATCACGTTTGTTATGGTAGTGCCTAGGGACAAACCAAGACTGGGCCCACACTGCTCTAGACACTGTGCTAATGCAGAGGAGCAGACAGATCTTGCACTAAAGTGCTTACAGTCTAATTAACCACTTATGCTAAGCAATCTGTTCCACCTTCTATGTGGCTATGACACTCTGAGTACGGTTCTCAGGCCTGAGGAAAAGCTCTGTGCACACTCGGAAGCATGTCTCTCTCACCAACAGAAAGTGGTCTAATAAAAGATATTACCTCACCCACCTCGTCTCTCTACAATCTAAATAGAGCATCCCCCATACTGTAAGATAGCAAGAGTTTTTGGGGGGCCTTTTCACCTCAACTTTTTCACCCTTTTCCACAAAAATGGATGGTATTTTTTCTCAGATGATTTAAAAAGGGGGGGGGGGGGGCATTGAGAATGGCAGTTCTTCTGGGAATGGTGGTTGGCTCCTTTCTGCCGTGTTCCTGGGTGAGAAACGGCAGGAATTTGCTCAAATGGCCATTGTGAATTCCTGGAGAGACAAGGTGGGTGAGGTAATGTCTTTTATTGGACCAACTTCCTTTGGTGAGAAAGACAAGTGTTTCGAGCTACACAGAACTCTTCCTTAGGTCTGGGAAAGGTACTCAGGCCATGTCTACACTACAAAATTAAGTCGACCTAACTTAGGTCGGCATACGGCCGCCACAGTAATTACATCGCTTGTGTGTGGTCTACACTTTTCTCCTTGTGTTGGCGGTGCGCATCCTCACCAGGAGCACTTGTATCAATTGTGCTGTCAGTGTGGGGCATTGTGGGAAGGCTCCTGAAAGACAGTAACTGTTGACATAAGTAATGTAGCATAGATAACACTGTGTCGACCTAGCTACGTTGACTCTACACGGCTTGTGGAGATGGAGTTATTAAATCGGCGTAGCTGGACAGTTAAGTCGGCGGGTGTGAAATTTAGGTGTAGACATGTTTTATAGTTAGGTCAATGTAAGCTGCTTTGTGTCAGCCTGAGGCCAGGTCTACATTACAACTTACTTTGTTATAACTATGTCGTTCAAGGGTGTGAAAAATCCACGCCCCTGAGCCACAGAGTTATACCGACCATAACCCCCTGTGTAGAGCTTCTCCTGTCAACGTAACTTCTAGATTAATCCAACATCTTAGAGAGTCTTCACCGGAAGCACTACATGCAAGTTTGTAGTGGAGACCTGCCCTAACTCTGTAGTGTAGAGCAGGCTGAAGTGTGTCACAGCAAGACAGTTATGGAGTTAACACACATTGCAATAGCCCATTGAAAGCGAAGTGGTCGGTTAACACTGCTACACTCGTAGGACAAAGGAGGGGGAGGGGGTTACAGATTACTGTAATGAGCCATAAATCCAGTGTCTTTATAAAATGTCTGATTTTTGGTGTGTAGCAGAGTTATGAATTGAAGTTCCCAAGCTTGTCTTTTGAAGGTGATGTTTCGGTTTCCTTTGAGGACTGAGAGGTCAGATATGGACTGGTGGTTTTGTGAAAAGTATTCGCCTACAGGTGATGTGGTGTATCATGGATCCTTGTTAAGAGGAAAGAGCCTCAGTTTTCGCACAGGTTAAATGGTCCCATGTCTGCAGCACTAGTGGCCTCTGGCCCTTTTCCCTTCCCACGTTCCGGTGGAATTGGGGTTACTATTATTATATATTGTCCCGTGGCAGCACTGAGGAGCCTCAGTTATGGCCTGGGACCCCACTGCACTTAGTGCTGTACAAACAGATCCAGACGGCTCCCGCCCACGGAGTTTACAGTCTAAAACAAGAGACAACTGGTGGTTACCAGGAGCACAAGGAACTAGTGAGATAGGTTTCATGTGCCATTTAGCCACCTCTCTCTCTCTCTCTCTCTCTCTCTCTCTCTCGCTGTGTTTGTTTCTGGCGGGCTCCTGAAGATTCCTCGATGAAGTTCAGTCTCACTCCAGCGTGAACAAGATGAGCGTCCAGAACCTCGCCACGGTGTTCGGCCCAAATATCCTGCGGCCCAAACTGGAAGATCCAGTCACCATCATGGAAGGTAGGTTCTCTTGTTACGGAGAGGGGCATATTCTGGACCTGCGGGGAAGTCGCTCGTAAAACGCTGCTTCCAGAAGTTAGATGCCACGTGTCATGTACACTGCAGATAGTGTCTTGGGGGGAGCCATCACTGGTAGCAAGCGGGGCATCCTCTCAGTCAGTGCCTGTGCATGGGGCATACCATTTCCCTTAGCACTTGGAACGGCCTCTGCAATGAGGTGATATGAGAGTATGTCCCTGGGGGTTGGACTCAGCCAGCCTGTGCCACTGCTATTTTTAGGCGCTAGCTTAAGCAGAGGTAGTGCACGTATGTGTATCTTCGCTGGAAACACACCTCCCAGCTGCAATGTAGATGTGCCCTTCCAAGCGTGAGCCTCCAAAGTGCTTGCTGTGCTGAGAACATGTGGGACAAAGGCAAGACCCAGGGCATCAGTTTAAAATCACTGTTAGTTTTGGATCAACTTGCCTTTAAAAGTCTTTAATCTTAAACTTTACAAAATCCCTAGAAAAATTCTATTCCTGACGTGTCCCAAACAAATCGGCTGCTTCAATTCAAAATGAGGAGGGCAGAAAACAGGGCTTAGAACGGAAGCCTGGACGCAGCCATCACTATGGAGTCGTTACTGACGCTGGCGTCATAAAGCCCGTCCCACCAAGAGGACGTCCCTTTTCTGTGCTCGTGGCTCAGCTAGAAATAGAAAAGCACCCACACATACCTGGCTGTGCTGCAGCTGCATGCTGGGCATCCTTCTTGCAGTCTCCTGCAGGGATTGCTGAGCTGGGGAGAACGGAACGTGGCATGATGGGGTGAAACTGGCTGAGAGAAAAGAGTGGGCACGGGGCTGGAGAGTCAGACGTCTTCTCCTCCACGTGCTCTGGGCATAGGCTTCCGAGACATGGGCTCTTCCCAGGGGGGCAGTGTGGCTGGTATCATCTCAACACAGATGGGGCAATATTGAGTGTGCAAGATCCACAGTAACAGATGTCGGTCCAGCCAGTGCAATGCTGGCTTGCACAGACAGCTCTATGTTGCGTGTGTGCTACTGCCCCGCTAGCGGACGTATTCAGAACTACTCCACTATGTAGTTCCAGCGGGAGAGGCCTGTGTTTTCAGAGCAGGAAGATCGGAGTTTTCTCCCTGTTTCCATGAAACTCTGAGAGCAGCACAGTGACTGCTATACAGTCATAAGTGGCTGCTCAGTTGTTGTAAGTTTTAGCCTAACTGTTCACACTACGCAAATCACACCTGTCATGCAGACCTTGCTGTACAAACGAATAATCACAAGAATACCATTTTCATTGCCATTTGAGCTGAGTGCAGATTTGTCCATTCAAGACCATGTAAGTGCAGATCTCCTGGGATGCAGAACACTTTCCCCTTCCTGTGACTGGGATCAGCACCAACGGGGACCCAGTCCTGTTGGGGAGTTATAAATATCTGTTGTTTGATGAAGGATGACCCAAGGAGTTGTCTGAGAAAGCCAGGCACAAAGCACTGGGCAATGGTCATCACTTAAAAAGCAATTCCCCACTTTAATTCTTCCTTGTTCTGTGATGATCTGGTCATTTTTCTTCTGACGTTGAGCCCCTTCAATTGGGGATGCTGGACATTGGTAGCCAAGAAATGGGGTCGTGGGTCAAAGCATTTCTACCAAGTATCATTTCTGGAATGTAGGGCAATCAATAGTGTTCCACATTCTGTGGGCCCTTCAGCCGAGTTCAGAGGCAGTGTGATATGGTGGTAAATGACAGTGTTCGTTACTCAGCAGTAAATCAATGTACGTCAGGCCATCTCGGCTGTACCGTGCACCTTCTTACACCTTCCTGTTGGTTGTTTTGGCCACTTCTCACTCCCCTTATGCCTTTCTCAGGGTGTAAATTACACCCACCCTCTTACAGAAACCTGTAATGTACACCATCAGCTACATCATCTCCTCGCCCAGCCCTCTGCTTTTATTAGGCCCACAAGAGAAATCAGAGAGGCTATTCTTCAAAAAAAGTATGAGGCTGCATAAAACTAATCAGAAAACAATGAGCTGTATGGCATTAGACGCTCTCTGCTCTGTACAAGTCTCTGTCACAAACATATACAATTCCACATCTCTGAAGCATGTCCCAGCATCAAAGCTTGAAATATCCACCCCCTCAAGGGCCAGCAAAGGTCTCGGGTGCTCTCTCTGGCTGCAGTTCTGCTTCAGAGCCGAGGAACAGCGTACTGCTCCATGGAACTGCAGTACAACCACAGTGGTGCACATCTCAGCAAGACGTGCAACCGATACAGAGGTTGAGCAACAGGGGCAGTTCTGCTGGTGCCATCCTACGTCTGGCACCAAGATGCTAATTGCAAAGTGGCTGAAATCTGCCACTTGCTCTGTTGAGTAACTGACTGGGCTCCAAGAGTGTCAGTGGGAGCGTGCTACGTGTGACGGAATTACTTCGGATAAAACAGCCATTCTCATCCTCTGAAAAGGAGCTGCCTTTAGTCTAAGGTCCAAATGAGCTTCCTAAAGACGCAGAGAGTGGGCACCCTGCTTAATTAGCAGGGGACAGTTCTCAGGCCTGTGTTCCAGATGACCACAATGGTTCCTTTAGGCCTTCCAATCTATGAACGGAGGCCTAAGATGTTACGGCTCAGCCTGCTATGGGCCCAACTACAGCTGGTGTGTGTGACAAATACCACTGCCCTCTAGTGGCTGAAGGCCAAGCAAGAGGATATAGGCCATGTTATTAGCAGTAACTTTGACACTTAACTTAAAGGGGAATGTCTCCAAGACCCCGTGCTTTGTTCTGAGCTGCACATGTTGGGATTATTCCCCAAGCTCACATGGGGGTATAGCTGTGCCCACACCTACTCACTGGGGTGCTCTGGCCCTCTCTAGTGGTGGCTGGGCCACACACACAGGATGATGAGCCCTTGCTACAGCAGCTCCCGCTACAGCAGCTCCTGCCTCAGCTGACAGACATAGGTCAGGGAGCCCACAGGCATGTTCTGGAGTCAGCTGCTGATCGTAGTGTTTATACTGTATGTACAGTTCCACAGGTTCCTTACTCGGGTGCACTCTTCTCAGAAACTGTCAAATGAAGTAATTAGAGACTGACTTGAACCAGAATCCTGGGTTCAAATATCTCCAACCTGGAGAAAAGCTGGGATCCTGCTCTAAACTTTGTAGCCTGTGACCATCTTTGGAAAGAATACATGTCGAGTCCTAAGCAGACAGCATGAGGGATGCTTTTTGTTACTGTCCATTGAGGGCAAAAGATCAGTTAGATATAAATAGTGGAAGGGGGAAGGGATTCTGCCTAATATAGTTGCTCTTCAGCTCGAGGAGTAAAGTGAGATCGGGCATTGGCTGCTGTCAGACAGGATATTGGGCTATATGGACCATTGCTCTGACCCAGTATGGCCGTTCTTATGTTCTGTCTGTGTAAAGACATACAGAGAAATACTCTCAGCCATTATAACAATATACCTTTAAAATGGGGCTTTTCTTAAACACGGAAACCAAAACGTTTAAAGTTGAGGCCCTGAATCTGTATTTAGGTACCAAATAAGCAGTCTACTTATTGTAAGTGTTTAGTTCCCCCATCTCCTGTGGACTTCAATAGAAGTTGTAGGATCTCAGCATCTCAAAATATCAGGCTCTTATTGAGATCCTGTAACTATAGTTGTAAGTACGTATTTTGAAGTGCCTGTATTTGAAAATTTTGGCCTTATTCTTTATTAATCTTCAACAAAAAAGATAAGTTGTAATTTAATGAAATTGCTGTTGATTGTGATTTTTCTCATTTATATGGTAGAAAATACTTTGTCAGGGGCTTGATAAATGGCTTTTTCTGTTTCACTACTGAAAGAACAATTAGAACTCACTTATGGATTGGCAATTTGTTAATTCTCTGACATTGTGCATAGAGTATTTTGCTCAACATTGATGAGTTAAAGTAGGGTAACTCAACTGAAATCAATGGAGTTACACCAAAAATGAATCTATCCCAGTAATTTAAAAATCTTATTTCTATGGCACTTTCCAAACTGATATGTAAACTAGGGGTGACTGTCTATCTTGAAAAGCAGCCACTTCCAAGTTTGGGACATCACAGGTGTTTACACTTCAGGACAGGACTGAAGATCACAACAATTCCATTTGAAACAGAAGTATAGAAATAGGTAGTTGGATTGAATGGTGCAGAAAGCCATTTGTTCTGATTGCATATGGGAATCCACCCAATGAATGTCCAGGAAAATTACACTGGTGTCTAGCTTTCTCCAGGATTCTTTGCTTAATGGGGAGGAAGCATGGTGTAGTTGTTAAGGCAAGGGGGAGTGGGAGTTAATCAGCTGTATTGTGGTAACTGGTCTGGATCAGGGTCTTCTGTGCCTCATTTTCCCCCTCTCTAATAATGGGAACAATTATCAGAGGGGGAGCCGTGTTAGTCTGGATCTGTAGAAGCGACAAAGGGTCCTGTGGCACCTTATAGACTAACAGAGGTATTGGAGCATAAGCTTTCATGGGTGAATACCCACTTCTTCGGATGGGAACAATGATACTCCCCTTCGGCAGTCCTTGTAGGAAAGGTGGCCAGAGTCCTTGTTATGTATTGCTTAAACAGACAGACCCATTGCGCTTGGTGCTCAAGGACATGCCCCTGCCCTGGAGAGCCCGCGGGTTTCTTACAGACAGGAAACGAATGTCCAAGGCCTTCTTGTTCACATTAAGTTCTTGCCTCCATTCTCTCCCCGCAGGCACCTCGCTGGTCCAGCACTTGATGACGGTGTTGATAAGTGAACACGGACAAATATTTGCCATTTCGCAGGCCGATGCGGCCAGGGCTCCACCCGAAGCCCGCTCTGTGCTGCAGCGCAGTATGGTGGAGTGGATCTCCGAGGAAGACGGGGAGGAGAGCAGGTCGGAGAAGAGCGCTCCCAGCCCAGCCGACTTGCCTTCTAGCAGTGCCATGGCACCGGACGCCACACCCAGCTCGCTGGCGAAAAACGCCCCTCAGGAGCACGGCAGCAAAGCCACCCAGCCTGCCACCAGCCCCAGCAAGCGGGTGCAGACATTACCCACCTGGAAGTACTCCTTCCGGCAACAGGGGGCAAGGTCTGTCAGCCCCAAGCCAGGTAGCTCGTCCTTAGACATTCCTAATGTATCCTCCAGTGGGAACTGGCTGATGAATGGACTGTACTCTCTCCGAGGCCACCGACGGACATCCTCTGGGGAGCGGGTGAAAGACTCAGGTTCATCCCAAAGACTCTCCACCTATGACAACGTCCCCTCCTCCAGCCTCTCCCTGAGCGCGCACAGCATCGCCAGCACCGCTTGGTCCACCTCGTCCTGTGAGATCTCAGTCGTCGATTCTGTCAGCAGCTGCCCGGCCTGCCGGGCCAGTGACTCCTCTGCTTTAAGCTCCCTCAAAACGGAATGGGCCACTCAGGGCTCACTGTCGCAGAGCGAGGTCAAGACTGTGGACCTGGAGAACAGCATGGAAAGGTTCGAAATGTGCATCAGCAGCTGCAGCGAGCAGAGTGACCTGGCGGCTGCTTCCAAAGACTCAGCCAAATGCTCCAGGGCTCTGCAGAGCCTGGTTTCAGAGCTAAAGACAGGGCTGAGCAAACAGAGGACTGAGTATGAATCTAGTATCAAAAGGTAACAGCTGTGACCGGGATCTCTCACTGCAGCATTGTCCTTGTCTGACCAATACAATCCTGCTCCAAACAGGGAATAGACTCAGTTCTGCTGCAATGGGCCTGAGCTGCAATGTGGGGATTGAGGTTGGTTTAGGAGATGGGGCTGTGACGTTTAGATACAGATCTGGATCTGATCTCCCTCAAAGCTCAGTGGTAGCTGGTTCCAGCTGCGCTCCCATCTCTAATATCCTACAACTAGCCACGGCTGAAAAACAAGATTTCCGTCCAGTGGGAAATTCCAGTATTTTGTCATTTTCAGTGGACATTGGAGGGGTTTTAGTTCAGTCTGTTGACCCCATGGGAGATGTAGTCCAGCTGGAGAGCCCAGCCCACGGGGGGGAAAGAGGGCATGAGGCACCTGAACTACTACTCCCATGAGGCAGCTCAGCCTGACACAGACTGTCAGCCCAGCCTGAAACAAAAGGTTTGGTTAAGATTTTACCAGTGGAAAATTCCACCAAAATCCATCTTTTCTTGCGCGGGCGCGCGCGGCGGGGGAGGGATGTGATTTTTGACAGAGCCCCATTTTCCGATAGGAATGTGTTTCAGTTTCAATTTTTAGACCAGCCCTACTTGCAACTTAGTTCTTGTACTTTCAAAGCTTAGACGTTCTGGGGTGGGACTCCTCTTTGAGCAAACACGCCCAGGAGTGCCCCGTCCCTGTGCCTGTGAACAGGTCTTTGGGAGCTCAAACAAGGTACCCAGGTGCTTGGTCACCTGGTCTGTGCAGATAGATGTGTGAGTGGGCACAACCTGAGCAAATTCACATGCTGGTTTGAAAACGTAGCCCTCATTTAGAGCCCAGTCCTGCAGGCATTGCACATACAAACCTCCTGCAGCCGGAGAGAGTCTCTCAGGACTCACAAACGTAGGGACTGCAGGATCAGAAGGGTGTTTCTTAAAAATTATGTGTGTGTTTATAGGGATATTTGCAGGTAAACATGCAGGTGAAATACATAGGGGAGTTTACAAGACTTGAATGTGCTGTTGCATACAAGAGAGACAGGCTGATGGATGGTGCAGTATTGTTCTATACGCCTAGCTCTTATGTAGCACATTTGTCAGTAGAGTGCTTTGCAAAGGAGATAAGCATCATTATCTTGGTTTTACAGATGGGGAAACTGAGGCACGGAGCAGTGCGGTGACTTACCTAAGGTCACCCACCAGGCCCTGTTGAACCACAGCTCTATGTTCAGGTGTCTGGTGTCAGACACGGGTAGGTCCAGAAATAGTTGGTGTTGCGTTTTTGTAAACGGTAGGGCCCTGGGTGTTTGAGACGTATCAAGTGACACTGTACTGTATTTATTCACTGTGCTATTATGTATATGGTGGGTAGGAGTCTCAGTCATGAACACACATAGAACACAAGGATTGAATTGGTCTAGATACAGTGCAGTTTTAGGTCAAGGTGTTTGTTGTTTCCCATTGTGTGTTACAAGTAGCTCACTGGCTCTGCCAAGCTGTCTCGGGGCTGTCTAGTCTGAGCTGGGATCGTCCCGTAGTGCCCTTTGCTCGTATCTGTTTAGCCCACTGACCACGTTGGGATTTCTCTATACGACGGGATGGCAGTCATTTACTTTGCTGCTTTTTTAATGTTCAGAATCAGTATCTCTCTTCCTCGTTAGTAAGTTGTGGGGAGGGTTTTGCAGAACATAACAAGGTGGGTGTTTTCTGCAAGCGAATGGCAAAGGCCTTCTGCTGGCTTTCATAGACACAGGGTCAAACTGTCTGAATCTGTGCCCCAGAATGTGCCGCCTGGCAACCACTTGCCCTCATCAGCTCAGGACAAGTCTGAGACTGGTTGAAGTTGTTTTGTGGGAGAGGGTTGGGGTTAGGGTGACCAGATGTCCTGATTTTATAGGGACAGTCCTGATATTTGGGGCTTTGTCTTGCATAAGCTCCTATTATCCCCCACCTCCTGTCCTGATTTTTCACACTTGGAAGAGGGTTGGGAGTTCTTCCCAGTGGGATTCCCTCGGCGGTGGTGAGGCGGGGTGTGTGCGTGTGCACACACACATTGGGAGGTATTTGCTCAGATGTTCCCTTCGCCGGAAATCTGGCTTTGCTCTTTTCTTTTATGCATTGTGACTTAGCCATTCAGAGATGCGCAGAGCAATGGTAATTTCATCTTTGGTGCAGCCTGCTTTCCTCAGCCATCAGGTCCCTTACAGATTGGGACCTGGGTTGCTGGGCCTCTGCCCACGCTGGAGTTGTTTATAATCATCCCATCTTTGAAGAGAGTTTTCCTTTCAAAACCAAGCAGGCTGCACACAGCTCCCATCCCAATCCAAGGGACTCGTGCATGTGACTGAGGACTGAAGTTGGCCCCAGGCAGGTAGGAGGAACAGAATCTAACTCACCCACGCCGCAAAACATCTGGGTGGATAACAGGTGAGGTAGGGAAAATGGGGGTTTGCCTGAGAATGGGGGAAAACAGCCACCTAGAGTAGCACATTCCCCCCTGCAGAGACCAAAGTCCAGGTAAAGGTAGAGGAGTGAATGCTCCCTGGGGCAGTGCTAACTCGCCCTGCATAACTCTCCTGGGAGGGGCTGGGCTGAGAGTTCTGCATGTGGAGTCAAAGCACTAGCTGCCAGTCTACACTGAGTGCTGGCCTTGCGGCCTGGGCCTGAGGGGTGAGTGAGTGCCCCCATTCTGAGTGCATCTGCAACCGTTTGCATAGCTGGGTGCCCACGTCTGCAGGGGCAGGGGCTTGTGCTCGCAGAAGTGGGCATGCAGCCTGGCAGAATTAGATGAATTGTGGCTCTTCCTCCTTGCTTTAGTTATTTAGGAAAAAGTGATGGATTAAATCCGTTCGTCTTAAAACCTCTTTCCTGGCTGGTTGTTGTGGGTCTGTGGCTGTGCTTGTGTGGTTTTCAGAGCTCCATCTCCGTTGCAAGGTATGTTTTATTGAAGGAGTCTGCGCTTGTATTCTGTGGCACAAAGAGAAGCTGAGCGTGTGTGAACTCCCTGCCTGGGGCAGGGGCACGAGTCCCTGTTGATGGAAGGGCTGCTGTTTGCGCCTCCGTCTGTCCGTCCCTCTCTCAGTTAGAAGGAGGCAGGTTTTATAGCTGCCCTGTGAGCAATCTGTTCCAGAGCAATTTGCGGGTATTGTAATGATCAGGCTCCCTCTATTACAATGCCCGGTGGTAAAAGGACAGCTGCAGACAGGGCTGCGTAGCAGCAGCTCCAGGAAAGATGGAAACGTCCTGTCGAATGTAGTAGGAATGAAAGCTATAGGGCTGCATCGAAATGTAATCGAGTAATTTCTGTAAACCCCTAAGAACCTATCGAATTTCAGCCGAGAATGAGACTCTCAGTGCAGGCTTTTCAGCTGTCTTACAGAATCCATTGGGGGGTGGGGGAGGGATTTAATTCGCAATTCAGTTCTATAGGATGGTTACAAATTCTGTAGTAAGGTTTTAGTTTTCTTCTAAATTCTCCAGGGCTTTTCCAGAGCAAAAGCTGGATTTTCTTCCCTAGCTAATCTGCTGGGTGCTAGGAAAACTGCCTTGGTTTGGAGCATTATTTGTTTCAAGACATACGTGCATATTTCCAGTTTTAAAACTGCAGAACCCTCCAGCGGGCCAGCACTCAATCTGTCCAGGTGAGGCAGTGGTCTGCAAGATGTCCCTGGCATGGGGGCCATCTGGGTAGGGAACAGAAAGTGTGCCTGTGCTTGGCCATCATCTGGCTGTGGAGGAAGACTAGTGTCCTGGCCAACTCTTCGGTCTGTCCGTTATTTTTGATGGGAAGTGCTGTTGACAAGGCTGTGATCCTTAGTTGGAGGTGATGGAACTGCTTTGAAATAGCTTTCTTTCTTTGCATTCAAAAGATACTTGTGAGCAACTGTTCATCCAACCCAAGCACACTCGGCTGGAGTTTCTCACACATGAAGCTATGAAGAAGGCCCATAAGGAGCCCTTGGTTGCAGTCAATGTTCCCTCTAATTTTTGACGCAAAAAATTTCTTCTGTGCAAATTGTTCTGCACACGGTGTTTCGCAGTGTGTGTGGCATTTAGGATGTGTGTGCACATGCCCAACTTCTGCAGCCTAATGGGCCAGTTGCCCCAAGAGTCAGGAAGCCTAGGGAGCCAGCAGGGGTCCCTGGCCTGAGCACTCGAGATACCCAGGCTGCCCCTGAGCCTCACCCCTCAACCCTGGTGTCGCTCTACCCTCACCAGGTGGGCTGCGGGTCGGGAGTGAGGGGCACCGTCAGGATGCGGGGGGGCTGTGGGTCTGGTGTGAGGGGCACTGTCAGGATGTGGGGGGCTGCAGGTCGGGAGTGAGAGGCACCGTAAGGTGCTGCGGGGGGGTGCAGATCGGGAGTGAGGGGCACCGTCAGGGTGAGTGGGGCTGCGGGTCGGGAGTGAGGGGCACCGTCAGGGTAAGTGGGGCTGCGGGTCAGGAGTGAGGGGCACCATCAGGGTTCGGGGGGGTTGCGGGTCGGGAGTGAGGGGCACCGTCAGGATGCGGGGGGGGGGGCTGCGGGTCGGGAGTGAGGGGCACCGTCAGGATGCGGGGGGACTGGGGGACAGGAGTGAGGGGCACCGTCAGGGTGCAGGGAGCTGCAGGTTGGAAGTGAGGGGCACCGTCAGGGTGAGTGGGGCTGCGGGTCGGGAGTGAGGGGCACCGTCAGGGTGCGGGGAGGCTGCGGGTCAGGAGTGAGGGGCACCGTCAGGGTGCAGCGGGGGACCGTGGGTCGGGAGTGAGGGGCAACATCAGGGTTCGGGGGGGTCTGCGGCTCGGGAGTGTTGGTCACCGTCAGGTCCTGCGGGGGGCTGCGGGTCAGGAGTGAGGGGCACCGTCAGGGTGAGTGGGGGACACTTTGGGAGTGGGAGGCTCCGAAAAGGGTAAGGGGAGCTGTAGGTCCGGAGTGAGGTCCCGACCCGCAGCCCCCCCGCACCCTGACGGTGCCCCTCACTCCTGACCCGCAGCCCCCCCTTATGGGTGCCCCTCACTCCCAACCCGCAGCCCCCCCACACTCCGATGGTGCCCTTCACTCCCGAACCGCAGCCCCCCACATCCTGAGGGTGCCCCTCACTCCCGACCCGCAGCCCCCCGCTGCAACCTGACGGTGCCCCTCACTCCTGACCTGCAGCCCCTCTGAAACCTGACGGTGCCCCACACTTACGAACCGTAGCCCCCACAAACGTTAACGGTGCCCCTCACACCCGACCCGCAGCCCCCCAGCATCCTGACGGTGCCCCTCACTCCCGACCCGCAGCCCCCCAGCATCCTGACGGTGCCCATCACTCCTGATCCGCAGCCCCCATGAACGTTGACGGTGCCCCTCACTCCCGACCCGCAGACCCCCCCGAACCCTGACGGTGCCCCTCACTCCCGATCCCCAGCCCCCCCGCACCCTGACGGCGCCCCTCACTCCCGATCCGCAGCCCCCACGAACGTTGACGGTGCCCCTCACTCCCGACACGCAGCCCCCCCCGCACCCTGACGGCGCCCCTCACTCCCGACCCACAGACCCCCCGCACCCTGACGGCGCCCCTCACTCCCGACCCACAGACCCCCCGAACCCTGACGGTGCCTCTCACTCCCGACCTGCAGCTCCCTTCCCACCACGCCCTAATGGTGCCTCTCACTCCCGACGCGCAGCCCCCCCGCATCCTGAGGGTGCCCCTCACTCCTGACCTGCAGCCCCCCCGCACTCTGACGATGCCCCTCACTCCCGAATCACAGGCCCCCCAGAACACTTACGGTGCCCATCACTCCTGACCCACAGTCCCCCACTCTCCCTGACGTTGCATCTCACTCCAGAGCTGCAGCCCCCCACATCCTGAGGGGGCACTGTCAGAATGGGGGCGGATGCAGGCCGGGAGTGAGGGGCGCAGTCAGGGTGCGGGGGGGCTGCGGGTCGGGAGTGAGGGGCACCGTCAGGGTGAGTGGTGGGCAGTTTGTGAATGGGGGGCGCCCAAAAGGGTGAGTGGGGCTGCAGGTCGGGAGTGGGGGCAACGTCAGGCTGCAGGGGGGCAGCAGGTTGGAAGTGAGGGGCGCTGAAAAGGGTGAAGGGAGCTGTAGGTCCAGAGTTAGGTCCCGACCCGCAGCCCCCCCCCCACACCCTGACGGTGCCCCTCACTCCTGACCCGCAGCCCCCCCCCCCCCCCGGCACCCGGATGGTGCCCCTCACTCCTGACCCGCAGCCCCCCCCCCCGACGGTGCCCCTCACTCCCGACCCGCAGCCCCCCCGCACCCTGACAGTGCCCCCCCCGCGCACCCTAACGGTGCCCCTCACTCCCGACCCGCAGCCCCCTTACCTTTTGGGTGCCCCTCACTACCAAACTGCCCTCCCCACACCCTGTTGGTGCCCCTCACTCCCGACCCCCTGCCCCACTCACCCTGGCAGTGCCCCTCACTGCCGACCTGCAGCCCCCCCCATTCTGACGGTGCCCCTCAGGATGTGGGGGGCTGCAGCTCTGGAGTGAGATGCAACGTCAGGGTGAGTGGGGGACTGTGGGTCAGGAGTGAGGAGCACCGTAAGTGTTCTGGGGGCCTGTGATTCGGGAGTGAGGGGCATCGTCAGAGTGCGGGGGGGCTGCAGGTCAGGAGTGAGGGGCACCCTCAGGATGCGGGGGGGGCTGCGCGTCGGGAGTGAGGGGCACCGTTAGGGCGTGGGGGGAAGGGAGCTGCAGGTCGGGAGTGAGAAGCACCATCAGGGTTCGGGGGGTCTGTGGGTCGGGAGTGAGGGGCACCCTCTGTGTGCAGGGGTAAGGGAGCTGCCGGTCAGGAGTGAGGGGCTCCGTCAGAATGCGGGGGGGCTGCATGTCGGGAGTGAGGGGCACCCTCAGGATGCGGGGGGGCTGTGGGTCGGGAGTGAGGGGCACCCTCAGGATGCAGGGGGGCTGCGGGTCGGGAGTGAGGGGCACACTCAGGATGTGGGGGGCTGCGGGTCGGGAGTGAGGGGCACACTCAGGATGTGGGGGGGCTGCGGTTCGGGAGTGAAGGGCACAATCGGAGTGTGGGGGGGCTGCGGATCGGGAGTGAGGGGCACCGTCAGGGTTCGGGTGGGGCTGCGGTTCGGGAGTGAGAGGCACAGTCAGGGTTCGTTGGGGCTGCAGGTCAGGAGTGAGGGGCACCATCAGGGTTCGGGGGGGCTGTGGGTCGGGAGTGAGGGGCACCGTCAGCGTTTGGGGGGCTGCGGATCGGGAGTGAGGGGCACCGTCAGGGTGTGGTGGGCTGCGGGTCGGGAGTGAGGGGCACCTGTCCGGGGGGGTCTGCGGTTCGAGATTGAGGGGCACCATCAGGGTTCGGGGGGGCTGCAGGCCGGGAGTGATGGGCGCCGTCAGGGTGCGGGGGGGTGCGGGTCGGGAGTGAGGGGCACCGTCAGGGTGCGGGGGGCTGCGGTTCGGGAGTGAGAGGCACAGTCAGGGTTCGTTGGGGCTGCAGGTCAGGAGTGAGGGGCACCATCAGGGTTCGGGGGGGCCGGCGGGTCAGGAGAGAGGGGCACTGTCAGGGTGCGGGGGGGCCGGCGGGTCAGGAGTGAGGGGCACCCTCAGGATGCTGGGGGCTGCGGGTCGGGAGTGAGGGGCACCTGTTCGGGGGGGTCTGCGGTTCGAGATTGAGGGGCACCGTCAGGGTGCGGGGGGGCCGGCGGGTCAGGAGTGAGGGGCACTGTCAGGGTGCGGGGGCTGCGGGTCGGGAGTGAGGGGCACCCTCAGGATGCTGGGGGCTGCGGGTCGGGAGTGAGAGGCACCGTCCGGGGGTTTTGCGGGTCGGGAGTGAGGGGCACAGTCAGAGTGCGGGGGGTCTGTGGGTCGGGTGTGAGGGCCGCCCATAAGGGGGGGGGCTACGGATCGGGAGTGAGGGGCCCTGTCAGGGTTCGGGGGGGGGGTCTGCGGGTCGGGAGTGAGGGGCATCGTCTGGGTTCAGCAGGGGGCTGCGGGTCTGGAGTGAGGGGCACCCTCAGGATGCGGGGGGCTGCATATCGGGATTGAGGGGCACCATCAGGGTGCGGTGGGGCTGCAGGTCGGGAGTGATGGGCACTGTCAGGATTCAGAGGGGCTACAGGTCAGGCGTGAGGGGCACCGTCAGGGGTGGGGGAGCACAGTTTGGGAGTGTGGGGCACCCAAAAAGGTGAGGGGGCTGCGGGTCGGGAGTGAGGGGCACCGTTTGGGTGAGTGGGGGGAGTTCGTGAGTGGGGGACACCCACAAGGGTGAGGGGGCTTCGGGTCTGGAGTGAGGGCACCGGAAGGGTGCGGGGGGAGGGGGGGGGGCTGCATGTCAGGAGTTAGGGGCACAGTCAGAGTGCAGGGCAATGTTCCTTCTAAATTTTGACAGGCTGTGTGGGGAAAAAAATTTCTTTTGTGCAAATGTTTGTGTGCGCAGTGTTTCGCCATGTGCGCCAGGTTTAGCATCTGTGTGCACGCGCACAGCTTAGAGGGAACAATGGTTGCCGTCTTCTAGATAGATGACTGGTAGTCCACTGTTCCCAGACACAGAGGTGGTGTAGATGGAGTTAAGGCTCAGGGAATGTGTTGATAACTTAGGGGTCAAAAACATCATAGGGCTGTTATTGTGCCAGACTAACAGTATCTCATATATCCTGGCCAAACCATATGGAGTTCAGGGCAGCTTTATTGAATTGGATTGTGTGCCTTGATGTTGAAAATGCCCTTGTTCGTGGTGGTGGTGGTGGATTGTATGTAATTTTTCTAGGGACTTAACTAATGTATATGTTAGTACCGTCAAAGGCCTTTCTAGGACAATGTGTGTAAAGTGGGTTTCTTAGGCAATAGCTGGGGGGGTGAGGGCCATGCAAATGACACACTTGGACTCCACCCTTTTGAAGCTGGGCCCTGAGGAGGAAAGGAAAACCTATTTGCTACTAATCACTGGTTCCTGGAAACTTCACATCAGAGTCCCTGAACTGTGTAAAGGGTGCACTAAACTGGTGCTGAGCAGAAGCTGTGATGAACTTGTGACCACACAGGAAACCCTGTGAATGAAAGTTGCAAGACTGCTCCTGCCAGAGCCCCCAATAGGGTGGTGGTGGTGGGGTGTTCTCTGGTAACCTTATTACACGTGTAGGTTCTTCTGTTGCTTTTAATATGCTTTCTCGGTAATGCTTTTATTTTATGAATACAATAGGCTTGCACAGGAAGAACTGTGTGGTACCCTAGAAGTATTAACAATCCCTGTTATTAATCTCTGAAGAGAAAACAAACAGATGTGTTTGGGCAGCCTGTCTCTGCAGCCTGGTAGTACCTCAGTCAGCAGAGAGCGAGATGCAGGTCTCCCCATTCACAGAGGTGACAGCTGGGGAGCCGGAAGCATAAGAGTGGGTGCCCGTGTTGCAGCACTAAGGGGAAATACAGGTGCAGGTACCCTGAATGGTGACCGTTATAACGATCCCAAAACCGAGCATTGTGCATGCCTGCCTCTAATGAGGCACAGGGTTTAGATTCACAAGGTTCTAACTTCCAGTCCTGTCTGGGCTGTTGGTTCATGGTGTAGCCTTAGATAAGTCCCTGTGGTTTTGTCTCAGTTTTCCCTTCTATAACAGAAGAGTTCTGTTTCCCACCTGAGCCCCAGGTGCTGTGAAGAGAAGGGCACTGATGTTGGCGAAGCACTCCTCTACTCTAGTGACAGATAGCCTAGAAACTCTATGGAGGAAATTATTTACTTTGTGTTCTGAGCAAGATGTGGATGGTGTCGTGTGATTGACAGATGGGGCCATGTTAAATAATGAGGATAAAACAAATGTTAAACAGCTGCTTCATTTACAGAGCCAGGTCCATCCTGAATGAGGCAAGCATGCTGTAGGAAAAAATCGCCGGTGATCGTGTAATGAAAGATTGGATCATTATGCGTAAGGGCAAGGGGGCGGAATTAAAGCTGGATAGACTATCCAGCCCTTCTGGGTGCTTGATTTTGTGACCATAATGTTCTTCTGTTGTAGGTTTTGTTTAATGTAACTTCCGTGTCATTTTTGCCTTTAAAAAAAAAAATGTTTATTATGCACAACTGCAACAGCTCTCCCCATCAATAAGATTTAAAACTCCAGCATTAAAGCATATATTTCAACCACTGGAGCTACACTCAGCCCTACTTTGGTCAGAAGCACCAGGATTCGATCTCATATGAACCTGTCACCGTAGGGAGACGCATAACGCACCATGCTATGCACAAGTCAGCAGTGGGGACCTGTCCATGAGCTGGCCCATGTTAGAGGCAGTCTTACTGCCTCTCATGCAAAAGCATGCTCTAACTGAACAGGATTTGGGCTCCATTCCCATCAGTGGGTAGAGAGCTATAATTCTTTGCCTAATAAGGGTTCTGAAGGGTATAGACTTAATGCTAGTTAATAGAAGTGAGTCTAGAACTGCTGGTTTCGAATGCAGGTTACATTCCTGTAGGTATCTCAACAAGGAAAAGCAATGGCCTGAAGAAAGAGGAGAGTAGAGTTAAAATGAATTTAAGCAAACTAGTGAATGGATTGATTTGTACATTCTCAGAAGGTTGACTGTCTGCCCACAAAGCCAGTGCTGTATGTTTGGGGAGGACACGCTGTCTTTTTTTTATACCTAAAAGAGAGGTTGATCATTGATCAACATACAAAACTCAACTCAACGTTACCTCCCGAGTAGTTACGGTTGGTACCTCCATAACAAGTGCCACTGTTGACGGTATCATGTAAGATTTGTTTGTTTGTTCTGGCTGTCCTATGGCAAACTTGTATATTTCATGGCAATCAGTGTAGCAGTTGTCAAGAGACTAAAATGCTCTTTGTTTTCTCTTGGCTTTAAGAATCGAAGAAACAAGCGCTGAACTGAGAAAACGAGTGACAAGGTTAGAAGAGGAGTTGGACCAGGAACGAAAGAAATACACAATGCTGGAGATCAAACTGAGGAATTCGGAACGTGCGCGTGAAGATGCTGAAAAGAGAAACCAGCTCCTGCAGACAGAAATGGAAGAGTTTTTTTCGACATTAGGAAATTTGACTGTTGCAAGCCGAGGAGCTAAAGTGCCAAAGTAAAGGAAGCAGAAGTACACCATTGACCGTGTTTTTCAATTCCAGCACAAGTCATTTTGTTCTGGGTTACTCATGCATCATGAGTAATTTTGCAGAGAGTTCCTGCTCTTAAGGATTTTTGCTATGTTGTTTTGTTTACATACTCTATAGTATTTGAGCTATCAGGGAAACTGACAGCTAAAGGCAATGCTTGAAACTGTAGACCCCAGATTGACATTAGGAAAGAGAGGCCCAGCCATCTGCAAAGAGCCAACTCTGTCACTGCAGTCATGTCACTGTCTTGGGCTTTACTGTGCCACCCTTTGCTGGTGCAGGGACAACAGTAATGCTCCCAAACCTGCTGGTATGGCCTAAGCGAGCTGCAGGGATGCTGGAGCCCAAGGAGCACGCACAGTTCCCGTGGAGGAGACGAGACTGCGAGCCTGGCAGCGGGTTTAGCTCATGTGATGAATAAAGTTGAACTTGGCGCGTTCCCATTCTTCATGACATTTCTTTTAAAATCTGCTTTGTGAAAGTTCTTTCCCTGTACTGGGTATTATTTTATGGAGGTGTTTTGCAAAACTAGCCAACAAGCACTTGAAGGCGTTTGAAAGTCAGACACTTCATTAGTCACCCAATTTCTAACCACCCCCCCCACGCGGCCGTGCCCAAACTATGACTCTTATTAAGTCACATTTCAAGCAAATAATCATATTTAAACATGTGATTAATAAATACCTTGGAGGGGCAACCCTCCTAGAGCTTGAACTAAACCAGGGCTCGGCAACCTATGGCACGCGAGCCGATTTTTAATGGCATGTTGATGCCTGCCGGGGTTCCAGCAGGCAGCAGCGTGCCATAAAAAATCCTGCTGGACCCGGCCCTCTTCTCCACCCTCCGTCCCCCACTCCCACAGGGGCAGAAGCATAGGCATGGGGCAGCTCCTCGCTGGGCGCCCCCCCCCCCCCCCCGCCCAGCTCACCTCTGCTCTGCCTCCCCTGAGCGCGGTGCCGCCTCTCCGCTTCTCCCCCCTCCCTCCCTCGCTTGCCCAGGAGTCCGCTATTTAGCGGCAAGCCTGGGAGGGAGGTGAGAGAAGCAGAGCTCGGCGGTGCACTCGGGAGGCGGAGCGGAGGTGAGGTGAGGTGGGGCGGGGAGCGGTTCCTCTGCACCCCCCTTACGTCCTACCGCCCTTTCTGTGCCCCCCCCACCTCCCCCACGCTCACCTCTGCCTCCTTCCCTGAGCGCACTGCACTGCTGCTTATCCTTCCCAGGCTCCTGGGAGGGAGGGGGGTGGAGGAGAAATGCAGCACACCCAGGGGAGGGAGTGGGGATTTGGAGAAGGGGTTGGAATGGGGCTGGGCCACTGGTGCCGGCCAAAGTTGGTGCCTGTGTCCCCTCCAGCCCCCTGCCGTGAGCACCCCACGACCCCAGCTCACACCCCCAGCCCTCTGACCTCCCAGACCCCTGCCATGACCCCTGCACCCCCTTCACACACACCCAGCCCTCCCACACCCCATGCCCTGACTCATGCACCCCCCACCCCCACCCTGAACACCAAATGGGCGCTCCTGCACACACACCCCCACATTCCCACCTGCACCCCTCGCACCAAATGGGAGCTGCCCAGGTAAGCGCGCCACATCCAAACCTCCTGCCCCCAACCCTGAGCCTCCTCCCTCATTCTAGCTCCTGGCCACACCTGACACCCCAACCTGCTCCTTCACTCCCAGCCCTGTGCTCAGTGCACCCCTCAGCTCAGTGCAGAGAGGAAGAGAATGGGCCAGAACCAGGGAGAAGGTAGGTACCCACTCTGTGTGGGCAGGGCCAGGCCCCCAGACCGGCAGCAGGCTGAGCAGGTCCAGCAGCTGGGATCCGGGCTAGCAGGAGCCAGCGGATGGAACCCCTGAGCGGCAGCGGCCTAAGCCGTTCAGCCCACTGCCGGTCTAGGCTCCCGGCTGCCAGCCCCGCTCAGCCCGCTGCCGGTCTGGGGTCCCGGCCGCCAGCCCCGCTCAGCCCACTGCCGGTCTGGGGTCCCGGCCGCCAGCCCGCTGCCAGTCTGGGGTTCTGGCTACTGGCCCTTTGGCAGCCGGGGTCCCGGTCACAGGCCCCGCTCAGCCCGCTGCCGGTCTGGGGTCCCGGCCGCCAGCCCCGCTCAGCCCACTGCAGGTCTGGGGTCCCGGCCGCCAGCCCCGCTCAGCCCGCTGCCGGTCTGGGGTCCCGGCCGCCAGCCCCGCTCAGCCCGCTGCCGGTCTGGGGTCCCGGCCGCCAGCCCGCTGCCAGTCTGGGGTTCTGGCTACTGGCCCTTTGGCAGCCGGGGTCCCGGTCACAGGCCCCGCTCAGCCCACTGCCGGTCTGGGGTCCCGGCCGCCAGCCCCGCTCAGCCCGCTGCCGGTCTGGGGTCCCGGCCGCCAGCCCCGCTCAGCCCGCTGCCGGTCTGGGGTCCCGGCCGCCAGCCCCGCTCAGCCCGCTGCCGGTCTGGGGTCCCGGCCGCCAGCCCCGCTCAGCCCGCTGCCGGTCTGGGGTCCCGGCCGCCAGCCCCGCTCAGCCCGCTGCCGGTCTGGGGTCCCGGCCGCCAGCCCCGCTCAGCCCGCTGCCGGTCTGGGGTCCCGGCCGCCAGCCCCGCTCAGCCCGCTGCCGGTCTGGGGTTCTGGCTACTGGCCCCTTGGCAGCCGGGGTCCCGGTCACAGGCCCTGCTCAGCCCACTGCCGGTCTGGGGTCCCGGCCGCCAGCCCCGCTCAGCCCACTGCCGGTCTGGGGTCCCGGCCGCCAACCCCGCTCAGCCCGCTGCTGGCCTAGGTGAACGGAACCCCAGGCCGGCAGCGGGCTGGCGGCGTAAGATCAGCATATTAATTTAATTTTAAATGCAGCTTCTTAAACAGTTTGAAAACCTTGTTTATTTTACATACAATAGTTTAGTTATATAATATGTAGACAGAGAGAGAGAGACCTTCTAAAAAAACTTTAAAATGTATTACCGGCCCGCAAAACCTTAAATTAAAGTGAATAAAGAAAGACTCGGCACACCGCTGCTGAAAAGTTGCCAATCTCTGGACTAAACACATCTGGTCACAAGTGTCCTCTGCAGCCAGACTTGTCTCTCTTCTTCATTCTGAAATAATGACTTTACTAACAATTGCTGTAATGGAGCTCAACATGGGGAGATGAGAGAGAAATTTCTAACCTCCTTCCTGCTCTGTTAGTTAAAGGCCACAGCATGGAAACTACCAAAGCAGTTACGGTAGTAGAAGAATAGTTTTGAATGTAGGCCTAACGGTACCTGACTGACACACTGGTACTTGAAGGCTTCTAGTCTCTCACCAGCTCTAATATACGAGAGAAAGATTCTGTTCCATGCTGATTTACTCCATTCTTGTCTGGGGAATGCCGTTCTTAGCGCTAGAGGTGACAAATCCATTCAGTCCTGGGTGTGTCCGTGGCTCTCAACAAGGAGGTTTTTATCACTCACACACACACCTCTGCTAAGACAGGGGGAGAGGTCACTAGCACCAACTTTCAACCAATACAGTGCAACGCTGTGTGTCCTGACCCCAGCACCCAGAACCCCCGTGCAGCCTGCACATTGGCACTGACTTCATCTGATAGGTCATGAGTTCCCGTTGGCTGGCTGCAAGCTGCTCCATTCTGCCCCACAGTTTCAGTAGCCCGCATGGGAGAAATTGGGAGTGTAGGAGGCTAAAAGGAGGGGTCAGCGCTGCTAGCCCCGCCGAGGGCTGGGTGAGCTGGCCCAAGGGATGATTGAGGCTAGGGTTACAGGGCTGGGGCTGCTATAGGAGTTTCAGACCTGCCAAGGGTCAATCACGCACCTGAGTTTCCTCTCCCTAACAGGCTTTTCAAAGTCTTGATGGATTACATTTAGCTGCCCCTGTGCCAACCCACCCTTCCTCACTGTAACCAGCAGGAGAAGCATGCTTTTCTCCGGTAGCTAATCCATGCTGCTTGGTTCATGTGCACCTACGTGCACACCCATCCCATCATTCCCCTTTCTTCCCACAGTGACGAACGTGTGGCAAATGAGCTAAGCAAAGCGAACCCCATTCCTCTGCAAAACACTCAAACCTTGCTAGGCTCTGGCAGGGGGGCAGGTTCTGCTACCACAGTGGATACTTTAAAACAGTGACGCTGAACCTTTCCAAACTATGATACCCCTTTCAGGCGTCTGATTTGTTTTGTGTACCCCCAAGTGTCACCTGACTTAAAAATTACTTGCTTACAAAATCAGACAAAAATACAAGTGTCACAGCACATTGTTACTGACAAAGTGCTGACTTTCTCATTTATCATAGAATTATCAAATAAATCAATTGGAATATACATACTGCACTTACATTTCAATGTACAGTATATAGAGAGTATAAACACGTCATCTATATGAAATTTTAAGGTTCTACTGACTTCGCTAGTGCTTTTTATGTATAGAGACCGGTATCTGCAGCTAGCCGCTTTATAGCTGCAAACCAGATGCAGATACAAATTTTGTATCCATGCAGGGCTCTATTTATGTAGCCAGTTGTAAAACTAGGCAAATAGCTAGATGAGGTTATGTAGCCCCTGGAAGATCTCTGCGTATCGCTGGTGGGTGGAGAACATGGCTCAGTGGGAAATGGCTGAAGTAAAGCGTCTCACACACCCCGCCCCTGCCAGCACCAGCCTTTCCGCACCCAGCCCAGTGCTATAAGGCACTGTCAGCCAGCTGCTTGTTCCTGGGAGTAGCCTGCCATCTGCAGGGCCTGAAAGGGGCCGTACGTGTCAGCGTTTTGCCTTGGCAATTGTTTCATCTGCCTCCATTCCAGCCAACTGACACCCCCAAGGGAATTAGGATCCACTTTTTTTAAATTCAGTGTATAAGTAACGTTTGAAGTGGCTCCCTGGTCATTTCAGGCCACTTTTCCTCCAACACCATCCTCATAAAACAAATCCCTGCTGTGCCTAGACAGCAAGTGCCGGAGGGATACATATTTTACTGGCATCTCCGGCGACAATCAAGGAGACCGCCGCTCCGCATCGCATCGGCCAGGGCCGGCCCTAGCTTTTTGGCCGCCCCAAGCAAAAAAAAACAAAAAAAACCCACAAGTGCCACCCCCCCCCAATGCCGGCCAAAACACCCCCCCCCAACAACGCCTCCCCACCAAAACGCCGCGGGGGGGCAGCAGGTAGGGCGGCATGCCCACCGCCCCGCTACCCCTGCCAGTGGGGAGCGCAGAGCATGCCTGCCGCCCCGCTGCCCCGGCTGGGGCGCCAGAGGAAGATTAGGTTTTTTTGTAAAAAACAAAAAAAACAAAAACTTGAGTGCCGCCCCCCCTCCAGGTGGCGCTCCAAGCACGTGCTTGGTAGGCTGGTGCCTGGAGCCGGCCCTGGCATCAGCCCTGCTCATGGGATCAGTAATGTGAGCTGGAGATTTTCCTCTCTATGGCACTTGATCCACAGACATAGCAACCAACTTGTCTAAGTTACATCTATGGCCCCCATCACTGCAGTTACTTAGCAATCCCCCCCCCCCCCCCCCGCAACCCTTCATGTAATTAGTCTCACACTGCCCTGCTGGAGAACTGAGGCACAGAGAGCCCAAGTGACTTGTCCAGGGTCACACAGGAGAGCTACGGCAGAGCAGGGAACTGAAGCTCTCTCCCAAATCCCACATGAACCACCCAGCCATCCAGTCTCCTGCCATTACTCTCTGTTACATGAAATGGTGGTTTCACTTACACAAGTCAGACTGGGCTGACAAGGCAATTCAGGGAGCCCATACTGTCCCCTGCTGGCTACTATGTGCATAAACTTCTGTTTAATACATACTAGCCAGGTCCTAGACAGCGCTTTAGATTGGTAAAGATGCCGCTAACTCTTATGGTTGCGCAGAACACCTTCAGTTCAGTCTGCTGGTTAACCACTGCAGTGGTGTCTGTCAGAGGCTGCAGGCCATTTGAAACCCTAGCCAGACAAGGTGCTCAGTGGGTGTTAACACTGAAGCCTAACAATGACAATTTCAGTGTTAGCATTCACTGCTGATCAAAGCATGCAAGAAAGAAGGGGGGCTTTTTTGTGCATTTCTAACAGCTGTGGTGTTGCACCTAGGGAGGTACTACCACTCTCTTCCTCTTTCCCCCATGCACTGCTCTGCTCCTACTGGAGCCAAGACACTACCATACAAAAAAAATCTGGGGGAGCATGGGGAAGATTAGCTCTACTGAGGTTTCCATTAAGCTGCTGTTCTAGGCTTTCATGCTCCTGGGACAAAGGATGCAGCCTGGCTTATTCAGTTTTTGGGGTATCCCTACATGGCAGAAGAGCCAACAGCTGTTTATTTCACCTTGACAGCTGCAGCAGCTTCTTGAAGATTTTTGCCCCCTGCCCTCTCTTCACCAAGACTCTTTCATGCAGGTGATGATGAAGACATTACTCACTTTGAGCAGTAACGTTGGTTCTTTGAGATGTGTGTCCCTATGGGTGCTCCACATTAGGTGTCTGTGCACCCCTGCGCCTCTATTCGGAGATTTTTGGTAGCAGCGTCCCATTGAGCCAGTGCACGTGCCCTCCGTCCCTCTTGGTCTGCCTCGAGGCTATTTAGCACTGCACGGAGATGTTAGGAGTAACAAGAAGGGTTTCTTCAGGTACGTTAGCAACAAGAAGAAAGTCAAAGAAAGTGTGGGCCCCTTGCTGAATGAGGGAGGGAACCTAGTGACAGAGGATGTGGAGAAAGCTAGTGTACTCAAGGCTTTTTTTGCCTCTGTCTTCACAGACAAGGTCAGCTCCCAGACAGCTGGACTCCGCAACATGGTATGGGGAGGAGGTGAGCAGCCCTCTGTGGAGAAAGTAGTAGTTCGGGACTATTTAGAAAAGTTGGACGAGCACAAGTCCATGGGGCCGGATGCACTGCATCCGAGGGTGCTAAAGGAGTTGGCCGATGTGATTGCAGAGCCATTGGCCATTATCTTTGAAAAATCATGGCAATCGGGGGAGGTCCCGGATGACTGGAAAAAAGCTAATGTAGTGCCCATCTTTAAAAAAGGGAAGAAGGAAGATCCGGGGAACTACACGCCAGTCAGTCTCACCTCCGTCCCTGGAAAAATCATGGAACAGGTCCTCAAGGAATCAATTCTGAACCACTTAAAGGAGAGGAGAGTGATCAGGAACAGTCAGCATGGATTCACCAAGGGCAAGTCATGCCTGACTAACCTAATTGCCTTCTATGATGAGATAACCGGCTCTGTGGATGAGGGGAAAACAGTGGATGTGCTATTTTTTTACTTTAGCAAAGCTTTTGATACAGTCTCCCACAGTATTCTTGCCAGCAAGTTAAAGAAGTATGGGCTGGATGAATGGACGGTAAGGTGGATAGAAAACTGGCTAGATGGTCGGGCTCAACGGGTAGTGATGAATGGTTCCATGTCTAGTTGGCAGCCAGTATCAAGTGGAGTGCCCCAAGGGTCGGTGCTGGGGCCGGTTTTGTTCAATATCTTCATTAACGATCTGGAGGATGGTGTGGACTGCACCCTTAGCAAGTTTGCAGATGACACTAAACTGGGAGGAGTGGTAGATACGCTGGAGGGTAGGGATAGGATACAGAGAGACCTAAACAAATTAGAGGATTGGGCCAAACAAAATCTGATGAGGTTCAACAAGGACAAGTGCAGAGTCCTGCACTTAGGACGGAAGAATCCCATGCACTGCTACAGACTAGAAACCGAATGGCTGGGCAGCAGTTCTGCAGAAAAGGACCTAGGGGTTACAGTGGACGAAAAGCTGAATATGAGTCAACAGTGTGCCCTTGTTGCCAAGAAGGCTAATGGCATTTTGGGTTGTATAAGTACGGGCATTTCCAGCAGATCGAGGGACGTGATCATTCCCCTCTATTCGGCACTGGTGAGGCCTCATTTGGAGTACTGTGTCCAGTTTTGGGCCCCACACTACAAGAAGGATGTGGATAAATTGGAAAGAGTCCAGCAGAGGGCAACAAAAATGATTAGGGGGCTGGAGCACATGACTTATGAGGAGAGGCTGAGGGAACTGGGATTGTTTAGCCTGCAGAAGAGAAGAATGAGGGGGGATTTGATAGCTGCTTTCAACTACCTGAAAGGGGGTTCCAAAGAGGATGGATCTAGACTGTTCTCAGTGGTAGAAGATGACAGAACAAGGAGTAATGGTCTCAAGTTGCAGAGGGGGAGGTTTAGGTTGGATATTAGGAAAACAATTTTCACTAGGAGGGTGGTGAAGAACTGGAATGGGTTACCCAGGGAGGTGGTAGAATCTCCTTCCTTAGACGTTTTTAAGGTCAGGCTTGACAAAGCCCTGGCTGGGATGATTTAGTTGGGGTTTGTCCTGCTTTGAGCAGGGGGTTGGACTAGATGACCTCCCGAGGTCCCTTCCAACCCTGAGATTCTATGATTCTATGATTCCTTCTCTACCACAGAGCCCCATAGAGGACTCCGAAGCGGGAGGTGAGGAGGGCGGGTTTTGGAGAAACCATAGGGACACACATCTCGAAGAACCATCGTTACTGCACAAGGTGAGCAACTTCTTCTTCTTCTTCTTCTTCTTCGAGTAGTGTCCCTGTGGTTACTCCATGTTAGGTGACTCCAGAGCAGTACCCACCACTGGAGGCTGGGATTTCACAGTGTACTTTCTATTGAAAGACTCCACTCTGGAGTCGAAGATGGTGTCAGCGGCCAAATCTTCAGTGATTGCATAATGCTCTGCAAAAGTATAGAAAGAATCCCCAATCATTGCTCGATAGATTGGGGAGATAGGGGTATCCATATGGATTGTGATTGAGGTAGGAACTGACCTCATGGAATGCGTGTGGACAGAAGCAGTTGTGTCTTTGCTAAGTGATTAATGCAACTAGAGACCCATTTGGATAGTCTTTGAGGAGATATCACAGAGCTTTTGGATCTTTCTGTGGATGAAAGGAAGAGTTTAGGGGATTTCCTGAGGTCCTTAGTCCTGTCCAAGTAGAATGCTAATGTCTTTCTAATATCTAACATATGCCCAATTGTCTCCCAGTTCTCACAATGTGGTTTTGGGAAAAAAAACAGGGAGGTGGATCTGTTGATTCATATGGAAAGTGCAGAAAAATAGGGAGAAACTTGGGATATGGTCTTAGAGTTACTTCATCCTTAGAAAAAAAAGGGTGTGAATGATGGGTGTTCCATCAGAGCTGGTATTTCTCATATGTGCCTAGCAGAGGCAATGGCAATTAGAAATGCTGTCGTCAGGAACAGGTGTAAGAGAGAATAAGTTGCCCTGCACTCAGAGGGAGGTCTAGTCCAAGCCCTGAGAACTAGGTTAAAGTCCCAGGCTGGAGCAGGTGGTGTCAGGTAGGGGAAGAGAGTCCCCAATGTCCTTAAAGAATCTACGCATTAGTGGTTGAGCAAACTCCAAGTGGGAAGCCATTTTCGCCATGAGATGTACCTTAAGGGAGCGGAGTGAGAGTTTAAATGTAGTGGAAAATCAGAGGGAGGAAAGATGAGGTTGGGTCTATCCGTTCGGAATGGTACACACTTGGAGCTGTTTCCATGTTGTAGATAGGTATGTGGAGTGGTCCACTTGTGGTTGTGTTGCAACCCATGTTTCAGCTTGTCAGAGCATTCTGCTTCTAAGCCTTGGAACGGAGAAAAAATCCAAGCCTGGAGGCGGAGGATCCACGGGTTGGGGTGAAGGGTCAGCCCATTGCTTTGAGAGAGTGGGTGAGGAATGGGCTGAAGTCAGAGGAACAGGAGGGCATATTGCCACCTGCATCAGGTAAGGGAGCCAGACTTGTCATAGTCAAGAGGGGTAATCAGAATAAGTCTTGCTCATTGAATTTTCAACAGAATCTTGGATAGAGTAGGAAACTGGGAAAGACATACATACAAGTGAGCCCTGTCCCTTGGGAAGATGAGGGCAACTGCTAGTGAATGTTTCCCCAAGGAAATGTAGACCTGGAGCAGTAACAAGGACCTTTCTTGTTCCGATGAGTAGAGAAGAGATCCATAGGCCTGGTTCCCCAAAGGGTGGCTATATCTTGAAGCACCTCTGAAGTCAGTATACACTCATTGTTGTGAGAAAATTCCAACGGAGACTGTTGGTTGTACCATTCTGTATCCCTTGTAGAGAGACAGTTGAGATGAGCACATTGTCATGAGTGCATCAATTCCAAAGTTTGAATGCTGTCTTGTAGAGGGAGGGAGATCTAGCGGCTCCTTGGTGGCTTATACAAAACATACAGGTCACAAAGTCCATCATAACCTTTGTGTGTTGTTTTTGGTGAAAAGCAGTTTGTGCACAGGGACTCCTGACAGCCCTTTAGCCCGAAAGAGTGATATGGAAGGTCATTTCTGTGGAAGGTCCTTTGTTCTGAAACTTGTTGTTATGTAGGTGAGCTCCCCAGCATATTAGGGAGATGTGTGTCCCAGGGTGGTGAATGTGGGTATTGAGAGGAGCGCTCTCGCTCATACTGCATCAGGTTGGTGCTGATAAAGTCCAGTCACTGTACCGGGATTAGGATGCCACTATAATGAAGTGAACCTTGGAGAATACCCTCTGCAGAGCAGTCTGTACTGATAATGATGCTGCTCCAAAGGTAAGCAGTAGGAAATCTCCTGTCAATGGTTGTATTGAGATATGGAAGTAGGCACCCTGTAGGTTCAGGGCTAGAAATCACTCTCTTTGCTCTAGAGCTGGTCCTAATTGCTGTGAAGGTAAGGTAAGGTGACTTCTGAGTGGCGTGACAGGTGTATAGATGGCAGCTGATGCTGTAAGGTATCATTGGTCAGGCCCCCGACCAGCTCATCAAAAGTGCTAATAAGAGGCAGTTTGAGAGGTCATGGACTGGGGTGCAGATTGTTCTCACTTTTGAGCCCTGGGCCTCTTACACTGTGGCCCATAACCGCACTGAGATGATGAGTATTGGGAGATTGTGATCTGAGATGTGGTTGAGAGGTATATCTTCTCTTCTGTTCCACAGTGTAGATTCCTAAGGAGTGTAGTGTGGTCCGAGAATCCTTGAGAATGTGGAGAGAAATCTGTCTTCTCCACAAAGAGTTTGGCCCTTCAAACTGGAAGTCTGTAGCTCTTTGGGCAATCTAAAAAAAAAAAAAAAAAAAAAAAGAAAATGAATGGAGATATGCCAATCTCCTAGAACTGGAAGGACCTTTCAAGGTCATCGAGTTCAGTCCCCTGCCTTCACTAGCAGGACCAAGTACTGTCCCCTGACAGATTTTTGCCCCAGATCCCTAAATGGCCCCCTCAAGGATTGAACTCACAACCCTGGGTTTAGCAGGCCAATGCTCAAACCACTGAGCACATCCACTATGACAGAGCTGGGTTGCAGATGTTGAAAACAAAGTCTGCCTCTTTGGGGAGAGATGTAGGATTGTTTTTGTTTACACTCTGTTGCTGGTTGGTGCGATGGAGGCTGATTCTGCCAGATGACTGGTAGGATCAATGATCAGGTCATTAATTGGGAGGACAGGTCTAGTTGAGAAGGTAGTGTGCAGAATTTCCACCAACTTGTGATGTGTATCTGCCACCTCCTGTAGGGGAATCTGCAGCTCCTCTGCCATCTGCTTGGTAAGATCCAAAAAGTTCTTAAATTTTCACCTAATGATGAGGGGTGGGCAGCACAGTCTCATCTGGGAGAGATGAGGAGAAGTGTACAGAAGCGGTAGCTTCCTTTTTTTTTTTTTTTTGGCGCGTTGTTCTGAAAAAGCCTTCTCCTGTTCTGGGTCAGATGCCAGGCTGTAGCAAACCAGCTGGTGGACTCTCCCTGAGAGACACTGGGGGCAGTCATGCCATGTGTATATCGCCGATATGGCCTTGGGAGGGAGAGGCAGGAAGGCGGGCACAGACGGTTGGCGTGATGGAATTGGGGATGACCCTTGAAGCGTGGTGGTGGGCTGCCATGAGGGGCCAGGGAATGATCTCCTCTGCCATTGTCAGATTCATCAGTGGGTAAGGGTGCCGCTGAGTGGGGTATTGGCAGTATACAGCCCAGTGGTAAGAGTGATTCTGGGTGCCGGGATGTGCTAGATACCGGGATCCTGGTACCAAGTAATGGGGATAGTGGTTCTTCCTGACTAGAGGTTCTTCTCCAGGGTAACAGAGCTCATGCTGTACGCTGGGATCATTTGGTACCACAGAGGAGTGTCCATGGTACACTGTCAGTACCAATAGTTGGGCAGAACACTCCTTAAATGATAGTTTTGCCCAGTACAAAAAGTTTGTTGGTGGCACTTTTTTTTAGAGACGGTACGGTAATTGTCTCTTCTTGGGAACTGAGGCCACAGGTCTTCAGAGTCTTAGAACATGTGTTACCATGGGCTCATGTGGAACCACAGAGGAGCGTCTGTAATCAGCATCGATGACTGGGAAGGTGCAGAACACTTCCTAGATGGGAGTTTTGTTGCACCTGGTACCAAAGGGTTTCTCTGTGCTGCTCTTTTAGAGATGGTACGGTAACTGTCTCCTCTCCTTACGGGGTGGTACTATTGCCTCAGAGCATGACTGTGGAAGCCTGTGGTGTCTCGGTGTGGAAGCAGAGTTGAGGGCAGGACTTTTTTGTGCCACTCTTTTAGATATGGTACGGTAACTCACCTCTCCTTAGGGGGTGGTACCCTTGCCTCAGGAAGCAGAATTGACAGCAGGGCTTCTGTGTGCTGCTCTTTTAGAGATGGTACGGTAACTGTCCTATCTCCTTAGGGGGTGGCATCATTGCCTCAGAGCATGGCTGTGGAAGCCCCTGGCCTGTCGGTGCCATAGCAGAATTGACAGCAGGTTTCTCTGTGGCGCTCTTTCAGAGGTGGTACGGTAACCGTCCCCTCTCGGAGCTGTAAGGGCTCACAACTGAACCTGTGGTGCAGAGGCTTCTTACCGACAGTGGGCAGCTGAGCTCACAGCAGGGGATTCCTCTGCTGTTATTGTCCTACCGAGGTGGCTCCGGGGAGGCCCCCTGGCTGGCCAGCTACTCGGGGAGAGGGATGGCCGCACTGTGGCTGGCCAGTTGCTCGGGTTTGGTGCCGAGATGGCCGCACTGGGGAACGCCCCGCTGGCTAACCAGAGCTCGGAGGAGCCTTTCCAGGGGAGTCTGCAGCTCTCGTCCCCTCTTCCCAACTCGACCCCTTTTGAAGTGAAGGCTCCGGGGATAATCTGGGGTCAGCACCCACCAGAGTCCCCTGCAGGCTGAAGTGTTTCTCCACAGGGAGGAAGTTTTACTTCAGCTCCTGTGAGGCTGCAGTTTTAGCTGTGGCCAGTAAAGCACTTCAGTGAGGCTCCCCCAGCACAGTGAGTGTCTGGCCATTACAGTGACGATTCCTGGCAGGAGAGGCTCCCCTTGGAGCAGAGAGCCAGGCAAGCCCTGGGCACGGGGCTGGCATCCTCAGCCGGGAGGAATGCAGAAGAACGTCCTCTTCCCTTTTTTTTTTTAAACTGAAAAAGAAAATAATTGAGTCTACTAGATGCCTGAGAGGGAGGGGGGAGGAATGCCCCCAGACAGGGAAGGAAACTGAAGTTCTTTTCCTCTCTCTCTCTCTCTCTCTCTCTCTCTTTAAAAACCAAAGGAATACAATAAAGAAACACTAGCCTAATTACTTTTATAGGGAACAAAGGTAACAAAACAAACACTACTTACGCTAATGACACAGGTAAGGAAGGGACAACTGCTCGTTCTGTCAGAGGCCAAAGGCCATAGAGAAGGAAGTGGGGGGGAGGGGTTCCCCGTGCAGTGTTAAATAGCCTCGAGGCGGACCACGAGGGAGGGAGGGCACATGCACAGACTCTGCTACCAAAAATCTCAGAATAGAGGCGCAGGGGCGCACAGACACCTAACGTGGAGCACCCATAGGGGCACTACTCGAAGAACCTGTGTTATGACAACCCCCAAATAAGGATCTGGCTTTGGCCCAGCGGTGAGTGGAACCTATTCCACAAGGGACAGACTCATTCTTACAATACTCAAAAAGATGCAGGCCTGCCTTTGCAATGGCGTGTGCCCGCCCCCAGCTTTGCCTGACCACCCTCCCATGCAGAAAAACTCCCTTCCACCCTCACCTAAAACAGGTGGCAACTGCACAAGGGCAACAATGGGGGAGAAGGGTGAGGAAAGAGGCAGGAAATGAAATTAACAATAAAGCAAATACAAGAATCTGCAGGAGGCAACAAAGCTGAGCGGCCGCAACTCAGGAAGGAGGAATGTTCCTTGGGTCCCAGGGCTGAATGGAGAGACAGCCAGTGGCAGAACAGCTTTATTCAGTTCTTTGCTTGTGATGTTTCTAGTGTGTGAAGCAGGGTCATTAGAACACTGACAGCCACTCCTAGAATTAATGACATTTTACATGAGTTTAATACTTTGAAGAATTATGACCCCTCCCCAAAAGAGCAAATCTCACTGTTCATGCAAGAATCTATCCACTATCTTTATATCAGAACTTGTTATATTCAAGGGGAAAAAATCCATAAACCAAAGAACTCCCACACAGAGTGGCAAGATAAACATGCTCTTCTTGTTGAAGATTTCTTTTGATGTATTGGGAATCCCAGCCTGTTAATGACCTGAGATCTGAGCAGAAATTTACAAGGGATCGCTGTGGGATGCCAGTCAGCCCCCTTCACCCTCCCCATTCCCAGCTGCATTTTAGCCAGAGCTGAAGGGAGAGCAAAGATGATAAAAACAACCACAGGTGCTACAATCTCCAAGGGTTCAAAGCACTGCTGGGTTGCAAAACCAAAACTGAGGTTTCAGCTGGACCACAGCCACATACGTTCCCTGATCTGGAACTATTTGACTAGTCGTCATCAAAACCAAAGCCACCCAAAGCCTCAGGCTGAGCTTAGACGGTCACACCTGCTAGCAACATTAGTCAACTACATGGCACCTGCTAAACATGTATTCTGCTGCTATTGGAATTAAACAGCAGTCATTAAGTTACCAGTTTCCTCCGGGGACATGGCACTAATACAGCTGTCCCAATACACTTTACTCAAGTGACACAGATTAGATTAATGTTAACTTTAATTTACAAGGCACCTTTTCCTCTGAAAATACCCTACCCATTATAGACACACAGCAGTGGCTGTAAGGAATCTCTGTTTAACGAACTCTCCCAGGGTGTGCTGGAGAAGAAAGCAGAGAGCTGCATTAAGATAGGGGACCGATTTCATCTGCTGACTTTCCTTTGGCACCATCACAGGGATCTCTCAGCAGTGCAGGGAGCGCCAGTCACCCAGAATATTTGAGAGGCTCTCAATGAGGCAGGTCTTTCTGTCCCTCCTCCTGTCTGGGCTTCCCAAAGAGTGGGCTGGAGTGTGAGAATGGGCCGTGCACAAATCTGAAGCCCATGGCCCACCTTGCCTGAACCCCTGAACCTGAAGGAGTGGAACCAGGGGAGCCTGAACCCCTGGAGCTGCTGCCTGGGAGAGCAGTAGGAAGCCCCAGGCCTGTTGGAGGTGGCAGCAGGTGGAGGGAGCAGGCACCCTACCGCACTCCGGCATCAGGGTTTGTGTTGTGTCCAGTGTCCACTCGGGTCAGGAGCATGGCTGCAGGTGTGGGTTCTAGGGACTCAGTACCACCTTCCATCTGCTGCACTTCTGTTTTGTGTCACTCTGAAGGAGATACAGAAGGAGGAACCATTTGCCCCCAGAGCCAGCCTTTCAGATCCAATGTCTCCATCCCAGCCCTGACCAGGACACAACCTCCTCCCCACTCAACAGGAGACGCTGTTCCCATACAAGACATTTGACAGAGGAGGGTGGAGTCACCGCCGCAGAAACGCCTTTAGTTCTCTCCCCAGCCAAGTGCAGGGACAGTGTGGCTGAGGGGGAGATGCACAGTCCGAGGCCACAGCTGAGCATCAGAGCCTGAATCGCACCAGCAGGCAAAACTCTGACCTCCAACATTGGAGCTCTCCGCGGGAGAGCAAGGAGTGCTGGGAAAGCCAAAGCAGGTGGGAGAGGTGCATTCCCCTGTTGCCAGTGACTGACAGGTCTGGCTGTGCTCTCAAGCAGGCTGACATACCCACCATAACAGACCTGGGCACCATGAAGAACAGAGACTTCCCACAAACGTCTGAGGCAAATACAAGTTAAATGGCAACTGTTCTATGAAGTCCACCACATGGTGCTTTAGAGCTTCAGAGCGGCAATGAAGAAACACTAACTACAGAGTGGTCATCAAACAACTTTTTATCCTTTTTTATTTAAAATATCATTATAACCAATTGACATACTAGATAACAATGTATACATTCCAGTGGTGCACATGTAATGACTGATGGCATGGATGATAAAAACCACAATGATCTCAGTATTTTCCCACCACCAGTGGCTTATTGGGAAGGGGTAGAAAGGAATGGGGGAAGGGAGGGTGGCACGTGGGAAAGAAAATTGTCATTTTTCCATATTTAAAAGGTGTGTCCTTCCCCTCCACACTTCCCAGGACAGAATACACTTCAATATCCACATTGAAGGGGGCAGGAGGAGTGATCACGAGAATTCAGCCAGTTTTGCTCAACTTTAGTAATAAGTTAAAAGTTTAAGAACTCTCAAAAATAGACTAGATATTGGGCCTACAAAAGTAATTCATCTGTATGCAAAGCTTACCAAGAATTATTCCTTTTGTAAAATGTAAAGGATGGACTGATATTACTAGTAAGTTATTTTTACCTACAAAAAACGGACTACAATAATAAATTCACCAATTTACATCTAACACAATTTTCTGGATGTACATTATTGTACGTGAGCTATATATTACACATGAACATCATACGGGAAGTATACATGATACATACTTACTGATATTGTCTCAACATTGGCCGATAGGCTGGGCTTTTTAAAAAGGGAAATTTACTTTATATTTCACATTCAGGGTAGATCCAATAGTGAAGGTTAGCTCTGTTTACTCAAGAAAGCATAGAAAGTTTGTGTGAGGTAGTTCAATAATAAACTAGTTTCACTTTTTAGCAATGGAAGTGGAAATGTGAAGTTAACTTTCTTCAAAGAAAATGTCTGTAATTGAGAGAAATATAAGATGGGGGAAGCCAATAAAATGTCTTACTGAAACTCATTTAAGAGCACTTAAATAAGAGCAAATAAGTGAGCTGGAAAATTTGAAGAGAGTTACAAATACAACATATTCCTCCATTAAGAACCTCTCTAGCCTTATTGAAAAATGCAGATGACTTCTAATTCATCTCCATTCTCCAGTCTTCCAACTTACTATAACTCTGTAGGGAAAAGTATATCAACTGAAACATGAATGGGAATATACAGAGAGCTAACACAATAAAAGAAACGGCTATAAAGCAGGTTAGAAAAATATTCAGATACTGGCAGTCCATCCTGGACTACTTCAGTGACTCAAGTCATGAAAACCAGACACAAACTGGAATGTTCTCTTCCTCCCAAATGTTCTGAATTGACAGTGTCTGAAATATTGTGTATAAGGGACTGTTCATGTGTACTACTAGTATTTTTGATGGTTTATAGTAGTGTATCTAAGTTTGAGATGGGTGCATTGTATGTTTAATGTGGGACCAGCATAGTCATGTGTAGACCAGAGACTGGCCTGTCAGGTGCTTAGATCTGGCATTCTAACTTTGAATGTGTTCGTCTGGGGGCCAATGCTGCTATTACAAATCTACACATCTAACTTCATTGTTCTACTTACTTGTGTAGTATACCAGTAGAGGGCACTGTCACCATAACCTATACAATCAAGGCTTGCTCTATCCTATACAAATTCCTCGGCATTTTATAGATAATTTGTACAGCTATTCTTTTGTTTTGTGGGGATTTATACCATGAAAGCTGCTATCCCATATATAGCAAATCTCTTCTAATTTAGATCCCCAAGCTGAAAAAGTTACCCTGGATCAGAGATTGGGCCGTTTACCCAAATGAGTTAATTGATGGAGACTGGGCCTAACCATGTTAGCATACAGGGATTAAACCAATCAGTATTGTTATGTGATTTAAATGGACTTCAGCTGATTTCAACACACATAAGTTTATATAAGATAAGAAAGATAAAGACAGTCTGCCTCCTTGTGTTGCATTGAGTGAAGTCCTCAACACACAAAACAGGTAGAAGCACAGGCAAAAGCAGTACAAACTTCTCCCACCAGTGTGTTTAATACTGACCTGGAAGGACCCACTTCTGGGAGTTGTCTGTTCAGTCCTGGGACTTGCTGCAACTAGCCAGAAAGTGTGGGAATTCATTCAGTTCTTAGTGGGCAGGTGTCCACCTCAATTTACATAGAACATTAGATGTGGGTCACTTTCATTCACTACTAGACTGGGCTAGCCTGCAGTTGGAGTCCTAGAGGTGGAAAAGCTGTGCATCTTTTAGCACAGACTGTTGGGATGGAAACATTATGGAACTATTTATCAAAATAATAAGCCAAGTTCAATGATACTTAGCACATCAGAAAGTATAACACGTATTGGGTATTAGACATCTACCTACATAATGTGAGAACAGCAATGGACAGGACAATTCTAAAGAACAGGCAGGACAGTTCTAGCTAGCCACCTGCTTATTGTTTGCATCCATATGCAATTGTCCTTGAAATATAAAATGAATTTCGCTGACAAAAAAGAGAATTCAGACTAGCAAACTGTTGCAATGGCTTAGAACTGCAGAGCTCTAACTTGGCCTGGCTGAACGGGCTTCACTGGAAATTTGCCAGGAGCCTGAGATGGGCACCTAATTTGCATAAAATACAGACTGCAATAATCTGAATACTTATTAGAAAGGTGGGACCCAGGAGGACTATGGGTGATGGTATGCCCCATCCTGACTGAAGTGGTCTCTTGCTCTATAAATGGTCTCTTCACTTCCAGTACCTACAGAAATCTAAGAGCACTTAAATAAGAGCAATTAAGTGAACTGGAATCTAAGACGGGGGTGTGTGCGTGCCAGAGATGACTACCATTCCCGAGTTCAGCTAAAACAAGAATGATTGGGGCCAAATTCTGCTCTGTTACACGGACATAAACCAGGAGTAATTTCATTACTCGTAATTGAGTTATTCTGGATGTATACACCAGTGTATCAGAACATAATCTGGGTCTATATAATGATGTTATCCTGTAATATATGACCAAATACAGTTGGCTTTATGTCACAGTTTAAAATTCGATAGACACAAAATAAACTGCCCTGTTGGTCCAAATACAACAAGAAAACGTATGCTATGCTCCAATCCCCATCGTGTGGCCCATCAGCTTTAGGTAACATACAGTTTGGCGGGGTTCTGTAAAAATAATTGCCTTAGTGTGTGTTTTAAAGCTCACTACTGAAATAGCTGATATAAGTGAGAACAGCAAAACTACACACTGCTATCGCTTACCAGTGGTCTAGCCAGGCAACAAAAATACAACTTTGCACTTCAACAATTGACTGTCAGCTTTCTCTGAGACTTTACCATTTCTTGCAACCCCTTCTTTTATTTTTTTTTTTAAAAGTCTAATTTCTGTTAGCTATTGAAAACAGTAAAACGTAATTGGGGAAGATAACGTGGGTAAAGGCAATTTTTCCTCTTCCAATTATAAATTTTAAAAGGATATTTATTCTATTTATCCAACAAATTCTAAAGGAACAAACATTGAGCAGCATTAGTTTCATTCTTGGATGATCTCAATAGCTATTTCTATTCATTCTCTTAGGCTTTGTGCCTGGCAAGATTCCTGTGCTTTTCTTTTAAAAGTTCATTTTTGTAGGTGTCACTAATTTAAATCCCTTTTCACATTTTAATTCACAACACAAAATATGAATCTACACAAGGCAATCAATATAGTTTAGGTTCTTGAGAAATCTGCACTTTTCAAAGGAACAAACTCTGGATGATTGTTTTACTCATTCATAAACAAAGTCAGTCAGTTACACACAAATCATTCTGTAAATATAAAATGTAAACAGTTAACATACTTCTGTAAGGAGCAGCACCATTTTACATGACTACTTAGCAACTGATCTACATGTTTCTTTTTTTTTTTTTTAAAAGAGCATTGACAGCTGGGGCTTCAATGCTGAAAGATACTGAATATTCATGGCTTAAAAAGAACCATTATTAAGATTTCCGCTATGCTGGTCTGATGGTGAAGTGAAAGAGAAAAACGATTTATCCAGCACTACTATTTCCCCCCATTACCATGGCATATATTGCTCTCTTAATGCATTAGCTACAGAAATCTTACAACCTGAGGTTCTCCCACCAGTGATTGGTTTACAGGAATAAGTTACTTTGGGTGAAGAAGGAGTGGTCAAAAAGCTGGAGTTTACTATACACACGCCCAACACAGAACTGCTCTATCCTAACACAGAAAATAAGGAAATTAAACTCCAAAGAACCACATGCTATGTGAAAGTATACTTTCCCAGTTGGCAATCTAGATATCCTGGGTCTAACTTGTTTTGTGTGTAGAAAAACAGGCTAATAGCTAGTAGAAGTAAACAGTTTATTTGCATTGCAATGTATTATTCATGAAGTATCCTTTTTGTTTTATGAGATCATAAGCTTCAGCATGCCACTGTTCTGCCACCATCTCCTTTTGGCAGGCTGGATACTTCTGTAGCTATAAAGATATGCTTTGCTTTATGTTGATATTGCCTCTCAGATGAGGTGACTTTGCCAAGGGTCATAACGGTTTCCCTAATGAAACTCACTAACTGATGCTTTTATTCAATTGTTATAGGCAAGTAGATAGAATTAAAGGATTCTGTGTTCACTGCTACCACTACAGTAGCTATACCCAAAGCTATGACAGGCTACAATGTATTATTTTCTCTTCCACCTGGGTAAGACAAGCGACCAAGCATATAACTTTGAAGGATAATCATAAACAAAACATTTGGAAAAAATTCTAATAAAAAAATTGAAAAACCTATAAAATCTTAAATAATACATGATATGGTAGAGACAACATTAATATGTGCTTTATCAAACAAATTTTACAAATTCAGTAAAAAAAAAGATCAGCAGCATAATAGTAAAGCAAATATGCAGATTTTTTTAAAACCATGATAAAATTATCAGGTTTAATATTTTACAGTTAATTACAGCACAAAAAATACATTTTTTGTGACTGCTTTTAACACAACTTAGTTTAAAATTACAGCACTTTAAAATGAATCCTACAATTATTTTTGAAAAAACACTCAAAAATAATACCACTGATTTTCTTAAAGGTGCCCTATCAATGACTAAAGGACTCCCCTCCCCTCCCCCCTAAAAGACCAAGTAGTCATCTACAGCAACCCAGAGGTCCAGCGGATGTTTCCAGACTGCTGTCAGTATCAGAGGCCAATGTTGGATCTGTTGACATTGAAGACACATCATTGACAGATGATGATGAAGACGGATGTTGAGAACCATTGATCATTGCTGCACCTGTGCTATGAGAAACAAAACAGCATATCAATTGCAGATACAGTTGCATGGTTTAATACTTGCATTAGTATTTCTTGCTCTAGTGGTCATTAATTTTTCTTGCCACTCAAGAAGCTTCTAAGAGATTTCTTGGAGTCCACTATTAAATAAGATTTGAGGATTTTTTATTTAAGTGAAGGGCTATATTTCTGAACCATTAATCTATTCCAAAAACCATGGGACTTCCATAACAGGATGCTTGTAAATCTGAGATAAATACTTACAGCTGAGTGCCAAATTCACAAGTGTGGCTGAGAGAGAAAAGAGGTAATGGCATGTAGCTCTACATAAGCCCGAGAAGATCTTCAAAAACCCTAACAGCAGGCTCCTAACTATACACTTAGGCGTAAAAGTGGCTGAATTTTCAGAAATTCTGAGCATTCATCAGCTCCATGACCTCAGTGGGAACTGCTTAGTGCTCAATACTTCTGAACTTTGGCCACCTGAGAAAATCGTCGTATTGGAGTCAGGATTCCTGGTGCTTTACTCACTTTGAGCTGCTCAAGATTATATAGGGAGACAATGGCAGTTATTATCCCACCCTGTGCCACAGATCCTCCAACCATGGAAAGGGGGTACTCTAATGACCCAGTTGTATTTTATACAAAAATACAAGAGTGGCTTCCAAAGGCCGCTCTTGTTTAGAAACTAGCTATTCAGGCAAACAATACGAGTGAGAAATTTGATCTCAATGTTTAATAGACATTAAATGCAAGTGTTAAAGTGTACTGGTATAGTAACTATGCAGGGATGTAACAGTTACAATGAGGATTTTAAAGCAAATTCAAGAGGAAAGCAGCTTGGTATTATACAGTTACAAGTCCCATGTCTAATCATGAGCTATTGAACTGTGGCAGTAAAGTTACTAAAATATATAAGAGCAGAATACAAGAAATTAATGTCAGGGAGTGAGGAGCTGCTGATGGGAGAGAATGCCACAGACAATAAAAAAGGGGTAGAGCAGTGTCAGGGGCAGTGTCAGGAGCCCCGAAATTAAAAGTCAAGAGAAGAGCGGAGGATGGGAACAAGCACTTTGAGCAGCATGCTCATCAGAGCAGCATGCTCATCAGGATCAGCCAAGAGTTCAGGAGGGCTTTGTAACGGCTGACCTCTTTATGACATCACACTGCAGTTTTCTACATTGGCCAGGCAGGCACAGGCACTGTTGCTATAAGAGTTTGCAGGAGGAAGACGGAGTCTTACTGAAATACAAACAGTGGGCACGAAATACTTTTGAAACTCAGGCCAAGCTTATTTAGGAGGTTATTTTTTGGCATCCACCTTGGTGTGAGCTTGTTGGCTAAATGCCTGTCTCTGATGATGGACTTCATTAGCTAGTCACCCTTTTGGAAGAGACTGATCTAATGGACTGAGCAGAGAGGGCTAGCAACTGATTTCTAATCTGAATTCTGCTACTGACGCATTGTGTTACCTTGGCCCAGATGCACAGTTTTCCAGCTATAAAATGGGGGTATTATTTATCTGTAATGTGGTGGCTCCTAAGAGCTTTGGGTATTCTAGACGGCAAGCAGAAACCTGCAACAGCCAGTCTCTGAGCCCGGGTCTACAGACTTGGGCTCATGCTACAGTGCTAAAGACAGCTGCTGCAGCTTGGGCTGGAGCTCGGGCTGGGAAGCCTAGGTGGGGATGGGTCCAAGCCCACATGTTTAAACAGCTATTCTTCGCACCGTAGCACGAGCCTGAGTCTGTAGACCCGGGCTCTGAGTCTCCCTTCTGAGGGTTTCTGCTTCCCATGTAGCTGTACCTTCAGCCACAGGAAAGAATCCCATTGTGCAAGATGCTGGACAAATAGAGGGAAAAAAAAGACAATCCCTGCCCCAAAGCCTTGCTTCATGGGGGTGTTGGGAGGATTAGTTAACTAATCTCTATATAGTGCTTTGCGTTTCCAAAGCAGAGCACCAGCATCAAATACTATCACTCATGAAGTCAATTAGCTGAAAGCACCTTCTGCCCAAGTGTTCTTGAAATTCTAGAGTCACACTTTGAGCTATATTAACTATTACTCTTGGATCAGCTTTGCGCCTTTTTAGCTTACCACATAGGGCAGGCTTGTACAGTGCTTTTATTGTAACCAACCTAAAGGGGCTGGTTGTCCACGTATAACCCCGTTCTTGGTCCTTTCCTCCAGGTCCATGACCTCCTTGTATATCAACTCTGTAAACATGACAAAAATAGTAGTTATACCAATCCAATACTTCAAACTGATAACGATGAACGCAGATCTTATTAAAATTAATATTCCAGTTTCATAGGTTTATTACTCTTCAGAATTATTTTTAGACAATATAAGACTACAAAGAAGATAACAAAGAAAGGAACATATTTAGAACTGAAAGTGATGCACCAGTTTACAGCACCATTCTGCTGGAACTTCAAAGGTTTGGAGCTCACAGAATGCAGTGAAATTGCTCACTGCTTGGTAGCTGATTTGATTTTGTAAGTCCATAACTATGCTCTTGGAAGCACATTTGGGGTTATGTGCAAAGTTGCAAGACAGCTCTGCATCAGAAAGCATAACATTTCTTGAAGAACAAATGTTCCCCCGCCCTAACCCCATTACTGATTTTCCTCACTAGCGCAAATTCATGCCATGGCCAAGCCTGATGTGCTGAATGGTGTTCAAACAACCTAAATGCCAAATGTTACTGGCGCTGGCCTGCCTCTCCCTTCCAGGATCCTTCAGGCAAAGATATCTGGGATGATAGCTAACCAAGGTATTCTCGTCCAATCGGTTTTTCTTAGCAGGGGCCTAGCCATAACTTGTTTGAGAGATGCTGGCAGATAACCCTATCTGAGATGTGCGGACAACCCTTTCCAACAGGAGGCTCATATATACCCCACTAACTTTGATCAGCTACAGTATCCACAGGTTCTGGTCAGATAAGGGTGGGCACAAGCACACTGGCTGAGACTCACTAAGGCAGGCCTGCACATATATCTATATACACACACACACATACATATATATATATATATATATATACGTATATATACACATACATATATATACACACACACACATATATATATACACATATATATATTTTGCTCAACAACTTTCCTCACATCCGGCCATCGGCTTTTTTCTTTGGAGTAATGTGGCCCTCACCGCTTTACGAGTTGTGCAGGCCTGCACTAAGGGATAGTGGTATGGCTGTACCATCCCGAGCTGAATGTCACCATAAATATCCAGAAGCTGCTCTGGATCAGATCGTCCTTTTCTGTGGTGATTAAAAGCCACACACAGCATGAAAAAGATGCCTCTAAAGTCAGCAAGGGGTGCTCTAGGCTATAAGATGGCCAACCACCGAGAGGAGGTTTCGGTTGGGGAGAAGCACTGGCAGAAGAAAAGGAGCAATGCCTTAGATGCAAATGGTCAGTGACAGATTAAAAGTGGCTAACTGAAGTGATTTCTGAGTGCAATATGGAGGAAGAGATTGTTTAGGAGCTACTATCAGGGTCAAAGACAACAGACTGGGGTAGCATAGCAACCCACGTGGCTACCCGCACTTGGCACTAGGGCAGGACAGAGGTATCATACTGGGTTTCAAAGCACCTTGGAGGTTACATCAGTCTCCTTGGGAAGCTCATAACTGCACATCTCCTACCTCAAGAGGGAAATGGAAGAGCCATGGCCTCATTCTCGAGGTGATGGTGATCAACCCACATTAGTGGAGCATTTACCTTCCTCTCTAGCTTGACCCCGATGTTGAAGACTATGTCCAGAGTCTAAAGGCAAAGGGCTCCAGACTATCTGCGGTAAGCCTGTGGTTGGCACAAGGGCTATACATTCTTATGCTAGCAGGTCAGAGCTGGCATCTGCATGCACAGTGAAATCCTCCAGGAGGTGGACCATGAAGCACCCCTCCTACTTCCTTCTCTTTCTGTCAGTAAAGACTGAACATTCTCCCAGGTATTCCAGGTATTTTAAGCACCTAAAAGGGTACCAGTTCAATTCAATGCATTATACTCGCACGTTAAATGGAGCACTTTACACTTTAATGCTTCTCTGGATCCACTTTAATGAATTCTATCACAAATCCTATTAAAAACCTCAAACAACTGAAAATTAACTAGAAATTTGAGATAAATAAGCAAACTCTGCAAGTAGAAAAACACGGTTCCAAGCCTGCTTGCCATGGCAGAGGAACAGGTGATGGTTATGGTGTGTGACCTTCTACAACTTTATTTTGACAGTTGGATCTGCAATATGAGGCACAGGGTCAAAGGGCTCAAGAGGCACAGCATGTGACCCACGTATGGAAGAAAGTGCTGCTGCTCTGGGCTCCTGCTAAGTGACTCTGCTAGATGTAACTGATAGCAAAGGGACTTTGTGCCTGTTATTCCTCAACACAAGGCAGGACTACTTTCGCCAAGTCTGTAACCTGAAGCCATCCAAATCCTGTCATATGCTAGATCACAAGGTCCAACTGGGGAGGGTGTGTGTGTTGGGGGCAGGGTATTCTGGTTATTTGTAAAGAGACTTTTCTAAACAAACAACAAACAAAAACATTAACCCCTGCCTGCTCACCAGTGCAGTGAATGACACAAAACCTGAGAGCAAGAAATCTAGGTGGCAGCAATGAAAGTCCTTTCTTTGTTCTTTCAAGCTTTTAAACCAGAGAGATTCAGTAATGCATTGAAGTCAATTGTCAACCAGAGAGGCTTGGATCGAGGACTTCTTTCTTCCAAGTTTGCATTCAGACCTCATCACAAAAGAGTGAGTGGTGTATTTACTGTTACATAATGTTTAAATATCTATATATACACATTTGTACATACACACACACTCTCAAGAGGATAAAAGTGTGACATTTGCTATCAGTTGTCTTCTGATTTAGCAATGAATTTTGATAACTTATGAAGAAGATACAGAGAAGTGCAGATCTGTAAGAGGTAGCTGCCACTTGCTATGAGCATATTCTTTAAAATCCAAGAGATACAAGGTCACTGAGAACAATGGAGAGGGATAGCTCAGTGGTTTGAGCATTGGCCTGCTAAACCCAGGATTGTGAGTTCAATCCTTGAGGGGGCCACTTAGGGATCGGGGGCAAAAATTGGGGATTGGTCCTGCTTTGAGCAGGGGGTTGGACTAGATGACCTCTTAAGGTCCCTTCCAATCCTGATATTCTATGATTCTATATTTCAAAACCTACCATAATGTTATCAGCTTTATGACTGAAGTCATAAGGTTAGTATCAACTAGGTAGTATACAGAAACAGCCGATGAAAGTATCTCTGTGTTGCATAGGTTCTGTGAACATACAATGGGTTTTGTGCAAAAAAATTTCAAGAGTAGAGGCTTTACAGAAGGCTTCATGATCACGCATGCAAGTAACGCAGAAAGAACGTATAGGCTTTAGTCACTGCTGTGGTGCTAGGCCTTAGTATTGTCATAGGTACAGTCATTGATGCCTGTGTGGGTGCAGATGTTTAATTGAAAGGAAACACTGGCCTACATTTACCTTCTGCACATATATGTGCGAGAACATGATCTTTGTGACAAACAATGGGGCTTTTGGGGTAAGGGGGCGCGGTGGTATATCAAGCGTCTCCAATGCTGTTCCATTTTGTTTTTGTAAATTTGACTCTATATTTGTCTTGTAGTAGAGGGTGGTTTTCAGATATTACTGAAAGGTTTTAAAACAATTTGTTGTAAAACAGGTTTGACCTCAATTTCCCATGACAAACAACTCAAAAATAATTAATACAGTTTTTTTCCTTAGCTAAAAATGTGACATCTCTATTTTGTGCCATGAAAAGTCATGACTTTCCCCATTTTTTCCCCAAGAATAATTGATTAGTTGTATCTACATGGAACCAAAAATCCACCTTTAATAGCAGAAATGTATATCAAATTGCAGCATTTACTTTTACTGAAAAAAAATTCTATTTGAAGAAACAGCTGAGGAAGCTCTGTAAAACTAAAGGTGGCTGAGCCTCTTTCAGAAAATGCAAGTGATGATAAGAAGCAATTGAAGCAAGGAGAGATTAAAAACCAAATATGGCATGACAGGAGAATATACATGAACTTGGTATTAAGAAGCGAGACTCCTATCAGAAAATTAGTTTAGACATAGGCCAATGTTGGTTTCCTTAAAGAGGAAAATGCAAATGAACACACTAATTTCCCCTCAGAAGAAATGTAAATGAAGGTATAAACACCCTATAGAGGAAGTAGAGTTGATATTATGGCTACAGGGGAAAGCCTATTGGTATGCTAAGTTTCCTCCCACCTCTCTTGTGGACCACCCGCATTACTGAAAAAACTTCTCTTAGCACGGAGGCTTAGTTTACTCCCCCCCCCAATCCTAGAGACTACTCTTTGCTCAGTCTGCAAAGCTTATTGTTGACACACCACAAGCTGGACCTGCTCCCCCAGAATCTCAGCATGCTGCTTCTACAGGAAGCAGGAGAGAGAAGAAAGAAAGAGTTCAGGTTTCTCAGTGGTAGGGAGGCCTTAGAAGTGGAGAGTGAATACTTTGCCATTCCTTTTCCAAAGCATTTTAGAACTGATGTTTTACCACCATAACAGAAGGTCATGAAGCACAATGCAGATGTGCACCCAAGCCTAAGAAAGTTACTCCTCTCTGACAAGTGTTAGCAATGGCGGTAGCTGACTTGCAAGGTCGTGTGTACATTATGGAATTTTAGGGGGAAAAAGTATTTGCACCCGTTTTCCAACTTTATTTCATCAGCACTGGCGTTAGTTCTCATGTAGACAAGTACACGTCCAGCAATACTCTAGGCAGCGAGAACGGTCACTTTCTTTTAAACAAAAAGCTACCATGTTAATTAAAACTTGCTCCTTAGAAGGGTTAACTAACATGGCAGCAAACACACTGGAAGCTGTCGGAGCCTTGTCCACTAGAAGATTCCCCTGAGTGCAACTGAATGAAACGTTTACTTACAGTAACTGTGGTTCTTTGAGATGTGAAAGACGTGATTGCACTTAGGTGTGCGCGCGCCTAGGAGCACTGGTAGAGGGGCCTCCGCTGGCTACATGAGGCAGTGCTGCCCTGACAACCCCTCCGTTCCTTCACTCCAAACATCTGGAAATGAGACTCCAATGCAGAGGGGACAGAGGGTGGGCCATGGAATACACATCTGCATCACATCTTGAAGAACCACAATTACAGTAAGTAACCATTTCTTCTTCTTCAGGTAGATGCAGCTGTGTATTCCTCTTAAATGACTCAAGCAGTACCACACCCCAGGAGGAGGGGCTCAAAGTCTACCTAAACAAGGACTGCGGGACCAAAGCTTGCACCCACCCTGGGCTGGAAGATGTGGTTATGGCATAATGGTTCATGCACATATAGCTCAATGACCACGCAGCAGCCTTGTAAATGTCCAATGTGCACACATCACTGAGGAACGCTATGGATGTTGCTTGCTTCCTCGTAGGATGAGCTCGCTCCCGCTCAGGGGGCGAAGCCAAAGCTATTTCACATGCAGGATGTTATCCCTTTGGAGACTGTCTGAAGAAACCGCTTGACCCTTCATGTGGTCTGCATATGACACAAACAAACTAGGGGAAGAATGAAACAATTAATCCTGTCCAGATAAAAAGCTAGACATCACCTGACATCTAACGTATGGAGACACTTTTCCTCCGGAGATGAATGCAGCTTGGGAAAGAACACAGGTAAATATACCACCTGGTTCAAATGAAACCGAGAAACCATTGTAGACTAAAACTGAGGATGTAATCATACAGTCACTTCATCTTTGGAGAATTGTACATACGGAGATTCTGCCATCAGAGCCAGCAACTCTCAACGCTCTCTTTGCAGATGTTATCGCTACCAGGAATGCAGTTTCCTGACACAAAAGCAGAATGGGACAAGATGCCAGAGGCTTGAACGGAGGTCCCATTAAGGCCACTAGGACTGAGTTAAGGTCCAACTGAGTTAAGGTCCAACTGGTTTTCGGACTGGAGGATGTAGATGAAGGGGCCCTTGTAAGAATCTTGCTACCATGGCACTGGAGAAGACTGATCTTCCCTGAATGTGGGGGATGAAATGCCGATATTGCTGCCCGATGGACTCTCAATTAACTAAACACAGGCCCCAATACCTGAAGGTGCAGCAGGCACTCCAGAATGTCCTGGACAGAGGACAGCGTTGGCTGGATTCTGCGGGCTAATGACTACACCAAAATTGTTTCCACTATGCTGACTAGGCCATCCTGGTGGAGGGTTTTCTGCTATTATGGAGGACTTGTTGGACAGCTGGTGAACACTGCTCTTCCCCCCCTTCCCTCTAATTCAGCCATGCAGAAGTCACACACCGTTAGATGCAGGGAACTGAGCGCAGGATGCAAGGTGCAGCCTGCAAGGTGCAGCCGTGGTTCTGAGTAAGCTGGGATAAGGAAGAAGCGATATGGAAGGCTGAACAAACAGTGTGAGAAGGTCGGAGAAACAGCCTCGGCCACGCCAGGGCAACGAGAATGACCTTGAGCTTGAGGATGACCTGAGGGATGACTGGGATCAGGGGAAAGGTGTACACGAGAGCTAAATGCCAGCTAAGGTAGAAAGCATGGAACTGGGAGCCTGGACTGAAGCCCCCTCAGGAACAGAACAGATGACATTTCCTGTTGTCCTGTGGAGCAAACATGTCAATCATGGGAAACCGCAAGCTGCGAAGGTGATCCAGAGGATACTTGTCTTCAGGGACCACTAGTGACTTAGAGAAAAATACATACTGAAATGAATCCACAAGATGATTCTGAATCCTAGCTAGTGAATGGCTATCAGGGTAATGTTTTCCTCAGTGCAGAACTGCCACAGACCAATCGTCTGTAGGCAGAGCAACCTGGAGCATGCTCCCCCTTGTTTGTTCACATAACACACTGCGGCGGTATTGTCGGTGAGCATGTGAGCCTCTGAGTCTCTGATACAGTCCTGAAAAGTGCGACGTGCATTGTAGATGGCCCAAAGCTCCAGCACAGTGATATGGACTGAGGCCTCCTGCGCTGACCACAGCCTCTGTTCGTTCCCCAACTCATCTGGGAGGTGTCGGTAACAACTGAGCTGGTTGGTGAGGGCCAGACAAAGGGACCACCTTGGCAAACATTCTCTGGATGCTGGTTAGCAATTCGTATCTGTAAGGAAAAGGAGGTGTAAATCTTCCTGCCCAATTACTTAGAGTCCCTATCCTTGGGTGGCTCTGTTGTTCGCTGCAGTTACAAGTGGGGAATTGGTGCTGGCCGAGAGTAAAACCTCTCCGATCCCTGCACAGGAAAATAGCAGCACTTTTCCAAGCGCTTAGCTGCAGGTGGTACCGAAGCCGGCGTGCTCCAGAAGGCCTTACGCGCATCACTGATAGGGAGGGAGACTCTCCCAGGAGCAGACGGCTGCAGGCTATCCACTAATTTCTGGCTATCCTCTTGCAAGAACTCTACTTGGATACCGAGAGAAGCAGCTACAGGTTGCAAAAGGTATCGGTACCTTAAAATCTTCCGGTACCAAAAGAGGAATGAACCAGGCAGCACAGAATTGTCCAGAGACAAAGATGAGGCCCTTAACTGAGCTAAAGCCGGATCCTGTTCCAGGGGTGATGGATCTGGATGGGACAACTCTGGAGGCTCCACGGGGAGGAGTGCTGGTGCTTGGGCTGGTGGCAGATAGATGGTCACCATCATAGACGTGGCTGGCGATCTCACCTTTGAGTGAGATAAAGAGTGGGACCTCCATGACCAAGGAACATCCCACAGATTCCATGGAGGCCACTGGCATGGATAAAGCATTGGTGGCCAGTAGGCGCCGGGCCAGCCTCGAGACAAGCACCAATCCCAGTACCCGTAATGGTCCATCGAAGGCCCCTGATGCTGGTCAAGCGATGGACAGTGGGGGGGATGACGACCCCCGACTCGGATGCTGAGGAGCCTCCGGATCACTGGGATGAGGGCAGAGCGAGATCAGAGGCAGCGAGTAACCAGTCTGACCTGTCTTTCATCCAGAACGAAGCAGCGCTGTCACCGGAAGCAGTACCGTTGGTCCTGAGCATGCTGGTGCCGGAAGTGGCATCAATCTCAAAGTAAGCATCAGTACTGGAGTGTTTGACAGCACCAATTTCAAGGGCAGCGAGAGCTGCCATGGTAACATTTGCAGTGCTGACTGCAATGGTGCTGAGGAGATTCCTGGTACCCAGGTCCTCTGGACCAATCCCAGTACTGGCCCTGCTTCCACAACCGTGAAAGGAGAACACTGGGGTCCAGTGCCAACTGACCCAAGGGTCCAGCGGCTTGTTCAGTTGACAGGGTTATAAATGACACAGCCCTGACAAAGTCCTGGAAAAAAGGACAAGTCAGGGCCGAAAAGTAGAAGACGTGCAGCTGACATGGAAACAGTCGGTACCGGCATCTACCTTGTCTGTATCAGATTCAATGGACAGGCAGAGGCCAGAACCCAAGTCAGCAGTACAGGGTTTCTAACCTCCCTACTCGGTATCAGGGAAGGGTTAGAGGTACCCACGCCATCCTGCGCGCTGGCACAAACTCTGTGTCAGTCCACGCTTTTCCTGGGGGAGGTGGAAGACCAGGTCCTGAGACCTGGAGCAGTCTCGATCGGTCTTATGTGACCTTTTCCTCCATGCAGATGACAGGGAATGGCTTGTCCGTTTCTTCAGAGTGGTGCCTGCTCCAGAACACGAAACAGCTTCACTCTTGGAACCTGTGGGCGATCTCTGCCCTGATAAGGGCTTTGGTTCTGAAGCAGGCCACATGGCTTGTTCAAGCAGGTGCTGCTTTAGGCAAAAGGTCCCAAGCCACTTGAGTCTCTTTCTTGAATGATCTGCAGATTGCATAATGCTCTTTAACATGGGCCTCGCTGAGACAGCAAGCACCACATGTGGAACACTCAGCGGCATCTACTCGAAGAAGGTGTGGTTTCCCTAGTACAGATAGGCCCAAGTATAATCAGACCATTTCAGGGAGCATAATTAAGGAATAAAACCATTCCTGAAGCCATAGTTCAATCCTTCAATCACACTTCCAGAAACAGTGCTGAACATGATCTTGTCCTTGGCTACACTTTCAGTTAAAGCAGGTTCAGTGCCAGGTCAGCTTCACTCATAGCTGACATCATTATCAGCAACAAGTAATTTCCTATGTTAGACAAGTGCTAAGGGTGAAAGCATGTTCTTTATCTCCTGGACCAGGGCAATCTTTACTGGCCAGAGACCCAACCATTTTACCTGATGTCTGTGTGAACCTGATCTCTGCCTTGGCAGAGAACTACTGTACCATAACTGTGCATTTAAGAAGGCTCATTAACTAAACTTAATTAGAATTGGAAGCATGCTATGTGCAATTCACTTAACATATGAATTCAGAAGAGGTATAATAATCTAACCTTACCATGTACTTAAATGATATGCAAGTTTCTGAGCTGTGAAGGACACTGAAGCTGCTAGTCATTCCAACTTCTTAACAGAACTCCGGTAACACAATAATCCTTTATCAGATGGCTAGCCCCAAAGACAAATTTAAAACATTTTTTTTACCTTTCCATTCTTCTATTGTGTGCTCTCTTTCATCTAACTGCTTGTCTGGTATCTTTGGTGGAGGCTGCAAACAGAATTGATGCATGATAAACAACTCAAACAACTACAGTGAAATGAAAGGGAAAATGCACATCACCTAACAGGAAGGCTGTTGTACAAAGAATAGCTTTCAGAATCCCAACCCAATCTTTTAAAAATACAGCATTATGTCTGGCCACTTTTCTATACTTCATGTGATGTTTCAGACTCCTAGTGATTAATAACTGTAACAATGCAAGGAAAACTATGTTTGACAAAGGTGGCTAAATGGAGACATTGTATCTAGGTACAGCATCTTCCATGCCTGACTGCCCTTTTAGGGCATTTACTGTAAATATTCTGTAGAATTCTAGTTGCGCTATTTACATGAAATGCTGTTTAGGATGCTGAAGTGTATTCTTTAGTTCTTACTAGGTCACAGCCAACTACCCCCTTCTCTTCAGACACTGTTATTTTTCATCTTATTTCAATAAACTGGAAATTAATTGTTTAAAAAGTGATATACTTTTATGTTTCAACTAAATCACATTCACCAGTGATGATATTTGATAGCACATGCTCTTGCACTGGAGTTTTGCCTCTGGCTCCTATTTTGTTAGTGTTGAGATACTACCAAATTGCCCTAACTAGCGAAAATACCTTCTTCCTCTTTTCTTACCCTGCAGTCAATGGCTCATATTCCTGTTAAATGTAACAGGTATGCATAGGAATGACTGAGGCAAATATTTGGTTTAATAAATCCAGGCCTGATTTTCAGGAGATTTTTAAGTGCGATATTTGCATGTCTTATTTGTAGGTACAATCATCATGATTATGCATAGAAATACAGGTGAATCACAACTGCCTGAAATTTTCGCCCCTAGGTAGAAAATTCTAACAAACACATTTACCAATTTCAGCTATAATTCTGACAGTTGCAGATCAGAAATGTAGTGTATTATTATGGCAAGCAACGATACCAATCACCACATTCCAAGTTTGCTTTCTTCAGTAGAGTATTCCATTAACAAGAGACCAAAGCCAAGAACTTACTGCTTCTGCTTCAGATGGATCATACCAGACATTGATGTATGGGTGCTGCAGAGCCTCATCCACAGAGATTCTTTTAGAAGCATCTATAACCAGCATTTTTGATAACAAATCCCTTGCTTGACTGGCTGCAAGAGTGAAATTTTCTATTTAGGTTTATGCTGAATGCACATTAGACAATGTTTTAAATCTTATGAACAGACACACTTAATAGGCTTAGCAGAGAGCAGACAAATTACAGTTTTAAGGTCTGCACAGAATTCAGGATTTAGCAAAGCTGGTATTACATTAAAAAGCAAAGTCAAAATAATGAGTAAAACTGGTGAGAGTGTTTTTGAATTTGCATCACATGTAACAAGAACAAAATCTCACACGGAAGAGTAATCAGTACCAGGTCATTCTCCTCCTTCATGCAAAGAAGGCAACATGACAACTGGACATGTTTTCATGTTTGATAAGTTTTATTGATACATGTATCGCCAGTGACTAGATGGATTTATTGAAATGGCAATTTCTGGGGGAAAAAAAAATCAGAAGCTGGACAGCTACCAGAGGACTAAAAAAATATCCATGTGATAGAGAACATCAAACAAAGAAAAAAGAGAAACCTAGTAACTATTCCTTAATATGAAGGATTGGCTCCTGCCCCTCCCCCCAAATAAACCTGTCATCACATACAGGATGAGTGAATTCAGAGCAACCAAACTCTAGATTGGTTTCAAATTGGCTTGTATATGAGCACTGTGACATGTAGTGAAAAGTGGACTAAGTATGAAAAAAGGTTGATAGATTCATAGACTTTAAGGTCAGAGGGGACCATCATGATCATCTAGTTTGACCCTGTCAAGGATGAATCCCCACTCTGGCACTTCGAGTGCAGAAGGTAGGGGCCCACAAGGATTCTAAAAATTAATACGTGACACTCCAGGCTTGGTAAACGCTGCCACCACCCAAATGCAAAACCCCCCCTTGGACTCAGAAAAGAACACTTGGGAATTCTTCCCTGTGGAGTACCCTCAAGCCCTTTCACACCTCCCCCCCCCCCCCCCCCCAGGAAGAGCTGAGAAAGAAATAAAGGAAATTAGCCGTGCTACTGGCTGATCAAACAACATGCACAAACCTCTTAGGACACCAAAAAACCAGTCCTGTTCTTAAAAAGGGTAAATTTTATTAAAAACAAAAAGGAAGAAAATATATCTGGAATGCAGGCTTTTGCTAGATTTTAAAAGAGCAATTACAAAATTAAGCACCCAAAATAGCTTTCTTGGGGGTTGAATTTAAAGGTTACAAGCAAACAAAAGCATCTGGGGTTAGCACAAGGAAGTCCACAAGTCTTAAAAAATAAACAGAAATAAACCTAATTGCATCTTTCTAAACATTCCTAATTTACTTACATATTTGGGGGAGTTTCAAATAAGTAATTCTAGGTAGAATCTGATGATTTCTCATACCTGGCTTAAAGCTGCTTATAGTGTAGTTATAGCCCTGACTTTGCTCTGTTCCCCCCTCTCCAGAGAACAACCATAGACACAAAGGGAAAGCTTCCTTCCCAATTTAAAAAAGTTTTAGTCTTCCCATTAGCTCTTTTGGCCAGGTGCCCCTTTTCTTTACCTGGGGGACTTTTTTAACCTTTGCAGGCAAAGCAAGCAGAGAACTGCTACCAAGAGGGATTTTACAGCTAACTGGCTGGCTGGATGTCCATAAAAGCCCCACTCCCCCCCACCACCGGCCACAGACCTCCTACACATTGCAGCCGCATAACCTCTCCTACCCACCTCTGCAATAGGCCCATAACCTCTGGTTGTGTTACTGAAATCCTCACATCATGATTTAAAGGCTTCTAGTTCATACCAGCAAATGACCCATGTCCCACGCTACAGAGAAATGTGAACCTTCCTCCTTCTCCCCCAGCGTCTCTGCCAATCTGACCTGGGGGAAAATTCCTTCCTGACCCCAAATATGGCAAAGTTAAACCCTACGCAAGTGGGTGAGACCGACCAGTATACTGAGGGAGAGGTCTCCCACCATACAGTCAAATTATCAATGTTGGGTCCAATTTTATTTAACATCTTTATTGATCACCTGGAGGAGGTGGTGAAAAAGCAGACTAATTGGGAGGTGAGCAGAGCAAACTCCAACCAGGTCAGAGGAGCTAAACAAATGGACAGGAAATTAAACAAGTGGGAAGTGTACAGGGCTAGTACAGCTAGGAAAAAATATCCCTATCAGTTTAACAAGCTGGATATACTAGGAAAGCAATTGGGCAGGAACTTGCAGTGTAATATTGTGGCAAACTCACCTAAAAAGGCCAATGAAATTTTGGATGCAACACACAGAGCCATCATGAAATGAACCTGGGATGCAAGTCACCCCCTACACTGTATTCCACCTGCAAAACTACAACGATAGGTGAATGCTGTATTTAGGCATCTCAATGTTGAAGAGAAACAGAATTGGTGAGAATTCACAGAGAAGCAAAAAAAAAAAAAAAAAAAAAGTGATTAAGGGGATGAAGAGGGTAACTAAGCTTAGTTGTACTGGTTCATGACCATTAAAAAGGAAGGGAATCTGAAAAACAGTTTACAAGAGTTTGAAATGTGTAAACACTAAAGAGGGAAAGAATCATTTAGGACTGTCCACTAGGAGTAAAAAGGTGAAAAACAGGGGAAAATATTTCTGACTGACTCTGGAACTGAATCAGAACAGTCTCTCAAAATAATGGGGGGTATCCATATCACTTGAGTTACTCAGAACTCAACAGGATAAAGTAATGTAGGAGAAAGTCTCATAGTAGATAGGAAGTGTTAGGGTTAGGAGATGGACGCGCTAGATTATCTTTTCAATATAGAGTACCAAGGATTCATAGATTTTAAGGCAAGAAGGGGCCATTATGATCTTCTAGTGTGACCTCCTGTAGAACACAGGCCAGAAAACTTCCTCCAAATAATTCCTAGAGCAGATCTTTTAGAAAAACATCCAATCTTGATTTTAAAATTGTCAGTGAGGGAGAATCCACCACTGTCCTTGGTAAATTGTTCAATGGTTAATTACTCTCATAATTAAAAATGTACTCTTTATTTAGGCAAGGATATTTAGAGAAAGTAAATACAAGTAAAATCTTGTAGACAGCAGAGCTAGCCATATTAGGGAAGCAATTCTAAAGTTCAGTTAATTCAGTGTAAGAGCCTCTATCACTGCAAGTGTTTTTACAATGTGGAGCTTCCAGTGTTTCAAAATTACCTCACTGCATAACTAAAAACGGTACAAGAAACCATTCTCCATATGTAAACCTAGAGGCAAAGAGGAGAGTTCTGAGCATTTCAATGTCTCCTTTCTTCTTCCCAGGAATCCTCTTACCCCTAAGCGGGCTATGGTAATAGTGCTGGTCAGTACCTTCCTTGGCTGATCGTGGAAATGAAAAATCCCCGTTTGAGATGCAACCTAGGCTGTCCTGTGGACAGGCAGGGGCTATAATAGTGAGCACCTTCCATTCTCCTTTGATCCCCAAGTGACTTTTTCCAAAGCTCTGTAACAGCAGGCAACAACAGACCATATTGCTTCAAAGCACTACCAGGTTAATCATCTTTTGCTAGAGTAGAAAATGGGATGAGCTTATGCTAGTCTACTGTGCTAAGTAGCAGCTGACTTCTAGCACCAAGAAATTCTTATTTCCAGAATGAAGGGATCCCAGAGCCAAAGGCATGGGTAGACAAGATAAAGTAATGTACATCCGTTTTTTGCATCTCTAAAGAGAAAAGAATTCTGGTTACATAGCTTACAACAATAGCTTTCTTTTTTGCCTTTTCCTTCCACCCCACATTTCCTCCATCATCCATACCCCTCTCCAAGCAGTTTTAGTGTCAGCTGTAAAGGAAAATATCTGTTTCTGGGTAACAAAGAAGCTACTACAAGAATATGTAGCAGTAGCTCAGGAGAAAACAAGAAAGAGGAGATAGAAGTAATCCCAGCACATACATCCCATCCCTTGGTAACAACATTTTAAAGTTTAACTCTTTTCATCTGACAATGGACAAAATTTAAACTTTCATCCACGAGGCTACTACAATATGAAAAAACTGATACAACATACATGTACAAAGATCTTACCTTTAAGTTTGTTGTGCTCAGAATCAGCTGGGAAAAGTACATCTGGGAAGAGTTTCTCAAAACTATATCCAGCATATTTAGGTCTGTTCTCCACATAAGTCCGCACTGTTGGCTGCAATTTCTTCATGAATTCAGGGCATGGTGTTCCTAGCTGCTCAATAACTTTATTCCACTGATCAATATCTAAGGTAAAGTAGCTAAGAAAAACATGGCATGGCTAACATTCAGCACAAAGGCTATGTTAAAACAATACAAAATATCTAACAGAGATGAAGGTAGCAGGCCATAATAAATAAAAAGACACTATTAGCTTGTTCAAGAGAACAGTGATGATGAATAATTGTAAGCTTGGCTGAAGAGTAGTGCAGCTAATACTGATTTTACCCATAAAATATTCAGACCTGCCAAAGGATACACTTGTAGAAAGTACAGTGAGTTAAAAACCCACTGAGCTAAAGCAAATCTCAAATATAAGTTTAACAGAAACCTACCACGTTTACTTTTTGTATAATTGTCCTTGAGAGCAGACATAGTTGAGTTCTGTTTGATTCAACTCCGAAATTTGCTAGGCATCATTAAGGCATTCGAGGGAAAAGCCACTCACTGGTGTTCTATCTATATACTCAATAGCCTGACTCAAGCTCTGGCTGTGCAATACATGAAGTGTGTACTAATTACGAGAGAGGTCACATTTGGGCAACGTAGACGTGCCCAACAGGGTTGAAATCCTGGCTCCACTGAAGTCAATGGGAACTTTGCCTGTGCTGCTACTCACTTAAGTGCTAGATACTACAGTCATGAGCACATAATAAAATGCCTATGGAGTATAAGATGTATCTAACAAAGCCCCATAAATATAATACAGCTCTCATTTAAAATGTCATAAGTACATGAAAGTTCTAATTACAATAAGTCATAAAATGAAAGCCAAGTGTTCAAACTTGAATGAACAAAGATAAGTGCCTAAATAAGAGCGGCCTAATTTAGCACCCGGTAAAGTTAAACAAAAACTGGGGTTGCTCAGCAGATGTGAAAAAAAATTAAGCTATTTTTATTAAGACACCTTAACCTTGGGCATGCATATTTGAAAATGTGGGCCCTCAAGTCTTAACAGCAAGTGTCTCCAATTCAATAAGGTACTTGTCGTGTTGAAGTATGCAACAAGTCCCACTGAAGTCAGTAAGATTACTCATGTGCGTGAAGTTAGATATATTTAAGATGTATTTAAAAAATTAAGCTGAATCAGGGCCAGTGTCTCAAATAAATAACTGCAGCCCCGACAATTGGATGATGAAGAGCAAGACCGATAATTCTGTTCCTATCTGGAAATATTGGAAATAAGAATTTAAGGGTTTGGGCTTTTTCCAGTAGCTTTACCTTTAAAACCAACAAATCCGGAACGTAATGCTTGGTTTAACCAATGAAATTAGTCAAAGGGTTTGCGGGAGGAAATGAACAGAACTCTGCACAAACAAAACTTCTGATTCTTAGTAATGTCTACTGGTGATGCAGATTCTTTCAGTCCAGTTTCCATCTAACAAGTCCTCGGCTAGAAGTATCTTTAATATGGCAATGCCCAGAGAGAGAGACACTGAGACACTACAACTCATTCACTGAATGGAAACACAGGCCCGGTAGGTATTTCTAAAAGATGCTTTGAAGATTCACTTTTTACTGTATTTTATATCAATATAGTCAGCTATTTAAAATCATCATCTCTGGAGCTTTCCATCATCTCTTGTAGCACACAAAGCGTAACCTGAGACAACGTGACACAAGCCGGACTGGTTAGGAATTTTTTAAATGTCCACTTACAAACACAAAAAGTAGCACTGCTGAAGTATTTAGACAATAGCTGAGATTAGTAGAACAGTAGATAACTCGATAAAATGTTCAGTTAAAAAGGAAAATCAAAACATATAACAGGTAAAGCACTGTACAACAAAAGTCATCCAACATAATTATGGAAACACCCAAAAGCAATGGATAGGCATTATATAAAAATCTAAAGTGAAAATAAAAGGGTAAAAACCTGCAAGTGGATAGCTTCTCATCTCTAAAGTTAGTTTGCATGAATTGCTAAATGCAGCGCTGCAAGCTACTGTTATTTGCTTTGCTTTTTTAAAAAAAATGATATTCCTATAAACAACTTTGTGACAATCAGAACTAAAAATCATGAACTCACAAATGGTATTTTGAAACAGTAATTTAAACAATGTCGTAGCAGTCAGCAGTGGAGCAGACAAAGACTACTCTGACATGGACCTGAAATGCGGCTGTATGTTTGGACCTTTCAAAACTACATCCTAGGCCAAAGGTAAGGATACGATCTGTACCAGGAAATAAAACACCACCTTTGATCATTTCTCCCATGATGCACCCAACTGACCAAATGTCAACTGAAAACAAAATGCAATGACATTAACATAAAAAGGTAGTTATTAAAATAAAATAAAAAAATAATCCACATATACGTGAAGTAATTATAAAAAAGCAGTGTACAATGGAAATGAGTGAGGGTGAATGTGTGCTAACTACGGTACCAGCAGAGACTATGTCCTACTGCTAGATGCAGCCTGAGTATAACTGAAGTTCTTACCTCAACAATTTTTGAAATGTATCACAAAAAAATTCATGTCCATTTAAGAAAAAAATTGACCCATATGCATTTTCACGAGAGAACATTAGAACGTTAATCACCTAACTAATTCAACCTGCTGCAGAAGCACAAGGATACAGTCCCTTCCTGGAAAGAGGATTTTGTGGCAAACCATTTCGCCCATAATGCACCCCACAGACCATAAATCCACTATGTTTGTAGCACAAAAAGAAGGAAAAGCAAAGCAAACGGTCATTTAAAATTAAAGAAGCATAACATGACTGCATCCTATCAACTGCAGACAGCACAGGAAGGAAAGAAATCATTGTGGTATTAAGCAGTGCAACTATTTTAACACACAGTATCTTTAAGAATTATCTTTTCATCTGGCTCAAAGAAAAGTCAGAAGAATAGCCTTTTGCTTAAAACACCGTCTGAAGATAAAGTGAGAGAGATGCACACATATCAGACAGTTTAAAGCCCATCTTGAAGTTCTGGAGCTTGAAATAACAACATGTAATTATTTCCACAAATAGATTTGCTTGGAATAGCAAAGATAAGTGTATCTGGTTTAAATGTTTCATTGTGCTTGCAAACGTCAGTCATTTTAAAGCTAGCAAACCAAATTGTTGTTTGAAAGAAGAAAGCGTGTTTCAGTAGTGCATACTTTTAGAGCAGAATTTATGGGTTACTAGCTAAATTTGATTAAGTAGGAACAGAAGAAACTTTTGCCAAGTATTTCCTGAAGAGTGCTTTACTGTGCAGTCCTCTCTCCCTTTAAACAAAAAGGGAATACAAGCAGTAAAAGATCATTTAGCATTTTAGAGGATCAGTTAACAAGATTAGTATGTTCCTGGAAGTAGTTAGACTAGAAATAATTGATTTAAAAATACTTCTCCAGCAACATCAGAACGGACTGTTGTCTGATACAAAAGAAGCCAACACTCATAATAATATGAGTTTGTATATAAAAAGTATTTAGACTTTCTGCCCTACCTCTCACTTTCTCTAAAAAAACCTCAACCACCATGGAAGACATCCCCACTGAAGTACAAGTTTACTTTTTACAGGTATGCCAATTTTTTTGCTACTGTTGCTGATTTTTATGCAAGAGTTTTCTTGAAATCAGAGTGATGAATTTTTATTATTACTATTGGCTACTTGTCAGACACTAGCTTAGAATTTCACTGAAGTAGAAAACAATGGGTTTTAAGTGAGAACACTTGCATAATAAAAACATGTGTAATAGTATTGACTTAAACTACAAACAGCGTAGCTTTTTACTCAAAATATTCTCTTTCCCCATGTTTAAGAGTTCCTCTAAAATATTACCTAAATCAATCTCCTGATTACAATCACAACTCTACAGATTAGGTGTTAAAATTAAGGGCCTGGTTCATTTTAAAAAAATTTGTTGATTTTAAATCCCAGATCATAATTACATGAGTTGTGGCACAAATTGCCACTACATTTGAAGATTGGTATTAATATTGTCTTTATAAACTGTTTTCAGGTATTTAAGAACAATGCATTTTTGGCACAAAACTTAAAAGACAAAAAAACAAAAACAAGAGGTAAAATTGTGTTCTTGACAGTTTAATAAATGTTGGTTGTTTCACCTGCAAAGCAACTCTCTGCTCTCATGAAGAGAAATGCACCTGAAACCTACTGGAGATAGTCTGGGCTCAAAATGATAAAAGTGAATTGTGTGGAGAGTGAGGGAAGAGCAACAGTATATGAGCATCAAAGATTTCTCTTCATGCATCAAAAGCCAGGGATTTTAACAGGCTCAAATGAGTTAATGTTAGAAACAACTTCTTTGCTCACCCTTCAACATTTCCAGAAGTTTGCTCTGAAGAACACCATCAATTACAAAGGTTTCTTTACAAAGATTTCCTGAAGCTAAAATTTAACCAAGCCTTAAGAGATGGTCTCAGGAAGTTTGGAATAAAAGATCTCAGGTCAAAGATGATCTCGATTAAACATTTCCATATCACTTTTCCTATTCTTCTAATTGTGATAAAGTGTCTGTTGTCTAAAATCCTTACATGAGAAGCACTTACTCCTAATTAAAATTCCAACGGGGGGTGTGGGGGGAAACTATGTTAAAGTGGAAGTAAAGCTGATATTACATATTGGTAATAAAGGGTAAAAATATTACAGGAATGTTTGATTTTCCTGGATTTATAATACCTGGTTTCAGATAATCTCTGTAATGTTTTTTATCCTTAAGTTACTGACACACATGCTGAACCGTAACTCCATTTTAACAGTTTTTCGTCTGGAACTTTTCTATTTTTTTTTTTAAATTAAGATTTCATACAAAAACACTAAACAAGAAACCCAAAGAGAATGTTAGCATGTGATATTTCTATTAAAGATACATACTATCAACCTTAAATCTTTTTCAGCTCTTTTTGATCAGCCAATGTGCAATGGTAAATCTGGTCCTTAAATTGCCTAGCCTGTGTTTCTACTTTTTAATTGGCCAGTGTGTTCTGACTGCTTTGGTGCACCAGGGAATCTGTCATTGATTTGTACAAATTCTTGTATAAGACATCTGTACTAACCAATACATTTGCTCCATTCCAGAGTATGTTAGAAGGTAATTCCTGTCAAAAGGCTGGTAATACTATTAGCCCCGCAAAAGACAAGCCTTAATTATTTATTTATTTTTTTAAAAGGAAATCTGCTGCCAGATTGCAACTTACATAACTGTACAATTAGGTCTGAGACAACAGGCCATAATAACGCAAAGGGTGCGATTCTGCTTTTAAAGAATGCTTCTCTCTTGGGGAAAAGTCCTGTTTGTTTTTTAAAAAGGTTTGCTTGTCCCTTTTCTTCTCAAATTAGCCACTTTAAAGCCCCAGAAAAAAGGAAATAAGTGCCCGAGCTAGCCTGATCAGCTAGGTAAATTCAGAGTGGAAAAACACCTTCATCCCTTGCTTGCCTCACTCAGCATTGGGTTTCTAAATAATAATCATAGAATCATAGAATCTCAGGGTTGGAAGGGACCTCAGGAGGTCATCTAGTCCAACCCCCTGCTCAAAGCAGGACCAACCCCAACTAGATCATCCCAGCCAGGGCTTTGTCAAGCCTGACCTTAAAAACCTCTAAGGAAGGAGATTCCACCACCTCCCTAGGTAACCCATTCCAGTGCTTCACCACCCTACTAGTGAAAAAGTTTTTCCTAATATCCAACCTAAACCTCCCCCTCTGCAACTTGAGACCATTACTCCTTGTTCTGTCATCTTCTACCACTGAGAACAGTCTAGATCCATAATAATAATGCATAGCTCTTACCTCGCCCTTTATACAGCTTTTTGGAGGAACATACACACTAATACAAGATAACAGTCTTAGGAGGAAAACATAGACCCAGCCTCACAAAAAAACTATTCACTCACCCACCTGGAGTAACTTTTTCATCATGGTCTTAGGCTATGTCTACACTACAACTTATTGCTGACTCTTCCCTGCACATTTATATCTGCCCCTGGACATTTCCACTGCTTGCATCCGAAGAAGTGGGTATTCACCCACGAAAGCTTATGCTCCAAGACCTCTGTTAGTCTATAAGAGGCCACAGGACCCTTTGTCGCTACTACAACTTATGTTGGCATAATTTATGCCACTCAGGGGTGTAAATAAACCATCCCCCCTGAACAACGTAAGTTGCACCAAGATAAGTGTCAATGTGGACAGCACTATGTCGCCAACATAGCTACCGCCGCTCGCAAGGACTGAAGTACTTAAGCCAACAGGAGAGCTCTCTCCCGTTGGCTTAGAGCGGCTACAAGAGAGAGCTTCCAGTGGCACAGCTGCATCTAGTGTAGCAGTAGCCTTCATAAGGGCAGGTGACTAGTTTTTGTTCCTGGGCTTGTAAATACTAAACCAATCCGGGGAAATCAAGAGATGAACTGATTTGCCCAACACCACACAGTAGCCTTGACGAGCCTAGAGGAAGGTTTCAGAAAGTTTCCCCATCGTGCTCAAAAAAAGTTTAGCTCCACTGATGGCAGCAACATTAGGAGCCCTAACACAGATAAGCTGATGACTGCTGACAGCACGTTAAGCACTATGTCATTTAACCATGCGCAGAGTTGGTCTAATCAATAAGGCCTGCAGCAGCTGATGACCCTTATAAATTAGGCCTCCACATGGTGCCAACATCAGTGGACCTGAACTAGTGACAGCAAGGGAGGGAAATTTTTGCCCAAGGGTAAACAAGGCTGCTGAGCCAGTGGCAGAACGGGGAACAGAATGCTGGTATTTCAGGAATAGCAACCAGGGTATTACACATTCCAGATAGTTCCTGAATGTGTAACTTCCCTCAAATAAATGTTGTCTGACACTCCTCTTGCTTTCTTTTACTACTACTACTATAGTTACAGATGAAGGGCCAGAGGAAGAGTAACACCAATTTAAAGTGATAAAAAGGCCAGCAAGAAAAGGGAGGGAGCAAAACTGGCCTACCTCATGAACTTTCTTTGGATTTCTGAACCTATAACTTATTATGGACTCCAACAGAACACCTCTTAAAGAAGATGCTCTGCATCATCATCATGGCAGTTGCACTGGTAAATTATTTTACACTCAACTAAAGAGGAAGTTAATTTATTAGAACTGGCACATTTTAAAATAGAAACAAATTAATCCCAGTAGTGAGTGGGCTCAGATTGCATATCCCTCTTTGGAGTGTCTCTTTCAAAAAGTAGCAAATATATTCCAATGTAGCCTTTTCCTTTCTTATGTCACTTTAGGAGAATACTTGCTTTCACATTAGTTATAAACATGCCCAGTGATGAACTCTCAACCCAAGATACTCTATAGATTAAGACAGATAGTACATATGGGGAAAGTGCATTTCTCACTTTTTGCAGGTGAAACATACCACTGTCCCAAGTAGATTATTTATCTTTTTAAACAAACAAGACCCCCAATTTTTTTTAAAATCAAATGTAAACATTTCAAATAGGTTTTATTAAATATGAACTATTGGGTGTACCTATATTACACATTTTGGTCACAGTATTACTTTTTAAAAGTTTCTACAGCTTGAAAAACATTAACATGTAAAATGTGGTGTGCCAAACAAAAAATAAAAGCTATGTCAAAGAAAGACTATATTTGCTGACCGTTTTCTTTGTATCCCATCCCTAGGATGACCTCTGGTGCTCTGTAGTAACGAGTCACTACATAAGGTGTCATCATAAAACTAGTTCCTGCAGTTCTGGCCAGTCCAAAGTCAAGAATCTTCAAAGTGCAGTCTGATTTTACTACTATGTTACTGGGCTTTAAATCCTTAAAAAGAAACATCATACATGACTGCTAAGACAAGAACAAAACACTCTGCAGTTCACATCTTAAAGAAAATAACCACTGGCATAAAAAATGAAAAACTGGGCCATTGTTATAACTTCATTCTTCCAATTTCTTTTTCTTGTATGAATTAATTTTCTTATCTTCAGCTAATCAAAGAATTAAACCTCTGGTATTACTCTGCAGCAGTTTATGTAACAAGTAGGGGGAGAAAAACACAACTAAGGTTACTAGATATATTAGTAATGTTTGAAATAATTTGGGGTTAGTGTGAAATGTTAGCACTCAGACAAGTATTACAAATTGCTCAAGGGAATTACAGTACCAAAGGGAAACAAGAATGGTTGAATTATTAGAGATAATGTCACAGCAGGATTTTTCATCATAAATGGTATTCAAAATATGAAGATTCTTACAATTTAATCAAGCAAAACTTTTTATAGTTAAAATGCACCCGTTAAAAAAGTGAGTTCCCCTGCATCAACTCTACCAATCAAGGTTGCATTACCTCTTTTGATTTGTTGTAGATATTTCTCTGAATGATCAGAAGGAAATTCATGCTTGCAAAGGTTTAGTTTGCAATAATGATTTGGTTGCTCATTGGTTAACCAACTTTAAGTTTAATAACGACAGAACCCTGAACTGCCATTGCAAAAACTTCCAGAAGATAACCCTGCACCTTTAAAAACAAAAATCAAAATACCTTCACAAAGTTTCAAGGCACTTTAACTGGAAGATTTGCAACTGAACTCTTCAGTTGAGCTCTACAACCAGATTTTGATTTTCCATTGCCCCTTTTAAACTCAGTCTCCCAAGATGCTTTACAAAGCTATGAGCTACATACTCACGCAGCGTCTACAGAAGCATACATGGCAACCATTTTGTTCTAAGCCATATCTTCCACACCTTTAGCTGTCACAGAGCAAATGCTGGCCATAACATCAGAAGGTTTGTCCTAAAAACATCATGAGATCTCTCTCTCATTCCCACCTAACTGATCACTAGAGGAGTGATTTCCAAAGGACAGAATTACCATGGGATATAAGACCAAGATCTGACACCCCTTTGAGACAGAAGATATTGATATAGGTGGTTTTTATATGGTAATTTTCAGGCTTTCAATGAACCTCTCAGATATACAAGAATGCTGCAACACTACAAAACATAAAGTAAATCAAACCAGTGTACAGGAACATTTGAAGTCAGTCACCTTCCCATCTCTCCCCAAATCATATGCTAGGAGAATGTTTTTGAAGATATGATGCATAATGAAGGCTTCTATCGACTCTAGAGATAAGTCTTCTGCTTATAAGTGTGGCAAATTGCCGGCACTATTATGATGGGTCCTGCACTTTCTCTTCTTGTGGGGGGGTTTCAGGGTGCCATTTCTTGCCCCTGAACTGGGGTAACAGCTATCCTACTAGTATCCCAGGGAAGGGGAGTGGAGAGGGAGGGACCCAGGCCCGCCCTCTACTCCGGGTCCCAGCCCAGGGGCCCTATGATAGCAGGTGAACCACTTGTACCAGTGATTCTTTCCCCTGGGCTACTTCCCTCTCCTGACCTTCAGCTTGTGGGGCTTCCTGCCTTCCCTCTGCACAAGCCAGGTGTCCCTTTACCTAGGATCTTGGTCTTCTTAGCCCGCTGCAGCACTTCTCAAAACTCTCCTCCGCTTTCCTCCGAACTGCTCTTTGTTCCACCACCAATCCACTCTGCTTCACTCCTCCAAACTGCTCTCTGCTCCACCACCAAACCACTCTGCTCCAACTCCTCCTCACTCTGCTACAGCTCCTCCTCTGGCTGATTGAAGCAGGGGGATTTTATCAGGTGACTGGCTTCAGGTGCTCTAATTGGTTTCAGGTGCTTTTAATTAATCTACAGGGAATAAGGCTTCTCCTCATCCTAGATCACTCTCCTGCTGCCTTCTGGCCATGCTGTATCACATAAGATACTCAACATTTATTTATTTTATTCAAGTGTGATGAGACATTTCAGCTACTTAAGACAATAATTATTTTAGATTGTGCTGGAGTTGTGTTTATATCCTGTTTTAATAGTTACTGTTGTATATATGCAGATTTCTGTTATGGGAATGGAATTATTATAGGACCTCTGGAGCAGTCTTGTTTCCCCATCAATAAATCATGTGGCATCTCAGCCTGCCACAACATTGTTGTATTAAGCAAATTCACTCTCTTCAAAATTGTGAGGCTAGAATTGAGGAAAGATTTTACCATCACCATCACCAGGAAATAATCCCCCTCACACACACACACCCGTGTCATTTGCACGCAGAAAGTAAATGCCTCCATAAGCATATCCATTCTTCAATTTCCTTCCAGTATTTGACCTCCAGAAAGTCTAGAAAATTTGAATGCAACTACAAATCAACAAGACATGTAGCCTAACGTGCTTGAGAATTCCCATGGCTAGTACTGCCACAAGGTACATTTTAAACTCATTCAGGTGTACAAATATACACATTTTCATTATAGCAGGGGCTCAAAAGCCTGACGTGGGAGTGATGCAGTGATTAGAGCAGGAAATTGATATGAAGAGCCTGGATTGTATACCCAACTCTCTCACTGACATTCTGCATGCCCTTCAGCAAGTCACTCCAGACATCGCTGGGACTCAGCTCAATCACCATTTTCTACCTGCAAAATGGAGACTAAAGCATATTTCTAGAGCTGTTGCAGGTTAAACCCTTGTGAAATGCTTTGACTATTCTGGGAACAGGTGCTCATGTACAAAGTATTAGTAAGGTTAAGCTATCTGTAGTCAAATCTATACTGAGAAGTAAAGATGTGAAGGCTATGCATTTTAATTATATATATGTATGCACTCTGTACAATTTGCTTAGCCAGTAAAAATTGTGGGGACTTTCCTTTTTTAGCCTTTACAGTACATGTATTGTGCTTCTGTCATGTTAGTGCATATCAAGCATGCTACTGCTTGAAGCAAGTATTTCCACAAGCAATGCAATATGTCCTGCAGAGAAGCGTTTATACAGTACTTTACACCTTCAAAGCACTGTGCAAATATTAACTCTCAACCTGTATGAGGTAAACTTTATTATTTCATAGAGAAGCTAAGTAACCCAATTATGCTTCATTAATGGTAGAGCAAGATTTAGAACTCAGGAGTTCCTGACTCCCAGGTGCCATGACATACCAAGACCCCAAATGCACCACATATAACCACAGAAAGATATAATATGGGATGAACAGCGTCAACAGGAAAATTGCCATTAGACATTAATGATATTGTTGCTGAAGACCTGGCTAAATAAAATCACTGCTGAAACTATGTGTTCCACATAAAGCTAAGGTCCTTTGCAAATATCCCTTTTCTTCAGAAGGTTTGTTGTAACCTGCTTGATAGACACAAAGCACACTAAAGCTTTACACCTTTAAGTACAAATGATTAATCAATGCAAAATTAAGCAATGCAACGTTTTTCATGAACAGCAGGCTGATCTTTCTATGAAGGCTGAGAATGAACGGTCATAATATGGGAACCTGCAGGTGAAATTGATCCATGTGTGTCATTCAGAGCCATTAACGCATTTAAAGATCATTATTTACACAGCAAATGTGCCAAAAGTTAGCCTTGCCGAACAGGTCATCCTGTGAATTTATACTGCGCTACAATATGAAGCAATTCAAATGCTTCAGGAATGTCAGTACAAATTCTAAACTACAACTACCAGGAAGCACTGAAGCTAGATTTCCTGATTTTCAAACTATCACCCACCACCAATAATATCTGGAACTAAACTAAACTAAACACTGTGGTGGAGAAGTAGCTCCTTTTATAATTGTGATTGAATCAAAGTTTCCATTCACCTGCAGGTTCTCTGAGAGCAGGGGCTCTGTATTATGGTGCGCTTAGAAGGTCTGAAAGGAGACTGCCCTGCAACTCCTAAAACTGACAGAATAGGTCCTCCCTCCTATGTATTTCAACATGGGTTAGGCCGCAGGGGTAGGCAACCTATGGCATGGGTGCCAAAGGTGGCATGCGAGCTGATTTTCAGTGGCACTCACTACCTGGGTCCTGGCCACCAGTCTGGGGGGCTTTCCATTTTAATTTAATTTTAAAAGTGAAGCTTCTTAAACATTTTTAAAACCTTATTTACTGTACATACAACAATAATTTAGTTATATATTAACGACTTATAGAAAGAGACCTTCTAAAAATGTTAAAATGTATTACTGGCACGCGAAACCTTAAATTAGAGTGAATAAATGAAGATTCGGCACACCACTTCTGAAAGGTTACCCATCCCTGGGTTAGGGGAGGGCATTCTCGCCAAGTATGTCCATACTATTGGGATTTCTTTTCCTCAGCGAAAAAACCCTAGAAAAATCCATACTATAAACCTCTGAAAAATATCAAGGTTCTACAACTAAGCACTCAAAAGACAAGAAACGCCAAGGTTGCATGTGTGGCCTCTCTTTGCACCCTGGGTGTACGCATTATAATGGAGACTTTGATGACACATAATAGTGTCACAAAAATCACACCGAATTTCTCATACACCATAGTATCAATCAATTTTTTGGCACCATCCTAAATAAACAAATTCAATATTCTGAAATTTTTTATCTGGTATACAAAGGGAAATACAAACATTGAAATGAAAGAGTACAGTAATTCTTCACTTAACGTTGTAGTTATGTTCCTGAAAAATGTGACTAAGCGAAATGGTGTTAAACAAATCCAATTTCCCCATAAGAATTAATGTAAATGAGGGGCTTAGGTTCCAGGGAATTTTTTTTCACCAGACAAAAGGCTATTTGATAGATAGATAGATATTACACACACACTATAAGTTTTAAACAAACAACTGAATACTGGTACACAGCGATGATGATAGTGAAGCTTGGTTGACGAGTCAGAGGGTGGGAATTTCCCAGGGAATGCCTTAAAATGAACTAGCACTCCACTGAGCCCTCAAGGGTTAACTCTCACACTCTACAAGCCAGCAGGAAAGGAGGGAGGGCAGACAGAGATAAAGGAGAAATGCACATCTCTAAGTACACTGCCTTGTTAATTAGATCAGCAAGCCCTGCAGCTTCTGCCTCAAACAGCAGCTCCCTCCCTCATGTGTCCCCCCTGCTCTATGGAAGATGGGGTAAGCAAGGTGCAGGGGGACATTAGCCCCCCTCTTCTTCTCCTCCTCCACACACAGCAAGCAGGCAGGAGTCTCGGGAGCAGCACATGGCAGTGGGGGAAGGGACATCTGAACTGCCATTGATAGCCTGCAAAGGAGGATGTTAGAAGGGAGCAATTCACAACTTTAAACCAGCATGTTCCCTAATTGATCAGCAACTTAAGAACGAAACAACGTTAACCGGGACGACTTTAAGTGAGGAGTTACTGTACATGGAAAAATAGTAATAGCACACAAAAACTACAGGTCAAGTACAACAGGGTGAGTATATCAGAATAATGATAAAAATTTTCCTGGCATATACATATCCAAGTAAATTACCTTGGATAGTTAACTGTCTCATCCCCTGAATTGCACCTAAGGAAGGCTGCACTGCTGATTGAAGAGAATGTATAGTACATGTGTGCTGAAAAATAATTAAATGCATACCGAGATGAGAACTTATAGTCAATACACACACACATATATAATTAAATATCGTAACAATGAAAACAGAGTAAGCAAACAAAGTATTATAAGTTGCTGCATATTACTAAGATTGTAAAATATATATTTATTTATTTGAGAAATCATATACAATTATGTAACTGTAAACAGTATTGTAATGCATGGACAACTTAACTTCACAATTTCCTGACCTGAGTGCCTAATTAAGCAACCTTGACTTAATATAAACAACACAATGAGGAAACAGTTAGGAGGCTTACAGGATAGAATTTTCCAAGCTACACGGTTGTATAAAGTTTCACTCACAGACTAGACAATATTTGATTATGCAGAGAATTTTAGAGGTGCAAATGTGTTTGTTATTTTAAAAAATGGAGAAATAAAGATTACATTATGGCTGTTTAAAAATATATGGAATTTCAGGTTTGGTTACCAAAAAACTAAACAAGAGCTTAGTTGGTTTAACCTATTAGAATAAAAAGTCACTCTTTTCCAGGTATTCTTTCCTTCTGATATCCACTGGGATAAGAATTCTACTGCAAATTAGAGGAGGTGATGCAACCTATTATACAGATTTTGAACAATTTAGTCTAGCCAAATTGAGATCCAGTTCAGGATGGACTCAGACTTTTGTTTCAAATGTACACACACACACCTCCCCCTCGCCCCCCACCCCCCGACACCTAACAACGCAGGCTTTGAAAGTATATACATGATTTCCATATTAATACAATTTTTCCTGGCTCCTTAATACTGAAGGAAAGAACATTAGGCGGATTTTAAAAAGTATAGTATATCACTAACCCTATGTATAATTCCAGCAGAGTGAAGATGCTTGATACCACACAGCATCTGATAAAGAAGGTACGACATTCGTTCATGGTCTAGCTCCATCTGAATCACTTGGCAGAGATTTGCATCCATGAGCTCCATCACTATGTAACTTATGAAACAACAACAAATGAGTAATTAGAAGATAAGGTATATTGTCTGAAGTCCATTCCACTGCACACGCTTGTGACAAGTAACTAGTTACAAACTTGGGTAAAAATTAGACTTACACATCTTGAAATTCTTCCAAGGATTTCTGTGGTGTGAACACATTCAGTAGGCCAATTATCTGTGGAGAGAAATAAAGAAAACTCACAAATGTTCAACAAATAGATTTTGCTTACCTGTGCAAAACACAAAATTGGTGTCTAGAAAAAGTAAAACTTGGTCTAAGAAGTCTCCTGATCATACAAGTGCACTTTGCTCTCTAGTATGCATAATCCCATAGTCATTGTTAAGAACTGCGTTTACCAGCTTTCCAACTATTGCTGCCAACCCTCCAGGATTGCCCTGGAGTCTCCAGGAATTAAAGATTAGTGTCTAATTAAAGTTTATGTCATGTGATGAAGCCTCCAGGAATATGTCCAACCTAAATTGGCAACCCTATTTCCAACCTAACTTCTGAAGTCAGAGACTACAGCACTTTTGCACAGTAATATGCATGATCACTGGCAAAGTGTATGTCCAAATAAACTGCCCATGTAGTAACAGGATGAAGCGACACAGGAAGATTGAGATACTTATTTTGTGCGCTGGACAACTGGAAGAGCTGAAGATGATTCTGTGCTGTACCGGAAGTTTTGTAGTGTTCAAACTCAGGGTGAAATATAACTTCTAAAAGAAGAAATAACATTTACAGAAACTGAGTGATGGAAGTAAGAGTTACATTGCCAGGCAGCCAGAATGACAGATAAAAATGCTTCATCTGAAGTGAACAGGTTGCATACAGGTTTTCTAAGGACAGCTACTGCAGGGTCATAACCCTTCAAGAGGTGTGGCGTGTTTATCTGTAACATAATATTTCATTACAAATTAATCCAGAGGTAGATTAGGAAGCAGAGTAAATGTTTGTTAAATGAAGTGCCCCACTGATTCATCACAAAGAAAAGCACAAGAACAAGTGAGCAAGAGAGGAAACCAGAGCTTCCAAGGGAAGCATGGCTGGAAGAGGAAGTAGCTTGAGTGTTTGCATACAAGAAGGGCACGAGTTACTACTAGTCACCATGATTACTGATGCTGTGTGTGAAGAGGGAACACAGATATATATACTGAGCCCAAGCCTGTTCTCTTCCAGCTGAGGGACAAGAAAATGAAATAAGCACCACCATACAAATATCAGATCTTTACAGGCTTAAATGGGACAGTGGCTTTACCATTTCATTGCAGGAGGGGCTAACTGTTTTACAGTTGAGGTAATTTATAGTAGTCATTCAAGCAACCAATTTACTACTTTTATAAATGCCATGCTATAATTCCCACCAAATTCAGCATAAAAAGGAGAAGACTGATGCATGCAAGATCAGAATATTTTGGCCAGCAGTGCTGGGGCTGTGCTCGTGCCCTGGATGTCCTCATCCTAGGGCAAAGTAGGCCACAACTGTCCCTTAGTTCCTTCACCAATAGAGAATCCAGATGGTACAGGACTCCATAGTAACAGGGAAGGAGAACAGATCATGGAATCCAGGTGGACACAACATCAAAAAGAACCACAGATACTGTAGGATAAGTCATCGTTCTCTCTTCTTCGAGTGATTGTCCACATAGATTCCACTTCTGGTGGCTAGCAAGCAGTGCCCTCAAATCAGGAGGTAGGTGCTAGGAGTCCTAGTTAAATGAGGATTGCAGGACAGCTCTACCAAAGTGGGAGTGAGATCTTGAGGCCACAACTAAGGAGTAGTGCTGGGTGAAAGTGTCGACTGTTCCTCACGTAGCTACCCTGGTGAATTTCTGAGATGGGGATGCTTTTTAGAACAGAAGCCAAACCTATCTGAGTCCTGGTAGAATGGCTTCTAACCTGCATGGGTGAATCTAATATAGCTATCTCATAGCATAATTTAATACAATTAAATATCAATTTAGACAATCTTTGGGTGGATATTGTTGGACCTTTAATCCTGTCTGCAAATGCTACAGACAGCCTGGGAGAGCTCCTGAAGGAGCTGTCAAGGTAATTTGAAAAAGCCCTGATCACATCCAGGGTATGCAGTTTGGTTTCCTTCTTGATTACAGCAGGGAAGAAAACTAGCCAAAAAAAGGGCTCCTCAAGTGCCCATCATTAAGTGAAACAGCCACATCACAAGAGGGGCAAGTTTTGAATGCTGAGAGCCTTTTTTCAGCCATAGCTGCTAAATCCCTATACCAGGGAAGTCCCTAATATTAAGTTTGGTTTTGAATTAGGGGAACACTAGGGCACCCAGGTTACAGGCACAGCCCCAACGGACATTGCTGCCAAAGGAATCAGATCTCCTGTGCATCAGATGCCTGCACACCAGAAGTGGAAGCCATGTGGACAACCACTCTAAATTATAACCCTACAGTAATCAATGTTTCAGAATTAACATATGATGTTCCAATGCAACCTGCTTTGTGAAGTTCCGTGCAGTTTAAAGAGTTTAACATCTTAACCATGTTTATTACTCTGTGTCAGAGGGGTTATTATACATTTACCACCTCCTCCCAAACCACGCACACACGTATGAAGGGCCTTTAGAGTAAGACTGGCTGCACTGTGCTTTGGAACTAGTTTGTTTTCTCTCCAGCCCCTGCCTATGCTTCCAGACTGACGGGGCTGGGATGATGCTTCAGTGATATCAGAGGAAGAACGGGCAGGCAATTGACAAACCGTGCCCAAGCAGAAGCTTCCCTATTACAGGTAAGTACAATAAGGCAGTATGAGGATAGAAGCCAACTTCCATAGCTGATGAGAGATATCTGCCAGCTGCAGTGAGTGGATGTGGAATGCAGTGCAAGGTCAAGCAACTGCTAATTATCAAGAGTCACAGAGCAGAGGTCCATTGTCATCATTATATAGTTTGTGGTAACATCCGAAATGAGCTTGGAAGTTTCCATACACAGAGGGTGACAATCTCTGGCTCAGAGATCACACAGGCAGTATTCTCAGTGTGGCACTGCAATGGTGCCTGGGGTTGAAGGCAGCTTCTTCTCCTGCAGGTGGTGGCCCTCCTCGCCTATCAGCCTGAGGAAGCTGGAATTTCCCACATCGGGATATGGGGAGGAGGTGGTGAGAACAGCATGATAGAGGTCTGCTCTTGATTAATTTTCAAGTCTGACCCAAAGCTAAACTCCAACCTGAACACAGACAACCCAAAACCGACCCAAGAGTGTTGAGTCATTTTCAAGTGACCACACTTCCCCCAGAACCTGTGTCAGCTTCGTCTTGTTCTTGGGGCTCGGCCTTGCAGGGGCTTCCTGCTCCACATACCCCATGCCCACAATCCATCTCCAGCCACCTCCTGGCTGTGAGGTTGGCGTGGTGGTGACTGCATACCCCGTTCCTGGCAGCCACCCTTGACACACTGTGCATGTTTTGGAACAAGAGGCACTGAGACTTGTTGGCACACGAACACCGCAGCACACAGCACAGCAAGGTGGCGGTGGTTAGCAGGAGCATGGCATGCAGGAGAACGGCACTCAGCCACTGCCTCGCCAGCCCCGGGGCAGGAGGGGGTGATCAGAGATTACCCAACCTGACCCGAGAATGGCAAGGTTTTTTAGACCCAACCTGACCTGAAACCAACACTTGTAGTTGGGTCCCACTGGGTTCAGATGGGGTATTAAGGCTCTATAGCATGTAACCCTAGCGAAGGAAGGAGCTGGCTCCTACCAGCTATCTCCAGGGCAGTTCTGATAAGTAGCCACTTGGCCTATCAGCACCTCTGCTGCTCTGTTCTGATTTTATGGTCATCTCCAGAACCTGAAATGCTCTGCTATTGTCCTGCAAGATCATCTGACCCACTGGCGCACCAAAATCTGCTGCCCCTTCTATCCCTCCCAAAGAGACTCTTTAGCAGATGCAGCACAGAAAGGAGAATGGTTACCTGTAGTACATCAGCCAATTGCCTGCCTGTACCACACCTAGCAGAGCATCACCATGGCTCCAGCCTTCAGCCTGGAAGCAAGGGTGGGGACAAGAGTTAAGGAAAAGCACAGTGGTGGCACTCTGAAGCATCCTTCTATACTTTATATGCGGACAGGCCACCCTTTAAACTCATCTCTAGCCTATGTAAGGTGTTACCCTCTAGAGCTACCTATACAGTACCGAAAGGCCTTTTTCTTAACAGAAACATTTAAGGTAAGATGCTTCACTTACATTTTTGTGATTTACACACTTCATGAGAACAAGCTCTCTGTAGGCTCGTTTAGCATGGGTTTGATTCTGAAATGGCCGGCTTAGCTTCTTGATCGCAACATTTCGTTCCAGAATGGCATCATAGGCTGCACTGCAATTAAAAGTAAACCAGTGTTACATCATCAAGATAGCACTTCATGGGTTCAAAGCACGTTATAAACTGGTCATTCCTTAGAACATGCTCTTCCATCTTAGAGAGAAGGAAGAGTATTGTTCCCATTTCACAGATGGGAATTTGATACTGGTTAAGGTAATATCCCCAAGGTCACACAGCAACTCAGCAGGTGATCCAAATTCCCATTAACATTAAACTCCAATACAACCAGTGTACAAGTGAGAGTCTCCATCATAATGAGCAATAACTGTGTTCAGAAAAGATTTTCGAGCTTCACAGTCTGGAAGTCTTACACAGCTCCATCTCCTCAGACAGTAACAGGAACTCAGAGCCCCAAAATATCAAAACCTCTTTAACTGAAGCCAGAGAATTTCTGCTACATGCTAATGGACATCAAGGCATTGTAGATTAGACTACATAAAGACACAAAGACATCAAACATGAGAAACATGTAGGTTTTTAACCTAAAATCTACAAAAAGGAAGGAACTTCTGCCCTCAAGCTAACAGCTCCAGAGTGCGCAGGTACTCTGCTACCCACGGTTTTATGGTACCCTGGCCTCCCAACTGGAGAAGCCATCTGAGCTGCAATATCAAAATACAAAGGGGGAAAATGGGTTCAGGAAGACTTAACTGCCTGACACCACTGATTTTCCTTAATGATGAGGAAAAGCCAACTAGTTGCGAAAGGATTCAATCCAAATTTCTTTCTATTTACGGCTTAAAGCCAGGACACCAATATTACCTATTAACACAGGCTGTTAACTTCAGTTTCGTTATTTTTCTTGCTACTGGTGAAGATCATTACAAGGGACAATTCCCATGCACATCACTACGCCTCTGTGACAGGCAGGCACTGAATTTGTTTGCTGCAAGACGCAATATGACAGCTGTATAGAGTCAGTGGATATTTGTCAGATGCAAAGGTCTTGGCAGACCGAGGGTCATGTGTTCAGTGAAAATCGGCTGTGTGACGGAATGGGACTGTTGTTAATGTTTTCCCTGAGTACTGTGTGGGTGCCTCGGTTTCCCCTATGCAGTGCTTGAGTATCTAGGTGGTGGGACAAGGGTGCATGATGGTTACAGAGCCCTAGAAGGCAGGTGTGGGCAGGGGCCTGGACACAGAGAATGGCCGACACTCTATCTCCTGGCAACTGATGGCCCCGGCCCCTCCCCTGCAAAGGTGAGAGCTGAAGGTGTTGGAACAAAGGGATCAGGTGACCTCCTGGCCCGGGAAGGAGACAAAGGAGAGAGGAGGAGTGGACAGTTTGAGTTTGGAGCTGGCTGGGGAGGAGGGCAGACAGGGTCTGGCCTCCCTGCCCCCGTTTGGAGCTGTGGGGTGAAATGCAGGGAGCCCCCGGGATGGGGTCTAAGCTCCTTGCCCCGCGACAGGGCCTGACTGAGGGGTCCTGGTTGTACTGACAAGCTCTGTTTGGACTGTGTTCCTGGCATCTCTAATAAACCTTCTGTTCTACTGGCTGGCTGAGACTCCCAGTGAATCCCAGGAAGAGGGGTACAGGCGCTGACTCCCCCACACTCCATGACAGGCTGCCAGCAAATGTTTGGTGTTTATTAAATTAAAACTAGCTACTCTAACAAACATGTTATAAATCATCATCTGATTTGGACCATAGTACAGTAACTCCTAAAGTCGTCCAGTTTACGTTGTTTCGTTCTTACGCTGCTAGTCAATTAGGGAACATGCTTGTTTAAAGTTGTGAAATGTTTCATTCTAACGTTTGCAGGCTATTAATGGCAGTTTAGCTGTCCCTTCCCCCACTGCCATGTGCTGCTCTCTGAGACTCCTGCCTGCTTGCTGTGTGGTGGGGAGGGGAAGAAGAGGGGGGCTAATGTCCCCCTGCATCTTGCTTACCCCATCTTCCATAGAGCAGGGGGGACACACGAGGGAGGGAGCTGCTGCCTTAGACAGAAGCTGCAGGGCTTGCTGAGCTAATTAACAAGGCAGTGTACTTCTGACCCCCTCTTGAGACCTACTTGGAAAGTGTGTGTGTGTGTGTGTGTGTGTGCGCGCGCGCGCCCTCCTTTCCTGGTGGCTTGTAGAGGGTGAGAGTCTCTGACTCCTCCACCTCAACCAAGCTTCACTGTCATCATTGCTGGGGAAGCATGAAGGCAGGGCAGGGCAGATTGTTGAGTTGATGTCTGCATTGTATGTGTTCCCAGAAAGGCAAAAGCTGGATGTGGAAGAGCCCTATTTGGTCATCTAGTTCATCCTCCTGCCAATATTGTGCCCTACTGCACATGGTCCACTTTTACATGCACTGAGCTAGAAGCTGTGATGGGGATTGTAGTGAGCCAGAGTGGCCTCCCACTGAGCCAGAGGGGGAGGGACCACTAGCTGAACCCAGGTGGGTGGAGCCAGGCCATGATCACCCTACCCCTTCTGGAAGTCAGGAGGCGGGACAGGAAGTATAAAGGGCAGGTCCCCCCGGAGCTTAGTTTAGCTGCAGCTGCCAAAGGAGACAGATGGCTCCTGGCCGTTCCTGAGCTGGGAAACTGCAGCAGATCCCTGCCGAGCTGAAGACTGACCAGAGCTGCCTGCTGCCAAGGCACTGAGGAGTCGCTGGGACTGCCACTGGCAAATCTTCCTCAACAAAATGGAAGACAGCCCTCCTCCCCCAGGGATCCAGGTACACCCTAAGGGGAGGGTAGGAAGTGGCCCAGGGGCAGCTGACCCCAGTCTGGCTGTGTTGCTGCCAGAGACCCGGTCAGCATGTTGCACCTGGATTCCCCGCTGACCCAGTGGTGAAATACTCCTCGACTGTTAAGGTCCTGGGTCGGGGCCTGGTGGAGTCAGGTGGACTGGGCTCTCCTATCCCCTGCCACCCCACCCCGGGGGTGGCAACCTCCCCTCTCTAGGTCAAGAGGCCTGCATTTGTCGGCTGGAGCTAGGTCACCCAACACCTGTGCTGCCCTGCCCTGACTGTAGGCCAGAGCCTTAAACTGCTGCCCCACCCTGACTGAGGGCCCAACCTTATAGACTTGTGCTGCTCTGCCTAGATCATGGGCCAGAGCCCCTAACTGTTTGCTGCTCTGTCCTGATTACAGGCCAGGGCCATAGACTGTTTGCTGGCCTGTCCAACGAAGGGTCTCGGGCCCAGAGACTGATTTGTGGCTCGGCCTGGACTGCAGGCCGGAGCCCTTGTCGGAGCAGTGCTTTGCTAATTCCCTGACTGTGGGTAACGTCCAGTGAGGTGGAGTGACCTCCCACTGACCCAGAAGGGGAGGGACCATCGCTAACCTATGACAGGGGTTCACATCATACCAATCTTGAAAGGGTTAATGAGGCTGAGAAGGGGGCCAATTAACATGATAGGTCGCACCTGAGGGGAATTAGGCTGGATAAATAACCCCTGACTGGTAACAGAGCCCAACTGAGAAGGGATAGGTGGGATTATGAGAAAGCCAGGAAGTTGGCAGCAGAAGGGGCTACAGTCACTCTGTAGCCTTAGGGAGAGACAGGAGGAAACCAACGGGAGAATAGAATCAAATCACAAAGAGAGCACCCTGAGTTGCACAGAGAGACGGGGGGCAGGGCATGCGGATTGGCAGCAGAAGCGGGTGTTGGACCTGGCAGAGCTAATCCCCAAAGTGGCCAGGAGGAGATGCCCCAATGGTGAGTGAACCCCATGACAGGAGCCGTCTGCCTTTTCCCTTGGGAACCTATTGCACAGTCTGGATGTTCTTCCAGAAATTCAGCCTGAGTTTTCCTTTAAACTCATCCCGTTGTACTTAGTAATACTCATTTTTAGTATTCTAAACAATTCCTCTTCCTCATTGTGTGTCTACTGCCTTCAGGTATTAGACAAGTATGTCTACATTCCCTATCCCCACTTTAGCCATGTTATGTACATTTAGATTTTAATCTCTCCATCTATTTAATAATTCTTAATGTCTCTTTCTGGGACTAAGGGACTCCAAACTGAATGTAACTACAAAGAAAATAGTCGCTGTCCTTATCCATGACAATGCAGACTCACCCAGAATTTTCATTAGCTCTTCTGGTACCACATCACAGTGCAAGCTCCTATTTTACTTTGCTGGCAACTACCACCCCTAATAATACCTTGTTCAACACTGTTACTCTTCAAGTGTCTCACTTGCACTACTTGCATTTTTTCAAATGTATTAGCTTTCCTTTGTCCATATTACTGTCAGAAATGTACACAGTACTTTATAAATAGAGATTAGAACAGGTTCCATTGTAGACGTTCAGGCAATTTTATTTCTTGCCCATATTCCTAACTTCATAAAATTTCTTTTGTCATTTCTATGTCCTCTTGGTATCTGCAATATCTCCTGATTTAGTATCATCTGAAAGTTAATGCTCTATTTACATCTTCTCCCTGATCATTCACAAAAATGTAAAATAAGCCTGGACCTAACACTTATCCCTGGGGCAATTCCAGTTCTCTGCCTGAAATTGCTACTTACTATCTTTAATCTGCAGCGCTCACCCAATTTTCAGTCCATATGGCACTGTTCATAACCAAATCAGTTTTAAATTAGCTTTAGGAAATCTGTCTTGAAAATATGTCAGACCTTCAGTGTTTTTGTGGACAGACAACATCAAAAGTACCAGCTGGCTGGTCCTGGGGACTGATGAGCAATGGATTCACTCAGTTTCAAGCAGCTACCAAGCTACTCTGAGAACTGTAAGCATGTACTACACCAACAGTGTGCAAACGAAGAGCAATGCTGGCTTCTACTCCATTGCAAACAGGGTTGGGTTAAGTCACAGGGGGGAAAAAAATCAGTTTCTTAGTGCTATCCTAATGTCCCAGGCCCTCATTTATGTTTGCCAAATTACAGAACTATCACGTAACTGGCAGTGTTTGTATTGCAGTAGCTCCAACCTCGAACTGGAGGGGATGTTCTAGGTTAGAGGCAAGATGCACTGGTTGAATTGGAGATGGAAGGGGCATTACATGTCATTACAATTAGTTCCTCACTTTGAGAATAAAATTTTCTCTCTCTCTCTCTCGCGCACGCACACTCACCATCCTACTGACTCTATCCTACCTTTCAGTAAGATACAGTAGTCATCAAACTATCCATTTTCTCTTCTAAATTAAGCTAAGATTATTTATGCTCAAATTTAAAGAAAACTTACCATACTATTCCTTGTGCCCCTGATCCTATAGGTTTTAAATTCTGATATCGTTTCAGTACAGTGAAAGTAGAATCTCCAATCTCTACACTGTAGAAATTGCTGTCACGCTTGCTTCTGCTCATGACGACAATTTAGTTAGATAGCGTCATCCAAAATTCACTCACAACCTGTAAAAACAAAAAAACAATTGTAATGGTCAAACTTTGGTTTTCTAAGTACCAAATACAAAAAGTTGCCTTATCAGTGGATTTCTTCTCCTAGATCCACTTTTGCCAATTGTATAGGGAACATCTCGAGTGCGACAACACTAGATCTGTCACTCTGAGGTTTTAGACGAAGGCAGGGGTTCTCAAACTGTGGTTCGTGGATAGTTCCCTCTAAGATGCATGCCTGGGTGGCCGCACATGAGAGAATGAAGGGCTACGCACCTAATTAGTGGACTCACATAGGCATGGCTCCACTAATTAGGTGCCTGGACCCTGGAGAAGACACACATGTAAGGTGAAGTGGTGGCCTTGGGGGGGAATAGGGGGTAGGTGGGAGGGGGCAGTGGGGTGAGAAAAGGGGGTGCAGGGAATTTGGGACATGCAGGGCTGTGGTGGCTGGAGAAAGAGGTGACTTTCCCCAGCTCCAGGGCTGCGGCTGCTGGGGAGAGAGGGCACATCCATCGCATTAGAAAGGTAAGACTACTTCTATTAAAATATGAGTTGTGTGCTTTCAGTTGTAGAACAAGAAAAGGTTAATAATTACAGGGTTTTTTTTAACATAGCGCTTTTATCCAGAGCACTTTACAGTAGTTTGCTAATGGTACAAACAAAATTTGGAAAGATTAAGTGGTCTGCCAAGACCCTCACCAATTTTGACGTGGTCCATGTTAAAAAAAAAAAAAAGCTTGAGAACCACCGCTGTAATGTCTTCAGGCCAGAGACTGTGTCTTTGTACATATCTGTACAGCACTTGGAACAAAGGTCACAATCAGGATCAGGGTCCCATGAGGGACTATTGCAATAGAAACAAACTATTAATATACTGCCTGACGCTAAAAACTAAATCCTGCCTGACTAAATCCTGCCACAGCATAGCACTCCCAAACCTGAAACAATGTGAGACTGCAAATCAAAGAGTTCCAGGAAGAAAAACTGATGAGTTCCAGGGAAGGAGGAGTATGATTTACCTTTTAACCTAACAAGAGTAACTTTAAAATGCCCTGGAATTTAATAGTTTACCAAAACTGGGGGGAGGGGTGTTCTAATTGACAGATATGAACGACAATAAAAGTGATCTGAGAAAGGAAGGAATTTTTTTTATCTTCTTTCACAGGAAGAAAGGAAGTCTTACCATAGGATACATATTGCTTAAAGATCCCTAGGTTAAAGTTGCACCAACAAACAGTCTCAAAAAACCCAACCAAAAACAATATTAAGGTTACATTCTGCAACCTTAACTCTGCTCTTTTCTGTATAGGCACTGCCAGAGTCTCTGAGATTAAATACTATTTCTCTCCTGTGCATGGTTGTGAATGAATTGTGGGTGAATGCTAACTGTGCAGTCTTAATGTTATCTTAATACAGGTTTTGTGTGAAATTAACAGAATAAATGGTCCTTAGAAGGGTCTCTAATATTAAAACCTCTCACACATTTGACTAGAACAAAAAGTGTTTGACCTCTAATGGCTAAGAAAGAGCATGTTGTTTAAAACATTACTTTAGTAATTTATTCAGCTGCTTAACAGAAACAATGAAAAGGTTCTTAGCTCCTATGCAGCATTTTATTATTTATTTGTATTGTATATACTTGCTTTATTTTAAAAGACATTTGAAAATAGGGACAATGTTTTCTTCAGAGAGAGAAACAGAAATTGGTGTTTGTGGTTAGTCTTTTTACATAGAAGTCATACATTTGGTGTAATCTATTAAAATGTGTTCTAAAATTAGAATTCTCCGAGAATCTAAAAGTTCAGCAAATTCAGTTCTCAGTTAGCTGATCTGCATTCAATTCAGCTACCAGCTGCAATAAAATAAAGGGAACTAGAGAAGACTAAAATGATGTATTTTTAAATTATTTAGTATATTGTATAATCTAAAAAACTGCCATCATGGACATCATCTGTCTGAGAAGAAAGGCTTGTGAAACTAGCTCTCTTTGCAACTGTTAAATTGTACCTTTGTCACACAAACCTCAAGGGCTCAATTCACTAACTATAGGAGCTGATGTCAGCTCACTGAAGAGGATGTAGAGGTTCCCCTTCATCAGCAACTATGGAATGCCTCCCACTGGAGCAGACACGACTGTCACGACGACAAGAAAGGAAAGCTGTATAAAAGTTCTGAGCCCATACCGTAAACAAAAGATAGAGACAAGTATACGGATCTCTATTTACTTTCCTCTGGCCCATAGTACATGACTCCACCAGTGACTCCTCCTCCTTTCTCCCACTCTGTAAATGCCCATCAGGGTTTTTTCTTTGGTCTCTCTCTCACTCTGTTCATGGATGACCTTATTTGGTTTCAGCCCCAAGTTGTATGGTGACAACTCTCACATCTCCCACCCTGTTCAGCCTCCAGACTATGGCTTTCTGACAAGTGCTCTTGTAACTCAAACCTAGCAGTGAGCAGTTGCCTCTTCTTCCCACAATCCCCTCATCACCCTTCCCACTGTCAATCCCGCTATCCTATCACCCATGCTTGGTGTCAGCTCAAATTCCCTTTCCTCCTCCCCCATCACATCCAGGCTGGCACCAGTTTTGTTGGCTCTCTTCCTTTACAGCAACATCTCTAAAATCTGTCCTTTCCTCCTCATTGCTATGCCATCTTCACTTCACTACAGCAATAGCTTCCTCGCTGGCTTCTTTGATGGACAACTTGCTCCCCTAGACCACACCCAAAATGCTGTTTTGGGGATCATCTTCCTCATGACTCATTTGAAGTGCACATAGATAATGCTGCTGCTCAAATTCTCTCACATTCTGCATCCCTAAGCTTCAAGGCTTTGCACAATTCCATTCCTGCTTCCACCTCATTTTGTCCTATTCCCTCCCCCTTACGTGGAGCAAAGGAAACAAGCCCCCAAACTAACTTTCCTTTGTATACTTTCCTTGGGTTTTTCTTCCAAGATTCCACTAACACTTCAGCCTTGTTTACCTTGAGGGATAGCTGCCAGGCGTCAGCAAAATCACGCACTAGTCAACACCACCTAAGCTGCAATTTACATCACCTGCGCTTACCTTCTGTATAAACAAGGCTGTAGTAGTTTCCCCTTCAGTGACTGATTATCACCTTCTTGTTTTTTGTTTTCTTTTTTAAGAGGAGGAATTTAAAAAAATACATTTCAGAAATAAGCCACTAGAGAACAATAAAGAAACAAATGCATCATTTTGAGACTGGACCCTCACATAGTGCACCACAGCATTACACATCTGATTCCAAACCCATGAGATTTACCACAGAACCCTCCTCTCCTGGGGGTACAAATGTGAGCCAGAATCTAAGCTTTTTTTTTAAAAAAAAAAAAATAGTTTGGTTCTAGCCCTCATAGCTGTCAACATAACTTGAGCATGAACCAACCAAACTGAAGCAATGTTGTTTTTTTCAGTCTGTACACTGTATGAAACAATAGTACTAAGAAGCATGAACAGCCCCAAGTGTCTTAATTCCATAACCTAATGATAATATGTCACTTTAGTTTACTTGTTTTAGCACAAATGACCAGGAAATGGTCACATTTCAGCCCCACACAGCCTCAGGTGGCATATTTGCTAAATAACTACAAAAAACCTTTTGGTTTAAGCCATTAAAAACATTCATTTGTGGTCCTGTAGTAGGTACAGCACCACGTCAGTCTACAAGGCTGAAGTATTTTTATACTACGTCACCCCATTACCATTGGGGAACCTTGAGTGTGAGCAGAGGTTTGCTGTCTAAAAGGCACAAAGCAATACAGTGGCAATAGCAGGGGAACTAAAATTACCAGCTAATCTGCCCTTGAGGTCGACCCCTGTAGTAGGGGCTAGGACAGAGGCTTTATTGACACACCAGGGCAATCAACTGCAGGTCTGGTTAGCCTACACTTGGATGGGCCCCCAGACATGTGCATGGAGAGATACCATATGTTTGGGGAGGGGGAGTGACTCCAGGGCACTGGCTATAAGCAGCAGCAGGAGACACAACCCACTAGTCGCTCCCTGCAGCAGAGGGGGAGAACATTTGTTTTTCAGTCAGGCCAATGTAGAGCACCCAGAGAAGAAACTGAGCCCCAATACTATGCTGTTCCCACAATGGTGCCTGCCACCTGAACCCAGTGGGTCTCCTTTGCACCGGAAGCCGGCCAGAGACCCACTCCAGCCAAAAGAGACAGCTACCAACTTTCCAACAAGGAATGCACTACTCCTCCTGATCCATCTCCTACTCCACTAGCCTGTAGGGAGGCTTGGGGTGCATTTTCATGGTTTTTGAAGGGGGTTCAGAAATTAAGGGAGTGTTTAATCATTGTTGTGTGACTTGTTAATAGTTATCCCTGATTCCCTTGCCTTTCCCATCTGTCCTTGGTTCCTGACCTTTCCTGTTTTTATTTAATTTGCACCATTCTTTCCCTGGAATAAAACATTTGCATATTCTTAAAACTGTTCTCTGTATTTATCTGCAACTTTCTAGCGGTCATAAGGTCATCTACGTTACGTACCTGGACACTAGGTGGCCTCACAAACTCAAAGAACCCAGGGTCGACTGATTCTAAAATGGGTCAAAAAGCTCCTGAGGAAGGAGAATTAAAGGGTTCTACCATATATGGGGACTAGGAATACTTCAGGAGAGACACGCAAATATATATGTAGATCACCTTTTTAAAAAATTTGCATGCACTGTGCTTTTGGGTAATGTGCTACCTCACTTATGTAATCAGAAGGTCATGTCAGTTAACCATTAACAGTGGGCATTTTACATTTTTTGGTGTGTGCTTAATACTACCAGTGAATTACAAAACTCCAGAAAACATACCGCTGAAAAACCGAGACAGTAGGGAATGCAAGTATTCGGAGAACTAATAATCACCCCAAGCATATGTTGTCTGCTTTTATCCCTGGAAGGGCAAATGTGTTTCCAACTGCATATAGTTATAAGGAACAGGTTTGGAATACCGCTTTTATTCTTAAATTACATTAAATTTATTCAACTTAAAGTGTTTATATTAGAACTTGCCACAGGCACTGTGGTTACGTGCTGATTCTTCTAGGTAGGGGAATAGTTTATAGCTAACAATATTTTTAACAATGAAGCCATAAAAATGCATTGTGTATATGGTGGTTCCAGAGTACAATAGCTCTTGTGTATGCCAAAAAGTTTGTGCACTCATTTTCCATGCAATGTTAGTTCATACATTTCCAGTAACTTTGCCTGCTTCAGGTTTTTGAGTGCCTACTATTCTTTAGTTTTAAGTATTATTCTGATGTTAACCAGGGCCATTGCTTTAGAACATCTGTGATATTATTCAAATAAGGATCCTAGGTTGTGACATTTTTAGGAATCCTTGTTTTAGTAGTAAGGTTGTTGATGACAGATGGTTAAAAGGTTAGAATCATAGAATATTAGGGTTGGAAGAGACCTCAGGAGGTCATCTAGTCCAATTCTCCGCTCAAAGCAGGACCAACCCCAACTAAGTAAATCCACTCTTGCAGAAGTGGAAGGTGAATGCAAAAAATTCCTGGTAATAAGCTTTACATTCAAGCTGGGTTTTTTCCCCCCCTCGATGATACATGAGCATAATTCCTTTTAAAATTAATGGCAATTAAAAGCTAGTTTTGAATCTGGGACTAAAGTTTGACTATCAGAATCTCAGATTACCAGAGGTTTTCCCTTATATTCACAGATTCCCAGGGCCAGAAGGGACCATAACACAGACCATATTTAGCATCTCTTTGGTAACCGAGTAGGATTTTTTTAGTGGTTTTCCTGTACTACGGGTATAGCAGATGGAGTACCCCATAAAATATGTCCATTAAATGTCACTGTGCTCAGCACTGTACAAGACAGAGTCCCAGTCCCCAGGATCTTACAAACTAACAAGAACAAATGCATGAAAACCACACCTCAGTGAGACCTGGCTGCAGGTTGCTGGACTGGTAACATCACACCTGCCAGTCAGAACAATGGAGGTGGCTTTTAGCACAATTGCTACTGACATATAAGCACTTGGTTGCCAAAACATCTGACCTACAAACCGCTTTAGTTAATACCCAGAGTGTGGTAATCCTAACAGGTAGCCCATCAGTCTAGAACACACTATGCATGAGGCTAATGAATGCTCTCCTCCTACCCCGACCATTACTCTCCCAAACCAAATAAATGATAGGCTTTAATATTAGGGTCTTTACCGAGTTACTTTGTTGTTCTTTCTGCTGCTGCCCTTCTGGGCATACAGAAGGCCCACCTGTTCTTGCTGGGCCTTCCGTCCCTTTCTTTCCCCGCCCATACACCTAGTCTGGTCTGCTCTGTGCCCTGCCTTCCCATTCCCCTCCAGAGAAGGTGACAGTTGTCCCTCACTCACCCAAACAAATTTTAAGCTTGCTCGGAGCAAGCAGGTTTAACCAAGCCTCAATTCAAGTGAAAGATATTTTTGCATCAAAGGGTTAAATCAGTGAGAGAACAAAATTTCTACTACAGTTGGATTGTTTAACTGGAAGAAGGGAACATCTAATTTAATAAATAAAGGTTAAACAATTAGTTTTCAAATTAGAAATCTTTTAATCCTATCCAAAGAGGTTTTGTTTAAAGTTTTACCAGAGCATTCCAATGTTCCCCAAAGCAACTGTTGACACGTTGCCTCACAATCTGGAGTAATAGTTAAGTAATTCAGAAATGCCCCTAATGCTTCCAAATCTCAAGGATTATATGACTGTTAATTCCATACAAAATATAACAAATTCATGGCACCAGGAGTGTAATTATGATTCTGGTTTAAAAAAAGAATTGGGTAGGTGTCTGAGGGAGATGATTCAGTGACAACCAGCCAGCTGTAATTAAATGTGCCTGCGCCCTGTTGAAAAAATATTACCAGTTTAATTTCACAATCAATCACGACAGTTAGCATTGGAAAATCGAGAGAAACAAATAGGTAAAGAACAAATTAGCATTTCAAGTAACAGACTGCAAAATCCATACAATAATATTGTACTAAAGCACTAAAAGTTAAAACCCCATATCCTCTCTATATTAGATTCTTTTAAAATTATATTGAGAGGCTGCCTTTTACCTGAATGAAACAGAACATAACCCAAAACTGTTCTACACCTTTCCTTTATTCAGACTACCCTGTAATTCAGTCAATTCCTTTAGATGTAGCTATACCTATTCAGTTCTTTTGTAAATTAAAGAACCTTAGTGAGCTGTGGTTTTCAATCCATGCTGATTCTGATACAGTCACATTGTGAGCCAAGAAACTCTACTGCTGGTGAAAAATCTCTGTATTATAAAAGGTATACTTCATCTATTTTGCAAATCAAAATGCTAACCCCACTTTGATTTTGTTGCTTCCCAAGCACAAAGGGTACCTTGCTCCAACCGTAATTGGTCTTCATAGACTTGGAATCTCAAATGTTCCTCAGCAGGCTGTCTTCTAATCATTCAATTTTATTTTCAAGCCCTGGGAGTTGAGTAAGAAAATGAGATGGTGAGCCCTTTTCCAGCACTGAGGTTGCAAGTACATAAACATTCTTTAGTGGGAGAAATACAAGAAATAAGCCACTAAAAATAAACAGCCCTGCTTTCAGTAAAGCTGAACATATCCTGCATGCTCAATAAGCCATTACTTCAGGGTAGGGGATTATTTTCAAATCCTGAACAGAAGATAAGGGGTTGAAAGAATTCATGAGAAACTTTATATTAACAGGTTTCAGTGTAGTAGCCGTGTTAGTCTGTGTCAGCAAAACGAAAATAAGAAAGAAAAACTTGTAGCACCTTAGAGACTAACAAATTTATTTCAGCATAAGCTTTCGTGGGTTAGTACCCACTTCATCGGATGCAACCGATGCATCCGATGAAGTGGGTACTAACCCACGAAAGCTTATGCTGAAATAAATTTGTTAGTCTCTAAGGTGCTACAAGTTTTTTTTCTTATTTTCGTTTTTATATTAACAGGCACTTTGGAAATCAAACTAAGCACACCAGAACACAAACAAAAACAAACACACTATGCTAGATCTTGTTGGAAATGTTTCCATCTAACAAACCAACGTGTATTGACCAGCTTTAGCTCTACTTTCCACACTTAATGTTTCATCTTAGTCTTATAATTATATATAGTGCCTTTCATTCCAAAAAGAAAACAAGAAAAATACCTGTGGCACCTTAGAGACTAACAAATTTATTTCAGCATAAACTTTCGTGGGTTAAGAACCCACTTCATCGGATGCATGGAATGGAACATACAGTAATCAGATATTTATACATTCAGAGAAACATGAAAAGGTGGGAGTGTCTATATCAATGTTAAGAGGCTAATTAATTGAAAGGAACTGTTATCAGTAGAAACTTTTGAAGTGATAATCAACATGGCCCATTACATTACAGACAGTTGACACAAAGGTGTTAAGAGTTTTTTAAGGAGGAGAAATAAATTCAATTAACAATGACCGAGCCACCCATAGTCAATATTCAAGCCTAAGGTAATGGTATCTAGTTTGCATATTAATTCCAATTCAGCAGTTTCTCGTTGGAGTCTATTTTTTAAGTTTATTTGTTGCAAAATAGCCACTTTAAAGTCTTTCATTGAGTGATTAGAGAGGTTGAAGTGTTCACCTATTGGCTTTTAAATGTGATGATTCTTGAGGTCAGATTTGTGTCCGCTTATTCTTTTGCGTAGAGACTGTCCAGTTTGGCCAATGTACATGGCAGAGGGGCATTGCTGGCACATGATGGCATATATCACATTGGTAGATGTGCAGGTGAACGAGCCCCTGATGGTGTGGCTGATGTGATTAGGTCCTATGATGGTGTCACTTGAATAGATATGTGGACAGAGTTGGCATCGGGCTTTGTTGCAAGGATAGGTTCCTGGGTTAGTGTTCTTTTTGTATGGTGTGTGGTTGCTGGTGAGTATTTGCTTCAGGTTGGGGTGCTGTCTGTAAGCGAGGACTGGTCTGTCTCCCAAGATCTGAGAGTGTGAGGGATCATCTTTCAGGATAGGTTGTAGATCTTTGATGATGCGCTGGAGAGGTTTTAGTTGGGGGCTGAAGGTGACAGCTAGTGGCGTTCTGTTATTTTGTTTGTTGGGCCTATCCTGTAGTAGGTGACTCCTGGGTACTCTTCTGGCTCTGTCAATCTGTTTTTTTCACTTCAGCAGGTGGGTATTGTAGTTTTAAGAATGATTGATAGAGATCTTGTAGGTGTTTGTCTCTGTCAGAGGGATTGGAGCAAATGCGGTTGTATCTTAGAGCTTGGCTGTAGACAACAGACACTGGCTGTAGACACTACAAATAGACAATGGCTGTAGACACTAGCCGTCACCTTCAGCCCCCAACTAAAACCTCTCCAGGGTTTTTTTCGAAAAAAGTTTGTCTTTATCAAAGGGAAGGTCCTCCACTTTGGTTTGCAGATCTTTAGGGATGCCAGATGCAGAAAGCTATGAAGATCTGCGCATAACCACAGCAGTTGCAGTAGTATGGGCTGCTGTGTCCGCCGTGTCTAAAGAGGCTTGTAGGGCCATCCTGGAAATCAATTGGCCCTCGCCCAGAATTGATTCAAAGTCCGCTCTCCTATCCTCTGGAATGTACGAGGCAAATTCGAAAAGTTTATTGTAGATATCAAAGTCAGCTGGTGAGGAGTGCAGAATAGTTTGCAATCCTGAATTATAGAGTGGAGGACATGTAAACCTTGCGACCCAAGATGTCTAGGCGTTTAAGGTCCTTGTCCTGTGGGGTGGGCCGATATTGTGGCTGTTTCGTCCTTTGTGCGACTGTGTCCATGATGAGAGAGTTCGGTTGTGGATGAGAAAATAGGAAGTCAGCATCCTTAGCCGGAACATAGCATTTACGTTCGGCCTTTCTGCAGGTTGGTAATAAAGAAGCTGGAGTTTGCCAGAGAGTGTCTGCTGGTTTCAGGAGTGCTTCATTTATAGGGAGCACGATCTTTGAGGGCGCAGAGGGTTGAAGGAGTCTGAGGAGTTTGTGTTGTGTCTCCTGAACCTCTTCTAGCGGGATGTCTTGACTGAGTGCCACACTCTTGAAAAGCTCTTGGAATTGTTTACAGTCGTCCATGTTCTGTGGAGGTGGGGGGGGGGGGGGGGAAGAGGGCTCTGTCTGGAGCCGATGGAGAGTTAGGGTTCGGTGAGTCAGGATATGCTTCGTAGCTCACGTTCTCAAGAGGGGGTTCAGGTCCTCTAGAGGTGGACAGAACTGGAGATCGAGGCACAGAAGCAGATAGTGGTTTTGTGGAAGAGGTCTGAGGGCGAGTGGTAGGAGGATGTGGCCAAGGCATAGGGTAGGAGAATCCAGGTGCCGCCCACGGGGGGGGAGGGAGGCAAAGTAGGGAAACCGAGGCTGGTGGCTGTGGACCGTAGCCTGAAGTGGAAGAGGTTCCGGTGGAAGAGGTGAGGCAGGTGGGGAGAACTCTGTCTGCTGCTGTATATCGGGTTCACTGTCAGTGAAGGTAGCCAGTTCAGGTGGTGAGAGCAGCTGTTCGAAGAGTGAGCCGTGTGTGTCCAGGAGCAGAGAGGCTCAGGTGGCACTGAGAGGTCACCTTGAGGGAGGAATTGTTGCTCCTGCTCCCTGGGCAGCACTGAGCCTGCTCTGTGCTCTAGCGCTTTAACAGCTGAAAGTGAAAGTGCGGTGCCGCGGAGAACGTGGAGGTGCCCTGCAGGGTGTCCGCTGCTGGTGCCAGGGCAGGAGGCAGGCTCGGTGCCAACATTCTTTCCGGCACTGGGGCAGAGCATGCAGTCGGCACCAGGGTTATTTTTAGCCCGGAGGGGGTCGGTGCCTACGTTCTTGTCAGCACTGGAGCAGAGTGCGCAGTCAGGAGCGCAGGTATTTTTAGCGCTGAAGCGCTGTGTGCCGCTGAAGCCGTCCCGGTACGGGAGGTTGAGTCTCTGCCTCTGTGGGAGCTGCGTCTGAGGCATTAGAAGGGGCTGAGGCATCTGTCTTTGGCGCCGTCAGCACAGAGGGTAAGGATCTCACAGGAGACCCCTTACCCTTGTTAAAGTCTCTCCTATGAGACTGCTGTGCTTCTTGCCTCTGCTCCAAAGAGGGTGAAGCTACGCGTCCAACCGTTTCAGATCTGTCCGGGGAGCATGTGGGAGCGGGCTTGACTTTCCCCGTCTCCGAAGGCAGTCCTGACAGGAAACACATCTTTTGAATCTTGAAGCCCCTGGCATATTGAATTAGAAATGGCAGGGGAAGGTGTTTCAACAGGGGACAAGCCTGAAGCAAAAAGGGGGGTTTTTTTGTGTTTTTTTTTTTTTAAAAAACCTATGTAACTACACTAAAGCAAGGGAAACAACTAGGATGTAACTAATAACTATTTCTATATTCTTTGTTGCTTTTTTCCTACAGAGACCAGGGAAGAGAAGCAGCACTGCCCCAAGTCCCGTCTTCAGCCACGGATGGTTGAAAAGGAACTGAGGGGGGTGTGGGACGCAGGCGCTCAGGAAGATTCCAACAAGACGGGAAATACCATCTGAGCGCCTGCGTCCTGACCAGGCACTGTACCAAAAATCTCCGATCAACGGCACAGGGAGAGTCCTACAGTGGAGCACCCACAGGGACAGCACTCGAAGAAGCAGCCCTCTTCCTAGCAGTTTAAACTTAGCTTCCAGGACCGCTATTGTGTATCGCTGCATTATTAGTACCAACATGTACACTACCATGACCACAGGTTCTTCCCCAGAAGTTCATTTCATGATGCCTGCCACAAGTGAAGTGGCAATTCTCATGGTCACCACGTACCCAACTCTCCCATGTTTCTCATGATCGAATCACCTATCACCACAGCCTGCCTAAAACTGGGCATTTGACCAGTCCATGTCAATAATGGTCAAATATTTTAAAGCACTATTTACTAGAACAGTAACAAAAAAGAGCAAGACTTTATGGTCTCCAACAGGCTTAGCCTTAGATACTTGTGCCTAATTACAACAAAGTTACTTTAGTTATTTTAACTTAGATACATTTAACAATGAAATCAAGATCTAAAAAATGAAAGAATTATTACTTTTTTAGGCAATGTTAGGTTAGCATTTAAATATGAACATTACCTAAGACTGAACACTTACAAAAGAAAAATTAAATTGAACAGAAATAAAAACCAGTTATAAAAGAAAAGTCATTTTAAATACACTTTTACGAGGCAGGCAGCAGGCTAACTCTTCAAGCAGCTTAACTGGCTTTCACTTTGTGTTGGGGAACGAAGTTTAATGACTCTGAATCTCCACTCTCTCCTTTCGGAGTTAATTTCTGTATATTTGTCTAGTCAGTCTAGATTGTAAACTTTGGGGCAGGGAACATGTCTTTTAATGTGTTTAACCTACCATGCAAGCCAGGATGTACTATTGACGGTCTGGCACACAAATAAAGATATACATACAAAGAAGAGCTACAAGAATGTTAGGATTAGAAAACCTGCCTTATAGTGAGTGAGTTCCTTGAATCTATCTATTTAGTTAAAAGGGTTAAGAGGTGTCTTGATTACAATTTATAAGTACTTACATGGGGAACAAATATTTGATAATTGACTCTTCAGTCTAGCCGCACGCAAAAAAGTAACAATCCAACAGGAGTGATGGATTCTTCCTAAAAGTGTGGGGGGGAGGCCCTCAAGGTCCCCCCTCCCCCCTCTTTCCCCCCCCAAGATACCACCCTCCGCGAAGCCAGAGTTAGGCTGGAAAGCCTGGGACCCTCCACCTGCCCGTGTGGCTCTTACCCCAACTCGGCTCCGGCTTCCAGCCTGGCAGCAGGGTCTCACTGCTGAAGAGCCACAGCCAGGCCATGATAAGAGCCATGAGGGCAGCTGTGGGGAGCCATGTACCCTTCCCCTGCCCTGGGCCTGGAGGTTGGGACACTGCTCTCGGGGAGGGGCACCCTCCCCAGGCATGTGGAGGGTCTGCAGCTACCCACAGCAGCCCAGGCTCCCCAGGCCACTCTTACCCAAGTCGCGCTCCAGCTTCCTGCCTGGCAGGACATCAGGGGCGGGGGGGGGGGGGGGGGGGAGGAGGGGAAGAGGGGAGGTAGGGGGCTGGGACCATGGCAAAAAGTGGATAGGCCAGGCCTGTCCACTTTCACAAGTGGGAGAGACATGGGCCCCTGCCCACCTGCCCACCATTCCGGCCCCCCTGCAATCCAAAGGCTGGGACGCTAGATACATTTTTAATAGTGAGGGTAATTAACCATTGGAACAATTTACTAACGGTCAGTCCACCACTGACAATTCTTAAATCAAGAGTGCATGTTTTTCTAAAAGATCTGGTCTGGGATTTATTTGGAGACGTTCTATGGCCTACGTCAGTGGTTCTCAACCAGGGACATGCAGACACCTGGGGTATGCAGAGGTCTTCCAGAGGGTACAACTCATCTAGATATTTGCCTAATTTTACAACAGGCTACATAAAAAACACATGCAAAGTCAGTAGAAACTAAAATTTTATACAGACAGTAACTTCTTTATACTGCTCTATATCCTATACACTGAAATGTAAGTATAATATTTATATTCCAATTGATTTATTTCATAATTATATGGTAAAAATGAGAAAGTAAGCACTTTGTCAGTAATAGTGTGCTGTGACACTTTTGTATTTTTATATCTGATTTTGTAAGCAAGTAGTTTTTAAGTGAGGTGAAACTTGGAGGTTAAGCAAGACAAATCAGATTCCTGAAGGGTTACAGTAGTCTGGAATGGTTGAGTGCCACTGGCCTATGTTATACAGGAGCAGGGTGGACAAAAATCAATTAAAAAAAAAATTGAATTTTTATTTAAATCGGATTTTTTTTATAAAATGCTTTTTGAGGAAAAAACCTATCTAAAGACAGTTTTAATTAAGATATCTTTGAGCTATAATGTATCTCATCAAGGAATAGAGATTATAAATTCTAATTCTATAGTATGAGACAATATATTAACGTAATGTTTAAGAAAAGTTTTGTAAATGAGTTCCAATAGTTCATGGATTAGGGACCCAATTTTATGGGGTTCCAAGGGCTTCTGTATGGATTATTTAGGTTAATCTTTCTATCTACCTAATGGCACTCAGTGCTCGGTCTAGAACAGGGGTCTCAAACACGCGGCCCTCAGGGCTATTTTCTGCGGCCCACGAGCTCCCCACGGCGCCCCCCCCCCCGGCCTTTCCCTCCCCAGCGTTTACGTACAGCGGCTCAGACCCAACGTGCACTGGGGGCAGGGCAGGCTCCTGCCTGGCTGCCCTGCCCCACTCCAATAAGCTCCTGGAACCTGGGGGAGGAGGGGCATAGGGGTCTGTGTCGCTGTTCTGTCCAGGCACTGCCCCCAGCAGCTCCCATTGGCCGGGAACGGGTAACCACGGCCAATGGGAGCTGCTGGGGGCGGTGCCTGGATGCAACAGTGACACAGACCCCTGTGCCCCTCTTCCCCCAGGTTCCGGCCTCTTCCCGGAGCAGCACGGGGGTGGGGGGGGGGGCGGGGCGGGGCAGTGCGGGGGGGAGGGAACCTGCCCCCAGTGCATGCTGGGCCAGAGCCCGCACCCCGCACCATGACCCCCTGCCCTGAGCCCCCTGCCGCACCCCTCCTGCACCCCAACCCCCTGCCCTGAGGCCCCGCCGCACCCCTCCTGCACCCCGACCCCCTGCCCTGAGCCCCCTGCCACACCCTGCCCCCCGACCTCCTGCCCCCTGACCTCCTGCCCTGAGTCCCCTGCCGCACCCCTCCTGCACCCTGACCCCCTGCCCTGAGACCCTGCTGCACCTAGGGTGACCAGATGTCCCGATTTTATAGGGACAGTCCCCATTTTTGGGTCTTTTTCTTATATAGGCTCCTATTACCCCCCACCTCCGTCCCGATTTTTCACACTTGCTGTCTGGTCACCCCAGCTGCACCCCGCACCCCTCCTGCACCCTGAGCCCCCTGCTGCACCCCGCACTCCTCCTGCACCCCACACCCCAACTCCCTGCCCTGAGCCCCCCCCACACCCCTTCTGCACCCCCTGGGAGCAGGGAGGAGGCAGAGTTGGGATGGGGATTTCGGGGAAGGGGTGGGGCCTCATGGAAGGGGTGCAGTAGGGGCATGGCTGAGGGCTGCAGTGGGGGTAGGTGTCAGTAATGCAGCCCTCGGGCCAATGTACTAATCCTCATGTGGCCCTCGTGGTCATTTGAGTTTGAGACCCCTGGTCTAGAAGATCCCATCAGAGATGCTTAGTTTTGCAGTTCTCAAACTATGGATTTGTCTCTCCAGAGAGAACATGCTTGTTAACAGCAAAAAAAATTTTAAATAAATACATAAATACATAAGTATATAGAGATGAGAAATAAGACCTCAACCCTACTGTCCCTCTTTACATTTGTGTACACAGAGTCAATCCATTACCTCTCTCTAAAAGTGCAAAGTTTCAAAAAGTTCAATGAATAGAAGATTGGTGGGGGTGGAATAGATCTGGACAAGGAGAAGAAGTCTGGAGATAAATGTGAGAAGGGAGGGACAGGCCGTAGAAACAAAAGTGGAACTGTTTGAGCAGCATATTCCAGAAGTCTTGAGTTCTTTCCGAGTGTAGCCGTCATTGATTTGAGATCTACCATACCAGTCTCTCACTAGAAGGGAAACCCTATAATGGCAGCATGCCAGAGGTGGAGTTACAGTGAAACACAGGTTGACCTAGCATGCTCCCCCCCCCCCCCCAACGACAGGGGGCCCCAGGGCCGAGCAGCTGCAGGGGCACAAGCTTGGTCCTGCCGGCTCCTGCTGCAGGCTCCACACCTACCGGCAGCCAAGCTCCCCCCTCCCCCGAGCGTGCCGCGTTCCTGCCCCTCTCCCCCACAGCGCTTCCCCTGCCAGACGCTCAGGTCGCTCCGGGAGGGAGGGAGGCTGCAGCACGCTTGGGGGAGGAGGCGGAGAAGAGGCGGGGGGGCGGGTGGAATTGGGGCAGGGCGGAGCAAAGGCAGGGCCCCCCCACACTCCTGCACATACTCCCCCAACCCCCTGCTATGAGTCGCTATGAGCAGGGGGCTGGGAGCATCCCCACGACCCCAGCCCACACCCCCAGCCCCTTGTCCTGACTCCTGCACCCCACTCACACCCCCATCCCCCTGCCCTCCCTGATTCCTGCCCCCCTCCCCAAATCTGCACACCCACCCTGAGCACCAAATGGGAGTTCCTGCAAACCCCCTCCCCCGCACACATTCCCACCTGCGTTCCTCACACCAAATGGGAGCTGCCCAGGTCAGCGCTCCACACCCCAACCTCCTGTCCCAACCCTGAGCCCTCTCCTGCATCCTAACTCCTGGCCAGTCCCTGCACCCCAACCCGTTCCTGCACCTTAACTCCCTCCCAGACCTTGCATCCCCAGCCCTGACTCCTGCACCCACCTCAAACACACACAGCCCTAACTCCTGCACCCCTCTTACACACACCCTGCCCTCCAACTCCTGCACCCCCTCACACACTGCCCTCCCTGACTCCTGCACCCCTCATATACACACCCTACCCTCCCTGACTCTTGCACCCCCCACATCCCCACCTGCACCCCTCCCACCCAACAGGAGCTGCCCCAGGTAAGTGCTCAACACCCCAACCCCCTGTTCCAGCCCTGAGCCCCCTCCCACAGCCTAACTCCTGGCCAGACCCTGCACCCCAACCCCCAGCCTGCTCCTGCACCCTAACTTCCTCCCAGACCCTGCACCCCCAGCCCTGACCCCCCCCCCCCCCCACACACACACCATGAGTCCTGGCCAGACCCCATACCCTCATGGTTATTTACATTTTTTTTTATAAAGCACTTTTATCCAAAGCGCTTTACAATAGTTAGCAAATGGCACAAACAATATTTGGAAAGATCATGAAGTGGTCTGCCGAGACCCTCAGCTATTTTCAAGTGGTCTGTGGAAAAATAAGTTAGACTACAAAAACAATCAAGGTACCTCACTTTATTTTCATGTACTTCCTATTACTTATAGGAGGAGGATGAAGAAAAAAAGGATGAAAAAACTGGGGCGGGGGGGAGATAAGAGAGAATGTTCTTTTTCTTGGCTAGGTCCCAAGGAGGGGCCCCAAAAATGAAACTGAGCACAGGGCCCCACTAACTCTAAATTCGTCACTGCAGTAGACCGTAAAAGAGACCCAGTTTGGGAATATTTTAATGAAGTTCCTCTACCTGTGGGTAAGACAGGCATGCGTGCAAAATGCAAACAGTGCAACAAAGAAATGCAAGGCCTGGTTCCCTGAATGAAACAACATCATGGGAAGTATTCCTTCTCAGGAGGAAGCTGTGTTGAAGATGATGAGAGGAACATGTCTAAACATGTAGGATCTTCAGGTTGGTAAACTTGGATTCTGAAGACTATCCACCTTCAAGATCACATCATTTTCTATAGTTTCAGAGTTATCTGTCAATTATAGTGTTTTGGTCACATCATGTATGTCACATAGCCACAGTATATCTATCACCTGTAGCAAAAAGAAAAAAAAAACTCCATCATCCAGAAACCATAGATAAGTATGTGATAAGAACCAGCAGATTACAAAAAGAGGTAATTGATGAAAAAATTGATGCAACAAACTCTCTTTTCTGTATGATTGAGAGCCCACACTTCATTAAGTCATTAAGACCAGGATACAGTCCACCTAACAGAGCAGATGTCGCAGGCAAATTACTGGATCGAGTGTATGAAAGAGAAATTGAGCCCTGTGCAAAAGGACTAAAGGGTAAAATTGTCAACCTGAGTCTTGATGAGTGGAGCAACGTCCACAACGATTCTGTTCTATGTGCTTGTGTGACAACAGAAGAAAGGAAAGTCTTCCTTACAGAAACAATTGATACATCAGGAAATGCACACACTGCAGAATACTTACAAGAAGTAGCAGTAAAAGCTAGAACAAACTGTAAAACAAATTCAAATGTCTAGTACGCAGCTTGGTCACAGACAATGCTGCAAATGTATCCAAGATTAGAAGAAATTATTTAGAAGAGTGTCCCAAGCTAACAACATACAGGAGCAGTGCTCATTTGATGCACCTCCTACCCAAAGACTTCAGTGTTCCAGAAATAAAGGCTAACGTTGAAATTGCAAAATACTTCCATAACAACCACTTTGCAGCAGCTGCTCTGAAAAACATGGGAGGAACCAAGCTAACTCTCCCACAAGACGTGCGATGGATCTCAGTAGTGGACTGTTTTGAGCACTCTCAAGAACGAATCTGATGAGTTTGTGAACAAAATGGTGGGGAAAAAAAGATGGCACTGTCACAGCCAAAGTTCTCAACTTTGGGCTTAAGAGAAATGTTGAACATATGCTGAGTACCCTGAAGCCTATTTCTGTAGCCTTGAACAAAAATGCAGGGAAATAGCTGTTTTATTGCTGATGAAATCTGGAAGGAACTGAGATCTTAAAAAGAGAAATATGCAATGACAGAGTTAAATTACAAGCATTAAAAAGATGAATGGGACAAGCACTATCTCCAGCTCATTTTCTTGCAAATATTCTCAATACTTGGTACCAGGGTCAAACCTTAACTGCTGAAGAAGAGGAGTTGGCTATAACATGGGCATTCAGCAATCATCCCTCCATAATGCTAACTATAATAAACTTCAGAGCTAAGGGTGAACCATTCAAGAAATATATGTTTGCTGATGATGTTTTAAAGAAAGTCACACCAGAGACTGTTGAAGTGATAAAGGGCAGTTACCTGTTCCGTAACTGGCGTTCTTCGAGATGTGTTGCTCAGGTCTATTCCACAGTAGGTGTGCGTGCTCGCCACGTGCATCGGTGCCGGAAGTTTTTCCCTTAGCAGTATCCGTAGGGGGGAGCGCCACTGCGACCCCTGAAGTGGCGCCGCTATAGCGCACTATATAGGGAACTGCGCACTCCCCCCACCCTCAGTTCCTTCTTGCCGGACCAACTCCGACAGAGGGGAAGGAGGGCGGGATGTGGAATAGACCTGAGCAACACATCTCAAAGAACGCCAGTTACGGAACAGGTAACTGTCCTTTCTTCTTCGAGTGATTGCTCATGTCTATTCCACAGTAGGTGATTCCAAGCAATACGTCATGGAGGTGGGTAGGAGTTCACACCTTGTCTGGCTGGAGCACAGCTCTACCAAAGCCAGCGTCATCCCTAGCATGGGAGACGATCGCATAATGCGAGGTGAACGTGTGAACCGAGGACCAGGTAGTGGCCCTACAGATGTCCGGGATAGGGACATGGGCTACAAAGGCAGCCAACGAGGCTTGTGCCCTGGTCGAGTGTGCCCTCACGATAGGCGGTGAGGGGACCTTCGCTAACTCGTACCATGTGTGAATGCACGAAGTGATCCACCGGGAAAGACTCTGGGTAGAGATTGGCTGACCCCTCATACGCTCGGCTGATGCAACAAAGAGTTGCGGGGACCTACGGAACGGCTTAGTCCGATCCAAGTAGAAAGCCAGCGCCCTGCACACGTCCAACATATGGAGGCGGCGCTCCTCGCCCGAGGCATGCGGCTTTGGGCAGAGGACAGGGAGGAAAATATCCTGGTTCATGTGAAAAGCGGAGACCACTTTAGGAAGGAAAGCTGGGTGTGGTCGGAGCTGGACCTTGTCCTTGTAGAAGATCGTACAGGGGGGGTCTGAGGTCAAGGCCCTGAGCTCCGACACCCGTCGAGCTGACGTAATGGCCACGAGGAAAGCTACCTTCCAGGAGAGGTGAGACCAGGAGCATGTGGCCAGGGGCTCAAACAGGGGCCCCGTGAGGCGGGATAACACCAAGTTCAGGTCCCACTGTGGAACAGGGGTCCTGGCATACGGGAAGGACCGGTCTAGGCCCTTGAGGAAGCGCCGGGTCATGGCATGTGAGAAGACCGAGTGGCCCTGGACAGGCGGGGGGAACGGCGATATAGCCGCCAGGTGCACCCTGACGGAGGAGGGAGCTAGACCTTGCGTTCTAAGGTGGAGGAGGTATTCGAGGAGAACCTGGAGCGGGGCGCCCCTCGGGGAGGTACCCCACTCGCCCGCCCACTTACAGAACCTGGCCCAATTTGCCAGGTAGGCCCGGCGAGTGGAAGGTTTCCTACTTTCCAGGAGGATGCTCCTGACTCCTTCCGGACACATAGTCTCCTCCGCATCTAACCACTGAGCAACCACGCTGTCAAGTGAAGGGAAGCTAGGTTGGGGTGAAGGAGGCGGCCCAGGTCCTGGGACCAGAGATCCGGTCGAAGCGGTAGCGGACGCGGAGGGGCCGCCAGCAACCCTAGGAGAGTCCCGTACCAGTGCTGTCTGGCCCAAGCTGGGGCGATCAGGACGACGCGGGCCCTGTCCCTCTTTACCTTTTCCAGGACCTTGTCTATGAGGGGAAAGGGAGGGAACGTATAGAGGAGCTGGCCCGACCATGACAGGAGGAAGGCATCTGAGAGTGCATCCTTCTCCAGCCCTCCCCTGGAGCAGAACCGGTGGCAACGTCGGTTCTGTCGAGTAGCAAAGAGGTCTACTTGGGGAGTGCCCCAGGCTCGGAAGAGCTGACCTGTGACCTCCGAATGGAGGGACCACTCGTGTTGGGAGGAGAAGACCCTGCTCAGGCGATCGGCCTGGGAGTTGACGACGCCCGGCAGGTGGAAAGCCCTGAGGGAGATGTCGTGGGCTATACAGAACTCCCATAGGCTGAGGGCTTCCTGGCAGAGAGCCGAGGACCTCGTCCCTCCCTGCCTGTTGATGTAAAACATCGCGGCCGTGTTGTCCGTAAGGACCCTGACCGTCCTGCCGCTCAGCCGCGAGCTGATCGCCACACAGGCCAAGCGGACTTCCCTGAGCTCCTTGACATTTGTGTGTAGGGATAGCTCTGCGGCCGACCACAGTCCCTGGGTTTGGGAGTTCCTTACGTGGGCTCTCCAGCCCAAGTCCAACGCGTCCGATACCAGGTCTAGGTCCACCAGTGAAGGGAGGTTAGCACCCGACCCAGTACCGTGAGGACCTTGTCCAGACCGTCCCGAGCCTGGGAGAATTCATTCGAAGCCTGGCGTGGCATACCACGTATGTGCACGCCGCCATGTGGCCCAGGAGCTGTAGGCAGGTCCTGGCCGTGGTCACAGGGAACTCCGTGACCGTGGCTATGAGCCCTTTGAGGGTCTGGAATCTACCCGGGGGGAGAGAAGCCCTGGCCTTGGAAGCGTCCAGTAGAGCACCAATGAACTCTATGCACTGGACTGGGACCAACGTCGACTTGGCCTTGTTTACCCGAAGGCCCAGATTGGCATAGGTAGCCAAGAGCAGCTGCAGGTGGTTCTGCACCTGCGACCTCGAGTTGCCCTTGAGCAGCCAGTCGTCGAGGTACGGAAATAGTTGGACCCCTCGGCGTCTGAGAAAGGCCGTCACAACCGACATACACTTTGTGAATACCCAAGGTGCGGTGGACAGGCCAAAGGGGAGGACCGTAAACTGGTAGTGGTCTTGCCCAACCAGGAAGCGAAGGAAGCGCCTGTGTCCTTCGAATATGTGGATGTGGAAGTATGCATCCTGGAGGTCCAGGGCCGCATACCAGTCACCCGGGTCCAAGGCAGGTATAATCTTTACCAGGGAGACCATGCAGAATCGGCATTTGACCATGAACCGATTGAGACCGCACAAGTCTAGAATAGGCCTGGGGCCCCCTTTTGCTTTCGGGATAAGGAAGTAACGGGAATAGAACCCTTTCCCTCGGAATTCCCTTGGGACTCCCTCTACGGCTCCGAGACTGAGGAGCCGGCCCACCTCCTGCTGTAGCATGGGTAGATGTGACAGGTCTACCGCACCATGCCCGGGAGGGGGGCAGGAGATCGGGGGTGACACAAACTGGAGCGGGTAGCCCCGGGCAATGGTACTCAGGACCCACTGGTCCAAGGTTATATGGGACCATTGCGAAAGGAATGGACGCAATCGGTTGCTGAAGACCAACTTTATTTGTCGGATGGTGCTCTCAGGGTTCAAATGAGTCCAACCTTTTCGAGTCCTTATTCTTAGGAGTAGGACCCGGTTGACCCTGACGCTCCCTGTGGTTTACGGATTCCACGACCAAGGAGTTGGGCGCCGGGTGGGTGTACAAGAATTCGTGTCCTTTCGTAGGGACAAAATACTCATGCTCCGCCTTTTTGGATATGGGCTCAAGTGAGGCTGGCGTACGCCAAAGGGCTTTCGTGATATTGGCAACCCCTTCGTGTAGCGGGAGCGCCACTCTGCCCGGTGTCGAGGACGAAAGGACATTGAAGAGCGAGTCTGAAGGCCCTTCCATCTCCTCAGCTTGGAGCTGGAGGTTTGAGGCGACTCACTTCAATAGCTCCTGGTGAGCCCTGAAGTCCTCCTGCGGTGCGGAGGGTGGCGGGGCTGCAACCTTGTCCTCCGGTATGGGGGAGGATGCCGGTACGGAGCTTAGTGCATCTGCTGGCACCGTGGGCTTGACGCCTTGCTCGGAGTCCGCATGCGGTGCCGAGGACCCTTGGTCCGCAGATCTATCTCTTGGAGCCCTGGATATAGTGGCCGAGGGAGCCTCGGATGCCCCTGCGACCGATCGAGTATCCGGCTGGGCGTGTCCCGGGGGCCAAGGGGTCCACTGGCACCACTATCCCTGCCATGGAACCCCTTGCCACTGACCTTGCTGCGGCACCGGCAGCACCAGCTGGTCAGGTTGGAACATGGTGGCCCTTGAGTGGCTCACCGCTGGCGTGAACGTCGTCCGGTCAGTGCCGTGGGAACCGTAAGATCTCCGGTGCCGACGATGACGTCTACCTCGGGACCGGGACTCCGATGACGAGGAGCGGTACCGTCTCGAGCTACTGCTCCTTGAGACGCTGCGACGCCTATGTCCGCAACGGTGCAGAGTCGGTGACCTCTTACGGGAGTCGTATTCCCGGTGCCTCGAAGAACGGGAACTGGAGCGGGAGCGTCGGCGGCTGTGACGGGAACGGCTGCGGTAGCTCCGACTCGACCGGGAGCGTCTACGGCGCCGGTGCCTGCCGTGTTGCAACTCCCTGCTCAGTCTGGAGTGGTGCCCAGAGCGCTGATCTGATGGCACCTTGCCCAAGAGCCTCACCATCGGTGACTGTGGAGGCTGTGGGCTATGGTCAGACCAGGCGCTGAGGGGCGAGCGGCCCCGGGAGCGGTCCCTTGACCGGGATCTGCGCGTGGTCGGAGTCGACGGCCTGGAGCCCAGTGGCGGCTTGCCTCTGGATCGGACTCCTGGTGCCGGGACTGCCGGTACCTGGAGAGTGAGCAAGTCCTTGGCCACCTGGAAGACCTCCGGCGTCGAAGGCATTCGGGCGTCCGGAGAGGCCCGATTCGACGAAACCGGGCTACTCCGCTCAGCGTGAGTCGGAGCACTGGGGCCCGGGGGAGAATTAGGGCTGCCGCACATGGGTCTAGCCTCTCCCTTATCCTTGTTTTGACGACGATGCGAAGACGGTGCCTTCCTCTGCCTACGCGACGGTGAGCGGTGCCGCCCACTCGAAGGCGCCGGGGGATCGCCGCGCACAGAGGACAAGGTACCGGGTGCCGATTCCGCTCAGCGCACCGGGGTAGGAGCCAACGCGGACTCCATGAGGAGGGCCCGGAGTCGAATGTCTCTGTCCTTTTTAGTTCTTGGCTTAAAGGACCTGCAGTTTCTGCAGCGTACGCTGACGTGGGACTCACCCAGGCAGCAGAGACAATCCAAGTGCGGGTCACTTCTAGGCATAGAACGCCTGCAGGACTCGCACGATTTGAAGCCCGGGGCCCAGGGCATGCTCCAGCCCGGACTCTAACTAATCTAAACTAACTTACAAACTAACTAAAGATACCACTAACAATGAACAACGAACAGAGTTCTAGGAAAAAAGGCTGCAGCGATGAAGCTGGAGCAGAAGTTCTGACGCACCTACACTGGCGGCAAGAAGGAACTGACGGTGGGGGGAGCGCGCAGCCCCCTATATAGCGCGCTATAGCGGCGCCACTCCAGGGGTCGCAGCGGCGCTCCCCCCTACGGATACAGCTAAGAGAAAAACTTCCGGCACCGATGCACGTGGCGAGCACGCACACCTACTGTGGAATAGACATGAGCAATCACTCGAAGAAGAATCTCACTTTTAACAGCAGTAGCTTCTTCTGCTGGTGTAGAAAGAATATTTTCTTCCTTTGGATTAATTCATTCCAAATTGAGAAATCGTTTGGGACCTGAAAAAGCAGGAAAGCTTGTTTTTTTCCAGATTATGAACAAACAGGAAAATGAAGGTGAAGACGACTTTGTAAATTATAAAAACAATTTTAACAAAAACAAACTTGATTTTAAAAAACTTGAATGTTTAACTAAATTCAAATGCTTGTTTTGTTAAAATGTTATATGTTTGCTGTTGATGAAAAAAAAAATCCAGATTACATAATATTGTTTTTGTTAAATAAAACAATGTAAATGTCTGTCTGGTGATGTTCTCCTCCTAATATAGCATGGCAAGAAAATCCTCCAAATATTAATGATTAACCTGTTGAATTGGAGATAGTTCACCTCCCAATGATTTCATAAATATCTGCTTCAATTACCTTTGGTAAATGAAATAACCAAACTATCTTTCATTTTCTGATAGAGCTATAAAACTAATCTGAAAAGTTTTCAAAATAAATCACTTTAAAAATGTATAGTGTGTACCTTCTAAAAATGAAACCTACATCTACCTCTGAATCGTGAAGAATATGTATTAAGGTTATAACAACCAACAAGAATGCACTTACATGTAGAAACCCATGATTAAATCGTGTCTTCCTGACTAGTGATTTAAATCACGATTTAAAACAATTTGATTTAAATCAAATCCACCCTGTCAGGAGGTCAGACTATAGGATCACAATGGTTTCTTCTGGCCTTGGAATCCATGAAACAGCTAGAACAAACATTGTGTGTAATATTCCAGACAAGGAAGATGCTCAACTTTTAATTAAGTCACCTTTTCCACAACAGGTGGCATTAGCATGTTGTACAGAGAGCGATAAAGACATTTAAGTGTTGCTATCAACTAGGTAGGCCACAACCTACATCAAAGTATTCTTGCTGGGATATTTGACAATATTTGACCACAGTCAATTGACTAGCTTGCCAAAACTGTGCCTGCCTTTATCTCAGTGCATGAGGAATTGCCAGCCTCCACTATCTCAATTGGAAGGAGGGCATTGTTCCTCCTTTTCACCTAGGTTCTTTCCATTACAGATTAGCTTCCTCATCTGGAGGATTAGGTCAGCTCTGATGCAGGCCCACTCAACTGCATCCCTATATGCCACATCTATATACAGTTCCACCTCTCTCTTTCTCCAGGTCACCAACTCTAGCCTTTTAGCCTCAAGATACTGTACCTGGAGCCTGAGAGCTGCTTGCTCCAGTGCATACATATACCACACGGTCATAAGGCAAGTGATTGCATATTCTGCACTCTATGCAATAAAATGAATAGTGCCCACCCTGGCTAGTCTGCTGCTCATCTTCTGCCTACACAGTTAAACTGGGTTTTGACCGACTAAAGATGCATTCAATTTTTTGTTGTCTGATTTTTATTCAGGGACAGGTATGATTCTAGAAGTTTTAGTTTTTCAGTCTACCAGTCTAACAACAGTTAAGCATTAAGGGAAAATGGGCTCTAAATTTAAACTCCCATGCAGTCAAAACAGCTTTGTGCTCACTCTGTCTGCTGAGCTCTCGCTTAGCATGGAATCCCTTTGCTTGAGAAAGACCTACTGTTACTTAGCTCTGTAAATAGAGCTACCTAGAACAAAGCCTAAAGACCGTAGCGCCTTCACCTGCTTATTTATTGGTGCCTAGTCTCCTGAGGTCGGACTTCAAAACAGCCCAGCATAAGGGCAAGCTGAAAGAGCCTAGGGACTGGTCTACACACAAAAATTTGATAGTCCTAACTATATCGCTTGGGGCTGGAAAACTTTGTGCTTTGAGAACCGAAGTTAGGTCAACCTAACTCCTGGTGTACATGTGGCTAGGTTGAAAGAAGGATTCTTCCGTAGACTAGCTACTGCCTCTCAGAGAGGTAGGTTAACCACTTCCATCAATGCAGGAAATGTCTGCGCTACAACACTACTGTGGCACACTGTAACCTTGAATTTTAAATGTTCCCAATTAATATTACATTGTTAAAGTTCAGAATGCAATAAACCAAACTTAATTTTCAGGTTTGAGCCTCGAGGTCAGTTACAGACAATTTAAATTAGTAGAGGACCTCGGATGACACTTTGAATGATAGAACTAAACTTTACTTAAGAGAAAAAATGATTAGTTAAGCAAGGAGACATGCAATGGCCATTTACACAAGTACTAGAATTACTCTCACATTCAAAGATGGAATGGTGTATCAATGGGTGATCAGGCCACTGACAACAGAACGAAGTATAACCCATAACCTAATGGTAACCCTTTTGGTGTTAATTGGAGCTCTCTGGCATTTTATCAAGGCTTCTCATTTTTATAACCCATAACAGTAATTAACATTAAACCTACCAATTACCATATCTACATTTCTCCCAGCTCTTTACATTACACTTTAAATTAACATCTGCAGTCCTTCCCAATGCTATCAATACAGATAGCATTTTAATACAGTATTACAATCCAAATTCTCAAACACTCATTAGAAATCCTGCTAATACCAGTTATAATCAAACATACCCACGATATAACCCCGGGTCAAGTCTTTACTAACTTTGATTTTCCCATCTCACGTCTCCAACTGATCTCTAGCTTTTGCTCACACTAATACATTCAATTTCCCATACTCCTCTATACTTAGCCTACCTTAGGCCAAAGACTAATTTCTACTAATTTCTTAACCTATCACAGTTTATACACTACAACAGCTGCAGTACCTCAGCTGTGCTGTTGTAGGGTAGACGTACCCTAACACTAAGGGCATGTCTACACAGCAGCTGGGAGATGTAACCACAGCTTGGGTAGACACATCTGCTCTAGTTCTGAACAAGCTAGTACACTAAAAATAGCAGCGTGGCCACGGCAGCACAGGCAGTCTGAGTACAAACCCATCTGCAATGCTAGCCTGGCCACACTACTATTTTTAGCGCACTAGCTCGATCATAGCTAGTGCACGTACATCTACACCTCCCAGCTGCAATGCCGACATACCCTAAGGGTTCAAGAATACTTAAAAGAAACCTAAACCTAGCTTAGACACAGGCAGACTTAAAATTCTTCTAGTCTCCATGTGAGGAGAACATAGTTAAACTAGATCAGATAAACTTGCCTCTTTAAAGTTTAAGATTTTGTTCCAGTTTCAAGTGATATTTATAGAAACACATATGGGAAGAAAGAAGAAACGTGGAATTAAAATGTTTCCTATTAATGAGAAAGCTAACATATGTGCCATCACCAGCAGGGAGTCCGCTAGAATTTTGTCACTGGCGGTGATGGGGGAGGGATCCCCCAAAGCCATCTTGCTCTCCCTCCCATGGCAACTGCTGAGCTTTTCTTGAAGACATCAGACAAGCAGGGTTTCAATACAGGTGTCAAAAAGGTGCCATACAAAAAACATCCAGGAAGCAAAAATTGATTAATTTCTTAAACATTTTCCCCCTTCTCTTTCTTTAACATATGTTCAAATTCCATCAGAAATGTTTCACTTTAAGACAAAATCAATTTGAGAACTGCATTAGTCTATTAATGCAGGCCAACACCCTACACAGACTACTTTACAGACAAAGATTTGAACATCTTCCTAATGCAAGTGAGACTGAATACTGTTAACTGAAGCCATTTTTGAAATATTAGAAAATAATGTAAATAAAAATCCCTTTGGCAGAGTGTCTCCAGTAAATTTAATAATGGATAGTTAAAGTCTTTCTATTGTTAAAACGTGCATCAATTCTAGGAAACAATGTTATGAAGATTGGAAATAAGAAATGCATGCTGATATCTCAGGGTCATAAACCACTAGTGCCCATGGTACATTGAATGATCTTATTGCCCAAGAATAAGATCACTAGGCACTTTGTTTTCCCTGAATGACTCACAGCTTTTAATTGACTCTGTGCCTCCAAAGAAGATTGTCAAAGCAATGAAATGTGCCATTTTCTGCTGCCTGCAGTCATGCCACCTTTTGCTGTGATCGCAGTGGATCTCAAAAGCTAAGTGGAGACAGACTGGATCAGTATTTGGATGAGACACCTCCCACATCTATCTTTAGGCACCTCTATTCTACAGATGCTACAGTAGTACAGCTGCAGCTATGCTGCTATAGCGTGCCGTAGACAATTCCTGCATCAACATAAAAACCCCTTCTCCCCAAGAAATGGTAGCTAGTAGCAGTAGGAAGAATTCCTACATTAATGTAGCCGTCAGCTAAACAAGGGGTTCTCAACCTTTTTCTTTCTGAGGCCCCTCCAACACGCTATAAAAACTCCACAACCTGCCTATGCCGCAACAACTGTTTTTCTGCATATAAAAGCCAGGGCTGGCATTAGGGAGGAGCAAGCAGGGCAATTGCCTGGGGCCCCACGCCATAGGGGGCCCCATGAAGCTAAGTTGCTCAGACTTTGGCTTCAGCCCTGGGTGGTGGGGCTCAGGGCCCTGGGCTTCAACCCCATGCAGTAGGGCTTTGGCTTTCTGCCCTGGGCTCCAGCAAGTCTAATGCCAGCCCTGCTTGGCAGCCCTCCTGAAACCGGCTCATGGCCTCCCCAGGGGGCCCCAGGACCCTGGTTGAGAACCACTGAACAATGGCGCTCAGGGGTGTCAGTTTTTCACACACCCCAAGCTGATCTAAAATTTTAAACATAGACTAGGACTGAGTGTTGCAAGACGTGGTTTTGGCAATACAGTAGGTGGGACTCTGGTTCAGTATTAACTCAGACACAAATGAGATGTAAAACAAAAAGTCTTGTCCACATGTGATCACGGAAGAGCCTATGGACCTTTTCACAGGTAGGAGTTTTAACCTCTAGTGTCCTGACCAAATCCCAACTCTGGTAATTGCATATCTTCCTAAATTCCCCTACAGTTGCAAATTGGTATAGGATTCTTCTACACTTTCCATCTTCAATTTCTATGGACAGCCAGCATTTGGGGTACTCTAAACCTCAGCTTCCATTATCTAAAAGTTTCTAGCTCTTTTATTTGTGCAAAAGTTCTTGAACGTATGAAGTGACAGGCAAAGGTTCAAAGGTTTAGGGTTCAACGTTTGTCAGCAGAAACCACTGACAATCAGTCATTTGCCATTCATCTCCCCCACCACCCTGCTGATCTCCTCCATTTTGTCTAACAGGGAGGAGGAAGAGAGAGCAGACCTTAAAAACAATTCATAGCTGTGGGGGCAGTGACATCTGGACTTCTGTTGATAATGCCAATGTTGCTGCAAAGCTTGCTTCCAGCACCATAGCTGACTTCTTTGCTGAGCAGCTGTGACCTCTGGCCACAAGGAGGTGCACTTCAACAGCATGAGAAGCTGCATAGTCTAGTAGTGTATTAACAGTAAGGCATTTCTATATCTAGCCCCTAGCACTAACTCACTGAGTAACCTTAGGCTACTATATAGAGAGAAATAATTGACTGATATGTCCTTCCATCAGTGGAAAGTGCCCTGGCTTTTTTTGCTAGCCATCCACTGGTATGAGTTACCTCAATTCCCTGCAGGGATAAGCTTCAATCAGTGTTAGCTCAATTGATTTGTGTGGCCACACTGGCACATATCCCACTACCTAACATATTCAAAGCCAACAGCGCCTCCATTGCTGTCTCACAGCGCAACCGTTACTGTAGAAGTGTCTTGTCTGGTCACCTTTCAGCACTCCACTGACCAAGCGTCATTTTGGCTGGAAGCTGCTACCTCCCCCCCAGTCAAACCGTACTAAACAATGTACAGAGTTCACTTGGAAGCTATTTTAAGAGCCTGCTACTTCTATATGCAGACCACTACTTCTCCAGTGATGAGGCAAGTGTCACGTATCCTTTCTGCCTTAGTTTCCCCATAACTGAAATTGAGATAAGTACAGTGGTTGCCTTTAACAACTGTTGAATTGCCACAGATAAGTATAGTGAGACAACATTAATTAGTTATCAGAAAGAATCACAGAAATACACAATGAACACTGCAAACACTGACATAATTTGATCTAAAGCAATGAAAACTTAATGGGTGACTACTGTATTCCCTTTTAAAAATTAAGTTAATATTTGTAAAGCTTCCAGTGGCTGGGAACACCCCATTTTATTTGACAAGTTTCCTTTGAAAACCTTTAAGACATGCTGCCAACTATGTATGTATTCCAGTAAGAGCCTCGGGTATTCACTTCTGCTGCAGGAGGCTATAAGATAGTTGAATAATTCCCCATCCCATTTTTATATTCCCAGATGGAATTAAAGTTGAGTGTATCTCTCAATAACTTAAGAGTAAAATAACATTACATGGACACAGAATTTCCTACATTTAACACACTTGTTTTCAGTACAAATTACGGAAGTTAAGGCTAACCTTAAAAGAAACTCAAACATGTTAAGGTATGGAGATGCACAGTAAAGGCACCCGAACAACCTTGCCCCTGCCCTGCAGTGATATCATTTAGCAACTCATACAATTATAATTAATGCCTATTCATGCTGGTGGGCCCACATTAGAATTATTTCCTCCTGATGTCAATACAAGATGCCTGGGTGCCTTATGTTAAGAAATTCAGCATTAAAGCTAACCTTAAAGGAAATCCAAAATGTACAATACTTGTTTTGGGGATAATTACAACATCCACATAATATTTTGTACCTTAAATTATTGATTTATAACTTTAACTCTATCTTAACATAATTTGCATCTGGGATAAATAATCAATAGTCACTCCTGCTCTCTAAGCCTTTCACTTCCATCTCTACTAGATACCAAAAGGCAATACATACTACCACTTTACCCAACTCGCTCTCTAATGCAAAACCTAATGTGATGTTTGCTACCATGGCATTATCATCTCTTCTTGTATGATATACCTATTGGCCCTACCCTGTGTTTGTTTTGTCGTTACATTATAAGCTCTTAGGGGCCAGGAGCACTACTAGTCTATGTTTGTACAGTGCCTACCACAATAAAGCCCCATTTTTGGATGATCCTTGGGCAGTGGGCACTAATGTAATACACACGACTAACAACTTAGCTTAATTACAACCCAATATTTTCAAAATGTCTGCTATGCAAATGAATTTTCAGTGAGCTTTAATTATATGAAAAGAGTTTGTTATTACATTTTTGGTCCCAATTTGTCTCCATAAAAGAAGTGCTAACTTAAAGGATCCATTTTAAGTTAAAATAAACTCAAACGAATCAACAGAGTAACTTGTAAGTTCTCAAAAAATCATTCTGTACCCATAAAACAAGTTCTATAATTTTGGCAAGAATATGGTGTTTTTTCATAAATAAAACGGAGATTCAGCCTCAAGCACAAGACTCAACTCACCTTAAACTATAGAGACCAGTGCCGCCATAAAAACACACACACACTCAATTAAGGGCTTATCTACACGAACAATTACACAATGATAAATGCAATTCAAAGTGCATTAACAAATGGTTAATGCACAGCAGCAGGGTGCACACGAACAGTTAGACCGCAGTGGGGTAGATTCATAAAATCCAACTGTGTGCATAGACAAGCCCTAAGTTAGGGCTACAAAAATAATTCACAGTGACCTTGCCCCAAGCTCCAAGGATGAAGTTTGTTACATTTTGAGTGAATGCCCCAAAAAATCCTTTTTCCCACCCACCTAAAAATAGCCACTTCTGGGATGGAACATAGCCAGAGGTGGTTGTATTTAAATTTGTGGATGAAGTGATCATAAGCGCCGACTCCGTGGGTCTCTGGGGCTGGAGCACCCACGGGGAAAAATTAGTGGGTGCTGAGCACCCACCGGGAGCTCCCCACCAGCCCCCCCCCACCCACGCCCAACTCACCTTCCGGCCGGTTCCCGCCTCCTGCCGAAAAGCCGCGGCTTTTTTTAGCCCAGCCACCCGCCTCTCAGCTGTTCGGCGGGAGGGGGGGGCCGCAGGGGAAAGCACAGCGGGGCGGCGCCTCGGGGAAAAGTGTTGTAAATGAGTGCATCCAGCCTCTAGATAGCAACTCTTGCAGGTACCTTAAGTCTAATACCAGGCAAATGATTTCTTTCTCTGGAGTTGAGGGGAAACATATCTTTCCACAGAATAAACCCTGCATTCTCACTGTTGACATGTTTTGTTAGCATCATGGTATTAGATGACATCCTTAACTACTGGAAGTCGAACATTAACTCTACCACACATTTTCAGCATCAGTGATATTAATTTATTTTGTAAAATTGTATTTTTATTAACCAATGAACGCTTTCTAAACAGCAATACCCATTCGTCTGCAGAAGGCTAGTTAGATCTTCTGATCAGTGAGGGTTTTAACATACTGTATATAATCACTAAAACGTTTATAGTACTTTAAGCAATTGTCATTTCCTTAAACCCTCTTGTGACATACAATGGAACCTCTACACAACAGTACTCTTCTGCTCTAAAAGACAACTCCAAAGTACTGGAGAAAGTATGGAGTTAATTCTGTCCCAATTCAGAAAATTACCTGCTTTAATAAACCAATTTTGTCTGTCCCTTGAGTGGCCAATTAAGATAAGATACATATTGTATAGCTGTTGTGGAATTAACTATCATGCAGAGATAACAAGCAAGGGTTATATAAAATCAGTACTGGTAAACAGGAAGGCATCTACCAACCTACATGGAATTTTTCCCCGGGGGAGGAGGTGGGGGCGGGGATTTGGGGGAGGAGCGGGGTCAGGGATGGAGTTAGGGCAGGCCGGGGGTGGAGTTGGGAGGGGCGGGGGCGCGAGCACCCACCGGTGCCGACGAAAGTCGGCGCCTATGGAAGTGATCCCTATCCTATAAACTCCTGTCCTAACTCAGAGTTAAAGTTAAACTAGTTGTTGGTGAAATGATTTGAAAATCGGGTACTACAGAAGTCAGGACTTCTGAAGACAGAAAAGTCCTGTAAACAACTTGAAAGTCAAGATGGCACTATCCCATGATTATTTTTTTAATAGAAATAATAATCTGGCTCTTAGAAAGTGAGTTGACTGGTCACATGGTGCCAGCTCCTATTTCTAGCTTCTATGCTGCACCAGACTGACAGACAATACTTTCCTAGTATTACTTACTTATCTCTGAGAGTGATTATTGTAACATTCACAGGAATGTTATGGAATCCATGCAGGAAGGGAGGTGGGTCCATGCACTAACAAATTGGAGGGGTTGTGTCCACAAGCCATTTTCTCCGCTATGAAAGAGTTTGAGGACTCTCTCTTTAGAAGCATTAGGCTTACCCAAATCCAACACTGCAAGCAGGAAGTAAATTTTCCATTCAAGCCAGTACGCTTTCCAGGAGACAGAGCTAGGAAGTCCTTGTCTGCATTGCAGCAAGGCATGTGAATATGCACTACAAATCTCCCTCCCCCCGCCCCCAATAATGGGCTCTTCCTACAGTTAAAAATAGTACAGCAATCTTGCTGTTACCTAGGTTAGATCTTGATGAAAAACAAAATTTGCTATCTATCAATTCAAACTGGGAGCAGACCCCTTATAAGCTGTGATATCTAGAAGCATTCAATAATTTGTTTTCCTCTAGCTATCCTGCACTTCTTGACTATGAGTCATTATCCTTGACCTCACTGTATTAGACACATTATTCAGACTCTGCTCCAAGATTAGAGACATAATGTTTTACTATTTGTAACTGTTAACCAGGAAAACAAAACATTCAAAGAAAAAATGCTAAAATTAATTTCTACTAAAACCACCGTCCCTGGAAAAGATGGCATTCGCTACCACCTGCTGAAGAAGCAAGACCCCGGCTGCTTAGTGCTCACCGCAGTCTTCAACAAATGCAAGCAGTTCCGCCGTGTCCCCCGCTCCTAGAAAAAAATCCATGACCATGCTCGTCCACAAAAAAGGTGAACGAGACGACCCCGGCAACTGGAGGTCCATCTCCCTCTGCTTCACTATGTACAAGCTGTCTGCCAGCTGCCTTGCAGCAAGGATCACAGACTGGTCAGTGTGCGGGGGCACCGTCAGCTCAGCGCAGAAAGGCATATTCCCTAATTAATCAGAAACGTAACAATGAAACAACGTTAACCAGGACGACTTTAAGTGAGGAGTTGTTAGGCCATTCTTCTAGCCTGACACAGCTCTTTCGGGTCATGGGGCTGTTAGATAAGAGGGGCTCTTGCAGTGAATTTCTCCTCGTCTCTTGTCATAAATTCCTCCTGACCTTGCTTAAATCCCTTTATCTTGTACAAATATTCTTGCAGTGTTCCCTCTCCTGCTCTGCCTAAATTGAATAACTATAGAAACTAGTTTGAACAAGGTCAGCCTGAGATGATGCAGAGGAAAACACGTGCTGGCCAGTACCCCTCCTTCTGTCTTAAAACTATAAATACTGATGCTTGTCACTAATAAAGTTGCCGTATGCCCCTGAGGGGGGGGAGGGTACGTGCCCTTTGATCAAAGTTACTGGTGTTGGTGCATTGCTTTTCTTGGTCTCTGACAGCTTTGGAGTTCCAAACCAACTCCGCCCTACCCAGACAGTAAGTAGGACAAGCTGATTTTTACCTAACAGAGTTACTGTAGTCTAATATTGAGGTAACAAAGACATGGATAACAGCGGCAAGGTCCGCATCCAAAAGGAAAGGTTACGATCTCCCAGCCAGATGCAAATAGTAAAAAAAGATGATTGGGCCACTGCTGTAATATGACCAGTTTGGGGTTTAGAAATACCCCTAAATTGTGAATCCTGTTAACTAATGTCTGATATTAGTAATCCCTTCAGCTGCTTCCCAACCCACCATCACTATCTCAGTCTTGCCCAGAGTTGAGCTTCTTGTATGATACTAAGTCAAACATCTTACAGAAGTTTAAGTATTATGTCAACCAAATCTGTAATCTCATGAAAAAGTATCAAGTTTGACAAGACCTAGCCGCCATAAAACCATTTTGACAGGCAACAGTTACATTGCCATCCGTTAATTCTTTACTGACTGTACCATGTCAGCCTTTTCATTATTTACGTCAATCTAACTGGGCTACAGAGTTACCAGAGTCTTAATATTTTTAAAGGGCAAATGTGAATATAATAATTTTTTTCAACTCCTCTGGAAATGTATCAGGGTTCCAAGAGTTGTTAAAGACCAACATCAATGGCTCCGAGAACTCTTTGGTCAATTATTTTAAGATTTAAGACTGTTTTACTTTAGTAATTGCCATTTAACAGTCTCCCTACTTCCCATCAAAATGGAAAGCATTTAGTTATCACTGTAAAATAGGAATACATCATCCTGTTTCTTTACAAATACTGAACAGAAATATTCCCTGAACACTTCTCCATTGTTACTGACAATTTTACCATCCTCATCTAATAACTGACCTATACTTTTGCACTCAGGGATATAGGGAGGAGTAGGAGAAGAGACAGAGTGGTAGGCTGGAGTGAGATTACAAAGGGCCTTTGCAATGAAAACAAGGAATTTGATGTGGTAGGGAAGAGGCACAAGGCACGGGAAGGCAGCAAGAGGGTCAGCACTGCAAGACAAAACTACTAAAAGAACATCTGCTGGCTAGGGGAGGAGCTGGACAAGAAGTCATAAAGGCATGGTTTTAGCAGCAGATTTACAAAAGTCTGGATGTAAGGAGAGAAGAGGGGAGCATAAAGATGGCAACACAGATTTAAAACCAAAGACGACGGGAAAGCTGTCAACAAGGACAGGGACTGAGGGACACAGAAGCACTCAGTGTTAGACTAAGTTGTTGGTTGCCATTAGAGAGGAAGGGCGATCCCGTGGTTAATGCAATAAATTAGGACTTGAGAGACCTGGATTCTATCCCCTGCTCACACAGGAAATCTGTAGCAGATGTGACCTTGGGCAAGTCATTTAGCTTCTCTGTACGATAGGGATCGTTACCCTACCCAGTCCCCTACCTCACCGGGGTACTGAGAGCACAAACATTAAAAGATTGTGAGGCACTATGGTGATAGGGGGAGAGCATATAAGTATTTAAGATAGATAGTGGCAAGTGCAGAAAAACAGTTGGAGACATGAAATTAGTGAGAGCAACAGATCTGGGAGTAATCCACATGATTGGCAGTTGGAACTGCAGAAGCAACTGAGGTAGCCTACAAGGAAGAGGAGGAGGAGACCAAAGGCAGGACCCTGAGGGTCATCATTACAGATGTAATGATATATGTGGTAGGGCTGGAAGATGAGAAGCCTCCACAAAAGATGCATATGGAACAATCAAACAAGTTAGGAGGAGAACCAGCAGATGTCTTTACCACCCTCACCCATTAAAAGGATAGTGGCCACCACCTATCCTCACCCCTTTCTACGGGCCCAAATTTTAAAACGTATAAATGAATTAGTGTGTCATGTACTGTGCTCTTTAAAGAAATAAAGCAACAAATTCAAGCTGTGGCACAATTCAGGAAAGACAATGTCTGAGCCGAGACTGGTCCAATGAGGATACCTTGCAGCTGCCCAAGGGGATCAAATACTGAAAGTGGACAGCAAGAACATTGTTATTAGTTAAGTGTCCATGTGTCACAAGACATGGGCCCTGCCCAGAAGAGTTTATATTGCAAGGGCATGTCTATATGGCACGTCAGTGAGCAGCAATCTGGGGTGTAAGTCTAAAGCGCTCTAGCATGCCACACGCTAATTGTCCATGTGGCCCCTGCTGCTGAATACCGAAAGTTCCCTAGTATGCTTAGACCTACTGCTGTAAGTTTAACTCAGAATGACTTTTCCAACCAATAATGTGGAGGAAGCATCCAACAACCCCGCAGTGCACATATCGGCTCTTTTGCTCCAACAATACCGGCTTCCCCTTTGTCTTTCTCCCACTGCCATCTTTGAGCCTTCATCATGCTACTATTCCTCTCCATGCCCAAATATAGGAGGGACAAGATTATAAAAGTGGCTGCCTAAAGTTAGGCAGCCAACTTAATTTGACCAGATTTTCAGACGCGCTATGAACCCACAGTTCCCACTGATCAGTCATATAGGCACATCAGGAAAGTGTTCAGACAGCTAATTTCTATGCCTTCAAGGAGACCGGTTACAAACTGAACACTTTACTATTACAAATACCACCATGCAAATACAACCAAAGTTACTAGACCAGGCTTCATATCTTTCCCTACACTCATCTCAAATGTTACATTTAGATTTCAGAAATTAACAAAAATATTCCCACCAGTGCTAGTGCCACTAGAGTTAAACTGGTATCAACATTGGAGGCTTATCTGTGCTAGGGGCTTCCTCCAGCAGCCAGACCCGTTCTAACAACCATATCATTAGATTTACTTTCAGGAGATCTGACAAACTCAGCAGTAAAAATACTTCCAGCCACACAAAGCCTGTCTTCACCGGGGCTCCCACGGGTTTAGCTGAAATGGCAGGAGTTCTAGTGGGAATTTTTTGGGTAAATTTCCTCACCACAGGCAATGCTTAGACTTGCATTTCCGATGAAATCGCAGCAAGTTCATATATTCCACAGATGGAATCCAGTTTGAGAAACATGCGGTCACTAAAACATCATAGCACTTAAGTTCAGTTCCACTCTACCATTCAACGAGCTGAAACAGCTGTCACACACAAAAAAAGCAGCACCATTCAATGGAAACACTTCTGTACCTGCACACTTAAGACTCTTTTACAGTGAATTTTATTTATATTGAACAGTAACTTCCTCTCATAATATGTTGTAGTCATTTTCTGCATCCATTCCACACATAGAAAAGAAATGGTGTATGTCATTGGGCACTACTAGGGTTAGTTGTAGGAAAATAAACTTTCACACTCTCAGGTACCCTGAGCTGAGATACAAAATAAGCAATTTGAAGGACAGGAGGCCATCTTGAAGAGGAAGTACGGTTTAGTAGACATTCAGTTATCAGATTTCATGTCCTCTAATCAAGTCTCACCCCAGGAATGAGCATGGAGAGGTAAAGTCTGAGAACAAGAACTAGGTAGGTGGCAGAGCACTTGCTCTTTGGGGCAGGGAGGGACCATCTCTTTATAGTGTGTTTGTCCAGAGTCCACAACAGTAGGACTTCTAGTCTATAATTGGAGCCCCTAGGAGCTACCACAATACCACTGAATGACAGCAGCAGGAATATTTGTGCTGGAAAAGTCATTTCCAGAGAAGTTAGGAAACTTAGAAGGGCAGAAAACAATCATTCTTTTAAAACAGAACTTTGGGGAGTAGGGAGAGGGAAGAGAAGAGATGATCAAAACAGATGAAGAAGCATAATTCAAAAGGTCATTTTAGAAACGGTATGCACAGTTTTTAATAAGCTACGGAGATATCAATGCATCATTTTTCTAACTAATTGTGACTGGCCAGCAGCTATTACTGGAAAAATCAGATTATCTGATATTACAATTTAGAAAACAAAAAGCAACTCTGACTTTCCATCAGTCTCTCACATTGCAAAATTTCCCTGCATCATGTTATGAAGACACACTGTATAACATTATGGTAACTTTAGCACCTAATTAATGGAAATTCCTTATTAATACCGTTACAGTGTTAATGAGTACTAAAAATGAAGCTCCAACAATACTTTTTGCCATCCAGTATATATCGCAAAAGATCTAAAAAGAAGTTATGATAGTGCCCTTCCCTAGTAGTAACTCTTGGAGCCAGTTTTCCAAGGGGACTATTTCTTGCAAACCAAGCAGCTGCAAATAGAAGCCCTCCTTAAATTATGCTAGTTTGAAAAACTGTGAGCTAACAATACCCTATTTTTTCAGATAGGGTCAAGGAGAAGTAATTTCCACTTGTACGTTTCTCAGTTTACAATAATTTAAGTGATTGTAAGTAACTGTATAGAAAATTGATCTTTGAAGATATTACTAATTGATCTAAAAAGTAGCACAATACTGATGGGATTATGAATATATGGTAGCAGACCACTGAAAGTCAAGCAAGTGCCACTCAATGGTGTTTAAAATCTCTAGTATTAATGATTTTGCCATTTTATCTCTTTGTGAAATAGAAATTCCGTTTATACATAGTTGATTGGCATGCATGGTTGCCTTGAATGCTTGCCTAATTTTCAGCTGTCACTTTTAAAGGCTTCTGGCCATCTGCTAAATGGTGTATTGTAAATGCAGCCCATTTCTCAGATGTTTAGTCAAATGAATGGTTCAAATGCTCAAAGGGAAAAAGCTGGAAATGAACTATTCTGCTTTTTAAAAACAATCTTGTAATTTGCATAGGTATATGAAGCAATATTGGTTTTATTAACATTTTCACCTTCCATGCTGCCTTTGGAACTGAAGAGTTGAATTCCACAATGATCCAAGTTCTATTAAATCTCACTTAAAACACCGATCAGTGATTTGAGATAAGTAGTCAATCTTAACTGGGAGAACATTGCAGTAAGGTAGCACTATACCTTTATGACTAAGGATCTCTAAGGAGTTTGAAGCTCATTTCTAAATGAAAAGGCCTGTTGGTTTGTTGTAGGTTCTCCCCCCCCCCTTCCCCCCCCCCCTCTTTGCATAGCATTTAAATTAGGTCTTCACAGATCAGATGGTTATGAGTTGAATAACTTCTTCTGGATGATTGCCTTAGCTTCTGTTAGTGCTGACATAAGTTTAATGAGGTCTCTTGATTGTGCATTAATTGACACCAAAAGTACCTCCCACTCAGTCTAATGTACATCTCCATTATATGATTTCTCTATTTACCTTATGTCACTAATAGACAAGCATGTCACAAAATTTCACAGCCACAGACTGACCTCTGAGCCCATTTCATGCAGACAGACAATACCACCATCAAATTCAGTTATTGAGCAATCTTCCATCATATGTTGGCGTTGACTCTCCTGTACCACAAAGAATCGATAGCTACACTACAGAAGATTCTGATGTACACTATGTATTTGCAAAAAGTTAAAGCTTTTTAAAACTAGAACTGCAGCCCATTTGGTAAAATAAGACTTGTTTACAGTGCTATCAGGACTCATGACTATGGTAAGAGAAGGCTTGAAGTGCAGCTGAGGTGCTTTTCTGGAAAGAGGGAAAACAACATATTTCTCAACATACCTACTGGCTGGCAGTCAACATTAGTCAATCATCGTGTCAGCCCTTTAAGAACTATGCTGATATATGCTACGCTGATACTAGATGGTATAATGTTGGCCCACAGTGAAAGGAGCAGAGAAGGCAGGGACACACATAGTGAGGACCACATCTGGACTTCACTGCCACTTATATATGCCCTTGATTAGCTGGACAAATAAGGCAGAGAGGCTGCCCTCAGAAATGGGAGGAGCAGACAGAAGTACATGTCCTCAAGCAAAAATGAAGACGACTTAAGATATATTTTCCTTCTTTTAAATTTGAGGCCATTATATAGTTTTTCCCTATGCATCCACAGTATTCATTTCCTACAGAAAATTCAAAGACAAGTCTTTGACTTAACAGGCTTGTTGAACAACCAGACAGCTTTCTGCACTAAAAAAGAATTCTAGAACATTTGACAGGCTTTGCACAGAAAACAAATATACAGCTTTAGTGAAAAACATCTTGAAAACTTGGTGGCAAAATGTAACCTAATATAAAAACTGTGAGCTGTTTCGTATCTGTGAATTGACTCAGTTATTCAGGAAATGTCATTGCTGATGAAGCTTTAAAGCTAGATGTAGTCTAACAAAGCTGTCTCAGTATGTTGTACACAGATGACTTTCTTGGAAGGAAGAGATCATGAAGCCCATTAATACTGATCTACTAATCTCCCTAATGATTGTAACCATGTAAGTTTCAGATTTATAAACTCATACAGTTAGTAACTCCATTTCTCAGTTTGTGGTCTTGTGGTGAGGCATGAAGGAAAAATAAGCATCTGTTTCCCTCTGGGACAGCTTTGGTCTGATCTGAATGATGGAACACCACAAAGTACATGAAGCTTGCAAGACCTTTTGAGAGTCAGCAAAGAGAAATAAATGATCTTTTCTTGTCTAACACCTACTTGCCGTGATTTTCAATACCATTACCACCTAAATGACTCAATTCTGTAATATGCTCTACTTAAAGACTACCTTCTGATGAACGCGTGGAGCCTCCAATTAATAAAGAACAGGAGTCCTTGTGGCACCTTAGAGACTAACAAATTTATTTCAGCATAAACTTTCGTGGGCTACAGCCCACTTCATCGGATGCATAGAATGGAACATACAGTAGGAAGATATAAATATGAGTGGCTGGGTCATTACACAAATTGAATCTATTTCCCCATGTAAAGTATCCTCACACCTTCTTGTCAACTGTCTGATATCGACCATCTTGATTATCACTACAAACGTTTTTTTTCTCCTGATGATAATGGCTCATCTTAATTAATTAGCCTCTTACAGTTGGTATGGCAACTTCCACCTTTTCACATTCTCTCTTTATGTATATTGTGATACAGGAGGGCCAGGGAGCAGTAGTAGAGTGTGATAGGTGAAATATATAAGCCCTATGCTAATTAAGGTGTGGTTCCCTGTAGACTAGGGAGGGTGGCTACAGGTTAATTGGAGCACCTGCAGTCAATTAAGGCCCTGTCAGGAACCTAATAAAACCCCCTGCTTCAGGCAGATAGGGAGGAGGAGGCAGGAGAGAGGACTGGAGCTTGGAGGTGTGCTGTGAGACTTGAACTATCAGAGAACCGAAGTAAGGGAGACCCTGCCTCAGCGTCTAAGGACTGAAGATCTCTCACCCAAGGGGGAAGAGGGGAAGAACCCACCGGGGTTGAGAGGGGCTGGGGCTCAGAGTGAGGAGCAAACCCAGACCCCTCCCCCGCTTCCCTCCTTTACCACCTTCCTGGGCCACTAGCAGGGCCCTCGGCACCCCAGGAGCAGGGGCAAAGGGTGGCATCTTAGCCCCCGACCAAGAAAAGCGCAGAACCCACCATACTAACATCGGCTATTTTGTCACCCGTGGTGTCAGGGGTGGGATTTCTGGGCCGTGAACTTAGTCCAGGGTGGGTCACAACCATCCTGTCTCAAGATGGAGGAAGTGATTAAAGCACTGTTGCAAGCCACTGCCGCCCAGCAGGAGGCTACCCGGGTCCAGGCAGCTACCCAACAGGAGGCCATGCGGCTGCAGCAAGAGACTAATCACCTGCTGATGACCCAGGCTGCCCAAGATCGGGCCATGCTGCAGGAACTAGTGAACCAGGTGAAGGCCCTTACGGAGCTGAGCCACGGGTATGACGGGACACGGACCATACGAGCTAGCTACTGTCCGCAGAAAATGACCCGGGAGGATGATGTGGAAGCATATCTCCTGGCCTTCGAGAGGACAGCCCTGCGGGAGGCCTGGCCCCAAGATCAGTGGTCAGGCATCCTCACCCCATTTTTGTGCGGGGAGGCTCAAAAGGCCTACTATGATATGACCGCAGAGGAGGCGGCAGATTACCCCCGACTGAAGGCGGAGATCCTGGCCAGGGCAGGGGTAACGACAGCCTTGCGAGCCTGGAGGTTCCATGAATGGCAGTTCTGTGAAGACAAGACACCACGATCACAACTATTTGACCTAATTCACCTATCCCGGAAGTGGTTACGCCTGGAGGCTCTCAGCTTGGAGAAAATGATGGAGCTCCTGGTGCTGGACCACTATACGAGGGCACTACCCTCAGGCCTCCGAGCCTGGATAGGCCAGAATGACCACTCCACCTATGATGAACTGGTCACCCTTGTGGAGAGACAACTGGCAGCCCATGAACTGTCCAAAACCCCGGGAGATGGAACACGGCGTTTCAGGAAACTAGTCCCGACCCCGACGACCCGGATCATCGAGAACTCCAGGAAAGCCATAGCTGGAAGAACAGGCACCAAGGAGCGGCCTAAGGGACCTGTGGGTCCTGGGGGAGAGGGTTGGGGGAGCGAGTCAGAGGGCCCAAGACAGAGGGCAACCTCCGGAATGAGATATCGCTGTTATGAGTGTGGGGAGTTGGGGCATATAGCAGCACAGTGCCCCAACAGGGAGGAGCCCATGAAATGTAATCTGGGGGATCCCGGGGACCAATGTGGCCTAATCAGCCTGGTGGGGGTCGTGACGGCACCACATGAGTACACCAGGCCGGTAAAGATTAATGGCATCCAGACCATAGCTTTGGTGGACTCTGGGAGTGCTGTCACATTAGCCTCAGGGAAATTAGTGGGGCAAGACAAACTGAGCTGGGCCAAGAGTGACATGTGTACATGGCACAGTAAATTTCTACCCCACAATTCCAATATGGATTGAGATCCAGGGAAATACTACTAAGATGACTGCAGGGGTGGTCCCCAAGCTCCCCTACTCGGTCTTAACTGACAGGGACTTTCCTGGGTTCGAGAGCCTATTCGCCCCCTGTCATAAATATAAAGGGAACGGGGAGAGGGTCTGATGCAGTGCTATAAATTCCTCTTACCAGTAAAGGGATAAGAAATGCAGGTAGCCAGACTGACACCTGACCTGGCTGGCATCTGACCAATGAGGGGACAAGATACTTTCAAATCTTGGGAGAGGGGGAAGGCTTTGTGTGTGGCTCTTTGAGTCAGAGTGATCTTGGGAGACAAGAAGGACCTGCAGAAAATCAATCTCCTCAACCAGTCATCTTCTCACCAAACCTCACTTTTCTAAAGTAAGTTTAGTCAGCACTGCGAATAGGCTTCTGTTTGTTTTGCCTGGTAAGCTTTCCCTGTGTTAGAGGGAGGGGTTATTCCTGGTTTTTCTGTAACTTTAAGGTTTTGTCCAGAGGGGGAATCCCTCTGAGTTTGGAAACTGAGTACCCTGTAAAATAGTTACCATCCTGATTTTACAGAGATGATTTTACCTTCTTTGTTTTAATAAAATCCTTCTGTTAAGAAGCTGACTGTTTTCTATGGTTTTTAAAATCCCGGGGGTGGGTTTTTAGATCACTGTGTAACCAATTGGTTACGAGATTATTCTCAAGCTTCCCAGGAAAGGGGGTGTATGGGCTTGAGAGGATATTTTGGGGGGAAGGGGAACTTCAAGTGGTTCCTTTCCCAGATTCCTGTTTAAAACACTTGATGGTGGCAGTGAGAGAAGCATTTCTCAGGGTGCAAGGAATTTTGTACCTTGGGGGTTTTAACCTAAACTGGTAGAAACAAGCTTAGGAGCTCTTCATGCGGGTCCCCACATCTTTACCCTAGAGTTCAGAGTGGGGAGGGAACCCTGACACCTCCCCCCACCCCCCACCATCAGGTTAGGGGAGGGAAGTAAACCCCAAGCAGAGTTTGAGGCGCCCATCGATGATCCTACCACAATTTTTGCTGGGTTTTCCCCAGAGTAATTTTCAAACCCCGGGAAGTCCCGCAAATCCAGACAGGAAAGGAGGGCAGACAAAAGATTAGGAACCAGGATTTTGGCGGCAAACCAGAGAGCTGCCCTGGTTGGGAGGAGGCCCGGTGGAGACCCAGAGACGGCCCCCAGCATGAGCAGAAACACTCCAAGAGAAGGAGGGGAGCCCAATCCAATAGAATCAGGCCAGATCCGTCCCGCACGCGAATGTTTTGAGCAGGACCAAGCCGATGACCCATTGTATGCGAACGTGAGGAAGTAGTAGAGGTAAATGGTGTGCCAGTAGAAGGGAAAACCAAAGGCCCAGGGCCATACTATATTCTCAAGCAGGATCTGTTGTACCGGGTAGTGCCAATACAGGGAGAAGTAGAAGAACAGCTCTTGGTGCCACGGAAGCACACAAGGGCCATATTAGAATTAACTCACAGTCATCTGTTTGAGGGACATTTAGGAGCAGACAAGACCCTGTATAGAGTCCTAAGGAGGTTCTACTGGCCGGGAGTATGGGCAGAAGTCCAGCGCTATTGCACCTCTTGCCCAGAGTGCCAGCTGCATAGCCCCCGACCTCAGTTAAGGGCCCTGTTGGTACCCTTGCCTATAACTCAAGTCCCCTTTGAAAGGATAGCAATGGATCTAATGGGCCCACTAGAAAGAACGGCTCAGGGCCACTGAAGCATACTTGTAATCCTGGACTACGCTACATGGTACCCCGAAGCCATTCCTTTAAGAAACCGCACGTCCAAGGCAATTGCAAAAGAACTGGTGCAGGTTTTTGCTAGGGTAGGCATCCCTAAGGAGATCCTGACGGTTGAGCGATTTAACCGCACTCTCAAGAGCATGATTCGAAAGGTGGTGGCCCAAGACGGAAAAGACTGGGATACCCTCCTACCATACCTGATGTTTGCAGTAAGAGAAGTTCCCCAAGCATCTACTGGTTTCTCCCACTTCGAGCTACTGTATGGATGCCACACAAGAGCATTTGGAGAAAGCACAAGAAGCCCAACGAACCTACTACAATCATCAGGCAAAAACACGGAAATTTCAACCAGGAGAATGGGTGCTGGTACCAACAGAAAGTAAGCTCCTGGCCATTTGGCGTTGACCCTATGAGATCGTAGAAGCCGTTGGAGAGGTGAATTATAAGGTGAAGCAGCCAGACTGCCGAAGGCCAGAGCAGATATCACCTTAACTTACTGAAACCCTGGCTCGATTGGGAGACATGCCTGGCCATCCTGCCGGCTCCATCCCAGGCAGATGGCCCAGAAGGGCAGGTATAGATATCCCCCGAATTAGGCCCAGAACAACGAACAGAGGTCACTGAAATGATCCAGCGGAACCAAGACGTGTTCTCTATACAACCAGGCCGTACGACGCTGATCCAACACCACATCATCACCTGTCCAGGAGCAAGAGTGACAATAAAACCATATCGTATACCAGAGGCAAAAAGAAGAAATTAGGGCAGAAGTAAGGAAGATGCTGGAACTTCGGGTGATTGAGGAATCACACAGCCAGTGGTCCAGCCCTATTGTATCGGTCCCGAAGCCTGATGGCAGCCTGAGATTTTGTAATGACTTCCAAAAGTTAAACGAGGTATCCCAATTCGATGCCTACCCAATACCACGTATTGATGAGCTGGTGGATCAGTTAGGCAAGGCCCGATACTTGACCACCTTGGACTTGACAAAAGGCTGCTGGTAGATCCCACTTGCTGAGGACACCAAGGAAAAACAGCTCTCTACACCCGATGGCCTTTTCCAAAATACTGTCCTCCCTTTTGGGCTCCATGGGGCGCCCATGACCTTCCAACGGATTAATGGACAGATTACTTCAACCCCATGCCAAGTATGTTGCTGCCGCCTATGTAGATGATGTGGTAATCCATAGCCCTGACTGGGAGACGCACCTGGGGAAAGTGGAATCAGTACTGGATGCTCTTAGGCAGGCTGGCCTCACCGCTAACCCATCCAAATGTGCAATAGGGTTAGCCGAGGCCAGATACCTTCGGTATGTAGTCGGAAGGGGCCTGGTGAAGCCCCAATGGAACAAAGTGAAAGCAATACAGGAATGGCCTCGCCCGATCCGCAAGAAGCAAGTCAGAGCCTTCTTAGGGATAGTTGGGTACTATAGACAGTTCATCCCTCACTTTGACACAAGGGTAGCGACTCTGACAGACCTGATAAGAGCTCGGGGCCCGGAGATAGTTAAATGGACCGAGGTGGCAGAGGAAGCTTTCACAGACCTAAGGACAGCCCTTTGCAGACATCCGATGCTCATAGCCCCAGATTTCAAAAAGGAATTCATCCTACAAACAGATGCCTCAGAGGTAGGGACTTGGGGCCGTCCTTTCACAGATGGTGGGGGATGAGAAGCACCCGATCCTTTACCTTAGCCGAAAGCTCCTGCCCAGGGAGCAACAGTACGCCGTAGTAGAAAAGGAATGTCTAGCAGTTAAATGGGCCATGGAGATTCTACGGTATTACCTGGCTGGGCGGAAGTTTACCCTTGTGACAGACCATGCCCCACTCCAATGGATGCACACAAACAAGGAAAGAAATGCACGAGTGACTAGATGGTTTCTATCCCTACAACCTTTCCACTTCCGGATACAGCACAGAGCCGGAAGCCAACACGGCAAAGCGGACAGCCTGTCACGACAACACTGTCTCTCGTCCCAAGTAGCCCAACCACGTGGTGTTGAGCAGGGGAGGGGGATGTGTGATACAGGAGACCCAGGGAGCAGTAGTAGAGAGTGTGAGAGGGAAAATATATAAACCCTAGGCTAATTAAGGTGTGGTTCCCTGTAGACTAGGGAGGGTGGCTACAGGTTAATTGGAGCACTTGCAGTCAATTAAGGCCCTGTCAAGAACCTAATAAAACCCCCTGCTTCAGGCAGATAGGGAGGAGGAGGCAGGAGAGAGGACTGGAGCTTGGAGGTGTGCTGTGAGACTTGAACTATCAGAGAACCGAAGTAAGGGAAGGTACCTCACCCAAGGGGGAAGAGGGGAAGAACCCACCGGGGTTGAGAGGGGCTGGGGCTCAGAGTGAGGAGCAAATCCAGACCCCTCCCCTGCTTCCCTCCTTTACCACCTTCCTGGGCCGCTAGCAGTGCCCCCAGCACCCCAGGAACAGGGGCAAGGGGCGGCATCTTAGCCCCCCCACCAAGAAAAGCACAGAACCCACTATACTAACATTGGCCATTTTGTCACAATATATGTCTTCCTACTATCTGTTCCATTCTATGCATCCGATGAATGGAATGCAGCTTTTCACCTCCTAAGTGCTACAGGCTGATGCAAACAGCACCTGTGCTGTGTACTGGATTTCAATCTGATTGTGGGCAACAGCTCCTCATCCACCTGTAGACCAGTCATAGAGCAAAAAGGGTTTAAAATGGGTGATTAGCTTCTACCATTAGATATACGGTCATATTAATTTTGGCAAGTACATGGCATGACCAGGCCTGAAAAATGAGAAGTTGATATTTGTCTTGTCAACAAGATTTTAAAAACGCCCAACCAATCCTTTAAAAACTAAACTGGGACATTACACATGTGTTATTTTGCGAGTTAGTATAGTCAAAGTGCATAATAAAATCTTTTATTTACTTCATTTTTGGTGACATAACTAGTTGTTTACCGCTCTACTCATTTTATACCCTTCAACGGCTAAAATGGATTTTTACACTTGCTTAGTTTCCCAACTGTAAGTAGAAAAAAAAACACTATACAAAATGTAAAGTTGTGCTAAGAAGCTTGACACTTAACATTTTCCATCAACCCCCAAAGAGACAAGTTCCAAGGATTCATTAACGTCCTGTATTGCAAGAACCATACAAGCTCAAAATGCAAGATAAGCAAATAGCTCTATAATATTTCCAATCCATGTCACTTATATGCCAGACATCCACTAGGCTATGCTATGTTAGGGTTTGCAAGGACATTGTCATAATCATACAGCTAAGGGTAGCCTGAAATCCCACCTTTACCTGTAATGGTTAAGAAGCTCAAATAACCTAGTTGGCATCTGACCAAAAGGCCCAATGGGGAAGGAAGATACTTTCAAATGGCGGGAGGGGAGGGAGTCTTTGTTTGTGCTCTTTTTTTTCTCTCTTTTGTTCTCTCTTGGGACTGAGAGGGGCCAGGCAGAAATCCATCTCCTCCAAACCATCCTGAACCAAATCTCCAATGTTGCAAAAAGTGTAAGTAAGCAGGTCAAGGCGTGTTAGATTATCTTTTGTTTTAGCTTGTGAATTTTCCCTTTGCAAGAGGGAGGTTTATTCCTATTTTTGGTAACTTTGAAACTAAGCCTAGAGGGAGTTCCTCTGTGTTTTTGAATCTTTTGTTACCCTGTAAAGTTATCTTCCATCCTGATTTTACAGAGATGATTCTTTTACCTGTTCTTTAAATAAAATTCTTCTTTTAAGAACCTGATTGATTTTTCAGTGTCCTATAGATCATGGGGTTTGGGTCTGTGCTCACTTCATAACCAATTGGTTAGGATATTATTCTCAAACCTTCCAAGGAAAGGGGGTGTAAGGGCTTGGAGAGATATTTTGAGGAATAGGAACTCCAAGTGGTCCTTTCCCTGATTCTTTATCTAAATCATTGGTGGTGGCAGCATACTGTTACAGGACAAGACAGAATTTGTGCCTTGGGAAAGTTTTTAACCTAAGCTGGTAAAAATAAGCTTAGGGGGTCTTTCATGCGGGTCCCCACATCTGTATCCCAGAGTTCAGAGTGGGGAGGGAACCCTGACAGACATGCTCTGGATGAAGCAATTAAAAAAAGACTACGTTTTCAGAGACTGTCTGGTAAACATGTTTTTATGAGCCAGAACCCTAACCACACAGTGCTCCACTAGCATCAGCAGGGTTCCACCACTGAAGCTTAGGCCCATGTGGACACAGTTGCAGAATGAGGCCCTACAGAATACATTATTTCAAAATACAAATGGAAAGGTGGCCATACATTCATAGCCAATGAGTTTATTCACATGCTCAGGTGTTTGCAAAAAAAATCAAAGCCTTAATTTCCCATGCTTTGTTCTTTGGCTATCACACTTTTGCCAAATTCAAGAAAGATACTCTGCCATAACAACATAAACAATGATGGGGAAGGGGACCTAAAATTACAACAACAAAATTTCAAATTGATATGGGGAAAAAAAAAAAAAAAAAAAAGGATAGACAAGGTGATTTAACTCATTCCAGGCTGATTCTTTAAAAAAACCAAAAAACCCCACCACCACTAGAAGGTGCCCTAGGTAATATGCCAGTTAACTACATGGGACTAGAATGGCAGCAATTTAGACTGGCGTGAGGCGAGTCAGATTGGCCAAGCAGTAGTGAAATACATTAAAGCAGTGGTAGTGGACAAAGACTCCAGCAAAGAGTGGGACTCCAGTGGGACTCTAGAGGGAAAGAAAAGTAGGGGGATCCACCAAAGTAGAAAAAGAAAGTGGCCAGAACAGGATAACTTGAGACTGCTCTCATGGGTATTAAAGAGAGGAAGGGATTAACAGTATCAAAAACAGCTGAAAGATCAAGGAGGAGGAGAAGGCTCCACCAGGAAGAGATAATTGGAAACCTCACAGAAATCTCTTTGGAGAGATTATACAGGATTCAGAGGCTGTTAGAAGGGAGGAAATAGCGACTCCATTAGTAAATGGCTCATTTGGGAGTTCAGATGTAGCAACCTGGGCAGTACGCAAGCCTTAAACTTTTTGTGAGACCCCTGAATAGGTAAACAATCTGCACTACACCCATACCAAGAGGTAGTAGGGAATTAAAAGCTCTGCCAGAATTACATTTGGTGTATCCATAGTTAACTGGATCTCTTTATGCCTAGTCAATCTGACCACCAAACCCACAAGGAGAAACTTCCAGATTTAGTTTTACAATCAGAGATGAAGCATTGAATCATGCCCAGCCCCTGGAACTGAAGTACAAGTAATCATTACTCAAAATTTGCTGCGGCTAATGCACTGGGTATCTGTTACACAAGCCAAAAAACTATAGGGAAAAAGGCTGCTTGTATTAACAGAAACAGCATATCAGGTCTCTTCTCCAAGTAGCTCAGAGTAGTGCTTAGACAGGAGAGGGGTCAGCCTGATATTTTCAGCCACTCTGGAAGTTGAATCAAGTTTTGTTTTTAAATCACTTAAACAGGTAGAGATTCAAAGGTAGGAAAGGAGAGGACTTCCTTCCAGAAACACAAATATTCCAGAAACACAAATATACCTGAAACAAGTTATTTTAATTTTTGGACCTACTTTTAGTTATATTAGTGTATTTCCTTAATTTAAATCCTTCCCACCTTAATATCCATGTTCTCTAGAGCCATTCAGTGAATTATAAATCCAAGGCTAAACATGTTTAAATTGGCATTATGCTTGTAAAATGTGCATTGCTATTTAAGGAGGGAGGAGAAAATGTCTCCATCAAATTAAAAAAAAAAAATCTGAAAGCCAGGATATAAAGCATTAGGGTGGCCCTTAAACCATTAAAAATTACAGAAATGTAGAGCAAGCGCACCCTATATTGCACTATGCTGCCCATCCTACGTCTTGAGCCATTCCACCTGTTCCTTCCTCTGGCAGCTGCAGCCACTTGCTGCCTCCTATGGAGGAGACTGTGAAGACAGCTGCAGTCATCAGAAGAGAGAGCAGGTGAACAGGCATGACTTATAGGAACCACCAATTGAGGGGAAGGAGAGAGGTTGCTCCTGGCCGTCAGTCAAGAGTCTCTTTAGTGGAGAGGCATATTTGCTTCCCAGGCAGCTTTTTAGTAGCAACAGCTGGTAACCTGCAGTCTCTCTCAGCTCCTTGAGTTCCCCCTCCCTGAATATGTGAAGACACATTCCAGGGAGAGGATGTCCCTCAAGCTAGGTCTTTGGGGGTTATTTTTATGGGAACATTTCTGAACGCAGGCAGGTGCTTTAAACTGGGATGCTGCCTGTCTGTAGTACTGCTCTTATAAAGAGTTATCACAGATGTCAGAGCAACACCAGCATCCTCTAACTCAGTGGTTCTCAACCAAGAGTACATGTACCCCTGGGAGTAAGCAAAAATCTTCTAAGGGATACACCAACTCATCCAGATATTTGTCTAGATTTACAACAGGCTACATAAAAAGCACTAGCAAAGACAGTACAAGCAAATTTCATATAGACATTGACTTGTTTATACTGCTGTATCATACTATACACTGACAAGTAACAATATTTACGTTCCAAATGATTTATTTTATAATTATATGGTAAAGTGAGAAGGTCAGCATTTTTTTCAGTAATAGTGTGCTGTGACACTTTTGCATTATGTCTGATTTTGTAAGCAAGTAGTTTTTAAGTGAGGTGAAACTTGGCGGTACACAAGCGAAATCAGACTCCTGAAAGGGGTACAGTATAGTCTGTGAAGGCTGAGAGCCACTGAACTCAAGCCAGAAGAAGTGGAGGCAGAGGCAGGAAACAAATTTGAACCCCACTCTGAATATTTCAGAAGCCCTGGCAGAGTTAAAAAAATGACACTTCAATAAGGCCCCTGCTATCCATTCCAACAGGAAATTCACACTGGGTTTTGGGGAAGGTTAGGCAAATTTAATGCTGAACATGTGCAGCTTTATAGCACAAAGTTTCTGCCACCTGGATTCCCTACACCAAATCTATATTCAGAAACTAGTTGCCTGAAAAATCATAGCCCATTCTAAATGTAGTGACACCTTGGCAATAGTAGGGACCATGTTCTGCAGGTTCAATGCAACTTGCAACATCTGAATCAAGTTGAAACACTGACCTCAGGAAAAAGGAGGTTTAATAACGGAAAGTAGGAGAAACTAATTTATAAGAATTAGAGCTGTCAATTAATCGCAGTTAACTCACACGATTCACTCAAAAAAGTTAATCGCACTGTTAAACAATAGCATACCAATTGAAATTTATTAATTATTTTGGATGTTTTTCTACATTTTCAAATATGTTGATTTTTATTGCAACACAGAATGCAAAATGTACAGTGCTCACTTTATATTATTATTTTATTACAAATATTTGCACTGTAAACATGATAAAATAAATAATATTTTTCAATTTCACTTCATACAAGTACTGTAGTGCAATCTCTTTATCGTGACAATGTAACTTACAATTGTAGATTTTTTTTGTTATATAACTGCACTCAAAAACAAAATGTAAAACTTTAGAGCCTACAAGCCCACTCAGTCCTATTTCTTGTTCAGCCAATCGCTAAGACAAACAAGTTTGTTTACATTTACGGGAGATAATGCTTCTTATTTACAAGGTCACCTGAAAGTGAGAACAGACATCATGGCACTTTTGTAGCCAGTGTTGCAAGGTATTTACATGCCAGATATGGTAAACATTCGTATGCCCCTTCATGCTTCGGCCACCATTCCAAAGGACATTCTCCCATGCTGATGATGCTTGCTAAAAAAATAATGCATTAATTAAATTTGTGACTGAACTCCTTGCGGGGGAGAACTGTATGTCTCCTGTTCTGTTTTACCCACATTCTACCAGATATTTCATGTTTTGGCAGTCTTAGATGATGACTCAGCACATACTCATTTTAAGAATACTTTCACAGTAGATTTGACAAAACGCAAAGGAAGTACCAATATGAGATCTCTAAAAATAGCTACAGCACTCGACCCAAGGTTTAAGAATCTGAAGTACTGTCCAAAAATCTGAGAGGGATGAGGTGTGGAACATGCTTTCAGAAGTCTTAAAAGAGTAACATTCCGATGCGGTAAATACAGAACCCGAACCACCAAAAAAGAAAATCAACCTTCTGCCGGTGGCATCTGACTCAGATGATGAAAATGAACATACATCGGTCCGCTCTGCTTTGGACCGTTATCAAGCAGAGCCCGTCATCAGCATGGACACATGTCCTCTGGAATGGTGGTTGAGGCATGAAGGGACATACGAATGTTTAGCGCATCTGGCACGTAAATATCTTACATGCCAGCTACAACAGTGCCATGCGAACGCCTGTTCTCACTTTCAGGTGACATTGTAAACAAGAAGCGGGCAGCATTATCTCCTGCAAATTGTAACAAACTTATTTGTCTGAGCAATTGGCTGAACAAGAAGTAGGACAGAGTGGACTTGTAGGCTCTGAAGTTTTACATTGTTTTATTTTTGAAGGTAGTTTTTTTTGTACATAATTCTACACTTTTAAGTTCAACTTTCATGATAAAGAGATTTCATTACAGTACTTGTATTAGGTGAACTGAAAAATACTCTTGTTTTTTACAGTGCAAATATTTGTAATAAAAAAAGTGAGCACGGCACACTTTGTATTCTGTGTTGCAATTAAAATAAATATATTTGAAAAAGTAGAAAACATCCAAAAACACTTAAATAAATGGTATTCTATTATTGTTTAACAGCACGATTCATCACGATTATTTTTTAAAATCCCTTTACAGCCCTAATAAGAATGGATTTTATTGTTGCATTAGGCAAGACCTTGAATCAGCTTTTCACTTCCGTACCTTGCATTACTACAGATGCTATTTTGGGCTAACTAAAGTTTTCAGATGTTGTTCACCTATAAGGAAAGGCCTTTGAATAATGGCAATAAAATGAAGATAGTAACTATCATAATATTAAGCTGTCAGCCCTTCAAGGTAACAGTGTAAGGCCCTAACCAAACACTCCAAAAGCAATATGAATACTGATGTTGTTAAATGATTCAGTGGATTCATTATTTAACACTGTTTGGCCAGCTGGCGTGGATAGGGCCACCCCACCTCAAGCAGTGATTTCAAACACAGCTCCCTGTAGAGTGTGAATTGGGCAGCTGTGGCAATTTCAGATTATATTTTGTTCAGAAGCCCAAAGTATATGCATACATGAATTCAAAATACAAATTAGTCTGTTACTAAGCAGGTATGACACCAGTACCCAGGATTTACTACTAATACATGTAGGTCAGCAATGCAAGCTTTTCAAATTACACAAACTGCATCTGAATTTTGTGCTAATGAGTATAAAGTCAATCATGAAAAGTTGATGTAGTGCAGGGATCTCAAACTCAAATGATCACGAGGGCCACATGAGAATTAGTGCATTGGCCCGAGGGCCGGATTACTGACACCTACCCCCGCCCCCCGCCGCCCTCGGCCCCGCCCCCACCCCTTCCATGAGGCCCCGCCCCTTCCCTGAAATCCCCACCCCAACTCTGCCCCCTCCCTGCACCCAGGGGGTGCAGGAGGGGTGTGGGGTGTGGTGGGGGCTCAGGGCAGGGAGTTGGGGTGTGGGGTGCAGGAGGGGTGCAGGGTGCAGCAGGGGGTCAGGGTGCAGGGTGCAGCAGGGGGCTCAGGGCAGGGGGTCGGGGTACAGGGTGCGGCATGGGGCTCAGGGCAGGGGGTCAGGGTACAGGGTGCGGCATGGGGCTCAGGGCAGGGAGGTTGGGGTGCAGGAGTGCGGCGTGCAGCAGGGTCTCAGGGCAGGGGTCGGGGTGCAGGAGGGGTGCGACAGGGGGCTCAGGGCAGGGGGTCGGGGGGGTGCAGCAGGGGTGCGGGCTCTGGCCTGGCTTGCACTGGGGGCAGGTTCCCTGCCTGCCTGCCCTGCACTGCCCCCGTGCGGTTCCAACAAGCTTCTGGAACCTGGGGGAGGAGGGGCACAGGGGTCTGTGTCACTGTTGCGTCCAGGCACCACCCCCCAGCAGCTCCCATTGGCCGGGAACAGGGAACCGCGGCCAATAGGAGCTTCTGGGGGCGGTGCCTGGATGCAACAGTGGCACAGACCCCTGTGCCCCTCCTCCCCCAGGTTCCAGGAGCTTGTCAGAGCTGCGCAGGGCGGCCAGGCAGGAGCCTGCCCTGCCCCCAGTGCGCGCTGGATCAGAGCCACACAACGTAAACGCGGGGGAGCGAGGGGGCCGCGTGGAGCTCGCGGGCCACAGAAAACAATCCCGCGGGCCGCATGTTTGAGACCCCTGATGTAATGTCTCCCAACCGTGGGGATACCAGGCTACAGCAGACCACCACCACTGGGGGCAGATAAAGATGCCTGACCCTACAGTTTTTAGCCTTCTGACTGCTATTGTGATCCCACAGGTCCCATGCTTATTTACCCGGTCTCTTTGAATGTTACGCACCTCTCTCTCTCTCCTCTCTCAGCAATCCTGAGAGCAGCTGCTCACAAGTGAGTTCATGCACACAGATACACAAACGGAAGCAGTAGTCTTATCGGCCCAACCCCTCCTCCCCATCTGCCCAACTACTCTGCTTCCACAGCACTTAACCATAATGCATTATGGACCCCATAGAGCCACCAACCTCTCACCAAGCAGTATGTAGCAACAGCAGAATCAAAAACAAAGAAAGATACTCAGAAAGGGAGTCAAATTCATTACATTAACCAAAAATAAGACTCTCTTGTGGGGTACAATAGATACAAAGACCTGTGAAACAAACAAACATTCTTCTTGGTTGGAAGCCAGTATCCTGTGCCAGCCTGACTGTTCACATAGCCTAGCTTTCTAAGATCTGCCTGATTCAAACTGAACTAAAACTCTTATCCTGGAGGTAACAGGAGAGAAGCAACTTTTTTTTTTTAAATATAAATTAGTTTAGTCCACGAGTGCTGTTTCCTCTCTCTGCCATATACTTCCCCACTTTTAGAATAAAGGCAACAAGAAGTACATGTACATGCTATCAGCCCCTGGAAAATTTTAAATTCCATGTTTCCTAGAGGAAGAGGAATATGGACAAGCAGAGAAGCTAGCTGGGATGGGGGGAGAACAACAGGTGAAACCTAGAACTAGTGTGCATATAAAGCCTGGTGCCACCTGGAATTCCCACTGCCTATGCAGCCGGCACATGAATTCCAGGGCAAAACCACTGTCACAAGTGCTTAAAATGCCACGAGGTAGGTTTTTGTATATTTTGCTAGTATTAAAAATCCAAGGCTTGTAGCTGTTCTATTGACATTTCATTCAGCCTTAAAATATCCTATTGATCTACAATGAGTAAGGTTTATTGTGACAGGTAATTGTTTTTCAACATCATTCACCACAGTCAATAGTTGAAGTGTACTGTCCAGATCTGGACTGGTGAGTTTACATGGCCATTCTGACGCAAGTTTAACTGAAGAGAATATACTTTTTGAAAGAGGCACAGATGAGCACAAGAACGACAAACACTTAGGGTATGTCTACACTACGAGACTAGTTCGATTTTTGTTAAACCGAACTTGTGAACCCGATATTGCCAGGTCGATTGTTCGAATCCACATCAGGGATCTTAACTCGAATTTCCGAGTCCACAGTAAGGGGGCAAGCGTCGACATTGCAAGCGGTGCACTGTGGGTAGCTATCCCACAGTTCCCGCAGTCCCCGCTGCCCACTGGAATTCTGGGTGTAGCCCCCAGTGCCTTGTGGGAACGAAATTGTGTCAAGGGTCGTCATACGTAAATTTCGTCACTCGACCCACACTCCCGCCGTCCCTACGTGAAAGCGCCGGCGGGTAATTCGCGCCCTTTTCCTGTGGCTGATAGCTCGGACGCCACAGGACAGTGAGCATGGAGCCCTCCGCGATTATCGCTGATGTTCTGTCCGTTGCCAACACCTCGCGCCTTATAGCGCACCTTTTCCAGACTCAGATGCAGAGAAATCGGGAGAGGAGGTAACGGAAGCTCTGGGAGTACTTGAACTCTGAGAGGGGCATGGACCTCTCGCAAAGCGCTGGACCCCGTCCCCTAGACATCATGGTGGCAATGGGTCACGTTGATCCTGTGGAACGGCGATTCTGGGCAAGGGAAACAAGCACTGACTGGTGGGACCGCATAGTGCTGCAGGTCTGGGATGAATCCCAGTGGCTGCGAAACTTTCGGATGCGTAAGGGCACTTTCCTGGAACTTTGTGACTTGCTGTCCCCTGCCCTGAAGCGCCAGGACACCCAGATGCAAGCAGCCCTTACTATCCAGAAGCGAGTGGCCATAGCCCTGTGGAAGCTTGCAACTCCTGACAGCTACCGGTCAGTAGCGAACCAATTTGGAGTGGGCAAGTCTACCGTGGGGGTTGCTGTGATGCAGGTAGCCCATGCAATCGTTGACCTGCTGCTCTCAAAGGTAGTGACCCTTGGAGACGTGCAGCTGATCATAGATGGCTTCGCTGCGATGGGATTCCCAAACTGCGGTGGGGCCATAGATGGGACACACATCCCTATCCTGGGACCGGAGCACCAGGGCAGCCAGTACATTAACCGAAAGGGCTATTTTTCTATGGTACTGCAAGCATTAGTGGACCACAAAGGACGTTTTACCAACATAAATGTTGGATGGCCAGGCAAGGTTCATGATGCTCGTGTTTTCAAGAACTCTGGTCTCTTTAGACGGCTGCAACAGGGTGTTTATTTCCCGGACCGCAAAATTACTGTTGGGGATGTGGAGATGCCAACAGTGATCCTAGGGGACCCTGCCTACCCGCTAATGCCATGGCTCATGAAGCCATACACGGGAGCCCTGGACACTGAAAAGGAGCTCTTCAATTACCGCCTGAGCAAGTGCAGAATGGTGGTGGAGTGTGCCTTTGGCCGTCTCAAAGGCAGATGGCGAAGCTTACTGACTCGCTCCGACCTCAGCCCTAAAAATATCCCCATTGTGATTGCAGCGTGCTGTGTGCTCCACAATCTCTGTGAGATCAAGGGGGAGACGTTTATGGTGGGCTGGGAGTTTGAGGCAAATCGCCTGGCAGCAGATTACGCTCAGCCGGACACCAGGGCGATTAGAAGATCACAGCGGGACGCGCTGCGCATCCGGGAAGCTTTGAAAGCTCGCTTCCAGACAGGGTAACCAGTGACAGTTACAGAACCTTCCCCTGTTTCTTTACACAGTTTCCGTTGCCCATCCTCTCCCATTACCAACCCCCTTCCCCCTCCTTCGCTCAACGCTTTAAAGGCACAATAAAGAAAACATTTGTTTATTTGGACCGTCTCCGGTACTGGTTTCTCGGTTGCGGTTTTAACCGTGGACGCATTCCGCGGTTGGGGAGCGGGTGGAGTGTGGAAAAGTAAGCTTCAAAGCTTGGGGAATGACATGATCCTGCTCCCAGAGCAGTCCTAACTGCTGGACTGCTTGTTTAAAGGGAGCCATTAACCCCTCCTATTCGCATGTGTGTGTGGTGGGGTCTCCGTAACTTTTTCCCTGTGAATATCGGATACGGATCCCCCGGTGCATTGATCTATCATGCAGGCTATTGCCAGCCGCTAAAGATCAGTGGTCACTCTCCCCCACCAGACAGCGAAATACCCAACCACCAACCCCACGTAGAGAATCTGTAAACCCACACACAGAATGTCAAGTGTGCTTACTGCATGCAATTTTTACTGTCCCTTTCAGTTGATCTGTTACCCTGTCTGCACCCTGGGTTGTGCTCCAGTCCTATGCACTTACAAACCCCGTTACCCAGTAACCCGAAAAAAAAACGGTCCCGTTTAAGACACTCAGGGAAACATCAATGAACCAAAAAACCAGTTTTATTAAACAGAACATTTCTTTAACATGGAACCTGGGAAGGGAGGTGTTGCGGGGTGCTGCTGGAGGGAGGGGAAGGAACAATCTACGGTTTTGGGAATGAGAGCCTTCTGCTACTGGAGCAGTCTGCAGGGGTGGAGTGAATATTTCCACGGACCCTGCCTCCCCTCGTCCTAGTGACTTTGGGTGAGTAAACCACTGGACTTGGTGGCGGGGGTGGGCGGTTGGAAAGAACATATAGAGGGGCTCTTTCCTCCTGTCTCCTGTCCTGGAGAACATCCACCAGGCGCCGGAGTGTGTCCGTTTGCTCCCTCATTAGTCCCAGCATTGTTTGGGTAGCCTGCTGATCTTCCTGCCGCCACCTGTCCTCACGCGCTTCAGCCCTCTGCTCCCGTTCCCTGGCTGCTCGCTCGGACCGTGAGACGTCCTCTCTCCGCTGTGCCGCCTCCCTTCGGGACATCATCATCAATTCTGAGAACATGTCGTCCCGGGTTCTCTTTTTGCGCCGCCTTAGCTGTAGCAGCCCATGGGAGGGAGAAACACGGGTAGGGCGGGAGACACTCGCAGCTGCGGGATGAGGGAAAGGGAGTGAATTCCTCAGAAAGATACTTTTTGCAGAACAATGCCCATACTCTTTCACCGTGAATAGGACCAAACACAGTGCCTATCACATGTAAACGTACTACAAGGTCAAATATTATGCCTTAATGCTGAGTGTCTGGGGTCCCGGTATACGGATCCCAGAAGCCTTGCCGAACAGTGAAAATCACCTCTCTGAAGACCATGGTAAGGTTATGAGTTAGGACTGCTGAGAGATTGCTTCACAGCAGTGCTCTACTCCCATGTCTCACTCACTGTTCCTGGCGGCGGGCAGGCACTGATACTGGCCAAACCGCTAATCTACAGCGACTTTCCAAACCACCCCCCCACTCCGCGTGGTCGCTCCTGGGAACCTAAAGTGCCCGCGAACCGCTCATCAGGAACGGCTCGCCTACCCTTCCCCCACCTCCGCGTGGTCGCTCCCGGGAACCTAAAGTGCCCGCGAACCGCTCATCATGAACGGCTCGCCTACCCTTCCCCCCCCTCCGCGTGGTCGCTCCATGGAACCAAAAGTGGCCGCGAACCGCTCAGCATGAACGGCTAGCCTACCCTTCCCCCCCCTCCCTTCGCGTGGCAGCTCCCGGGAACCAAGATCGCCCGCGAACCGCTGTTTCAGAACGGATCGCGTACCCTTTCCCCGGCCTCGCGTGGCCGGTCCCCAGAACTGTCCCTGCCCGCGCGCCGCTAAATACAAATGGTTTGGCTCCCGACTCCCTACCACCACGCGTTAACGGAAACAGCCGGGTGTCTTTCTTTAAAGGGAAAAGGAAGCATTCACTATACTAATTATACCACTCATTCAAACCAGGACCCCATGACTGATATCACTCTGATGAGGATTACCGAGACAGAGAAATACTGCATGCTGCGTCAATGCCAGCAAACCCCGGGGCCGTATGCTGCCATGCTATGCAAGGCAATGATACCAGAGTACCTGCTGCTTGCATGGCGCAGGAAAGTATCCTACCATGGAGGAGACAATAAGGCCGCTCTCCCAGTGAACGTGCTAAACAAGCTCTCACTGTACCTCCAGGAGAGCTTCGCGGAGATCTCAGATGGGGATTACACCTCTATCCCCATACATATTGACAGACTTTTCGAATAGTTGCACGGGAAAGCGACTCCAAGCTGAAGCGCATAACGCCAATTAAGCCACAGTTACACAGTGCTATCACACCATACCTATTGTATTGCAAATAAATGTCTAACACACTAACCTGATGATCCCTCGCCTGATTCCTGGTCAGGAATGCTGCCTTGGGAGTGTTCGTAGGGCAGCTCAGTCAGGGTGAGGAATAGTTCCTGGCTGTCGGGGAAATCAGCAGTGAGACCGCTGTCCAGTGCCTCGTCCTCCTCCCCTCCTTCCTCTTCTTCGCCGTCCGCAAAAACCTCTTCCGACGTGCCCATAGAGAAGACCCCGTCGTCGGAGTCCACGGACACCGGTGGGGTAGTTGTGGCAGCACCACCGAGCATGGCATGCAGTGCCTCGTAAAATCGGCAAGTGTGTGGCTGCGACCCGGAGCGTCCGTTCGACTCCTTGGTCTTTTGGTACGCCTGCCGCAGCTCTTGATTTTCACGCGGCACTGCGTAGCATCCCGGCTGTATCCTTTCTCCGTCATAGCCTGGGATATTTTTTCATAAATCTTTGCATTCCGTCTTTTGGAACGGAGCTCGGCTAGGATTGATTCATCTCCCCACACAGCGATCAGATCCAAAACTTCCCGATCACTCCATGCTGGAGCCCTCTTTCTAATCTGGGATTGCATGGTAACCTCTGCTGTAGAGCTCTGCATCGTTGCCAGTGCTGCTGAGCTCGCCACGATGTCCAAAGAGGAAATGGGATTCAAAATGGCCAGACAGGAAAAGGGATTCAAATTTTCCCGGGGATTTCTCTGAGTGGCAGGTCAGAGCATCCGAGTACTGATTAATGCCCTGAGCGTCCACTGAGTGGTGCACTGTGAGATAGCTCCCGGAGCTATTAGCGTCGAATTCCGTCCACAGTACCTCGAATTCGACATGGTCATTTCGAATTTGGCGCTACTCCCCTCGTCGGGGTGGAGTACAGAAATCAATTCAAAGAGCCCTTTATGTCGAAATAAACTGCTTCATAATGTGGACGGGTGAGGGATTAAATCGAGTTAACGCTGCTAAATTCGACATAAAGTCCTAGTGTAGACCTGGCCTTACTGTTGGTACTGTATGTTAGATATTGAAAAAAACAGTAGCAAGTCATGATTAAGACTGTGTGTCTGTCACGGACTCCGTGACTTCAGCAGTGGCTGGTGCTGGCTTGGGGGCTGCCCGGCTTGTGGCACTTACCTCAGGCGGGGGCGGGGCGGGCTCCCCGGCTCCCACCAGCATGTCCCTGCAGCTCCTAGGTGGAGGGGCCAGGGGGCTCCGCGCACTGTCCTCGCCCACAGGTGCCACCCCTGCAACTCCCATTGGCTGGGTTCCTGGCCAATGGGAGCTGCAGAGGCCCCCTGCCACCCCTCCTCTAGGAGCTGCAGGGACATGCCAGTTGGAGCCGGGTATGGAGTCTGCCAGCCCTGCCAACCTTGCCACCCACCCAGCACAAGCAGGGGTCCTGGGCTGACACCACCCGCCCCCCCCCCCCCATCCCGTCCCAGCACTGGCAGGGGTCCCAGGCCACACACCGCCACCACCCGCTCCCCCCTCAGCACCAGCAGGGGTCCTGGGCCGCCTTCCCCCAGCCCAGGCGGTGCCCTCGTACCGCCCTCCCCCACAAGTACCCACGGCCTCCCAGCCCAAGTGTTAGTATGGGGTATATAGTAAGTCATGGACAGGTCACGGGCCGTGAATTTTTGTGTACTGCCCCTGACTTGTCCATGATTTTTACTAAAAATATCCATGACTAAAACATAGCCTTAGTCATGATTCACTTTAGAATTAGGTTTGACAGCAGTGCTATGGGGACCATGTGTTGGTTTGCACAGTAAATTCCTAGTATAGACAAAGGTTTGCAGCTAGGTTCTCATTCCTTCGAGCCTACCATTATAGGTACTGAAACTGTACTGGAAAAGGTACTGTGGTGGGGTTGTATGCTGTAACGATCTATTCATGGAAAGTATCTGTGAAGTATTTAAGATGTTCTGTATTCTTAAGAAACTTGTTCAATTATGAACAGATTAGACAACAGCACAGATTTTTCAAACAAAACTACTGAAACAATTAAGATGGAAAAGAAAGCTATTCATTTAGTTTCAAGACTATTTAAAATCCTTGTCTCAACAGGAGGATATTGAAAAGGTATATAGTTTACAAAACACAATACAATCAACAGCTTACCAGCTGTTTGTTAAATGTTACCGAAAAGGGCTTTTTCCTAAATTTAAGTATTTTTGCAAACTTTCAAACTGTGTCTTGAATTAAGAAATTAAAACCATTTCACAAATGTCACTTTTCTGGGACAAGCATCATTGAAGAGAAAAGACTACAACTATAGAATCAGAAAAAATAAATACTTTATTGCACTACACTTTATAGGACTACAGTATATTGTCCAGCGAGACTTCACCACAGATGGTTCTCTGACGAATCCTATTATCACAAGGTACAAAATGACACCTTGCCAACTATTTTTTGCAGGTCAGTTTTGTCACACACAAGCTGTGATCAAAATGGTTTCATCAAAGGACAAGTGCAATTCTACAGTTTGGCAAAGGAGCTGTTAGGACAGCAGATTAAAAAAAACTATTCTTAGCAAAATTATCTTATAGAAATAACAGGATAACGAGAGAGGGAAAAAGACATCTTCCAAAACCTTAATCCTTTCCCAAATAAAGGGTCAAAGGGTGGAAGAGAGGGAGAAATAGAAGTTAGATGGGTGTTTCAAGAAGGCTTTAATATTAAGTATGGAAGCACTAAATTAAATCATGGTTTTTAACTACTCAAAAGTACTAAATTGTGAAGCAGGCTCTCAGTTTTATGTCACTGTAGTATTATGTAACAGCAATATTTCGCCCTATCCCCAAAATTCAGAAGACATACAAGCAGAAAGTTTGTGAAAATCTAGTGATTTGATCAATTTTCAGAATTAAAAAAAAAGACAAGACATGTTCAAGCCAGCTGCCTAAGAAGTGCTAACAGCAAAGAAGAAAAACTGCACCTATAAAATAGCTACGCTAAACATCGGAAACCACAGAATATATAAGATTATGACACAAAGCTGAGTGGAACTTCTTACTCATGCAGAATTCACATTCAATCCTATATAAGCGACAAAGGGTCCTGTGGCACCTTATAGACTAACAGAGGTATTGAAGCATAAGCTTTCGTGGGTGAATACCCACTTCTTCGGATGCAAGCAGTGGAAAGGGACATCTCCACTGCTTGCATCCGAAGAAGTGGGTATTGACCCACGAAAGCTTATGCTTCAATACCTCTGTTAGTCTATAAGGTGCCACAGGACCCTTTGTCGCTTCTACAGATCCAGACTAACACGGCTACCCCTCTGATACTTAATCCTATATAAAACGCACCCAAGCATACGAAGATGCTGAAGCAGCAGCCCTAACTTGTAATTCCTTTGATTTTATAGTTTTAAAATGAAAATACCAAAAATAGTTTTCGAAGCAACTTTCCTCATTTCTGTTCTTTCGTAAAAGAAGTTATAAACCCGGGCACTCTTCTGCTTCAATACTTTAGGTGCGGGACCATTACTCGCAGTCATACAATATGAGACAAGTTTACTCAGGAGATAATGGTTCTTTGATAACCTCCATATTGTTGACATAGTAGTACAGTAGCTCCTCACTTAACGTCCTCGCGCTTAACATTGTTTGGAAGTTACGTCGCTGCTCCATTTAGGGAACAGGCTCATTTAAAGTTGTGCAATGCTCTCTTACAACGTCATTTGGCTGCCTGCTCTGTCCACTGCTTATAAGAGTCTGTAGAAGAGCAGCGACTTTACAAGGGAGCATTGCACAAGTTCCTCTTCTCTGCCTCCTCTCCCTCCCAGCACTTCCCCCACCACCAAACAGCTGTTTGGCGGCAGAGAAGCACTGGGAGGAGCGGGGACGTGGCGTGCTCCGGAGAGGAGGTGGAGTGGGGGTGGGAAGAAGTGGGCCTGGAGTGGAGCGGGGACAGGAAGAGGCGGGCCTGGAGCATCCCCCGGCAAAGTTGGCACCTGTTCTTCTGGGGGGAAGCTGCCGCTGCCGCTGCGCAAGGTGCTTCCTAGCATCCTTGCCTGCAGCAGGCTGTGCCTGTGTGGGGTTAGTCAGGGGCACCTCCCAACCACAGTACAGTACTATATAGTAGATAATGCCTTTTGTCTGCCCCAAACAAATTTCCTTGGGACCTAACCCCCCGTCTTTATGTTAAATCTTATAGGAAAACTGGATTTATTTAACATCGTTTCACTTAAAGTTTCATTTTTCAGGAACATAACTACAACGTTAAGTGAGGAGTTACTGTAATGGAGTTTAAATAGGCAAACTGGCAGCCAATCAAACAAGTATGCACTTGACTAAGCCTGACTGCCTGCTTTGCTATCAAAATACACAAGAAACCCTATCAGAGTGGTTTCTCCTATAGCACCAAATTCAAGTGGTCTACTAGGTTTAGTCTTTTGCACAAATATGGAAAGCAAATAGGCTAAGAATCAGTCCCAGTTCATTTCAAGAAATCTGCTTATACAGAGCAAAGACTTACATTTCGCCTGCAGTTTCAGGCCTCACTGACTTGAAGGTGAGCAGGCTGAAGAGAGGAGCAGTAAAATGGAAGGCCAGTAGCGCTGGTCAAAAGATATTTAATGTTGGTGATGTCACAATTTTTATACTGGAGTTAGTGTTAGGGGTGAGGAGAATCATACTTTAATATCCTCTGATGGGAGATGCACAACACTGAAAATGAAGCCTTCACTTTACCAGGTATTTTTACCCCATCTCAAAGAGGAGAAAGTTGGCTTAGTCACTTAACGGCTATGTGCCTCAAAGTGTTAAGAAAAGTCAGTAGCAGAACAAAAAATAGAATCCCAGGTTCTCATCTCTTAGTTTTCTTGTCTGCTTCCTCATCTAGTGATCTGGAATAGGCATTAAGCTCTCAATAACGAAAAGGAACAGAGAGACAGAAGAGCACTGCTAGAAATATGGAGATATAAAATAGCTGAGAAAGGACTTTAGTGTTAAAAGGGTATTAGTATGACAGTTCATTTTAAATATAAAGGAAATTCCTAAAAAATCTTAATTTTAAAATCAAAGCTGCTTGCAGAAACCAATGTAAACACTTAGAATGCAAGTTTGGAACGTGTCAGTTAAGTCTGTTTGTGAATATTACTTCTCATTAAGTTAATTTGCACTTTAGTAATAAGCCCCTCAGATATTTTAGTGTTCCGTGAATTCTTTTGTCTAAGGCAGTGGTTCCCAAACTCGGTCCGCCGCTTGCTCAGGGTAAGCCCCTGGCGCGCCGGGCCAGTTTGTTTACCTGCCACCTCCGCAGGTACGGTCGCTCGCGGCTCCCATTGGCCGCAGTTTGCTCAGCCGTACCTGCGGAGGTGGCAGGTAAACAAACGGGCCCGGCGCGCCAGGGGCTTACCCTGAGCAAGCGGCGGACCGAGTTTGGGAACCACTGGTCTAAGGTATTTATAGTGTGGTGTACACAGGAAAATTTTTGGATCAGACGGTAAACTTCAAGATAAGGACCTTGATTTTTCAGATGTTTTATAGAGTGCATTTCCCAGGTATAATGGTCTATAAGTAGGAACTACTACTAAAGGATGGTATTGTGGATTAGCAGAGCAGGACTGCTCTGTTCCTCCCTAAGGACCCAAAAGATAGTCTAGCACTCTGTCCTAGCAGGGAAGACCTAGTAACTAGTTACAAATGTTAGAACCACCATCGGTATTTGATAAATCAGATGCTACAGTGACAAGTGTGAAAAAAAAAAAAGCAAAGCAGTATTGCTTCCAGAAAAGCCAGAACAAGATCAGAACTCTGTAGTGTCAATGGAGAAGAACAAGGGCCTAATCATGACATTTTGTAAAGCAGAAAACAAAATTAAAGCATTATCCCCTAGATTTTATAATCTCCTCAAGTTTTCACATTTTTCACCCTATTTATATCATTCCTGGGACATACTACACTTTAACATATATCTTAATGAACCTTAATATGTATGATCTCATTTTACTCCAAACTCGACTGCATTATTTGTATTTTAAGATATGGCAACATCTTGTAACACTGCAATTATAAAAAAAACATTTTGTTCAATCAGAGCAGTACTAGTGACTTTTCTAATAAGCAGAAATGGGTGATTTTAGTGATAGTCTCTTGATGAACTAGTGAGGTCAATACACTGTTGAGGTTGGAAGTAGTTAAATCTTTTAATAATTAAAAAGAAAATCTCAAACTTTGGTACCCCACAGAACGTTCTTACTAGAGGATTTTTATCTATCTATCTATCTATCTATCTATGTGTGTGTGTGTGTGTGTGTGTGTGTGTGTGTACACACACACACACACACACTATATAATGCCACCAATATTTGTTTTTGTAGACTACTAGACTAATTAGTTCAAATAACTGACCTTCAGCAAAGAGCCTCCATTCAGGAAAAAATAGAGGTAATGTTTTTAAACTCTTATGTTCAACTACAGTTAAAAAAAAAACCAGCTATTCCCCCACATGCACAATATCCTAAGCGGTGAATGTAATTATCACTTGATTTATTCTGATCAACATACCAAGATACCTTATAAAAAAATTTATTGTTCTCCACCTCAATATAAGATTCAAATTATATATAAGAAACAATGTTTATGCGCTTTTATGATTGAGATTTTATAGGCAAATATCATGAAGCTCAATGTTCTGGTTTTCAGAGTAACATTAACTTTGCCCCCTTACATGTATTATGCTGCATTACCCTATAGAGTGTGTGTGTGTGGTTTTGGGGGTTTTTTTTGGAGAGAGAGAGTATAAAAGTGTAAAACCAAAATTACAGATGCAGTAGAAACCAGAATGTTGAATTTCTCAACTTGGAATGGTTGAGATTTTATTCTTCTCTCTTTTATTACATTAGTTGGGGGGCTTTTTTTTTTTTTTTTTTTTTTTAAAGCAAGCAAAAAGTAGCCAGTGTGTCAACGCACCATGGCTGTGTGTGTGTCAGAGTGAAAGGTTGGCTACAGGTAGTTTCTTTTACCTGATGCAGCAATTTGTACGTGTATATGTACCATTTTCAAACTTCTATAACTATGCTATGTTTAAGTAACATTTCTATAACCATACTATTTCAAGGATCAGGGTTCTGCCAACTCCATTTCTGATCACTAGCTCTGGATGAGGGCTTAGAAGAGGGGGAGGGGAGGGAATTGCTGGTTCTGCAGCCATTTGTACTTCTCCTTCAAAGCATGTTTACATCTGATAGGTAGTGGGGCACTGTCCTTTGCAGATCACATCACCACTCCCTTTTCAACAGCTTCCTCATGGATTTCAGCACCAGATTTGAAACTGCTGGAGTTAGAGGATACAAATGTATGACTTTTGAAAGACGGGTTCCAGGATTTCCATTAACGTACAGTCACAATATTCATTTTTAGTTCTAGGAGTTGACAATTACCACTGAAATAATGTCGGAATTGAAGTCGGAGTTTGGGGGTAGGAAGGAGAAAAAGCAAGTTAATAACAATACATTATGTGATTGTATGACCTGCCAGGCCTGGGGGGAGGGGGAGGGGGGGGAGAGAGAAAAAAAAAAATCTGTGCACACTCCACTGGAAGAGATTCAGCTTTCCCTTACAGTATACATTAGGAATCAGGACCCAAATCTGTACAAAAAGTCATACACATGACATGACATTTTATTCAGGTGTGTACCTGAGTGCTGGACTGGACAAGTTATATTGTCAAGCATCAGGGCTAATATTTAGGCTTAAAAAACTCTTACTGGTGGCTCTGTCTAGCAGTGCTTTTTTAAAATAAGTCCTACTATAGTCTTAAACTAATGAGCTTTCCAGGCACCTGACCAAATCAGGTCCATATGCACACAAAGTTTGAAGTTTTACAAGGAAGGTGTTAAGAGTTTATAGCAAAAAACAAACAAACACACACACACACACACAAAACCCAACACATTTCTTTATGAGCACTTTGATTTGATATCACAAAAAGTTGTCAAAAATTATTAAACTAAACTAGACAACACCACTGCCTTTGTGTAGAAAGACAAACATGAGAAATTTCAGAATAAAGGATATTTTTATTCAGAACACATCCACCCACCCCCAGAGAACAGGACTTAGAATGGAAGCACCTCAGCCATCAAAACATGCTATCCCAACACGTATGTTTCCATCTACACATTATGGCCTTACTGCAAAGCTATTCAGTAATTTTAAAAACTAAGTCTTGATCTTACGGAGATGTTATTATTAGCATTACAGCATACAGTACAATAGTGACTTCCTATAATATGTTTAATTAAATGAGTTGCCAGAGGTATGTATACGGCCTTTAAAAAAAAAAAACCACACACAAATCCATAATTACAGTGATTAGGCCTTCCAGCTGTGCTGTGGAATTAATGTTTTTCTCCTTGTTCATCTGAAACGTACACACTCAGGAGTTAGTATGTAGTATCACAACCATTAAGTAATACAAAGTTGCCAATATCCATTATGGTATTAGTTTATGGTACCCAAGAGTAGGAGATGAATACGCATCTAGTGTGGTCGCACAAGCTAGATCCAAGCAAATGCAAAAGTACAACAAAACAGCCAACACAAAATGTGAGGATTATCATTTTACTGCTAAGCCTATATGCAATGAAGGTTGACTGAAATACAGTATGGAACATTAGCAGCATCTTTGTCCAATAACCATTGGGGAAGGTAAAAGCTTAGAAACACTATTTTCTGTTTAAAAACAGTTAGAAAGAATATATTGTGATGTACATAGTTTAGATAAATCAGTTGATCACATACACTGTAAACTTACCCCCACCCCACTCACACTGATGGAAGAGGTAGGCCTCACTATAACAAAACTTGTACACAGAAATAGTAAACATCTTCCCCAAGCTTACAAAAAAGTTTTTAAAAGGTAATGGTAACACCTGATAGATATCACAAAATAATGTCTTATACACATCAGCCACAGTTCATTGTTAATGCTGAATACATTACATGAGGGTAGAGTGGTGGATTTAAGGTAAAGGATGCCAGTGTTCGGAGAATTACTGGGTTTCATTCTACAGACAGTAAGATATATTATTGTTTGGATATCAGTGAGTTAAGTTTATAGAGCACTTTGGAATGAGTGTTATGTCATTGTAAAAGTGTATAAGTAGTATTTATACAAGTTACATGAAAAAACGACACACTTACTGTGCAAGGATTTCAAATCAGGCCCCCATCTTTCAGGTGTCTGACAACTCTGTCACTCACTTTATAGGTACTTCAGCATTAGTCAGGCATCTGTTCTCTCTCACACTCCATCAGCTCCAGATTCCCTCCTTTTGTAGCGGAGTCCTTCCAAATAGGTTCCTCCTTCAAAAGGCTTCTTAAATTCTAAGGCAGCATCTGGGTCCTGCTCTAGGGTAGCCATTTTGGAAATAAATGGTCAACTGGAGCAATGTTCAGCTCCTTCCTCTATGATTTGAGCAATGGGTTTCCAACTCCTGCCTGGAGGTTGGTATGCCTAATATACTCATCCAGTCACCAATTTTGCATCTAGCAGATCTTATGCTTCCATTTGAAAAAAAAAAAAAATCTAGCCCATCCGGTTCCAAAAATAACCTTGTTTATGAGACCAGACAGTGCTGTTTTGCAGAGTCTGCAGATACTGTCTGAAACAACAGCACTAAAAGGTGTAAACTGTCCCATTTTTCTAAGTAAGGTGTTAATTCTGAAGCACAATGATTTTGGTTCAAGAGTCAAAATTAATATTTGCTGATCATTTCTGCAAAAACATCCAGCTAATGTTGGCCATGCAGAGAGCAGAAGAAATTTCTGTATTTTTGTGAAAACTGTGTTTGAATCAGTTTACTCACTAACTTTTGTACTGCTACCTACTTGAGAGCAAGATATTAATTTCTTTCCAGAGACTGAGAAATAATCAATTAATTGACTGGGTGTAGGTCAGGTAGATATGTTTGGGTTGGGCGAATGGTAGACCAAGAATTATGAACATATGAATGCAGATACCTTGGAAATACAATGGACAACCAGACCACTAACTTTTAACAAGTGCCAGCCAAGGGGATCTGTTGGATGTAGATCTGACCACAACCCCTTTCCCTCAGCTGAACCAGAGGGAGGAGCAATATACGTGAAAACAGCATGACTGTGACTTGAGACAAAGGACTAAAAGGGTTAGGAGACAGGGATAAGTAACTGCTCTCCCAGCAGATAGGGGTAATTCAATCTAGGACTGTTAGGTAAGGCTAGGGAGGTTTGCAGCAAGCAAAATGGGAAACTACTACCTAGGAAGGAGTACTGAGGAAAGGGATCTGGGGGTCATAGTGGATCACAAGCTAAATATGAGTCAACAGTGTAACACTGTTGCAAAAAAAGCAAACATCATTCTGGGATGTATTAACAGGAGTATTGTAAGCAAGACATGAGAAGTAATTCTTTCGCTCTACTCTGCGCTGATTAGGCCTCAACTGGAGTATTGTGCCTAGTTCTGGGTGCCACATTTCAGGAAAGATGTGGACAAATTGGAGAAAGTCCAGAGAAGAGGAACAAAAATGATTAAAGGTCTAGTAAACATGACCTATGAGGGAAGACTGAAAAAAATTGGATTTGTTTAGTCTGGAGAAGAGAAGACAGAGAGGACATGATAACAATTTTCAAGTACATAAAAGGTTGTTACAAGGAGGAGGGAGAAAAATTGTTCTCCTTAACCTCTGAGGATAGGATAAGCAGCAATGGGTTTAAATTGTAGCAAGGGCAGTTTAGGTTGGACATTAGGAAAAACTTCCTGTCAGAGTGGTTAAGCACTGGAATAAATTGTCTAGGGAGGTTGTAGAATCTCCATCATTGGGGATTTTTAAGAGCAGGTTGGACAAACACCTGTCAGGGATGGTCTAGATAATACTTAGTCCTGTCTTGAGTGCAGAGGACTGGACTAGATGACCTCTCAAGGTCCCTTCCAGTTCTATGATTCTATGCAGTCTGCCTTTCAGGCAAGAGCAAAGAGGGACACACCTAATCAAGCAGGAAGAAGCTGGTGACTAAGGGGAGAGAGATGCTTTTAGGCTTTGCTTTACCTTTTAATCCAGTGTCCCTAAATACTGTATTCCAGCTGTTTTGAGAAGGCTATCCTGCATCACTGAAAACATCTGCTGCTTGCACAGCTCTCAAAGGTAAGTCTCCAAAAGGGTCCATGCCCATCTAGACCTGCTGATGGAGCTATGGTGAAAAATTGGGCTGCTGAAACTAGGTACTCAGTAGATTGGCTCCCCGCTGCAGCAAAGTGGAGGCCCCCAGGCCTAACACTTTGGGTATGCTCCCAGAAACAATATATAAAGGTCAGAGGCAAAGCACATCCCATGGATCCGTGACAGGATGCAAGTGAGGTGAGGCACTAAACACTCCTAAATAGAGTTTTAGAAGCTTAAAATGAAGTAAATAGAAGAGCTCCAACATGCAGTCTTTTCCCTCTGAGACTGTCAATATTCAGCCCCAATTTTCAACCAAGTTTCCCGCCACTTGTCCAGACAGCAACTAGCCATTCCTAGGCTTCTCTGCCCAGAAGGAAAACAAAGGGCAGAAACAGCAGTGGTCTAAAGATCACTCTCCATCATTTTGCCTACTGTGTGCTGCTGAATACAAGTTAACTTTATCAAAACCTTGATCCTGCAAAGGAATCTGTGTAGACAGACCCTTATGTCCAAGCAGATGGAGGTCAATAGCGCTGTCACACCACACAAGCGTAAGGCCCTCCCACTCTGTCATGGAATCCTCTGGAGCAGGGGTAGGCAACCTATGGCACGGGTGCCAAAGGCAGCATGCGAGCTGATTTTCAGTGGCACTCACACTGCCCGGGTCCTGGCCACCAGTCCGGGGGGCTCTGCATTTTAACTTAATTTTAAATGAAGCTTCTTAAACATTTTAAAAACCTTATTTACTTTACATACAACAATAGTTTAGTTATATATTAAATACTTATAGAAAGAGACCTTCTAAAAACATTAAAATGTATTACTGGCACACGAAACCTTAAATTAGAGTGAATAAATGAAGACTCAGCACACCACTTCTGAAAGGTTGCCGACCCCGGCTCTGGAGTACAGAGGCTTAAAACATTAGTTTCTTCAGAGCCATATTCTACCTGCAATCTTTGACTGCAGAATCTTGTTGTAGCAATGACAGGTCTGCTACAGATGGTGGAGGGTGGACTACTAGGGGGGAGGGATAGCTCAGTGGTTTGAGCATTGGCCTGCTAAACCCAGGGTTGTGAGTTCAATCCTTGAGGGGGCCATTTGGGGATCTGGGGCAAAAATTGGGGCTTGGTCCTGCTTTGAGCAGGGGGTTGGACTAGATGACCTACTAAGGTCCCTTCCAACCCTGATATTCTATGATTCTATGATACTGCTGCCCAGCCCAGGGGCCTTAAGTGTTCATTTGGTTTTCTCCACAGTATGACACCTCTGGCTAAGTCTGTACTTTCTCTTTTCCAGGTTGCTTGAAGCCTATACTTTTCATGGTACCTTTTAAACTTATCCTACCTGGATTTAGGGATTGTGGCTTTTTGTCTGTCTTTTTATGATGTATACAGGCATTCTGAAAGTTTTCAATGTGTTCTTTTTCCTGCTTTTATTATTATTTAACTTCAGAAATATCAGCAATGCTAACTCTGGTTTTACTGGAGAACTTCGTGGATGTCTCAGGGATGTCTATACTGCAGTGTGAGGCGTGACTGCAGCTCGAGCGGACACATACGCACTAGCAGGGTTAAAAATAGCCATGTAAATGTGGCAGAAAAGGCTTTCAGCCTGGGCTGTACGTGCATGCTGGGGACCCTGGACACATACTTTGTCTGAAGCCTGTGCTCTCACACCTACACGGCTATTTTTAACTGTGCTAGTGTGTGTGTCTGTCTGCCTGAGGGCTGCAATCACACCTCACACTGCACTACAGACATACCCTCAGAGCATTTGCATTGTGTGCTCTCACATCTTAACAGACTTCCTTTCTACTCAACATTAATTGCTCAAGTTAAACAAGTTAACAGAAAAACCACTGAAACAAACACAAAAGGCACACAGTTTAACAGTCTAAAAATTCTGTTCTCAACTACTCAACCTTCACTTTCTTGTGATCTCATAGATAAAGATTCTATGATGACTTGAGAATTAGTTTAAGGATAAATGGGACCTGAATTTCCAATAAAGAGTAGATAGAACTACCTCGGTTGTTTTTTGTTTATTTTAGTGAAGAAACCCTCAAGGCCTTTTTTATACATCATAAAAAGCATAATTTCAATTGTTTTTCCTTTGAAGGTGAACTTCATGCTACCTTTTTACCAGTCTCAAACAAGGTGATATACAATCTTTGGGTTTTCTATAGTACTCAAGTCAAATATCGGGAGCTCTAAGAGCCATGCAGTGCCCAATTGTATAATGGCACTATACATCTGCTGGCTAGCCAGATTGCAACAGCTCTCACTCACATTCAACTCAAAGTAGATAGAAATAGATTTGTGCGCCCTGGAGGAGGGGAAAAATATCAAGCATCTCTCAATACATTTGCATTTTACCCAGATAGGAAGTTCTCACAGGAACATGCAAAGTAACACAAACACCTCATTTTAAAAACAAGAGATAATACAGACTGAATATACAAACAGAGCACATTGGGCATACCCTTCAGTTTCATATTATAGTTCCCTTTAATTAAAAGGCATATCATCATCCAGAGTGGCAGTCATAAATATTTACCTCCAATAAATTGCAACAATTGAACACTTCAACCCATCTTATTGGCAACGTGCCCCCATGAACCACAGATTCAGATTCCAGTATATAAACTGAGTCCCATAATTCATGCAAGGGGTGGGGCAAAGAGAGAGAAAGGGGGTGTATCTAAGATTATCTACTATGCATAGATATTAGAGGAAGAGATTAAATAAATACAGATGACTTGCCACTGGAATTCCAGTGGAAATCTTTCCCTGGAGAGATGCCTTAACTATAAGATACCATTAAAGTAAGCTATTAGTAGTACTGTACTTCCTAGGAAGAATAAAAAAAACCTGTAATTCTAATTTATAGGCAAGTTTCTTCCTGATCCAGAACATTCCATAAAGACAATCTGGATCAATTTTAAATTACTTTCTTCAATAGAGATAAATGAGGATGATATAAACAGACACCAGCACAACTTCACATTCTAAAGATAACTATCACAAAAGCAATAAAAGCATAGCAGCTTTACAAGGAGGAATTCTCTGCCTTTCCAAGGATAGTTTCCCCAAGATTTCCCTCTGATTGTACCCCAACTTTGTTTCAAATATTTCCAAATTTATTCTACTTCAGGGGCACATACTAACAACATGCTGAATTACCCTATAGCCATTGCTCAAGTCTTGGAGCAAAAGAACTCCACCAAAGCTTCTGGTGATCGTTACCTATTCTTAAATTCTAAGATTAACATGCTTCCAGTGAAGTTTTTCAAGACAAAGCAAATTAAAATGGCTCAGGGTATTGGTAATGAGATAGGGAGCCCTTCACCTCAACGGGTGATCTACTCACAAAATTGCACTGATTTAACTAGAGTGATTTTATACCAAGTTAGCTACATCGGTGCAGCTTTGTAGACTGGCAGCCATATCCAGTTTAATCTGCTTTATATCGGTTTAGCTTCCATCAGCAAATTTACAAGTGTAAGATAAACACACAGCTAGTTTTTGACTGGCGTAAACCCATGGGTTTGCAATGGTTCAGCTACATCAGTGAAAGTCCTCTGTACAGACAAACCCTAAGTAACGAGTTCACATGTGTTCTAGGTCGATATTCAGTTCCCTACATGACATGAACAGGTGTTACTCCCAGTCCAAGTGACCACACTTTCAGTTTGACCTCTATGGTGGGATTAGAAAGTGAATGCTCCTCAGCATTAAAGGGGGTTCTTCCATCACCTCACTGAGGTAATACCAGCAGAATAGAGTAGTGCAGGGGGAAGTACTGAGGCTTCTTATGGTACATCTGTCCTGACGCATTCCAGAGACCACCAACCTCACATCTTTCACTAACACTAAATTCATTGCTAAAAGAGAAGATTTGCAAAAGAGAACAATTGAGATTTCTGGCTTGCCAGACAATGCATTTAAAGAGGCAGTGTCAATTTAACTTTAGCTCACACTTTTGCAAAGACAACCAACAGAAACATTCCCAAATCTTAAAAAGACACATAAATGGAAACAGTTGCTTTTAACAAACAATTTCTTGCAGTGTTTGAAAGCCTAATGTCCCAGTATTAAGAACACTGAATGTAAACAATGTTGATTTGTAAGTGTCCAAGCTGAGATAAATGCAGAAGTAAACAAGCATTCACAGTTTCAATTGGATTTTTAAAATGTCTCCGTTTAATAACCGATATTATTAGTAACACAGCCAAATCTGTTTAGAATATTATTTTTGAATTAGTGTTCTTTTAAGTAATTTTGAAGGTGAAATATATTATACCCCTTCTTAAAAGGGCCCCCAAAATGAGTCAGCAGCATAATTTGTCAAAGAATATACAGTACATTTCTACTCAACACGAGACCACTCCATCACAACCTAGGAGAGATAAAATCTAAGAGACAGTTTAGTATATTTCTCAACACACTACAAATGAGACGTTAAAAGAAAAAAACATGTAATTTCTGTGGTATATGAACACAACACTATCTGATCATTCACAATCGGAAAGTTCAATGTGCACTCCACACATCTTGAGGAACAGTCTGTAAGAACTGAAAAAGTACTTATAGCTGAGAATCAAAGGTGGCAAACTGATGTTCAACAATAAATGGAAAGAACTACCATCCCAAATGCTTCTATAACATTAACACGTTGCTTAAAACAGCCACATCAAAATCTAATCTGTAGCTGAAGAACTGCTGCAGAATGCATGCCACTCATAAGACATGAAAGAATCTTAAACTTGTTATATGTATTCCAGATGGAGAACCAAAACATTGTATAATACAGTAAAAGCTTTGTTATCTCACATGTTGGGAGAATGGAGGTCAAAAATTCCAGTTAACTAACAGTTATACTTACCAATGGAGGGAGGGAGTTTGGGTGAGGGAGGGGGCTTGGGCACGGGCTCTGAGCAGGAGTTTGGGTGCAGGAGAGGGCTCAGGGCAGGGGGTTGGGGTAATGGAGGGGTTTTGGGGTGCCAGATCCGGGCAGTGTGCACCTTGGGTAGCTCCCCACAAGTGGCAACACGTCCCTTGGCTCCTAGGCAGAGAGGTGTGGCCAGGTGGCTCTGTGCGCTGTCTCCACCTGCAGGTGCCGCCCCCACAGCTCCAACTGGCTGCTGTTCTCAGACAATGGGAGCTGCGGAGCCTGCGCTAGGGGCGGGGGCAGCGCACGGAGCCCCCGTGGCCGTTCCGCTGCCTAAAAGAAGAAGGGACATGTCACCGCTTCTGGGGAGCCACATGGAGAGCTCCTGCAGGCCCCACGCCAACTAGACTTTTAATGGCAACCCTATTGAAGATTTGTATAGGGAGATATCAGAAATGCCAGTTTCTAGAGCTTTCCAGTTGTTAAAGTGCCAGAAAACACAGCTTTTACTGTATAATGGATTAAATTTGTTAAAATAAGATACCTGACCTTATAAGCAAGTACACCTAATGGATTTGCCAAATAAATTGTACGTGCAGTTCTACAAAGCTTCAAAAGCACTGCTCCCTAAAATGTCCATGTTTGACAAAACTGTACTTTTTCCTAGAAAATCCTTTTGTGCCTTTTTTAGATTCATTTTCCTACTCTGGAAAGTGAATCTAAAAAATGGCATTGTGAGGTTTAACATCTGGTCTCTCTCAGCAACTCCAGTTCAAATTTGCTCAGTATACAAAAACAGATTCTCTTCCCACCCCCCCACACCCGCTTAACTGCCAACCCTGAAAACTGACCTGGAATCTGAAAGCCGACCTGGGTTCCTTCTGGCGCCTGAATTATCAGCAATGAAGATTCTACAATCAGAAATCTGGTTAGCAGTTCTGTCAGTGATGATGCACAAAACAGAAGTGAACCCTGTTCATCCTATCACTGCTGAACTGGCTCTGCAGGGCCAACAGGAATAAAATCTTATTAGCTAGTAAAAAGCAAGACTATATTGTTTTGAGTATGCACAGGATGCAGATTTACCACATAAGATGCTGCCCTTTTTCCCTATAGTCTTTCTTAAAAGACTATAATCTCATTCTGAAAAAAGACTTGTGTATTTCCAAAATTTCAGATCTCCATTGTCCATTCCTCCACCCCAATCCCCACACTTCCAAGATAAATTGATATTTATTCCAAACACTTCAAAGTTAAACAACTCGCTCAGAACTTGGAAACAATCATTCTATGGTACCTGATGACAAAGACAGAAAAACTCTCACTCCAATACATTCAGTGGGGAAAACAGGACACTCAAAGATGTGTTTGGATGAGATGGAATCAGTTATTAAGTTTTTGTGTACATGAGTTTAATCGACATCCATCAGACCTCATGCTTTTTCAGGAAAAAGTCACTTCTCTGAAATATCTCAAAGTCCATCCCCAGAAGCCAAACTCCATGCCCGGACATTTCATCCATCACCACGAACAGGTTCCCTAATCGCCCTCTCCCTACATGTGTAAATTTCACTGCTTAGCATATGAGAAACTAGACTGGACACCAAACTAGTAAGTGTACAATAAAAATCCTGCACTAGCAGAAAGCTGCACTAAGTTCACCACTCTGCCAGTACAGGGCCTCAGACTGTGAAGAAAACAAAGAGTTTAAAACACATATACATATGAAGGAAAATTTATTGCTCTATGCATTAGAACTTACTTGATAGAAACACTGAAGAGCACCACTAGATTCAGATATGAGAAAAATAATTTAAGATGGCTGCCTTCATTGACTGAGGTCAAAACAGAGGCATAGGCATATTTGAATTTCATCAGCTATGTCTTTGTTATTATATATTCTTCTTCATGGAAAGTACAATTTGAGGGGTCTAAAAAGTCACTGAACTCACTTTTAGTTAGTACCCTTAGCTAGGAATTTGACCCAATATCCCTTCGGGCTACAATATGAATTAATTCTAAATGTATTCAATACTTGAGAGTGAATCAGTATATGCAAACAAAATAAAACATGCCACAGAACTGTTTTAAACATCCAATTCACTCAAAGAGGAGTGCATTTGCCGGCAAATCTGAAAATTAAACTAGTTTTTCAATGAATGAATAGCAGACTGTTACCAAAAGTAATCTCCAAACCTCTAAATAAAACCAAGTTGTAATACAAACTTGCAAAACTCTGCTCCCACACTTGCCCTAAAGCAATTAATTTCTTTAGATGGGTGAGTAAAACATCATTTGTGTTTACATAATTACGGTCAGGCGAGGTAAGCAGATATTCTGCCTGGGCTGAAAAAAATATTCATAATAATTTTGCAAGGCCCCTCTATATTACACTGAAATTCAGCAAGACTAGTATAAACCCAACTATGCCACCATAATTGGGAAGAAACAAGGCTTGTGGGATTCACATTTGCAGCTTATTAACAGACACCAGTTAACAGACTCTTACAGTTTGCATTGATGGAACCACTGCACAGAGAAATCTGAAGCTTTCAGAGTCAATTCTGACACTAATGGAGATAAAGAGAAACTAGAGGAGGGCAACAGAAAAGCTGCAAACAAAAACTTCACTCACTTTTGACAAAAAGTATCAGGATTAAAATGCAGAAGACACAAAAAATATTGCCAAACTCCCTAAGCAGCTGTCTTTGGAAGTCAAATATCCCAGAGGAACAAAAAGGCATTTTTTCAAAAGCAGTGATTTGGAATGTTGTTACAGATCTCATTCACTTCAAATTGCTACACACTACAGCAACTCAAACCTCTTCCCCCCCAAAGCTTACAATAAAATACAAGTAGGTTTGGATAGAAATTAATTTTTATCTGTAAATGTTGATAAAGGCTGATTTTACAGTAGACACAGAAACCAAAGATATTTCCAAAAGTTTACAGATATGCCAAGTAAGAAAAATGCTGTTTGAGAACTTATTAGAGTTTGACTTAAGAATGTTACTTTGTATATTCTGGCGTGATGTTGACAATTTGTGTTTTAATTGCTATAAAACCGTAACTTTTTGAATTGAAATGTCTACGGTAATTAAATTATTGTCTGAACAGCCTCCACCATTTCCAACAACTGCGAACATTTAAATCGATCAAAACAAGTACTTTAATTTTGACAAATAATATCAATTTTATTTTACACAAAAATTAAAATCAGATTCTGCCAAGCCTACATATAGGACACATATGCAAGATGAGAGAAGATCCTTCATAGAATCATAGAATTCTATGATTCTATGAAGGATCTTCTCTCATCTTGCATATGTGCCCTTGGCAGAATATAGGGCACATATGCAAGATGAGAGAAGATCCTTCCACAGCTTGAGTTCCTTGTTCCCACGGAGAAAAATCTCTCTGTTGTGCATTATGCCTAATGCTTGTACTGCCAAACCAACAGAGAGATACTCCTCCTCTCTCTCCCAGCCCCAAACATATCCCCATGTTTTGTAGAGCTCTCCTGGTCCCCAGTATGTCACCCAGCCCCTGTGCAACAACAGCCCAGCACAGCTGTGGAGAGCCATCCACCTGCTACTGGTTATGCATGAAATGCAAGCGGGGTGTAAGGTGCTGAACAGATGATGAAGGTCCCTGAATCAAGGGCTGACAACAAGAACTCCATGTGCGCAGGCCCCAGCCTCTGGCACCCCGTCATCCCATCACTATCCCCCGTATCTCCCCTTTCACCCACTGTGATCACTTCTCTCTCCAGCTGGCCCCACTATTGTTACTGCGGCCCCATAAGAGACAAACATTATTACACCCCTTGCATGCACCCATTACTGCCCCTCCCCCCAAACCACTGTACCTGTCCCTTTTCAGCCGCCCCTCCCCCCACAACCAAATATTATTCCACCCCCTCGCAATGCACCCCCACTAAGTGCCCCTCCCCCACGGCCCATTACACCTACCCCTTCCAGCGGCCTCCTCCCCCATAAGCCAAATATCGGGCATCCCTCCCCGCCGCGGGCATCTCCGCGAGCTGCCCTCCCCCACGCCACACACCCCCCAGCTGCTCCCACCGGGACATTATTGAACCCCGTCCCGCTGCCCCTCCCGCAGCGACCCACACACTGCCCCCCCCCGCCCCGCCCCGCCCCCACAGAGCCCTGGGCTGGCGCCGCGCCCCTCCCCCAGCCCGCCATCGCCTCCCCTCCCCCAACCCCCGACTCCCCGCTCCACAAAAACATCTACAGAGCGGCCAGGCCCGGCCCCCCCGCGCCGAACCGGGCCGGGCCCCCCCCGGGCCCTGGCACAGGCCGCGGCCCCGCACTCACCGCGCCGCCTCCTGCCTCAGCCGCGGCCGCCGAGTAACGAGCCGGGGCCGGGCAGCGCAGAGACGCAGCGCCCCGCCCCCTGCGCCGCCGGCCGCCGGGGAGGCGGGAGCCGGAGACAGACCCCGCGGGCTCCGTGTCCCCGCCCGGCACAGCCCCCCCCCGCCCGCACCCCCCCTCGGCACCGGCCCCCGGGATCCCCCCGCCCCGTGCGCCCCCCGCATCCCCCCCTCAGAACAGCCCCCCGGGATACCCCCGCCCTGTGTGCCCCCCGCACCCCCCCCTCGGAACAGCCCCCCAGGGTACCCCCGCCCCGTGCGCCCCCCTCGGAACAGCCCCCCGGGATACCCCCGCCCTGTGTGCCCCCCGCACCCCCCCCTCGGAACAGCCCCCCAGGGTACCCCCGCCCTGTGTGCCCCCCGCACCCACCCCTCAGAACAGCCCCCCGGGATACCCCCGCCCCGTGCGCCCCCCTCGGAACAGCCCCCCGGGATACCCCCGCCCTGTGTGCCCCCCGCACCCACCCCTCAGAACAGCCCCCCGGGATACCCCCGCCCTGTGTGCCCCCCGCACCCACCCCTCAGAACAGCCCCCCGGGATACCCCCGCCCTGTGTGCCCCCCGCACCCACCCCTCAGAACAGCCCCCCGGGATACCCCCGCCCTGTGTGCCCCCCGCACCCACCCCTCAGAACAGCCCCCCGGGATACCCCCGCCCTGTGTGCCCCCCGCACCCACCCCTCAGAACAGCCCCCCGGGATACCCCCGCCCTGTGTGCCCCCCGCACCCACCCCTCAGAACAGCCCCCCGGGATACCCCCGCCCTGTGTGCCCCCCGCACCCACCCCTCAGAACAGCCCCCCGGGATACCCCCGCCCTGTGTGCCCCCCGCATCCCCCCCTCAGAACAGCCCCCCAGGGTACCCCCGCCCCGTGCGCCCCCCTCAGAACAGCCCCCCGGGATACCCCCGCCTCGTGCACCCCCCCGCACCCACCCCTCAGAACAGCCCCCCGGGATACCCCCGCCCTGTGCACCCCCCCGCACCCACCCCTCAGAACAGCCCCCGGGATACCCCCGCACCCCCCCTCGGAACAGTCCCCCGGGATACCCCCACCCTGTGTGCTTCTCCCACTCCATGCGCCCCCCCGCACGCCCCCTGGGACGGCTCCCCCCATGCGGCCCCTGACACAGACCCCCGCTCCATGTGCCCTGCATGGCCCCTTGAGATAGACCCTCCCGGCTTCGTGTGCCCCCCCGACAGATCCCCCCACTCCATGTGCCCCCCATAGGCCCCTCAAGACAACTCCCCTGCTCCATGTGCCCCCCGCATGGCCCCCTTTGACTAGATCCTGAGACCCCCCCTGCCCGAGACAACCCCCCTGCTCCGTCTGCCCCCCTGCATGGCCCCCAGACAGATCTCCCCTGCTCTGTGTGCCTCCCCCTGCATGCCCCCTGGCCCAGGATAGCCTTCCTGTTCTGTGTGCCCCCCTGCATGCCCCCCGGGACAACCCCCCAACTCTGTGTGCTCCCCTTCACAGTCCCCCAGGACATCCCCCTGTCTCTGTGTGCCCCCCTGCACGTTCTCCAGGACAGCCCCCCCACTCCGTGTGCCCCTCCTGCATGACCCTCACCAGGACATCCCTCCTGCCTCCATGTGCCCTCCCGCACAGCCCCAGAACAGCCTCCTCCCCCCGCCCCCCCGCGCACTCAACCGCACAGAGCCCCCTGGCTCTGTGTGCCCCCGCTGCCTAGGGCAGACCCCCATCGGCTCCTCCTCCCCCCACCTGTGGCACGGCCCCCCTGAGACATACCCCGTTGACTTCATGTGCCCCCCTGGGACAGACCCTTGCTCTGTGTGCTCCCCCAGGCCTGTCCCGCCAGGATAGCCCCCCTGTGCTCCATGTGCCCCCCCCCACTGGACAGCCCCCCCCCCCCATGGCACCAGCCCCCCTGCTCCGTGGCTCCCAGACCGGCCCCTGGACCAGCCCCCCCCCCCCCCGCCCCAGTTCCATGTGCCCCAAACAGGAATCAACCCCCCACAGCTCCATATGCCCCTTAACAGGGATCAGTCCAGGCAATGTTTCCTCTAATTTTTGACAGGCCATGTGTGCAAAAAATTTATTTTGTGCAAATTGTTGTGCTTCTGTGCAAATTTTTGTGTGTGCGGTGTTTCGCCGTGTGCGCGGGGTTTCGGATCTGCATGTGCGTGCATAGGCGCCGACTCCATGGGTGCTCTGGGGCTGGAGCACCAACAGGGAAAAATTGGTGGGTGCTGAGCACCCACCGGCAGCTCCGCACTGGCCCCCACACCCGCACCCAGCTGTTCGGCGGGGTGGCAAGGGTGGGGGCATGGGGGAAAGGGCTGTGGGACAGCGCCTCAGGGGAGGGTGTGGGGAGGAGGTGACTGTCATCGCCTGATCGTGAGGTCCACTCCTTACCTGTGGGTTCCACCTACCTGGACCACTTCCCTCTAAGCTGTGCGCGTGTGCAAGGGGGAGCTGCACGGGGGAAAGCACAGCGGGGCGGCAACTCCTCCCCATCCCCGAGTCGCCGCCCCGCTGCGCTTTCCCCCGCCCCCCCCCCCTTGCCGCCCCGCCGAACAGATGAGAGGCGGGCGGCTGTGCTAAAAAAAGCGGCGGCTTCGGCGGGATGCGCCTCCAGCGGGAACCCAGAAGGTGAGCTGGGCGCAGGTGTGGGGGCCAGCGAGGAACTGCCGGTGGGTGCTCAGCACCCACCAATTTTTCCACGGGGGCGGGGATTTGGGGAAGGGGCGGGGCCGGGAGTGGAGTTGGGGGTGGCGGGGGCCTATGTGCGTGCGCACATGCGCACAGCTTAGAGGGAACAGTGGTCCAGGTAGGTGGAACCCACAGGTAAGGAGTGGACCTCACGATCAGGTGATGACAGCTTTGCCCCAGCGATGACTTGGCTTGTACTCCCCCTGCGGTTGTGGGTGTGTCTTTGTCCTCAGTGAAAAAGTGGCAGCTGGTGACATGCTCCCTGTATGCAAGTGAGAATTACCCTCCTGCAACCAGATGAATGTTGAGACCCTTAGGGTGACCAGACAGCAAGTGTGAAAAATCAGGACAGGGGTGGGGGGTAATAGGAGCCTATATAAGAAAAAGACCCAAAAATCGGGACTGTCCCTCTAAAATCGGGACATCTGGTCACCCTACCTGTCCTCCTCATGCAGTATTGTTGCTATTGCCACCACTTCCGCAGCTTGCGCTGAATGGGGCTTGACCGTTCCTTGCAGCACTCGCTGGAAAGAGGGCTGAAAAGCAGCATACCCAGTTCTTGGGTGGCCATTCTGGTAATAGCTACTTCCATCCACAGCCTAGATGGTTAAACCCTGCCCCTTTGCCTTACCGTAGCTGGGTTCAATACGGAAAGGTGACACGATGACTGGGTCCGGTGCTGGAAGTGGGCACTCATGTTCCCGGCCTTCGGGCTGCAGTGCATATGGTAGTATGCTCAACTGGGGTGATCTCTGCAGTGTGATGTCTTTATTCAGGAGGTTGAAGGTCCATTTGGTCAAACGAGGGGATGACACCCTGCCCTCGTTCACCCGAACAGAGAGGAGGACGTACCTTATTGGGGTGTGGGAAGTCCTGAGAATGATGGGGGGACATTCCCACCAGGTACTCCCAGTGGCCGAGTGCCCAAACTAAGGCGAGTCCCTCCCGCTCGCAGGCACTGAACTGCCTCTCAACGTCACTCATGACTCTGGAGCCATAAGCCACCGGCTGCAGCCCAGTCCCCTGATCCCACAAGAGGACTGCGTTGATGCTACTATCAAATGTTCCCAGTTGCAAATAGTAGGAACAATTGGGTTTAGGGTAGGCTAAGGCCAGTACTTTGGCCAGAACCTGCTTCAGCATGGTGAAAACCTGCTGATGGCTTTCCTCACATTGCCACTCGTGCTCCTTCCGAAGTAACTAGTATAGCGGCTTAGTTGTCTCTGCATACTTGTCAATAAACTCCCTTAAGAAACCAGTGAGCCCTAGGAAGGACCTAGGCTGATATATCACGTGGGGCTGGGAGCTTGCAGATCAGCTCCACGCACTGCTGATCCAGCCTCAGTCCCTCCAGACCCAGATGGATTCCCAGGTAAGTTACAGTGTCCAGAGCCATCTGGGCTTTTGCCAGGTTTACAATAAAGCCCATCTCCTGGATCTTCCCCAGGACCTCTTCCAATATATCCAGGTTCTCTTCCCTGATTGGGGTTGGCGTCAGTATGCCGTCCACATAGCTCAGAGTACTACACCGGTTCCTCAGGGACTTCCACATGGCCGACACAAAATGATGGCAGCTGGAAGGAGCATAGTGTGGAAACCTGGTAAAAGTTAGTTGTCTGCCTTCATACGTGAAGGCAAACTTGTGCACTGATGACTGGTGTAGAGGGATGCTAAAGAAAGCGTTGGATAAGTTCAGGACCGACAAGCACTTGGCGCCTGCTTAGATCGCTGCCATAATCTCGTTGTATTTTGCCACTACCAGGGCCAACGTGAGTGTAACTTGGTTCAGCTCCCAATAGTCAACAGTCAAGGGCCAAATCTTCTGATCCGCATTCAGAACAGGTCAAATCGGAGCATTGCATGGACTCTCCAATTCTATGAGCACCCCTTGCTGCAAAAGGGCCTCGATGGTTGGCTTGAGGCCTTCTGCAGCTGCAGCAGGGTATCAATATTGTTTCAACGGCCTTGAATCCTGGCTGTTCACCTGGACCTTGGCGTTGATCCTACTGCACTGAAGCTTGTTGCTGGCAAGCGCTCCATAGCAGACAAGTTGGCTTCCCATTGGGGCTTCTCGATGTCCTCAGGTGCTTTGAGGGCTGCCACTCAGTGAGACACCTCAATTACCCCATATTGATCGCAGTCTGCTGCTTGGAAGAGTTGGCTGTTGGGAAGATCCAAGATCACCCTTAATTGTTGCATTAGATTGATCCCTAAGATCTCTTGGCCAGCCAAACATTGGATACCGATGGTGATCTCAGTGACAAAGTCCTTAATCTTGCAGGTCACTGGAATGGGAAAGGAAACAGTGTTGTTGCCCCCTGCATACCCTCCCAATACTTTAGTGTCTTGAACGGGGATTCTATTTACAATGGGGGTCTCTCTCTGAACCAAGGCACCAGTGTCCACTAACAGCTTTTGGCTGACTTGTCCGAACTTCCCCTTGATGACTGCCAATTTTGTGGCCCTGCCCCAGGCATCCAGGTGGATGAGTGCCTTCCTCTGGGGCTGCGGGGATGCTCGACCCCGTCACATCAGTTCGGGTGATGACGGCGCAGATGTTGCTGCAGGCTGCTGCTGCTTCTTCTTCTGAGCCAGACGCTGCAGCAGCTACTCGGTCGATAACCTGTCAATGTCCTCCTTCTTTTCAAACTGGCACAGCTGCTTCCAGATCAGGTTACGAAAAGACTTGGCCTCCTCCTTAGCCAAGTTGCTGCTTGTCAATCCGGACGTCTTGTGTAGAAGGGCTGGACTTTTGGTGGGCCATGGGCCTTTGGAAGGTTGCAGGCTTTTGGGGCTATTGCGGGGGCTGTTCTGATTGCTAGATGTATGCTGCCTGGTATATTTCTGCTTGCCAGACTCGGTCACCACCGAGACCCTTTCCTTGGAAACTGATGGAAAGGCCTCCCATTGCAGCTCATGAGCTACCAGGAGGCGGTCCTCTAGGTCTTTTAGAGAGGTGGTTTGTGGGTTGACCATTCCCAGGGCAATCCTTAAAGTAGGACTTAAACCCTGCAAGGCCACCTCAACAAACTCCAGCGTGTCTCAGGAGAGTGCCCCCGCCAACCAGAACAGAAATTTCTTTCTGTTTAAGTAGCATTCTGGGCATTCCCCCAGGTGCTGCCGCTCTGAATAGTATCTCTGGATCAGGTTGTGATGGGGGAAGAAAAACCTCATCACGCCCTTGTACAGCTGCAGGCATGAATCAAAATCCCGCACCTGTAGCTGGCATGGCAGAGCGCTGAAGTCATCTCTTGCCATACACTCCCTGATTAGGGATGCGGCATCCTCTTTTAAAACCCCAGGTAGTAAGCACAACTGTGCTAACCAATCTAGCACCGTATCCCAAATAAGGGGTCCCAGAGTTTTCCTCACTGCTTGAGCTTGCTCAGGTATATATGCCTTCAGCTCCTGTCTAGTTTCAGGAAGTATAGTTGACCCCGGCCCATAGCTCGCAACAGTTGTCGTGACCAGTGTCATGGGCAATTTCAACCCCTCCTCGCTAGCCTCTTGTGGAGGAGCTGACAGCATGCGAGAGCCACCAGTATCCCGCAAGGAAGCACGGCAGAATTCTTCCTCAGAGAGGATTGGGCTACTGCTAGCACTCGCATTGGTCTTAGGTCTGCACACAGAAGTCTCATTCAAAGCTCACAATGTACCCCTAGTTCTTCTTAGCTTATCCTGGAGCTTGTCCCTTTCCTGAAGACAGCTGTTGTGCTCAGCCAGCTGTCTTTGGCTTGAGTGCAGCTCCTTCAAGAGCTCCCAGATCCCTGCCTGCCACTCCCCTTGTCGGGCATGGACCGAAAGCAGCTTCTTCTCCCGCTTACCTAATATCTCGCTGAGATCCTGGACTTTGAGCTCCAGTCTCCCAACTTGTGACATCAGGGTGTTATTCTGCATCACCAAGCCCTCCACCGTAAATCCCAGCCTTTCATTTTCAGAATCTCTTGCTGACAGTTGAGACTTGAGACCTTTGATCCGGGCAGCTTGTGGGGAGCTGTATCTATCCAGATACACACATGCCAGATACAGCCCGTAGATCAAGGCACGTTTCTTTAACTTTTAAGAGGGCTTAGGTTTCTCCCCTATAAGGGATTCCCAGCTGCGGGAAAGCTCTACTAATGCTTCTGCACCCTTGAAAAAATCAGTAGCCCAGGGATTTTTACCTTTCCTAAAAAGGTGAACACCAGACACTAAAGAATCTTCATTATGTGCCTGTGTCCAACCGCTTTTTCTGTAGGTCCGCGCACTCACTGTGGCTACAGGGGTACTCCTTGTTCCACGAGCTCAGCCTTTTGAGCTGTTCATCTACTGGCTGGTCTTGGCAGAATAAACCCACATTGGGTGCTTTGCCGCAGTGTGATGGAGAACTGTAATTCGGTCTCCTCAGTAGCAGAGGCATATAGCGATGACGCGAAGTGAGGGATCATCGGGTCTACAAAGCAAAGCTGGCTCCGGCTTGATTTGCCGTTCCCCTACTGCTACCGGTGTGTGGAGTCAGGCCCAACCAGATATGGTGGTTGCTGGGACAGCCTCAACCTGCCGCCCACCTTGCCGATCCGTCTCTGTGGGACACAGCGGCACCCTGCCAACAGACCACCCCGGTCTTGCCCGCAGATTCCCCAAGGGGTGATTGTTTCCGGGTGTTGCCCATACTTGGTTGCGGTAAGCCCACTCAGCCGCCTTGTCCGAGGGTCCCTTTAACAACAATCACTTTGACTCCACAGGGAACGAACCACCCCACTGCAGCCGGCTATCCAATCGTGGGACATGGCAGCACTACTGCTGTCAGGCCTTGTGGCCTACCCACTGATCCCTGTCCCCGCATGCGCTGCGGCACAGAGACCCAACCATACAACCGTTGGGTTGCGGTCACAGTCAGCAAAATAAAAGGGCCAAAACAAACTAAAACCGGGGCCCTGCCGCGGTCACATAACTGTTGACTGGTTAGTAAGGCCAACAGAGAACCAGACTAAAGGAACATCCCCCTACCCACATCTATCATCGGGGTTTGTTGTCAGACCCTTAAAAAATAAACCAACTGTCATCAATATAAAGGGAAGGGTAATAATCCTTGTGTGTGCAGTAATATAAAATCCCTCCTGGCCAGAGGTACAGAATCACTTACCTGTAAGGGGTTAACCAGTTCAATTAACCTAGTTGGCACCTGACCAGAAGGACCAATGGGGAAAGAAGATACTTTCAAATCAGGGGGCGGGGGGGGGGGGAAGGTTTTTGTTTCGGGCTCTTTATTTGTGTTCTCTTGGAGCCAGAGAGGGATCAGGGCAGGAAAATCCTTCTCCTACAGACAATCCTGAAACGAGTCTCTAAGATTACAAAGTGTAAGTAAGCAAGGCAAGGCGATAGATGATCTTTTGTTTTAGCTTGTGAATTTCCCCTATGCTAAGAGGGAGTTTTATTCCTGTTTTCTGTAACTTTGAAGTTAAGCCTAGAGGGGGATCCTCTGTGTTTTAAATCTTTTTATTACCCTGTAAATTTACCTTCCATCCTGATTTTACAGAAGTGATTCTTTTACTTTTGTTTTAAATAAAATTTTTCTTTTAAGAACCTGATTGATTTTCAGTGTCCTAAAAACCCAGGGGTTTGGACTGCGCTCACCTGTACCAATTGGTGAGGATATATTCTCAAGCCTCCCCAGGAAAGGGGGTGAAGGGGCTTGGGGGGATATTTGGGGGGAGATAGGGCTCCAAGTGGCCCCTCCCTGAATGTTTGTTTAAATCACTTGGTGGTGGCAGCAATACATCCAAGGACAAGGAAAGGAATTTGTGCCTTGGGGAAGTTTTTAACCTAAGCTGATAGAAATAAGCTTAGGGGGTCTTTCATGTGGGTCCCCACATCTGTACCCCAGACTTCAGAGTGGGAAGGAAACCCTGACATCAACTAGGATGTGGGGGTGTAAACAACCAAGATATTTATTAAACCTTCAACAGTTCTATACAAGGTAAACCAGAGGTGAACCAAATGAATAGGAACACAGGTAAAGCAAGGACCCACACAACAGGTGATATAAAGGTAAGCACAGGACAAGTAGTATGGTGAGTGTGACTGAGGGTAAGTTACCTCCCCTAGGACAGGACCCAGCTAAGATAATGAAGGATCAATGGACCACTACTGTGTCCTGCAGCTCTGAGGACTCTCATGATGACAGGACAGCTCCAGACTACTCCATCCAGACAGGTGTAACCCACAGGTAAGGAGTGGACCTCAGAATCAGGCAATGACATCTCTGCCCAGCGATGAGTTGGCTTGTACTCCCCCTGCGATGTTGTGGGGGTGTCTTTGTCCTCAGTGAAAGAGTGGCAGCTGGTGACATGCTCCCTGTATGCAAGTGAGAATTACCCTCCTGCAACCAGATGAATGAGCGCAGTGTTCAGCGTACTCCTCTGAGGCAACCTAGAGAGCTGAGATGTCTGCCCTGCTTTCCAAGGATTGCAGCAGCAGCACCTCCAAACTCTGCCACTCAGATGGGCAGCCCCTTCCTTCTGACGTGCTAACTCTTATATGTCCTTCTGTTACTGGGCAGATCACAAGTCATATGTTCGCTTGGTTTCCTGCCTTTCAGTAAAAGGGCGGGAAACTACACCTGAGGAGGGGGAAGAAGGGCAGCCAAGATGGATTCCTAGTTCTTGTTTAGGCATTTCAAGATGGTGCACCTGTGATGTTAAGCACTGAAGTTTTTCCCCTACAAGTGTGCCCCGAACAGGGACCAGTTCCTAATTTGTGTACCTCCAATGGACCAGACCCCAGGTCATTGTGCCACCCCAGGAACCAGGCCTACTCATTTTGGTGCCTCCCCCTATGCTCCATGAGGACCAGTGCCTGCTCAATTCTATGTGCCCCCCTCAAGAATGAGGGTGCCCCCAGCTCATAGTGCTCAACCATCATCCTGCAGGGCCTAGCTCCAGTTCAGTGTGTATGTCCCCTCCCCCCGCACATGGTAGGGTCCAGGGTCCCTACCCAGTTCAGTGTGTCAGTGACCCATAGGGACAAGTGCCACCAGCTCGGTGTGTTTGCTCTCTGCCCTCCGAAGCTCTACTCTTTGGCCCTGGAGGGTTGCTGGGTACAGTATGAACTGGGCCCCCAAATGCCCATGGCCAGCTACACCCTGAGTTTGGCAGCTGCCCTTGCCACATTCCAGTCAGATGCTTCTGCAGCAGGAACTTCCCCATCACAGGAGCTGTGGTTCTGGCTGCTGCAGTGGCTCTCCAGCCCAGTTCCTTCTGACGCAGTTTGGTGTCCTTTCCTGAATTCAGTCCTTCCTTCCTGTCCGGTCATGTGCATTTAGAAACAGTATATTTTCTGAGGCCTTTGCCTTCAGCCCGTTCATCCAGTGCTTTGGCCCACAGCCACGGAACTTATGCATCTGCTTGTCCAACGCCTGTCGGCCTCCTTCATTGTTCTGGTGCCTCCACACTTCAGTGATTGTTACCTGGCATATCAGCATGTGGCGGGGTGTGCGTGGCCTTTGTGGCTCCCTGTTGGAGCCCATGGTCCTACTGCACCCCGCCCCAGGTCGCAATGAAGTGACAGGAAAGGAGCAGCATAAGGTCTGAGCCTGCCTAGAGAGGCCTTGTACAAGTAACCGATCAGCACCCTGCCAGCTCAGATAAAAGGTGCTGCAGGGACTTAGCAGATCAGTTCCTGTCCCCCTCATCCCCCACCCCTTCCTTCTCCAGCCAAAGGAACTCAAGGGATAGTCAGAGTTTGTTTCTGGCTTCATTCATTTAAACTGGGTTTGCAGGGAGAGAGAGGACCTAAGAACCTTAACCCTGAGCTAAGGTGAAATTAAAAGTGGCTAGGCAGGAAGAGGCCCAGAGAAGAAGCAGCAACAAACTGAAATTGAGGCATGCGTAGCTGCTGTGTGTAGGGTCCCTGGGTAGGACAGTAGTGGGTGCACCTGGGTTTCCCTACCAGCCACAGTGGCATAAATCCCAAGAGCCTGAACATAGGGCTGAATTTAAATGGCACAGAGCTGGGACTGTAGACCCTAGTGAGGATGACAGGACTATTCATTTATTGGACTCTTTACTATTCTGGAAGGGGTTCACGTGGACTTTGTGACTTGGTCAGAGGACCAAGCCCTGGAAGACTCACCAAGGTTGTCTAGGGGAGAGAAAAGGACTGTGGTCCACACTTAGCCACTGGGAGGTGCTCAAGAGGTGAGTAACCCCGTTGCACAGCACCATATCTCAGCACTTTGGTGCCTGGGGCTTTGCTGGTGCTAATGTTTTCTATTGCTCCTACAACTGCTTTGGCACCATTTCCCCCTAAATCTCCAGTGCTACCTCGGTGTAAGATTCCTGGGTGCCTCACTTTGAATGTCTTTGGCTCTCAGTGCCTGGCTGAGCGTGCGGTTCAGCTGCTCGTTCTCTGGCCTTGCAGAACTTAATTTGGTGTTTCAGTGCTCTTCTTTCTTGCAGGAACATCAAGGCCTCAGCAGAAGGGAGGCTCCTCAGCAGCTTTGAGCCATGAGCCACGTGGTGGAAGCATGTCTGTGACTAACAAATGCTTTCATTGTGTCATCTGTCTTGGAGATGACCCCGATGAGTAGGGGAGCCAAGGCAAATGTCAATCCAAGCACTAAAGACATGGGAGAGCACTTCCAAGTGCTCCTCAAGGCACTGCATGGAGATTCCCATAAGTTCATCACAAGGCTGGCCAGATTGCTCCAAAGGGTAAACCACCAAACTTGGACCATGAGTCATTGACGACTGCTGAGCACCAGAACTCAGCATCTGCATCCCCCACCCCCGCATTACTACGAACTCACCTTCCCTCTGGTCAGCCCAGTGGAACTACCTCATCATACAAATGCACCACTCCACCACCAGCTCCACCTAGTGTTGGCTCCTTGGGCCTCTGATGCATGAAGGTGACCGTTCTTGAGCAGTAGTTCATTTGTTGAGATGAAGATTCCACAAAATAAGCTGAGGCAAGAGACATTGACAGGGAGGCCATGGGCCTTTGAAGGTATGTCTGCACTGCAATAAAACAGCTGTAGTTGGCCCATGTTAGCTGACTCAGACTTGAGATGCAGGGCTATAAAACTACAGTGTAGATGTCTGGGCTCAGGCTTGAGCCTGGGCTCTGGGACCCCACAAGCGGGGAGGGCTCCAGCCCAAGGTCCAGATGTCTGCACTGCAGTTTTATAGCTCCGCAGCCCAAGCCCAATGAGACTGGGCCAGCTAGCATGGGCCAGCTGCCGGTGTTTTACTGCAATGTAGACATATTCTGACATGCCACTCTCAAGGACTTTGACTCCTGGCAGCATAGCTATGAAGCCTCTAGATTGCGCCCCACGACAGGAAGTGTTTGTGTGTCACCTAGCTGTCTCGGAGGAATAAATACAGTCATTACAAATACATTTGTTAGTCTCTAAGGTGCCACAGGTATTTTTCTTGTTTTCTTTTTGCTGACACAGACTAACACGGCTACTACACTGAAACCAGTCATTAAAAACTCGCTCAAACTGATCCAAATCAACAAAGGGTCCAGCAAGACAAAGAGATGCCCCGCGGTTGAACAATCAACACCTAGCAGTAGGAAACCCCTGCAGGTGGGACTTGGGAATGAAGCTGGGAAACAAGGTGTCAGGTGACTGGAAGAAGCTGACTTAGGAGCCAGAACTGGGGAGACAAAGGGAGGAACAGAGAGAACAAGTGAGCAAGAGGTGGAGTCCATCACAGCTTGGTTGGCTCATCGTGGCACTGGTCTGACCAGAGTGGACTATGGCTTGACTTCTGCCTCTCTGTGCTAACCTAAGGACTTGCAGGTGATAATAAATGGTTACCTTTTCTTTGGAAAGGCTGCTCGACACTAAATACTCACTGCAAGCATTGCACCCTGAAGGGCCAAAGTACAAGCCTCCCACAGGAGTTTGGCTTGGCTGGATTCTCGGCAGGCAGCCACAAAGAGAGACAGGGATCGCTGGTGCCAGAGGCCCAGTCTTGGAGGCCCATGTGGGTCCTTGGGGCCCAGCCCATTCCCAGGAGGCTGGTTGAAGGCTGGGGCATAGACCAGACCCTGTGACAGAGACCTACCCAGATAACCACTTGGTTCCCTGTCACAAAGCCCTCCATACGGGGCTTTTCAACTGAAGCAGGCTCTTTTGTTTTGCATCACTACAGAGAGCAAAGAAGCGAGAGAGACAGACCATACCCTTTAGCCTATGGGACGTGGGAACCAGCATATCATCAGTTCATATTTTACCTCTTCCATGGCGGCTGTTTATATTTCTGTGTACTTCAACAGCCCTTATTATTGAGCAAGGCCTCACTCATACCCTTAATTTCAGAGGCAGGCAAGTAGCATTACCCACTTTTTACAAATAACTAACTGACAGGTTGCAGAAAGACAACCTCTAGCAGAGCTGGGGCTAGAATCCAGGTCTCAAACACGGTAGATGCAAGACACCTCCATTCAGCTACACTTCCTTTCAGACTAAATGCATTTGCCAGATCTATTTGCTTGGCTTATGTTGTCTGCAACCACTGCTCTAGCCATGAGACCACAAACTCCTCCCAGAGCCAGGACTAGACACTAAATAATCCTGGTTCCCAGCATTCTATTGCTGTTTTACAAATAGTTGCATAATCCACTGGCAAAGTGTATGCCGTGTGTCCTTCTAGTAGGTGATCCTCCTGGAGGCTAGCGGTTACTCTTTTAGCTGAAGTGGCAGAATTTGTGCTGAAGGTCCAGGCTTCAAACCCACAAGGTGGTCCTTATGGAAATTCTCCCCCCCCTTTTTCTTTATTTAAAACTTGTTTAATTTACACAATGAGAAAACACCCTTACAAACAGATTTTAATGTAAATATATATATATATAAGCTGTCAGTTATGGTATGAGCCACAATTGAAAAAAACAACTGTTCCATGTTATGGTCATTTGTCACATTTCAGTGGTTTGTGTCATACAATGACAGGCTTCAAGAGTGAGAGGTATGATACCAACTTCAAGGTAATCTCCCCCAGTGGTGGGAGCACTTTTTCTGCTGAGATCCAAATTCGTGCCCTGGGAGTCAGTGGTCTTAAGCAGAAAGTTCTGGCCTCACTAGTGGCTGCTTCTTGTGATGGGGGAAACATCTCAGCCAGTCTCAATGCCTCCTGAATCACTCAACACTCCAGGGATGTTACTTGGGCTACGTTTACACTACCCGCCCGATTCGGCGGGTAGCTATCGATGTTCTGGGATCGATTTATCACGTCTCGTCTAGACGCGATAAATCGATCCCAGAGCCGCTCCCCGTCGACACCGGAACTCCAGCTCCGCGAGCGGAGGAAGCGCTGTCGACGGGGGAGCCTGCCTGCTGTGGTGTGGACCGGGGGTAAGTACTTAAAAATCGATCTAAGATATTCGACTTCAGCTATGCTAGTCACGTAGCTGAAGTTGCGTATCTTAGATCGATCCCCCCCCCCCCCCCCCGCTAGTGTAGACCAGCCCTTGAATTCAATGGAACCAGAGGATCCCTCGGATACCAAGTACATCATCTTCCCTGCAGAGGAAACCAAGATGGCAACTCTGCGTTGAGGAGATTGGACTCTTCCCCAGTTTTTACAAAAGGAATCCAAGACATTTGACTTGAGTTGAAACCAGTCCAGGAATCTAGAAAGGCCACCACTGAGAGGTTTCTGATTCAAGACCCCACCCCTGTCCTGTTTTAACCAGCTGACTGAAAATGTGTAGAAGACACCTTGCTGCACAGCGTCACTGCATCTCAAAAGTGGCTAAGAAAAAAGAATTGCCTTTATGAAGTGATTCTGGCTATGTTTCTTGCCCTGAAACATGACAGCTTGGTGATGGAGGCTGCAGTAGCAACCCACCCAGCACCCTGATACTTGGGACTTGGATTTTTGGGGTGTTCTGTTTACTGTTTCATGACTACAGCACTTGGAATCATGGAGTATCAGGCCTTCATAACCAAAGATCAAGTGGAGCGATGAAAGAGAGAAGGCATCTATTGTGGTTGAATCTTTCCCCAAGCAGGATGGAAAAAACCAAACAAACCAGGAGCTGAAGAAGCTCATGCAAAAGCATGCAAACCTGACCCAGGCAGTTTTTGATGAAGGTAATGCAATGGCAAGAGTTGTTGCCTCAGGTGTGGATCTGCTTGGCTATAGGTCTCCGATTTCTATTAAGAGCTCCAAAAGAAACTTGAAGGCCTGCTTTATACCAGAGAGGACTTCCTTGGGGAGTAGGTGCCAAAGGAGACTTGTCTCTTGGGCACCTCTCAGAGGGGAGAGAAGGAAAGGGAATGGCTCAATTTGTATGCTGGCGTTCACAGATGCATGGCTTCCAGGAAGCTTGGTACCCACCTTCACAGGATGCTTAGCCCCAACAGTGCTAACAAAAGGTGAAGGGTACTAAAGCCCTTTTCACCTAGCAATAAAATCCTGAGTATTTCTGAATGGTTTCCAAGCATATAGCCAGCTTGTCACTACAAACAACGTGCCAGCCTTGTATCCCAGGTGGGCCCTGGTCAGTTCAGACAAAAGGGTCTTGAGAACTATTTGCTGGGTTACAGAATCAAGTTTTCAGGAAACCTTTTATATTGACATCTAGGGTGACCAGATAGCAAGTGTGAAAATTCAGGACGGGGGTGGGGGGTAATAGGAGCCTATATAAGAAAAAGACCCAAAAATCAGGACTGTCCCTATAAAATTGGGACATCTGGTCACCCTATTGACATCCCTCTCCTCTTGCTGTCATTGATCCACATACTACCATGTTTTAGAGAAAACAGGTGGTGCTGCTTATCCAGAATTCCTCTCCAATGGGGTGTCAATTCTGACCCCTTAATGAGTCATTGTGCTAATATTTTTCCCATGCTCACACATCCACCTCAGTGAGGCCTTTCTCTAAACACTCCACATTAAAAGGTCTTTGAAGTTCTGTTTGGAGCAGAGTAAAGTCCATAGAAAGCCCATCCCACTTTTTATTTTGACACCAGTTTGCTGGGCAATGCTATTACAAAGAAGACAATGTCTAAATGCCTGGCTGATTTCAGTTCACACTGCTATAACCTGTTTGGTCTATAATTAGAAGGCATGTCAAGGCTCACTTGATTCAAATCAAGGCAGCCTTCACTTCATGAGATGTTTCTGTTACAGACAGCTGCAGGCCAGTCACATGATCCTCTCTGTACACAATCAAAAAGTGTTATTGCTTGGACTTGACCTCTAGGACAGATTCCTGTTTTGATTCTCCTTGCTCTTGAACTTGTTTCCAAGATAGAGGAGTCCAATTTCTCTGCCTTCCAAAGTTTTGGGAGGGAATGTCCCTCATTTGAATTGGCCAGTTTTTTTCTCCCTGGGTTTTTTCTTGTTGAGGCATCGTACATGTTAGTCATGTTACTCCCTAACAATATAAAGAATATCTTGTTCCTTCCTTATTGTAGAGGAACCTTAGCAGCTGTCCCATAGTTAAAGTTGCACTGAGTTTGCCGTTAAAAACTACAGTCCCATTAAAGTAGAATATGAAGTTGGAGTGAGGGTCCCAGTTTCACACAGTCCTTCATGGGCCAATTGACTTCTCTGTATCAGTTAAAAAATTAATATCTTTAGTTGAAAAACATTTTTAAATGACCTCTTTAAAAAAAGTAGTCCTCTGCCACTACACATTGAGAGCATGCATACTCACCTGATAAACACTAGATCAGTGGCTTTCAACCTTTCCAGACTACTGTACCCTTTCAGGAGTCTGATTTGTCTTGCATACCCCACCTCAAGTTACACCTCACTTAAAAACTACTTGCTTACAAAATCAGACAAAAATATGAAAGTGTCACAGCACACTATTGCTGAAAAATTGCTGACTTTTCCATTTTTACCATATACAGGAACTCCTCACTTAAAGTCGTCCTGGTTAACATTGTTTCATTGTTACGTTGCTGATCAATTAGGGAACATGCTCGTTTAAAGTTGTGCAATGCGCCCTTCTAACGTCGTTTGGCAGCCTCCTGCTCTGTCCACTGCTTGCAGGAGGAGCAGCCCGTTGCAGCTAGCTGGTGGGGGCTTGGAACCAGGGTGGACCGGCAGCCCCCCTATCAGCTCCTCGCTCCCCTAAATTCCCTGTGCAGCAGCTGCCCAGCAGGCTATCAATTGCCAGCAGTTCAGCTGTCCCTCCCCCCACTGCCATGTGCTGCTCCTGCCCTTTGCTTTGGAGCTGCTCCCCGAGTCTCCTGCTTGCTGTGCGGGGGTGGGGTTGGGCTAATATCAGGGTGTACCCCTCCCCCCTGCTCCTGCACCCCGCTTACTCCTTCTCCATATAGAGCAGGGTGGGGACACCTACGGAGAGAGACAGAGAGAGCTTGGGGCAGCAGCTGCTGTCTCAACTTCCTGATCCACGTAAAAAGACAATGCACTTAAAGGTGGGGTCAGCTTACTTAAAGGGGCAATGTGCATCTCTCTCTCTCTCCCACACACACAGGGTGTGTGTCTCTGTCTGCCATGCTATCTCCCCTCCCTCTATTGGTGCTGCCTTGTAGAGTGTGAGAGGCTACATTAACAACGTGTTAACCCTTGAGGGCTCAGCCAAAAGCTAGTTCACCATTAACAGTAAGACATTCCCTGGGAAATACCCCATCTTCTTCCACCCTCTGACTCCACCACCTCAACCAAGCTTCACAATCATCATCGCTGTGAACAGTATTACATTTTTTGTTTAAAATGTATACTGTGTGTGTGTATATATATATATAAAATATTTTGTCTGGTGAAAAAAAAACCTATTTACATTCATTCTTACGGGGAAATTGGATTCACTTAACATCGTTTCGCTTAAAGTCGCATTTTTCAGGAACATAACTACAAGGTTAAGTAAGTAAGGTTAAGTAAGGTTAAGTGGTGACATTTCCACTGCTTGCATCCGAAGAAGTGGGTATTGACCCACGAAAGCTTATGCTTCAATACCTCTGTTAGTCTATAAGGTGCCACAGGACCCTTTGTCGCTTCTGCAGATCCAGACTAACATGGCTACCCCTCTGATACTTAAGGTTAAGTAAGGAGTTACTGTAATTATAAAATACATTGATTGGAATATAAATATTGTACTTACATGTCAGTGTATAGTATATAGAGCAGTATAAACAAGTCATTGTATGAAATTGTAGTTTGTACTGATGTCGCTAGTGCTTTTTCTGCTGTAAAACTAAGCAAATATCAAGATGAGTTGATGTACCCCCTGGAAGACCTCTGCATTCCCCCAAGGATATGCGTATCCCTGGTTGAGAACCACTGCACTAGAGAATGATGAGACAGAAATTGCACAAAGAGAGCTACGGTTAGTGGGGCAAATAGAGGTGTTAATACTTTAATATTAGTTTCCCTAGACTACAGAATATTGAAAGGATTTATGAAAGGAAGATGGGAGCATGATAGAAGTACATTCACTACATATCAGTATGTTGGTTTAAAAAAAAATAAAAGATAACCTCAGCAGTAACTGGGAACTTTTTATGCCCTTCAGAAACATTACTAGATCCAAAAATACCACACCTCTAAAAGTAAAACTATGGACATCTTAACTGTGTGAAGAGGGGTCGGGTTGGTTTGTTTAAAAAAAAAAAACAACTCAAACAAAGGAACAAAGAACTGAAGATTGTAGGCCAGCATCACTATATGGGGCATTTTTCAAGCTTTGATGAAGCTTTTGCTTGTGAGTGTGATGGCTATTACATGTGTATTGAATGGGGCCAGGTGAAGACTGTGTACTCTCTGAGGTGCTGACTGATGCTTAAAAACATATAAAATCCTGGTCCCATTGAAGTCAATATGAGTTTTGCCACTGATGTAGGTGAACATGTCAGAGAATTAGGGGGCTCAATAGGGAGCAATGAAATGGAGTGAACGTAAGGTGGGTTGGGTTAGAGCCTGGCTGGGATGTGGCAGGGACATGCCAGCAATCCAGGCTGTGCATGGAGAGGTGGCAGGAGGGGAAACAGACTCTCCAGAGCACAATGAGGGGAGGAGTACAGCTCTGTGGGGAAGCAGGGTTATGTAGTGGGAGCAATGTCTCTAAATGTTTATTCACAGTCTTGAATTTTCTTTGTGAAATACAAATATAGGAAATTCACACATAGAAACTTTGATGAGCAACCATATGTTATATTTAACAATCTCACAAGTAAAGGTAATGGATAGTTACGGGAATCCAAAGAGTTCTACACTTCCATGTAATCATACACCATTCTGTCACACCCCACACCCCGCCTTTGCTGCCCACACAACCTTAATTTTGCTCCTTCATTTGTTCAATAATTGAAATATACTAGTGTTTCTCAACCTTTTGTGCCAGCGGCTCCCTTTGTATTTAAAAAATAAATCGTGACCCTCTTACTAGAAAAAATTGCAACCCCCTGCCTTAAGCTCAGGGGTTCGGGCTTCAGCCCCACACGGCACAGGGCTGAAACATATAAATTAGTTTCACAGAGGCCCAGGTAAATGCCCTGCTTCCTACCCCCTAACTCCAGCCCTGATTGCAATCCCCCCCAAACCCATCCCACAACCCCCAGGACCTCTGGTTGAGAAACACTGAACTATACTGTTGTCTGTATACTGCTGATTTAAAATATTTGTTAGTATGTGTAGATAGTAAAGATTTTGAAAGGAACATAGTTCCAGGGGACTCTGCACTGTGTCAAACTACTTCAGGTTTTCTCCCTGTAATGTGTTGGTGTGGAAGTATATTTTATCAATAGAATTAGAAATATTGATCTGTTTGTTTTATTGAAATGTGGCAGTTATATGGCAATGTAGGTTTAGGTAAGTGTATGTAGACCATACACGCTTATAATTATTTAAACACACCAATTACATTCTTTAGCAGTGAACACTTTTTTGGGGTACTGTGCGATGGTATAATATCTGTTAATTTTTCCAAAAGTTCTGAGCAACCACAATGCAAACTCGAGTCACTGGGATCTGATCAACGCCTCTGAAAATCACGTCCCCGCAGTGCCTAAAGCTGGGCATTAAAAAGTCCAGGTATCTAAAATTGAAAATTCTGCCGAAATAACTCACCCAAGATCACATAGTCAGTCTGCGATAAAGCTGGTAGTAGAACCCAGGTCTGCAGACGCCTAAGCCTGTGCCAAACTACGAGACCATCCTTCCTCCATTCTGACAGCAACATTCAGAAATGCTGCTCTGACATACTGCTCTAGAGAGTGCATATTTTGTTTACTGCATACATGAAAAAGTTTGTATTTTTGGTAGTTAAATAATCTCTTTCAAATAGATCACAATATTTATACATATATATTTTCAAGGGCGAAAATGCAACGGCTTCTAACATTTCTTCTTTTAGCCAGTCCTCCCCAGAAGAGGAAAAGAAATCACAGCTACTTCAATTTTCCAGGCTGATGTGTCTGAACAAACAGGTAGCTTTCCCAGCTCTATCATTTATTTATTTTAGACATATATGTTGGCTCCTATCACAAAGGCACCCAGGTGTCTTACATCAGTGAAAGCAGTCATGTAGAAATTTACAAAACATAAGCCTTTGGTTTGGTAATCACCTACCCTCCTCACTAATGGCCTAACTGAGAGGAAATCAACAGGAATTGCGGATGCTCAGCAACTCTCAGGGGCCCAGCTCTGCAGCTCTCATGCATGCTGAGTAGCACTTTCAGAAGGGTTGTAGACTCAGGCCCACAATCAGCACCCCCATCCATGTTCCATTATAAGAACAGATCAATCAATATCTTGAGTATGAAATGAAATTTTGGACAAACGTCTGTTTGATTTTAAAAGAAATTCTACAAAAACATGAGTGTTTCCATGAAGACAACCACCCCTTCAAATATCTGATGAGAATCATTCAGTTTAAATTAATCTTTTTTTGGAATCCAAATATTGCAGCATTTTGCATGAGGAGAAATTGAAATTCACTAGAAACTGACTATAAAGAAAAGTGAAACTGGTTGGTCTATTAACATTGGCCAAACTGAGAAAAATGCAAAAAAGAAACACACATCTTAACTGGTGGCAAGCAAGTTAAATGTTGAGAATTCTTTCAGGTGTAATCATCTAAGGGATCAATAGTGACCATGGTAAAGACATTTGTTTTTAAAAATAGATTATTTTAACCTGTCTAATGACTGTATAATGTCAAAGTCCAGGTAACTGGTGGGAAGGAATCATCATTCCTTCTTTAACAAAAACTGCAAACAGTTCCTTGTTTTATAATGTTGCTGTATTCTGCTATAATGGATATTAGCAAAGAAGCATGACTTAGAAGCTGGGAATTTAAATACCTTTCTTAAGTGTCAAAATAAATTGAGTAGGTTGTAGTAGATGGAAAGCAGCCACCATGGGGCACCCTGGGACAGGCTATGAACCTGAACACTGGGGCCCTGTTCATGGAGATCACTGGAGTTATACTACAGCCCAGCAAAAGTGACTTTGATACATGTCCAGCCAGGAAATCCATACATTCTTTGAAATGTCACGTATGTTAACCTCTTCTCTGGTCCTGTGTGGTTCTTCCTGAGCTGCTACAATTCCATTTTTAACCGTCCATTTAAATTAATGGATGTACTTAGTGTGTTGGCAGCAATGTAAATATGCCTGAAATATCTGTAAACTATTAAGGGGCAAGAGGTGTGTCTTAACCCAAAGAAGAAAGGGATTTCAGGGTTTAAGATACCACTCTAAACTCCTCTTACTTCCATATATGCATTATAATACAACAACACTGTGGGTTCTTTATTCATACCCTCACTATTAGTCCTTACTCAGGGGGAGTATGAGTAATCTTTGGGTAAAGATTATGTAAAAACCAAGGCCATGTCTGCGCAATAGCTGCTGTAGTAGCATAGCAACGGCACAGCAGCTGTGCCGCCATAGTGTAGATGTTTTCTACATCAATGGAAGGGGTTTTCTGTTGATGCAATTAATTCACCTCTCCAAGAGGCGGTAGCTAGGTTGATGGAAGAAATCTTATGCTGACCTAGCCACATCTACCCCGGGGTTAGGTTGACTTAATTATGGTGCACAGGGCACTAAATTTTCCCTAGCCCTGAGCAACGTAGTTAGGTCGATCTAATTTTTGAGTGTGGACCAGGCCTTAGGAAGGAACTCAGGATTTGGCTTTATATGCCTAGAACACTGGGCTTGTTGTTGTTTTGGGTAGATATTTAGGGCTGGATCCTGGCAATACATCCAAATGTCTGTGTGCCACAGGCAATTGCTCGTACGCTTTTTTTATTGCCTCGGAAAGATGAGTAGTAAATATGTGGATCTGTGGATCTCTTAGGTTTGCACAGTTGAGTTCACAAATCTCCTGCCTCCCCCCTCCCCGCCACACACTTCTAATTTATACTAGGGCTGTCGATTAATCACAGTTAACTCATGCGATTAACTAAAAAAAATTAACTGATTAAAAAAATTAATTGTGATTAATCGCACTGTTAAACAATAGAATACCAATTGAAATGTATTAAATATTTTGGATATTTTTCTACATTTTCAAATATATTGATTTTCTATTTCAGCACAGAATACAAAGTGTACAGTGCTCACTCTATATTATTATTTTTGATTACAAATATTTGCACTGTAAAAATGATAAAAGAAATAGTATTTTTCAGTTCACCTTATACAAGTACTGTTGTGCAATCTCTTTATCGTGAAAGTGTAACTTACAAATGTAGATTTTTTGGTTACATAACTGTACTCCAAAACAAAGTAAAACTTTAGAGCCTACAAGTCCACTCAGTCCTACTTCTTGTTCAGCCAATTGCTAAGACAAACAAGTTTGTTTACATTTATGGGAGATACTGTGGACTGCTTCTTATTTACAATGTCACCTGAAAGTGAGAACAGGCATTTGCATGGCACTTTTGTAGCTGGCGTTGCAAGGAATTTACATGCCAGATATGCTAAACATTCATATGCCCCGTCATGCTTTGGCCACCATTCCAGAGGACATGCTTCCATGCTGATAATGCTTGTTAAAAAAATAATGAGTCAATTAAATTTGTGACTGTTCTCCTGGGGGGGAGAATTATATGTTTCCTGCTCTGTTTTACCCACATTCTGCATATATTTCATGTTATAGCAGTCTAGGATAATGACCCAGCACATATTCATTTTAAGAATACTTTCACAGCACATTTGACTAAACGTAAAGAAGGTACTGATGTGAGATTTCTAAAAATAGCTACAGCACTTGACCCAAGGTTTAAGAATCTGAAATGCCATCCAAAATCTGAGAGGGACGAGGTGTGGAGCATGCTTTTAGAAGTCTTAAAAGAGCAACATTCTGATGCGGAAACTACAGAACCCGAACCATCAAAAAAGAAAATCAACCTTCTGCTGGTGGCATCTGACTCAGATGATGAAAATGAACATGCGTCGGTCCGCTCTGCTTTGGATTGTTATCAAGCAGAACCCATCATCAGCATGGAAGCATGTCCTCTGGAATGGTGTTGAAGCATAAAGGGACATACGACTCTTTCGCACATTTGGCACGTAAATATCTTGCAACGCCAGCTACAACAGTGCCATGCGAACGCCTGTTCTCACTTTCAGGTGACATTGTAAACAAGAAGCAGACAGCATTATCTCCTGCAAATTGTAATCAACCTTGTTTGTCTGAGTGATTAGCTGACCAAGAAGTAGGACTGAGTGGACTTGTAGGCTCTAAAGTTTTACTTTGTTTTATTTTTGAAGGTATTTTTTTTGTACATAATTCTACATTTGTAAGTTCAACTTTCATGATAAAGATTGCACAACAGTACTTGTATGAAGTGAACTGAAAAATATAAAGTGAGCACTGTACACTTTGTATGCTGTGTTGTAATTGAAATACTATATTTGAAAATGTAGAAAACATCCAAAAATATTTAAATAAATGGTATTCTATTTTGTAACAGTACGATTAGTTGCAATTAATGTTTTTAATCACTTGACAGCCCTAATTTATACTCACGTCCCCTCTTATCCTCCAGAAGGGTGATAAAGTTAAAGAAAACTAACTGCCCAGATCTTCCAATGCAGTGTGGCTGCCTTACGCTGCACCTCTGGTGGATCTAGCCATAGAGACAGTGTATCTGGCTTTGGAAGAATAACCCCAGTGCAAGGAGGCTGGCCGCCACTTCCCGCAGTTCCTATTGGCCGGGAACGGTGAACCACGGCCACTCGGAGCTGCGGGGGGCTGTGCCTGCAGATGGTCAATGTCAGCAAAATGTCTAGTGGCCTTCAATTAGATTACCCTGATGGGCTGCCTGCAGGATGCAGTTTGCCCACCACTGGTCTGGGGTATAGGTAATGGCTTCTTGCTATGACTAAGCGAAGTCATGCATGCACATGTGACTGGCCCCGTGTGACTCCAAACACCATCTTGCTACCTGTAATTTTCCACAGAAAGCTTTGTTTGAAACAATGGATTTTCCTCCACATGGCAGAAGCTATAAAAGGCCTTGGAAAGGTCTCCATTTTGTCTTTTTTCTGCTCCAGCCTCTTTCCTGCTCAAACCTCTGGACTATGGACTTATACTAATAGGAGCATTCTAACCAAGGGACTGAGGTCCTTCCAATGATTTGGAAGCAACCAGAGACTTCACTTAAGCCAGCAGTTTAGCATAGGCGCCAACTTCCGGTGGCGCCAGTGGGGGCTGATGCCCGGCGTCAGGGGCGGTGCCCCGCCCCGCGACGCCGGGCGACGTTGCGGTGCCCCGCCCCCGATGCCGGGTGACGTTGCGGGACCCCGCCCCCGCCCCCGACGCAACATTGCCCAGCGTCGGGGGCGGGGCCCTGCAACGTCTCCCAGTGCTGAGGTGAGCTTGCTGCGGGTCCGGGGCGGGCAGGGAGCTGCCGGTGGGTGCTCTGCACCCACCAATCTTTCCCCGTGGGTGCTCCAGCCCTGGAGCACCCACGGAGTCGGCGCTCCAGCCCTGGAGCACCCACGGAGTCGGCACCTATGCAGCTTAGTCCATCACTGCTACAAGCCTGAACCAAGAACTTTGCATTTATAGTATGTATTTGATTCCAATTTAACCAATTTTAACTCTCACCTTTCTTTCTTTTTTTAATAAATAAACCTTTAGATTTTAGATACTAAAGGATTGGCAACAGCGTAATTTTTGGGTAAGATCTGAGTTATATATTGACCTGAGTATGTGTCTGGTCCTTTGGGAGTCAGAAGAACCCTTTGTTTGATGAGCCTGGTTTTAAAGAACCTTTAATCTTTAAATCCAATATTTTCGGTGGTGATACGAGGACTGGAGTACCTAAGGAAACTGCTCTCCTGACTTCTTGTTAGCCAGTGTGGAGAGACAGAAATTTACTTTTATTGTTGGTTTGGTATATCTTATGGAAGAATAACCACCAGTTTTGGGTTGTGTTTGCCCTATTTCTCAGCAGTTTGTCCTGAATTTGTCACTCTCAGTTGTGACCCACAAAGGCACAGTTACACCTTGTACTATGCAACCCTAGACCAAAAGCAATAAACCCTACATTAGCAGTGTGAGTCCCCCTCTGACCTGAGCTGTCCTGTGGCTGCCGTTTTAGCAGCTTGTCGGAACCAGCCTTTGCTGAGGTGTAAATAATAATCCTTACCTTTAAGTAAATGTTAAGCGCTTCCCACTCTTCAGCCTTGCTGCTGGGATGAAAAGGCATTAATGTCAGAGAATAATTGGATTCTAACCCCTGCCAATTCTCAGAAAGCTGGATGGAACATAAGGGAGTTTTAAGCCTTCATCCAGCAATTCCTCCACCAGGATAAACAGCCTTTCAATCTAGTTAACCTTCTTACACAGTGGTCTAGTTATGTAAACTTTGCCATGAGCATCCATCATTGTCATCCAATAAAGGGTACTATGGATGCATAATACACCAGTTGCAGGTTTCACATGGTAATATTCTGTTTCTGAGAGAGTTGTGTTTATGACTCTGAAATACCATTTAGATTCAACCCAGTGCAGCGCATGAATGAATTTTCTCCAATTGCTTTGTTTTCAAAGGAAAGTTCTCTTCGGACACAGGAAGACAAAGTATGAGCCAGATTCTAATCTTATTAACAAGATGTAAACCCAGAATAATTGCGGAAGTCAGTGGAGCTAGTCTTGATTTACCTGGGGAGGTGAGATCAGAATCTGGCCCCAGGGGTCCATAACTGGGATGGTTAGGTCTATTATAGCAACGGGGTGACAATATTTAGATATGTTGATTAGTTAATAAAATCTATGTTTGCACCTGACATAGTAGATATTATTATTATTTAACTTTATTATAATAGGGCAAACTCACACAACAGATTATTTCTAGAAAAGTGATTCAGCAAACCTCACTATTAACTGTACAAACACCCTTATAGAGTTATCAACTTAAACTTCATTTGGGTCCTACCGAATAAACCACTATAAGTAGTGCTATCTATCCCCCACAGTCCTTATCCACAGAAAGAGCAGGCACAACCCTTTTATGCTATGTTTACACGTCGGAATGGCCCACACCAGAGGACCATGTTGAGCTCAGCTGGGTGCTCAGGGTTTCCCTAGCTCAACAGTGGCCTTCCACTTGTCCGCTGTCTCTCCTCTCACAAATGGAATGGCATTGGGATCTATTGGAAAGGCTTTGTGGGCTGCAAGATGACAGAGGGATGTTCAGGGTGCCAACCATCACCCAAGCATGCACACCACCCATGGTCACTAGTGTTTAGTTCCTAAGGAATGTTGTACACAGGTGGGGCAGCATTTGGTTGGAAACCTTCAGTGTGGGTATTTGGTCACGGTTAAAAGGGTTATTTTGATGCATGTGTGGGGGATTGGTGCCAGGCAGGGCGCTAGATGAGTCTCTTGGTGGGCTGGCTGTGTAGTCCAGTAATTGTTGTTTCTATAGCAGGAATGGATAGATGGGGGGAGCTGGTCCCTAGATCGAGGTACTGTGAGTATGTGCGGGTCCTGACCTGGGCCCACAGGCTCTTGGGCCACTGCCCCATCCACAACACTACCTAATTACTCTACTAATCACTGGAGAATTGGGAGCCCTAAGACCTTATGTTCCAGTAAAGACCACCGGGACCTGATTGGAAGAGCTCTGGAGTCCCTGCTTGGGCTGAGTACACTGTTTAAACTAGAAGACACAGGCAACAAGGCAGATCCTGGCTTGCTGCTGCTACAAACCCTGCTGTCTGCCACCTGGCTCCCAGCCTTGTCCTGGATTCCTGACTTCCACCCTACCCTGTTCCTGGCTCCTGCCCTCAGCCTTGTTCCAGTCCCTGAACCCTGTCACCCTGGTTTCCAACTGCTCCACCTCCGACCCAAGGCTTTGGATCTTTGGCTTCTGACTCAGCACTGCCCCTCGACTTCAGCTCCTCTGTGCTGTCTGACCATCGCTCTGATAGCTGGCTCCTGACACTGGTCCTGCCCATTGGCTTCCGGTTCCTGAACACTATGCTGACCATCAGGCCAGACTGTCCACTTCCTGGTGGCCAACACTGGTCTTCCACAGACCCTGACAGGTACTTCCTTAGAAATGGCAATCAGGTCGACTCTGCTAGGGGGCTATGTTTGAATCCCAATCTTCAGACACTTCTTTGTGATTTGTATTATGGTAGCATCTAGGAGCCCCAGTCATGGACAGGACCCCGTTGTGCTAGGTGCTGTACAACCTCAAAGCAGACTGTCATTGCTCCCAAAGAGCCTGCAATCTAAGCACAAGACAAGAGAGCAGAGAAGAGGAGAGTACAAAGAAACAATGAGACAGTATAGGTCAGCAGGATGCCCTCAGAACACTAGCTGCCTACCCATTTTTGAGGGGGTTTTGTATGGGAGAAACACTGAAAGGCTTGTTTGAAAATGTGAGAAGTGGGTGATGGAGGCTGGCCTCCTGGGGAGATCGGAGATGGGAGCTGACATTTCAATAGTGAATGAGTCATGCTAGGTATGTTGGGGATAGGCCATGAAAGGCCTTGTAAGAGAAGACAAGCAGTGGAGAAAAGGAAGCTAGTGGTGGGATGCAAAGAGAGCGGTGATACAGGCAAAATGGCAAGGTACAAAAATGATCTTTGCAGCAGCATTCTGAATAGATACAAGCAGGTCAGGATTTGCATTTGTCAAGGCCAGAGAAGAGGAGGCTGGAGTAATTGAGACATGAGATGATGACAGCCTGAACAAAAGTTTTAGCTGTGTGCATGGATAGGAAGGGCTGTATCTCAGAGGTGTTATTCAGAAAGACTCGGCAAGTTTTAGGGTACGTCTATACTTACGCATCTGATTGGAGGCGCAGGATCGATGTTCTGGGTTCGATTTATCGCATCTTGTCTAGACGCGATAAATCGAACCAGGAAGTGCTCCGCCGTCGACGCTGGTAATCCAGCTCGACGAACGGAGTAGGCGGAGTCGACGGGGGAGCCTGCGCGCCGCGTGTGGACCCCGGGTAAGTGCTTTTTCATTCGAACTAAGATACGCGACTTCAGCTACGTTATTCACGTAGTTGAAGTTGTGTATCTTAGTTCGAATTCTGGGGTTAGTGTAGACCAGCCCTTAGACACCTCCTGGACGTGAGGATCTAGAGAGAGGGTTGAGTCAAAGGTGATTTGGAGATTGTAGTTTGGATGGAAGGAGAGAAGTTTGGAGTAGAGAAGTAGATCAGTGAGTTGTCAGCATAGAGATGAAAGTTGAATTTGTGTTTATGGATTAGATTTCCTAGAGGTGAGGTACAGAGGGAGAAGAAAGAGGACTAAGGACAGAGCCCTGTGGGAAGGTGCAATTAGAGAGGTGAGTAAAGAGATTCTGAGCCCTGGTCTACACTAGGGGGGGCGGAATCAATCTAAGTTACGCAACTTCAGCTATGTGAATAACGTAACTGAAGTCAATGTACTTAGACCTACTCACCGCGGCATCTTCGCTGCAGTGAGTCGACTGCTGCCACTCCCCTGTTGACTCTGCCTGCACCTCTTGCAGTGCTGGAGAACAGGAGTCGACAGGAAAGCGCTTGGGGGTTGATTTATCGCGTCTAGACTAGAAGTGATAAATCAACCCCCGCTGGATCGATTGCTGCCCGCCAATCTGGCAGGTAGTATAGACAAACCCTTAGAAGCCAAGGAAGGACAAGATATCAAGAAGAAAAGCATAGTTAACAGTTCCCAAGGCAGCTGACAAGTTGAGGGCATGAGAATGGAGTAGGGTTTACTTCAGTTTCTAATACCGTAATGAAGTAAGTATGTCTTGACTCATGTCTGCTTTATAACTGGACTGCAAGTGCTAGCTAACAGTTACCTTTGGGTAGTTCATTAATATACATTTTGGCCTTTCATCCATATGCTCTGTGTTGTATCATGTCTTCATTCTGGTGTGTCATCAAACTGAAATCCATGCAATGTACTCTCTGTGGGCATTCTTTAAAAAGAAGGCCCTGGCCACACTGCATGAACTTTAAAGATGCCACGGTTCCTTTCACAAGAGCCAGGTTTCTCTCAGTATGCGTCACTCCTTCCCACAATGCAGTGCAGAAAGCTGAGCACCAGTTGTCTATCTGGTTGTTCTACTTCGAAGGTGGCTGCATTTTGGTGGTTGTGTAGGTATTTTGGGATGAAAGATATCTATTGATGTAACTTTTATTTTAATTCTCCAAAATAAATCACCTGTTTTACACCATTCAACTCAAACCAGAAGGAAACTACTCAAAGACTGAAGGAATGAAATAAAATGCTAAAGGAAATATATTTTGGAAGAGTTTAAAAAAACAATGAATGTGAGGGTTTGATCGAATCAGTCCAAGAAATGCTTCTCCTGTGTTGCTATCTTCTCTCTACACTCTGTTGCTCACCTCAGAGCTGCTTTGCAGGGAGCTTCCCTGCTTTCACTTCCCTTTCTCTCCATGTGCTCCAGTCCCAAGTCAGACCTGTCCTGTGGTACTGCAGGATTTTCCTTGATTTTTCTCTTCCTATTTTGAGCGTTGCATTGGAATCCAATCAATCAGTTGTTTTCCCTTGTAACTTTAACTTGTTTTTTGAGAAGTGTCTCCAAAGCCCTCATCGTTGTCCTTCAGGACCGATGATTTTCCTGATCATAAAACAAAGACTCTCCACCTTAGGCTGTCAGTTGGCTCTTTGGTGCACAGTTTCCCTCTTTGGACCGGCTGTGGTCTGAAAGTGACATCAGCCTGCAGACCGGCTGCTGAGCTTTGGAGCTAAGGCTGCCTTGTGCGTCAGGTAATCCAATTGAGTTCTTACATGCCCACGGCCCCACAGATTCCCATTCAGCCAGCTGCTAAAAGCTGACTGCTTCAACTGGAGGGTGAACTGTCAAAAAAAAAAAAAAAAAAAAGAGGGAAGCGTAAACAACATGCAGCAGCCATGTCGTTGCCCTCAACTCCAACCCAGGAGGTGCTAGGCTGGGCGTGCAACTGAGAGAAGGGAACTTATTGTTCACTTGCTTAGCCACTTGCCAGCCTACTCAGTGCTTAGTTACGAAACATAAACAAAGCAGCAAAAAGAAAGAAAGAAAGAAACCAAAAAACAAACCAACCCTGCACTTCACTGGGAAGTTTGTGGCTATGAAGACTTAGGCTACGGGTTTCAGGGAAAGATATCCGAGATTTTGGACTATTTTGGATGAAGCATCTGTCCAGCTGTTGCAGGTAGTTTCTTGTATGTTTCTCTTCATATCATTATTGACTAAATAAGAATTAGGAGGCTTCTTCGCTTAGGACAGCAGTATTTTATAGCTACTCTGGCTTTTAGAAAATATCATTTCTTTTCTCCCAGACCATTAGCTGCTTAGATTGTACAGGGTGGTTGATTGTATTAAATACAGTAATTTAGCATGGCCAGATTTTGCTCAGCTCCCACTGACTTCAACAGAAGTTGGAAACATCCATCCCAGGGCTGAATCTGGATATAAATCTTTAAAGTGAAGGAAAAGAAATTGCTGGATGGTGTTTGTTCTTTTGGCACAGATAATGCTGAATATTTTTGCATTTATATGACATAACTCAAAAAGCTCCATAAAACCATTTTAAATTGTATTTGCTGGTCTCAGGACCCACAATATAATAAAATAATAATAATAATGACTGTAGCTCACCTGTCAAACTCAATGGGAGACTCTATTATCACTGTTCATGGACTTGTAATGCACAATAATTTTTTTAACCGTTATACCACAGACCCAAGAAAGGGAGGATGTGTTTTCCAATGGTTAAGGCAGAAAGGGCACCAGAACTCCCAATTTCTGTTTCTGTCTCTGCTACTGTCTCACTACTTGGCCTTGGGCAAGTCACTCAACTGCTGTGTACCTCAGTTTCTCTATCTGTAAAATAAGGCTAACCCTTATTTTCAAGGCTGTTGTGAGACATACCTAATAAGTGTAAAACATTTTGAAATCTTTAGATGAAAGATCCCCAAAGGATTTAAACTAATAATCATGCTTAGCTCTTACTTCTTATATCCACAGATCTCAAAGTACATAACCAAAGACAGTCAATCTCATGGTCCCCATTCTCAGATGGAGATACCAAGGCATAAAGACCTCCCCAAGCTCACAGAGCTGATGGCAAAGCCAGGAATCCTTGTCTCCTGACTTTTAGTCCAGTATGCTATCCAGGGGATGACACCACCTCATTGCAAAGAATCATTATGATAAAGGTGTTGGTAAAAGACAGCAGCCTAGAGGGAAGAGAGGTGGATCTTTTGATGCATAAAAATCCACAAATGGAAAAGAGAAATAAAAGTGCACTATGTGAATTCTACTGCCCTTTCACAGCTGGCCTTTTAGGGATGGGGAGCAGATTTCTGAAGGGTTAATCTTGGCGTGCATTAGAATGTGGATTTACCTGTAGGCCACCAGCTAAATAGGTTGCTTCAAAGGTTCTCCTTTTACATCTGCTCTTTATGAGAGATGTTTGGGGAAAATAAAACAATGACAAGAGCCATAGTAGACAAACATTCCGAGAGGACTTTGGAATTAATGCCATTTCCCCTTGACTTGGGTATTGGGCCAAAGGGGAGGTGGGAGGAAACTGATTTTTAAAGGCACAGATGTTTTCTTTTCCCCCCTCATGATGGCACTAAAGGGCATTGTTCTGGAGATAATTTCAACCTCTGCAATGTATTTTACCTTCAACTACTGATATGTACCATCTTTCTTAGCTCTGACTTAACATGATTTTTGTTTGAGAATTAACTTGGGTTTTTTTAATTATTAAAAATGTCATACACGAACAGGAAACCCAACAAGAATGTGATAGTTCTGATGTTTTGAAGAGATGTAGTATCAATTTTAAAATGCTGATCTTTGAGGACCAGATTTGCCTGTGTGCTCTGGAGGGTTTATGACATTCCAGAGCTGCAGCAAGCTGCCAGAACATACTGGACAACTGAGCTGAGTTTAGAGCTGACTTGCATTGCTACAGTGATGGCAGCTGGAGTGTTTGACTCAATTTCTCCATCCTTCTCATCCTCACATTCACAGGGAGCTACATTTCTTAGAGGAATAATTTTGCATTACTTTTAACTCAAAAACTAATGAATAGATTTGTAATTTCTTGGTACATTCATTCTACTCTCAAAGAGTGAGTGCTCTAATTTGGGGAGGATATGGTATTTTTAAATATATAAAAAAAAAGATTGAAGGTCTGCTTCAAGTACAAAACTTAACTGTGAAGCCAGGACTGGCACCTCCATAATATAGGACAGAGAGGGCCAGGTCAACAGTATCTAACTGGGACCACTGTAACATATGAAATAACTCACCCAATCATTACTTTTTCTCTAGAGCTAATTTGCATGTTACAGTTCTATAGGGTGTAATGAGACAGTAGTTTCAGACTTTTCTTCTTTCATATGGAAATAGCAAAACTGTCAAGTTAATAGAAAGGTGTGAAATCCAGTTGAGGGCTTTAGGAGATGCAGAGTGCACCTTTGTGATACCTCCTGGAAATGAAAAGATGGGGCATTTGTTCACAGTGTGTCAAATGGTTGGGAGGGCTCCACATTCACATTGCAAATCCTTGATTCTCCATTTGTGCATGTAATGGTCTAATACAGCTGATGGTCCTCCAGGGTCTTCACCAAAGCAAGAAACCAGCCAATTAAATGTGAGTGTGAGATTGAACTCATGTGTCCAGAGGTCTCATTGATAGATGGGTTGACCCCCCACTGTCACTGCTCCTTAAAGGTCCCATCGTTGCGTGCTAGCTTGTACAGCAGTGGTTTAATGACTCCGATGGCACTGCTGCACATGAAGCAGCAAGAACATTGCAGTCTTGAGCACCAAGAGGCTTCAGCATCATTTGAAACTATCTCTTCTGAGAGTGTAAACTTCAAAACAAAGCAGAATCGATTGTTTCCTCAGCCAGCTCTATTCCTGAGACCCTCATTTAAGTCCTAAGCAGACTCCTTCCACCTCCATCCACTGCCCCACCTCCACATACAGCTCCAGACATTTTCTTGTAAATTATAAGCATTTAATTTGTATATGTATAAATTTGAATTGACTAATTTTTATACTTGCAAAAATTGTGTGTATTCACATTTATCAATATGTCTCAAAACCTATACACTTAATGTGGAGGCATTGGTAGTGACTTCAGAGTTATGGCTGAGTCTAGACTTCCATCCTTGCCCTGTTTTCTACCTCCTCTAACTTTGAATTGGAGTATCTGATTTATCTGCACAATGGGGTGTTTGAGATCAGCTGGAAGGATTTTCTCTGAGAATTTGGAAGGCTCAGCATTAGATATTTGTTTGTACTTAATCAGATATTTCTTGTTCAATTTTTTCCCCAGTCTCCCATGAATTTTCAGCCCCAGGGGTGGTTTTCTGAGCTCTTTGTTTCACAGAGATGGCTGTTTGCAAAATCAGCATGGGCTTTTGCTCATGCACAAGGCATTTCACAGGAAAGAATGATGTGTGTTTAGCAAATGAGTTAGCTAAAGGTGTATTAATTTACACCTTTCCCCAGTGCAGACCAGGGGTGTGACATTATAAAAATCTTCCAGGATCAGAGAATGAGAGAGGCAAAGTCTCAGGGAAGTGGTGGGAACTAGATCAGAGAAGCGGGATGTGTGGGAATGAGGAGGAGAAGGTGAGACTAGAGAGAGGCGGGGGAGTTGCAGGGAGGGAAGTGGACTGCTGCTCGAAAATGAGGCCACTTGTTCAGGTATCTAAATATGGATTTAGGAGCCCAACTTTGGGCATCTGGATTGGAGAAGTTTTCCCTGAATTGTTTAAAATAACAATTAAAGTAGTTTACATGTATACCCCGCCTTCCCTCCCAAACTGCGTACACAGAGCTGCACTGAGCTATAGCCATCCATTGATCTAAGTCCGTATACAGGCAGGATGGATGAAATCCTGGCCCCATCACAGTCAGTGGGAGTTTTGCCATTGGCTTAAAGGGGGCTGGGATGTCACCCCAGAACTGTAGCATCTGAGTATGTAACAGGAAGCACTGAGAGATCTTTCACAGAATTAGGCTTTTTAAAGTTTCATCTCCCCATACATATTTACCACCCGATCCACCCGGAGAAGGATAAAGGCTGATTTGACTGTATTGCAACCTGTGGCTGTGGAGAGTGTTGGTGTCGTGATGCTTAGACTGGTAAGCCACCTCTCCGACAATCACGTCTTCCAAAGGCAGTAAAATCAGTCCCTCAACATAAAGTCTGGAATGTGTGTCTGTCACCGCGTTAGGAAAGAACTCTCCAAGTTCCCTTCCTGCTACCTGCTCGGTGTTTGGTCCTGCTTGGACTTGTAAGCGGAGTGCTCATTGCACTTTATAGAATGGTGTCATTTCTTCTTCCAAAACGCTGTCCTTGGGCCCAATCCTACTTCCATTGACATTAATCGGAGTTTCACCTTTGACCTGTATTGAGTCCCCTTGTTTCTGTCCACTTATTTACAGAGGGTGCCTAAAGTTCCCTGTCTCGAGTGCAGCTGTGCTTCAAAAATCATGCCCTAGCAGACAACGGTTGCTGCAGTCCATAGCTGAGAAGTTTAGGACACTTGTTGAAAGGAGTAGATGAGAAGGCCAGCAACATCATAGCTAAAGAAGACTGGTCCAGGCCTGACCTGCTCAGGAGTAGCTCTGTAGGTGTCTCCTCAGATATGGTGCCAGAGACAGCTGCCTCCTTAGCTCGTGTCTAGGACTGCCCCTGCAAATAAGCGATGGACTTATCCTTCATCAAAAGAGGTGATGCTCAAAAGAATCATCCTATTAGGTTTGGATAGGCACCCAAAAGTTCAGATGCTTCTTCAAAGCTTAGTGCCTGAATTAAGCTAGATCAATATTAGCCAGTTGTAGATCAACTGAGTGTCCACATGGGGCTTTGCACCAGTGTAACTAAATTAATTAAAATGGGCCCCTCTACCTTCAATGGTCCCTTATATTATGTGCTAACTACTCATTCTAAACATAGACTCATACATTTATAAAATATTAGGGTTGGAAGAGACCTCAGAGGTCATTGTGACGGGTTGGATCACAGAAACCCCCTTGGGGCTGCCAACTGATGTGCCAAGACTACTTCTGCCTCTGTTTTCCTGCCCTGGCAGCTTGGGACTTCAGTGCCTTGCCTAGTTTGAGCCAGAGCCGCTAGCCTGCTGCAAACCCAGACCCAGGTTTGAACCATGTCCCCTAGCAGCTGTAGGCTTAATTGAAAGCAGCTTAAGAAGTGTTCCTGTTTTTAACACTCGGATGCCCAACTCCCAATGGGGTCCAAACCCCAAATAAATCAATTTTACCTTGCATAAAGCTTATACAGGGTAAACTCATAGATTGTTCGCCCTCTATAACACTGATAGAGAGATGTGCACAGCTGTTTGCCGCCCCCCCCCCGCAGGTTTTAATACATACTCTGGATTGATTAATTAATAAGTAAAAAGTGATTTTATTAAATAGAGAAAGTAGTATTTAAGTGGTTCCAAGTAGTAACAGACAGAACAAAGTGAATTACCAAGTAAAATAAAATAAAACACGCAAGTCTAAGCCTAATACAGTAATAAAACTGAATACAGATAAAATCTCACCCTCAGAGATGTTTCAGTAAGTTTCTTTCACAGACTGGACGCCTTCCTAGTCTGGGCACAATCCTTTCCCCTGGTACAGCCCTTTTTCCAGCTCAGATAGTAGCTAGGGGATTTCTCATGATTGCAGCCTCCTTTATTCTGTTCCACCCTCTTATATGGCTTTGGCACAAGGCGGGAATCTTTTGTCTCTCTGGGTCCCCACACCCCTCCCTTCTAAATGGAAAAGCACCACATTTAAGATGGATTTCAATACCAGGTGACATGGTCACATTTCCTGTGAGACCCCCAAGCCTTCATTCCTCCCAGCCTCACTTGCAGGAAGGCCTGGCTGCAAACAGAGCCATCCACAGTCAATTGTCCTGGCGGATGGGAGCCATCAAGATTCCAAACCACCATTAATGGCCCACACTTTGTATAATTACAATAGGCCCTCAGAGTTATATTTCACATTTCTAGTTTCAGATACAAGAGAGTGATACATTTATACAAATAGGATGACCACACTCAGTAGATTATAAGCTTTGTAATGATACCTTACAAGAGACCTTTTGCATGAAGCATATTCCAGTTACATTATATTCATGCTCATTAGCATATTTTCATAAAATCATGTAGAGTGCAACGTCACAGTCATCTAGTCCAATCCCCTGCTCAAAGCAGGACCAACACCAACTAAACCATCCCAGTCAGGGCTTTGTCCAGCCGGGCCTTAAAAATCTCTAAGGATGGAGATTCCACCACCTCCCTAGGTAACCCATTCCAGCGCTTCCCCTACTAGTGAAATAGTGTTTCCTAATATCCAATCTAGACCTCCCTCACTGCAACTTGAGACCATTGCTTCTTGTTCTGTCATATGCCACCACTGAGAACGGCCTAGCTCCAACCTCTTTGGAACCCGCCCTTCAGGTAATTGAAGGCTGCTATCAAATCCTCCCTCACTCTTCTATTCTGCATACTAAATAACCCCTTAGCCGCTCCTCGTAAGTCATGTGCCCCAGCCCCCTAATCATTTTCATTGCCCTCCGCTGGACTCTCTTGAATTTGTCCGCATCCCTTCTGTAATGGGGGTGGGGGACCAAAACTGGACACAACACTCCAGGTGTGCCCTCACCAGTGCTGAATAGAAGGGAATAATCACTTTCCTCGATCTGCTGGCAATGCACCTACTAATACATCCCAATATGCCGTTGTCCTTCTTGGCAACAAGGGCACACTGCTGACTCATATTCAGCTTCTCATCCACTGTAATCCATAGGTCATTTTTCTGCAGAACTGCCACTTAGCCAGTCGGTCCCCAGCCTGTAACAGTGCATTGGAGTCTTCTGTCCTACGTGCAGGACTCTGCACTTGTCCTTGTTCAACCTCATCAGATTTCTTTTGGCCCAATCGTCCAATTTGTCTAGATCACTCTGGACCCTATCCCTATCCTCCAGCATATCTACCTCTCCCCGCATCTTAGTGTCATCTGCAAACTTGCTGAGGGTGCAATTCATACCATCCTCCAGATCATTAATAAAGATGTTGAACAAAACCAGCCCCAAGACAGACCCCTGGGGCACTCTGCTTGATACTGGCTGCCAACTAGACATCGAGCCATTGATCACTACCTGTTGAGTCCGACAATCTAGCCAGCTTTCTATCCACCTTATTGCCCATTCATCCAATCCATACTTCTTTAACTTGCTGGCAAGAATACTGTGGGCGACCGAATAAAAAGCTTTGCTAAAGTCAAGATATATCACATCCACTGCTTTCCCCATATCCACAGAGCCAGTTATCTCATCATCGAAGGCAATCAGTTTGGTCAGGCATGACTTGCCCTTGGTGAATCCATGATGACTGTTCCTGATCACTTTCCTCTCCTTCAAGTGCTTCAAAATGGATTCCTTGAGGACCTGCTCCATGATTTTGCCGGGGACTGAAGTGAGGCTGACCGGTCTGTAATTCCCCGGGTTCTCTTTCTTCCCTTTTTAAAATATGGGCACTATATTTGCCTTTTTCCAATAATAGAATCATAGAATCTCAGGGTTGGAAGGGACCTCAGGAGGTCATCTAGTCCAACCCCCTGCTCAAAGCAGGACAAACCCCAACTAAATCATCCCAGCCAGGGCTTTGTCAAGCCTGACCTTAAAAACCTCTAAGGAAGGAGATTCCACCACCTCCCTAGGTAACCCATTCCAGTGCTTCACCACCCTACTAGTGAAAAAGTTTTTCCTAATATCCAATCTAAACCTCCCCCTCTGCAACTTGAGACCATTACTCCTTATTCTGTCATCTTCTACCACTGAGAACAGTCTAGATCCATCCTCTTTGGAACCCCCTTTCAGGTAGTTGAAAGCAGCTATCAAATCCCCCCTCATTCTTCTCTTCTGCAGGCTAAACAATCCCAGTTCCCTCAGCCTCTCCTCATAAGTCATGTGTTCCAGCCCCCTAATCATTTTTGTTGCCCTCCGCTGGACTCTTTCCAATTTATTCACATCTTTCTTGTAGTGGGGGGCCCAAAACTGGACACAGTACTCCAAATGAGGCCTCACCAGTGCCGAATAGAGGGGAACGATCACATCCCTCGATCTGCTGGAAATGCCCCTACTTATACAGCCCAAAATGCCGTTAGCCTTCTTGGCAACAAGGGCACACTGTTGACTCATATTCAGCTTTTCGTCCACTGTAACCCCTAGGTCCTTTTCTGCAGAACTGCTGCCCAGCCATTCGGTCCCTAGTCTGTAGCAGTGCATGGGATTCTTCCGTCCTAAGTGCAGGACTCTGCACTTGTCCTTGTTGAACCTCATCAGATTTCTTTTGGCCCAATCCTCTAATTTGTATAGGTCCCTCTGTATCCTATCCCTACCCTCCAGCGTATCAACCACTCCTCCCAGTTTAGTGTCATCTGCAAACTTGCTAAGGGTGCAGTCCACACCATCCTCCAGATCGTTGATGAAGATATTGAACAAAACCGGCCCCAGCACCGACCCTTGGGGCACTCCACTTGATACCGGCTGCCAACTAGACATGGAGCCATTTATCACTACCCGTTGAGCGCGACCATCCAGCCAGTTTTCTATCCACCTTACGGTCCGTTCATCCAGCCCATACTTCTTTAACTTGCTGGCTAGAACACTGTGGGAGACTGTATCAAAAGCTTTGCTAAAGTCAAGAAATAGCACATCCACTGTTTTCCCCTCATCCACAGAGCCGGTTATCTCATCATAGAAGGCAATTAGGTTAGTCAGGCATGACTTGCCCTTGGTGAATCCATGCTGACTGTTCCTGATCACTTTCCTCTCCTTTAAGTGGTTCAGAATTGATTCCTTGACCAATTCCAGAATTGTCCGGGACCTCCCCCGATCACCATGAATTTTCAAAGATAATGGCCAATGGGTCTGCAATCACATCAGCCAACTCCCTCAGCATTCTTGGATGCATTAGATCTGGACCCATGGACTTGTGCATGTCCAGCTTTTCTAAATAGTCCTTAACCTGTTCTTTCACCACTGAGGGCTGCTCACCTCTTCCCCATACTATGCTGCCAAGTGCAACAGTCTGGGAGCTGACCTTGTCTGTGAAGACCGAGGCAAAAAAAGCATTGAGTACTTCAGCTTTTTCCACATCATCTGTCACTATGTTGCCTCCCTGTAGCGAGGTCTAGACTCACCGGCACGGCACCTCCTGCTGGTCATCCTGGGAATGAGCTCTCCAGCACTTGAAGCGCCCTCTGTTGGCTAGTGTCTCGCCTGCCGCTGGCCCCGTGTCACTCCTGTACCCAGTGCCCTTTGCCCTGGGGTTCTGCCCCAGCAGTACCCCCACACTCTGGGTCTTCCCTCCCAGGGGAACCCCCAACCCTCTAAACCCACCTTGCCTGAGTGGCTACTGCCAGTCGTCATCTAGCCCCCACTCACTGGGGCAGACTGCAATGTCCACTCATCATTGGCAGGGAGGTTGGACCAGCTGCCTCTGCCTAATCCTGGGCTGCACCTCTGCAACCCCAGTACCTGTGTAGGCCTTCACCAAGGCCTGTAGCCTGGGGGTTTACCAGGCTGGAGCTCCCCAGCACCCTTGCCCTATTCCCCAGCACTACTCCAGTTTCAGGTAGCATATGTTCCTCAGAAGCTAGGCCCTCTCCCTCCTGGGCTGGAGAGAGACTCCTTCAGCTCCTGGCCCCCAGCCCTCTTATAAGGGCCATCTGGGCCCTGACTGAGCTGGCCACAGCTGTGGCTGCTTCCCCGATCAGCCTAGGTTTGCTGCTTTCACTCCTTTTCCCCAGCCTCAGTCCTCTTCAGGGCTGATTTTACTATTGGCTCCCCAGGGCAACCCTCTCTCAAGGCTGTTTTAACCCCTTCAGGGCCGGAGTGGGGTGATTACCCTGCTACACTCCTCACATTCAATAAGGGTCCCACATTTTCCCTGACCTTCTTGTTGCCAACATACCTGTAGAAACCCTTCTTGTTACCCTTCACGTCATGCCTTGGCCTTCCTGACTACATCCCTGCATGCTCGAGAAATATTTTTATACTCCTCCCTAGTCATCTGTCCAAATTTCCACTTCTTGTAAGCTTAAGCTTCCTTTTTGAGTTTAAGCTCACCGAAGATTTCACTGTTTAGCTAAGCTGGTCGCCTGCCATATTTGCTATTCTTTCTGCACATCGGGATGGTTTGTTCCTGCACCCTCAATAAGGCTTCTTTAAATACAGCCAGCTCTCCTGGACCCCTTTCCCCCTCATATTAGCCTCCCAGGTGATCCTGCCCATCAGTTCCCTAAGGGAGTCTAAGTCTGCTTTTCTGAAATCCAGGGTCCATATTTTGCTACTGTCCTTTCTTCCTTTGTCAGGATCATGAACTCAGCCATCTCATGGCCACTGCTGCCTAGGTTGCCACCCACTTCTACTTCTACCAATTCTTCCCTGTTTGTAAGCAGCAGGTCAAGAGGAGCCCCTAGTTGGTTCCTACAGCACTTGTACCAGGAAGTTGTCCCCAACACTCTCCAAAAACTTCCTGGATTGTCTGTGCACTGCTGTATTGGTCTCCCAGAAGATGTCAGAGTGATTGAAGTCCCCCATTAGAACCAGGGCCTGTGATCTGGAAACTTCAGTTAGTTGTCCGAAGAAACCCTGGTTTACCTCATCCTTCTGATCTGGTGGTCTATAGCACACGCCCACCATGACATCACCCTTATTGCTCTCGCCTCTAAACTTAACCCAAAGACTCTCAAGAGGCTTTTCTCCAGTTTCATACTGGAGCTCTGAGGTGTTTCACCTTGCGTTTCACTGTGATGCTTGGAGTACCTTTCCCCGACCTGGAGAAGAGCTCTGTGTGGCTTGAAAGCTTGTCTCTCTCACCAACAGAAGTTGGTCCAATACTTTTACCTCAGTACCTCATCCCCCTTATCTCTCTGATATCCTGGGTCCAACATAGCTACAAACACACTGCATATAAAAAAACCCGTAGTTAAACTGGTGGAACTTGTGTGTTTAGACAAAGCAGCAGTCTCACTTGTTGACATTACCGGAGGTCCTGTCTCAGATCTTTCACAGCTGTAGGGCATGGAGTGATGAAGCAGGGCTGGAGACTGGAGGCCTGGTCAGAAGAAAGACAGGGCACTCTCCAGGAATGGCTCCTTGTCAGTGAGAGTTGGGAGATGGCTTGGTGCAGGCAGAGTCCCCTGTCAGTTCACAGAGGGCTGAATTGTAGCCTGGAATGGATTATTTAATTTCCCCCCACTATTTATGCACAAAGCATTTATCTCATTTTTCATGTCCTCCTGGTTATTGGTCTCTTTCAGGATGCTCAAATAACTTTATGGGCCAAATTCATCCCTGGAGCAAGCCCTTTGAAGTGACAGCAGGGAAACATTTGAGCCAGTAAAAAGAACAGGAGTACTTGTGGCACCTTAGAGACTAACACATTTATTTGAGCATAAGCTTTTGTGGGCTACGGTCCACTTCATCAGATGCATAGAATGGAACATATAGTAAGAAGACATATATACATACAGAGAATCATGAAAAGGTGGAATTTGCCATACCAACTCTAAGAGGCTAATTAATTAAGGAGGGCTATTATCAGCAGGATGAAAAAACTTTTGTAGTGATAATCAAGATGGGCCATTTCAGACAGACAGTTGACAAGAAGGTGTGAGGATACTTAAGATGGGGAAATAGATTCAATTTATGTAATGACCCAGCCATTCCCAGTCTCTATTTAAACCTAAATTAATGGTATCTAGTTTGCAAATTAATTCCAATTCGGCAGTTTCTCTTTGGAGTCTGTTTCTGAAGCTTTTTTGTTGCAAAATTGCCACCTTTAAATCTGTTACTGAGTGACCAGAGAGGTTGAAGTGTTCACCTACTGGCTTTTGAATGTTATGATTCCTGATGTCAAATTTGTGTCCATTTATTCTTTTGCGTACTTGTCACTCAGTAACAGATTTAAAGGTGGCAATTTTGCAACAAAAAAGCTTCAGAAACAGACTACAAAAGTAGCCCACGAAAGCTTATGCTGAAATAAATTTGTTAGTCTCTAATATGCCACAAGGACTCCTCGTTCTTTTTGCGGATACAGACTAACACGGCTGCTACTCTGAAACCTGTCACTATTTGAGCCAGTGAGTCCCACTCTTCCCCCAGCACCTTGCCAAGGACTGACTGAGTCCTGTAGTCTCTCTTTCATCTGCCTTTTACTATATTATCAAGGACACGGCTCAAGCAGTGCCTTTATTATATAGAAACCGCTTTCACAGCTGAACCAATCCCCAGTGAAGTCCCCCTGATAGGCTTTTATGAAAAATACCCCTCCCTTAGTTAGGATTCTAAATATCCCCATTCTCTTGGGTTTTTAAATCCACCTAGCTGTGTCTGCCAAAGGAAAGCCTGTTTCACTAGCATGGGAATCATAATTTGCAATTCTTTCCTCTGTTACATGGTGAATAAAACAGCAAAAATAAAGGAGAAGGCTGACAAAAGTGAGCTTGTTCACTTACATGCTATTGAATCACATTGTCAAATCTAATAAAGCCAAATTGCACGTAAAGTGACCCTGGCACATGAAATGAGCAATGGCTGATTGTTATGAAGTGTCATATTCAGCTACAAAGCTGTAGTTCATTATCCTGCATAATCAATTCTATTACCTTCATTGACCCCAAATCTCATGAATGTTCACAAGGAGTTAGATGTGTGCATAGGAGGAGACCCCCAGTGGCCAAAATGTGAAATATAACAAAATAAAAGCGAATACGATAAACATGTGGGTACTGGAGGAAGGACCTTTGGGGTCTGTTCTCATTGGACTACTGAGAGCTACACAAACATATGAGACAAAATTCTTCATTGACCTCAGGGGGATTATGCAATGGGTGAATCTGTGCTATGGGGGTTTGGATGGGGAGGGTCCTTCACGCTGATTTTTCCAGACTGAGGTCTGTGCGTTTGGAGGTGAAGGAGCTGCCCGCCGCTTCCATTGAAGTCAATGGAAGATTTGCCTCTGACTTCAGTGGCAGCAGGATTAGGCGCTAAAGGTCCTTTGTTACTTTTCACAGAGCAGGGATATTAACGTCAGCGTCCTGGCCAAATTCCCATGTGGGTGATTATGTTCTGCTGACCTACATTCCCCCGAAGGCTCAATTTTACTCTTCTTCACTTCCTATTATATGGAATCACTGTGAGCTGTTAGATCCTCAGCCTGTACAGTTATTAACTTTGTCTGCCTTTCCTCCTAACCTAGCCATTGTGTCTTATCACTTGTGTTATATCCAACTAAAGACTGAAACCCCCTGGGGCATGGATCATGTCTTTCATTGATTGGAAGGACCAGGCACATGTGTGGCACTACAATGAGAATATCTCCCTTTTACTCCTCTGCTTTATATAAAAGTCACAGGTTGGCTGGAAAAAAACAAAATGCGTACACTTCTGAAAATGAGGACAGTTGTGTGTTTGTTTACAACATGGTACAGAAATATCACTTCCCGCTGACCCTGAAAGTCAAAAATCAAAAGTACACTCCTTAAATAAACAGCACTTGGGTTGTGTGTTTAAATATCAATTGCTAATTTGCTTTTAAAAGAACATTGCTTAAGCATTGACTCTGCAGTGAAAAGGAGCATTAAAGCAACAATTTATTACCCGTTAAAGCGATTCTGATGTCCCTGCCCACACAACCTAATTACTTTCTTTTGAGAACTTTGCACGTCAGTGCTAGCAGAATTTATTTAATTTACGCTTAATATCGATCCGGGACACGTGCCTGACTCCCCAGAGAAACGTGCCCTCTGAAGATTAAGCAGAACTGGTGTCACTCCACTTGCTTCAGTGGCCGGGTGCCACTGAGGGCGGCCTTGACCCTCCACTTTAGCCATTTAAGCTAGTTAGAAGCATCTATGCTGAACTAACTTGGCAGAAGTGTTTTCATCTAAAATAGATACAGCAGCTTTCTTCAGGAGGAAGCTGCATGGTGGATTAACCCTATGGTGGGGGGAACATCTTAACTCTAGCATTGGGGATTTGAACTGGCTGCTGAGTCCCAGTACCACAGAGTTAAATGAAATGCTGCCCCAGCAATTTATTACTAGGAGAGAATGGAGATGGCTTAGATTAAGAAGATTTGTCTGTCTTTTCTAATTAAGGTTAGGCCTTAAGAAGCTTTACTGTCCCTTGAAGCCACATGGACTAAAATTAGTATTTTGGGTCCCATTTGAAATGCCAACAAGTTGGTTGAGAAAACCACGGAGAGGGCATGGAGGGCTCAGTTTACTGCCGACGCTGTGGCTTCCGATTTGGAAGATAGTGAGTCTGGGGGACAGAGCCCCATGGAACAGAGTGAAAATAATGCAGAACACCAAAGCGTACACAGAGCGACCTGATGAAGACTGCATTGTAAAGAAGAAGCTGGCTGAGGAACGGGCTGTTGGACGTACCAAACTCTTCTCTGTGCAGAAAGCAAGCAGCTATGGCAACTGGGCTATGCACAGGCGTGTCCCAAAAGGGCAGAGCTTTCAGGCTGTGGGGTGAACACAAAGCTGCAGTGCCATCCTTAGCTCCAACACCTCTACTCCTGGATGGCAATGGCGGGGCTGGATACGGACAGTGGAATCCATCCCCTCCACACTTCCCCAGCATGCCACTGTCCTGCCACTACTCACCCGATACAAAGCCTTTACACACACCCACACCACCCAATTAACCTGTGGAACTCAATGCCACAAGAGATTATTGAGAACAAGAGCTTGGCAGGATTCCAAAACAGGATGAGACATTTATAAGTCTGAATTCAATCTTACTTTCACCAGTGTGAATCTGGAGTGACTCCACTGAAGTCAATAGCAGCATAACAATGGGGTCAGTGAGAGAAGAATTAGACTTTTCTGTGAATAATGAAAACATCTGCAGTTTTGTTCAATGGGATAAAGCATGCTGAGGAATATAAGCCTTCATGTTTCAGAATACAAGTCAGCCTCTAACTGCCTGGGGTTAGGAAGAAACTGCCCTTGTGGAGATTGTCCACTGTGGAGTTTCTTACACTTTCCTCTTAAGAATCTGATGTTGCCCATTGGCGAGACAGGACATCAGACTAGATGGACCACCAGCCTTTGCCAGAATGGCAGTTCCTATATTCAACTCACATAGGACAATGTGCTGGGAGATCCATGGAACCACGTTCAGTGGCACAAAGAAGGCATGTATAGCCTGCAAAACTTGCTCTCGTAGCTGTGCATGCAGAGTTAACACGTCATGCTTATGCATGCAAAGTGCATGCTTCTATGCAACTGTATACAGTCTGCGAAAACAAAGCTATGTTAACAGTTCCAGACTCCATGCCATCAGCAGTGTTTTCCCACTTGGCCAAACAATGCCATGTACCCATATCATGAGACACAAAGCTAATGTGTAACAAAATCATATCCTATTCCTAACTCCTATGTAGGAGCATAATAATCTGTCCTTTATGCTAAAACATCAGTTGGTAGTGTCATAACAAATGATCACACTTAATATACTGAACAAATATGTACAATCCCAATTATGCAAATAGGTTCTATCTATCACATTTTCAATTCTCCGTGTGGAAAATATAGGCATTTTCTGCATTCCCCAAAATTCATATTTAAAACGCACAGAAAAAGATTAGCAGAACACATGGGCAGAGTTAAGGTTATTTGGGTGTGGGTCACTAAGAGCCAGATTCTCCTCCCCTTACTCACACTGTGTAGCATGAGTAGTCTAATTATTGTTTCTAAAGAGGGTGCTGCTCAACATCAGTACGAGTGGCAGAATCTGCCCTAAAGAAATTCTCTTTTCTTATAATGTTCATGTGTGCACGTGAATTGGATGTTAAGATTGGTGGCAGAAGGCAAAAGGGTCTGATTCTGCTCTCACTTACATTAGTAAAAATCAGGAGCAACTTTACAGAAGTTAGTGGAGTTACACAAGGATAAAACTAGAATCAGTGAAACCGGAATCAGACCTAAAAATTCTCATGTCTGTATTGTTCATACATTCACTTCAAAATAGATAGGTGTGAAAAGTCACATTAAATATTTTAAGAGCAACCTTAATTCTTCCTTCCTTGTAATCTTGCTATGTAATACAATTGTGCAACAATTTTTTTTATATTTATGGTATGCTGTAAGGCATAACTTACATAAGGACAATGAATAAAACCAGTATTGGGTGTAATTTTAGCAGAAGATGTATATACATATACACTGTATAGGGTGTATATGTATAGCAGAAGATGTACTATAGGAAGATCTGTTTTAGTTAAATACAAATATTAGATACACAACAGTGTTCTTTGTGTAATGTCAAAATAATTGCAACGTTAGTATTCTGCAATAAACCTTGAAATGTATTTCATCAGAGTACATGTATGCCATAGAATTCCATGTGTAGTTTGGTGCGAGGCAGTTATAATTACTGTGGATTTATTTGCACTTAATAGGCTGTAATTTTTGTTTTAAGCCTTTGTTTAACAGTCTGTGTATAACATATAAACTGAAATGCTATGACTCCTGATAGTTATATCTTAGGAGTTAGAGTTAAGGTGGTGATTAGAACATCTAATATGAATTTTTGTACGTCTGCTTCTTTCTAAGAGAACGTCTGAGCTGGAAGGGTATTAGAAACTTCAGGGTATATTCAAAAGTGAATCTCAGTGTAAATGGTTATAAAGGAATCTAAACTGAGGTAATTCACACCATCTTTTGGCACCATGAAATGTAAATTAGACTCACTTAGATTAACATCTGTTCATCAATGTAATTTACCCTCTCTTACACATCAGCTCTGAATTTGGCCCATTGAGAACAAGTGAGTCTACACTGGTATAACTTACATGTTTTGGGACCAAAGAAGAAGTGTATAGCAGGTATACAAGGAAAGTAATTCCCGGAAAGATATGAGGAGTGCATTATTGAAGGCCATTCCCTATTTGTTAAACTGCCTTCGGAAGGAAGATAGGCTGTGTGTGACTAAAAGTTGTGGCATAGACTTCTTGTGAGGTGTATTACTGAAAGAAGCTGGGCTTCACAGGGGAGATCATTCACTGTGATCATCTAGGGCAGTAGTCCCCAACCTTTTTGTGGCCAAGAGCACATTCATGTTTTCAGAAGAGTGTGGTGGGCGCCAACAATTTTTCAAGACTTATTTTGTATTTGTACATTAAATAATATGAAAACCATCATATTTAATATTACATAATATATGAATCCATAAGATAAAAAAGGTAATTTTACATGTAAAAGGTATTAATTAAATTATTCGGCAATTATTCTTTCACCTTACCATGTGAATTTGCTCTTTTTTATTTACCTTTTTTTGGGGGGGGGGGCACAGTTCTGGGCAGCGGAGAGGGAAGCCGCAGCCCCGTGCCTGCCGGGGACAGAGAACACCGGCGCCTGCAGCCCCAGAGTTCTCTGTCCCCGGCAGGCCAGGGCAGCATGGAGAGAAGCTACAGCCCCGCGCCTGCCAGGGACAGAGATCACCGGCGCCCGCAGCCCGGCCTGCCGGGAACAGAGAACTCCGGGGCTGCGGGCGCCTGTGTTCTCTGTCCCCGGCAGGCGCGGGGCTGCAGCTTCTCTCCGCGCTGCCCCGGCCTGCCGGGGACAGAGAACTCCGGGGCTGCGGGCGCCTGTGTTCTCTGTCCCCGGCAGGCGCGGGGCTGCGGCTTCTCTCCGCGCTGCCCCGGCCTGCTGGGGACAGAGAACACCGGCGCACACAGCTCCGGAGTTCTCTGTCCCTGGCAGGTGCGGGGCTGCGGCTTCTCTCCGCGCTGCCCTGGCCTGCCGGGGACAGAGAACACAGGCGCCCGCAGCCCCGGAGTTCTCTGTCTCTGGCAGGCCGGGGCAGCAGCTTCTCTCCCCTTCTGGGCACTAGTTGGTGGGCGGGCGCCCATAAATGCCCCGGCGGGCGCCATGACACCCGTGGGCACCGCGTTGGGGATCACTGATCTAGGGGTTGCTACAACCTTGTAAGATGCATCTTGTATATAAATGACTGTCTGGCCTGCGCTGAATAGTTCTACAAAATGATACATACATGTATTGACAATTGTAGGGAAAAAAAGCACGCATTTATATTGTTTAAGGAATAGTACATGCTCAATATGTAATTAGAGCCTGTGTGCTAATGATGCCTATGTACAGGGGCAGAGTTAAGGTTGCATGGGCAACCTTGACTACTTCTTTGAGTGACTGCTGTGACGGGGTCCGCTTACCCCGTACTAGCCCAGGCAGGGTTGAACCCATGGGATTGACAGCAGAAGTCCCGCCCCCCTGGCAAGACTGGGCATGCTCCAAGTGTTCTAGCTGTATAAAGGGAGGGAGCCCAGCTCATTCCGGGAGGGAGACTGTAGGGAAAGGACCTGCCTGGGGAGCTCCTGCAGAGGGCCACTCACAGCCACTGAGGGAACCAGGAACCGAAGCCTTGCATGGCCTGCCTGGATCTCCTCGAGTGGAGAAGCCCGTGACGATGACCGGACCGGCCGACCACAGAGGACCCGACCCCTCGTAGGGTACCCCAACACGGACTCTGGTAGGGGGTGACCCAGGGAGGGCGGCCGAATGGTACCTCCCACCCCGATGAAACTCAGCGTGTTTCGGCCGGACCCTCCCCGCTGAGTCAGTGGCGAGTTACCACGCTACTGTTCTGGCTGCTAGGCCACACTGCTCTGCATCAAAGTGGGGTGTTATAGACTCCGGCTGCTAGGCCACACTGCCCAGCAAAATAGGGAGGTGCTAGAGACTCTGGCCACCAGGCCACGCTACCCTGTACGAAGGGTGGTGTCATAGACTCCGGCCGCTAGGCCACGCTGCCCTGCACCTAAGGGTGGTGCTAGAGACTTTGGCCACTAGGCCACGCTACCCTGCACAAAGGGTGGTACTAGAGACTCCGGCCGCTAGGCCACGCTACTCTGCACGAAGGGTGGTGCTAGAGACTCTGGCCACCAGGCCATGCTACCCTGCACCAAAGAGTGGTGTTTCAGACTCCGGACGCTAGGCCACGCTGCCTGACACAGAGGGGTAGCATCGGAGACTGTGACTGGTAGGCCACGCTGCCCTGACCCTAGAGGCGTGGACCATCACACGTGGTGGAGAACGTGGGCATCGCCCAGGACCTGCTGAAAGGTCCAGAGGAGGGAAGCTAGACGACGGGAACCCCACCGCCATCCAAGATGGATACTGAGAAGTTTCTAAAATGGATGCTGGAGAATCAGCAAGAACAGGCAGCTCAACAGTGACAGCTACAGGCTCACATGAGGCAGCAGATTGCCAGCCAGCAGCAGTCGCAGAGGACCCAGGATCAGGAGCAACAGCAGCAGCTCCTTCGTGAGTTGGCTGCCCAGCAACAATTACAACAGGAACGACTAGTCCAACAAATGGCAACTCTATTGCACCCGCCGGGAGCCCCAACCCCCGCACCCACAGGAGCAGGATCTGGAGAGGCTTCGGTGGGGTTACCAATTCGCCTTACTAAGATGGGACCAGACGATGACCCCAAGGCATTCCTGGTCACATTCGAGCGGGTCGCCACCGCTGCTCAATGGCCCCCAGAACACTGGGCCACTATGCTGGCTCCTTATTTGACGGGGCAGGCACAGACTGCCTACCGCAACCTTGATCCCCGAGAGGCCTTGGAGTACCCCCGGGTAAAAGCGGCCGTATTAGATCAGACCGGCATTAGCCGTGAGACATACCGCCAGCACCTCCGTAAAGAACAGTACCCCCCTGGAGCTCAGCCTCAGGCTGTGGCCCAACGGGTCCGGGATCTCTGTTGGAGATGGTTGGACCCAGAAGGCTTGACCGGACCCCAGGTGGCAGAGATGGTGGCGCTTGAACAGTTCACCCAGATCCTCCCGGCAGGAGGGAGAGCATGGGTGCAACGCCACCGACCGACGACCTTGTCAGCAGCCGTGGGCCTGATGGAGGATTACGTGGTGGCCGAGGAAGCCGAGGCACCTCCACGGGGATCCAGACACCTGAGCAGGAGAGATGGGTCAGACAGGGGAAGCTCGCGGGGGGCGGAGACTCAGGTCCCCCTATCCAACCCCCACCCCAGACCTAAGAAGCCTCCCAGCCCCGAATCCAGGCATGGACCCACTCGGACTCCGATTTGAAGGGACCGGCCCCCACAAGGGGGACAAAGCCCACCAAAGGAAGACCTTGGATTTTCAGAAGACCGAAATCGCTGTTAGGAGTGCGGAGAAGAGGGACATTTCCAGCGGGAATGCCCGTTTATGGACTGCAACTATGGGCAAGTCTGGGTTGTGGACCAAAGAGCCCGGAAGAGGGGGCCGGGAAAATTAGTAATTGTGGTACGAGTCAAAGGGACCCCCACGAAGGCCCTTGTGGACTCGGGATGCAGTCAGACCCTCTTGAGGGAACGGCTGGTCCCTCACCTTAAACTCACGGCAGAACAGATACACCTACAGTGTGTCCATGGGGATATCCGCCCATACCCCACAGCCTGGGTGAGGATTAAGATTGGCCATCGGGAGGAAGTCCTCCACGTGGGCGTGGCCCCCAGATTGGCCTACCCCGTAGAGCTGGGGCGAGATTGACCTGAGTTTGGGCAGGACCTCCAGCTATATCAACCCACCACTCCAAAAGGGGAAGGGGTCTCATTTCCAGGGAGGGGACTGCTCGGCTGCTCACTAGAGGCAGACCCCGGGGAAGGGACATCTACGGCGGGGGAGGTGCCCGCCAATCCCCAACACCTGTCTGTGAGAGATGCGCAGGTAGAGCTGGAGTGGGATATTGATTTCCTGCAGGAACAGAGAGAGGACCCAACCCTAAGTAGGGCCTGGGATCAGGCCACTGGCCCCGACCCTGGAGCAGACACACCTCCTAGGCTTCCGCAGGGACCCCGGTTTGAGATCCGGCGGGATCGCCTCTATCGGGTGGTGCAGGAACCACAGACACCTGAGCCGCTCTATCAGCTGCTGGTTCCCCGAAGGCTACGACGAGGTCTCCTACAGTTAGCGCAGGCAAATCCCTGGGCAGGACACCTGGGACGGGAAAAGACCCTTCAGAGGGTGGCCCGCCAATTCTTTTGGCCTGGCATTCACAGAGAGGTCCGAGACTATTGTGCATAGTGCCCGGAATGCCAGCAGACTGGACCAAAGGGTATACCCCGAGCACCATTAGTACCCCTGCCCGTGGTCGGTGTACCCTTTGAACGCATTGGAATGGACTTGGTTGGACCCTTAGAAAGAAGTAAGACAGGGAATCGGTTTGTTTTGGTGACTTTGGACTATGCGACACGTTATCCCGAGGCTGTTCCCCTCCGAGCTACCACGGCGCTGGTGATTGCCGCCGAACTCGTGAAGGTCTTCGCTAGGGTCGGGATACCCGCAGAGATGCTGACGGACCAAGGTACTAACGTATCCTCGAAACTAATAGCCGAGCTGTGTCGCCTCTTGACTATACGGACACTCCGAACATCGGTTTACCATCCACAAACAGATGGTCTAGTGGAACGTTTTAATGGTACCCTGAAATCCATGTTACGGAAGTGCGCGGAGGAGGATCCCAGCCATTGGGATACACTATTGCCGGCCCTACTGTTCGCCATAAGGGAAGTGCCCCAAGCTTCGACCGGGTTCTCGCCCTTTGAACTCTTGTACGGCCAGCAGCCCCGAGGGATCCTGGACCTCCTGAGAGAAGACTGGGGGTCGCAGGAGACAAGAGTCCTCGGGACTACCCAGTATGTGCTACACCTCCGAGAACGGCTCCGAACCTTGGGGGCGTTCGCCAAGGAGAACCTTCTGGCCCAAGAGACGCAAGAATGGATCTATAACAGAGGGACTAAAGTATGGAGTTTCAACCCAGGGGATCGGGTGTTGTTACCCTCGGCCGAGTCGAAGCTCCTGACCAAGTGGCAGGGGCCTTATGAGGTGATCCGACGAGTCGGGCCAGTAGATTATGAGGTCCGGTTGCCCGGAAGGCGGAGGGACATTCGGACCTACCATGTGAATCTTTTAAAGGCCTGGAAGGCAAGGGAGGCCTTGTTCATCACCCCATTGCCCCCAGAACTTGGACCCCTAGCGGGGGAACCCCTAGACCCTAGGCCGGCTGCGCTCGGGACTGGCCTCACCCCAGCGCAGCAGGAGCAAATACAGCGGCTCATGAAAGAATTCCCCGATGTTCTATCAACCCGCCCAGGGCGAACAACTGTATGAGCCATCATATCGTGACAACACAGGGTCAGAGGGTGAGGGATAACCACCGACTGCTGCCCCGGAAGATGTGAGCTACGGTACGACAAGAACTGGATATGATGCTTGAGATGGGGGTGGTCGAGGAGTCGAAGAGTGAATGGCGCAGCCCAATTGTTCTGGTACCAAAACCCGACGGGACCACTCGATTCTGTATCGATTTTCAGAAGGTCAATGCTATTTCGCGTTTTGATGCATACCCAATGCCCCGGGTAGAAGAACTCCTGGAACAACTAGGGGAAGCAAGGTATTTATCAACTCTAGATTTAACCAAGGGGTATTGGCAAATCCCCCTTACACCAAACTCCTGGAAGAAAACCGCCTTCCCGACACTGTTCGGCCTCTTCCACTTCGTAACCATGCCGTGCGGGCTACACGGAGCAGCAGCGATGTTTCAATGGCTGATGAATAAGGTCTTTCTGCCTCACGATCGATATGCAGCGGCATATATAGATGACATTGTAGTCTATGGTAACACCTGGAAGGACCACCTCCGGCATCTTGCTGAAGTATTACAGGCCCTTAGAACCGCTGGCCTCACGGCCAACCCGGCAAAATGCCATCTCAGACAGGAAGAGGTGACCTACCTCGGATACGTGGTGGGAGGGGGGAAATTACGTCCCCATATCAATAAAGTACAAGCCCTCACGGATACACCCGTACTGAAGACGAAGAAACAGGTACGCCGGTTTTTGGGACTGGCCGGGTACTATCGCCGTTTCGTACCAGACTTTGTGTCCATAGCTGCCCCCTTGTCAGACCTGACAAAGAAATCTCAGCCGCAACAGGTGCGGTGGTCTGACCCCTGCGACAAGGCCTTCAGAACTCTGAAAGAATGACTCACACAGGAGCCAGTCCTGCGACACCCCAACTTTTCAAAGGAGTTTATACATCGGATACAGATGCCTCTGAGGTAGGCTTAGGGGCTGTGCTCTCCCAAGAACTGGAGGCGGAGGAACACCCCATACTCTACCTGAGCCGCAAATTGTTTCCTCAAGAACAAGACTACTCAATGATAGAGAAAGAAGCCCTGGCCGCGAAACGGGCTATTGATGCCCTGCGCTATTATTTACTGGGGAACACCTTCAAATTGATCACCGACCATGCCCCTCTCCGGTGCATACACAGCATGAAGGATGCGAACCCCCGGATCATGCGCTGGTACCTGTCACTCCTACCTTATGACTTCCGCGTGTTTCACCGTCTGAGTAGGACTCACACTAATGCAGATTTCTTTTCTGGACAGGGACAGGAGGAAGGGGAGATGGACCGCCCCCGGAGGTCCTTCTTAAGGGGGAGGGTGTGTGACGGGGTCCGCTTACCTCGCACTAGCCCAGGCAGGGTTGAACCCATGGGATTGACAGCAGAAGTCCCGCCCCCCTGGCAAGACTGGGCATGCTCCAAGTGTTCTAGCTGTATAAAGGGAGGGAGCCCAGCTCATTCTGGGAGGGAGCCCAGCTCATTCTGGGAGGGAGACTGTAGGGGAAGGACCTGCCTGGGGAGCTCCTGCAGAGGGCCACTCACAGCCACTGAGGGAACCAGGAACCGAAGCCTCGCATGGCCTGCCTGGATCTCCTCGAGTGGAGAAGCCCGTGACGATGACCGGACCGGCCGACCACAGAGGACCCGACCCCTCGTAGGGTACCCCAACACGGACTCTGGTAGGGGGTGACCCAGGGAGGGCGGCCGAATGGTACCTCCCACCCCGATGAAACTCAGCGTGTTTCAGCTGGACCCTCCCTGCTGAGTCAGTGGCGAGTTGCCACGCTACTGTTCTGGCCGCTAGGCCACACTGCTCTGCATCAAAGTGGGTTGTTATAGACTCCGGCCGCTAGGCCGCACTGCCCAGCACCAAAGGGTGGTGCTAGAGACTCTGGCCACTAGGCCACACTACCCTGCACCCAAGGGTGGGGTTACAGACTCCGGCCGCTAGGCCACGCTACCCTGCACGAAGGGTGGTACTAGAGACTCCAGCCACTAGGCCACACTACCCTGCACGAAGGGTGGTGTCATAGACTCCGGCTGCTAGGCCGCCCTGCCCTGCACCTAAGTGTGGTGTTATAGACTCTGGCCGCTAGGCCACCCTGCCCTGCACCTAAGGGTGGTGCTAGAGACTTTGGCCACTAGGCCACGCCACCCTGCACAAAGGGTGGTGCTGCAGACTCCAGACGCTAGGCCACGCTGCCCGACACGGAGGGGTAGCATCGGAGATTGTGACTGGTAGGCCACGCTGCCCTGACCCTAGGGGCGTGGACCCTCCCAACTGCCCACAGGTATTCTACTGCTAGCGCACATGCACCATGAGATCAGATTCTTTGGAATAGCAGTGTCTGTTGGGGCTGTGCCTGTGCCCCAAATATCTTGTGGTGCCCTGTAGCTGAGGACATAAAGGGCAGGGTAGCTGCAAGCACCCTTCAGTTCCTTCCAGATTCCAGGTGACATAGGACTCCTCAGCAGCAGGGAAGGAGAGCAGGTTGCGGAATCCATGTAGACAGCACATTTCAAAGGCCCACAGGAGGGTAAGTAACTGTTCTTTCTCCTTCGAGTGATTGTCCAGCTAGACTAATTTCTGGTGACTCTCAAGCAGTGAACTCACATCTAGGGGTGCTCAGAGTTTGCTGACACAAGGACCATAAGGCAGCTCTGTCAATGTGGGCATTAGATCTGGAGCCCTACATCACGGGGTCGTGCTGGGTGAAGATGAATGAAACTCTTGAGCTATGTCCACCCTGAGCTCCAGACCTTAGTTTTCATCAGCTGCTGAATCGTCGAGAGCCTCCAAACCCTTCTCGATGCAATCTTCCGAGGGGAGAGGGAGGAAAAAACACATCTCTCAAGGCAATAGGAGTTCTGCCTCACCAGCATCGATAGTGTTGGAGTCTAAACTAGCTGTTACCATTCAAGAAAGAGATCTTGGTGTCATTGTGGATAGTTCTCTGAAAACATGCACTCAGTGTGCAGGGGCAGTCAAAAAAGCGAACAGAATGTTGGGAATCATTAGGAAAGGGATAGATAATAAGACCGATCATATTGCCTCTATATAAATCCATGGTACAGCCACATCTTGAATGCTGCATGCAGATGTGGTTGCCTCATCTCAAAAAAGATACATTAGAACTGGAAAAGGTACAAAGAAGGACAGCAAAAATTATTAAGGGTATGGAACTACTTCCATATGAGGAGAGATTAATAAGACTGGGACTTTTCAGTTTGGAGAAGAGACTACGAAGAGGGGATATGAGACAGGTCTATAAAAGTGTGTCTCGTGTGGAGAAAGTGAATAAGAAAGTGTTATTAGTGGAGTTCCTCAGGGATTGGTTTTGGGACCGATCTTATTTATCTTTTTATCACTGCTCTTGACACAAAAAGTGGGAGTGTGCTAATAAAATTTGTGGATGATACAAAGCCGGGAGGTATTGCCAATACTGAGATGGACAGAGATATCATACAGGAAGATCTGGATGACCTTGTAAACTGGAGTAATAGTGAAAAGTGCAAGGTCATGCATTTAGGGATTAATAACAAGAATTTTTGTATAAACTGGGGACGCATCAGTTGGCAGTAACAGTGGAGGAGAAGGACCTCGGAGTATTGGTTGATCACAGGATGACTATGAGCCGCCAATGTGGTATGGCCATGAAAAGAGCTAATGCGGTCTTGGGAGGTGTCAGGCTAGGTATTTTCAGTAGAGATAAGGAGGTGTTAGTACTGTTATACAAGACACTGGTCATAGGCGCCGACTCCGTGGGTGCTCTGGGGCTGGAGCACCCACAGGGAAAAATTGATGGGTGCAGAGCACCCACCGGCAGCTCCCCGCCATTCCCGGGGCCTGCACCCAGCTCCCTGCCAGTCCCGGGACCTGCGGCAAGCTTACTTCAGCACTGGGAGACGTTGTGGGGCCCCGCCCCCGATGCTAGGCGATGTTGCGTCGGGGGCGGAGCCCCACCATGTCAGCCCCCACCGGCGCCACCGGAAGTCGGTGCCTATGGCACTGGTGAGACCTCATCTAGAATACTGTGTGAAGTTCTGGTCTCCCATGTTTAAGAAGGATGAATTCAAACTGGAACAGGTACAGAGAAGGGCTACTAGGATGATCTGAGGAATGGAAAACCTGTCTTATGAAAGGAGACTCAAAGAGCTTGGTTTGTATAGCCTAACCAAAAGAAGGCTGAGGGGAGATATATCAGAGGGATAAATACCAGGGAGGGAGAGGAATTATTTAAGCTCAGTACCAATGTGGAGACAAGAACAAATGGATAGAAACTGGCCATCAAGAAGTTTAGACAGGAAATTAGACGAGGTTTCTAACCATCAGAGGAGTGAAGTTCTGGAACAGCTTTCCAAGGGAAGCAGTGGGGGCAAAAGTCATATCTGGCTTCAAGATTAAGCTTGATAAGTTTATGGAGGGAATGGTTTGATGGGATAGCCTAAATTTGGCAATTGATTGATCTTTGACTACTAGTGGTAAATATGCCCAATGGCCTGTGATAGGATGTTAGATGGGGTGGGATCTGACTTACTACAGAAAATTCTTTCCTGGGTGTCTGGCTGGTGGGTCTTGCCCATATGCTTAGGGTTAAGCTGATCGCCATATTTGGGGTCAGGAAGGAATTTTCCTCCAGGGTAGATTGGCAGAGACCCTGGGGTTTTTTTGCCTTCCTCTGCAGCGTGGGGCACGGTTCACTTCCTGGCGGATTCTCTGCACCTTGAAATCTTTAAACCATGATTTGAGGACTTCAGTAGCTCAGACATAGGTTAGGGGTTTATTACAGGAGTGGGTGGGTGAGATTCTATGGCCTGTGTTCTGCAGGAGGTCAGACTAGATGATCATAATGGTCCCTTCTGACCTTAAAGTCTATGAGTCTGAGTCTATTCCCTCTGGCATTGGCCACTGTCAGAAGACAGGATACTGGGCTAAATGGACCATTGGTCTGATCCAGTATAGTTGTTATGTTCACCTCTCCTTCACCAGGAAGGAACCCAGGTATTTCTTTAATCTAGGGTCCATGTAGATAGCCAGATATTATGCTCTTTCTTGTTCAAAAAAGCACAAGGGAAGGATTTTAAATGTCATACATTTAATAGGCCTCTTGTCTCGTGGCATCTCTTTCTTCTCCAGCTCTTTCTCACTCTCAGATGCTCCCTTCTTAGCCCACCCACTGCCTCCCTGGGGAAAATCACAGCAGCAATGCTTTGTTCAGCCATGCCTCCTATTTAGAAACTGTAAGTCATCCAACCAGGCAGCAGAAATGATGCCATGTGATTCAGGTGACCACTCATGCAGCCTGAATAATGAATAATCATATCAGCCACTTCCACAAAGAATCTGGTAGATGGAAATCGTTTGCCCCAAACAATCCCGTGATGCATTATACATGCTTCCTAAAGTCTAATAAATAAGGTTCATGAATGGCTTGCTACCCTGAAAAGGGGATAAATGTGCAATGAATGTGATTTGTTCTGAACAGTTCAGTCAGCTCTAGCTGTCTGGTTTCTATTATAGCAAGGATGAGCAGCTCATGTGTGACTTTGGCTGAGGTCTTGCAGCTGAAGGGAAGCCCTTTGGAGGAGGAAGATATATGGGCTCTCTTACACCTGGCCACAGAAAATCTTCTCCAGGACCTGCCCAAAGGTGAGTGGATGGTTATGTTTTGGTAGCTCTCCATCTACCTGCCTACACTGGTCACCCTGGAACATTCATATTGTCCTGAAGGACTCATGGGATTCCCTATTACAGAGACAGAGAACAGTGATGGGAAAGGCAGGATCCTTCAAAACAGACGGAGACATTTCTAAATGTGACAGCTATCTCTGTGTAATCTGCTGGGACACCAGCAAGAAGTTCATTACAGGATAGTGGTCTTGATTTTTTCCCCAAGCCCTAAATTGCTGCTTTGAGGTCACACCCTCTGCCCAGCATCCCACAGTTATTCTTTATGGAGTTGTCTGTGACAGCAGGGGATTTGAAATCCCTTCCAGGAAGTCTCTTCCAGTCCTGTGTTTAAAAAGCTGGCACACCCTGCTACAATGACACAAAGTGCAAGGCCATCGAAGTGTGCAACTACCATTCTTGTGTTGGCAATAAGGGGAGACAAGACCAATCCAGGTGGCTACCCATTCAGCTAGTAGGAGGCTTTTATTCTTCTTGGTGATAAGCAGATGGGCTTAGAATGGCAAGGCAGGTCACAACGAAGGGGAACAGACTACAGCAGAAGTCTAGGTTGGTGCAGGGCTGAGTATTCTGTCGCTTACATTTTAGGTATTGGTCATGCCAAGCTAATGCGACATTTTGAGGTGTTATTAAGCCTCTTGAATGTCTCTGGTTTTAACTAAAATGATAAAAGATCTAAACAACCAAGCTTCCATAGAAACAATAATTGCTTTCTGATACAGTGCTACGGAGGGGGAAAGCAGATGGGGACAGGGTTCATTGATTATTATTGTTTTACGAGCCTTTAATTTTTTAAGTCAATAAAAGCCCAAGCTGTTACAAACATCAGAACTTGACACTGGTATTGAGTGTATAGCTGCTTTGGCTGTGTACCCCCTGTGGCTGTATGACTCCTTAACCTTTCCTTCCTTGGCCTCATGTCTGGGATGCACCAGCCATGTTTCAGGTGTAAATTGAAGATTAATCTTTTTGTCAAAATGCCAAAAGACAGAGGCATATAGGGTTTACACCCTAGCTTTTATCCTTTCGAGCCCCTCGTTCTGTCTACATGATCTAGGCTGGAGGGAATGGCTTAGTAGCCTGAGTCTCCTGTTTGTATTACGTACATGGCCAGGAGCCCCAAGTACAAATACTACCAGAGTCAACTCAGTCCTTCTTCTTTCGAATGGAAATAAACCCAAGATGAGTCCGTGTGGGTCTTTTTGATAAAGCCCTGTCTTATGTTAATGGACATTTGAACCCATCCTCTTTGGTGTGTTTGGTCAAACTCACATGGACAGACGGACACACATACACACTCTATTTTGCAGCATGCTGTGTATGGATTGGTTGGATTCACTCCAGTTTCATGCCAGAGGGGGCTATACTTCAGCAAAACTCAGCATTGACTTCAGAGGGAGCTGTTGGGTGCTCCGCAGTTCTGAAAATCTGGCCAGTTATTTAGATGTCTAAATATGGATTTGGATGCCCTAACTTTTAGTTGTAAAGTGCTTTTGGATCCTTTGGGTTGAAATATACTGTGTATATAAATCAGAGAGAAGGCTGAGCCACAAAACCTGAATACAAATGTACCTCCCGGCTTTGTGTCATCCGCAAACTTTATTAGCACACTCCCACTTTTTGTGCCGAGGTCAGTGATAAAAAGATTCACCTTTCAGTATGACCCACTGTAGTTTCCCCTTTAGCCAGTTTCTTATCCACCTTTCAATTTTCATATTGATCCCCATCTTTTCCAATTTAGCTAATAATTCCCCATGTGGAACTGTATCAAATGCCTTACTGAAATCCAGGTAAATTAGATCCACTGTGTTTCCTTTGTCTAAAAAATCTGTTACCTTCTCAAAGAAGGAGATCCGGTTGGTTTGGCACGATCTACCTTTTGTAATGCCATGTTGTATTTTATCCCAATTACCATTGACCTCAATGTCCTTAACTACTTCTCCTTCAAAAAAAATTTCAAAGACCTTGCATACTACAGATGTCAAACTAACAGGCCTGTACTTACCCAGATCACTTTTTTCCCCCTTTCTTAAAAATAGGAACTATGTTAGCAATTCTCCGGTCATATGGTACAACCTCTGAGTTTACAGATTCATTAAAAATTCTTGCTAAGGGCTTTCAATTTCATGTGCCAGTTCCTTTAGTATTCTTGGATGAAGATTATCTGGACCCCCTGATTTACTCCCATTAAATTGTTCGAGTTTGGCTTCTACCTCGGATGTGGTAATATCTACATATTCTCATTTCCATTTGTCATCCTAACATTCTCCTCTCCTGTGCACTGGTGTTAATCAGGAATAGCTCCACTGAAGTCAATGGGGTTTATATAGGTGTAAAAGTGGTGTATGTGAGAATCAGATCGCTGAGCATCCATGTGACAAAATCAGCCTGGCACAATTGGGCACAGTCCCAGTGGCTTCAGTTTAGTTCTCCTGACCAGGCCATGGGTGGATTTGTCCACATGAGTTTGATACTACAGCCTCAGCAGCTCATTGTCCTAGCAGAGTGAATTGAACAATATTAATCCTGATTTCCTGCTCGTCTTGTTTTTCAGACCCACTTATCCATGTGATTTGCCCATGGTCAATGGTACTTTCAGCCAGAGGAAGTTTGTCTTTCCAAGACAACGTGTCTCACCCAGAGGCTGCTCCTTTCAGGGCACCAGAACTGCTCCATGGACAGAATAAAAACAAGCATGTTGGACTGACAAAGGTGAGGGTTTTTGAACAGCCTGATTGTAGCTTGGAGTTTGTTAGGCAAAATATCCAGGTCCAAATGTGTCAGCACAACAGACCCAGCATCTAACATCAGACTCCCTCTCACAACGGCCGCGAACAAAACCAAGTTAGGCTGTAGTTAAGGCTGAGAGAAAGGTTTGCCTGGAACCTAGAACCCCCGTGAAATCAAGGGGCATTCGGGGTTCTACTCCAATCTCAAACATCATCCCACGGCCCCACGAGTCTGGTGGAAATGGGCCAAAGTGATTTGCACCAGCAACCTCATCCCATGCAAGAAGTGACCCCCCCATACTTCCAGTCACCCCCACCCCCCGCCCACACACACACACATTGTGAAGGAAACATTTTAAAAAAGACTTTTATCTAATAAGGTCATTTTAATGTCAGATACTGTGGGATGATAGTGCTCCCTTGATTCACATCCAGAGGGTCCTTCCGTGCCTATCTCACCTCTCCCTGTCGGATGGGTAGCCTATTCCTCAGCACTCTTTCTACCACGGAGGACCCCCTGCCATTTTGGGGTATATAGAAAGAGCAGGAGGGCTGATGGCAGGATGGGCTAGCTCAGTGTGGGTCAGAAACTGTGGGACTGTTCTAGCTGAGGCACCTCTCTGCTCAAGAGGGGATCCCAGAGGCAGCCACTGGCTTCATTGGATCTGGGCTGTCCGGGAGCTGGGCAGAGCTGTGGGGGGCTGGAAGCCATTAGGTGGAAGTATACGGCTTCTGCATGGATCGGGTTTCCATCCTTCCATGGCAAAGAGGGATCCTAGAGTAAGGCTAGAGAGGAATGGTCTATTTAAAGTCAAGTCCCCCTACTAAATCAATGACTGTATGAAACCTGGCTAATTGAAAGCAGCTTGTGTGTATAAACATGAGACAGGAACGTGCTAATCTTCCAAATGGATTTTGCTTAATAACTTCAATAGACACTCTGCAAAATGGGTGTCCCTGGCAGCTCTGCTCTGCTGAGGTAATTTGCAAACTGAGCTCTGGCCCTCTCAAGCAGATGGGACTAATAGACATTTTAATAGACATCTTTACCGGGTTTGTTCTTGTGGCAGCCCGCTGGCAAATGGAATCACAGTCGGTAATAAACAGGGATAATGTTAGGGCTGCAAAACAGAACAGAAACTTCCTCAGGACGCTAGAAATGCAGGAAATGGGCATGACAGAGCTGAGGAAAAAGACATATAGCAATGGGGACCAGCTCTTTTGCTATAGAAGGACAGAAAGAGAGGTGAACGGACCCACTTTCTCCTGTACAAACTGTAGGGCAGCATTGCTCCCTGGCGGGTGGGGGCCTACTTCCAAAGACAGAAATATGCACCAGATCTTGTCCTGGCTGATGCTATGGTGAGGGACACTGACAGTGCTGTGCTCCAGGAATCCCACCAGCCAGGGGAAGACACACAGCATCTATGCACCCCTGTGCATAGACTGGCAACCCCAGCTGGTGTGCAGAGGCACAAGGCCTCGGAGTGGATGAGAGTTCTCCATCTGTAACAGGGAAGGCTCCTCTCCTGCCTTGGGATCACTCACAAACACTCTTGGATGCCTCTTGATTGCCAACCCCTCTGTGAGTGTTTTTTGATGCTCCTACCACAATGCTGCCATCCCAGTCCCAGTGCAGTACTGTAATCCTCAGAGCTGTCTCCAAGTAGAAGAAGCAATCTCACCAGCCACAGGCCTGGCTTCCCCTGGGCTGTGCTAGCCCCTTTCTTTCCTTTTTGTACTTCCTTCTCGTGCTTTACAACCACTTTCTCAGCTGATGGGATAAGTAGCCCACAGTTTGATTAGGTAATTGTAAGAAGTCAGGACTTCTCTGGGGAACTAGTTAGTGCCTAAGTGACCAGAGTGTGGGTCAGCTGCTGGCTCGCCAGACTGTCAAAACATCCCCAGCATGTGTTTTCATGCATAGGAGACAATCTGTCCCATAGAGCTGAAGATCTATTATGTCCCACCTATTCCATCTCTCTGCTAATCAGGACTGTGTCCCATTGTACATGTACGTGTGCTCTATCCAGTCCAGCTTTAAAAGTCCCCATCAATGGGGCTTCCATCACTCCTCTTTGGAGAATGGCTCATGGCTTCAGAGATCTCATTGCCAGGTGAGATCTCTGTAATTATTGACATATAATTCACAACTGGTTTGTTGGGTGTTCTTGTTTGCCAGATGCTGGTGTATTCGTTGGGAATGACCCTCTATTGGTCAGCAGACTATCAGGTTCCTCCAAACCAGGTCAGTAATAGCAATATCTTTGTTTTCCTTTATTTTGTCACACACTGGCAGATTGGAAAGTTGGGAGGTATGAGCTGAACTTTCCGTAGTTCAGGTGGGAAGTTTGTGGCTGGTGTTTCGGCGTGGTCCATTAGAGAGAGCAGGACCAGCTGGGAAATTCAGAGCCAGATGCCAAAGTTCAGGATTATCCAAATCCAGGATTTGCATTTGAATTGTATCTTTCTTTTAAGAGTCAGGATTCCCTAGCCCCTCCCCCAAGGCAAGGGGAAGGGAATTTCCTTCATACCAGAAATAAGATGAAATAGGGTTTCAAGCTTGGTTTCAAAAAAAGAATTAGGTAAGCTCATGGAGGATAGGTCCATCAATGGCTATTAGCCAAGATGGTCAGAGAAGCGACCCCATGCTCTGCGTGTCCCTAAACCGCTGATTTCCAGAAGCTGGGAGTGGACGACAGGGGATGAATCACTCAATAATTGCCCTGTTCTGTTCATTCCCTCTGAAGCACCTGGCATTGGCCACTGTTGGAAGACAGGCTACAGGGCTAGATGGACCATTGGTCCAACCCAATATGACCGTTCTTATGTTCTTATGCTGAAGAAAGTCACATCTGCATCATTTTGGTGGCCTGTATGTAATGTATATTGGACACACAGCTCTGTGCAAATGAAGATAACTTTTGTTCAAAGCATGGGATGGCTGTGAAGTGACTAACGATCTCTCTTTCTGTCCTGGGCAGATTTTTACCACCAGAACTGCTATTAGTAGCCAACTCTTTCCTGCTCAGCTAGTTCAGTGTCTCTTTAAAGATTTGCAGGAGGCACTCTTATTTCACGAACATATCCTCCAAGCTATTAACTGCGCATTGGTGATATGGCAAGCTATTAGTATTTAGTCCATCTGAGCGTCCTTTCTAGGATGTTTTACTTCTCCGTGGTCTCAGTGTAGGGAGCCCATAAGCTAAATAACCACATAGAATTTACATATCTGGTCTCCATAGAAACAGATTTGAGTAGCTCAATTCTTCACCCTTCCGAGATTGATAGATGGAGTACCATGCAGCTTGAGGATGAGATGTTAAAAATGAATGATCTAAACTTCAGATTTGTAGAGTAGCTACAGTTGCTGTCAGTAGCCACATCTCCCCCTCGATGCACTGTTCTGCATCATAATATATGACCGTTACCTTCAGTGCCATCCTCCTTTCCAGAGTGGCTTCATTTCAGTGGTACTCTATGTATCTAGACTGGGATTTCCCAAGGGGCTAAGGGAATTAAGTGAATTCTCATCGGAACTCAAAGGTCCTTCAGAAAATTCCAGCCCTGGTTCATGAAGCATTTCACAGTGTTTTATCTAAATGAGGGCTATTATTTACCATTATCTCCCTGTTGTTGCAGTCCCTTCAGCTGAGTGATCAGTTACATGCCCTGCTGCTAAAGATGTGTGAAGATCTGCCGCATAAAAGACTTTCCCCAGAATCCATTTTGGAGGCATGTGAAGTGCACCAGAAGGAATCTTCCTCTTCTCCTGCAAGTGTTTACATCCAGAGAATGGTCAAATTTGTGCTAGGAAGCATCACTGAGGTCAGTATTTCTTTTGTTTCCCAGAAGTGACAATACTATAGTAGTCTTGGTTGGTTGTTTGTTTTTTTTTGGGGGGGGGGAGAGGTGGGGGGAAGTATGGACAGTAGGGTAGAATATTTTAGAGCAAGACAATCTGTAAAAAGTCAGTGATGGATTGAAATGAGTGACTCTTGTGCCGTGGCAGAAGGTGCATGGGTTGCATTTTTCTATTAGGCTTCTACATATTTTTGACACCATAGAAGCAGGAGTGAAAATTTCCAAAAGCACCTGAAAAATCAATGGGACTTAGGCTTGTAAGTCACAGAGGTAGGCAGTTTTGAAAATTATGCCCAGATACCATTACGTTTTAGGAATACAATGTATTGTCAACGTTGGGATGCCATGGCTCCAATCCCAGGATTGCAATATTACTACTTCTAGGATTCTCAGATGTAAAAGCCCCAGCCCAGAGCATGGGGAAAACCTTGAATGCTGGATGACTTTTAAGATTAGCAAAGTACCTTTAAAGCAACCGTGCTGTGGATTATGGGCTATATCCTGCTGGATTTACCCATCTAAGTAACCCCACTGTATTTCAGAGGGAATACTTGTGAGAGTAAAGGAGGGAGGATTTGGCCCTAATTTCCCCAAAACCAGATTATGTGGCTGTCCTGGGGTTTACAAACCCCATCTGGGCATAGGCAGAAGGGAGCGGAGCAAGCTTCCCCACATTCAGGCAACCAGGCTGACCACTCTCCAGCACAGCTGCCAACCATGGCAGCATGTAGCCACAGCTGGGACCAGTAAAGGAAACAAGCCCTGCTGTAAAGCAAGGAGAACAGAGTGAGATAGGGAAGTAGAAAGCCTGGGGTAGCACAGGGGCAAGAGTCTCAGGCCAGGCTGACAGGGTGCTAAAGGAAGATGGCAAGCACTGAAGTTTTAGAGCTGGTTGACTGATTTTTATGTTAGGTTGATGGATTGAGTTAATTTGAGATGAATGGAGGGAGACTAGTTAGGAGAATGCTGGGACCTCTGGGCATGTGGATGAGGCAAGGAGCCTTCCCCCTACAATGGACCACCATGCATGGAGAGATACAAATCCAGTCTCCATGGGATCATTGCCCAGACTTCACGCTCCAGGCTAATGCCACAGTGATAGCAGCTTTTCCACAGGCTCCGAGACGCCACACTGGCCAATGGAACTGGCTTCATGAGGGAGGAGAGCATGCTGCCCCCTGTATAAAGAATTTCCACTTGCCACTCTGGTCTATGTCATTCTACGAGCTCAAGGACATCCTACCTATATCAGGCACGATATCTGCGAGCTCCCTGCACCTCCCTTGCCATGGGGCTGGTCCGTAAAGGCACAATCAAGCCTGAAAGGTGGTGGTGTTAATACATGAGCTTGATAAATTGTTTTCAAGAGTTTATGTTTTCAAGGAACACTTTTGTTGACATTTTGACTGGCAAAAAATGGAAGAGAAAGTCAATGACATTTTCAAATAAAATGCCCCCTGTTTTTTGATCAGCTATAGTCCAACCCCAATAGGAGGTATCATTTATTTAACACACACTCACATACAGTGTCACTGATGAGCCTAGACCAAGCTGAGGGCAAGAGGCACTTCCTCATGAAGGTGTGAAGTCCCCTGGTCTGCTGACATTGACTTGCAGTGCAATTGGTTTGCAGGTAGAACAGGTAGCCACTGAAGATAGCCCTCAGAACCGAAGCCATGTGATAAGGAAAAGACTGCACGAGAAAGCATCTGACAGCTCAGCATTGCCCTCCCAGCTGAATTTTCATCAAGGTAAAGGCTTCTGGTTCACACTGCGCTTCTCAGAGGGTGTCCCAGGCCAGGTGAATTGTTTCAAATTATGTTGGGCCAATTAAATGTAGAGTTGAATATGATATTTACTGCTTTGACTGAGCGTATGATGGAGAAAAATCGGTAACAACTCGGCAAGACTTCCACTGCTTACAGGTTAAAAGGACTGTGATCTGAAGGCTATGGAGCAATGTTAAGTGATCAGCATGCATATATTTAACTCCTTAAAATGGTCTGCATGAAAGACACTATACCAAAAAACATTGTTTTTGTACTCTGTGTATCCAACTGAATGCTCAAAGGTGAAGAATACTTTTCCCTGAATCCATGCTCAAGCATTTCAAGAGCATATTCACATCTTTCCTTCTTGAATAGCCCAATAAAGGTCAGCATACAATTACATCTTCCTTTCAAAAATATTTTTTTTACTCCTAGAGAGGTTTTTAAGAAACAAGACTAAATTCTGCATGCATCTGACGAACTGGGTATTCACCCATGAAAGCTTATGCTCCAATACGTCTGTTAGTCTATAAGGTGCCACAGGACTCTTTGTCAAGACTAAATTCTGCTCATCATGTCCGTGTAGGCAGCCCTACTGTAGCCAACTAGACAACCCACCTGAGGAAGGCGGGATCCTTTTGGATCCCTGGTCAGAATGTATGCAGCAATCCATCCTGACTTCATGGTTCACTTTAACTGAACTTCAAGATATTATTGTCCCTCCAGGTAAAACTCTGCTGTAAGATAAATATTGACTTCGGCTTCATGTCCTTTTATTTCCTCTCAGATCAATAAATCTTGATGTTCACCTCAGCAGAAGTTAATATCAGTGTATTTCTGTCCTGGTTTTGCCCCCAATTCAGCAAGCTCTTATGCACAACATACAAGTAGCCTTGTCTCTATTCAGCAAATCATGTGAGCACATGCTTATGTCTCATTGACTTCAATAGGAATTAAGCACATGCTTAAAGTTAAACACTTGCTTGAATGCTTTGCTAAATCAGTACCTTTGTTATTTTAAAGTGTGGACATTTGGGGTGCATTTTCTGTTGAGGGTGCATTTCATTGAATATTTTTCCGCTTTAAAAATTACCTCCCCAAGTTGTAAGGCCCGGGAAAAGGATGGGAGTAGGATATAATAGAAGCAAAGAGAGACTGCAACGTGGCGATATTTTAGGTCACCATTCTTGGGGAATTGCTGCAGTTGCCTGTACGGTGGCTCTGTATCTTGGAACTCAATATGGAGCACTCTGGAAGGAGATAGCTGGGGTCTCTCGGACGTGGGATTTTGGAGAACAGAAGTGGCTAGAACTTGTTCCTTGGCTACTTGAACCTTCCTGACATTTTTCAATTAAAACTTGACGGAAATAATGTGTACATTAGACTCATGTTGGCTGGGATCGCTGAAGGGGCTGTAGGGACTGCTTTCTATCAGAATAGGGCTCTGAAAAGCATAAGGGAACAGAAGCAGCTCTGCCAAAGGCTGGTGAATGAGGGAAGAGAAAAGCACTCAAGACATTCAACAGCAAAGAAGACTTGATCAAAGTGAGCCAAGACCAAGCGATAGCTAAGTGGGCACTCAGACACTGCCATTTTAGAATCAAAACAGAATATGGTGATTTACCAGGCTTCTGTTCTGTTCTGTTTCCAAACACAGGGGCCAGGTTACTGAATTATAGTCGGTCTGCAGAGGATTACAGACAACTCCCTGTGGATTATTGTGACTCCAGCAGCATTTCGGAGAGCACATCTTTGATATTGTCAAACAGGGGCCACAGGAGAGGTAGGATTCCACTTTGAAATGGTTACTATGATTTATCCTTGCAGGAGGTCAACTCCACACTGACTTCCAGCTTTCCCTCTGTGCATAAATTGAAAAAGGTATTGAATGGTCAATGTTGTGCCAGCAAACATGCAAATACAAGTTGGCTGATCCTGAAATTTTATTGAAACCACTTTGCTGGTTCTGTTTTGTATGTGGTGGCGTAGGGGGAGCTATGTGTGTAAAAGGCAATTGAAATAGCAGAAGTAAACTGATCCAAAACCACACTCCAGAGCATGGGGGACTAGTGTCTCGGAGAGGTCCTTCCTGGCCTGACTGATGACAAACTTCTCTGGATTGCAGTGGGCTCGTGGGGGAGGGGGTCCGGAGGCACAGCTCTCCTTCGGTGGCAGCATTGCAATACGATTTGTTAATCAGCAGTGGGCAGAGAGAGAGTGGCTGAGCTGAAGCAGGCAGGTAGGCGGGGGGCGGCCTACTGAAGTTTTGCCTTAGACAACAGATTGTCTTGAGCGGGGCTGGGAGTGGCAGAAGGCATCGGGATAGCACTGAGACCCATAGGGTAGCCGGAGGGATCTGCCCATAATTAGACAGGCCCCAGACTGTCTAACTTGGGCCGGAGCTGTTACGGCTCCCAGAGAAGCCCAGGTCTGGAAGAATGTAAAGGGGTCTTACATTCCTTGGGCTGTGAGTTCTGGGCTGCACCTATCAGATGCACAGCACAGAAAGCACCCCTCGCCTCATCACTAAGGTGGGGGAAAGATCTTACCTTCCTATAAGAGAGATGGATACTTAAAGCTCCAAAACTGTGGTCAATATAAACCTACACTAGACCATGGATGCTGCAGAGGGCATGCAGCTCCCACTGATTTTTGTGGGAACCACTACTTATTGAGGTGCTTGAATGCAGATTTAGGGGCTAGCCCCTTTTTGAAAATCTTGTCCGTAATGCTCAGAACCAACGGCTGAGTCCTGTGGGACGGTGCGCACACTCAGTTTCTGTTGACCCCATGGCAGTTGAAGGTGCTCAACACTTTCCAGGAGCGGGCCCTAAAAGCACAGTATATAAAGTAACACCAGTAGACTCGGAGAGTTTGCTAACCGTAGCCATCCTTTCCCAGGATAATATATCCGAGAAAGACATTCTCCTCCCCATGGGGCTATTACAGTCCAGGAAAAGACCACCATGATCAAGGGAGATCCATATCCTCAGTGATCTTTACTAGTATTCCAGCCTGTTCTCTGGAAGCTCATTTGCATTTAAAAATTCATTGTTCATGGGAAGCAATTTCTTCAAGAGCCACATGCTAGTCCTAAATCAGGAATATAGACTGGATGGGACTTCCTGGGTCACCAAGTCCAATCACAAGCAACCCCATCATATAATCCCATGCATAAATTGAATTTGTTTTCTGATGGCTCTTGATAAGTTGTTTCTCCCCACTGCTCCTACTGGAAGGCTGTTGCAGAACAAGGTATGGGCTTGATTTGTGCTAAAAGCATGGCATCAAGGCCTGTGAACAAGTCAGGTTGTCCTACTAGGATGATGAAAAGCGAAGGGTATTTGAAGTGCTCGTCAAAGAATGCATACAGGTAACTTGTCGTGGGCGAGTAGAGACTTGCAAGGCTGTCTTATCAGAAAGGAGTGTAAACATGTGCCCTCCTGAGAACCTTAGTGGGTGTACATCGACACAGCTATGTTGACTTCAATGGGCCTATGTTAACTGATATCAGAGAAGGATCTGGCCTTGATATCAGGCATGTCTCTAAGCCTCTCATTTCTCACTGCCAGCATCTTCACCTCCGAGTCACCCAAAGAGCCTGACTTTGCAATACTGCCATCTGCTGTTTGAGAAAAAACACTTTGATTTCTTTAGTCTCTTTTTTTATAGTTACGTATTTGTTTGTTTTTGCATATGCCATTGTTGCTGTTGTTCACCAGGCTTATGTTTAAATGATTAATTTTCTTAATATTTTTGCTCCAAATGTGTTTAAAATGGTATGACCTCTCTTGTGAGAGATTGGCTCAGATTTTCATTACAAAAGCATCTTTGGGCTAATACCTAGTGGTCTGCAATCAGTCACTTGTCACTATGGATCCTATGTCAATTACCCTACTGCATCTGGGTTTCCACAAGATTTTAATAGTTAGTATTGTGTATCAAGGGACCAGGAATCACACTGTAAGAAAAGACCTGCAGCCTGGCTGTGACTGGCTCAGGTCAGCTACCTCTGTCTCCAGGGGCTCAGACTACAGGGCTATAAAATAGTAGTGTAGACATTCAGACTTTGGCTGGAGTCCAGGCTCTGAGACCCGGCAAGGGGGCCTGAGCTCCAGCCTGAGCCTGAAGGTCTACACTGCTATTTAGAAAAGCTATTTAGAAAATCTGGACTAGCACAAGTCCATGGGGCCGGATGCACTGCATCCGAGGGTGCTAAAGGAGTTGGCTGATGTGATTGCAGAGCCATTGGCCATTATCTTTGAAAAATCATGGCAATCGGGGGAGGTCCCGGATGACTGGAAAAAAGCTAATGTAGTGCCCATCTTTAAAAAAGGGAAAAAGGAAGATCCGGGGAACTACAGGCCAGTCAATCTCACCTCAGTCCCTGGAAAAAACATGGAACAGGTCCTCAAGGAATCAATTCTGAACCACTTAAAGGAGGGGAAAGTGATCAGGAACAGTCAGCATGGATTCACCAAGGGCAAGTCATGCCTGACTAACCTAATTGCCTTCTATGATGAGATAACTGGCTCTGTGGATGAGGGGAAAGCAGTGGATGTGCTATTTCTTGACTTTAGCAAAGCTTTTGATACAGTCTCCCACAGTATTCTTGCCAGCAAGTTAAAGAAGTATGGGCTGGACGAATGGACGGTAAGGTGGATAGAAAACTGGCTAGATGGTCGGGCTCAATGGGTAGTGATCAATGGCTCCATGTCTAGTTGGCAGCCGGTATCAAGTGGAGTGCCCCAAGGGTCGGTGCTGGGGCCGGTTTTGTTCAATATCTTCATCAATGATCTGGAGGATGGTGTGGACTGCACCCTTAGCAAGTTTGCAAATGACACTAAACTGGGAGGAGTGGTTGATACGCTGGAGGGTAGGGATAGGATACAGAGGGACCTAGACAAATTAGAGGATTGGGCCAAACAAAATCTGATGAGGTTCAACAAGGACCAGTGCAGAGTCCTGCACTTAGGATGGAAGAATCCCATGCACTGCTACAGACTAGGGACCGAATGGCTGGGCAGCAGTTCTGCAGAAAAGGACCTAGGGGTGGTTACAGTAGACAAAAAGCTGAATATGAGTGAACAGTGTGCCCTTGTTGCCAAGAAGGCTAACGGCATTTTGGGCTGTATAAGTAGGGGCATTTCCAGCAGATTGAGGGACGTGATCATTCCCCTCTATTCGGCACTGGTGAGGCCTCATTTGGAGTACTGTGTCCAGTTTTGGGCCCCACACTACAAGAAGGATGTGGATACATTGGAAAGAGTCCAGCGGAGGGCAGCAAAAATGATTAGGGGGCTGGAGCACATGACTTATGAGGAGAGGCTGAGGGAACTGGGATTGTTTAGCCTGCAGAAGAGAAGAATGAGGGGGGATTTGATAGCTGCTTTCAACTACCTGAAAGGGGGTTCCAAAGAGGATGGATCTAGACTGTTCTCAGTGGTAGAAGATGACAGAACAAGGAGTAATGGTCTCAAGTTGCAGAGGGGGAGGTTTAGGTTGGATATTAGGAAAAACGTTTCCACTAATAGGGTGGTGAAGAACCGCAATGGGTTACCTAGGGAGGTGGTGGAATCTCCTTCCTTAGAGGTTTTTAAGGTCAGTCTTGACAAAGCCCTGGCTGGGATGATTTAGTTGGGGATTGGTCCTGCTTTGAGCAGGGGGTTGGACTAGATGACCTCCTGAGGTCCTTTCCAACCCTGAGATTCTATGATTCTAAGATTTTTAGCCCTGTAGCCCAAGCCCCACAATACTAAGTTAGCTGACGCAGACTCTGAGTCTTGGTGCTGAGGGGTTTTTATTGCAGTGTAGAGGTACCTACAGAGTTTGTGTCTGGATTCAGAGCCAAACTTCCCCAAAGTTTGTGGCTATTCAGCTTTATTTATTTAATGTAAGTTAACTGTAGATTTCCTAGTTCTTATTGGGTTTTTTTACTGCTTTTGTTGGAATCTAACACTGTATTTTTGTGTTGCTATTTAGAAAGAGGCCTCAATAATAATAATACTCATTTCTGGCTCTGCACCTGATTTTAGCTCCCCCATAATAGGAGGGAATTAGACCCCACTCATCTCTAGCTCATTTCCATTTTCAAATCACTCCCCAACAAACCCTGGTTTGTGTGCTTTGTTATTCAGAGGTATTCACCAAATAGTTTCTGCAAACTATTGGCCAAATATCATGCAAACAGTTCACTTCAGCGTTTTGTATTGCTGGGGTGTGATTGGTGACCTATGTCATGTAACATTTTTTCTCTTCCTTGATCGGATGACTGGAAAACGTTTAAACAGAAGAATAAGGATTATCAGTGGAATAATAAATGCGCCTGTTTGGACACAAGATCCTCATATCCACGCAAATATAGGGATTCCTACACAAACAGCCATTTCCCCAAACTCATTCATCTGAACGTCTGTGAATAGTGAATAACAAGGGCTTCAGATGTGGCTGAACTAAACAGCCAGTCCCAATATATGCGGGGAGGAGAGAGAAGATAGCTCAGTGGTTTCAGCATTGGCCTGCTAAATCCAGGGTTGTGAGTTCAATCCTTGAGGGGGCCATTTAGGGATCTGGGGCAAAAAATGGGGATTGATCCTGCTTTGAGCAGGGGGTTGGACTAGATGACCTCCTAAGGTCCCTTCCAACCCTGAGATTCTATGAATATGAAGGATTAGTCACGGACGCTGTTAATTCAGTGTTCAGCCATCTCTGTCGTGCAGTCATTGATTATGTCCCCCAAACAAGGATACAGGACAGACAGTCCAAATCTTCTCCCTGCCATATTGTCCCAGGATCTAATGCTGTGCACACCTCAGGGGAGGCAGAACTGGGGGGCAGTTGGGGTTAGGGCGCTTGCAATGGAAATATTGAGGAGGGGGGCAGATCTATGTTTCCACCCCCATGTGTTGTTCTGCTGCATTATGGGAATGAATACATGCACTAAATAGGAGGGTGATAGAAGTGAGAGCGGGACGTGGAGGGGCTGGAGCAGCCACCATGGTGCCTGTGATCGGGCTGGGGAGCAGGTGGGGACTAGGCTGGAGCTGGAGCTGGGAGCAACTACACCTGGTGGCTGGCAAAGTGAGACATGAACTGCCAGGACCCCTTTCCCAGCCTGGAGCCGGATGTGCCACCCCACTGAGTCTCAGTAGCTCCTCCTCGCTCCCCAGGCAGAGCACCCACCCCTGCTCCCCATCCCATCCCTCTGCCTCCCTATGTAAAGCAAGCTTTTGCCACCTTTGGCGCTGCTTCAGTGACAGTGATTGTGATATTCCCTTGCTTTAACGTTAGGGAGAGCTCCGCAGGCACAGCGGGCGTGGGACCCAAACCCGAGTGGGTCGAGGACACACAGTAGCTACAAGCTCTTCATTAACAGGTAATCAGTAAAGTTTTTGTCCTTAAAAGATGGACTTTTTTATGACTGCGGGAGGCACAGGGGAGCTAGTGTGCCAATGCTCTGATGTGAAACTACAGGGAGCCAGTGGGTCCGTTAGCCATGTGGTAGCAGACACTGTTCATCTGGAGCCAAATCCTGAAGCCTTCACTGCACTCCTGCTCGGTCCTTCCTCAGAGAAAACCTCTCATTCCCTTCAGGGAGTGTTTTCCTGAATAAGGGCGAAGGGAAAATGGAGCAAAGACTTCAGGGTTGGACCCCCAACTTGTGCTGATGTTACTGTACGAGAGGTCTGATTTATAAGAGACGGGCCCTGATAGGCCGAGTTTGCACTACATGGTTCTCAGAGTAATGTTTAGCTTTTCCTATAGGTTCTCAGGCTGAGTCACTATTTCAACCCCCCTGGATCACTAAAGAGTTAAAGGCAACTGACAGAGGCCACCAGCAGAAAGCTATGGGGCTTGTCTCTACTTGGGGGATCGGCCTCCATTCAGCCATGGGTGGCCAGCAGCCAGTTGTGACTGCTCCAGTTCAAACCTCAAGTTAGACCAGGGACACTGTGATTTGCATCACTGGAGCTAATTCCTTTTGGAAAACAGGGTACGCTGCACCTCTGTCTATCGTGGTATGTCTAAAGCAGGGGGCTAGCATGCTGCAGCTGCAGTTGGGGCTAATTCCAAGTGCAGACAAGGCCTAAGAATGGCTAGCCTCTGAGCATCACAAAGACCAGAATCCCCTATTTACATACCCCTTAATCCATGATAGGTACCCCAGTTAAGCAGAATTCTTGTCCCAGTTAAACAGGAGTTCCTGCCATCAAGCATGATTGATTTAATTCAGACCCATGGGAAGTGTTGCATTTAGATTTCTCCATTAACCATGTCCTGAGTAAACTGATTGAACTTCCTATTAAACAGCCACCAGTTAACCACAATTGCCAGGGCTGTGAGCTACTCCGTGTTCCCCCGTACGTACAATGAGAAATCATTGCAGTGCATGCCCCAGGACAGCAGTGTTTTTTGTGGGGAATTGGTATCATGTATCCACACACTTCATGTGGAGGTGATAGTTACATATTAAATTGACCAGTGTATTTATCACCAGCTCTCTGCCCAATCAACCGTCCCTCCAAGTCAACATGCTGACACTTTAGTTGTCAACTCTGTGGGCCAGAGAAGTGTTTTCTCCTTCTCTGCCTAAAGGTGGAATCACTTCCCAAATTACTATGGTTGAAGGTCTGGGGCCAGGACGGGCAACAGAGTCCTGGGCCCATGACGGGTTTATGATCCCTGACTCTAATCCTGAAGGCCCATAGGCGTGTGTTTTAACTTTACCACATTGAATTCAGTGGGACTACTCAGGGTATTCAAATGAAGCATGCCCATGAGTGTATGCAGGATTGGAGCCTGTACATAAAAATGTCACAGCTTTGAAGTCTGATATATCACCCCCTGCAGGACGAGAAATGGCAGCCTTCTGCCATGAGCAAGGAGAGACTCTCATCTTCCTACTGGACCCACTATGCTTGGCATTGGGCTTCAAACTCAGGACATTTTTATGTCTAGAAAAGCTATTTTAGGTCATTGGCTTTAATTTTTCTCCATCTGAGGCTGGACTGATGGTAAAGATACCTACCAGGCAGTGAGATACAACAAATATTCTCAGGGAAACATTTAAAAACCTTCTGAAACATCTCTCAAATAGATTTGCTGTAATATACATGGTATATACAGAATATATGATAGTGTGGTGGGTATAGAAGTTTGGAATGACTGGCATAGCTCACGCACCACTTTGCCATTTGTTAATAACACAATTAACCCAAACTAATGCCAGAAAAACCTTCATACCTGCAGCTTGCCATTGGCCATTCCCAATATATAACACTGCATATGTATTATATATTTTGCTAAGCATACATTTGTCTGGCAGTGTGGATGACATCAGTGTTTTAAGGGTTAAATCTCCAGTATTGGTGTCATTATCTGGACCTTGATTTTCCACAGCGCTCAATATCTGTTAATTACACTGACAATTCCCTTGATTGTCTGAAACCTCAATTATTTGATTAGATTCAATGTCTCTCATCCTGAAAATAGCCTATAGAACAGGGGTGGGCAAACATGTTGGCCTGAGGGCCACATCGGGAAATAGAAATTGTATGGTGGGCCATGAATGCTCACAAAATTGGGGTTGGGGTGCGGGAGGGGGTGAGGGCTTGGTTGGGGGTGCAGGCTCTGGGGTGGGCCTGGGGACGAGGAGTTTGGGGTGAGGAGGGTGCTCTGGGCTGGGACCGATGGGTTTGGAGAGTGGGAGGGGGATTAGGGCTGGGGCAGGGGTGCGGGAAGAAGTGCAGGTTCTGTCTGGGGGTGCGGGCTCTGGGGTGGGGCTGGGGATGAGAGGTTTGGGGTACAAGAGGGAGTGCTTAGGAGCCAGAGCGGGACCATGCCATGGTTTCTGGGAGCCACGTGGAGAGGCCCCTGACCTTCGCCCCGGTTGGAGCACCGGAGCAGGGCCTAGCCGCGTGGTGCGGCCCCCAACCCAGCGCCCCGGCCAGAGCACTAGAGCGAGGCAAGCCCCAGATCCCGCTCCTGAGCGGGAGCTCGCGGGCCGTCTTAAAACCGCTCATGGGCCGGATCTGGCCCGCAGGAGTTTGCCATAGTTTTCCCACCCCTGCTATAGAAAGGAATGAAGAATGGTATCCTTTCCCTGGTTGTTTTTTAACCACCCTGTAGAATGTAATAGAAAATGTCATCCTTGCTGTAGATTTCTCAAGGATAATTCAAACAACCTGCAGCCAAATCCTCTGCTGATGTAAATTGGCAATAGCTTCACTGACTTCAGTGGGGCTATGATGATTTCCAGAAACTAAGGATCTGGCTCAGTCAGTATAGAAATGAACACATCCTCTATTTAAATCCTATAGGCTTTTAGATTAATTTCTGTAGAACCTTCATAGTTTCATCTATATAACACTTTTCTGTAGGGGCCATGCCATGTAGATAATGGAGATTGTCCTTTATTGCATAAGACAGTGCCACTCAAAGACTTTTAAACTCTCTGTCCGTTGCTTTGGATACGCAATCCGAAATACTGCTCACTCCTTTGAAGATCAGCAAGTGCTGTGGACGAAATCCCTGCTGGGGCTCAGAAGAATGACAAGGCCAACCTTCTGAGTTTAGGCTCTACCTTCTCGGTGTCTGCCAAGGACTCGTTAGCAGCTGCTGCGTCTCTGAGGTGCTTGTTCCAAAGGAAAGAAAAGGTGACTAGTGAAAATGAGTGCGCTGATTGCAAAATGTAAAGCCTGCACAGACACCTGCCCCCAACGGCGTAGGGTCTATTGGATAGCTGACTCAGCTCATCAGAATGGCCTCCCATAATGGCCAAGCCCAGAAGGGGCACCACAGGATCTGGGTGTGATAAAGAGCTCAGTCTGGCAGTCAGATTCCCAGAGATGTCGATGAGAGCTTTGTCTGCATAAGGACTAGGAGCTGTAGGACTGAACCCTAAAAGGTCAACTTTCCCTCTTGGGGTTCTAGTCATGCTTGCTGTGACCAGTAATGTAAACTAAGGGGTGTTTCCATCAGTCACCTTATCTGTGCCTTCAACACATCAGAGAAGGGCTGGATCCAAAGCCCATTGCAGTCAATAGGGATCAAAGAGCTGTAGAACAATCCCATGTTGCTCTTCTTTTACAATATACACCCAAGCAGAAGGCATAGCTGAGAGGTTAACACACCGATGGGGTAGTCGGGTGAGCTTGGAGCTATTGGTAGTGCCACCGTTAAGGTGTTGTATAACCTGTGGCTATGAATGTCCGGTCTGTAAAATTGGGATGGTGATACTTGCTTAGCAGTCTGAGCATAGAAGCGGAGGAATAAATGAACCATCGGGATTTAGCTCCCCTTTCATCCTCAGCTGTGATTGAGGATGGTATCCTTGTGCTATGGAGAACAGAGGGGGTCAGCCTCCAGAACTGTCAATCGCCCAGCTGCATGTGCACAAACACAGAGGAGCCTTTCGCTATTTTAATTTGGGTGGTTTTGTTTGCATAACGCTGCACCAAAAGATGCTGGCAAGCAGATTTCTGTGGAGCTTGGAAATCAGAGCTGTAATGAGGGCAAGGCGAGTGAGGCACTCGCCTCGGGCATGCATACCTGAGGGGTGCAGAAGGGTCCTTCTTGCCTCGCAGGGGCGGCTCCAGGCACCAAGAGTTGCAAGTGGCAGGGAGCGCAGGCCGGTCAGTTTGAGGGTGGCAGTCAGGCAGCGTTCGGCAGCATGCCTGTGGGAGGTCCGCCGGTCCTGCGGCTTCGGCGGCAGGGACGCTGAAGGCACGGGACCAGTGGATCACCCACAGAAACGCCGCCAAACGCTGCCCGACTGCCATGCTTGGGACGGCGAAAAACAGAGCCATCCCTGTTGCCTCGGGCACCAAAATCCCTAGTTACGGCTCTGTGGGAAATACATTTCTCTTTTAGGTCTCCTTTTCAGGTCACTTGATTTCTTTCATGCCAGGTCCATTCTTCAGTCTTCCTCTAAGCGACTCAAGCCTGCATGGCCCCTTGGGCTGCTGCTGTTGCTGTCCTCTTTCTTCTGTCTTTCAAATCAGTGCTGCTGCTCCCAGAGAATTCAAATTTCCTTCTGTCTCGAGCCTGAGCAGTGGCAGGGTTTTAAAGATCAAGAGCCATCTTGCGTCAGCACTTGGAGCTTGTTAGAGAGAGAAAAATAATTGTTCTACAGGGGAATTTAGATTTGAATAGTGTTACCTTTTTTGTGTGGTCAGATTCGTAATTGGAATCCAATAATCGCACAACGAAACACTTTGCAAGAGAAAAGAAAGAGAGAGTGTGAAGTGGATAGGCAGGCAAGCTATTATTTATTTACTGTTTATATGACAGTAGCACCCCAGAGTCCCCAGTCATGGATCAGCCCCCACTGCGCTAGGTGCTGTCCATACGTAGCACAAAAAGATCGTCTGCCCGAAACAACTGACAATATAAGTATAAAACAATAGTGAAGGAAAGATAGAAAAACTATTGTGCTTCTCTGGATAGTTCTGCAGAGTCAGAGGGATTGTTTGATAATACAAAACAACCCCCAATCCTGGAATTCTTTAACACCCAGCGCACTCAAACAGGTCACTCCTAAGCCCCTGCGCCCCTCCAGCATGGCTCTTTGCCAGGGAATGCGCAGGAAAGGGGGACATAGGGCTGCCTAAACTGGTCCCATCCCTTTCAGCCACTGGAGGAGTGTAAAGGGTAGGGCTCAGCAGTGCTTTCCCAGCCTACAAACAATTTTGAGAGTTCAAAAATTTTCCATTTCTGCAGCAGGGTGAAACTGGGGCCTTTTTGTGCAAAATGAGGGTGCAAGCTGCTCCCTGATATAGCCAATAGGACTCACCTGCAATGTAGAAGAGCCAGGTTCATGTCGCTGCTTTGCTGGGTGTGTAGAGAGAGCTGGGATTTTCAGAATATGGATGAATCATTTTATTAACTTTCTAAATTGCTTTTCCCCAGTTTTCAGGGCCAGAATTTATCATTCTGTCCAGTGAACCACCAGTGACCTTACAACTGCCTGGATCCATCGTGGTAAATATGAATGTTTGGAATTTTGGCCTGATCTGGTGTCTCTTAAATGAAATCTCCACGCTACCCTGTAAGACCTGCCTTTAATTCCCAGGCCAATATTCCCCGTAATGGGAGTCCTACAGAGGTAGCATTCTGAGCCCCTAAAGTCAGGTGAGCACCTCACATTGCTACGTCGTGATCCCTGTTGCTGCCGTCAGAGTGAAACTGACCATCAGGCCTCAGTTAGGGAAGGCCATTTTGATGCAAAACTTTGAGGAGGTGGATAGATGTCCTCTGAGATTACACAGCACATCATGTACACTATGCTGCCTATGCTAAAGCAGTGAACACCTGTAGTGTACTTCCCGGACAAAAAACTTCATTAAGCTGGAGCTAAGGCTGAGAGCGCATAGCAGGGATGTTGTGGTAAAAATCATGACAGGAATATCAGGGTTATGAAATAAACAAGTACTGGAAACCCAGGAGCTAAAGTCCAACTTGAAGGAACTCCAGATGCTGTCTGGAAATGGTTGGTTGTGTGCCTGGGGACTCCGTACATTTTTGAAAAGTTGGAAATGCTTGTGACATGACTAGGCAGCAGCAGGCCTTGCAACTGATTCCCTTCAGCTGGGCCATGGGACCAGGAGACCCAGAGACCAGGAATCCATCAGGTGTTTCTGCATGAACACAGCACTCATTCTCAACTCTCCGGTTTGTGTTTTCAGACTAAAAAAGGGAAATCCTATTTGTCTCAAAGGGACCTCAATGTGATTCTGCTCAGCGGGCAGTGCCTCGAGGTGAAATGTGATATCAAATCGAAGGCGAGAGATGTCTTCAATACGGTCGTGGCCTACGCAAACCTGGTGGAACATTTCTACTTCGGCTTAGCTTACCTGAAAGGTACGTGGCCATGTCTAGCGGCTGTACAGTGGCTCATTACTACAGGAGTCATGCTAGTCCAGGGTCTCAAACTCAAATGACCACAAGGGCCACATGAGGATAGTACACTGGCGCAAGGGCCGCATTACTGACACCTCCCACACGCCGCCCTCGGCCCCGCCCCCACTCCACCCCTTCCATGAGGCCCCGCCTCTTCCCACCCCTTCCCTGCCCCCATTCCAACCCCTTCACCAAAATCCCCACCCCAATTCTGCTCCCCGGGGGTGCAGGAGGGGTGTGGGGTGTGGTGGGGGGCTCAGGGCAGGGAGTTGGGGTGTGGGGTGCAGGAGGGGTGAGGAGTGCAGCAAGTGGCTCAGGGCAGGGGTGCAGGGGGGCTCAGGGCAGGGGGTCGGGGTGCAGGAGGGGTATGGGGTGCGGGGGGGTCAGGGCCTCAGGGCAGGGGGTTCGGCTGCAGCAGGGAGGCTGGGCAGCCTGCGGCTCCCCTGCCCCCTGCGTTTACCAAGAGCAGCTCCGGCCGGCGCGCACTGGGGGTAGGGCAAGCTCCATTGGCCGGGAACGGGGAACCGCGGCCAATGGAAGCTTCGGGGGAGGTACCTGGAGGAGTGGGCAGAGAAACACACAGACGCGGGGGCAGGCCCTGCCCCCAGTGCGAGCCAGGCTGTAGCTGCTCTAGGTAAACGTGGGGGGGGGGCTGCGGGGAGCTCGCGGGCCGCACAAAATAACCTCGCAGGCCGCATGCGGTCCCCGGGCCGCGAGTTTGAGACCCCTGTGCTAGTCTGTACTGATGAATGTGAGTGGAACCCTTTGAGCTCCTCAGGTGGAAGGCATTTTAGAAGTTCAGTTTCAAACAGGATTAAGCCCCTCTGGTGTAAACCATGTCCACTGCAGGAGTGTGCACCAGTGCAGCTACATGATCTCGGTGTAGATAAGGCCTTAGATCCAGACTTATCCTGAGGTAGGGCAGAGCCATGCTGCCCCATCAGGAGTTCTAGGAAGCTCTGTGCTTCAGGCAGGCCACATGCCTCCAAAAGCTTCCTCGTCTGGTTGGGGTAGTGCAGTCTCAGCTACTCCCCTTAAAAAGCCCACCCCTGGCCCTTTGGAGTGGCTAGCGCCCACGAAGCACTGGTGGGGAGCAGTCCATGTACTCAGAGCATGAGGATTGTGTGAAGTGTCAGACTCTTTATGCCCTCCCCACCTCTTGAGTCTCAACAAAGGGCCAGCCCCATCAAACATCTGGCTAACTGTACAGGGAGTTATAATATAAATGGAGATATGCCAATCTCCTAGAACTGGAAGGACCTTGAAAGGTCATTGAGTCCAGTCCCCTGCCTTCACTAGCAGGACCAAGTACTATCCCCTGACAGATTTTTTTTCCCCCTAGATCCCTAAGTGGCCCCCCCAAGGATTGAACTCACAACCCTGGGTTTAGCAGGCCAATGCTCAAACCACTGAGCTATCCCTCCCTCCCCTTGGGTATTTTCAGGGTGGAATAAGTCATGAATAACCATCATGGAGGGCAGGGTGGTCTGTGACTCTCTGAGCCCTTCCTGGCAATCTGCTGAAGGGGTGGATGAAAAGCTGTAGAATTCTGCTCTATCGCATGGTCTCCTTCTGCTTTTCTCATCACGGAACCTCAAATTCTCATTTCAGGTAAAGAGTTTTTCTTTTTGGACGATGAGATCAAACTCTACAAAGTGGCCCCAGAAGGTTGGAACGACCAACCCAAGAAGAAAACTTTCATCATTAACTTCACACTCTTTCTGAGGATAAAATTCTTTGTCAACCACTTTAACGTGATCCAGTAAGTGCCAGGGTCCTGTCGGCAGCCAAAGAGGAGGGTGGCGTTTAATATTGGGGTTCGAAGCTCTTGTGACATTCCCAGTCTCTCTCTTGTTTTCCAGACATGGTCTGACAAGGCATCAGTTTTACTTGCAGCTTCGTAAAGATATTCTGGAGGAGCGGCTGTACTGCAATGACGAGACCTCCCTGCAGTTAGGTGCTTTAGCCTTGCAGGCAGAACTTGGAAATTATGCTCCTGAGGTACGGTAAATAATACACCTCTTCTCAGAGGTGTCCGCCATCAGCCTGTGTGGGTTTCCCCATCATTTACGATTAAGATGCAAGTTAAATGGCACCTTGACTTCAATTCTGCTGGCATTTCTCAGTAGAGTGAGTGAACCCCAAAGGATTCACATTTCAGATTCAGATTAGTTGTCCCTAAATGTTGCCTGACTATGCAGCACTGGTGAATCTGCCAAGCTTGACTGGAAATCTTGGAGACCGGCCCTTCTTGGGAGATTCCTGGTACTTCCTGCTCGCGTGGTAAGGCCAGAAATCCCAGAAGATCTCCAGAGTAATTCCAGCCATGGCTACAACTCAGAAGCGCAGAGGCGCTTGCAGAGCTGAGAAAATAAGGAAGAGATGGAAATTGAACATTTGAGCCCCTTTGCCATTTGGGCTGGGTTGTAGGAAGAGGCAAAGGTACAGGGATGTCAGTGCAGATATTTCTGAACCAGTTGTCCAATCACTGGGTGTAATAAATGATGTTTTTTTCCATATAAAAAGAGCAATGGTTTAAGTCCAGGGCCAGATCTCCAACTGGTGTGGCTCCATCACCTGAAGTGGAATTACATTGATTCATACCAGCTGAGGATCTGGCTCTCAGTCTCTGTTTTCCTTAATCTAATATAAAAGCCAAGAAAGAACAGAAATAAAGTCCCCATGATAGGGATCTCTCTGGGAGTGCTGTCCTCCCCTGTAACAGCTGCAGCAACTCTGAGAACAGAATGGCTGCTGTCTCTGGCCACAGGCAGTTTTAGAATTTAAAGGTGCAGTACACACAGAACAGAGGCACTACATGTTGCTATGTACACTGGACAATATAGATAGAGTTTCCAGACTACAGTGTAGGCTATATTCTGCATTGTCTTATGCAGTTGTCTTGGCGAACGAAAGGTGGAAGAAGGGCAGGGGACCTCTCTTCCTCCCTCTCCCAAGAACACCTGAACAAGAGCCAGACAGAATGGGGCTAGTTTCCTGAAAGCATGTTGGGGGCCAGCTGACACAGAACTAATGGTGCTCCAAGAGCAATGGAAGCCAGGGCCTCTCTCCTCATGAACCAGTTAGTACCCAGAGGCAGGCATGCAGGGGGAGAGATGCTGCACACTTGTGCAGTGGATGTGAGAAGCCGTGCTCCTCACACTCTCCTGAGGCAGTCTCCTTGCATCTGCCCGTTATGGCTCTGCATCCCGTCCCTCCTGACACGCCTCCGGCAGCAAAAGCCAGAATAGGGCCCCACACCATGTGCGATGTTGCACGCTGGAGATCGCTGCATCTTCCCTTCGACAGCTCTTCCCCTTTTGTGTGAACTGTATTTTCAGACCTATCTACAGCGCCTTGGGAACTAATCTTTCCCCCTTTCATTTCTCCATTTCCCTCCCGAAGATGCGTGGGAAGAACTATTTTCGCGTTGAAGACTACGTTCCCGCGAGCCGGATACAGAAAATGACCCTGGCGTGCCTACAGCAAGAACTCGCCAAGCTGCACCGCATGAACCACTCCCTCTTTGAAGATGAAGCTGAGCTGGAATTTTTAAGGGTATCCTCCAATGCGTCCGCCTTTATTTATTTATTTTGCAGTAGAAGGGCCCGGTCTCTTTCTCCTCGGGCTGTCGTTTCCCTGTCGCCGGTCTGATATGACATCAAAAAGTTGGCAGAACATGTGTGCAAGCTGAGAGTACGTACTCGCAGGTGAGGGATAGAAATCCTTTCAAAGACATTGGAGTTAGCAAAGCAGCCATGGAAAAACCAGGACATTCAGAGTTATGGCTAAACTGACAAGACACCTAAAGGCTTATTGCGGTTACTCTGTTGCTATGCACTCCTACTTTTCTCCTGCCTTAAGTGCGAGTGACGGGGGAGAGGGACCGGGGGTGGAGAGGAGCAAGTGGCGGGTGGGGCCTCAGGGAAAGAGGCTGAGTGGGGATGGGGCCTCAGGTGGAGCATGGGCGAGGCCATAGAAGGGAGCAAAGCCTGGGCGGGGCCTCAGGGGGAGGGCTGGAGAGGGGTGGGACCATGGTCCAGGTTCTGGTGGCTCCCCCACGTCTAGGGAGCTTCTGGTACTTCTGCCTGGCAACCATAATGGTCCCCTTCCGAGTGTGGGCCATTGGTGCCATTGTAAACCCAGTACTGCCTCAGAACCTCCTTTTTCAATGTATCTGGTACAACCAGATCCATCTTGTACCTGTATCTATCACATGCTAGTTTCTCCCATCTCCTATACAATATTTCATCTCCAAACTTTCCCATTGTGGCCAGAAAGCTTTCACTGTGGTAGTGTGAGGGAATGCTACTCTCCAGGGTTGCTGCATTTGCCAGTTGATTTTCCAATCACACACTCTCCTGATAGTAGGATCCTCTCTTGGGGAAAATTTTAGTTGCTCTGGGATCCATTCCTGCAACCCCCTCCTCATTGTTGCAGTGGATGAACTCTCTGATCGACCTTGTATTTAGCTGTGACACACTGGGTACCGTTCCCAGACCTGGAGAAGACCCCCTGTGTAGCTCGAAGCTTGTCTCTCTCATCAACAGAAGTTGGTCCAATAAAAGATATTACCTGGCCCACCTCGTCTCTCTGATATCCTGGGACCAACATGGCTACAACACCACTGTTTGTCTAGATGTGAGTTATCTGTGTGTGCAATTTTTAACTTGTATTCTCCCTCCCCTTACATCTGAAAGATCTGGGGTCAGAGTTTCTCTGAACATTAGCCATTTTGCTGCAGTGACACATGCCTTTATTTATATAATCAGTTCAGCTGAGTTGCTGCTTAATTGTGTTAGTTTATTGTCTAACACTGTCACTGGAATTGATTACATGGGCTGATTTCGCTCTCTCTCTTCTGCCACTCAATTCCATGTGGAACATAGGGCCTTCACCGCTGCCTTCCATCTCTGCAGGTCTCCTACTGCCGTCTTAGCGTCTTCTCATGTCATTTTGATAGCTTTCAGTTCTGCTTCTATTGTGCCTTTCCATATTATCCTTGGTCTACCTCGTCCCCTCTTGCCCTGAGAGTTCCAGTCCAACATGTCTCGTTATATTATTTGGTCTTTCCTCCGTGTGTGTCCAAGCCATCTCAATTTTCATTCCATTGGTTTCTGTTTTGTTGTTCTCCAGAGTTCTTCATTTGTGATTTTTTTTTTTCTGGTCACCTGATACTGAGGATTTTATCTGAGGCAGCTGTTTATGAGAACTTGGAGTATAGATAGCAAGGTCTTAATAAATCTCCAAGTTTCTGCACAATATCGTAAGATGGTGTTAAATCTTCAAAGTTTAGTTTGGAGAGCAAGATTTCTGTTTCTCCAGGTCAGCTTTAGAGTTACAAAGGCATGTCTGGCTTTCACTGTTTTGGCTTTATGCCTTCATCTGTTTCACCTGTTGTACTTACAGTGCTGCCAAGATACGTGAATTATCAGACCTCTTCTCCATTAGCTGCAGGAAGTATTCCTGGTGTTTCATGTTTGTTGATTCTTATGGTATTAGTTTCCTTGGTGATGTTTAATGGCCATCTGTAATGGTCCCTCGCTCTCCCGCTCGGAGGGAGGCCACTCAGGCTGGTCCTGTCTGGCCCGGACCAGAGTCTGCAGGACAGCCAAGAGCCCACAGTAGGGCTGGGTGATTAATAGTCCCTGTCAGGCTTTAGCCTGGGTTTGGGTAGCTCAAGTAGTCAACCCTTAAACAGAGTCTATCCGGGCTGGCTGGGGCCTGGGCGGCGCTCAGGCAGCCAGCAACCAAACCAGTGTATCAGGACTGGCTTTGGCCTGGGCGGAGCTTAGGCAGCCAGCAAACAAAACAGTCTCTAAGGGTAAGGAAAGCTCCTCTTCAGAGCTAGAGCCTCCTTGCACAGGGTAGGGGGTCAGCCACATTGGGGTGGGGTGGCAGGGGGATGCAGGCCCACCCTACTCCACCACGTCCCAGCCCAGGGCCCTGGCAGGGGCAGAATCGGCTCTCCCTGCATTAGCTGGGATCCAGCCGCAACACGCCGACTGGGCCACACCTGGCTCTGCAGCCGGCTGCTCCGGGGCTGCCCCGGGGCCACTTCCTGCCACTCAGGGGTTCGGTACCTCTAGCCTTCAGCCTCTTCTGGCTCCTCGGGGTAAATGGCAGCAGGCACTCCGGGCCAGTCCTCATCGGCGTCTGTGGATTGGGCACCGCCCGGCGAGGGTTCCTCTCGGGGACAAGGCTGAACTGGCAGAGCGTGCTTCTCCTCCTACTGTGCTGCAGGGCCGGCCTTTTATATTTCCGGCAAAGGGGGTGGGGCGATCTAGGGGTGTAATGGTTCCTTGCTCTCCTGCTCGGCCTCACTATATCATCCCATCATGCATAGCAAATCCAATGAAGAAAAGTAGCTCTGTTAGTCTGTGTTTCAATGACTACATCTGTATGAAGTGTCACCAACATGCGATACACATGGTGAAAAAGTTAGTGCATAAAGCAAGGACATGCAGATTCTTCCTCCAAATATGAAATGGGATTTAAACACTAAGGCCAAGATTTGGCTACTGGTTTTGAAGGCCTCAGATTTTGGGTGCCCAGCTTGACCCATCATAAAGGGTCTTGATTCTCAGAGGAAAGATGCTGAGCATGTTCTGAAAACCAGGCCCCTTTAAAGTGACTCATGTTGGTCTCCCAAAATCTTTTGAGAAGCTTGGGCTGAGAGGCTGGATTGGCCTGCTGGAGAATGGACTAGATCACAAGTTCTCAGCCTTGCTTTGGCCTACAACTCACAAAATGGATGAAAAATCACCCTGTGGCTTGCCATATCCCACCAACCCTTTGCAAGGGATTGTGAGATTTGGGTCACAGGATAATTGTTGAACATGTTGTGGCAGGGTGAGGACGTGTAGAGATGTTGTGGGGAGGGCTTGAAGAATAAGGGGACAATTGGGTGCTTCTCCCACTCTACGCCAGCCTACATACTCAGCTCCAGGGCAGGGACAGTGCTGGTCCCCCTGGCTGCGGTGCTGGCTCCTTGAAGCACTGCTCCCACTCCCCTGGAGCTGAGCCTTGTGTAGGAAGGGCATGGGGCTGAACAACTGCTCTGGAATTTGGTGGAGTCCTGGTGGGAACCAAATTTCTCTTTCCAAAGCTGCTGTCAGGCTTGGCATGCACTTTAATTACAGTTTAGGGAGCCCCAGAGCTGAAGCTTCTGGTGAGTCAGTAGCTTGTAATGTATATTTTTTTTTTTAAAAAAGAAAGAAGACCCATGGGGCAGTAGCTCCGAGTGAGATTATGGAAGGCAGAGAGCTGTTTTTATCTTGACGCTAAGATTTCCAGAGGTTCTTTACGATGCATAAAGCAAATCCCACAAGCACATCGTGCCGGGGCAGCCTTGACTCCTGATACCAGTCTCTTAGCAGTTTTAGCACTATCAGTGTGTTTGCTGCATTTTGTATTGTTTTGGTTTGATCAGGGGAAAAAAGGCCCAGAGAAGAAGGAACAAAACTGAATGTTCATGGAGCGGCATTAACCCCCGAGCAGACTTCTGCTCAGGAATCTGCACTGTGTCTAAATAGCAGTGATACTGAACACATGCATCCATTGTAATTGTCAGAGCACTGTACAGACAAGGAACGAGTCCTCAACAGCCTCCCCTGTGAGGCAGGAAGGGAAGGGTTACGGCCATTTTACAGATGGGAAACTGAGGCAGGGAAAGGTGACATGACATCCCCTAGATCAGATGGTGGGTCAGTGAGAGAGCTGGGATGAGAATTTTGAATGGCTTTCCAAGGCTTAAAGAGAGTAAAAGCACTCAGGGGAACCACTGCTCCCTATCTCCCCTCCTCATCGTCTGCCTGGGTTCCCCTTGGGCTTGCTCCTTTCTGCTCACGTCCTGGGATCGCAGCACTGGGCTCTGTGATATTTAGCATGCATTGCACATAACGCTGAGTAAGTGCACCCCTCTCCCTCTCTTCAAAGGTGACTCAGCAACTCCCAGAGTATGGGGTGCTGTTCCATCGGGTGTCCCAAGAGAAGAAGACAGCCGGAGGAGACACTGTCCTGGGAATCTGTGCCAAGGGCATCATTGTGTACGAGATGAAAAACCACACCAGAATTGCCAGTTTAAGATTTCAATGGAGGGAAATGGAGAGGATTTCAGCTCATGTGAGTGTGATCCCAATGAACCCCACCCCCTCCACACTGGGTTACTCCCCCTCGGTCTGTTCCTTTGGTAAATACAAACATCTACTTCAGAGCCATGCTCAGAATCATTATGCACAAGACATGCCCATTTTTGACCCAGTTCAAAAAACATTGGGATCCAGCCGTGGGGTTCTGAGCATCCTAATGCTCAGTGATGGTTGGATTTTGAGTTCTGATCCACTTCTAGGAGCTGATGTTCACCCCCTGTAAGACTGCGTAACCTAGACCTGGGGGACATTTTTCATGCAAAACCCTTTTTGGACAAAAATTAAAATTGAGGTCAACCAAAACAGTTCACAAATTTGAGTCAATTTCAGTCGGGGGAGGGAAGGAAGGTTTTTTTTTTTGGGGGGGGGGGAAATGTCAGCATTTTTTGTGTTGGAATTTCCCCCACTTTTCATAGATTCCAAGGCCAGATCTTGGAGAAAAATATCCTATAAAACTATGTGAAAATGTGTTAACACCCCCCCGTCCCCAGAAATGAAACAAAATATTTCATTTGACCCCAAATTAATTTTTTTTTTTTTTTACTTTTTTGGTTCGGCCACTAAACTGAACAATCAGCTATTCACATGGCTCTCACATAGCCCTCAGCATGGGCCATAGCAAAGGGATTCTATCAGACAGCTGGTAGCCTGCTGCTCTAACCCATATCCATTTCTCCCTCCCCTCTCCTCTCCGCCTTTCTTTTTTTGATCCATCTGCTACAGTATTGGGCCACTGTGGCAATTGTCCCTTCCTCTCCCAGATCCCTCTGTCCCCCTGCCTCTCTATATGCTAATGTGCTATGAACAGTGTTATGGGACTGCAATAACACTCCCCACCCTGCCATGGCATTATGATATTAGAAGTGTATCAGCCAATCACCACGCAGCCATCCACTCCCTTCCCACCACTAGCCTGCTTGCCTCTTTAATGCATTTGCAGTCTGCAGTCCGACTGGCTAAAAACGTCATGATTCCTAGGTCCAAGTTTTGTCATCGCTAGTGATCCTGCTGCCACTGAAGTCCATGTCAGAAGTCCCACTGATTTCAATGGATGTCAGGATAGGACCCAAATGCAAATGAGTGACACCCCACTCAATCATATCAGAGTTGTGGAAGGAGTTCATTGCACTTATAGAACATACACCCAGGCCACATATATGCCTGGACAAACTAATATGATTCTATCGGCAAGCTGTGCATTCCTTCGGGTAATGTCCTGGGTGGAATATAAAATGAAAGGTGCATTTTTATTTCCTTTAGAGAAAAAAGTTCACGATCGAAAGCAACTTCAGTGGCAAAAAACACACGTTCGTCACTGACACGGCAAAGACTTGTAAATATATCCTAGACCTCTGCTCTGCCCAGCACAAATTTAATGCCCAGATGCATTCCAGGCAGCTTCGTCAAGCTTCGTCTGGTGAGTGCCATAGATACTGTCTGTCACATGGGGAATAGGCGAGAGCAGGTTTGGTAAGGAATGGAGGAAGCTCAAGGAGAGGAGAGATGCCAGCTGGATAAGGCACTGAGCTGGGAATCAGAAGATCTGGGTTTGCCATTTGGCTGCACCACAAACTTCCCATGGGCCTTGTGCAATCAGTTCATCTCACTCTTATTCAACTGTCCCTCTAATGTTTCCTGACCTCACAGGGGTTGGGGGTCTGTGAGGCTGAATTAACATCTGGGAGGTGCTCTGGTGACGTGTGCCATAAAACTAAGTTAGTATGAAAAGCTTTATTATACTTAGCTGCAGGAACCCTGCTGGGAATTTTGAGGACAACAGATCAGATCTAGCCCTGGTGCAAGCAGAGACATGTTCCATAGCAGTCAATGGCTGTTGTGCCTACTTGTGCAAGGGCTGAATTTGGTCCATTAGGAGTTTTTATCTGAGTGAGAACCAAAAGTGAGGTTTACTTGGTCCTGTTTCGGCGCAGGGGGCTGGACTTGATGACTTCTCAGGTCCCTTCCTGCCTGACATTTCTATGATGTTATGATTGTTATATAGCACTCTGCATCCACAGTTCTCAAAGTATTCTGCAGAGGTGGGTACATGTAATATAGGTGGAAACTGAGGCAGAGGCGAGAGGGAAATAACTTGGCCAACGTTTCACATACCTCTGTTGATTTCAGTGGCGCTACACCGATTCACACCAGCTGAAGATCTGGCCCACTGACTTCAATGGAGTAATGCCAATTTCTGCCAGCTGCAGATTTGACCCTGTGAGTCAGAACCCCAACTCTCATACAAGTAGGGTGACCAGATAGCAAGTGTGAAAAATCAGGACAGGGTGGGGGGGGGGTGTAGGGGTCTCAGTTGGCGGCGGGGTGGTGGGGCGCCAGCCCGCCTCGCTGTACTCGGTTAGTTAGATTGGGGAATCCGTAGTCTTGGGCCCGAACACCTCTGGTTGGGTCCTGTAAGCGGTAGAGGCTAAGCCCTGACCCTGAGTCAAGGTGGGCAGAAAGCAAGTGAATTGTCTGAGGCTCAGCTCCTCAGGCCGGGGCTGAGCACAGCGTTCAATAGGCCCAGGCCCTGGGTCAGGGTGGGCAGTAGGTAGTTCAGGGCTCAGGCCCCCAAGCAGGGGCTGAGCAATCAGTGAGCCAGTGAGCCCTGGCCCTTGGTCAGGGCGGGGCAACAAATAGTTCAAGGCTCAGGCCCTCAAGCAGGGGCTGAGCCCTCAATGTAGGTTGTGGCAAGCCCAGGCCCTGGCTCTGGAGGACCTGGGAGAGGGGGAGGCTGCCACCCACACATTGGGTGACAGGGGGGACGCAGGCCCACCCACTCCACTGCGTCCCAGCCCGGGGCCCTAGCAGCGGCAGACGACCCGCTGCTGTGTCAGTGGGGATCCTGGCCGCAGCACTGACATGGATTCTGGCCACGGTGCAGCCAGACTGGGGTCGGCTGCCCCCGGGCCACTTCCTAACTCCCCCTCGGGCGGTACCTGAGTCCAGGGGGTGTCTTTGGCGGGTTCCAGCCTCATGGGCTCCTCGTCAGACTCGCGGTCACTCGGCAGGCCCGGCCACTCCTCCGGGCAGGGGCCGCTCGGCAGGCCCGGCCACTCCTCCGGGCAGGGGCCGCTCGGCGGGCCCGGCCACTCCTCCGGGCAGGGGCCGCTCGGCGGGCCCGGCCGCTCCTCCGGGCAGGGGCCGCTCGGCGGGTCCGGCCAGTCTTGGCAGGTACCTGGGGCCACAGGGGTTTCCCAGTCGCGAGCTAAGCTGGCCGCGTCTGGTCTCCCCGGTGGCTGCTCTTCTAGTGAGCTCCGCAGGCCCGCCTTTATACTTCCGGGTCGCGCTGGTCTACTTCCAGGTCGTGGCCTGTCTCTTGGCGGGGCGGGCCCAGAGCCTCCTGGCCCCGCCCACTCTGGCCACTGGGCCGGTGCTTCACTCTGCGGGTGGTGGGGTGCCAGCCCGCCTCGCTACAGGGGGTAATAGGTGCCTATGTAAGAAAAAGCTCCTAAAATTGGGACTGTCCCTATAAAATCGGGACATCTGGTCACCCTGCATACAAGTGTGCTAGCCATTAGATCAGACTGCCCCTCCCTCGAGTGGAAGTGTTGCATGCTGGGCAATGAGGTTATCATGGGCACAGAATGGTTAATATTTCCAAAATTCTTTCATAGGAGACAAAGTTCTTGTTGCACAATTTAATTAACAGGAAATCACTCTGCAGAGGTGTTAGAAACTAGCAGAAAGGAGGCTTATGTCTAGGTCCCTACAAAATTCACAGCCATGAAAAATGCATCATGGACTGTGAAATCTGGTTCCCCCTGTGAAATTTGGTCTTTTGTGTGCTTTTACCCTATACTATACAGATTTTAAGGGGAGGGGGAGGAGACCAGTGTTTCTCAAATTGGGGGTCCTGACCCAAAAGGGAGTTGCAGGAGGGGGGGGTCACAAGGTTATTTTAGGGGTGTTATGGTATTGCCATCTTTACTTCTGCGCAGCCTTCAGAGCTGGCTGGCTGGAGAGCGGCAGCTGTTGGCCGGGCGCCCAGCTCTGCAGGCAGCGCCTCGCCAGCAGCAGCGCAGAAGTAAGGGTAGCAGTGCCGTAACCCGCCTGACGATATCCTCGTGACCCCCCCCCATTCCTTTTTGCCTCAGGACCCCTACAATTACAACACTGAAATTTCAGATTTAAATAGCTGAAATCATGAAATTTACAGTTTTAAAAATCCTGTGACCGTGAAATTGACCAAAATGGACCATGAATTTGGTAGGGCCCTAGTGATGTCCATGGAACCCCCTGTGTCGTTGGGGTTCCTTTTACTTCTGATTTAACGCCGGGGAGCTGTGATCTGCAGTGTACAAATGAGACCTGAGATTGCACCATCAGGCTTGCCGAGCAGCAATATTCTGTAATGAAAATGATTACATTCAAGATATGAGGGAGCAAAATTAATTAGGAGGCAGGAAAATGGTAATGCAAGCCCTGATTACAAGCGTTTCAAATCACAGACTGTTCAGTCTTATGCAAGCCATTAGCCTGATGGGCTGGGGCAGCAGATCCTGAGTGCAGAGTTAGCTTGTCCATGTGTGTCCTCCTGGATGGATTGGTTCCTTGAAGGTAGGTGGCAGTGACCCTTGTTCAGAATTAGACCCTCTTTGCAACCTAGCGCAGGTCTTTCCACAGCAAGGCAGAATCTCTTCCACGCGAGTGGCTAGGAGAGCTCTCCTTTTACTGCTGCCTGGCTCAGATGCATCTGCCACATTTTCTGCAGATCTTAATGCTGCTCCCCAACTCAGCCATCACTATGGCAACTCTCAGGCTTTGCTGAGAAGATGGACAGTTAACCTCTGATCAAACCCACTGAGGAAATGGGCAGCCTACGTGTAATGAAACTAAAAAGCAACATTCCAGAGGGGTACAAAATGTCTAGTAGGGAGAGGCACTGGAGGTCAGGGTCAAACAGGGGAGGGAATGGAGAATGTGCAGCCATATTGATTTCCAGCCCTCCAACTTGCAACCCACATCGTCATGGCAGCAGGGTTTCTGTTGTACTTCTAGGTATGTCCTTAACTATCAGCTGCCCTCAAGTCCCCGTTAAGGGGTATTCCAGCCCATTGAGAGGGAACCTGAATAAATTAATATTGACTCCATCAGCTTTAACTTATACCCAGACTTTCCTTGGGCCTGGAGGCAGGGATGTAAATAGATTAATAGAATTCCCAGGGCAGAAGGAACCACTGGGACCATCTAGTCTGACCTCCTGCCTAACACAGGCCAGAGAACTGCCCCACAATAATTCCTAGTGCAGAGCTTTTAGGAAAAAAACATCCAGTCTTAATTTAATAATTGCCAGTGATGGAGAATCCACTGCAATCCTTGTTAAGTTGTTCCAATGGTTAATTAACCTCACTGTTAAAAATTGACACCTGATTTCCAGTCTGAATTTGTCTAACTTCAGCTTCCAGCCATTGGAGTGTGTCAGACCTTTCTCTGTTAAATTGAAGAGCTCATTATCCAATGGTTGTGCCCCATGTAGATACTTAGACTGTGATCAAGTCACCCTTTAACCATCTCTTTATTAAACTAGAGTTCCTTCAGTCTATCACTATAATAAGGAATGTTTTCTAATCTTCCAGTCATTCTTATGACTCTTCTCCGACCCCTCTCCAGTGCTGCAGAACCTTTCTTGCTGCCCCCAAATCTGGCTATCAACAAGGAATTGATGGTGTGACAAAGTTCCTCCTTAGAGGTGCAAAGTTAGATGTCATTCACTGCCACCAAAATAGTCCCTTCTTCACCAGTACAGAGTGTGCAGGGCTGAGGACCCGCTCCCTGATCCCTCTTTGATGACGTGGGAGCATATCTCCTCAGATACACATGTGTTGGGCTGGTGGCCCATGACACAGGTGAGCATCAGCTGATCACAGCTGCTCCAGACCTCTGCAGACAGAACCTTCCAGTTCCATTGACAGATTTATTAAATGTACATTTCAGAGATGCATTCAGGTTTAATGGGGCTGCACACTGCATCTTCCTTAGTGGAGACTGAATTTGCAGCAAAGTTCACATGAATGAAAGCCAAATCCAAATGAAAAACACAATGCCTCGTTTGATATAATAGAAAATGCTTGAAAACCCTTTCTCACACTCCAGCCTCTCAATAGGTTTAGGAATATCAGAACAACTGTATATAATGTCAGGCTTTTTGTAAGGCTGGCATGTTGAAAAGGCTAGACAGAAAGCAGTTCTGAACATAAAAGGCTGGAAGAAAGTCAGTGGATTTTATCTTTTTCTCATTCGCCCTTCTCCCTCAGAGGACAGGAAGTTTATGGAAATAGTCAAATCAAATTCTGCTTATGCAACTCAGCACGAACATCTTGCCCTGATTCAGGGACTGTCCTGCTCAGAAAATGTGCTGTACGGGGCCAACCTGGAGCATATGTCTGCTGGGATGATGAGCAAGTCTTGCGATAACCTCAGTGTGGAAACCAACAATGGGATCGGGGACAAAAGCAATCTAGGCAGGTGAGTCTAAATTGGCTTTTTCCTCTGAATAGGACTAAAAAGCAGATGTTGGCTCAACAACCAGGCTTGTAATTATTACCTAAAACCTTTGTCTGACAGGGTGTCAGATTCTAGGACCCTGCATGGAGGTGCAGTGTTACTTTTGCTGATTTACTCTGATGTCAGACCAGGAGGGTCCTATTAGCTCCAATCCTGGAGCATATAAAGGTTTGAAAATCTCTGAGCCAGAGGGGACTAGGAGCAGACACAGAATAGGTCCTATAGTGAGAAACCCTAGAAAGCAGCCAAATTTAGGAGAAAGCTTAGGTTGAGGTTTATATTTTATTGTTAAGTTAATAAAGGCAAAGAGAGAGATCTCGTGTGTGCGTATTCTATATGAAGTACGGTGGGAACTCTGCCCAATACGATAGCCTGGATTTGTGTGGTTAAAGTTACTTGGCCTTTTCTGTAGTGTCATACAACCCCACTTCACAATATGCTTCCGCCAAAGTGCATCCTCTCCGTTCAGATGTTAACTTGTGAGGCATTCCAACTACAGTGGAATGCCTTGCTCTTGTCCTCTTCTCTACCAGCTTGTGCCCTGGGCAGGGGACTTATTTGTTTAGCACCAGTTGTCTGCTCTACAACACATGGTCTGGTCATAATAACAATGTCCCTTGGCTTTGCTGCCATTTGGGCTGAAATTAATTATTTTGTTTCAGGTCACTGCAGACTTCTTTCAGGTCCCTTGTTTCAGAGCTAGCCTGTGCCCTTTGTTAAGGTTTGTATTGTGTTCACGCCCAAAGGCCGCACCCATCAGGATGGGTTCTCTATTGGGTTAGGTGCTGTACATACCCAGAGGAAGACAAAGAGCGAACAATCTAACAAGTAAGAACTTGAGTCAGAACTGGTGGCATGGTCGTTTCCAGACACAAAGAGCAACCTCTTTACTTTCAGACTGAATGCCTGTCATTTTGGATGAAGGGAAACAATGAAAAAAAGAGAGAACAAAAGTGAAGTCTTCACCTGAAAGCACAGTGTGTGTCTCCTCTGTGACAGGCAGCATTTGTCCTGAATGCACAAGGGCGGGGTGTTTAGTCTGGAGAAGAGAAGGAGGAGTGGGGACACGACAGTCTTCAAATACATAAAATATTGTTATAAAGAGGAGCATGATCAATTGTTCTCCTGATCCACTGAGGACAGGACAAGAAGCAATGGGCTTAAATTGCAGCAAGGGAGGTTTAGTTTGGACCTTAGGAAAAACTTCTTAACTGTCAGGTAGTTAAGCTCTGAAACAAAATACCTAGGGTTGTTGCAGAATCTCTGTCATCAGAGGTTTTTAAGAACTGGTCAGAGAAATACCTGTCAGGGATGGTCTAGATAATACTTAGTCCTGCCTCAGTGCTGGGGACTCAGTCCCTTCCTGTCCTTCTATGTTTAAAGGTGCAGTACACAGAAAACAGAATGAGAACTTCTCCTTTCATTGACATTACTACATGCACCAATGTGTGAGTGGTTGCTGTAGCTGCACACGGCTCCTGAGGCCTTTAAGAGATTCGAATGCCATCTGAAGTGCTATGAAGTAGAACAAAGCCTAGAAGAGAGAGGATCACTATAGAGCAGGGTGACCAGATGCCCCGTTTTTATAGGGACAGTCCCGATTTTGGGGTCTTTTTCTTATATAGGCTTCTATTATTCCCTACCCCCGTCACGATTTTTGACACTTGCTGTCTGGTCACCCTACTATAGAGCCCCCCATTCCAGGGTAACAGCGTCCCACCAGACAAGCTGTCCGTATGCTGTTTCAGGCAGTCTTACATTCTGAGTCCAGGTTCAGTATCACTTTCCCAGGGGCTAGTAGGGGAACCCAGCCCTGCCTGCTACTAAGGGTTCCAGCCCAGGGATTGTAAGTGTAGCAATCCAGGTCTGCTCAGTCTCAGACCCTGTTGCTGTTTCCCCAGACCCCTTCTACTCCACCTATCTCCTTGCCTATCTCTGGGAGCTTCCTCTGCTCCCCTTCTTGCCCTTTTGCTGGACTCCTCAGTCCAGGGCAGGACCCCAGGGTTTACTCTCCCCTGGATCTTCTCCTTGTCCCTGGCCAGCTCCCTTTTCATCTAGGGAGTGACTGCAGGCCTTCCTGCTCTCACTTCCTGGCTTTACACTCCTAGCCCAGCTCCTCCCCAATCTGGGCTTCACCTGACATTCATGCTTAGTAAGTCCTGGTTCCCCTTCAGGTGCAGCATCCAAGGTTAACTGGCTGCTTCTGGCCAACATTAACCCGCTCAGAGCTTGTGTGGGGTGGACACCCCATAGCAGTCCTTTAATGAGCAGTCAAGTAGTGGATATCAATTGAAAGCTAATGCCAGCCAGACTAAGCCCAGCCTTCTCTGGTAAGGAGATCTAGTGGCCTGAGCATATGTCCAGAGCCAGGAATTTCTCTGTTCCCATCTTGGCTCTGACCTGCTTTGAAAAGTTTTTTGAAGATGTTGTCGGTTTGTTACATTAATGTCAGTCTCCTTTGTTGCCCCTAGTTCCCACCCTGGATTGTCCCAGTCAGAAGTACACATTAGTTTGAATGAAAAACGACGGAGCTATGACTATCTCTCTATCCATTCAACTCCGAATACAGCCAGCAGTGAGTATGCTAGTCTGTGACGCACTCGGAGTGCAGCAGTGATCTGAAAAGGAAACGTAACAACTGGCACCATGGGGCTCCAGGTTCATTGCATCTCAGTGATGGCAGATCAGACGTACTACTCACTTTACAATGTAAAAGATCATTGTTCTCACGCACAGGCCTGCAAACTAATCCTGGGCTCAGCTACTCCAGCTGGGTTCTGTATTCCCCCTGAATCTGCATCGATGCCCCGTTGTCTTCAGTGAGGTTGCTTAGCTGTATCTAAATGCCTGACATGAGGCGGCACGCACAGGTGTTAGTGAGAGCGGAATTTGGCCTTCCAATGGAAATAGAATAACAATTCTGTAGTTGATGAATGAGGTGGCAGAGAACACAGCTCCCCCTTCTATGCCAGTGCTGGCACTGCAGGGGTAGCCGTAGAAACCGTTGTTAGGCACTGAAGTCAGCAGCTCTGACTCTCAGACACACCGGGGCAAATCTGATGAAGATGAAGATGAAGATGTCATTTTCACACAGCCCCTTTTCAGAACAGAGCCACATTTTCAACGTCCACATTGCTGTAAGTGACATGGTATGACCCGTGACCCCAACCAAAAAGCCATCGCTGTGACTGGTGCTGTTTGGATCCCATGACAGCACCTGCCTCCTCAGCCAGCAGGAAGGGCATGGAGATGAAGGCCCTGATTTGAGAAAGTGCTTTGGCGTTGCTGTACTCTGCATGGCAATGCCTAACTGATTTAGGAGTCAAAATCTCATTTTCAACAGGGATGGCAGCCAAAATCCTATTGACAGTTGATGGCACTTCAGCTGCTAAATCTGCTAGGTGTTGCAATGCTGAGTGTAGCAAAACGAAATGCCTTTTATGACCCCAGGCCTTAGGCATAGTGGGATTTGGATACCTAATTCCCATAAACTCCTTTAAAGATCCCAGCCTGGCCCAGCCCCCTTACTGCTATTTATTCTTTGGATTATCATAGCACCAGTCATGGACCAGGCCCCCATTTTGCAAGGCACTGTACATTTCTAGGTGTATTTCAGTAGCGCCTAGGAGCCCCAGTCATGGACTGGGACCCTCTTGTGCTGTACAAACACAGAACAAAAAGATGGTCCCTGACCGTCTAAATAGAAGTGAAAAGAGAACGAGGAGTACTTGTGGCACCTTAGAGAATAACAAATTTATTTGGGCATATAAATTTGTTAGTCTCTAAGGTGCCACAAGTACTCCTCATTCTTTTTGCTGATACAGACTATCATGGCTACTACTCTAAATAGAAGCGGTCCCTCCAAGTGAGGGGAAATATGTATAGGTGGGACATTGTGGGGGAAGCTTGCACTGTAGTGCTTACCCGTTCTGTAGATACATAGAGGATGCCAGTCTCCAGGGCTCTCCATCTAGCACCTCTCATCTGCAGCATATCAATGTAAAAAAAGGAATAATGATGTTGAAATTAAGCGTCTTAACTTCTAAACACCTGAATGGTCAAAGAATGTAAGTGTCCTCCCCTTGTCCGCACTTGTCTATTTATTCCAGGTGTTTTCTTTCTGCAGCCCCAGGGTCCCCTATCAGCCAAAGAGAGAATACACTGGCTGGATTAGAAAGAGAAATCATTTGTGTCACTTTAAAACGAGATCCTAAAAATGGCTTTGGTGAGTAAGGGGCATGAATGGTATGTTTGTTACCAGGACTGTCTGAGCATGTATATAGGCTTTTAGATTCTTTCTTTCTTTCTTTCTTTCTTTCTTTCTTTCTTTCTTTCTTTCTTTCTTTCTTTCTTTCTTTCTTTCTTTTCAATACAGTTGTTAGACATTTATTTATAAAAATAAATCTGGCGAAGAGGATAAGCTGTTTCCAGGTTGAGTATCAGCAGTTACAGAAATGTTGTAAATTTGTCTCTATCCAAAGATATTTGTCATGTGAAATTGGGCAAGTCAGTAGCTTTCTTGGTCTTGCTGATCCCATGTGACTGCCAACCTTTGCATAGTACTTTGAGGTCCACAGGTTGAAAATGGCAAAGCATCATTATTAGCCACTGTTTTTCAGCAGGTGTAACCAATACACAGAAGTTTGTGGTGGCCTAATGGGGTAGGCATTGGGTGTAGAACCAAAAGCGCTAGGTTGGGGACAGACATCTGCCACCTAGGAAATGTGATTTTTTTTTTAAAGGTTTTGTTTTGTTTAGAATTTTATACCAACATACGGCATGAATGCATGCACTGTGCAGTTATATATGTAGCTTACTTAGCTGCATAGTGACTATGCAACCTTAACTTGGGTATTATCTGACTTTTGAATGCCTGACTGTACAACCTTAATATTATATTATGTAACACACTGGCAAAGTGTGTGCTGCATCCACTAGTAGTTATTGGCCCACTAGAGGATAGCAGCCTACTACTGCAGATAGATAGCTAACACAGTTACACTTTGAAGACTTAAGTGGCAGAGATCTGTGCTGAAAGCTCTGGGTTCAAAACCAGCTGACAACCCATGTGGGGAGTTCTTAGAGTATGTACAGAATTAGTATTTAGAGCTAAGCCCAAAACTAAACCCTGGATCCAAACAAACTTGAATCTTGTGAAAGGTCTGGTCTGGATCCAGACAACACAGCTGTGTGGGCTAGTGGTTGGAGCACTGGCCCGGGACTCAGGAGATCTGGGTTTTATTCCCAGCTGTACCAAGGAGCTGCAATCGCGACGAGGCTGCTGGCTGGCTGCCTCCTTGCTGGCTCTAGCCGCTTCTTCTGTGGCCCCGCTCCCGCTCCTCATGCTGCTGCCCAAAGGAAATGAGAGCTGGATCCAGGAAGCAGCAGTAGTGCTGAGGAAACGGACGGAGCCAGTGGGCCATCAGTCAGTAATCTGCCCCCATCCTGCGCATATCCTGGAGGTGTTTCCTCTGGGCTGCTGCTGCCTGGATCCCATTCCCCATGCTGCTGCTTGCTGCGCAGGGGCAGTGAGAGCACGGGGGAAGGATGAGCACCTCGAGGGAGGCGCAACCCATCTAGACTTTTCCTGCAACCCACTGATGGGTTTGGAAAACACTGGCTTCTATGACTTGGGAGCATGGCTTCTCAGGGCCCTGATTCAGGAAAGCACCCCTCTTCAGAAAGCGACAAAGAGTCCTGTGGCACCTTATAGACTAACAGACATATTGGAGCAAGCTTTCGAGGGTGAAAATATCCACTTCGTCGGAGGCATGCAGTGGAAATATCCAGAGGCAGGTATAAATATGCATCTACGTCTGTTAGTCTATAAGATGCCACAGGACTCTTTGTTGCTTCTACAGATCCAGACTAACACGGCTACCCCTCTGATACAATTCAGGAAGGGCACCTAAGCACTTGCTGTCAAAGTCAGTGGGTCATAAGTTTGATTGATAAAGGTAATAGAGTTGATGTAATTTACATAGATTCTGTAAGGCTTTTGACTTGGTACTGCCTAACATTTTGATTAAAAAACTAGAACAATATCAAATTAACATGGCAGACATTAAATGGATTAAACACTGGCTAACTGGTAGGTCTCAAAATGTAACTGTAAATGGAGAATCATCATTGAATGGGTCTGTTTCCAGTGGGGTCCCCCAGAGATTGGTTCTTGGCCCTACGCTATTTAACATCTTTATCAATGACATAGAAGAAAACATAAAGTCGTCACTGATAAAGTTTGCAGAGGACACAAAAATTGGGGGAGTGGTGAATATGAAGAGGACAAGTCAGTGATATAGAGCGATCTGGATCACTTGGTAAACTGAATGCAAGCAAATAGTGTGCGTTTTAATACAGCTAAATGTAAATGTGTACCTCTAGGGACAACAAATATTGGCCATACTTACACTAGGCGGGGATCTCTTTCCTAGGAAGATTTGATGCTGAAAAAGATTTGATGGTTGTGGTGGATAATCAGCTGAACATGAGCTTCCAGCATGACACTGTGGCCAAAAGGGCTAATGCAATTCTGGGATGCATAAACAGGGGAATCTTGTGTAGGTGAAGAGACATTATTTTACCTCTGTATTTGGCACCGGTCGGTGCTGCTGGAATTGCTGTGTCCAGTGGGGAACAAATATTTAATAATCAGCTCTTCAGTCTAACAGAGAAAGGTCTAACATGAGTCAACAGCTAGAAATTGAAGCTAGACAAATTCAGACTGGAAATAAGGTGTACATCTTTAACGGTCAGAGTAATTAACCATTGGAACAATTTCCATCACTGACAAATTTTAAATCGAAATTGGATGTTTTTCTAAAAGATCTGTTCTGGGAATGATTTTGGGGCAGTTCTCTGGCCTGTGTTATACAGGTGATCAGACCAGATGATCACAGTGGTCCCTTCTGGCCTTAGAATATATGAATCTATGAAAAAAAAAGTGCATACAGTTAAATGCAAACTGAAGTGCTTTCCAAACCAGGGCTTCGATGAGGCATAATCAAAGAGCTACATACCCCAGAGTATGCAGATAACTTATGGCAATGGAAAAGATGCTTTTGTTCTCCCAAGGTTCATTTTTCTAATAATACCAGCTTTTCCAACGTCTCATGCTATCTCATTTTTGCAGGTTTTGTAATTATTGGAGGAGAAAATGTGGGGAAATTAGACCTCGGAATATTTATCGCATCAATTATCCCCGGGGGACCTGCAGACAGAGCTGGGCATATCAAACCAGGTCACTGTCCCCAGTTTTTCATTAGAATTCAAATGCTTTCATGGTTTAAAATGAACTGATCTGGTCTCATTTTCCCCCCCTCCTGATGTGTTTTGTTTTAATCCTGTTCTTAGGGGGACGACTCATCTCTGTGAATAACGTTAGCCTCGAGGGTGTTTCTTTTAATACCGCGGTTAAAATTATACAGAATTCTCCTGATGACGTGGAACTGATCATCTCTCAACCCAAAGGTACAATAGGGCTTGGGAGGTGAATGGTTTTATGGGCAATGGGAGTGATTGGTTCAGGGCACTGGCAATGGGATACCTTTGGAGCCTTTTCCTCTAAACTGCAGGTTATAATCCAGCCCAGGTGGGTAGTGAGTGCACGGGACCACAAGTAGATACCCCACACAGCTGTCCAGCAGTCACTGTGAAATGAGCTGATGCTCTAAGGACCTGAGCCAGCACCACAAGAGTCAATGGGAACTTGGCCGCTGACTTCTATGGAGTCAGGATTCATCCCACTATCCAGTTCTTAGTCAGCGGGTGTCCACCTTGCAAACCACCCCTCACAAGTGGCCAAGAAACAAATGTGCCATTGAGACTGGGCTCATAGAGATGGTTACAAGCGGCAGATTAAAACTAACCAGGGCCCAGATGCACCACACTTTGCATTCCCAGAAAACATCAGTCTCCCCCCCCCATAGAATATCAGGGTTGGAAGGGACCTTAGTAGGTCATCTAGTCCAACCCCCTGCTCAAAGCAGGACTAATCCTCAATTTTTGCCCTAGATCCCTAAATGGCCCCCTCAAGGATTGAACTCACAATCCTGGGTTTAGCAGGCCAATGCTCAAACCACTGAGCTATCCCTCCCCTCTTAAATAGCAGCCTCCAGCTCTCTGACTTATCCTCTTTGGCCCTCCTCCATCTACTGGATCTTTCCCTCTCAGCATTCCCATAGGGTCTTGATGTCTCATAGAGTAACTGCCGCATCAGGCCTGGATTCCAGCATCCAGGTACTCAGGAGCTCATATACCAAGGTGAAGAGCACAGTATAAGAGCCTGAATAGAGGAGAGTAGAAAGTTCCTTTCTTAATCCACTCTTGGTGCTCCCTCTAGGGCAGTGTTGAGGCACATTGGAAGAGCATTGTTGTAAAGCTTACATGGTTACTACTGGCTGTGTGCTTCACCTGTTCTGTGGCTATAAGGAGATTCAGTCTCCGAGGCTGTCAGACCAGCAATCAGTTCACTTAAAAGTGGGGGGGAAAACCCAAACAATGAAATTTTGGACGTGTGAAATCATAAAATCCTAAAGATGTTCTGATATCTGCATTGGTTAAGAAAAGGTGGTTACCTTCAGAAACTACAGTATTTAATAAATAGTGATTGGTTGTATCAAAAAGGATGATACGGATAAGAAATGTTTATAGATTGTTAAAGCAGTTGCATTATCAATCAAAATAATTAAGACTGAAATGTGATTTCCCGCATAAACCCCATCCACTCTTGCCCCTTTCAGGAGGTAATACATTTCATAAAAATTCTTTTGATGCTAAAAGTTTCCACACTCCATCTTAGTGCAAGGACAAGGTTTATTCTATTTAAAGTTTCAGCAAAATATTCTCTGAAGTTTTTGAGTCCTGCAAGGGTAAAATTAATACACTTGCGACTTGCTCCACATTTTCTAAGTAGAAATGCTTATCTCCACAATGGCTGTATCAATATTACTCAAACTTGGCTTGTTTTGTAGATCTTGTTGAGATTTTAAGACCAAGCCACTTTTGAAGTTAACTACTCCTGTGCCAATACATAATAATATCTTTCTCTCCAGATTTTTGCAGCTGGCAATGTTTGTTTTTGGTCTGTTTTCATAGACATATCTGAAGAAGGACTGAATGAGGAGAAGAATTTGTCAAGAAAAAATAGCACTAGTGGGTCTGAGATCTCTTGTGCAGACAGTGGAAGAAAAAGGATTCAAGACTGTCATAAAACACCATCCAAAGAACTAGACATAAATACAGATGAACTCGAGAAGGTTCTTTCTTGGAATTTAGCACCAAAATTGGGTCCCAAGATTCCTGTTCTTTCAGTTGACAGCCTGGATATGGAGGTAATCACAGTTTTGATATTGCTCAGCTGTGACACTACGTCAAATAAAGAACCATAAAAATGTTAGTGGAAGGATCCATCCTCCTGCACAAAGGCAGGATTAAGTAAACCTAGATCATCTGACAGGTGATTTTCTAACCTGTTCTTAATAACCTCCAATGATAGGGATTCCATAACTTTCTCAGGTGACCTGTGCCAGTGCTTAGCAATCCTTATAGTTTTGAAGTTTTTCCTAACACTTAGCCTACATTTCTCTTGCTGCAAACTAAGCTGATTCCTTTTTGTCCTACTGTGACACTTCCCAGGGGTACCCAGAGTTCTGAGGCACCTCGCTACCACTTGCCCTTAGCATGAGGAAGCCCTGTCTTTGCCTGCCATGGGTCAGTTCCCTGACTTCGTTGGCCATGGGCAACACAAGCACTCTTCTCTAGGCCTCATAGGCCCTGCTGTCACTCTACAGGATAGTGATAAGCACACTCCAACACTCGAGCATCTCCCTGAAGTGTCCAGGCCCACGTCCACTAGACACTCACAATATTCACAGATTTGCTGCTTCCAAAGGAACAATACACCCCAGCTTACTAGTTCCAACTCAAGTCACCGCTCCACTTAACACGCAGCCCTTAGATATGTTTATAGTGAAATCAAGTATAAGTTTCTTTAACAAAGCACGGAGATTCAAGTAATAGCAAGTAGACGTATTAGAAACAAATGATTACAAATAAACCAAAATCATAACACACATTCTAGAGCCTAGATTTAATTAACAAGGTATTCTCATGTCTGGTAGAGTATTGTTCACCCAAAATCCTTGCAGCGTTTTAGAGCCAGGTTTGGCTGTGACCCTCCTTTCAGGAGACAGACATGCTGTCGGCTTGCCTCCTAGGTGAAGGACTCAGTGTGTTTCCTTACACTCCAAGATATACGAGAACCATCCTTTGTCTTTATTCATAAACAGGACACCCGCTGCTGTTTGTGTCATCTTGCCAATTTCACAATCTCTCATTTCATCACTTGCTCAGTATGCAAATAGGAATACATTATGAGGCATACAATACACAAGTGGACAGGCAGGGAGACATCTGTCTGTTACCTCCTGCCTCAAAGGAACTTTTCCAAGGTACGTCACCTCCTGGTGACCTGCCTTAACTCCAAGACCTCGAGAACATATTTTCATTATAGATATGTAACTCCTTAAATATTACCCACACATACATTTTGCAATGATTATGATAACCAGTGGGCTACTGGCTCTTGGTAGACACCTCATATGCCAGCCCTCAGTGCATTCTTGTGCATATATCTGACACAGGGGATCCCTGTAAAACCTATGCACCCCTTGTGCTTTTTGCCCGTTTGCCCTGGGTCAAAAAATGAGGGGAAAATATCAAGGGAACATTTTGCTTAAAAATCTTCTGATTTTGTTTATCAAAATTTTGAAACTGGGAAATATTAGCTAAGTCTAGAGCTGGTCAAAAATTGGGGGAAAGGTTGCACAAAAATGTTGGGGTTTTTTTTCTATTTTTTCTGTGATGTTTTTGCAGAAAATTGTAACCAGTTCTAGAAAACCAGACAGAAAATCTCATGGTTCTAGCCTTGAATGACCTTCCTATCTGTCCACAGCTTACATGTTTTGAGTCCCATTCTTCTGTGAGTGATGCTGGTGTAATTTGGAATGCTGTGGATATAAGTGGTGTTACTCTGGATTTACACTTGCGTAAATGAGAGCATGATTGAATCCTTTATTTCTGCTGGAATATTTTTCTTGCTCTCCCATGTAACAGTCTCATTAGTGTTTATATTTTGAGACAGGAGGCCAACTCCTCCCACTTTCCATCATCTGCCGAAAGCAATTCAGATGAAATCTATTCTGTGGAGCTGGTTAAAGAAGACGGGACGCTTGGAATCAGTGTGACTGCAAGTATAATTGTTGATTTTACAATGCATCCTTAACACTGTGACCTTAACACTGAGACACACGGCAAAGTGCGTCTCTAAAGGAAGATGTACTGATAGCGACACCCAGCACATGAATTTCAGCCTGAGATTCCAGTGCTGGATGAAGTGATTATAAACCATGGGTTCTAGTCATCCTGATTCTCACCCTCAGAACCCGGGCTGAGGGGCTGCCGTGGCAGAAAGTCAGCCTGGATAAAGGTCACAGCAGCATAAGCACCCTGAAACCCTAATGCAGCTGGAGGCTTGAAAGTGCCAGGGTATGCCAATGCATCTGGGATTTCCCAGCAGCAATTCAGAGTATTCCCTAGACAGTGTCTGCTAGTGGGGCTACCATGGGGTCTCAGTGGGAACGTAATGTTTCCTCCCCTAGTTCAGAGGCACCAGGGTGGGCAGAAATGGCAATGCTGCGTGTTATTTCACTGGGAGATAACACCCCCTACTGCATCAGGGGAATTAATCGAGTGTCCCTATAGATCCAGGGATCACTTCACCTGACACTAAAATGCAGCTGCCACTGGGGTGGAAAGCAACAGCTATTTAATAGTGTGTCATAGATTTCATAGAGTTTAAGGCCAGAAGGGACCACTGTGATTCAGAGGCAGATCAGGGGTTTGTGGAGCCCTGGGCCGGAGCAAGTGGAGGCCCATTCCCACCCCTTCTGCCTGAAGTCCCCTCCCCTCCTCCTGGCACTCCTGCTGGGGAGTGGGTTCGGGGCACAGGGGCTTACCCCGCTCGCCGGCAGGAGCGCCGGGCGGGCGGAGCAGTACAGGTCATGGGGGTGCCCCAATTGGCCGGGGGCCCTGGTTATGGGCCCTGTTGACCCAGTGGCTAATCCGCCACTGCTATGATCATCTAGTCTGACCTATGTATAACACGGGCCAGAGAATCCCATCCTATGGCTGCTATACTTAGTGAGCCCAGTAAGTTGTGACTAAAAGTATATCTCCCAGAAAGGCGTCCAATCTTGTCCACTTCAAATAGCCTGGGGATGTGGTTTGGCAGAATGGAATTAAATGAGTTTGGAATTTGCCCAGGGCCTGGGGACTAACATCTCAATTCTTGGGGAAAGTGCTGTAGGATTGTGAATGGCTCCAAGTGGTCAGGAGTCACAACCTTGTTTTTATATCTCCTCTAGCCATTGAGTGCATTGCCCAGATTTAGGGAGCTGGGGCTGTTAGCAGGCTTTGAGATGTAACCACATCCCCAATGGCATGGGGAGGTGTTTATGAATGAATGATTAAATAATTGTGTGTAGCCTTATCGATCTGCACAGTGCGTTACAGTGAGAATAAGAGATGACTGTTGCTTTGAGGAGCATGTTTCAAACTAGGTACAAAGTGGGGGAGTAGTATATGTTTCCAGTCCTCCACACCCAATTAAAAAATAGGTAATTTCTGAAGCTGTTGTTGATATCTGAAAAACTCTGTTCAGAATTTGCTTGGCAACACATCAAATTTGGCTTTGATTTTACCAAGGGAGGAGAAAATCATGCTAAGGCACTAATGTAAACGGTGGGTGAATATTTTGCAGGGTGGGATCAACACTAGCGTGCGTGATGGTGGAATATATGTGAAGTCAGTTATCCCCAGAGGACCAGCTGATAAGGATGGACAAATAAAAAAAGGTAAGGCATTTGACAGTACGATTCTGCGCTGCAGAACTAAACATTTGGCTCTGCGTTCTCTCTAGGGGTCTTTGAAATGTTTTAACAGTTATAAGTTGGAGGGGCGGACAACTATGAACTTCCAGCTGACTGGGATTCAGAATATGCAGTCCCTGTAGCTCACACTGGCAATACCTGCTGTCCTTTTGCAGATCAAGGAGCTCTACATAACCACACTTTTCAAATATATGTTCAGTGACTCCACTCGTGAACATCTTTCAGTGTTGCTTTCGGTAACTAGGTCACATCAGTGCATAATTTGAAGGGTTTCTCAGTACAAGGGCTATCTAGGAAATACTGCAAACAGCAGTAACAGTATGCAGTTGTAAAGCCTAACTCACCAAGATCAGTCACAATTGGCAAAGTGCGGGTAGCTCATTCCTGTTCTATTAAAATGCCAAAGCGACTTGCCCCGATTGTTGTCTGCCTCAGGTGATCGGCTGCTGGAGGTGGACAGGATCAGCCTCTGTGGCATCACGCACAAGCAGGCAGTGGAATGCCTGAAGAAATCTGGCCAGGTTTGTAGAAGGGGAGATCTCAATGATGGAGCAAGGGGGTACTTCTTGTGAGTCTGGGTGGCAAAACTGGGCCCAGGAATATTTATTTTCTGCTCTGTTGGTTGGAGAGAAATGAAAAGCTGATGCTGACTATGCAGTGTCAGGGGAACTTGTCCATCATTTTGCTAGGTTGTCAGGCTGCTTCTAGAAAGGGGACGTCACAAATCTGCAGAGCCGTGTCCAGACGCTAAAGACAGAATGGAGGAGAAATCTGTGATCGTTTCCTTGGCAACGCCCTTGTCAGCTGGTCCCAACGGCTACTCCTTTGCAACAGATGGTGAGCAATGATAAAGGCACCCGGGGTGTCTTCCTCCCACTTACTCATTCCGTTCTGTAAGAAGTGAATGGAAGATCATGTGAGATTTGCACTGGTCACAAAAAGATATGCCAGAATATTTCCTGCCGATTATACAGTGTAAACTACATATTGAATAAATAGACGCATAACAGGTGATGCTAGTGCCGTGATTTAAAATGAATTTGTTCTTTCTGAAGCATTTTGGGTTGCAACTCAGCTATACCAGCTAATTTACACCAGTGTAACCCTACTGAGGTCAGTAGAGTGACTCCTGGTGTAAGCAAGAGCAAAATCAGGCCTAGCAGGTATTGTGAGTGGCACTTTTTGCTCTATCCCCTGGCTGAACACTACATATGCAGAGTTAATTGATCGAGGGAGAATAATGGTTCCCTGTGAAGGGGTGCACCAGTCAGGATGGGGCAAACAGCCACTTTCTCCTCATCCACTGCATCCTCATGACACTCTTGCCAAAGGAGGAGTGCCTGGGGCGGGGGAGTGGCCTATGATGCACTTACCCTGCCAGGAAACCAGCGCTGAAGAGAGCTGTTACTGCCCTTCTTTGATGGTCTAGCACGGGGTGGACAAACATTTTGGCCTAAGGGCCGCATCGGGGAATAGAAATTGTATGGCGGGCCATGAATGCTCAAACAATTGGGGTTGGGGTGTGTGTGGGGGGGTGAGGGCTCTGGTTGGGGGTGCGGGCTCGGGGGTGGGGCTGGGGATGAGGAGTTTGGGGTGTAGGAGGGTGCTCCCAGTAGCGTAGCTAGGGGGGATCAGGGGGAGCGGCCGCTCCCCCTGTGAGCAGAAGCGGCGCCTTAAAAAGGAAGCGGCGCCTTTTTTTTTTAGCAGAGCTAAAAAAAGGCGCCGCTTCTTTTTAAGGGCTGCTTCTTGCACTCACCCCGCGGTGCTCCGGGTCTTTGGCGGCATTTCGGCGGCAGGTCCGTTGAAGTGCTGCCGAAGACCCGGAGCACCGCCGGAGGCGTCCCCGGGTGAGTACAGGGGGAGCCGGGGGAGGCGCCTTTTTATAGCGCCACTCCCCCTGTGCTCCGGACCTGCCTGCGCTACTGGGTGCTCCATGCTGGGATCGAGGGGTTTGGAGAGCAGGAGGGGGATCAGGGCTGGGACAGGGGGTTGGGGTGTGTTGACAGGCTTAGGGGTGCAGGCTCCGAGCGGCGCTTTCCTCAAGTGGCTCCCGGAAGCAGTGGCATGTCCCTTCTCCAGCTCCCAGGCATGGAGTGGCTCCCGACCCTCCATCTCCTTCACCTCCTTCCCAGCACCCCTCTTGAGGCAAAAGCCAGGATTTAGCCCTGTCTGTCTGGGAGGAGGGCATGTCCCTCTGTCTAGCCTGGAAGAAAACAACAGGTCTGATTCTGCTCTGCACAACCCTAGATTTACTCTAGTGACCCTCCCCCTTACTCCTGACTGATGCTGGTGCAAGTGACATCTGAATTAGGCTCAGTAAATATACTATAAATCGCTACTGGGGTCTGCGAAGTATTTACAGGGAGCCCAGACCAGGTACAGATTCTGTCCTCATCTTCCCCAAGGCAATGTTCCTCTTAATCAGTGGGCATACACCGGTTAGGGGTTACTATACCTGGGGATGCACATGGTGGAACAGAATGCAGCTCAGACCCTCTGAACTGAGTCAACACTGCAGGGCTCTCAGGAGTTGAAAGGAATAAAAATGTTATTTTGGTCATTACCGACAGCAGGCTGCCTCTGCTGCAAACCAGCAGCGGATCTGCTGAGGCAGAGGGTGTCATTTTTATATAGGCACTTTTCAGAGCTGAATGGCACTTTATGGGATGCGTGCGCCATGAGCTCGCTCAGGTTCCTGTCCCCTCTTTGAACAGATAACACGTTTGAAGTCAAGCTGACGAAGAACTCCGGAGGCCTTGGCTTCAGTTTTCTGCAGATGGAAAGAGAGGCTTGCGAACACCTCGGAGGAGAGATTGTGAGGATCAAAAGACTGTTTCCAGGGCAGCCAGCTGAAGAGAATGGAGACATTGAAGTCGGAGACGTCATTTTAGCTGTTAATGAGAAACCTATTCAAGGACTCTCATATCAGGTACGAAGCAGGGCTCTGAATGGGCCTCCTGCTGTGTAACATATTAATTAAGTGTAAATGAAGTTTCACCCCACTATTTTATTCTTGCCCAAAGGGCTCAATGCAAGCAGCACTCTACTGAGTTTGGATAAAATCGTTATGCAGAATTTCCTTCACTATTTCATTTCCTTGCTCTCCACTATTGACATACCAAATCTATTGGGAAACACACACCAGTTACTTAATTAGCTGCAGTCTGTGTTGCTTTTAGATACATGAGTTGACACGCTTTCCCCTCAGGTTCACATGTGTTTTATAATGTCATGCTAAATACCATGTGCCAGATTCTGGTCTCAGGTTATAATGGTATAAAGTTGGAGTAACTCCATTGTCTTGAATGGGCATTACTCCAGATTTACACCAATAGGCTTAGATTTGGATCTCAGTTCTCTCTTTATTGCTTATTTTTCAAAATATAGTATTTTCTTTCCTTGTGAAATCACCTGATAGATCTACATGAATAAAACCATGGTCAATGAGGATGCCTATTGCTGAACAGGGGTGATGGGTAGTGTTATGTAACTCTCTTATTGAAAGAATAGCAGTGTGATTAAATGGTTAGAGCAAGGGACAGGGACTTAGAAGACTTGCATTCTATACCCAATTCTACCATTGATCCTTTATGTGACCATTAACAAGTCACTTACATTTTCCATGCAGTGGTTTCCTCATCTGTAAATTCTTCAGATTATGCCCTCAGAAATAACTGTGTAGCCCAAGTGGGTTAACGCTGGTGTCACTGAGGGCATAAACTGAAGGTAGTGAACGTAATCTGGCCTACCCAATCTTCTCTGCTACTACTGATGGCCAAGATGGAGAGAGCCCAGTTTGACTCTCAGATCCCAGGCGGAGTTTGCACAGCTGGCTGTAGAAAAAATCATAGTTTGATTGGCAAACGGGGATGCTCTGACCCGGAAATCAGTGAGACACAGGGAATATGGAACCCCAGCTGCCATATTCCATGGTAGAATCACACTTTAAAGCCTCTTCCATGGCTCTTCCAGTCCTCGTCCCTCTGAGAGCGAGGCATGCTGGGAGGGAGGAGCAAAGTGCTGACAACCTGATGGATCCAGAGGCATTCTGCCTTGTGTACGGAAGGGGGACTTTCTGGTAGTGTGCTCTGTAGTTCCCCTTACTGCTGCCCCCAAAGTGCACATCCTGCCTGCTGCTGCTGACAACATGAGCATGGGGGGCTGCATTCCTGGCGGGCTGTCCAAGGCCCTCGCAGTGCTCAGACAGGCCCCACTTGCCAGTGCAAATATTCCCCTCCATACCCAGAGAACAAGTTTGAAGAGGGAAAGTGGCATTTTTCTCCTTTCTGCATTTCCAGGTTTTAGCCCGGAGAAGAAGTGGGAATGGCTTGAGGGAGGGGCTGTTCCCGCAGCATCCTCAGTCTGGTTAGCAGCAGGACATGCTAGAAATCCCTTGGGGAAGCCTGCTCAGCTGAACTTCAAAGAGCATCCTAGCATCTGGATCCTTGTTCAAACTCCAGGCTCCGGGAGGGTTGCCCATCCTTCATGTATGATGATGTAACCTGTACTGTAGCATTAGAGCAAGGCCTTCAACGTGCAGCTGGGGCAGGAAAAGTGCTCCTGGGTCTTCATGCTGTGTTTGTGGAGAAGGGTTTCTGGCAGTGCCCGCTATGCAGTGGGCAAGGCTAGGACTAAGATGTTCTGCACTGGTCCAGGCGTTCTGTCCGCACAGGCAGAGGCAAACCCAGCAGCTTCAGCACAGTTCCTCTGTGTGTGGAGAGGCAGAGTACAGAGAGTCCAGCAGCGACGCTGACTTCCATCAGTGTCGCTGGGTGCTGACCCCCGGCGTCGGGGTGCCCCGCCCCCGAGCGACGTTGCGGTGCCCTGCCCCCAACGCCGGCAGGGGCGGCTCTAACGTTTTTGCCGCCCCAAGCAAAAAACAAATAAACCCCAAACGCCGCCCCCACCAACAAAAAAACCACACACACACCCCCAACGCCCGCCAAAACAACGCCCCCCCCCTCCTACCTGGAGTGCTGGCGAGGAGGACGGCGCGCCCGCCGCCCTGGCCGGGGCGCTGGCTGGGAGTGCGGCAGGCCCCGCTACCCCGGCTGGGGAGCGCGGCGGGCCTCACAGCCCCGGCTGGGGAGCACTGCGGGCCTGCGGCAGGCCCCGCTGTCCTGGCCGGGGTGCAGGCGGAGAGCGCGGCAGGCCCCGCTGCCCCGGCCGGGGCGATGCCACGCTCCCCAGCTGCCGGGCGCCGGCGGGGAGTGCGGCATCCCCGCAGCGCCGGTCCCCCGGCCGGGGCGATGCTGCTCCCCGCTGCCACCCCGGCCGGGGGGCCGGCGGCATCCCCGCTGCCACCCCGCCCTCCCCGCCGGCCAACGGGGAGGGCGGCTTCCCCGCTGCCCGGGCTGGGGCACCGGCTGGGAGCGCGTCTTCCCCGCTGCCCTGGCCGGGGCGCAGGAGGGGAGGGTGACTTCCCCAGGGCGCCGCGGCCCCGGTCCCCCGGCCGGGGTGATGGCGCTCCCCGCTGCCCCGGCCGGGGCGCCAGCGGGAAGCGCGGCATCCCCGCTGGGGAGGGCGGCATGCCTGCCGCCCCGCTCCCCCAGCCAGGGCGATGCCACGCTCCCCAGCTGACGGGCGCCGGCGGGGAGCGCGGCATCCCCGCTGCCGCCCCGTCCGGCATGCCGGCGGGAAGGGCAGTTTCCCTGCTGCCCCAGCCGGGGGACCGGCGGGGAGCGCGTCTCCCCCGCAGCCTGGGCCGGGGTGCCACCTGGGAGCGGGGCTGGCCCGGGGCTCCGCTGCCCCAGCCGGGGCGGGGAGCGGGGCTTGCCTGCTGCCCTAGCTGGGGAGAGTGTTGTGGGGGTTTTTTTGTTTTTGTTTTTTAAAAAACAAACGTCAGCGCCGCCCCCCTCCAGGTGCCGCCCCAAGCACGTGCTTGGTTGGCTGGTGCCTGGAGCCGGCCCTGGACACCGGGCACCGCCCCGACGCCAGGTGACGTCGCGGGGCCCCGCCCCTGACGCCGACGCAATGTTGCGGGGCCCCGCCCCTGACGTCGACGCAATGTTGCCCGGCGTCGGGTGTGGGGCCCCGCAACATCGCCCGGTGCTGCGGTAAGCTAGGCACCCACCAATTTTTCCCCGTGGGTGCTCCAGCCCCGGAGCACCCACGAAATCGGCGCCTGTGGAGTCCAGGCAGTCAGGGCCGGTGCAAGGATATTTTGCGCCCAGGCGAAAATTCCACCTTGCGCCCCCCCGTTCCTCCCCGCACATCGGTTCATTGAAGGGCAAATCCCAACGAGCCTTTATATACCCCAGGGGCCAGCCTGCCCAGGGGCTGCTCCCCAGACCACATTCCCCCCTCCCCTCCCCCATCCACTCCCTCCCACTTCCCACCCCCTGACTGCCCCCCTCAGAACCCCAACCCCCCCTGCTCCTTGTCCCCTGACTGCCCCCTCCTGGGACCCCTGCCCCTAACTGCCCCCCAGAACCCCACCCCCTACCTAAGCCTCCCTGTTCCTTGTCCCCTGACTGCCCCCTCCTGGGACCCCTGCCCCTAACTGCTCCCCAGAACCCCACCCCCTATCTAAGCCTCCCTGTTCCTTGTCCCCTGACTACCCCCTCCTGGGACCCCTGCCCCTAACTGCTCCTCTAGGACCCTACCCCCTACCTGTCCCCTGACTGCCCCAACCCTCTCCACACCCCCACCCCCTGACAGACCCCGTCAGAGCAACTCCCGACCCATCCAACCCCCCCTGCTCCCTGACTGCCCCCGGGACTCCCCTTACCAGACCCAGGCCGCTGGAGCTGCTGGCTCCACGTGGAGGCAACACGCTGCCGGGCACAGCCCCTCCCCCGCAGGGTGCTGAGGCTGCGGCGGCTCACACTCCGTCTGGGAGCCGCAGAACCCAAGCGCGGTGAGGGGGGAGCCGAGAGCGGGCCTGACCGGGCTGCAGCCCAGTGCTCCCCCGCCCCCGACTTGGGGGCTCCTGCAGCAGATGCATATGGGTGGTGGCCCCCGTGTGCCCCCGGCTCCCCGCTGAGGCTCTGTGGCTCCCGGGAGTGTGAGCTGCCGCCGCTGTCCCTCCGGGGGAGCCACAGAGCCCGAGCACAGCGAGGGAGGAGCCGGGGGGTGCACAGGGGCTGGCGCTCGCATGCATCTGCTGCAATCTGCTGGCGAGGGGGGCACCGGGCCGCAGCCTGGGCAAGAGGGTGCGGGGTGCGGCTGCTCCCTGCTAGCGGTGCTGCCACCTTTGCAGGGCTGCTGCCCCCCCTGCACTGCGCCGGCTCCTCCATGGCTGCCCCCCGACGCTTTTGACGCCCCCAACCACTAGGAGCCCTAGGCGACCGCCTAGTTCGCCTAGTGGTTGCACCAGCCCTGCAGGCAGTGGGATTGCCCCCTAACTCCATGTACCAATCAGAACCACTCCTCGGAGGCCACCGCAGCAGGTCTGCAGAGGAAAAATATTGTGTTGTGGCCTGTGGGCCTGAGACTACATAAGTCCAAAACCCACATGCAGCAGATGTGGTAGCCGACTGTGGAGGACTGCAGATGTATGTCATGCCCTGCCCCTGGCTTGAGGAAGTGTTCCCTCCCCTCCAGCTCCCTGTATAGTGTCCCTGTGCACAGCCCCTTTATTCAGTCTGTGCACAGAAATCAGGATTTGGCCTTTTAGGTGCTTGTTCCTGTTGTTAGTGCTGTGGAGAATTGCTGCGCCTGCTCAATGTTGCTGTTGTTGGAACTCTGATGTCAGCTGTGCTAGCAGAGAGTGTAGCTGGCCGATTCAGCAAAACCTTGATGTTGTTCATAAAGAAAGACCACAGGCTCGGTTCGGTGGCCAAGGCACCCGGCCAGGTTTATTGCCGATGAAGCACAGTGCTAGCCCACTGGCTCCGTGGTTACAGATACGCTAACACATTTGCCCGCAACAATGGTACCCGCTCAATCAGCGCACCAGGACGCTGTCCCCTCGTGAGTGCAAAGGTGCCTCTCCTATGACTTCTTTTATACATGGATACAAGCAAGTTACACTTCAGACATGGTTAGTTACCACCCTTCTGCTTGTACCTGCTAGTTTGAACAAATCATCCTCAACCATTATCCTCTTATGTTACGAGAGGCCGGTGTGTTCCTGTACCATCCCTTGGGAACTTGTTTACGTAGTTATTTGAGAACTCTGGGTGTCCTTGCACCATCCTCTGTGGTCAGGAATGTGTTGTGGGAGACCTGATGTATTGTTATTTTGCCAAGGCCAGGCCTACTCTGGTTCACAGCCTTTGGTTTACACTGTTAGTTATCCCTAGGGCTCCAGCAAAGGCCTGCAGTTCCTACAGAAGGTACCAAATCAGGAGAAATCTGGAGGGGAGGGGGTGTTTGTGCCCAAGGGTTTTGTTTTCCAACTAAGTTCTAGGTTACATGGTGTACACCCCTTGGATGTAACTTACGTCCATCACTGCAACTGAAAGCAAAGAGCCATTGTGTCCAGGTGGCCATTGGAAGGTCAAATTTTGAGTTAGTGCAAAAGGGCTAATTCTGCTTCCAGAAGCATGTCCTAGAGCAGCGATTGTGGGCACCGAAGTGCTGCTGACCAGCGACACAATTAACCTTGCTCCTTCAATTGTGAGCAGAGGGGGATGTGCTGCAGCGTGGGGGCTATGTATTACCTTACCAGGCTAACAGCATTTCCCCCCTGCATAGGATGTCCTGCACTTGCTGAGAGGAGCTCCTCGACAAGTCACGCTTCTTCTCTGCAGGCCTCCGAAAGGTCTTCTTCCAGATATAGACCAGAGTGCACTGGTAAGACAAGCCGCCTTAGTACTGCATTTGCATCCGTGGGCCTGGAAACGCTCACTGCGGCACTTGCTAGTGAGTCTCAAACCAGAAGGACGTGGATTATTCCCCCCTCCGTCAGGCCGCTCTGTTCTTTTCCCTTCCTTTCTGTCCTGGGGTAGTCCCCTGAGAGAACTTTCCAGCCTCAGCCACTGACCGAAACTATCAGGTCTTCTTAACCACCGCTGTGCTTTAGAATATATTCTATTTACAACCAGTAGCCAGCTTCCCTGCTTGCTTCTGGGGAAGGGACAGTAGCAGCAGCCCATCATGCCTTCTTCTGCCTTCCTCCAGGCCCCCCACTCTCTGCGCAGCACTTCCTTCCTGTGTGCTTATATAGTGCTAGCTGCTGGGGATACTGCCACCCAGTGAGCCCCTCGGCTGTCTCTCCACTCAGATAACTGGCTTGCTTTGCCAACTGCCCGCCTTCAAAGCTCATTTAAGAGTGGCAGGGTGCTGAGCCAGCTCGCGACTCAGCCTGCCTTGGTACGCTCTCCCAACAACAAACCCTGCTCCCACAATTCAGCAGTGACTTTTGCAGCAGCCAGAGTAGTAAGAGGGAAGCAGATCTGCCCCGCTGGTGTTTCCAGTCTGATCTTCTTGTGGCACTGCAGCACCGAGCCAGCGGGATGCCAAAGGGTGATTGCAGGGTTCTGGAGGGCTCTAGGGCAGAACTGTGGCATTTTAGCCTAGGCCAAACATTGCAAACGTTCTAAGCAGCAGTTTCTGGGTGCTAATCTGGAGCTTTGAGTAGACTGGACCATTATTGAGACTGGACGTGAGATATTGAACCTTTGGCCTCTAGCCTGCCAGTTAGTGAACTTAATGAAATGCCACCAGTGGTCTCAGTCAAGTTTCTTGTGTGCAGATGTCCGCCTCTCAGAAACCACTGTCATGACTGGTACTGATTACCAGGGACAGCAGAAAGGCCAAAGTGTGAATGGGATGAGGAGCCTGAACCTAATTTCCTTCTATGGTCTTGTCTACACTAGAGAAATTTGGTGCATCAGCAAAACTCCTCCCCCGCCATACCACATCTCATGTCCACACACAAGAACTCCCTTGGTGCACAGGCCTTTGGGTTAGACTTGATTCAGGCCAGGCTGACCACCCTGTGGTCCCCCATCATGCTAGTCTTCACTGATGCAGGGCCTGGGTGGATGGAGATCGCTTTTAGAATAGTCCCCATGGGACAAACAGACCCCCACAATACTGTCCTTCAGGGGCCTTTCTGCTCTTCTTTCTGCACTCTGTTATACCGGGGTCAAATTGGCTGGAAACCACTTATTGCTAACTGGAGATTGTCCACACACCAGAGGGCAGTGAAAGCGGGAGGAGAGTGAGGCCCAAAAATGTATTCTGCTGCTGCTCATACTGCACCTATTTGCTGAAGAGAACTTCCAGGCTAGTCTTCAGAGTGGGGAGCCGGGTACCTTCCACTAGCAATACTTTCACTGGGGAAAAGTATTTTCCATATCCCTCCTTCCCTGAAGATTCAGAGTTTTATAGTGTCTCTCCGAGCTATTCTTCAGAGCACTGTGGTGTCCTGCATGGAGTGCCGGTTGATATTGGCTCTGCTGTGTTCCTCTTGGCCTGTAACAGAGGAAGATGGTAAAGGAGTGATGGAAGAGGGAGGCAAAGCTAGATTAATCCCTCTCTCTGTCGTTTCGATAGACTCCAGTGCCTTCTCCAGTTAAGGAGTTTGGGACCATGACACCAACTACCTCAGAGCCCAGCGGTGGTGCGGCTCACGCTGCTAGCGAGAGGGACAGTACCTCTCCAGAACTGGAAGACCATATGGATTCTGAAGCAGTGGCCTCTTGCGGTGACCCTCCTGAGGAGGAGAACTTGTCTCCTGAGGAGCAGGGCACGGAACCTTCCCAAGAGAAGCCACGTGACGGGCCTGGGGCCCACAGTGAGCGCTCCTACAAGCACCTCTGGAAATGGCGTCAGGAAGCCATTGCCTCTGAAACGTTCCTCTCTCTGGAGGAAGAGGTGATGCGGAACTGCTACTCGCCATGTGAGAGCGGAAGGGCGGAAAGGTAAGAAGCGCGGAGCTCCACCCTGCACTGCTTCCACTGGCTCTTAGATTTTTGCACCCAAGTGAAGTGCTGGGGGTTAAACACAAGGTTCTGTGCTTTTAACTGCAGTGTTAATTAACCAACATTTCCCCTAACCAGCTGTTCATGCCTGTCCCAGCCTGCTGTCTCCACCTTCTCCAGCCTCCTTCCTGGAACTGTGCAATAAGCTGCATTGTGAGAGAGTTGAATGAATAATGCATTATGGAAATAAACTGCATTGTCCAGCCAGAGCCTCATGCAGCTTCCATTGAACTCAGCGGAAGGACCCCTATTGACTTAACTGGGAATTAAAGTAATTGAGATCTAGTTTAAGGTCCCTGTGTACTACCAGAGTGGTATAAAAGGGCTGCAGAGTAAATGAGAATCATGCCCATGGTCTTTTCCAAGCCCTTTGTACTAAGTACAAAGGGATGCGCACCAATATTAAAAGCATAAAGTGTTCATAAGAGTCTGTTTCCAGATTTTGTACAATTTTTAAAGAAAGGAAAGGCTGTTAAAAGAACAGAAGAAAGAATGCCAAGTTCATTCAGGTACCATTCTGCAATGTGAAATTCTCCAGCCGTCCTCCCCATCTCAAAAGAAATGGAAGAGGAGACGCCGTGAAATGAGTGCTCTGCTGGGGATGGTGGGGGGGAGCTCTGGGGCTGTAGCATAGGAGTGAGAGCTCTTCCAGAGGGCCATCTTCTTCTGCGGATTTATGAGCTATTTGCTTTAGGAGGTGATTGTGCCTATTCTCACATACAGCCAGTTGAGATCCTGGTGTGGCTGTCCAGACTCCCTTAGCAGCAACGACAGTACCAGAAATTTAGGGATTCTAGTAGCCTTGCCCAGGGTCAGTTCAGGGGGTGGCTACATTGCCACACCATCTTTAGCTCACCCATTTCCCAGAAAGCTCTTGTACATTTATGCACTCGAGCATTTCTAGTGTGAATACTCGAGCCAATCAGCGTTTATTGCATTGGAAATGTTCCTGGCGGAAAATAATTTAATCAAAAATGGAAGATTTTGCAGGAAAATGGTAATTCCAATGACAATTTTTTATTTTTTCCTGTGAAAAATGTCTAATAGAAATTTTAATTTGATATCAACTTAAAAAGTCATTTTGTTTCAGCTTCTGGGTTTAAATAAACCTAAACAAAATTGATACTTTATGTCAAAATGTCCATTCAAAGGGGCGATTTTCATTTCATTTCAACTTCAGATAGTTTTCTGTTTAAAAAAACTGAACCAAATTGTCATGTTCATTTGAAATGGGGTGAACATTTTCATTTCCCATCGGTTCAAAACTTCCCACTGGAGAAGAGACTTTTTATTCACAATTTCACATGGGAAAGAATTACATTTTTGATCAACTCCAGTAAAAACGCCTAGAAAATCAGGATGATGTAACGTTGGTTATGTCTCTGTAACCCATGCCTGCTTGGTGTGGCGCTAATGAGTCTGCTACAGCTTTGGCTAAGTGCCACGTGACTTTTAGCTCATGTAGTAGAGGCTCGTGCATTAAGCTTCAGATATCTCAGGTTCGATTCTGCCCGCATCAAACTGGGTGTAAATTCCGACTCGAGGAGACGTACCTGTGCTAGCTCTGATCGAGCTGCCATGCTAGAAACAGAAGTGAAGCCACAGTGGGGTGAGTTGCCTCAAGTACACTCCCATCTGAAACCCTAGATACATATTATGGGCAGCTGGCCCCTCACGCCGCTACCCTCTTAGCGTGCTAGCTTGATGGGAGCTAACGTGGGTATGTCTCCTTGAGCTGGGAATTATACTTTCCAGCTCCAGGGTAGACATGCCCAGAATTACCAAGGAAACTGCAGCTCATTATACACAGGCTACGCAGAATCCAGCCCATAGATGTCAGTAGAATTCCTGATTTATACTGTTGTAAGAGAGAGCAGGGTCAGGATCTCAGGGTCTTCCCTGATGCCAGAGATATGGGCTAGAAGCAGCCCTTGCTTGCAGTGGTATCAGCCATTACTTGGCTGATTGCCATGATCATTTGTAGCTCTGCCAAGTACCTCCCAGGCCCAGTGCCTCACTGTCATGTAACACAGCCTCTGCCATATGCTTAATGGTTGGGATCTCTGTTAAACTTGTGACCTCCTCCTTCTCCCCAGGCCTTGTGTGCTGTCCTTCTTAAATATTTCATTAAATTATTGAGGTGTTCTTCCAGCACATCATAAATATCTGTCACCCTATCGAAGCACCTGCATTGACACGCTGTCTGTTTCATTCCCCACGTGGCAGTGTTACTTGAGATGGCCGATTCCTCTCCCTTTCCTCTCTATAGCGACGAGCTAATAAAGTGCTATCACTCTCTTTATTGAGCTGCATACACACCTGCTCCTCCCAACTCTTCCTTGTTCACATCAGCCACTCTTACTCTTACCAGGAAACCCACCGGAGCCAATGGGAACAGGTCTTCATTCCACAGGGGTATTCTACATAATGCCATCTGTACCATCTGATGGCTCAATGAGACTGATCACATAAGCTAAAAAGGGTTCTCTGTGTTTTTTAGTTTTTTGGCCAGCCACAGAAAGAAGCTCGAATAAAACAGCTCTTAGGCCCTCGGGCTTAAAATAGGAAAGGATAGAGTGACTTACACTCCTTTTAATTGCATTTATTCACTTGCTTTTGAATGCTGGGCAACAGTGCAATCTGTAATCAAAGAGATGGAGAGAATGTCAAAAGATATTATTATTAATAAAATGTCTATCATCTGTGAAACGGTTCTTTGTAAATGACACATGTCGAAGCCCATTTTGAGATTGTTTTAAATATTTTTTCATCATTTTTGTACATCAAAAAAGCACAACGGGGTCAAGAGCAAGCTTGTAGTCTAAAGTTATTTACCACCTCAACTACAGAGAGATGGAGGGAACTCCAATCAGTAGGAAAAGGCAGGTGTTAGTAATGGGAGATTCGATCATTAGAAATATAGATAGCTGGGTTTGTGATGACCGGGAGAACAGTATGGTGACTTGCCTACCTGGTGCGAAGGTTGTGGATCTCTCGAGGCATCTAGATAGACTTATGAGTAGTGCTGGGGAGGAGCCGGTGGTCACGGTACATGTAGGTACCAATGACATAGGGAAGAGTAAGAGAGACATCCTGGAGGCCAGATTTAGGCTGCTAGGAAAGAGACTGAAAGCCAGGACCTTTATGGTGGCATTCTCAGAAATGCTTCCAGTTCTACACGCAGGGCTAGGTAGGCAGGCAGAGCTTCAAGTCTCAATGCGTGGATGAGACGATGGTGTAGAAAGGAGGGGTTTAGATTTATTAGGAACTGGGGAAACTTTTGGGATGGGGGAGCCTATACACAATCTCAAAATGGGCTTCGACATGTGTCATTTGCAAAGAACCCTGTTTCACAGAGAATAGACATTTTATTAATAATAATATCTTTTGACATTCTCTCCACCTCATAGAATCATAGAATCTCAGGGTTGGAAGGGACCTCAGGAGGTCATCTAGTCCAACCCCCTGCTCAAAGCAGGACCAATCCCCAACTAAATCATCCCCGCCAGGGCTTTGTCAAGCCTGACCACCTCTTTGATTACAGATTGCACTGTTGCCCAGCATTCAAAAGCAAGTGAATACATGCAATTAAAAGGAGTGTAAGTCACTCTATCCTTTCCTATTTTAAGCCCGAGGGCCTAAGAGCTAAGTTTTATTTGAGCTTCTATCTGTGGTTGTCCAAAAAACTAAAAAACACGGAGAACCCTTCTTAACTTATGTGATCAGTTCCATTGAGCCATCAGATGGTACCGACAGCTGTTATGTAGAATGCCCCTGTGGAATTAAGATAGGAAGGATGGGCTCCACCTAAACCAAAGTGGAACCAGACTGCTGGCACTTAACATTAAAAAGGTTGCAGAGCAGTTTTTAAATTAAGAGATGAGGGAAAGCCGATTGCTGTGGAGGAGCACATGGATCGGACAAAGACTTCTCTTAGAGGAGAGTCTATTGATAGAGATTCCCTAAGTTTTAGTCATGAGGAGGGGATGGGAAAGGATAAAGTAGGGGCCAGATCAGCCGAGAAACTTTCACATAAAAATGAATCTGACACATCAGAAAAGGGCAGACAAATAAATAGTGACAAGTTTTTAAAGTGCACTATATGTGAAAGAAAATGTATAATCAAACGAAGTAAAAATCTTAAATGAATCCACATCTTCCATAGAACCTCTATGGATAGTAATTCCATGCTCTAATAAGAATATAACAGTAGGGATCTATTATCGACCACCTGACCAGGAGAGTGATAGTGACGATGAAATGCTAAGGGAGATTAGAGAGGCTATCAAAATAAAGAACTCAATAATAGTGGGGAATTTCAATTATCCCCATATTGACTGGGTACATGTCAACTCAGGACGAAATGCGGAGACAAAATTCCTCAGTTCTTTAAATGACTGCTTCTTGGAGCAGCTGCTACAGGAACCGATAAGGGGAGTCCAACTCTTGATTTAGTCCTGAGTGGAGCGCAGGAACTGGTCCAAGAGGTAACTATAACAGGAAATAGTGACCATAATATAATAAAATTTAACATTCCTGTGGTGGGAAGAACACATCAACAGCCCAACACAGTGGCATTTAATTTCAGAAAGGACAACTATGTAAAAACGAGGGGGTTAGTTAAACAGAAATTAAAAGGTAAAGTGACTAAAGTGAAATCACTGCAAGCTGCATGGACACTTTTCAAAGACATAGTAATAAAGGCCCAACTTAAATGTATACCCCAAATTAAAAAACAAAGTCAAAGAACTAAAAAAGAGCTACGGTGGCTTAATAACCATGTAAAAGAAGCAGTTAGAGATAAAAAGGCATCTTTTAAAAAGTGGAAGTCAAATCCTAGTGAGGTAAATAGAAAGGAGCATAAACACTGCCAAATTAAGTGTAAAAATGTAATAAGAAAAGCCAAAATGGAGTTTGAAGAACAGCTAGCTAAAAACTCAAAAGGTAATAAAATGTTTTTTAAATACATCAGAAGCAGGAAGCCTGCTAAACAACCAGTGGGGCCCCTGGACGATCGAGATACAAAAGGAGCACTTAAAGACGATAAAGTCATTGCGGAGAAACTAAATGAATTATTTGCTTCAGTCTTCACGGCTGAGGACATTAGGGAGATTCCCAAACCTGAGCCGTCTTTTGTAGGTGACAAATCTGAGGAATTGTCACAGATTGAAGTGTCACTAGAGGAGGTTTTGGAACTAATCGATAAACTTAACCGTAACAAGTCACCGGGCCCAGATGGCATTCACCCAAGAGTTCTGAAAGAACTGAAATGTGAAATTGCAGAACTATTAACTATGGTTTGTAACCTGTCCTTTAAATCAGCTTCTGTACCCAATGACTGGAAGATAGCTAATGTAATGCCAATATTTAAGAAGGGCTCTAGAGGTGATTCCGGCAATTACAGACCAAGCTAACGTCTGTACCAGGCAAATTAGTTGAAACAATAGTAAAGAATACAATTGTCAGGCACATAGAAGAACATACATTTTTGGGCAAAAGTCAACATGGTTTCTGTAAAGGGAAATCATGTCTTACTAATCTATTAGAGTTCCTTGAAGGGGTCAACAAACATGTGGGCAAGGGGGATCCAGTGGACATAGTGTACTTAGATTTCCAGAAAGCCTTAACAAGGTCCCTCACCAAAGGCTCGTAAGTAAATTAAGTTGCCATGGGATAAGAGGGAAGATCCTTTCATGGATTGAGAACTGGTTAAAAGACAGGGAACAAAGGGTAGGAATAAATGGTAAATTTTCAGAATGGAGGGGGGTAACTAGTTGTGTTCCCTCAAGGTCAGTCCTAGCACCAATCCTATTTAATTTATTCATAAATGATCTGAATAAGGAAAAGTTATTTACTTGTTCCCATAATATAAGAACTAGGGGCCACCAAATGAAATTAATGGGCAGCAGGTTTAAAACGAATAAAAGGAAGTTCTTCTTCACACAGTGCACAGTCAACCTGTGGAACTCCTTGCCTGAGGAGGTTGTGAAGGCTAGGACTACAACAGGGTTTAAAAGAGAACTGGATACATTCATGGAGTTTAAGTCCATTAATGGCTATTAGCCAGGATGGGTAAGGAATGGTGTCCCTAGCCTCTGTTTGTCAGAGGGGGGTGATGGGTGGCAGGAGAGAGAGCACTTGATCATTACCTGATAGGTTCACTCAAACACCTGGTATTGGCCACTGTTGGTAGATGGGATACTGGGCTGGATGGACCTTTGGTCTGACCCAGTACAGCCATTCTTATGTTCTTATCATAATGTACCTGTTGGTCCCGTGATCAACAGTTGCCATGCAAAGAATTGTATGTTTTAGGTGTTGCCGTTCAAATAAGGAGAAGGTGGAGATGAAAACTGATGAGACATTGCAATACAAATTCATGCTCTGTGTTGGACAAGTTATTTGCTCATTCATTTTTTTCAAATGGCAGATGAATGAATTTATAATGCTAGCAGTATAACTGAAAATGTCTCCTGCAACTCAGGAGAGCTAGGTGCTGTTCCCAGTTCTGCCAGTGGCCTGCTGGGTGACCTTGGGTAAGTCACGTCGCTTCCCTGTGCCTCAGTTCCCCATATGTAAAATGGGTGTAATGAAACTGTTCTCCTTGGTGAAGCACTTGGATATCGAGGGATGGAAAGTGCTAGATAAGAGCTAAGTTTTATTATTGACTCTTTCTTCCCAATTTAATAAAAAAACTCGAACTAGTCACAAAAAAGAAAAATTTGTGGAAAATGCTTTGTGAAAAACGTGTCTGTGTTTTCCAGACATTTTTTAAAGCCTGAAATGATTTGGGTAAGTGTACAAAATGGAATACTTGTTCTCATGACTGATTACTTGTATTGTGTAGCCGTATATTTCCCAGAAGCCACAGAGAGCAGATTAGTATCATAAGTGTTTAGATAAGACAAAAGGGAGATGATTTACCTACAGCAGAGGTTTTAGTGTCCTGCTGGTGAAGTATCTGGGAGGCAAGTCCTTCCTGCCCTGCAATCATATGGGTTTTTCTTTCTTTCCCAGTCCTGCCTTTGAGAGGAGTGATGATGACCACGCCAGCACCTATTGTGTCCCTGACATTCTCTCCTCCACCCCTACTGATGAGGACTATCTCATGCTCAGCTCCACATCTCTGACCTCGCTTTCATGTGGCGGGAGTTCGGACACGGCCTCCACCACTATTGCCACCCCGCAGCCGCGTGGCCCTTTCTCGGCCTCCTTGCTTGCTAGAGAACTGGGCAATAGTGACAATGAGTGGGAGGACTTGGAAGAACTAGAGAGAGAGGAGAAGGAAGAGGAATATACCAGGGTAAGTGAGAACTATTGTAATAGCCCCATCCTAGGCCGTGACCCTTATTTTTATTACAGTCCAAAATACAGGGTCTGATCTGGCCAGGTCCCAAACACGGAATCTGTGTATTGCTTGGTGCATTAAAGACCTGCAGCCAGGTTCCCACCTGGTGTGAATTGGCGTAGCTACAACTGATGCTGATTTATCCCAGCTGAAGATCTGTCCCCTAATTTGTATCTAAAACATGAAGGAAGAAGGCAATAGAAAGGAAGGTGTTAAAACACGTTGTGTACTGCATTTGACAGGAAACGGAGGTGCTCGTCACTGTGACAAGGTCAGAGAACAATTGTTATGGATTCACGGTGGTTCCTAACAAACTTGACAACTGTCTGTATGTGGAGGAAATCCTGGCTGAGCCTGCCCTGTCTGATGGAAGGCTGAGAAGAGGGGACAGACTCATTATGGTACAGAAATCCTTTGAATTAAAAAAGGAGGAACAGACACTAGTAGATCAGTGTCCTCTTGCTTTGTAGCAGGAGTGTAAGACACCAGAAATGTTAATTCATTCACTATATTAAATGTGACAAGCTGCATTAACATAATAGTTTGCTTCCTTTGATGTATGAACAAAGCCTAGTTTTTTGAAGGTTCATAGAATCATAGAATCATAGAATCTCAGGGTTGGAAGGGACCTCAGGAGGTCATCTAGTCCAACCCCCTGCTCAAAGCAAGACCAACCCCAACTAGATCATCCCAGCCAGGGCTTTGTCAAGCCTGACCTTAAAAACCTCTAAGGAAGGAGATTCCACCACCTCCCTAGGTAACCCATTCCAGTGCTTCACCACCCTACTAGTGAAAAAGTTTTTCCTAATATCCAACCTAAACCTCCCCCTCTGCAACTTGAGACCATTACTCCTTGTTCTGTCATCTTCTACCACTGAGAACAGTCTAGATCCATCCTCTTTGGAACCCCCTTTTAGGTAGTTGAAAGCAGCTATCAAATCCCCCCTCACTCTTCTCTTCTGCAGGCTAAACAATCCCAGTTCCCTCAGCCTCTCCTCATAAGTCATGTGCTCCAGCCCTCTAATCATTTTTGTTGCCCTCCGTTGGACTCTTTCCAATTTATCCACATCCTTCTTGTAGTGTGGGGCCCAAAACTGGACACAGTACTCCAAATGAGGCCTCACCAGTGCCGAATAGAGGGGAATAATCACGTCCCTCGGTCTGCTGGAAATGCCCCTACTTATACAGCCCAAAATGCCATTAGCCTTCTTGGCAACAAGGGTACACTGTTGACTCATATTCAGCTTTTCGTCCACTGTAACCCCTAGGTCCTTTTCTGCAGAACTGCTGCCCAACCATTCGGTCCCTAGTCTGAACTGAGGTTCTTCCTCAGTTTGTCGTGTTAAGCCTTGTCTTCCTTGTTGCTGCTAGAGGGCTCCTTGGATGAGTAGAGAAGTGGAGCGGGAGGTTTTTCAATCCTCAAACTGATGGGTGTTGGGAATGTTTGAATCTTTAACAAAGGCAACTTTCCCTGCAAGTGTATGTCAGATGTTTGAGTTAAATATGTTAACAAAAAAACAAAGAAAAAATTAACCCCAAAGAGTTTTAAACAGTCTGATTAGATTCTCCCTCTCCTCTGAATTTCTGGGGTTTCCATACCTAGTTTCTTGATGTCATCCTGCTAGTTCTCCCATCTTCCATAAAGGCCTCCAACAAAAATTAAGACATACAAGAGCTGATATTTCTAATGTAAAAAAAAAGAGGAAGACATTAATAAATGTCTTTCACACTTTCTTTATACATCATGAAGAAACAAAGCAGGGCAAAATGCATGGAAAGTCTCTTTGAAAAGCGAATGTTATAGCAGTGAATGCTATAACAAGTCAGTCAGACCAGAGTGGAAACTGCCTGAAGCCCATATACCGAACTTTGTAAAAGGAAGGAATGTGTGGTCAGTTACTTAAAGACCTGGGACGTGGTTGTAGCTTCTCTCTGTCTCTTAGGTGAACGGAGTTGATGTCACAGCATTCTCCTTTGATGAAACCCTGGCGTTGCTGCACAGCTCTCCTCCCGATCTGAGCCTGGTGGTTGGCCGGGTTAACGAGGACCCCTATGCCTCTGTTAGACCGGATGAGATTCCTGAAATCACCCTCACAAAAGGCGACAATGGACAACTGGGTATGTGGTGTGGAGACTGAAATTTGCCTGTTCTTTAGGCCAGGATGGTGCTAGTGGTAAGCTGCATGAGAACTGGCATAATCCTAGATAGGTGCACTGGTGGGTTAGCTTGCCAGCTTCCCAATGTCATTCTTCAGGCTGGCCCAGGTCTATCGATCTTTGTTTATCACACAGGAGCTGAACGCTGCTGCTCCTGAAGTTGGGGCAAAACACCCGTTGTGGCAGTAAGATCTGGCTTTAGATATATTTTCTGGGGCATCTCTGTAATATCTGATTTTGGGATGTCAGGGGCTTAGGCCAGATGCCTAGATGTTGGCATCTACCATCAGCTGAGATACATGAAGCAACATTAGACCAAAAAACCACAAGTGTGTGTTTGGGAAGAAGGGTGGTTGGTGGTTAGGGTGCTAGCCTGGGTCTTTGGTTCAATTCTCTGCTCTGCCCCAGACTTCCTGTGTGACTATGGGTGAATCACTTCATCTCTCTGTGCCTCAGTTTCCTCATCTATGCAATGGGGATAATAGTCCTGCCTCACAAAAGTGCTGAGGTTAAATCAATTAAAGAGTGGTGCTGAGATAATGAGAGCCGTATAAGTACCTGGGCTACTCTGATTTCAATAACTATCCAATAGCAAGTGCTACACTCCAGTAGTTGGGTGTGGGTAGGCCCTTCATTGTTTTGTTCTTACCTTTCTCTCAGTAACATGTCCATGTGCTTCACTGCCCCAGCCCGTGCTCTACATCTAGTCCAGCTGGTGCAGGATTGTTCCTCACAGGATATTATCCAGTGCTTTGTCCAGCCTAGCATCAGTGGAGCCGAGTCTCCTGTGGGAGACTGTTCCACTGTCCTAGTCTCACGCTAAGGAATGCTCAAAAACCACTGTGACACAATACACTTATCTGCATCCTTCCAGGCTTGAAGTTAACAGGAGGAGCTGGGAGCAAATTACAGGGTATCTACGTGCTTGAGATCGTGCCAGGCTCTCCCGCCAGTATAGAAGGCAGTCTGCAGCCACGGGATCAGATTGTCTACATCTGCGGGCTATGGACGGAGGGCCTCAGCCTGGACGATGCAGTGCGAGTGTGTGAGGCTGCCAGCCACAACGTCTGCATCAGGGCAACAAGGTAAATCTGACTCTGTGATGCTTTAATGAGACTTCCGCGGGTTAGTGCAGGGTGGAGCGCCCCGTCTCCCTCACTTCTCTCTTCCTCCTAGTCTGTTGCTGCTCTTCGCTCCCCTTTTCCGCTGCTCTGTGAACAGTGCAGCTCCTCTGTGGCTGGTGGGATTATGACATCAGAGGTAATTTGTTGATTTAGTGGGCAGTCGTGGTGGAACACAGATAGGCATGACTATTGGACATTGGATCAGATCCTGGCCCCTGCTTTAGCACTTTAGGGCTGGCATGGGACCAAGAATCCCCTGGCATGGGGAAATCTCTACTTTGCTAAAAGATGGCATAGCTGGCTTTGTGCCACCCACTCCCAATCCCGATAGCATCAGGGTCATGATGAAGCAATTGCTAGCTGGTGGAATGACCCTCTAGGAGGATGTTGCAAGTCAGTAGAATTTAGAGTAACCTCGAGACTGCTCTAAATTGTGCGTGGGGCTGAGCCTGCCTGTAGTGGAGTGGAAGTCCTGGGAGTGCAAAGATGTGTTAAAGCAGAGCGCTGGTGCTGCTGGTCTAGCCCATTGTGCTGAATTCGGTTAATCTTTATTCTTTCATGCTGCATTATCTAAAGCACTTTAGATAAATGAATTAGGGCTATATAACTCACCTTAAAACACCCCTTTACAACTGACTTTCTATAAAGCATTTGGTGATGCCCTGTATGCAAGGTGATTTACACAATTAAATTGTATTTTAAATCATAGGCAAGCAAATGTTCAGTTCACACTGGGTGAAATTCCTTCTAATGCTTTTGCCGAGAGGTGTATTTTACCCACAAAGAACAGCCCATAGTCAATGTAAAACTTCCTGTTACTAAGATCTAGCTTTCAGGCCAGCTCAAACCTGTTGCCCAAGAACACCAGCTTGAAGGAAAAAGTATGACAGCAAGTTGAAGCCTAGAGATAAATTCATTCCGCATCATTTGATTGTAGATCTAGATCTGAACTTCACTCAAGAGTTCGGAAGGAACTAAAATATTCAATTGCAGAACTAACTGTGGTGTGTAAACTACTGCTTAAATCAGTTTCTGTACTAGATGATTGGAGGATAGCTAACATGATGCTGATTTTTAAAAAAGGCTCCAAAGTTGGCAACAAAATGGCAGATGAAATTTGATGTTGATAATGCAAAGTAATGCACATTGGAAAACACAGTCCCAACTATACATACAAAATGATGGGGTCTAAATTAGCCATTACCACTCAAGTCCCTATTCTGTTCTTTCCCTCTGGGGCAGCCAGTGCCAGCCACTGTTGGAGAACAGGATGCTGGGCTAGATGGATCATTGGTCTGATGCAGTATGATTGTGCTTGTGTTCTTATGTGCAAAATTATCATGTGTTCCCACCAGAGATACAAAGCTGCAGACTTTGGATCCAGAGCTAAACTCTTCCAAAGTCTGTCAGTTTTAGGAACTTTCAAGGTGTGAACATCTTCTGTGAGAAATCCTATAAAATAAGGCTCTTTGCAAGATTTCCACATTAAATCTTGTGAGATCTCTCTTCCTTGAGAAATCCCTTTGTAATGAAGGCTCCAAAGCATGTGATCCTTTGGAACAGGGGAAAAAAGGTGGGCCACACTGAGGTTGGATTCAACCAAATGCACTGTGGATGAGTCCTACATTGGGACAGACACTATATAACAGGTGCTTTCTTTCTCAAACATATATGATTACGGAGTATTGCTGTTGGGTAAATATGGAATAAGAATCTATACATTCATTAAAGGTACGTTCTTTATAAAACATGACTTTAAAAATAACATAATAATGGAAGTACACATGTAAAAATATTACTAAACTATATGCCTTTTAAACATATAGTGTTCATACTTGCATTACAAAGTCTGGAATTCTTAGCGTTCAGAACATTTCCTTTTTTTTTGGCAGAAATGGCAATCCAGTGGTTCCCACAGAGCAGCAGAATAGTAAGTAATGCTAGTTATAATTTTATTTATGGGTTCACAATACAGGCCTGAATGAGGGAATCATAGACTCATAGAAATGAAGGGCTGGAGGGGACCTCAAAAATTATCATGTCCAATCCCCTGGACTGAGGCAGGACCAAGTACACCAAGTACCTAGGCCATTCCTGACAGGTGTTTGTCCAACCTGTTCTTAGAAACCTTCAGTGATGGGGATTCCACAACCTCCCTTGGAGGCCTGTTCCAGAGCTTAACTGCCCTTAGAGTTAGAAAGTTTTTCCTAATATCTAATCTAAATCTGCCTTGCTGAAGATTAAGCCCGTTACTTCTTGTCCTACATGTAGTGGACATGGAGAACAATTGATCACTGTCCTCTTTAGAATAGCCCTTAACATATTTGAAGATTGTTATCAAGTCCCCCCTCAGTCGTCTTTTCTCAAGACTAATCATGCCCGGTTTTTTAACCTTTCCAAGTAAATCAGGTTTTCTGAATCTTTTATTACCTTTGTTGCTTCTCTCTGGACTCTCTCCATTTTGTCCACGTCTTTCCTCAAATGTGGCACCCAGAACTGGACGCAGTGCTCCAGCTGAGGCCTCACCAGCGCCAAGTAGAGTGGGACAATTAACTCCCATGTCTTACATACAACACTCGTGTTAATCAACCCCTGAATTATATCAGCCCTTTTTGCAGATGAATCACACTGTTGATTCATATTCAATTTGTGATCCACTATATCCCTCAGATCCTTTTCAGCAGTACTGCCGCAGTACTGGTTATTCCCCATTTTGTAATTGTGCATTTGATTTTTCCTTCCTAAGTTCAGTACTTTGCACTTGTCTTTATTGATTTGCATCTTGTTGATTTCAGACCAATTCTTCAATTTCTGAAGGTGGTTTTAAATTCTAATCCTGTCCTGCAAAGTGTTTGCAGCCACTCCCAGCTTGGTGTCATCTGCGGACTTTATAAGCAGAATCTCCACTCCATTACCCAAGACATTAATGAAACTATTGAAAAGTACCGGACACAAAACAGATCCCTGTGGGACCCCTCTATATACGCACTCCTAGTTTGACAGCAAACTATTGATAATTACTTTTTGATTATGGTCTTTTAGCCATTTGCTCCCACTTTATAGTAATTTCTTCTAGACCACATTTCCCTAGGTTGCTTATGAGACTGTCATGAGGGACTCTGTCAAAAGCCTTACTAAAATCAAGATATGGCATCTCTCCCCCATCCACGAGGCCTGTTGGTCTGAAGCAAGTCTAAAATGGCTGTTCCCCCTGGCTTCTTCCTCCACTTTTTGAATACAAAAATTGTCCCTAATAGCTTCCAAGAACTTACTGGAAAATTTGTATTTTGCTGTTTAACTTTTCCAACTGATGTCTGGGTAGCTGAAGTCCCCCATTACTACCAGGTCTTGTGCTTTGGATATTGCGGTTGTTTTAGAAATGCCTCGGCCACTTCCTCTTCCTGATTTGATGGTCTATAGGAGACCCACCATGATGTTACCCTTCTTTTTTTCCCTTTTATCTTTACCCCGAGACTTTCAACTGCTCTGCCTCTCCCCTCCTGCTGGACCTCAGAACAAGTGTTAATATATTCTTTGTGTACAGTGCAACATCTCCTCGCTTTTTTCCTGCCTGTCCTTCCTGAATCTGTAGTCAGCTAACATCCTCCATACTGGACATCTCCATGTACATCCTCATAGTCATCATGCTCCTGGATGCTACACGGATGTACCATCTCCTCCTGCAGCTCTCTTACCTGCTTCCTGAGGGACTGCATCAACAGACACTTCTCTCACCAGGTGGTTCCTCATGCCTGGCTTTCATTGGCAGGGACATGCAGGCCGTATTCCCAGCAAGTCAAGACAAGGACCAGGATAGAAGCTCCCAGGGTCAAGAGGACACCTGTTTGGCCAGGGTCCACCTGCAGGCAAAGGAAGAGCTAGCAGTGGTGTTAGTGACACACCATTTTCCTCCTATTGTGGCTTCTTCCTTGTAGAGTTACCTGTAAGTTAAGGGAAAGAAAACAACCCTACTTCCCTGCATTCCTTTGCTGGTGAACGCCCTTAATCTCCTAGCTGCCTTCGTCTCACCAACCACATGTCTATGCTAATACATTGCATTTTAAAATATGCAATGGATAAATTGGCACTTTTAATTTATTATTTCTACTAAAATCACACCCATGGTGAGAACATAACTACACAGCACTTTACCGAAAGAGAGAAAATGTAGAGCTTGATGAACTATTGGCCAAGAATAATTTGTTTGGGAAAGAAAACAACCCTACTTCCCTGCATTCCTTTGCTGGTGAACGCCCTTAATCTCCTAGCTGCCTTCGTCTCACCAACCACATGTCTATGCTAATACATTGCATTTTAAAATATGCAATGGATAAATTGGCACTTTTAATTTATTATTTCTACTAAAATCACACCCATGGTGAGAACATAACTACACAGCACTTTACCGAAAGAGAGAAAATGTAGAGCTTGATGAACTATTGGCCAAGAATAATTTGTTCAGGGAATTTAACTCAGGGAATTTAACCCATGTTTGAATTCTCCATGTTCAGATTTTGAGTTTGGTGAATTTGTTTATTGTTCAGACAGATTGGATGGAAGTTTTCTGCAAACATATTTTAGTCTCTGGGTTGATTCACTAAGTCTGTTTCACTAAGGCTATGGCTACACAACAGAATTAGGTCAAAATTATAGAAGTCGATATTTTAAAACCCGATTTTATGGAATCGATTGTGTGTCCCCCCACTAAAGAGCATTAAGACCATGAGGTCGACGGACTGTGTCCACAGTATTGGGGCTAGCATTGACTTTTGGAGCGTTGCATTGCGGGTAGCTATCCCACAGTTCCCGCAGTCTCTGCTGCCCATTGGAATTCTGGGTTGCGATCCCAAAGCCTGATGGGGCAGAAAACATTGTCACTGGTCGTTCTGGGTACATGTCGTCAAGCCATCAAACGTCCCTCCCTCCCTCCGTGAAAGCAATCTTTTTCGCGCCTTTTTTCCGGGGTTTCCGGGTTTGCTATGGAAGCCTGCTCAGCTCACAATTACCGTACATCTCCAGCGTACGCCTGGACATTAGGTCTAGTGGGGATTCAGTCACGCTGTAATATGGGCAGAGGGATAGCTCAGTGTTCTGAGCGTTGGCCTGCTAAACCCGGGGTTGTGAGTTCAATCCTTAAGGGGCCCATTCCACCTGAGGCTGGTAGTCACAGGACTACACAGCATAAGCTCCTTTCCTTCTAGCAGCAGATGGTGCAATAGGCCATAAATGGTCGTAGTCGTGGGACTGCACAGCAGCAGCTCCTTGCCTTCTAGCAGCAGATGGTGCAATAGGCCATAAATGATCATAGTCGCAGGACTACACAGCAGAAGGTCCTTGCCTTCTAGCTGCAGATTGTGCAATAGGCTTTAAATTCATCATCCCCTGTGTGCTCCTGGCCAGCCTATGGTGTGGCTGACCGGGGACGCTTGGACATAAATGGGAGTGACCAGAGTGACTCTGGTCATTCTCTTTTTCATGTTTTGTTTAAGGGAGATTCAGTACTGCCTGGAACACGGGCAGAGGGATAGCTCAGCGGTCAGTGGTTTCCGTGTTTGCTACGGCAAGCATGGAGCCAGCTTACGCCTGGACATTAGGTCTATTGGGGATTCAGTCGTGCTATAACACGGGCCAGAGGGCTAGCTCAGTGGTCTGAGCATTGGCCTGCTAAACCCATGGTTATGAGTTCAATCCTTGAGGGGGCCAGGAGATGATGATGAATATCAAGCCTATTGAACCATCTGCAGCTAGAAGGGAAGGTGCCTAACCCTTGCTTCCCGGCATATTGTACCATCTGCTGTTAGAAGGAAAGGAGCCTAACCCTTGCTCTCCCCTCCCTCTGAGAAAGCAGCAGAGGGGGGAGCCCAAAATCCTTTCGCGCCTTTTTTCATGCGGGCGCCATATTGCTGACACCATTGTTATCCACCCGCCGCTTCTGCTCCCACTCTGCTGTCCTGCAGACGCCATACCAGGGAAAGCATGGAGCCCGATCAGATCGCCGCGGCTGTTATCGCCATTATGAACACCACGCGCATTGTCCAGGAATATATGGAGAACGAGAACCAGGAGCTGCTACAGCTACAGCAGGCGAGGAGGTGACGGCAGCGCCCTGAGGACAGTGATGACGACATGGACACAGACCTCTCTCAAAAAAGGCGGGACATCATGGTGGTAATGGGGTTGTTGATACAGTGGAACGCCGATTCTGGGCCCGGGAAACAAGCACAGAATGGTGGGACCACATAGTGCTGCAGGTCTGGGATGAATCCCAGTGGCTGTGAAACTTTTGCATGCGTAAGGGCACTTTCATGGAACTTTGTGAGTTGCTTTCCCCTGCCCTAAAGCGCCAGAACACCAAGATGAGAGCAGCCCTCACAGTAGAGAAGCGAATGGCGATAGCCCTGTGGAAGCTTGCAACGCCAGACAGCTACCGGTCAGTCGCGAATCAATTCGGAGTGGGAAAATCTACAGCAGGAGCTGTTGTGATGCAAGTAGCCAAGGTGATCACCGAGCTGCTGGTACCAAGGGTTGTGACTCTGGGAAATGTGCAGGTCATAGTGGATGGCTTTGCAGCAATGGGGTTCCCGAACTGTGGAGGGGTGATAGACGGAACCCATATCCCTATCTTGGCACCGGACCACCAAGCCAGCGAGTACATAAACCGAAAGGGTTACTTTTCAATAGTGCTGCAAGCACTAGTGGATCACAAGGGACATTTCACCAACATCAATGTGGGATGGCCGGGAAAGGAACATGACGCTCGCATCTTCAGGAACTCTGGTCTGTTTCGGCTGCTGCACCAAGGGACTTTCTTCCCAGACCAGAAAATAACAGTTGGGGATGTTGAGATACCTATAGTTATCCTTGGGGACCCAGCCTACCCCTTAATGCCATGGCTCATGAAGCCATACACAGGTAGCCTGGACAGTAGTCAGGACTTTTTCAACTATAGGCTGAGCAAGTGCAGAATGGTGGTGGAATGTGCATTTGGGCGTTTAAAAGCTCGCTGGTGCAGTTTATTGACTAGGTTAGATCTCAGCGAAACCAATATTCCCATTATTATTACTGCTTGCTGTGCACTCCACAATATCTGTGAGAGTAAGGGGGAGATGTTTATGGCAGGGTGGGAGGTTGAGGCAAATCACCTGGCCGCTGGTTATGCGCAGCCAGACACCTGGGCTATTACAAGAGTACAGCAGGGTGAGTTGCGCATCAGGGAAGCTTGAAAACCAGTTTCATGAATGGCCAGGATGCTGTGTGAAAGTTCTGTTTTTCCCCATTAATGAAAAGCCCCACCCCTTCATTCACTCTACTTCCCTTTAAGCAAACCGCTCTGCCCTGCCCTCCCCCCCTCGGTCACCGCTTGCAGAGGCAATAAAGTCATTGTTGCTTAAAAATCATGCATTCTTTATTAATTCATAAAACAAACAGGGGGAACTATGGGGGTAACTGCCACGGTCGCCCGGGATGGGTGGTGGAGGAAGGGAAGCACCAGGATGGGTGGTGGAGGAAGGAAAGCACCAGGATGGGTGGTGGAAGAGGGGATGAGGGAAGGACAAGGACACACAGCACTTTAAAACTTATTGAATGCCAGCCTTTTGTTGCTTGGACTGTTCTCTTGGCTTGAGTGGTTGGGTGCACGGAGGCCACCCAAAAGCGTTCTTGGGTGTCTCGGGGATGAGGTTATGGGACTCGGGAAGAAGGGCTGTTGGTTACACAGGGGCTGTAGCGGTGGTCTGGGCTCAGGCGGCCTTTCCTGAACCCTACGCCTTTCCTCGGCCATAAGCCGGAGGATTTCCAGTTTGATCCTCCAGTAGCCTCAGAATTGCATCCTGCCTTTTCTCTGCACGCTGACGCCACCTACTCTCTTCATCCCGCCGCTGTCTCTCTTCATCCCGCCAGTCATTGTCTTCAGCACGCCACCTGTCCGCGCGATCAAATTCTGCCTTCCTGGACTCTGACAGTGTCTGCCTCCACTCATTCTGCTGGGCAGTTTCAGTGTGGGAGGATCGCATGAACTCAGAGAACATATCGTCTCGATTTTTTTTTTTTTTACTTCTAATCTTTGCTAGCCTCTGGCACGGTGATGAAAGGGGTGGCGTTGAAACATTTGCAGCTGCGGGAGGAAACAAACGGGAGAGGAGTAGTTTAAAAGACACATATTAGAGAACAATGCTCCAAACATTACATAGCACATGTGCATTTGGTCCAAGGTTGCACTTTGCCTGTTATATTGAGGGTCTGCCAGTTTGGTGTGAGAGATCACACAAGCAGGTCCGGCGGGCAACAGAATTCGGCTTGCAGGCCGCCATGGTAAGCCACAGTCTATAGGCCGTGGGAATGGTTTCAAACAGCAATCCCCTCATTTCCCATAACAAACAGCCTTTGGGCTGGCAATTTAAAAAGGGTTGGCAATTGAAAAGGGAGGGGTGGCAGTTTTTGGGTTAACGTGCAGCGCGAACCTAATCGACACCCCCCCCACACACACAGACACACATCCAAGATGTTCGCTGTTCCCCCTCCCCCCACTGTGTGGGTCATAGTGGGGAACATTTCCGTTCAGCCACAGGCAAACAGCCCAGCAGGGACGGACCCCTCTGAATACCCCCTTAATAAAATTCCCCTATTTCAACCTGGTGACCATGAATGATATCACTCTTCTGAGGATAACACAGAGAGATAAAGAACGGATGTTGCTTGAATGCCAGCAAACACCGGGACCATACGCTGCCATGCTTTGCAATGCAATGATTCCAGACTACGTGCTACTGGCCTGGCGTGGTAGAGTGTGTTACCACGGAGCACAGGATAAGGCTGCCCTCCCCAGAAACCTTTTGCACAGGCTTTGGGAGTACATCCAGGAGAGCTTTCTGGAGATGTCCCCGGAGGATTTCCGCTCCATCCCCGAACATGTTAACAGACTTTTTCAGTAGCTGTAGCTGTACTGGCCACGAATTAATCATTAAACACGTTTGTTTATAAAACATGTATTACTTTCACAGAGGTACACTCACCAGAGTTCCCTTCTCCGGCATCAAGCACGCCTTGGGTGGGTTCGTAGGGTACTGGCTCCAGGGTGACAAAAAGTTCCTGGCTGTAGGGGAAAAGGGCTTCTCCGCTTCCTTGCTGTGTCTGTGTGCTATTTTGAGCATGATTATCATCATCTTCCTCTTCCCGAAAATGCTCCTCGGTGGTTTCTGATGATCCACATACCGAGTCATACCACATGGGTGGGTCAGTGCTGGCTGCACCCCCTAGAATTGCATGCAGTTCATCATAGAAGCGGCATGTCTGGGGCTCTGACCCAGAGCGGCTGTTTGCATCTCTGGTTTTTTGGTAGGCTTGCCTGAGCTCCTTAATTTTAACGCGGCACTGTTGTGCGTCCCTGTTGTAGCCTCTGTCCTGCATGCCCTTGGAGACTTTGGCATATGTATTGGCATTTCGCCTTTTGGACCATAATTCTGCTAGCACGGTTTCATCTCCCCATACAGCGATCAGATCACGTACCTCACGCTCGGTCCAATATGGAGCTCATCTTCGGTTCTGGGACTCCATCATGGTCACCTCTGCTGATGAGATCTGCACTCACCTGCAGCTCACCACGCTGGCCAAACAGGAAATGAAATTCAAAAGTTCGTGGGGCTTTTCCTGTGTACCTGGGCAGAGCATTCGAGCTCAGACTACTGTCCAGAGCAGTCAAATGTTGCACTGTGGGATAGATCTAGGAGGCCAATATCGTCGAATTGCGTCCTCACTAAGCCTAGATCGATTCGGCAATATCGTTTTAAGCGCTAATCCCCTCATTGGGGGTGGAGTGGCGAGATCGATTTTAAGAGCCCTAGAAGTTGATGTTAAGGGCTACTTCGTGTGGACGGGTGCACGGATCAATCGATATAATGCTAATTGTGGAAGCGAGTACCCTCGAGGGCCACCTGGCTGGGCGAGGGTATGTGTGCACCTGTTATCTACCAGGGCACAGTACTAAGGTTCACGTGGATGTTCAGAGGGAACCCCCCTGGAGCGGATGGGAACCACACAGACACCGAGGCAATAAGGCCAGAGATTTCAGCTTTATTGCAAATGACACTTATAACCTAGGTTTACAATACACAATTAATGCAAAAAACAAGATTATTCCTATTAAAAACAGCAATAGTCCTTGGAGGTGTTCTATGTCCCAATAATTACTCGGGATGAGCCACGGACTAGTAGAATTAGAGGGATAATACATAGGATGCTTCTGCAGGGATGAATTGCAATTACAGGGAGAGGGTGATGCAAAATATCAAGCAATAGGGTATTAAAGAATACTTACAAATACAAACCCGTACACGAACATTACGGCCGGCACATGCTGAGTCGGGAAAGGTTTCGGGTTGATCAGGCCCGAATTACGAATTAGTGACTTGTGTGAGTCTTCGGTTCCTCTCCTGCTGTTCCTTTGTGGAACAGGACAGATATACCCAGGGTGACATGAGCACCGAAACTTGAAAAAAGGGGAGGGGGAAGAACACAATGGGGAGAAAACGAAGGACTTGTTTGTGTCCCCGCTTGGGTGCTCGAGGGGAATGTGGCTGCCGCGCCCCAACGGACCAAGGATCGGGGGGGGCCGGTGCCTTCCACGCAGAGTGCGGGACCTGGCTGTGTATCCTGTAATAGAGGCCAGGGCAAGCATAATGGAGCTAAATATCTTAACACTAATAAGTTCGACCGAAACTCGTAGTGTAGACCAGGGCTAAGACTGTTTTGACTATTTTCTATCCATACTTTACTGTTGCACAATATGATTGGTCATCTAAGGCCTCGTCTACACTGCACCAGAGTAATCACACTGATAGAAAACAGAAACAAACTGTGCTGTTATAAATCCCTTTTTAGCACTATAATTGCATTTGCACTAGGGGATTGCATGGATGTAACTATATCTGGTTTTCAATTGTTTTAGTTAAATTGGTGCAAAACCTGAATGTAGGTGAGGCCTAAGTCGATGATGTTTCTGATGCCTGATTGGCTAACTGAAATATTTATCCACATGAGGAAGGCCTGAAAAAGTCACTTCTGGACCAAAATGTCTCACCAGCCCATATTTGCATTAATCTTAGTGAGACTTTAGCTTTCCACAAATATTCCCAGGATGCTTTCAAAACCAGTTATCCTCTTTCCATAGATGTATCATTGTGATGATAAGCAACACAGAGGCGCAATACATTTCATCTCCTTGATTACATATTCTTTTTATAATCCCAAATGATTCCTTTTAGCAAAGCCCTTTAAAAAATAATAATAATGTGCTTCTCAGTGCATTGGTTGTGTTGACAAGGCAACGCCTTCCTTATATGCAACACCATGGCCAAAAGAGCTGATACAATCCTTGGATGTATAAACGGGAATCTTGAGTAGAAGTAGGGAGGTTTTATTACCTCTGTATTTGGCCCTGGTGCGACCACTGATGTCCAGTTCTGGTGCCCACAGTGCAAGAAAGATATTGGTAAATTGCAGAAGGTTCAGAGAAGAGCCCTGAGAATGATTAAAGGACTCGGGGGGGAAACCCATGCCTTCCAGTGATAGCCTTCAGGAGCTCAATCTCTTTAACAAAGAAAAGGTTCAGGGGTGACTTGGTCATAGTCTATAAGTACCTACATGAACAACAAAAAGCTGATAATAAACAGCTCTTCAATTGAGCAGCAAGAAGTATAAAAAATCCAATGACTGGAAGTTAAAGCTAGAAAAATTCATACTAGAAATAATATGCAAATTTTTAACAGTGCGGACAATTGGAACTCCTGGAACAATTTACCTCGGAATGTGGTGGATTCTCTATCATAGAACAATCTTGATTTAAAATTTTATGTTTTTCTAAAAGATCTGCTTTATTTCAAACAGGAATTTTATACAGGGAAGTCCTATAGCCTGTGTTATAAGGACATCTGTTAGATTATCATAGTGGACCCTTCTGGCCTATGAATGCACTAATTATATACATTATTTGAGTTCCATAATAACACAACAGAATATTATTGCTTATATAATTCAAACATAAAAAACCCACGTAGTGAAGCCAGTGAAAGTTGCTAAGGGATAATAATGCAAAACTCAAACCCAGAAAGGAACAGGTAATGTCATTTTCAGAGTGGTAGCCATGTTAGTCTGTATCAGTAAAAACAATGAGGAGTCCTTGTGGCATCTTAGACACTAACAAATTTATTTGGGCATAAGCTTTCGTGGGCTAAAACCCACTTCATCAGATGCAGGAAGTGGAAAATACAGTGGGCAGGTATAAATACACAGACATGAAAAGATGGGAGTTGCCTTACCAAGTGGGGTGTCAGTGTTAACGAGCCAATTCAATTAAGGTGAAAGTGGCCTATTCTCAACAGTTGACAAGAAGGGGTGAATACCAAGGGAGGGAAAATCACTTTTGTAGTGCTAATGAGGCCAATGCAATCAAGGTGGCCCATTTCAAACAGTTAACAAGAAGGTGTGAGTATCAGCAGAGGGAAATTAGTTTTTGGAGTGACCCAGCCACTCCCAGTCTTTATTCAGGCCTAATTTGATGGTGTCCAGTTTGCAAATTAATTCCAGTTCTGCACTTTCTTGCTGAAGTCTGTTTTTGAAGTTTTTTTGTTGAAGAATTGCCACTTTTAAGTCTGTTATTGAGTGTCCAGGGAGATTGAAGTGTTCTCCTACTTGTTTTTGAAGGTTATAATTCTTGATGTCTGATTTGTGTCCGTTTATTCTTTTGCGTAGAGATTGTTCAGTTTGGCCAATGTACATGTGTCATAAATATAAAGGGAAGGGGGAGAGGGTCTGATGCAGTGCTATAAAATCCTCTTACCAGTAAAGGGTTAAGAAATGCAGGTAGCCAGACTGACACCTGACCTGGCTGGCATCTGACCAATAAGGGGACAAGATACTTTCAAATCTTGGGAGGGGGAAAAAGCTTGGTGTGTGGCTTTGTCTGAGTCAGAGTGATCTTGGAAGACAGAAAGAACCTATAGAAAACCAGTCTCCTCACCAAACCTCACTTTTCTAAAGTAAGTGTAGTCAGCACTGCCAGTAGATTTCTGTTTATTTTGCTTGGTGATACATTCCCTGTGTGAGAGGGAAGGGTTATTCCTTTTTTCCTGTAACTTTAAGGTTTTGTCCAGAGGGGGGAATCTCTCTGAGTTTGGAAATTGAGTGCCCTGTAATTAGTTACCATCCTGATTTTACAGAGATGATTTTACCTTCTTTGTTTTAATAAAATCCTTCTTTTAAGAAGCTGACTGTTTTCTATGGTGTTAAAACCCAGGGGGTGGGTTTTTAGATCACTGTGTAACCAATTGGTTGGGAGATTGTTCTCAAGCTTCCCAGGAAAGAGAGTGTACGGCTTGAAGGGGTATTTGGGGGGAAAGGAAGTTCAAGTGATTCCTTTCCTGGATTCCTGCTCAGACCTACTTGATGGTGGCAGCGAAAAAAGCATTTCTCGGGGTGCAGGGAATTTTGTACCTTGGGGGTTTTAACCTAAGCTGGTAAAACTAAGCTTAGGGGCTCTTAATGCGGGTCCCCACGTCTTTACCCTAGAGTTTAGAGTGGGGAGGGAACCCTGACAACATGGCAGAGGGGCATTGCTTGCACACGATGGTATATATCACGTTGGTAGATGTGCAGGTGAATGAGCCCCTGATGCTGTGGCTGATGTGGTTAGGTCCTATGATGGTGTCCCTTGAATAGATATGCGGACAGAGTTGGCAACGCGGTTTGTTGCAGGGATTGGTTCCTGGGTTAGTGTTTTTGTTGTGTGGTGTGTGGTTGCTGGTGAGTATTTGCTTCAGGTTGGGGGGCTGTCTGTAAGCGAGAACTGGCCTGTGTATTTATACTTGTCTACTGTATTTTCCACTCCCTGCACCTGATGAAGTGGGCTTTAGCCCACGAAAGCTTATGCCCAAATACATTCCTTAGTCTCTAAGGTGCCACAAGGACGCCTCTTTGGTGTGTTTTTTTAGGAAATATAGTGTACTGTAAAACTATATAGCTACATACGTTGCCTTTTCACATATACACTCAGAAACACATACTATTCATTCCCTTAGCAAATTGACCCGACTTGACCACACTCACCAAAGATAACGTTAACTCTGCCATGTGCTTGTTGTCAGCATTTTAAAAACATTAATTATGATGATTAAACTGCATGACATACTCATGAGTTATGCAAGTATTAATTATACCATTGTGCAAATGAGGAAACTTAAGCACAGGACAGGGACTCTATGTCTACACAGCAACCAGAGACCCCTGGCTGGAGCTGGAGCTCTGGGACCCTCCCACCTCGTGGGGTCCTAGAGCCCAGGCACCAGCCTGAGCCTGGAAGTCTATACTGCAGTGAAAAAGCCCTACAGCCCAAGCCCCCTGCAAGGCTGAGCTGGTTGGAACAGGACAGCCACGGGTTTTTCATTGCATTGTAGACATACCCCAGTGTCTCATCCAGGGTCATCCAGGGGTCATCCATGGAGCTGAGATTAGAATCCAGAAGTCCTGGCACCTAGTTGGCTAATCTAAACCCTAGACCACACTCTCTCACATACATTAAATTTACAGGGTGCCTATCAGCTATAGCAAATCTACACGCTTGTTTTTTAGAGCCACCTGCTGAGCCAGAGAAAGTCAAAGTAGCTCTCTCAAATGAAAACGTGAGTCTCCAAGAACAACATCTACCCCGTCAACATAGTAAGGAAATTACTTTGCATTTCTCAGTCTGGCTTTGTAACATTTCATGCCATCTCTTTCAAAGAAAAAAAAATCTGCAGGTGCTTCTGGCTGTGAATGGAAAAGATTAATTATTAGTAAGCAAAACAGCCTCCCCTGGAGTATCAGAGAACATTTTTGCACATTATCAGTTGTCCAACTGATGTTTCCGACCCTGTGACGTGCAGCTTTAAGGGTTGCTTGGGAAACTTCTATGTGGGAGGTAAAAGGGCTGTAGAGGACAGGCACAGGGTTCAGTTAACAGCTCAAGAAGTGGAACTGAACAAGCAAACCGTGTAAGTGCAGAGTGAGTTTTTGGTGGTAGCCTTTTGCTTGTGAAAACAAAAATAACCTGCATTATGTCTAATAGTATTATGATGTCCAGTGTTACACTGTAAAACCTACCACTAATGCAGCTTTGTAAGAACCCATCCTGCTTTCTCACAGCAAAGCACTCGGAGGAAGAAAGTGGTGGGGTTGAGCAAAGCACATCTGACTCAGCAGATTATGAGGTAAGTCATCATTTTATCAAGTGCAAGGCAGCCTGCCGAGCAGAAGGATCTCGATACAGATTTCAGTAATGGGATTTTCTACAGTGACACTAAATGTATTTGCTTTGTTTTCTGTTCCATTGCAAGTGTAAGCATATTCCACGAGAGCCATAGCTTGTGAGGTGCAGAGTTATCACTGGCTTGAAGGTGCTGAGCCGCTCACAGGACTGGGTCCCTCTACTGCTATTTTTCTATGTGTAATATCGCTATATTACTAGCTCGGTAGTATAAAAAACCCTGATCATACACAGTGCCCTCTTGGGAGTGCTCACAAGGAGTTTAGTGTTTCCAGCTCCTCACAGGATCGAGCCCAAACAGAGAAGGAAAACGGCACAGATGCTAGAGATCTGCTAGCAGTTTCTCCTCCCTTGGTGTTCACACCTCAACTGCTAGAAGAGGGCCTCACCCTCCCTGATTAGCTTACCTCACCTCGTTATCTCTAGCCTGAATCTTCCCTGCACATTTATATCTGCCTCTGGACATTTCCACTGCTTGCATCCGAAGAAGTGGGTATTGACCCACGAAAGCTTATGCTTCAATACCTCTGTTAGTCTATAAGGTGCCACAGGACCCTTTGTCGCTTCTGCAGATCTAACGGTACAGCTGGAGAGTCTGCGGAAATGAATGTAACTAGGGCTATGAAACACCTTTGCAGTGTGAGAGTCCCCAGAACTCCTTGGAATGTGAGATTTCTGCATGTCATTATGAGATTGTTGAACTGGTCCAGTGTTTGATAAACCTGTGGAATTTTACAAATATTTTTGGCCCAAAATGGCTTTACTTTAAAAATATAGTCTGACTTGCCAGCAGAAGAGGTGATGTATTTGAAATTTTGAATTTCCAGATTAGAAATGTGTATTCACAGGAAAATCAGTCTTTCCACTGAGATGAACAACGTTTCCCATGTCTCACTGCAGATACTCATTTCTGCAAAAATATCAGGGCTGTAAAGTGGCTTGGAATTAAAATTGTCCATTTTGGGGGTGGAATTTTTATGGCAATATATTTGCTAGTGTCATGCAGCTGGTGTTTGCTGGAGAGGGCTTCTGGGAGCCTCTTGTTAAAATTCAGTCACCAAACTCAAGGGGAAATTGGAATGACTTCCTGATTCTTATGAAGCTACCCCCCTCCCCCCAATCACTGGATTCTCCTACATCATCTTAATCTCATCTCCTGCATCATCATCTGCTAGCTGGGTAGCTCATTAAAATATTTCTGAAGAGCAATTTTTTGTCTTTTGGAATGGAACAGATTGTCACAAGTGTTAGAGAATGTGCCTCATTATCAATGTACACTACATATTTTTCAGGAAGAAAATGTAAACATTTGCAGGGCATTGCACTCAATATAAATTTGTCTGCCAAAACCTTAACTCTGACCTCAAACTTCTGCCTGTAAAAGTAACTCATCATACTATCTACCGGTGAACAAATGCCTAACAGACATGAATAGTGGTGTTGCTGAGGCTAAGGTTTTGCATTATAGTCCAGTGGAGAGGCTGTGTATTGTGTTTACTGTACATGTTGGAGGTATATGTGACTTACCCATCAGTGAAATTTGACCAGTTAAAGAAGGATACCTGAACTAGACATTTTCTTGCTTTTAAGGGTTTATGTGGGTGGGCTATCCCCTCAAGAGACTTTAATTGTTTGTAATAAGTTTATTTTTTATGGAAATATCTATCATACCATCTCTTTGGTACGTGTGTGCAGCTGCCATTTAATTCCCTTTGCGTGTCTATGCAAGAAAAGAATTTGCCCTATAATTTATACCATCAATGAGTGAAGATTGTAAAGCGCATTGGTATCCTGTAGGGTGAAGGGCACATTAGGAATTTCCAGTCACATTCACTGTCAGTTCATTTAGCTCCAGACTTAGCTTCATTTTGAATAGGGCCCTTCTGTACTGCAGGACTGCATCATTAAGATTGAGTTGGAAAAAACAGCCAATGGAAGCCTGGGATTTGCGCTGGTAGGTGGCAGAAATGGCCGGGCTATCCTAATTAAAGCCATCAGCCCGGGAAGTATCGCTGATCTCGATGGGAGGCTTCAAGTGGGTGACATCTTACTAAAGGTAACGTTTGGCTTCGTTGCTTTGGTCTAGATTTGCCCTGGAAGTTTAGGGAGAGTTTGTGTTTGTGCAGTCGTAACCAAACATTGAACATGATCACTGTAATCAGATCATAATTGGGGGTTCCCATGACTTGCTACCTGCCTGGGCAAATGTCAAAAGTTTGGGAAGGCTGTCGGTGGGAGGGGGAGGTGCTAGCCCGGCTGCAGCTGAGCTTCCTAATCTACAAAACCCTGCAGATCCCTACTCCTGGGCATAGTGCTTCCCGTAAGGGCAGGCACCAGTTACTGCAAAGGGGGCGTATCTGTGCTACTGCCTGCGTTGGGCCGCTGGTTTCCAGAAAAGGGTTGGCCTGCTTCTGCCATGACTCGGATCAGCTGGCCTCTCTGTAGTGGCTTGTGTTAATGAGTTAGCTTGAGATAGAAAAACCCCAGACCGAAATGCCGAGCAACTCTCTGCAGAGACTACACATGCCAGCCAGCCGTTGTAATGCTAATGGCTAATTAAACAGCCAGGCTGACAGAGAACTAGATACCAGAGTGATGGGCATGGGCAGGATTGCGGGGAGGGGGGAATACATTGCCCACCACAACTTCCAGCCTATGAGGCAGCAGTGGTATCTGTGTCCTCTCTAACTTCTGGCTGGCTGCAGGGAAAGTGTGTGTGGGGAGAGGTGGGGGGAGCGGGGAGAGGAAAGGCAGGCAGTGGAGTGAGGCGAAGAGGAAAGTCTGAATCTGCTCTGTGGAGCATCATGCCCCTGGGCTCAGGTAGGTGGGAGGCAGCTGCAGTGCAGCCTGCTGCCTGTAGGAGTCACTCTGTCCCCTGATGGGGCTCCTCTCTGCAGAGCTCAACTCCCTTCCTGCCTTGGCTTCTTCCCCTCTCCCCCCACACCTCAAGTCTGGCTGAGTGACTGCAGAGCAGGAGTCTGGCCAAGCCAGGAGGGGCAGCACTGGCAGGAGCTGCAGTTTCTCCACCCTTCACGCCCCCCATTAGTGCCAGGTTTGGGGGGGGTGGGCGGTGCTGGGGATGGCATGTGTGGGGAGGAGGGAGGAGGTGGTGGGGATTTCACAGAGGGAGAAATCTGGAGGACAGAGGAGCCAAGGATGAGGGGGACTCCTATGTGGGCTGGGGCCAACTGCCAGGAAGGTTGGGAGGGCCGCAGGAGAGCACCCCAGGGAGCACAGGGGGTGGGTCACTGAAGAGCTGGTCACACATTTCCAGCAGAAAATGGCCTCTTGCTCCAGACCGAATATTTGCAGGTTTTGTTTTGTTTTTCTTCCCCAAATTTTCCCCTTTTTTAAACAAAAAGCTGAAAAAAAACCCAAATCCCCAAATGTATTCGTGTTTCATCTCCACAGCTCCCTCTTTCTCTTCTCTCCACTGGATAAAGGGGCAAAACATGGAAAACTGAAAATATGTCCGTTCCTGGAGGGTGGTGGCTGTCTGGTGGTACTGCTCTGTACAAAGGCTTACCTAGGAGAGAGGTTCTTCTGAGTTATTAACAGTGAAGGGGACGTGGACAATCAGAGCCATTTGAGCTGTGGGGGAGGTGTGCACACGTGCTCCGGGCCAGTGTGCGATATGAAACCCTTCTGCTCCAGGGCTGTGAAGGCATTTGTCTTTGTGTGCTTTCCAGGTGAACGGAGATTTAGTGTCTGGTTTGACACGCAATACGGTGATCGACCTCTTACGCAAGGCTCAAGGCGCTGTTCGGCTCACTGTCTGCCGAAGCGTGGCATTGCATTGGGCTTATTCAGGCAGCCAGTGCGATACCTCTTCCCTCCAGAGCACAACAGCCCAGTCCGGTAAGCAGTAGCACAATCCACTCCTTGCATGATCAACGTGGGCACTTGGTGTGCTTTGGCTTGACTCTCCTCTCAGCGACACCAGTATAACTCCATTGACTTCAAAGGAGTCGCTCCTGCTGTGCACCACTGTAAGTGAGAGTAAAATTGGGCCCACTGCCCCTGATTCTCCACTCTGACCAAGCAGTGCTTGGCACAGGACCACAGGGAACAGGCAAAGGTGTCTTTAAGCCTCATTCTGGGGATGGCTGGGGGCAAAGTTATAGCAACTTCAGGGATGCACCAACTTAGCTCTGGTTTCTTCTGTTCCCAGGGGGCTATTCCCAGAGCTGGGAATAGCTGGAGTGCAGAGACATTCTTACCATGTTCCCTGTGCCAGGGGCTACCAGTGGGTCTGGGGCAGAGCCATACTGTCTGTTCTCCACCACCCAAAATCCTCCTTGCCCCAGAGAATGCCAGGCAGCTGATTAAGCCAGCCAGAAGAGTGGTTCAGAGAGGTGTAATGGGGGTAAGAATCAGGCCCTGAATGTCAGATTGGTCCTAATTCTTGCTTATATATATATATACACAAACGTTTTGCTGCACTAGAGAACATGGCTTGTAGAATTTGCACACACCGATTGCACAGATTGCATACAAAGTTGTGATAATTTACATATATAGCTGGCCATTTAACATTTAACTGGCATCACTGAGTCAGTGGTTCTAAAGCTTTGTTGGTCCACAATCCAATAAACGATCAAAAAATCACCCTAGATATCCCATAATCCTTTTGAGGTCCAAGGATTTGTGGGATATGAGCTATGGATTGATTTTTTTGCGGCCTTTTTTTGGCTTGCTCATCAAAGAAGGTAGGAGTGGATGACTTCAGGGGTCAAGGGACTGGTTCTTTTAGGTTGAACTAGTGCGTTGTGGGGATAGGGACTTAGTAGTGCTGCAATTTTCTAGAAAGCCTTGCAAGCATTTCCCAGTCCCTGGGTCTAGATGCAGTTTTATCTTGTTATGCAGAAGGAGGGAGGCAGTTTTAGTTTTCTTCGCTGCTATCATCATCCACATGGGCCTTTATTCCCTCGCTCATTACCCTTATGTTAACCATGTCTATGCTCAGCATGCTCATTCTGACATCTCCGCATTCCATTGGCTCTGGATGGCCATTAATTCCTTGAGTCTATCTATGGCTTCCGTCACCATGGTATCTGAGCTTCTTCAGTGTATTTATCCTCTCAGCACCACACTCAGGTAGGGCAGTGTGGGGAACTGAGGCACAGCGAGACAAAGTGACGAGACCAAGGTCACACAGGAAGGCTGAGGCAGAGCAAGGAATCCTACTCGGGTCTCCTGAGAGCCTTGCTTGCACTCTAAGCGCTGGCCCATCCTTCCCCTAATGCTGCCCAGGCTGCACTGCCGGTATGCCGTGTAGGGAGAGGTTTCTCACCCTGGCTGGGTGCTGGGGGGTGCCAGCCAGCGATGTCACAGAGACCGAGGGAGAAGGTTCTACCGGAGGGTGTGACAGTTGGCGGCAGTTGAGGAATGAGGCGAGACGGATGGGGACGGGGGTCCATCAGGCTAGGCTGCTCGTGAGGGACATGGCCCCCAGGTGACCCCTGTGAATTGGAGTCAGATATAGGGAGCGGCTGGTTTACTCTTTTCCAGTCCTTCTGAGCGTCAGGCTGAGGGCGCGAGCCAGGCCCACAAGTCACATTAAAAGTCTCATCTCCACAGGGCTTGGAAGCTGTGTTAGGTGCTGGCCTGGAAGGAAGAGGTGACCTGTTCCCCTCTCGTCTCCAGTTTGGGAGTAGGGATAAGTGGGGCAGGTGGGGGAAGAGCTGCCAGATACACAGCCTGGGGGAAATTCTGCTCCCACAAAGTCCCTGGCTAAACTCCCATTGACTTCAGTGCAGGTAGGATTGCACCCTATATGTGCTAGTTAGAGGAGCCAGAAGCTCACTCGTCCGGAGCCTGGGGGAGTGTCTGCTTCTGTAGCGCTCTGCTAACTGGCTTTCCATGCCGGCGGCCCAGCTGCCGGTGTCACAGTGCACAGAAGAGGAGAAGCCTCTCAGATTCTAAAGACCTTTTTCTTTGCTCTCACTCTCTTGCGTTCCAGATGAACAAGGTAGCGAGGGAAGCCTAGAAGCCGAGCCCACATTCACTTTCAGAGGAGGGGAAGAGGAATTCAGCCAGATGTGCAGCAAGGTGAAGCCTGAGTGGAATTTCTGGACGTTACCTGGTGACCTGTTTACATGTGTATCAGTGGCATGAGTTTGGGGAAATGAAGAGAAATCAGTTAATGGGCCACCCCTCTGTGGAGGATCATAGTCTAATAAAGCAATAAACCAGGGGTTCTCAAACTGGGGGTCGGGACCCCTCAGGGGGTCGTGAGGTTATTACATGGGGGGTCGTGAGCTGTCAGCCTCCACCCCAAGCCCCACTTTGCCTCCAGCATTTATAATAGCATTAAATATATTAAGTGTTTTTAATTTATAAGGGGGTGGGGGGTCGCACTCAGAGGCTTGCTATGTGAAAGGGGTCACCAGTACAAAAGTTTGAGAACCACTGCAATAAACCATGCTGAAGGGTGGCTTTAAAGGATTTAAAGACTTCAACTTACAGACTATTATAGGCAGAGCTGGTAGTTCCGGATTGAGGCAAGTGTCATATGGAAAAAACATAGTACGTGATCCTGTAATTAAAGAATGTCTCATAATGCAGACACAAAGGGGCTGAATTCAGATTGCACGGACAACCTTTATTCTGGCATTTCCTAATTTCTGAATGTTCGACTTTGCAACGTTTACATTCTTTTAACATCATTTTTTTAATGAAATACATATTAAAAAATTGCACCTTACTGACCTCCAGTTGCTGCGTCTGAAACAACTAAATGTAACTTCCTCAAACTTAGTTTGGTATCTAAGGGCTAGGCTACACTTACCCGCTGCGTCGGAGGCGTCTGATTGATCTTCTGGGTTCGATTTATCGCGTCTTGTCTAGACGCGATAAATCGAACCAGGAAGTGCTCCCCCTTCGACGCTTGTAATCCTGCTCGTCACGAGGAGTAAGCGCTGTCGACGGGGGAGCCTGCGCGCCACGTCTGGACCCTAGGTAAGATCGAACTGAGATACTTCAACTTCAGCTACGTTAATAACGTAGCTGAAGTTGCGTATCTTAGTTTGACGGGGGGGTTAGTGTAGACCAGCCCTAAACCTCAGCAAGGTCTACCAAATAATCCAAGTTTTGTAGCTTTGCCCATTTTTTAGTTATATAGGTGATGATAAAATATGACCAAAATGTAACTCTTTCCATGCTCAAATGATAAAACAAAATGGCTCAACCAATTTCACTCATATTTAAAACAAAACAAAAATGGCATCTTTGAGTTGAATCAAGCTGAGAAAATTTCAGGGTGGGAGGAATTTGTTTGACAAAGTTTGGAGCAAGGGATTAGAATGGAGATTAGAATTTAACTGTCCAAGATCACTAAAATACAGAATCACACCTATGCTGTGCGCATGATCTAGCAAGTCAGTATGCCCTCAAAATAAAATAAAATCCTCAATTAGCTATATATTAAAACTCTTGTTTAATTTTAAGCACATGATTAAGTCCCTCCCTTTTCAGTAAAGCACATGCTTAGCATTCAACCCACGTTTAAGTTATTTGCTAAATGGGAGCCTAAAACTCATGTCTTATTCTTGGTTATTTTCAAGCATGTCTTGAGCCCAATCTCCTTCAAGCAGGTAGTGTATATGTTTTACTTTCAAAACCACTGCTGCCATTTGCTCCCAATGGGTAGCTTTTCAAACTGACAAAGTACTGAGAAAAATGGATGAACAAAGGAGCAATGCAAAATATCTTCTCTCTGCAAAGAGACCAACAAAAATCCCCATGGTTTTCTCCACTCAATTTGGTCAGTAGGTGTAGAAATTGGATTACTGAATTCATGCTTCTTTTGCATTTCTGATGGGGGAAAGTAAGCCTGAATATATGGCAATAAGACAGAAATGGTGACTTTTGTAGAGACTTTTGTGGATTCAACAGTTTAGGGAAAATTAGGGAAAAAATGAGACTAAATCCATCCTGAACTGAAATCTAAGTAAATATCTCTCAAACGTCACAGTTGAGAAGGAGCAACTTGCATATGATAAAGGCAGATGTTCTGAATCATAATCTAAATGCAGAATCCAATTATCACTCTGGAACTATACAGTCAGCCACCGATGCGCACGCTCTCTCCTCCATCTGGAGGGTAATCAAGTGTCTGCTTTCTCCGCCAGTCAAGTGTTCCTTCCATAGACCAGCTGCACTGTGCCACTCACAGCTGGCATTGTTGTGCCTGGGATAAAAAGCAAGTTATTGCCAGTAGTTCATGCTTATCCAATGGTGCTTCCTGCTGCCAGTTAATACAGTACATGGGAGACAGAGAGCATGGCGTGGATTGTAAATCCTATAAGTGATTGTACTCTCATTGTGAGCGCAGAGAGGAATAATTAATATGGATCCCTCCAGCTCTCGATGCATGCTAGGATGTGCACTTGTACAGAGATGTCTGGATTGTTGTGGAGCTTGCAAATACAGCTGAAGAGACTTTTTATGCTGGGTAGGTCATGCAATGCTGAATTGCGATTTGTGCATGTATCTTTGACCAGGAAAATGTCCATTTCCCTTTTCTGGCTTTGACAAGGGACGTGTTTTTGTCAGATGAGAAGTTAATTTATCGATGAAATAAACGATATTCTCTATGCTTCCTCCCATTGATTTTTCATTATAGTTTTGTTTGATTTCCACAGGATTCAGGTTCACCCCTGCAAAGTCAATCAACTGAACTGGAGTATGAGGCAAATGCAGACAGGTCAGTCTTTCCAGCACATACAAATTCATGACCATGTACACGGCCAGTTTGTTCTTCTATTTCTTTGAGCAATTCTAATATCATAGATTTATACAGCACCATCCATCCCATAGTGAGTCTCAAGCTACAGTTATTCAGCACTATTGAAATGCAGATACCTCTGGAATGGGGATGCCAACAAGCCCCCACACAGCAGTGATGGCAGGGGGAATTTTAGACAAGGACATCAAGGCATATTGTACTCTTACAAAAAACGTGTTAAGATTTATATTGCCTGTGCAGCACCAGGTGGTCTGATTTTCGTGCTCAGCAGCCTCAGCTGCCATTGACATTGCTGGGTGTCCCTGGTTCAGCTTGGCTCTACCTTGGAAGTCATTGAATCTGTGATCAGAAACAGTCCCCCATGATAGAGATCAGCCATTTCACAGCATGAATAATGAATTAGTTCATCTGAGCAGCCCACTGACTGAAATACATTTGTATAAGTCATTCATCAAATGACAAACAAAACCATAAAGATCAAAGTCTATTTGGGGATAATTCACAAACAGAAAAAGGAGTTCAAATGGTTGAATAAATAGTTGGCTCCACTTTCCAGCAGACACACATGGATATGAACTGGAAAAGAAACGGTTAATCAGCCATTTTCATAACCTTCAGAAGTATGTCGCTGCAATTTTGGTAGAAAGTTTGGTGGGTTGTGTTTTCCACAAGATTGGTAGGGGGCCCATCTCACATACAAGCAGAGAAAGAAATTGTGTGTGATTTTTCTTGCACTTAAAGACACAGGAATTGTTTTTTTCTGTGTGAAATTAACAACTATGATAAAGAAGACAAATATTTGTGACTGGCATTGGTCTTTGTGTAGTTAAGAGGTGAGAATGTGACCCTGTGTGACCTGCTAGTGCCGTTTCATTGTGAACTGTTGCAGTTCAAGATGAGCTAATGTTTCTTATGTTTAGTTCTATACTAGACTCATAGACTTTAAGGCCAGAAGGGACCATCATGATCATCTAGTCTGACCACCTACACATTGCAGGCCACAGACCCTCACACACTCCTGAAATAGACCCATAACCTTTGGCTGAGTTACTGAAGTCCTCACAGCATGATTTAAAGACTTCAACTTACAGGAAATACACCATTTACACTGGAAATGGGTCCCAGCTAAAAGTGTGGATCTGGATCCAAAGTTTAGTGTAATTTAGATCTGGGGTTTTGGTTTGGCCCATTGAAGAGTTAAAAGTAGCCTCAAAGTTCGGATTCAGATCCAGACTTTCCAAAGTTAAGCGGTGTTTGGATTGGGACTTTCGATTCAGGGCTATCTATGTTCCATGTTGTAAAACACTCTGGGGGGATATTTATTTTAGGAGACCCTACCTGCTCTGCCTATTAGCTAAGGTAGGTTAACACTCCTTCTGTTATAAGACCCTATTTTCAGTTGCTCATAACTTTACCACGCTTAAACCGTTGTTTAAGAGTTGTTTGGATTTACATATAAGGTCTCCTCAGCCTTTTAAAATTAAGCTCCATAAAGTTAACAGCGGATACTGTTAGCTGCTATATTTATAGACTCTGCTACAGACAAAGGGACCTTTTGCTGTGGGGGACTTCTGACATCCGCAACTCATGCCAGTGTCTGAAAACGGAAAGTCCATGAAAGTGCTGAGTGGTTTAAAAAGGAGTTTAGAACTCAAAACGCTTATTCAGCCTTCATTGTAGTGGTGGCTCCCACTCCCAACTAGAATGTTAACTGAATGTTGCTTTACAGATCACAGAAATACGCCAGGTGTGAAAGCAGCCTTAGAGCAGACAGTCAGGAGTCTGAGACTGACAGCTGGATGAGTGAGGAAGATGTGGCCCGGAGGATTTCCGTTCTGTCCGGAGGTAAACGTGTGAAAGGCTCTCTCTTTTCTTTAACATATTGGCCCAGATCCCCAGTATAGCTTTAATGAGCTCAATAGAATTAGGCCCATTCCGGGACTGTCTGTTCTGTGTTTGTACAGCACCTAACACTATTGGTCTGCAAGTAGGGCCCCTAGGTGCTACACTGATATAAATAATAATAGGACACCAGCTGAGGCTCTTTCTATCTATCCCACCTCTTCTTGGAACACAACTTTCATCATTATGCTGCATGCTGTGGCCATTGGAACTTCATGGCAACGGCAGGAATAGAGCTTAGATTGTCCTGCTCCAACATTACAGGCCCTTGTAACTTGAGCTAACGAGGAATCTCCATTTGCTGTTAGCACTACAGAGTAACTCACCCCAGCATCTCTGGTTCCAGTGTCACCAGCGGTCTGAACATAGACTCACTGTATTGTCCCACGAGAGTTCCGATAGACCAAATGTGAGTCTTCATATTCTGTTGACCTAGCAGTGTTTCATGTAAGAATATTTGACATTTATCCAGGTTTCTTAACCATTTACCCATGTGCTCAGTAGACCTACAGTCTCAGGTAGGGCTACAACCAATAAAAATTCATCTTTGTTCTGGTGCAGCAAACTTGCTTAAAAATTATAAGTCCTGGGCTTGAGTGGAAGGGAAAGGTAAAAACAGAACATGATATATTTCCTGACTTGGGGAAAAAGTTAATGTACAGTGATTATTCCTAGCACCAGGAAAGTGATGCTTTTTGTAGGAAGATCTGTAGGAAGTAGAGGATTTACAGTGAAGATGTGGGTGGAGTCTTTTGCACCAGTGTAAGCAGGCACTGAAGTATACAGTTCTGCAGTAACATTGTATTAGTCTAGGCTGTGTTTAGCAACTGCACGTGGCCATGAGCTGCAGTGTTTGGCTCAGGATCCATCTTCCATGAAATTTGGGGGTGTTTAGATCCAGGGTTTTGATTTATGCTTGTGTCAGCTGGAAACATAAACGAGGTTGAGACACTGCTTCTGGATTCTGCTTCTAAAAAGTAGGTGGCAAAGGCACTGAATATTAGCAATCCCCTCCTTTTCAAAGCCAGGAGTATGTGCATGCATTGCACTACAAGAATTAAACTCATCCCCTCTTTGTTGCCAATGCCTAGGCAGAACACTTGTTTCTGAAGAAGAGTTGACTCAGCTGACGCACATTATGCCATTGCCGACTGGGGTAGATCTGAGGTCTCGTTTCAGAGTTCAGATCCAGAGCCTTCGGAGGCAGATTGAAGAGCAAGAGATCCTGAAAGAGTTTGTGGTGAGATGTGTTGCTTTGCTCTAGTAGGTCTAAGTGTTTGGCACAGCTGGGAAAGTGAGTTGTGTGTGAAAAAAACTAATCTCTCAAGGATTAGCATGTCCCCACCAGCTGGAGGAGAGATCTGTGGGTGCTGGAGTCCTTTCTGACTCCATTGGGTGAGGGAATTGCTCCCAGCTAGACTATGCCCCATGATGTGTGCTCAGAGGAGACCTTCCACATGCAGCTCTCCCCCTTTCCATGCAGGGGAGGGCTCAGTCACCTTGATGGCACTTTCTCTATGTCCCTAGATCCTATTGGCTGGGCGGGGGTGGGGATTTGTACATCTCCAACCAACACAACTGGGAATCACCTTCGGTGTATTAACTTTTTGGCACAGCCCTCTCAGATCTGATGTCCTGTTGTGTTGGGGGCATCAGACTGAAGAATCCCTGACTGTGCTCCCAGAAAGCAGGACTGGAAATTGATAAAAGGAAATACTTTGTTACACAATGCACGATTGACCTGTGGAACTCATTGCTACAAGAGACCATTGAGGCCAAAAGCTTCACAGAAAGATGTGGACAAATTGGAGAAAGACCAGAGAAGAGCAACAAAAATGATTAAAGGTCTAGAAAACATGATCTATGAGGGAAGATTTAAAAAATTGGGTTTGCTTAGTCTGGAAAAGAGAAGACTGAGAGAGGACAAAATAACAGTTTTCAAGTACATAAAAGGTTGTTACAAGAAGGAGGGAAAAGAATTGTTCTTAACCTCTGAGGATAGGACAAGTAGCAATGGGCTTAAATTGCGGCAAGGGAGTTTTAGGTTGGACATCAGGAAAAAATTACTAACTGTCAGGGTGATTAGACACTGGAATAAATTGCTTAGGGAGGTTGTGAAATCTCCATCATTGGAGGTTTTTAAGAGCAGGTTAGACAAACACCTGTCAGGAATGGTCTAGATAATACTTAGTCCTGCCATGAGTGCAGGGGACTGGACTAGATGACCTCTCGAGGTCCCTTCCAATCCTATGAATTCAAAAGAGGATTAGACACTTCTATGGATAATAAGAACATGCGAAGTTACGATAGCTGGGATAAAAATGATAAAAGGTATAAACTCTCCTGCTTCAGAGCAGAAGCCAACCATTGACTGATGGGGGCTAGGCATAGACTTCCCTTAAGGACAGGTTATTCTATAATTGTCTGTTACAAGGTTGGACCTTCCTCTGAAGAATCTGGTAATTGTCCCTGGTCTCCATGGTAATTCCTAGTTTATATGTTCCTTTGTTCCTTTTACTTCCTGTCCAGCTCTTGCCATCTGGTAACAAAACCCCACCAACACAAGGGTGTTTTACAGAAGTGTGTAGTGTTTGCTAACCATTCCACAAGCCCAACAGCCTTTGAAGTTCCTATCTATCAGTGACTCAGGCAGGAGGGTGGCTTTGGTCACTCTTGACCATAGTGTCCTACAGCAGCTATCAGCTGAGTCCTGTGGGTCTGGTCACACAGGCTGCAGTCCCGTTTTAAGGCCATTCTTTGTACCTGATCCTGCATTCAAACCCAGTTTTCATTTTGTCTGAATGAGGCCTGAGCTCGTGGTACCCTTACTAGTCCAGAGCTCCTTTCACACTGAGGAATCAACAAGTGCTTTACAGACCGTGGGCCACATTCAAGAGTGTGTAGCACAGTGGTTCTCAAACTGTGGGTCAGGATCCCAAAGTGGGTCGCGACCCTGGTTTAATGGGGTTACCAGGGCGGGCATTAGATTTGCTGGGGCACAGGGCTGAAGCTGAAGCCCAAGGGCTTCAGCGATAGGCAGCAGGGTTCAGGCTTTGGCTTTGGCCCTGGGTGGCAGGGCTCAGGTTACAGGCCCCCTGCCCAGGGCTGAAGCTCTTGGGCTTTGGCACCCATCCCAGGGCGGCACCATAGGCGCCGACTCCGTGGGTGCTCCGGGGCTGGATCACCCACGGGGAAAAATTGGTGCGTGCAGAGCACCACCGGCAGCTCCCCGCTCCTGGCCCCAATTCACCTCCATCTCAGCCTCCTCCACCCAAGGCGCCACCGCCAATCTGCTTTTCCTTCCTCCCAGGCTTGCCGTGCGCCAGCTGTTCGGAGCACAGCAAGCCTGGGAGGGAGGGGGGGAAATCGGAGCGGCGGTGCTGAGCGGGAGGAGGTGGAGGCGGAGCCTGGTGAGCTGCCCCAGGCTCCGCCTCCTCCCCCTCCCCCAAAGCGCCACCACTCCGCTTTCCCCCCCCTCCCTCCCAGGCTTGCTGTGTGCCAAATAGCTGGTAAGTAGGTATTGAAGAATGCAAGTTGGTGTAACTCATGCCAAGGCGATAAAGACGAGGAACAGGAAAAGCAACTAACAAAGTGCAAAAAGGTGTCTATGAAACAACTTTAACTGACACCTTCCTGTTCTTTGATGTGTTTGTTATGTCAAGTTAAACCTTACACTTACATACAAACATTTATGATCACGTAACTTATACTACCTACCTTTGAATTGTACCCTATAATATCACTTCCCCCATCACTGAAATGCAGCAACCGCTGGGGTGGAAATGTGACATCCACTCTGTGCTAGCTGTTACAAGGGTTTCTTAGGTCAGCAGCTTGTTTATTATCCATGCTGGAATCTGGCTGAGACACCAGAATGAACACGCCCTTCACTAACATATACGCCAGGGGATCTTTAATGACATGTGCTCAGGACCTTGGTTTGAAATCTCGTGGGAAATCCCTGGAAATACTCACTCATGTGGGCTGAAGAATGTCACTGGGTCTCTCAAAGTATTTAGAAGATGGGAAATGAAAGCACCTTGCTTTTGGGCCTCTGTGTTACCTGAAAATATAGAGTAGGGTGTATTGAGTATATTCCAAACAAAACTCAGTTTTCTAGTCATAGGTCACATACATTGATGGACAATCCTAATGCTAACCCTGCAGCTTCCCTTTGGAGGCAGGAAATGAAGTGTCTTGACTGTCTACCTTTGATCTAGGCTTTAGAACACACGAAACCGCTCGATGGCTGCCGAGTTGGGAAAGCGCCAGAAAACCGGGAGAAAAACAGATATCGAGATATCCTTCCATGTAAGCAAGTACACTAAAAGGGCTTAAAAACACTTGAGGAATACATGGGAGCCAAGGAAAGCAGCTGGTAGGCTGCGTTATAGCAGGCAAATCCAGCCCCTCCTCTTGTTGTGGGGGGCTCCAGAAACAGTAGAATCTGGTACATGGGATTTGGGTAGAATTGGTGGGGTTCATGCAGGAGATTTGTACCCCTTCAGTGATATGGAGCCCAGCTCCACGAGGAGTCCCTGCTCTTCCCCTCTACAGTGGGTTTCTGGGAGTAGGGAAAGGGTAAGGCCAATTAATTTGCTGCTGTCTAGATTCCCCAGACATTGTCCCCAAGGGCGCAGGAGCGGTGGGAGGTGAAATGGGGGATTTAGTCCCTTCTCTGTCTCTATAGAACCTCTTCCTAAATTTTGCACAGGAGGATTTAACCGTAACTGTAATGGCTGCACTTTAAAGCCAGTCAGCTGATTGTGATTCAGTGGAATTCTGTCCCAGCATGATTGAGGCCCCCGAAAAGGGGTAAAATTTTTTCCTATGTTCCAAAGCATCTGAGAACATAAATATTTTCTGATCCAACCTGCAGACCCTAAAATCCCCATTGATCAATCCAAGCAAGGCACAAAAGTTTCACTACCAATCAGAGCTGGCTTCTGGAATAAAGATTTGATTGCCACAGCAGAATGTTCACTATTAACAGAGCATTATGCCATTTTCATTTACACACAGACCAATTTGTAATCTGTAACAATGGGAATAAAAATACAGGATATATTGCATTGCAGTGTTCTGTAATATTGGAGAAATATTACAAGTTTTTAAAGTTCCCTGTGTTACAGAAACTTTACAGTATCATATGGTACTGGTTCAGGTAACAGTAGGGTGAGCTGCAGTGTTTTGGACTATTACCATAGGACCCTGTTATAAGGCTTGTCATATTGTGACAGAAGTGCCTTAAAGAAACAATATAGTTCTTAGCAGGAAGAGATTAATCATATGATTGTAGGAATTGCCTGTTAGCAGGGATATTAGTGCTGCTTGGCCTGCCAAATGCACCATTAATATCACTGAGACAACATTCAACTGCTTGATGTTCAAGCTCCCCTTAGATCCTAGATAGAGACATGAATTTGGATCTCCAGCTGAAATAGCAATACTTCAGAGGCCTTTTTCTTTCTGTCCAGATGATGCGACACGGGTTCCTCTTGGAGCAACCAGGGGCTATATTAATGCAAGTTACATCCGAATGCATATTGGAGAAGAGGAACATTTCTATATTTCAACACAAGGGCCTCTGCCTTGCACTGTGGCTGATTTCTGGCAAATGATTTGGGAGAATGAGTCCGATGTGATTGCCATGATGACGAAAGAAGTGGAGCTTGGAAAAGTCAAGTGTCACAGATACTGGCCTGAACCTCCACAGGACTCTCTAGACCTCAGTGAATTCCATCTGAGGCTGGACAACTACCAGATCTTGGAATATTTTATCATCCGAATAATAGAAATAATTAACAAGCAGGTAAATTAAATATATGTTATTGTACGCCCGAAGAAGGGGACTCAGACACTATGTATTGTATCTCTCTGGCAGTATTTATAGCAGTGTTGAGTACATTTCTTCTGTAGCATTTTCTGGTTATTTTTCAGCTTTCTCAAAACCTGAATGATACGAGTGCACAGAGTGGGTGATTTTTCCTTACCTCTGTGCAGAAACAGTGGCTCTGGCCCTGTAGTTTTCAGGACAGGGACTGAAGGCCTTTAACTGCAGTGGGTGTTGAGGGCACATGCAGGATGTGCTCAGATTACAACCTTTATAAATCTGTGTCCTCAGTAAGGATGACTGTGTGTGTGTGGCGGGGGAGGGGTTCTTTGGCTGCACTGATGGGCAATCCGCACTCAGTTCAGAGAAGCAGCCACGTGTGATGTCTAGGGCCCTACCAAATTCACGACCATGAAAAATGCGTCACGGACCGTGAAATCTGGTCTTTTGTGTGCTTTTACCCTATACTATACAGATTTCACAGAGGAGAGTCTCCGGCGTTTCTCAAATTGGGGGTCCTGAGCCAAAAGGGAGTTGCAGGGGGATCGCAAGCTTATTTTAGGGGAGTTGCCACCCTTACTTCTGCCTTCAGAGCTGGGTGGCCTGAGAGTGGAAGCTGCTGACTGAGGGCCCAGCTCTGAAGGCAGCACCCCGCCAGCAGCAGTGCAGAAGTAAGGGTGGCAATACCATACCATGCCATCCTTACTTCTGCACCGCTGCCTTCAGAGCTGAGCTTCCAGCCTGCAGCTGCCGCTCTCCACTGCCCAGCTCTGAAGGCAGCACCCTGCCAGCAGCAGCACAGAAGGGAAGCAGTACCGCAAATTCCCCGCCCCCCCCATAATAACCTTGCGACTCCCCCACAACTCCTTTTTGGGTCGAGACCCCTACAATTACAACACCATGACATTTCAGATTGAAATAGCAGAAATCATGACATTTATAATTTTTTTAATCCTATGACCGTGAAATTGACCAAAATGGACGGTGAATTTGGTAGGGCCCTAGTGATGTCCAAATGTTCGGAGATGCCTGAATCTGCTGGACGAGAACAGGCTCTTGGGCAAGATGTCCAGTCCTTTCTGCTTCCAGTTGGCATAGACATACAGTTAGGGTGGTCTTTCCAGGACATTTCACTGTCAGCCCTAGCCACAACCATGAGATGCAGGGATCCCAGGGGGTGGACAAAAGTTAATGGAAAAGTTTTGAGCCCAAGAGTCCTTGGTGAAGGTTCTGGTGAAGGTCTTTTGTCCAAAGCAGTATCCCCATCATCCACTCCTTCAGTATCCCAAGATGCCCATTATGGCTGCTAACAGTGGTAGGCACCATGGAAAACACTAAAATAGAGATCCCTACTTGGCAATTGTTTGTTCGCTTTGTGAACATGTTTAGCTCAGTACCTGTGAACTATGGGCCAGATTTACAAAGTCAGTGCAGATGCCCAATGCTCAAACCATGAAGAGGAAAAGTAGACTGTGCCAAAGAGGCTGATCTCATTTACACTGACATAAAGAAGATCAGACACTGACCCATGAAAGCCTATTTATTCTTCTGTAATGCCTGTGTGAAACCTCTGAGAGCCCAAGGGTACTTATACAGGTGCAACAATGAATTCCTGCTGAGGAAATCAAAGTGCACATCAGACGTTAAATGCTTGTTGTGCAGGAAGAAAAATGATTAAAAACATAAGAACATAAGTCCTTACAAAGCTTCAGGATATGGCTTGTTATAACTTGAAGCACTTTCATAGCCCTTTCTATCTGAGGATCTCCGAGCACTTTAATATTTTTAAGTGCCACAATGTCTCTGTGATTGTTAGAATGGTTAGTCCTAATCTTTCACTATCTGTCTTGAAAGCAGGGTCTCTCTTTTTTTATTGATTATTCCACGTGAGAAGCCACAGTCCGTAGTTTTCTGGTTCACTTTGCAAGAGTAACTCTTACAATGAAATTCACATTGGTGATCACTCTCTTCTAGACAGGAGAGAGACGCTTCGTAAAACACCTGCAGTTTACCACTTGGCCAGATCACGGTACTCCCAGACTGATAGAGCATCTCGTAAAATTCATTCGCTACATGAGAAAAGTTCACCAGACGGGCCCCATCACGGCCCACTGCAGCGCTGGGATTGGAAGGAGCGGGGTTCTGCTTTGTATTGATATTTTGCTGAGCTGCATTGAAAAAGGTCTATGTGTGAGTATATCTAAACCAAATCATTATAAATATTACCATGGGCTTATTTGTGGAGGGACACCAATTCGCACTGGTGTAAATCAATTCAAGTCGGTTTTCACAAGGAAATGGTAGTACGTTCTGATTCCTGTTGAGTGTAGGGACAATAATTAATAGTAAAGCAGCGAAGGAACAATCTTACACTTCCCCATCGAGCATGTTTTTTTAATTACTTGGCCTGCAATGAAATAACACCTTTCTCCCCTGACAGTTCAACATCAAGCAGATAGTGAGAGAGCTGAGGCATCAGCGATTTGGCATGATTCAAACCAAGGTAAGGTCTCCACCTTAAGACCAGGCTAACTTTCTAACGTCCCTGATTGAGCAAGGCACAGGCTTCACTTCCATTGACGTTCAAGAGACTTAAATATGTACTCAAGTGCTCTGCTTAATCAGGGCCATAAGCAGCACTTAATTAGTGCCAGGGCTTGTGAGGGCTGAGACACACCACCTCCGGGCCTGGCGGCTCAGAGCCCTGGCACCTCTGGGCTTGCAGCATCAGTTATGAATGTAAAAAAATTGCCTTAGCCCCAGTACCTCTTTCCTTAGAAATTAAGCACGGGCCTTAAGGCTAGGGAGGACAGAAAACAAGAGAGTGGGTGGGGGAAGGGGAAGAGGATCTCCCCAAGTTTCATGCAGCCCTAGATTATATTCATGTTACAGACGTGCTCCCAAGCCAGGCAGTACTATGTATATGTCTATAGAATGTAATTGGGTGACTCCATGCTGGTTTCTCCACATGTCCAGGACCAGTACCTGTTCTGCTACGAAGTAGTGCTGCAGGTGCTGCAGAACATTGAAGCCATGGAATCCCGTCTCCTCCAATAAGAACCTCTGCTATTGCCCCTCATCTTGGAGTCCCCACTATTACTTGAGACTTATTCTAACGGGCAATCAGACCAGCATGGACAGGCGCTGTACTGCATGCACTATCTTGCTTGTCACGCTGTGTTAGGAAATGTTGATTTCTAAAGCATTTCTAATTCAGCATAAAGTAGGTTGGTAAATTATTTATACGTTGGCTCACTGACTCGAGAATTGATCAGCATCACTGGTAAGTTGCTACAGAGAGTAATGTGGATGTTCCGCGTAACAGCATATTGGTGGCCAGGAGAATGACTTTGGCTGGTGGCCAGGAAGTGACGTACCCTCTCAAGGACTGCAGCTATATTCAGTTAGCTTTAATATCTGAAGGGCAGCTAGGAAGCTCTGAGACCGTGATTGTTTCAAGTCGAAGGTCAGTTGTCTCTCCCATGTCACACTAGACTTTTGCCCCTGGATTTTGAATCAGTATTTTCTGCTCCCAGTGATGCTTTTAAGTGGGGGTGCCCATTCATTTTCTTCTGGTTGCTCGAACAATTTAGAACCTTTTTCTGCCATCATTCTAGCTTTAGGGTTCCCACTGCCATTGGTGGACGTTTTCATAAATAAATTGGTGGCGGGACATGACCCCAAAGCTCTAGTGAGCTACTTTCAGAGCAGGCAGAGAGCTCCAACAATTGGAATGGATGGCTGTTTTTCCCTAGCAATATCAGCTATGTAGATATCATTAGCTCCTTTTATTCTGTACCCATGTCAAAGGGAAAGTATTACTAAACCAGCTCTGTGAGTGTGTGTATATATAACTGTCACACTAAACATGCAATGCGCTCCTTCCCATTGCTTTACTACCTAATAGTCCCTTATTTGGGGCCTGATCCAACTCCAGTTCAAGTTGATGGAAAGCTCCATTGATTTGGGGGGCAGAGGGGTTGAATTTGGTCCTTAAGCAACATTAAATAGCTCTGTTGTGCTATAATCTTTTTTGTGAAAGCTGATTCACTTTCTGAGAGTTCCAGTTTGAGCAAATCTCTCCTGTTTTCCCCTTCCCTGCCCTCCAGTTCATCCCATGAGACTGAAATCTAGAAAACTGGAAAACTCTCTGGGATATCTTACCTACCTCACAGCCTGGGGCATTGTGGGGGTTCATTTGTTCATGTTTGTAAATTGCAAACTACTGCTATGATATTATTGTAACTCGTTTGCCTAGAAGGTTATATTTATGGAAGTAGAATGATTAACTATGCAACAGAAGATTACCTTCTGTTAAAAATAGGCAACCCAGTGGTGAAATATATTAACAGCAATGTGTGTATAAAAACTGCTTCCTTGACTTCAAGACAGTAGTAATATTAAGAGGTATTTGCATACAAAGCCACTCTGCAAGCTACAAGATAATAATAAATACTCTTGTTTCATTTTATTATGGATCAGAGTGATAGATTTATGGCGGAAGAAGAATATGGCATTAAATACAACTTAAAAGCCTGACTTTCAGAAAAATGCATCCTTATAAAGTTATTCTAAGATTCCAGGTCAATTTGTGCTTTCTGTCCTCAGCTACACTGGGCTAAACCAAGAGTAACTGGGAGTAGAATTTGCAGTGTAGGCCAGATGCTGATTCAGTCACAGTGATAGAAATCCAGCACTCCTATTAAGTAATTGGAGCAATTCCAGATTGACACAGCTGTAAATGAGAACAGAACCTGGTGTTCTATCTTGAATTAACTGAGGCTGAGCCTTCTAGAAAGCATTATTCTCCATGCATTATGAATTTGTTTTACTCTCTGCATGCTGCATCTAGAGTAGCTGTTGTTTGCACAGATTTGTCAAGCATCGTTAGCCAAATGTTCATAAATCTGTTACCTCTATTGGGTTTTGGCCTTTCACTTTGGTTTTATTTACAGCACTGTACATGTTATTGCTTTGTAAGATAAAATTGCACAATCTAATGCACAATTCACTTTTTGTACTAAACTGATTTAAACCAGTTTCTCAATGGAAACGTTCTGGACTTCGTACAAAGATGGCTGTGAACAAACCTATTGGACTTGTAAAGACAATCCTGGTGGTACCCTGTGTTGCTCCACTTTTTACATGTGCATCACCTTTGCAGCTGTTTGAACATATAAATGTTTCCTGTTTTACAGGGATATTAAAGTAAGAGATGTTTGACAAAACCAGCTTGCGTTTCATTTCAATCTCTTGCTATGAAATAGATATAATAATAGTAGAGTTTAAACTAACAACAAGAGGTTGGGAGTGATATAAGCCCTCATGCCTTGGGGCATAAAACAACTTCTAAATCCTGTGGGTTAGAAGGAAACATTCTAGCTCTGAGGATAGTCAAGGAGTGGAACAGGTGACCTATGGAGGTTGTGGAATCCTCACTATTGGAAGTTTTTAAGAATAGGTTGGACAAACACCTGTCAGGGATGGGCCAGGGATACCTAATCCTGCTTCAGCGTGAGGGATGGACTAATGACCTCTTGATGTCTCTTTGAGCCCTACATTTCTGTGATTCCCTGGGGGCATACTGTCCCACCTCTGCCCACTGTGGCATTTCTTGCACCTTCCTCCGAAGCAGCTGCTACTGGCCACAGTCTGAGACAGGATGCTGAACTAGATGGATGTGGGTCTAATCCATTCTGGCAAACCCCGTGTTCCTACGTTGTCAAAGATTGATTCCTCGACGTCTTAACCTCTGTGACAAGTGCTGTAGTAATGGGTCCAATTCTGCCATCTGTATGCAGGCAAAACATACTTTAGTGTTAGGGCTACACCATTCTACAGAATCCGTCTTCCTATCCTCTGGGATGCTTAGCATGGACAGCATGGTGGGAGAGAGCTGGGAGGGGAATATCCGCCTCTGTGCTCTGCGTCCACTGGGGTGTTTCAAGCTCCTGGAGCCTCAGTAGACTGAAGCACTGGTTTCTCTCTGGTGCATTTCTTGGGCTTGACTCTGTCCGTTACCCCCTCCTCTGAAACAGGGTGCCTCAGCCCACCTGCACGAGTGATCTCCTACTTAACCCTAGCCCTCTCCCAGAGCTCCCCACAAGGTGGGACGCATATAGCTTACTGTTTAACTCTCATAAGTGCACATGGTAGCTGTGACGCAGTCCATGTATGCATGCTTTGCAGTCTACCACTTTTCTGCTCTTTTATCCTTAGTCCTGTAAAGCTCATCAGAGTACAGCTCATACAAAATAATACACATCTGAAACCACAGTTACCCTCCCTTTCCACTGCTCCTATCTTTCACTGACCGTTCTGAGGAATCTGCTAAACTCATTTTTCTAAGATTCAGCTACTTTTTTAGCATAACCTTTTGTAAGGGTTAAGTGCCACCATTAACAGTGGATCCTCATACATGTAGGCATTCATGACAGAGCAGACTTCCCAATATCAATCAGAATTCATCAGTTGTCCAGATACATCCCCAATTCATCACACTGTGGACAAGTCACTTAGCCCCTCTGGGACTCAGTTCCCCATGTGTGGCATGGGAGAGTATTTCCCTACCTTAGAGGTCTGCTTGCTGTATTCTGAGGTGCTCAGATACTATAAGGGTGGGGCCCATAGAAGTACCCACATAGATATAGCTAAAATGGCAGATGGAATATCATCTAAATGCAGTATAACCTCACGGAACTTCAGCTGTGAGGGAGTCAATACTTTTAAACTTCAGAATCTAAATCTAAATTTAGACACCTCAACTCAAGATGTACCTCAATATGGACCTTTAGATCCACATCCCCAGAGGTATTTAGGTGCCTAACTTCCACTAAAATCAATGAAAGTCAGGAGCCTAAATACCGTTGAGCATCTGGGCTTTAGATGCCCACGTTCTGAAAGTTTTGACCTTGGCTTTTTTCCTTACCAACTATTTGCCTCCTGTTTCCAACGGCTGCTGTTGAATGGTGGCCATCTTGTCACCAGCTCCACCTCTAGAAGGAAAGAGGGGAGAACTGTTATGAGGCCAAAGCTGCTGCTGTGTATCAGCAGGCATATGGAAAGCAGGTTTCTGAGTGAGGATAAATGCTGGAATGGCACATACCACCCTGCCCCTAACATCACCACCATTTAGAGATAGTCCTGATGCCACAGACTTGTTTGCCTATTGCCAACTCTCATCAAATACATTTGCTGCCCTTTCAGAGCTTGCTGAGAGAGCTACTCATGGATGTAAGAAGGGACTTGAGTCTTCAGTGTACCACACATTCTAAATGGGGATGTATGGCTGGCCTGTGAGAAATGCTCTCAGATGAGTAGCCTTGGTGGTAGTTCTGTGCAAATTGCCCTTTCAAAAATGCTGATCAGCAGTGCAAAGCAGAGAAATAATTGCTTTGATGCTCCGCGGTGTTTATCAGAAAGAAGGGGTCGTGCTTCCACCCCCTAATAATTCAGTAGTCGATATTTCTTTGCGATAAGAAACCATGAACTGATTTTAGTTCTAATAATCCTTGAGAAGAGTCCCTAAATGAGAGCTGTAATTTACAACCAGCTTGTCATTCTCCACCTAGTTTGGGGTGAAATATGCTGGCTGTATTCCCGCTTTATGGTTTCCCTGTTGTCTAAATTGATAGCATTCCTGCTCTGTTAGTTTTGTAACTAGGCTTCTCATTTGCAATGTGAATCTTCTGGTTCAGAGCTGAGTTACCATGAGCCTTACACCACACACAGCCATGCTAGCCAAGAGCCTCATGGATTGCACTCCATTCCCAAGGCTGAACTTAGTCAAACACACATGATGGGCCCAGTCCTGCAGTCTTTGCTTAGGCAAAACACCCATTTACCACTGTTCCCTCTAAGCTGTGTGCCCGCTACACAGAGGAGGAATCCATGGTGCTGGAACCCTCCGAGGACACCACCCTGACCCAGGTACCCTACGAGGGGGAGTCCGGAAGTAGCCCGGGGGCAGCCGACCCTAGTCTGGCTTCAGCACTGCCAGTGTGTTGCAGCCAGGATCCCCACTGAGAGCAGCAGGTCTTCTGCTGCTGCTAGGGCCCTGGGCTGGGATGCAGTGGAGTAGGTGAGCCTGCGTCCTCTCTGCCTCCCACCTCGCGGGTGGCAGTCTCCCCCTCTTCCTGGTTGTTCAGGGCCAGGAGCCTGGTGTTTCATATTGAACTCCTTGCTCAGTCCCTGTCTGAGGGCCTGAGCCCTTGACTATTTGCTTGCGGCCCTGTCCTGATCTAGGGCTTGGGCTGACATTGAACTTGCTGCTCAGTCCCTGCCTGAGGGCCTGAGCCACTGACTGGTTGTTTACTGCCTGCCATGACCCAGGGCCTGGGCATATCTTGTACTGCTGAAGTTTGGGGCCATAGACTGAGGATTCCCCAACCCAGCTGAGCGTGTGTAGTGAGGTGGGGTGGTGCCCCACCACCCCGCAGAGGGCCAAGACCCCCTACAGGGGGTATTTTAGGTGATAGAGCCCTTTAAAAAACATGCCTGTGGCAGGCATTGAAAATGGAACGAGCCGGTAAGAGCGATGAACTGATGGCTGCTCACAGGCTGTTGGAAGCTCCTAGTGCTGCAGCTGGTGCAGTGCCAGGGAACCAGTGCTGTCGGGGTTCCTGTGGCCCAGCCCGAGCATCTGCCATGGACAAACTAATTTGGGGCCTTGAGTTAGGGAATAGCAAGTGTCTGACTGTGAATGGTAGTGGTGAGACAGGGGAGCGTATGTTCTGTATCCAGGCCATTCCCAGTAACACAGCTGGCTGGTTGGTACATGGATGGTGAGACATATAGAACCATGAATAGTGACAGTTGCCATAATATTGAGCTGGCTAAGGTGTCCTACTCCCCTAGGGATTGCTATGCTGTTGTTCTCTAGCCATGAATGCACTTGGGGAAGGGGTGAGGAGAAGATTCCTATTGCACTTGGCTTTGGGGTTTATATCAATAGAGTTGCAGGCAAAACAGAGGTGGACATGAATGCACAAGTCTTTCCTCTTAACTTCTGATTTCCCTGATTTTAATGTTTGGGAGCAGGGCCATGTCCTGCCACCACCGTAACTGCCACTAAACAGAGTTGTTGTCTGCTTAATTCTTCTCTAGCTTTGGTGACCCCAGAGTCAGGGAGAAGGGGGGCTGCCCCTGCCTGGGAATAAGAGGGAGAAGCTATGCTGCTTCTGGCTGTGCTGATCCTTATGAAGATGTGAGAAGCTGTGACAGGCCTCAGTCAATTCTTGGTGGCTGTATCATCTGATCCCTGCTTACAAGCTACTGAAAGTAAGTCCAGCCAGAGCAGCCTTCTGTGGTAAGCCATGGCAGCATCTCTGTGAGCTAGAGGGAACCAGTGTGAAGGAGCCTGGGTCATCACTCAGGCCCAGCTCCTCAGAGGTATGTTGCCACCTTGCTTCTAGGCGAATCAATGGGTGTTAGGTGTCTTTGTACCTTTGAGGATCTGGGGCTCACTTCCTAAAACTTTCCATAGCCTCTCATGGCCTTTTGGAAGATGGATACTGCCAGGAGCCGGCCACCCAGCAAGTCTGCCCGCTGCATGCCCCCATCCCAGCCAGTCTGAGGGATACGGCATCACTAAGGCTATGTTTTAGTCATGGGTATTTTTAGTAAAAGTCATGGACAGGTCACCTGCAGTAAACAAAAATTCATGGCCCCTGACCTGTCCATGACTTTTACTATATACCCCTAACTAAAACTTGGGCCGGGGGGCTGCAGGCGCTCTGTGGGAGGAAGTCTGGGGGCACTGGGGGCGTGTGGGGGGGGCAGGGACCCCTGCTGGTGCTGGGGTGGGGGGTAGGCGGACCCCTGCTGGTGATGGGGTCAGGGTTTGGTGGGGCTAGCAGGCTCCCTACTTGGCTCTGACCGGCATGTCCCTGCAGCTCCTAGGGGGAGGGGTGGCCAGGGGGTCTCCACGCGCTGCTCTTGCCACAAGTGCCTGCTCCGCAGCTCCCATTGGCCGAGAACCACAGGCGCAGGCAGTGCATGGAGCCCCCTGGCCCCTCCACCTAGGAGCTGCAGGAACATGCCAATGGGAGCCAGGGAGCCCCCTTCCAGGTAAGCACCGCCCTGCACCCCAACCACCAGCCCTGAGCCCCCTCCCACACATCCAAACTGCTGCTGCCCGAGCCAGGCAGCCCCAGAGCCAGCCACACCGGCCACTGCAGAAGTTATGGAGGTCATGGAAAGTCATGGAATCCATGACTGACATGCAGCCTTACACATCACTGCGTACAAACCCACCAGTACGGGACACCTACAAAGATGGTGGCTGGCTGCCCTCTTGGCCAACACGAAGTGCTGGGCAATGACCTCCAGAACTAGGAGTCTTTAGAGTTTGTGCGGAAGGGCCAGGCTGTCAAACTCAAAGCTGTCACGGCCTCACATCCTCTATAGGCACAGAGGGGCACAGTGTATAATACACACACTGACCAGCGGGTTACACTCAGGACCGGTGCAACCACTAGGCGAACTAGGCGGTCGCCTAGGGTGCCTAGTGGTTGGGGGCGCCAAAAAGCATCAGCTGCGGGGGGGGTGGCCCAAGCCATGGAGGAGCTGGCACGGTGCAGGGGGGTCAGCAGCCCTGCAAAGGCAGCAGCACCGCTAGCAGGGAGCAGCCGCGCCCCCGCCCCTCCTGCCCAGGCTGTGGTCCCTCCCAGGAGCTGCAGAGCCCGAGCGCAGCAAGGGGGGAGCTGGGGGGGCGCACGGGTGTCACCATCCGCATGCATCTGCTGCAGGAGCCCCGGGGGGGAGGGGGGGCTCCGGGCCGCAGCCCGGGCAGGCGCGCCCCCGGCTCCGCCCTCACCGCGCTCGGGTTCTGCAGCTCCCGGGACGGAGTGTGAGCCACTGCCGCCCCTCCCGCTGCCTCAGCTCTCCGCGGGGGAGGGGCTGCGCCCGGCAGCGTGTTTTCCCTCCACGTGGAGCCAGCAGCTCCAGCAGCCTGGGCCTGGTAAGGGGAGTCAGGGGGGGCAGTCAGGGAGCAGGGGGGGTTGGAAGGGTCAGAAGTTCGGGGGGGAGCTCTCAGGGGTGGGGGTGTGGATAGGGTTTGGGGCAGTCAGGGGCAAGGAGCAGGGGGGGTTGGATGGGTCGGGAGTTCTGGGGGGGGCTGTCAGGGGGTGGGGGTGTGGATAAGGGTTGGGGCAGTTAGGGGACAGCCCCCCAACCTGAAGCAATTACTCACCAGCAACCACACACCATACAACAAAAACACCAACCCAGGAACCTATCCTTGCAACAAAGCCCGATGCCAACTCTGTCAACTTATCGATTCAAGTGATACCATCACAGGGCCTAATCACATCCGCCACGCCATCAGGGGCTCATTCACCTGCACATCTACCAATGTGATATATGCCATCATGTGCCAGCAATGCCCCTCTGCCATGTACATTGGCCAAACCGGACAGTCTCTACGCAAAAGAATAAATGGACATAAATCTGACATCAGGAATCATAACATTCAAAAACCAGTAGGTGAACACTTCAACCTCCCTGATCACTCAATGACAGATTTGAGGACAGCAGTGTTGCGACAGATTAACTCCAAAAGCAGACTTCAAAGAGAAACTATTGAACTCGAATTGATATGCAAACTAGATTGCGTTGCCTCCGGATTAAATCGAGATTTGGAATGGCTCGGCCATTATGTTAATTGAATCTATTTCCCTTAAGTTAACGATCCTCATTCACACCTGTGTGACCATCTTGTTTATCACTTCAAAAGCTTTTTCTTCCCCTGCTGTCATGTTTCCTCTCAACTAATGTATAAATGTCTGTCTGAAGTATATTTCATTCCATGCATCCGATGAAGTGGGTATTAGCCCACGAAAGCTTATGCTGAAATAAACTTGTTAGTCTCTAAGGTGCTACAAGTTTTTCTTTCTTATTTTCATTTTGCTGACACAGACTAACACGGCTACTACACTTAAACCTTATTATCCCTGTCAGGAAACTAAAGGACCAATGAACTGCACCAAATGTGAGTGAGATGAGTAGTCACTCTAACCAAAGGGACAGTAGAAGCGACAAAGGGTCCTGTGGCACCTTACAGACTAACAGAGGTATTGGAGCATAAGCTTTCGTGGGTGAATACCCACTTCTTCGGATGCAAGGAGTGGAAATGTCCAGGGGCAGATATAAATGTGCAGGGAAGATTCAGGCTAGAGATAATGAGGTTAGCTTAATCAGGGAGGGTGTGTCATGGTTGGGTGATAGAGTCTGGACAAAACCAACACAGAAAGAAGAGCTATTTTTTGTCTCTGGTGTAAGTGCATTCCCAAGGGTAAGGATTTTATTTAAAGTCTTATATACCACTGAACTCTTCTGAAGACTTAAAAAAAAAGAGATGTTGTAGAAGCAGCTTAATAGCATAAAGACAGCTTTCCATGGCAGGAAGGGGCTTTGCAGATGGCTTCAAGGCAGTTTCAAGGTGAGTGTTGGTGGTAAGGTGGTTTGGGCTGAACTGGCGGAGAGCAGTCGCCTGTTTAAGGAACTCTAGTGCGTGCCTCCATATCGAGCACCAAAACTGCAATTGCTTCAGCTGGAATAGATGGTAGAGTGCTTGGAGGAAGCACTGCTCTTCGGGCCTGGAGGTGGACCTGCCTGAGTTTTGGACTCTGGATCACAAATGGTAAGTGGAGGAAGGGAGAGCCTAATAGTAGAAGGCATTGCCTCCGTAGTCATCACAATCAGGAGAGGATGACTGAGACGAAGGGTACGTCCATACTTACCGGCTGGTTCGGTGGCAAGCAATCGATCTTCTGGGATCAATTTATCACGTCTTGTCTAGACGCGATAAATCGATCCCGGAAGTGCTCGCCGTCAACGCCGGTAATCCTGCTCCGCGAGAGGAGTAGACGGAGTCGACGGGGGAGCCTGCCTGCCGCGTCTGGACCCGCGGTAAGTACCTTTTAGTTCGAACTAAGATACTTCGACTTCAGCTACATTATTAACGTAGCTGAAGTTGCGTATCTTAGTTCGACCCGGGGGCTTAGTGTGGACCAAGCCTAAGGCTATTGCCTAGACACCCTGTGTGGTGGGAGTCACACTTCATAGATATTGCTGGCTTTCCCAAGTTTATTCTGTGTCTCCCCTTCTACCTTCTCGTCTTTCTCCCCCAGTAAAGTCCTCTTTGTTTGAAATCCCTAAGCTCAGTGTTTGCAAGGGGGAAGCATTGCTTATCAAGGGTACCCAGGGGAGGTAATTTAATGTCCCCAGGTTTCTGCAGGGGAGCTCAAGCCAGCGGTGTTTAGGTTTCCAGCAGGAACCCCTAGCTAATTGAAAGCTGTTTTCATTCACCAAAAACACTGGCAGCAGGGTTACACTAGCATCGTGCAACAAATGCTGGAAGTGCAAAACATGCAGATTTTGGGGACTTACACCTTTATACCGCTGCTCAAAGTAACCTGATGTGAAGAGGTCTTGCTGTGTGAATCACATACAACAGTGCCATCCACCACAGAGAGCATCAGCAGAGAGCCCTATCTTTGGCACTACTTCTTAGGCGACAGGAGTAATTACTGACCTGACTGTAGCCCAGCTACTGGACACATTTTCCCAGTGAGTTACCCAACTATTCACCAAACTATTTCTCCTCTTGAGAAAGGATAACTCAGACTGGCTTAGTCCCCCTAAAAGATAGCGTGTGCAGTGGGTAATATTGGGGTTGGCATGTTAGACACCTGGGCCACCTGCAGTGACACCTTGAATAAGCTACATGAGAATTTATGTAAAAACCCCGGGGGCAATGTTCAGCCTCTTTTCCCTAAGTATCTTCTAGCTTGGGGGCCGTGGCCCGAGTTAATGATGATTGTCTCCCATGGCAGAACAATTAAATAAATGTAAATACTACCAAAATGTTGCCAGATTATAACCGCTAGTAAACACTGCCACCTATTGGCCCCTAACAACCACTACACACCATTAATTGGGGTCCTATTCAGTGCCTAGACACTGGAGCGTTGGCAGCTTTTGGAATTGAGAAGGTTTTTTCCCCGCTTCAGTCTTGTTTAGAAGTGATCAGACATTACAAATGGAAAATTCCTACTGGGCGTTTCAGAGGCTGATTTTATGAAGCTCTCTTTTATTTCCTCCCGATGGGTGTTTGTAGCTGAACCATTCGTAAGTCTGATGCTTAAGTTCTGCCTCGGGCTGAGGCATTTTTAGTGCAGGTTCTCAAACATGTAAACTGGCTTCCTGGGTCTGTTCCTCACCCTCCACCCCCACACCCCCAACTCTCCTGACCTTTGGCTCTGGTGCATCCAGGGCCTGGATAGTCAGGAAGGGGGGAGGGACCCTTGTGTCTCAGCTGCTCCTGGGGATGGTGTTTCCGAGATCCTTGCAATGGGGATTAATGTGGGGATTGGCTGCCTGCTTGTAGTGGATTTGTATCGCTAGAGCAGCATTTAGACACCCCTGCTAAGGTCTCTTCACTACAAACATCTACAGTAGGTCTACATTGCAGGCACGGGGTGTGACTGCAGCTCACATAGACTGAGAAAGCTGTAATTGAGCTAGCTCGGATCGCAGAGCAGTGAAGCCTTGGTAGCATGTGCCTCAGTATGAACCAGCCCCATTAGTATTTACCCAGAGTTTCTGGCCAGCTTGTACAGCCTGTGCGGAAGCCAGCTCCACTACACGAGCTAGCTAGATAAAAACTATCTCAGCTACGTCTACAGAAGCTGCAATCCCACCCTAGGATTACAGTGTAGACGGACCCATCATTAGCGCTCACACTTGAAACAGACAAAGCTAAGGACTGGGAATCAGTTACTGATTTGTTCTTTTAATTGCCTAGAGGCTTTTGTCAGGGCCGGTGCAAGGATATTTTGCACCCTAGGCGAAAATTCCACCTTGCGCCCCCCCTCCCTCCCCGCACATCGATTCATTGAGGGGCAAATCCCAACGAGCCTTTATAGACCCCAGGGGCCAGCGTGCCCAGCGGCTGCTCCCCAGACCACATTCCCCCCTCCCCTCCCCCATCCACTCCCTCCCACTTCCCACCCCCTGACTGCCCCCCTCAGAACCCCCAATCCCTCCTGCTCCTTGTCCCCTGACTGCCCCCTCCTGGGACCCCTGCCCCTAACTGCCCCCCAGAACCCCACCCCCTACCTAAGCCTCCCTGTTCCTTGTCTCCTGACTGCCCCCCTCAGAACTTCCAACCCCCCCTGCTCCTTGTCCCCTGACTGCCCCCTCCTGGGACCCCTGCCCCTAACTGCCCCCCAGAACCCCACCCCCTACCCGTCCCCTGACTGCCCCAACCTTCTCCACACCCCCACCCCCTGAGAGCCCCCCCCAGAACTCCTGACCCTTCCAACCCCCCCCCCCCCCCCCGCTCCCTGACTGCCCCCCGGGACTCCCCTTACCAGGCCCAGGCCGCTGGAGCCGCTGGCTCCACGTGGAGGCAACACACTGCCGGGTGCAGCCCCTCCCCCGCAGGGTGCTGAGGCAGCGGGAGGGGCAGCGGCTCACACTCGGTCCCAAGAGCTGCAGAACCTGAGCGCGGTGAGGGGGGAGCTGGGGGCGTGCCTGCCTGGGCTGCAGCCTGGCACCCCCCCGGGCTCCTGCAGCAGATGCATGAAGGCGGCGGCTCCCGGGCACCCCCCGGCACCCCCCTCGCTGCACTCGGGCTCTGCGGCTCCCGGGAGTGTGAGCTGCTGCTGCCCCTCCCGGGGAGCCACAGAGCCGGGGGGGGGGCGCACGGGGGCTGGCGCCCACATGCATCTCCTGCAACCTGCTGGCAAGGGGGGCGCAGCCTGGGCAGGAGGGGCGGGGGATGCGGCTGCTCCCTGCTAGCGGCGCTGCCACCTTTGCAGGGCTGCTGCCCGCCCTGAACCGCGCCGGCTCCTCCATGGCTGGGGCCCCCCAAAGCCGACACTTTTGGCGCCCCCAACCCCTAGGCGACCGCCTAGTTCACCTATTGGTTGCACCGGCCCTGGCTTTTGTGATGGGCATGAACCTTATAAATGCACTTGTAATAAGGGCTGGTTTCCACACAACTATTGCACCAATTGAACTATGTAGGTTTGGGAACTGATCTAGTTATATTAGTGTCACCCCCTAGGGCAGACATAGAGCTATACAATGTTTATATAGCTTATTCCAGTCAATTACAGAGTCCACATTAGGGTGGACACCTTCGAAATTGTGTGTAGTGTTGGTGCTGATGTGTGGAGACTGAATCAAAGGCAGAGATCGATTCACTTCGATTCACGTGAGACTAGATGGTCTGACAAGTCCTTCAAGCATTGGCAGAGGTTACAAGAGTGGCAGGCTCCCAAGGTGCAGCTCAGAGGTGTGTGAGACCTGCTCATTTCCGGGCCCCACGTTGTCTGTGGTTGGATCCCATGTCTCATTCCTGTCCCAGTAGTACAAGCTGTACCCTGCACTTTCAGAGGAGGTAGGTGGCCAGCACAGAACTTGCTGCTCTGTCTGTCAAACCAGTCAATGCATCCTGGGGCCCGGGAGCTCTTTGAGATCCTGCTCTGAATATTGCAGTTACTTAGCTTGCTAATTAAACCATTCGTTGTAAAATAAGACGAAGATACCCCAAGGCTGTACAGCCCTGACCCAGCGACAGGCACAATGGGAACTATACACTTCCTGTCCAGGGCCCCCAGCTCATTAGCACAAACCAGCAATGAACCAGCATTGCCCAGCTTCTCCCTCCTTGTTTCATTTGCTCGCTCCATGGTTCCTCCTTCTCCTGGTTCAGCCCCCTTGGAAATGAGCCCTTTGATTTGGAGCATCCCCTTTCCCATCCAAATGTACCAGCAGGCCCCTAGTCATCCCCTTCTTCTTCTTCCTAGCGGGGGCATGTTTCCTCCCGGCCAAACCCCAACTGCAGGGAGCTCTTCACTGCCCATCTAGTCCATCTATCAGTAGTTGCTGTAATCACTCGCTGTAAGCTTGGTTGCTGCCAATGTCCTAGAATGAGCACCATCCGTCAGACACCAAGAAACAGGGAACAAATTCATGCTGGAAACACGCCGCTGTAAGGGAAGCTGCTTTTGTTCTATGGAAAACACTGATCAAGGCAGGAAACAGGGTCCTTAGCTTGAAAACTGAGTGGGGCTGGCTGGTGTTCATGCCCCACTCAGAATACCTGCGCTGGGCCGGCGCTTCCACTAGGCAACCCTAGGCGGTCGCCTAGGGCGCCAGGATTTGGGGGGCGGCATTTCGGCCGTGGCGGCAGCTCCCAGCGGCAATAAAAGCCGAAACTCCACAGCGAACGCAGCTTTAGAGGAGCTGGTGGCACCGGTGGAGGTGAGCTGCTGCCGTGGGGGGAGGGGAGCTTCCGTGGGGGGGGGGGGGGGGCTGGCTGCCAGGGGGGGGGGAGCTGCCGCGGAGGGGGTTAACTGCTGCCGGTGGGCGGGGAGCCGCCGTGGGCAGGGGGAGGCTGTCATGGCCCGCGTGCGGGGGGCTGAGCTGCCGCGAGTGGGAGGAGAGCTGCTGCCGCAGGTGGGGGAAAGGCTGCCGCGGCCCACGGGTGGGTGGGGAGCCACCGCACGCGGGGGGATGCTGCCAGTGGTGGGGGTTAACTGCCGCGGGTGATGGGGAGCTGCTGCGGGGGGGAGGGGATGGGGTTAGCTGGGCGGGGGGGGGGGTGCAGGGCTGGTGCAAGGAAGTTTCACCTAGGGCACAAAACTTCCTTGCACCGGCCCTGCACCTGCGCAATGCACGCCAAAGGCTGCTCCACCTTGGTGCACGCACTTCTTTTCTGGGAGTCGTTTTTTATTATTAGTCATAAAGAAACAAACAATAAGATATACAACAAGGTAAACTGACTGACAGCTTCCGTATTTACCAAGGGCTGCACATTCCACAACAGCACCGATTAAATTGCGCAATTATGCAACTGGCCAAAGCTGCCAAACCAGCAATATTGGATATAGATAGAACGTGGTAAGGTGGGAAGAAACAAACAAAAAAAGATACTTAAATCGACAAAAAAAAAAGAGAGAGAAGGAATGGGGGGAGGGAAACGGCTGGAAGAGGGAGGGCAAAAACAGAGAGGTCAGGTGGAATAGAAGTCTGGTATTATTTGCGCTCTCATGATTCTTTATCCAAACATATCAAGAAATGGGGCCACATTTTTTTGAATTCATATAATTGCCCTTCACACCTATATTTACTTTAACTCTTCTTTCTTTTGCAGCTGCCAACTCAGACAGGGGCAGGCATTTCTGATTGGCTGGGAGCTGGGTCCAAACCTGCAAAATGTTTGCAATGAGATTTGAAAGCACGCTCACCCGGCCTTGGATTTCATCACCAACTCAGCCTGGGATCAGCAGAGGAACCTGTTACTATTAATAATCACATGACAGGGCACGGAAGGGTTCTACTGTGCCAAGTGCCATACAAACACCCAGCAAGACACAGCCCTTCTCTTAAGGGCTCCCAAACTAGAGGCAGAGGAGGTATTACATGTTCTGTTCATTCCCTCTGGGGAACCTGGCATTGGCCACTGTCGGAAGACAGGATACTGGTCTAGAGGGACCTTTGGTCTGACCCAGTATGGCTGTTCTTATGTATCAGCATCATCCCCAGTCTATAAATGGGGCACTAACAGAACAATGGACTTGCCTTCGGTCATGCAGGGAGTTCACAGCAGAGCCAGGAACCAAACCCAGCTGTCACCAATGCTTAACGACCAGCCCAAGCGGCATCCTTTTGGTCATGGAAACCAGCTGAGACTTGCACCAGTGCGTTTTACAAGGAGCTAGGGGAAGCTCAGTGGTTTTAACTGACTTTTGGTTTGGGCTCTTTGGTTGGTTTGAACCCAAAACTCAGGGTGAGCGCTGGGAAATGTGTATCCCCCTTGCAGCAAAGGGGAAGAAACTGTGTCGTTAAATGACACCGCTTAGTGTTGCACATCTCTGGCCAGGACTCCTGGGTTCTCTCTCTCACTGTTCTCAGAACTCCTATGTTCTAAAGCCAGAAGGGACCCTGGTGATCATAACACAGGCTAGGGACTCCCCTGACTTAATTCCTGTTTGAACTAGAGCAGATCATTTCCAAAATCATCTAGTCTTGATTTAAAAATTGCTTTGCGATGGAGAATCCAACTTGGGAGGTGAGCCCTTTACCTTGCTGTGTCTCAATTTTCCCATCTGTCAAATGGGGATAATGCTCGCTCACCTCACAGGCGGTGTATGAGGGGGTGTAAAAGTTTGCAACGTGCTGAAGGAGCCTTAGAGAAAGACACTATGCAAAATATCCTGCACATTAGCACTTCCTAGTTACTTTTACTGCTATAGATATACTTGTGTAATGTATAGATATACCTGTGTTAATGATGATTGATAGCACCACAGCGGCCGGGTGCTATATCTCTGCCAGCAGGGGGCTTGTGCTGCTCCGGAAAAGGGATTAGCTATTTCAGACTCCCCCTGGGGTTTAACTCAACCCGCTTAGCATAAGCTAAAGTATCATTAGTTTTGCTTTATTAGAGTTTTAGACCAAGCCAGGTGACACCATCTAGCACCAGCCCTTTGACCTTAGGCCAGAGGAAGCCAGCGGTAGAGGGAGCATAATGACATCTGGGGTGATCAGGCCCTTGTCACCAGCCGATGGAGACACTCCGACAGCGATCAGCGTAGGCGCCTAACTCCCTTTGTGGCTCTGGGCCTCAGTCTCCGCAGAGCGATGCTGTTCTGGCCAACGGGTATAAATGGACCTAGCAGCTTCCCATTGCTGAGTGCTCCACACCAGCACAGGCCAGAGAACTGCCTCGCAATAATTCCTAGGGCAGATCTTTTAGAAACACATTCAGTCTTGATTTAGAAACTGTCGGTGATGGAGAATCTACCACGACCCTTGGTAAATTGTTCCGATGGTTAATTACTCTCACTGTTAAAAATGTAAGAATTGTTGCCAGTCTGAATTTGTCTAGCTTCAACTTCCAGCCATTGGATCATGTTATATCTTTCTCTGCTAGGCTGAAGAGCCCATTATTAAATATTTGTTCCCTATGTAGGTACTTATAGACTGTGATCAAGTCACCCCTTAACCTTCTCTTTGTTAGACTCAAGGAGCTCAAGCTATTTAGCTTATCTCTATAAAGCAGCTTTTCTAATCCTTTGATCATTCTCGTGGCTCTTCTCTGACCCCTCTCCAATTTGTCAACATCCTTCCAGAATTGGAGGCACCAGAACTGGACACAGTATTCCAGCAGCGGTCATACTGGTGCCAAGATACAGAGGTTAAACAACCTCTCTGCTCCTACTCAAGATTCCCCTGGGTATACATCCGAGGGCAGCATTAGCTACTTTTGCCAGAGCATCATGCTGGGAGCTCATGTTCAGCTGATTATCCACCATGACCCCCAAATCTTTATCAGCATCTCTGCTTCCCAGGATAGTCCCCCAACCTTTAAGTAAGGCCTACATTCTTTGATCCGAGATGTCTACATTTACATTTAGCCATATTAGAAAACACAGTTTGCTTGTCCCCAGCTCACCCAGTGACCCAGATCGCTCTGAGTCAGTGACCTGTCCTCTTCATTATTTACCACTCCTCCAATTTTTGTCATCTGCAAACTTTATCAGTGATGGTCCCTGGTAACAGGGGTGCTGCCAACGGCCTGTCAGAGGGGACGTTGCCACATGCAGGATATGTGGTTTTGGCCCACTGGAATGAATGAGATCACCTAGCACTAACAATAGGGCCATGGTGGCACATAACCATGGAAAGCCGAGGCCCCTGAGAAGGTGGGCAGCTGGGCTACACGGGAGGGCTGGAACTGGCGGTAAGGTTAACAGCAATGGTGTTCCTTGTCATGGCACTAGTGCAGATTGGGGCTGGAGCAGAGAGAGGCAGAGCCATGTGGAGCAGGGAACCTTAAACCTGGGTGAAATCCAGACTATCTTGTAGGGGCTGGGAGTTTTGCCATTGAGTTCAATGGGGCTCAGACTGTCGTATCCTTGGGGCAGCAGGTTTAGGAAGAAATCATGTGAGACACAGAGCTGTGAGCCATGCACGCAGCCATTTATTTTCACACACACTGAACTAACCAAACCAGCCAAAACTGGCTGGGCTATCTAGGGTGACCAGACAGCAAGTGTGAAAAATCGGGATGGGGGTGGCGGGTAATAGTAACTTATATAAGAAAAAGACCCAAAAATCGGGACTGTCCCTATAAAATTGGGACATCTGGTCACCCTAGGGCTATCCCCTAATAATCACTCAGTTGCCATAGCAACAACAAGGTGCTATTACCACGACAAGCACAGACACAACATTTTCCTCCCTCTTAATAAGAACATCCCCTAAATAAAACAAACACTAAACTAGAGAAGGAGGATAGACTGCCTTCATTCCCGGCTAAACCCCGGGGATTATTTTGCCCCATAACCGTGGGTTCGCCCTAGCTAAAGATCCAGCCATTGAGGCGGTCTTCTGTCTCTAGGTGGATTGCGGCGAACTCCAGGTGTTGTTGCAAAAGTACTTTGGGAGCAGGCCTGACAATGGGCTCAGGGTTCGTAGTGCGAATGGGTGAGGAGGTGGTATCAGCTTGTTCCGGGCAAGGGGGTATCTCAGCCGCCGGCAGTAATGGAGGAGAACAGTCAGGAACAGGTGATTCTGATTCGGTGTCTCGCCAGAAGAGGTGAAGTCAGACAACTCAACTGAAGATGTGTCCTGAGGACTGGCATGACCTGGCAACAGCTGATCTACATGACGCCGCCAGGTGAGATTCTCTGCAGGAGAGACTGTGTAGGAAACAGGTCCTCTTTGAGCGATGATCACGGCAGGGACCCATTTAGCTCCAGAAGTATAATTCCGAGCCAAAACTGGCTGTCCCGAGCTAAAGGTTCTGTCTTTTCCTCTGGGTGCACGTCTGATGACTTGATATTGCTGCTGACGTTGCATAATTTGTCTGGGTTCCGTAGGTTTCAGAAGATCAAAGCAAGTGCGCATCTGTCGTCCCATCATTAGAAAGGCCGGGGATGCCTTGGTCGTAGCATGAGATGTGTTTCTGTAGGACAGTAAGAAGGTGTCCAGACACTTTTGAATGGAGTGTTGTCCCCTTGATGATTTCAAAGCTTGTTTCATTGTCTGCACAAATCTTTCAGCTAATCCGTTGGTGGATGAATGATATGGTGCTGAAGTGATGTGATGTATCCCATTTGCCTTCCTAAATTTTTAAACTCCTGAGAGACGAACTGCGGTCCGTTGTCGCTCGCAAGTTGTTCTGGCAGACCGAAACGACTAAAGAGTCCCTGTAGTTTTTGGATCATACTCTCTGCAGTAGTGGACTGCATTATAGAGACTTCTGGCCATTTAGAATCGACATCTACTACCACCAAGAACATGCTTTCTTCAAGGGGGCCAGCGAAGTGAACATGAATATGTTGCCACGGGTTTACAGGCCAGTCCCATGGATGTAGGAGTGCCCACTGGGGTGCATTCCTGACACCCTGACAAGACATACAAACTCTTGCCTTCTCTTCAATAGCACTGTCCAATCCAGGCCAACAAAAATAGCTTTGTGCAATTTCCTTCATGCGCACTATTCCACAGTGACCAGAATGTAACTGTTCTAACATCTGTGATCTCTGCGGTGGTGAGATAATGACATGTCTCCCCCACAACAAACAACCAGATTGGATCGATAACTCCATCCTCCTGGACATGTAGGTAACAAAGTCGGGTGAGACCGGAGAGGTTCATCGAGGTTCCCCATGCATCACCAGGTCCATAACTTGGGACAATACTGGGTCAACACGAGTTGCCTTCTTTATCTGAGTAACAGTGATGGGTGTGTTCTCTACATGTTCAAAGTAGAAGATTTCCTTTTGGGCAGTATCTTCATGTTTGACTGGCAAAGGCAACCTTGAGAGACCATCTGCGTTGCCATGCAGAGTGGATTTCCGATATTTGATTTCATATGTGTGCGCTGAAAGTAACAATGCCCAATGTTGCATACGGCTAGCAGCTAATGGGGGAATGCCTGTGTAGGGTCCAAAAATTGATGTCAGAGGTCGATGGTTTGTAAGAATAGTAAACTTCCGCCCAAACAGTTACTGATGAAACTTCCAAATTCCAAAAACGATCCCCAATGCCTCACGTTCGATTTGGGCATAGTTTGTTTCTGCTTTGCTTAGAGTGCGTGAAGCAAAAGCAATAGGTCTCCCTTCTCCCGAAGGCATAATGTGTGACACGACTGCTCCTACTTCATAAGCAGAGGCATCGCAGACCAATTGTAAGGATGGATCAAAGTGCGTTACAACTTCAGAATTTAGCAATGCATCCTTAGCCTTGTTAAATGCAACATTACAGGCTTCAGTCCACTTCCAGGTTCTGCCCAAGGACTTCGTGAAGTGGGTTTAGCAGTGTGACTAACTGTGAGATGAACTTTCCATAATAGTTCAATAGTCCTAGAAACGAGTGTAGCTGGCTAACATTTCGAGGCAGGGGAGCCTCCACAATAGCCTTAACTTTTGCAGGGGCCTGTTGAAGACCCGCAGCATCAATGATGTGTCCCAAATACTCAACAGAGGGCTGGAAGAATTCACACTTCTCTTTGCGGACTCGTAGGCCGTACTCTTCCAGTTCTTGTAGGGTAGCCTCTAAATTCTTTAGGTGATCCTCATCATTCCTTCCAGTGACCAAGATGTCATCCAGATAGCACTGAACTCCTGGCAAGCCACACAAGATCTGGTCCATAGCCCTCTGGAACAGGGCGGGAGAAGATGTTATTCCGAAGGATAGGCGACAGTATCGATAAAGCCCCTTATGAGTCACAATAGTCAACAGCTTTTTGGACTTTTCATCGACGTGCATCTGTAAATACGCTTGACGCGGATCAATCGTACTGAACTTTGTCCCCCAGCCAGGCCCACGAAGAGGTCATCGATGTGGGGAAGCGGGTATTGCTCTGCACACAACACTGGATTGACAGTGACTTTAAAATCACCACAAATCCGGAGGGAGCCATCTTTCTTCACTATTGGAATGATAAGAGTGGCCCATGGGTTATGGGTAACTGGTATTAGGACTCCATTGGTGACCAGGCACTCCAGGTCCGCTTCAACTTTCGGACTGAAGGCATATAGCACAGTTCGGGCTTTCAGATATTTTGGTTGACTGTCACGTTTAATGTTCAATGTCACAGTGATTCCCTTCAAACTTCCCAGATCCTCTCCAAAAAGAGCAGCATGTTTCCTTAGTATAGTGGCCAGACCGGTTTCTTCTTTAGTCATTCGGTGCACTTCTGCCCAATTCAGCTGAATCTTCCCAAGCCAAGACCGACCCATTAAGGTGGGGTAATTACCTCTCACCACAAACAGTGGCAATTTAGCAGGCTGTCCATTGAGCTCCACCTTAACATCAATAGTGACCAACATGGGCACAGTATATGTCTTCAGAACAGTTTTTGTTGCCTTAAGCGGAAGATGCTGTAGCTTTTCTTTATACACAGTCTCGGAGACCAGCGAGACAGCTGCATCGGTGTCCAGTTCCATGTGTATAGGTTTGCCATCCAACAACGGGGTTACCCAGTATCCATGTGAGCCCACTGTCAAAGACAAACCATGCAGTGGCATTTCTTCTTGCGATGAAGTGTCACCTTGGTCATCCTGGGTCTGCTCTAGGGTATGCAGGTTTCCCTTTTTGGTCGGTTAGACCACAGGCCTCTTTTTCTTTTGTTTACAGGCACACTCAATGTGTCCCTTTCTGCCACAGTGTCAACACACCAGGTCCTTACACCAGCATTCTGATGCCTGGTGACCTGGCTTACCACAGCAGTAACATTCCTGACTGCACAGTTTTGTGGGTAGGTTCTTGTGACACCTTATGCACCCTAGGGGATGCACCGATGTATTGCGCCTCCTTTGTAGCCAATTCCACGGAGACTGCAATATCAACAGCCATCTGTAAGGTAAGATGAGCCTCTGTCAATAGGCGCTTCCGTATAGCTTCACTGTATAGGCCACACACTAACCTGTCACGCAGGGTGTCATTTAATATCTCCTTAAATTCACAGTGTTCCGCAAGCCTTTTTAAAATTGCTACAAATTGTACAACTGTTTCATCTTCTTTTTGGTCTCTTTTGTGGAACCTGTATCTTTCAGCAATTACCAGTGGTTTGGGGGGAAAATGGGACCCCAGGATTTCCACAATGTCACTGTAAGATTTGGTCTCAGGCTTAACAGGGTGTAGTAAGCTGCGTAGCAGGGACACTTAAGAATATTGGCACCTTCTTCTCTTCTGTAATGTCATTTGCAATCACAAAAAGCTCAAAACGCTCAGTATACACATGCCATTGCACTATATTCTCCTCAAAAGGTTCCAGTGGCCCTGTAAGTGCAGCCATGGTTTTAGTTTCAGGTTTCACAGTCAGTGCCAACAAGCCAGTTCTCACCCCCTTCCAACAGCTCAAAGATTTTGGTAGGGTTTTTTTTTTTTTTTTTTTCTTGTTACCTTAACTTCTACTTCCTTCTGTTGCTGGGGCAGCATAAGAATCCCATCCTCGTTGCCACATTGTCGTATCCTTGGGGCAGCAGGTTTAGGAAGAAATCATGTGAGACACAGAGCTGTGAGCTATGAACGCAGCCATTTATTTTCACACACACTGAACTAACCAAACCAGCCAAAACTGGCTGGGCTATCCCCTAATAATCACTCAGTTGCCATAGCAACAACAAGGTGCTATTATCACGACAACCAAATACACAACAAAGACCATCAGGAATCAGGGCCTGCCGAAGAGCCAGTTGCTGGGCAGCCTAACGAGTGCAGCTGGCCTGTAGCAGTTTGCTTGATTATATGCACTATCTGATTGGAGGGAAGAGTCCACAGAGCAGCTCTTAAACCCAGCTGCAGCAGCCGTTCAGTAGTTGTTCAAAACATTTTCCCAGGACTGTGTTAGCTTCTACACCTGCCTGGTTCCCATCCTTGAGTCTGTCCTGCTCCTGCCTCACCTCACTCCAGGTAACCTGGCTCTGACCCTGGGCTCCAACTCCTGGCTCTGGCTCTGACCCTCGGTGCCAACCCTTGCTCTCACCACTAGGCCTAATGCCTGCTGTACCCACTAGGCCCAATTGCTCCCATCTGTCACTGAGTTTCACCCTGAACCCCTGCTTTAACCCTTGCCTCCAGCCCTTCCTTGCTGAAATACAAAATAGCGAGTGGACCGAAGCAATGGCCAATGACTTTCAAAAGGGACTAGTGACTGGGGGGATGGGACCTGAGACTCCTTAAAGAGGCCAAATTTTCAGAAAGTGCTGGGCACGCCCATTTGGAAATCGGGCCTTGCAGAGCGACGCTGGCTCAACCCTGCCAATCCCCTTTGAAAAACTCAGCCAATCGTTTTGTTAGTTTCCTCTGTTTTTTCTCTCCCACCCCTTATTTTGCCTCCTATTACAGACGCTAGCCGGTATTGATAAAGAAGAGGATGATGATGGTCAATGCTATTTCTGACTATTCTGCCTTTCATGCCAGGGTCTCAAAGCCCTTAGGGAAGAGGGGGAGGCCTTTGTTTTATTTGTGGGCACTGCTGCAGAGAGAGCTGGCCCTTTAAGGAGGATGGGTCTCTGTGCTGCGCTTGGGTCATGCCTCTCCATGGGAAGAAAGGGTCACAGGATGGGGAGCACGTACCCCAAACCCAGCCTGATGGGATAGATGAGCAGCCTGTGATCAGAGAGGAGGAGGGCAGGGGAAGATGTCAGGGAGAGCAGACCTGCGGGAGGCCAGTCAGGGAGAAGCTACTGGAGACTGCGGCCAGCATTGGTGCGGGGAATAGCTTTTCTTTGCTTGATGTTACTTGTGAGCATTGTGTCTGACCAATAAGTTGTACCTGGAGGTAAAGACCAGGTATAGACTTGGCTGGGGAACTGGTTCCTTTTGGGTTGGTGAGTCAGCCTCCAGCCTGCTGCCATTGATTTAATATAGTGCCTGACAGACACTGGGTGCATTGTCTTTATTAAAGACTCATTTGTCCCTTCCATGACACTGTGAGAAGGTGCTATAAAACGAAGGGCAGTAGCGAGTCCTCAGAATTCTAGGCTTAAAGGGAAAAAAAGTGGGAATGGGAAAACTCTTACATCCCCCTTCCTGCATCAAAGGGCACAAACCCAACCGGATCCCTCACCTCTAACACTGAGGTTAGGGTGACCAGATGTCCCGATTTAATAGGGACAGTCCCGATTTTTGGGTCTTTTTCTTATATAGGCTCCTATTACCCCACCACCACCGTCCTGATTTTTCACATTTGCTGTCTGGTCACCCTAACTGAGGGACACAGCAGCACTTTCCCCCCACCCCCCAGACTGTCATAAACCCAAGGTGGGGTTCCATGCACTTCTCTAGCGGTCACTGCCCTTTCGTGATCATTTTCAGGTGCATCTCTGAGCTAAACGTTGGAGTCAAGCATCCAAACCTGATTTCTAATGAGCGGGTTGCCGGGTTCCCCATCAGTGTCTGCTTCCAGATCAATTTCAGAGGCAGCTGCTGTTTGTGCCGGGGTTGAATACACAGTATCACGCTGGCCTGCATCCACAGGGTCTTGCCACTTGTACTGACATTCTGACCAGGTTGATCCAGCACGTAACTAACTTGTCTGGGGAAGTCACTGCTGAATGGGACTGTGAGGGCTGAGCTTTCATTGAATTTCACCACTGGAGTTACTCCAGTGTAAGGGGACTGTTGGCCCCTTACTGAAACTCAATGAGGGTGTTTTGGCTGGCTAGCTCCCAGTACCAAAAGGGGAAGGGTCAATGGGAAATTAGGACCCTGAGACTGACAGTCCCCAGGGGCAATGGGAAGAGGCCAATGCTCCAGGTGGGCCTGATTGACAGGGCAGGCAGGCTAATGAGGGAGTCAGGAGGCCTGAGGTGTGGGGAGGGGGGTACTGTCCTCTGTCCCTGTGAGCTGGAATTGCCTGGGTCAGACAGAGTGGGGCCGAGCTAAGGAGAGAGCAGGGGCCTGAGCTGGGGAGCAGAGCCATGCCATCTAGAGAGAACCACAGAAGCAGCCCACAGAGCAGACCTGTGCTGGGAGGGGAGCTGTAGCAACCAGAGCCAGAGGGGCTAGAAAAGCAGCCCAGGGAGCTGGAGGCAGAGCAGCCACAGTGCTGAGGCAGAGTGGAGCTGGAGCAGTCCAGAGCCGGGTGCGGTGAGCAGCTGGGGAGAGCGAGGGGGGACCTTGGGCAGCAGGCCCAGCGGAGGGAGACACCCCCAACCAAGAGGCCTTGCAGGCCAGAGTTGGAGGGGGATCGTAACCCCGAGGAGGGCGGGAGGGGGGGAGGTTAAAACTGGGAAGAAGGGTCCTGCCACCTACAGTCTGAAGGTGTGTGGCCACCGCCAGTGCAAGTGTCCGACCCGCAGCGTCCCTGCAGCACAGCCAAGGCCTGACAAGAAGGCCTGGCAGAGCCAGTGCAACCACTAGGCAAACTAGGCGGTTGCCTAGAGTGCCAAATGGTTGGGGGCGCCAAGCCCCAGCCATGGAGGAGCCGGCGCGGCGCAGGGGGGGCAAGAGCCTTGCAAAGGCGGCAGCGCCACTAGCGTGGAGCAGCCGCGCCCTCCGCCCCTCCTGCCCAGGCTGCTGCTGGTGCCCTCCCCCCCTCCCCCCGGGGCTCCTGCAGGCTGCAGCAAATGCATGCGGGCGGCGGCCCCCATGCACCCCCCGGCTCCCCCCCAGCCACGCTCGGGCTCTGCGGCTCCCCCGGAGGGGCAGTGGCAGCTCACACTCCCGGGAGCTGCAGAGCCCGAGCGCGGCGAGTGGGCAGCCGGGGGGTGCACGGGGGCTGCTGCCCACATGCATCCGCTGCAGGAGCCCCCGGGAGGGGGGGGGCGCTGGGCTGCAGCCCAGGCAGGCGCGCTCCCGGCTCCCCCCTCACCGCTCTCGGGTTCTGCGGCTCCTGGGACGGAGTGTGAGCCGCCGCAGCCTCAGCACCCTGCGGGGGAGGGGCTGTGCCCGGCAGCGTGTTGCCTCCACGTGGAGCCAGCGGCTCCAGCAGCCTGGGCCTGGTAAGGGGAGTCCTGGGGGGCAGTCAGGGAGCAAGGGGGGGGGGCTTGGAAGGGTCAAGAGGTCGGGGGGGGCTGTCAGGGGGCGGGGGTATGGAGAGGGTTGGGGCAGTCAGGTAGGGTGACCAGATGTTCCGATTTTATAGGGACAGTCCCGATTTTTGGGTCTTTTTTTTATATAGGCTCCTATTACCCCCCACCCCCTGTCCCGATTTTTCACATTTGCTGTCTGGTCACCCTACAGTCAGGGGACAGGTAGGGGGTAGGGTCCTAGGGGGGCAGTTAGGGTGGGGGGGTCCCAGGAGGGGGCAGTCAGGGGACAAGAAGCAGGGGGGGTTGGGAGTTCTGAGGGGGGCAGTCAGGGGGTGGGAAGTGGGAGGGAGTGGATGGGGGCAGGGAGGGGGGGAACGTGGTCTGGGGAGCAGCCCCTGGGCAGGCTGGCCCCTGGGGTCTATAAAGGCTCATTGGGATTTGCCCCTCAATGAACCGATGTGCGGCGGGGGGGGGTGCAAGGTGGAATTTTCGCCTAGGGTGCAAAATATCTTTGCACCGGCCCTGAGGCCTGGGATTTGGGAGGAACAGACTGAACTTCCCTTACGTTCCAGAAACAGCTGTTTGTGATGTCCCCGTGCCACAGAGCGGGGTGATGTTTTCCTTTAACCTTTCCTGTTTTTCCTTATTTTTTAAAAAAATTGATTGCTGTTTAAATAAATTGAATTTGCTTTGAACTGTATGTGATGATCAGTGGGTCAGGGAAGCACCCAGTGCAGAGAGAGCACCTGGGAGTGGCCGGGGATACTCTAGCCCTTGTCCTAAGTGACCAGTGGTGGCAGGTTTGTAGAAATTTTGGTGGTGCCCAGAACTCGCCCCCACCCAAACTCTACCCCCCACCTGCCCAAGGCTCTGGGAGGGAGTTTGGGTGGGGGAGGAGGTCTGGGGTGCAGGCCCTGGGCTGGGGCAGGGGACTGGAGTGCAGGCCCTGAGAGGGAGTTTGGGGATGGGAGGGGGTGTGGAGGGAGGTGATGCAGGCTCTGGGAGGGAGTTTGGGTGGGGGAAGGAGGGGCTGTAGGGGTGGGGCTGGGGATGGGTTTGGGGGGTGTCTGGGGATGAGAGGATTGGGGTGTTGGAGGGGGCTTAGGGCTATGGCAGAGGGTTGGGGTGTTGGGGCAGAGGGTTAGGGTGTGGGGGGATGAGGGCTCTGGCTGAGGATGAGGGGTTTGGGGTATTGGAGAGGCTCAGGGCTAGGGCAGAGCATTGGGGTGCGGGGGGATGAGGGCTCTGGCTGGGACTGGGGATAAGGTCTTTGGGGTGCTGGAGCGGCTCAGGGCTCGGGCAGAGGATTGGGGTGCGGGGGGAGGGCTCTGGCTGGGGCTGGGGATGAAGGGTTTGTGGTGTTAGAGAGGCTCAGGGCTGGGGCAGAGCGTTGGGGTGCGGGGGGAGGGCTCTGGCTGGGGGTGTGGGCTCTGGGGTGGGGCAGGGCTGGGGATGAGTTTGGGGTGCAGGCAGGCTGCCCCGGGACTGGGGCCAGAGAGGAGGACTCCCCCCAGCCCTTTCCCCGCGGGCAGCAGTGAGCTTTGGGGGAGGGGCCTCCCACCTCCCCTCCCCCGGCAGCACACTCTAGGGGAGGGGGATGGGGCTGCTCCTTTCCCAGCATGGGACAGGAGTGGTGGCTGGGGCGGAGGTTGCAGATCACAGGGTCAAACACTCAAGGGAGCCCCAGCAGCTGCTCAGGCGAGTGAGGTCCACGGATCAGGTCTCCGGCTCATAGTCCCCTAGGCGTCTCCTCCTGGTGGGTGCTGGGGGAGGGGAGGACAAGCACATGTGTGCCTCCTCCTCCTCCTGAGTGCCTCAGCCTGCTGCTGACATCTCTTGTTGCCATAGGAGCAGCCTGCCGCCTGCAGGCAGGGGAGAGCGGAGAGCTGCTTTCAATGCAGCAGGGACGCTTGGGGGTCATGGGGAACGGGGGTCTCGGGGTGGAGGGGGGGTTGGCGGGGTTGGGGCCTGCTCCAGGCAGGGCCGGCGGAGAGACCCAGCTCCAGATATTGGTGGAGCAGGGCCCCAGGCTCTGAATATTCCTGGAGCATGGGCACCGTCAGCCCATGTAACTCGCCGCCTATGTAAGTGACTACAGCAAGGTTGGGGATCAAGCCCCCCAGGGATCCTGGGCCCAGCCTTGTTGGTGTTACAATGACTCTGCCACACAGGAGAATGGAAGGGGAGCCCTCAAGGGCAGGGAGGCCTCTGGGTAAAGGAAGTGGGAGTGAGGACTCAGATCCTTTTGCTAGCCCATTTCACCGGGAGAGTGTATAAGCCAGGAAAGTTCCCCACAATAGCGGAACTATTCCCCCACTTACACCAGCATAAAATCAATGTAACATAGTGGAGAATCGACAGAGTCCTGTGGCACCTTATAGACTAATAGACCTATTGGAGCATAAGCTTTCATGGGTGAATACCCACTTCGTCGGATGCATATAGTGGAAATATCCAGAGGCAGGTATAAATATGCAGGGAAGAGTCAGGCTAGAGATAACGAGGTTAGTTCAATCAGGGAGGATGAGGCCCTCTTTTAGCAGTTGAGGTGTGAACACCAAGGGAGGAGAAACTACTTTTGTAGTTGGCTAGCCATTCACAGTCTTTGTTTAATCCTGAGCTGATGGTATCAAAATGAACTGAAGCTCAGCAGAAGCGACAAAGAGTTCTGTGGCACCTTATAGACTAACAGACGTATTGGAGCATAAGCTTTCGTGGGTGAATACCCACTTCTTCAGATTGAAGAAGTGGGTATTCACCCACGAAAGCTTATGCTCCAATACGTCTGTTAGTCTATAAGGTGCCACAGAACTCTTTGTCGCTTCTACAGATCCAGACTTACACGGCTACCCCTCTGATACTTGAAGCTCAGCAGTTTCTCTTTGAAGTCCGGTCCTGAAGTTTTTTTGCTGCAGGATGGCTACCTTTAAATCTGATATTGTGTGTCCAGGGAGATTGAAGTGTTCTCCTACAGGTTTTTGTATATTGCCATTCCTAATATCTGATTTGTGTCCATTTAGCCTTTTACGTAAGGACTGTCCAGTTTAGCCGATGTACATAGCAGAGGGGCATTGCTGGCACATTATGGCGTATATTACATTGGTAGATGTGCAGGTGAATGAACCGGTGATGGTGTGGCTTATCTGGTTAGGTCCTGTGATGGTGTCCCTGGTGTAGATATGTGTGCAGAGTTGGCATCGAGGTTTGTTGCATGGATTGATTCCTGAGTTAGAGTTACTATGGTGCGGTGTGTAGTTGCTGGTGAGAATATGCTTCAGGTTGGCAGGTTGTCTGTGGGCGAGGACTGGCCTGCCTCCCAAGGCCTGTGAAAGTGAGGGATCGTTGTCCAGGATGGGTTGTAGATCACTGATGATGCGTTGGAGAGGTTTTAGCTGAGGACTGTAAGTGATGGCCAGTGGAGTTCTGTTGGTTTCTTTCTTGGGCTTGTCTTGCAGCAGGAGGCTTCTGGGTACATGTCTGGCCCTGTTGATCTGTTTCCTTATTTCAACAATATATTATAACAATATTATAACAATATATACCTCCAGACCAGTGGAACCGCTATGGGCACCCGCATTGCCCCACAATATGCCAACTTTTTTATGACGGACCTGGAACAACGCTTCCTCAGCTCTCGTCCACTCACGCCCCTTCTCTACGTACGCTACATTGATGACATCTTCATCATCTGGACCCATGGGAACGAAACTCTGCAAGAATTCCACCACAATTTCAACAGCTTCCATCCCACCATCAACCTCAGCCTGGACCAGTCTACACGGGAGGTCCACTTCCTAGACACCATGGTGCAAATAAGTGATGGTCACGTTAACACCACCCTATACTGAAAACCCAACGACCGCTATGCCTACCTTCATGCCTCCAGCTTCCATCCCGGACACATCACACGATCCATTGTCTACAGCCAAGCGCTGAGGTACAACCATATTTGCTCCAACCCCTCAGACAGAGACCAACACCTACAAGATCTTCACCAAGCATTCTCAAAACTACGATACCCGCACAAGGAAATAACTCTTGCGGGTATCATAATTGACTCTTGCCTGCATATTTATACCTGCCTCTGGATATTTCCACTGCATGCATCCGACAAAGTGGGTATTCACTCATGAAAGCTTATACTCCAATACGTCTGTTAGTCTATAAGGGGCCACAGGACTCTTTGTCGCTTTTACAGATCCAGACTAACACGGCTACCCCTCTGAGCCAATGGGCCTCATTCTCCACTATCAATCTCATTGGAGAAGGGATGGACGTTGTGATACAGGAGGGCCAGGGAGCAGTGGTAGAGTGTGAGAGGGGAAATATATAAGCCCTAGGCTAATTAAGGCGTGGTTCCCTGGAGACTAGGGAGGGTGGCTACAGGTTAATTGGAGCACCTGCAGTCAATTAAGGCCCTGTAAGCAACCTAATAAAACCCCCTGCTTCAGGCAGACAGGGAGGAGGAGGAAGAAGAGAGGACTGGAGTTTGGAGGTGTGCTGTGAGACTTGAGATATCAGAGAACCGAAGTAAGGGAGACCCTGCCCCAGCAGGGGAGGGAGACTCCCTGCCCCAGTGTCTAAGGACTGAAAGTATCTCACCCAAGGGGAAAGAGGGCAAGAACCTACGGGGTTTGAGAGGGGCTAGGACTCAGAGTGAGGAGCAAACCCAGACCCCTCCCTCGCTTCCCTCCTTTACCACCTTCCTGGGCTGCTAGCAGGGCCCTCAGCACCCCAGGAGCAGGGGCAAGGGATGGCATCTTAGCCCCCCACCAAGAAAAGCGCAGAACCCATCATATTAATATCAGCCATCTTGTCACAACGTGAATTGACCTTATGTTTGACTGGATGATACGTATGGTGGCTGCCATTATGAAGTTAGCATTTGCCAATAGTTATTACAGTTGTTTCCTTTCCTAAGTATAGGAGGAAAGTGTGGGAACTCATATTCCCCCTTCCCCTTCCTTGCTGTGAATCTAGAGTGACTCCACTGAACTCTACAGAGCTATGCTGCTGTAAAGCCAGAATCAGAGCCGGGCACTATATTGGATCCAATAATTGCCTTTCTGATGTAAGGCTGACACACCTTAGAATCATAGGTCTGGAAGGGACCTCAAGAGGTCTTCTAGTCCAGTCCCCTGCTGCACTCAAGGCAGGACTAAGTACAAGTGGCAAGACCCAGGGAACATATGCCAGCCTGATATTATGTACCATGTGCTTCAAATCTCAGCTGTTATGTGCAACTACAATGATAAGTCCTTTGCCACTTAGGACAGCACCCTTTATACACTGTGGTAACCCCACTGATTTCAATAGGAATTGTATGCCCATATTGAAGTCGTGATCTGGCCCTCTGATGATTTGATCCAGAGCTCAGTGATTTCAATGGAAACTCTCCCATGGATATGACTTTTTGTGTGTGGTGAGGGGGTGGGGAGGGATTAAAAAATTATTTTTAGTTCTAATTTCAATTGCAAGGCAAAACAAATCAAAATAAGAAAACCCAAACAAAATTTATCTGCTTTAGAAACCCCCTCCCCCCTTTTTTGGTAAAAAAAATATCCAGTCTAAGGAAAGTAAAAAAAAAACAAAAACCAAAATCCAAAAGTCTTTCAGATTTTGATTTTTCCAATGAATCAGAACATTTCCAAGGAATCTTTTCACTAAAATTTATTTCTGTTGACAACCATTTGAAAAGTTTTTGATGAAAAATTTATCAGCATCTCTCTGCTGAGGATACATCCAACAGACCCTTGTTGCTTACCCCCAGGGTAAATAGATAATGGGGGGGAAGGTGAGAGGGAGAAGAAAAAGTCTGAGATTTCAGCATTGGCCACTAGATGTCACCATTCTCTTCCATATGAGTCAGGAGAGGCAGGGATTCAGTGAGCGTATTTCATCAGTGACAGGCGTGTACAACACATGAGAGTGAACCAGCTAGCTGGAGAGGCTGGCAACTCAGCCCTTCGCTTCTAGGTTATCTAGGTTACTAATGGCCACATGACACAAAGCTAGATGGGGTTGCCAATATTTTGGAGGATAGAACTAAGATTCAAAAGGATCTTGATAAATTGGAGAACTGGGCTACAGACAGCAAAATAAAATTCAACAAAGACAAATGTTAGGTGCTACCCTTAGGTGCTACAGAGTGAGTATGATGCTATTTTCATGTCAGGTGGAGATAAACCCCTCCTTATCTCTGGGAGGCAGCTGGCTGAATTGCAGCTTGGCCTGGAAGAAGGGAAGCGAAAGATTAACGCTATCGGAGGGAACTTGAGACTGCTGGAGACATAGGTCTTTCTCTTAAGCCCCTGGCAGGGTATTTGCTTAATGGCTGATAGAGTGAAACCCAGCCCTGCAGAAGTTGATGGCAAAACTCCCATTGACTTCAGTAGGGCCAGGATTAGTGGTTTGGGTCCTGCAGTCCTTGTTGGTGTAAAACAGCCCAGTTTACATAAAAGATGTCAAGGGAGGGAGAATGTTACCCTGAGCCTTGGGGATCTGCTCCAGTGGTTAGTCTATTCGAAGTGTGGGTCTTACTGCCAGTTGGAATCTGTTAGCTTCAATTTATAACTTTGGGATGGAGGTAATGCGTTGAGCCATTGTATCTTGTTATGCCTTTGTAATTACAATCAAAACACCCTCTCCTGGTACCACTCTCCAGCCCTACAATACGTAGTAGAAATCCTGTTTGATCTCCTATCTATCCACAAGTGGAGGCAGAGGAACAAAGCCTGAACTTGTTCAACAAATTCGTTGACGCTGATTCACTCAGCTCGGCTCACCCATAAAAAGGCTATGCCCAGTCTGTGTTTGGAAATCGTGAGTCAGGTCCCCAGCTCAAAATATCATGACATTGGCTTAAAAAGCATGAGATTTCTAAAAGGAGACATTTGGGGTGGTTTTTCTTTGCCTTCCTGTGTTGGTGTCAATAGGGGTTGTGTTTTCAAACTTTTCTCTGCCACCAGCAGGACTAAAAACTTTCTTTTCTTCTTTAAAGAAAGTTGAGATCCCCCCCCCATAATCACAGGAAACCAGGAGCTGGGGCTTCAAATAAAAGAAACCCAGCAACTATTGTGAGCCTCATGATAAAATTGGGAGAGTTGTGGACAGTGGCAGATTAGCCACTGGGCCTAGGGGCCCCAGCCAACTGGGGCGGCCCAGGCCCCCAGCTGCCGGGCAGGAGGGGCAGGGAAAGCAGTCCTGGGCAGGCGGACATGACTGGGAAAGCCCCTGTGCCCCTACCCAGCTCCCTGGCAGCAGTGTCGCGGGGTGGGCATGGCGGGGGAAGCCCCCACTTCTGCTCCCCAGCAGAAGCTAGGGGATGGTGGAAGCCCCAGTACCCCCCCCCACATCCCTGGCAGAAGCTGGGGGGCAGCAGGGTAAGCCCCCTGTGCCCCAACCCTGGTCCCCTGCAGAAGTGCGGGGGTGGCGGGGAAAGCCCCAGCACCGTGACCCCCCACTGTAGCCCCAGAGGAGCTTTCACTCCCCACTGCAGCCTGCAGCAGTGGCAGGGGGACAGAGCTTCTCTGGTGTTGGGGCTGCAGTGTGGAGGTGGCCAGAAAGTAGCAAACGGGTTGTGGGGGGTCAGAATGGGAGGATCCTAGGTGGAACAGGGCCGAGCTCCGGGGAAGGGGCAGAAAGGGGTGGGGCTGCAGGCTGAGGGGGCAGAACTGAGTGGGACTGCAGGTGGAAGGGATGGGGAGGGGCCCCCCACTTGCTCTAGCCCATGGCCCCAGGAAGGCTTAATCCACCTCTGGTTGGGGACACTGAAAGTCCCTGGAGCCCCCGGACTCTGACTGAGCCAGACACATTGTGGTGTTTGGCAAAACTCACTTCAGAGGAAGCTGCAAAAATGTTAACTGGAATTTTTCAGAAGCTCAGGTTAAGTGCAGAGAGGCAATTTCTATGGGAGGAACGGGGTTTTGATTCACCCAACCAGGCTCAGCCCTGGCCTATGCCCTGAGGTCCAGAAGAGGAAGAGATCAGCTCTGGATTCTCAGTGTCCTTAATTGCTACTTAAAAGTTTTTTTTCCCCCTCTGTATAATTAAAAGTATTGTGTGTCCTTGCACCTCCCACACCAATCATGTCTTCTCCTGAGGCCCCCTCCTCCTCCAGGCCCGCTCCTTGGACTCTGCAAGCATCGTGGCCTGTTGAAACACATTAGAGAATGATCACTGTCTCCTCGGATGTCTCTTTGATCATTACTTTCCCTCTCGGATCCCTTCCCAGGGTCTCAAGGTTGGTGTCAGATGGCCGCAGGAAAGAAGTGAAGAAGCAAGAGGTTTGTTTTATGGGCTGTTTCCTTAGAGGATCTCAGAAATCACCTTGTGAGGACACTTCCCCCTCGTGTTTCCATGGTGAGAGGAGGCACTAGCCTGTGGCTGCCTCCCTCAGGATTGTCAGAGGGGCAGTTAGATTGTGATAGTGATTGTCTCACAATGAGTGAGGGCTGAGTGTGAACGTATGAACGGCCAGATTGGATCAGACCAATGGTCCATCTAGCCCTGTATCCTGTCTGCCGACAGTGGCCAATGCCAGGTGCTTCAGAGGGAATGAACAGAACAGAGTAATTTCGAATGATCCATCTTCTGTCATCCAGTCCCAGCTTCTGGCATTCAGAGGCTTAGGGATACCCAGAGCATGGGGGTGTGTCCCTGACCATCCTGGCTCATAGCCATTGATGGACCTATCCTCCACGAATTTATCTAGTTCTTTTTTTAACCCTGTTATACTTTTGGCCTTCACAACATCCCCTGGCAACGAGTTCCACAGGTTGACCGTGTGTTGTGTGAAGAACTTCCTTTTGTTGGTTTAAAACCTGCTGCTTATTGATTTCATCAGGGAGCCACGGTTGTAGCGTAGGGGTAAATAACCCTTCCCTATTCACTTTCTACACATCAGTCCTGATTTTACAGATCTCTATCATATCTCTCCTCAGCTGTCTCTTTTCTAAGCTGAACAGTCCCAGTCTTTTAAATCTCTCTTCAGATGGAAACTAATCATTTTTATTGCCATTCTCTGTACCATTTCTAATTCTAATGTATTTTTTGAGAATTGAGACCTCTAGCATCACAGTGGCAGACACAATTATTGTTCATATAATTGAATGGAAACTTGCAGACCCGTTTGCTTCAGTAATACTCTGTGTCAGTGAGTTCTGCAGGTTTATGCACTATTACATGGAAAAAATACTTCTCCATCACTCTTTCTTCACTTTCATTGTGCTCCCTTAAGGAGACAAAATGGGCAAATGGATTTCCCATTTTATTAATCGAGTCTGAAATTGTTTATTTGCATAGATTTTAAGGTTGGAAGGGACCATTGTGACTATCTAGGCTGACTTCCTGCATAGCACAGGCCAGAGAAGGTCACCCAGTGATTCCTGCATCCAGCCCATATCTTGTGGCTGAGCTAGTACACATGTTTTAGGAAGACCCTGTGCTCTGCTCCCAGGTTCAGCTCTACTCCTGGATGCTGGGATGTTCAAAAGGCAGATGCCGCCACAAATCCTCTTGCTTGACTTTCTCTCTGGATGTCAACTTGGCTTCCCGCTCCAGCACTGAAGTGTGCTGAGCTGTGAGATTCCTGTGGCACCCCACCATTGTCCCAGAGGAAAACTTAGAGCAGCCAGCAACGAGTTAGGGGGAAACAAGGCAGGGCTGAGAAATTAAGTCATTCTGTTCCTCGGCACAGCTGGCTGCTTCCACATTCCCCAAGGAGGGGGAGAAGTTGCTTGTTGTAAACTGTCCTTATTAACTAGACATTTCATTTAAATTGTACTTAGCACCTGCCTCCAATTACCCAACTTCAAGGACCAGGCATGAGACACGCTGGGGCTCTGATTAAATCCATGCTCGGTGTCAGCGAGCCATTAAGCCAAGGGAAGGCGCGGTGCTCCTTTGAAGGCGATCATTTGTCTTCATCAAATGTGGCCATCCTTGAGCGCCCTGACAGGAGCCTCTCATGGCAAGATAATCAGGGCTGTTATCGTGGAGAGATAAAATAATGGACTGCAGTCCCTGGCTTGAACCTGGGGAGTGATTTGTATTCATTAACGCTCTTGCAAATTACCCTTCCCTGATTAACATGTGACTGAGACAGGCAGCCGGACCACGCTCAACAGCTAGCCGGCTCAGGACTCCTTGGCGCTCTGCGTCGGATTAGAGTGCCCTGCCTCAGGCGCAGCAAGAAGGCCTTGGGCCCGGCAGAAAGCCGTGGAGAAAGGCCTAATAGCAGGACTGAGAAGGGACACAATCCTGGGTTTGCTAATCTCACCACTGAATTGGGCCCCAGTCTGATCTCCTCAAAGGTATTGGTGCTCAGCTCCGGGTTAAAAGAATGAGAGTTTGGCACCTGCATACTTCGAAGATATGGCCCCAAACTCCTATACTGGCATGGTGGGCACCCTGATAAACTCTCCAGTGTTGCCTCTGATGTCTAGATAATGATACTTCAGTGCTTCCCGGACTTACCGTTGTGTAATACCTAGCTCTTATCTCTCTCTGTTCATCAGCAGCTCTCAAAGCGCTTTGCAAAGGAGGTTAGTAGCATTACCCTCATTTTGCAGATGGAGGAAACTGAGGCACAGAGAGGGGATGTGGTTTGCCCAGGGTCACCTAGCAAGCCAGGAATAGATCTAAGGTCTCCTGGGGTCCAGTCCAGTGCTCTATCCACTAGGGAACAGCACAAATCCCCATATCATGTGTTTTGGCTCTGAAAGGCAAAAGGGGGCATTACAATCAATAGCACATATTCACCCTGCTCTGCTCTTGAAGGTAAACCCACTCGCCTGTATTCCCTTCCTCAGCTGGCATGTCCTCTGTGGACAGACAGGGGGAGGTACGTGCCTCTGTGGAGGGGAGGGTTAGGAATAGGTAGGCATTGGAAGACCTCTCACAGTGGGACTCTGCAAAACCGACTACAAGAAGGGTTCAGCCCTGGTCTGCTTCACCTGGACCCCCCAAAGTTGAGGGGTGCTGGTTTGGGACAGTCTCCAGCTCTGTCTGGAATAAACCCATTGCCCTTTCTGACTTTAAAGAGCTTCAGTGTTGCCTTTTCTTGGGGGAGAGGGAGGGAAGTGGCAGGATCCCCGTCTCAGGTCCTCACAAAGATGCAGGCTAGCGATCAGACATGTGTTTGAGCTGCTAAATGCCCTGGGTTTTCAAACACCTTTGGGTTCAGGTGCAGTCAGATCTGGAGCCAGCCCAGGATAAAGGCAGGAACTGCAGGGCCCCTCGCAGTTGGAAAGAGAGAGGCCTGGGCCTGGGATGACTTGCAAACTCAAGTGCTGGGTCTTTATTTTGAATGCTCTGAAGTTTGAGGCAGTTAGAATCTAAGATCTTGGGTCAGACCGACTATCGTACCAATAGACATTGACACCGTTGCTTGTCTGGCACCAGCACGCTTGCTAAACCCTCTAGATTAGCCACAGGAGCAGCCGGAGCTCTTGCATTATCCTCTTTCAAATCTCGCCTTAAAATTCACCTCTACCATGATGCCTGCTGGACAATAGCTAGGCAGCTGGAGTGGTTTGCGACCCCCTGGAGGCTGCGAGCTACACATCCCCCTTTGTGTCCGATCTGCACAGGGGTGAGTCTGTCCCAGCCCCAGCTACCAAGCCTGGCTCTCGCTCGCGCTCTCTCTCTTGCTCAAGTTGTACCAGCTCAGGTTGTACCAGCTCATGCTTTCAGCTGTGGAGAACCCAAGAGCGAGTGTGTTGGCCAAGATAGTGGCTGTCCCACTGTAACAGCTGCTTCTTACACTGATCCCAACGACCTCCATTACTTGCGTGTTTGTTTCATTTAACCATTGTCTCTTCTCTTAGATAGAGATTCTATGTTTTCTGGGGTAAGGGCTCCGCTATTTATTACAGCTGAGATCAGCACCTAGCACAATGGGCCCCTGATTCCCGATCAGGTGCTACCGCAATACTGCTAGCTCCTGTTTTCCTCCACTCAGGTTACTGTCGGTGATGTGACAGGAAATCCATGCCAGCATGTCAAGGCAAAGTAAAAACTGAATGTGGATACGGTCCGCCTCCGAATTTTACGTTTTCACATCCAATCAGAGCTCTTTAAGCCGAGACAATGAGACAACTGAGAGAGAGGTCAATGTGAGGAGGGTTTAACTCAGTCGGCTCTGACTAACGGCATGAACTCCCTGCTCTAGCAAGCTGCTAGCTCTCCTTACATCCTCTCGTGCGCTAAGTAAAGCTTGTCATCTCTCCTCAATGCGTGGCTGAGAACGTCAGGAGCCAGGCCAACTCGCGGAGGCTTGCTCCTCGGGATGTGACGATCACGAGTCTTTGATCGCATTTGCCCCATTAACAGAAGGGCAGGGGTGTCCATCGCCAGAGTTCCATCTCCCCACGGCATTCTGGATTCCTCTCGCCTGACCTTAGAGTTTTTAATTAGCGCATTACACCAGCCCTCTGTTATTTCCTTTCTGTCCAAGAACCCTTTGGTATCCTGCCTGAATATCTCCAAGGCAAACATAAATGGAGGTCTTGCTGATTAGATATCAAGTGCAGAAAACAGATGGGGTGCTGCAGATTGTATACATTATGAACAATATTACAATAACATCCTTAATCCCTTAATGAGGGAAAGCTGTTGGGGCAAAGGGGGTTGGGCAGAGGAGGGGTTTAGCGGCCGCACACAGAAGCCCTAAGAATGCTCTTACGCTAACAGACATAACAGATGTCACGACACCTTTGTGCTCTTCAGCCTCTCACTTCCCGAAGTTCACACTAATTACGGAATAGCACAAGGGCCTCTGTGCGCATGATAATGGTCTACAGCTGTGATGTTAACAGCAACACACAGGGCTAGCTGGAACGTGGGAGATAGTTAAGAGCCGCTGAGACCCAGACATCTCTTTATATCTCTTGTACAGCGGTACAATGCTTTGTCATCGCCTGCCCTCTGTGTTCACCTCCACCACCACCTGGCCTGATTCTTCTTATCACGCCCCCTGGCACATGCTCAGGAGGTATGCTCAGAGAAGTTTGGACATGGGCAGTAGCAAAGGAGCGCATTTTGAAGCATCGGCTCAAAAGTCTGTAGGGTGATGCCCACTGATATTGCAAGACATCTACTCCTTCTGGGGGACATGACCAGTCTCTGGTCATGGTGAGATGCAGTATGCAAGAGTCTCAGCTTGTGGTTTCTTAGCATGTCTGCCTAGAAACCCAGTTGGAAACTGGGGGTGAAAGAACATCTCATTCCAATAGTGGAGGCACTCCAAAAGCTTGGTTTATATTCAGTTCTACAAATGGGTGGAGGGGCATTTCCCTCATCACTAGTTTGATTGCGTGTATGATGATGATAGGTTTGTTCTCTTCTCTGTATTCCCTAAATTATCTCACACATGCAAAATGATTTAACACCACCAATGCCTCAGCCTGTTCTTCCACTCTCACTCCTGGCATAACATTAATGAAGTCTGAGGTGTTACAATGGGCCAAATTGATCATCGGTGTAACAGCAACCAAACCTGACACATCCGCTCTCAGAAATGCATAGAGTATTTTAAGACATAGGGACAGATCCTGATCTCAGTTAGACCTGTGTGAATCTGGAGTGGCTCCATTTACTTAGGTAGAGTTCATTCAGATTCCCCCTGGTTAATTGAGATCAGAATTTGGCCCACTGACTTTCTGGGATGCAGCCATCACGTGAAGCTAAAGCTGCTGTTAGTAACTGTTTAGGTTACAAAGAATTCTAGAGGCGCTGGCGTTTTATCAGGTCTCTGCTATGCTCCCAGCTGGTCTTGTGATGCCCTGGCACAGCACCTCCACTTCAGATTCCTGCTGGAGTCAGGAGCTGCAGAGACAGTCGTGAAAAAGGAAAATTACTAACAAAAAGAGAAACTCTCTTAACCAGGCTTTTTTGGACCTCCAGGAAGGTCCAGTGCAAAAGGAGCTGCAGAACCTGTTTTAACTGAGATCCTTTGAGTCATAATAGAATTGGAAAGCCAGGGGTCTGCATCCAGCTCTGTGAAAGGCTGATGAGCGCTATGGTGTCTGATTGCACTGTCATTCTTATTTTTGTAGGGTCTGAAGAGGGTTCATTATTTAGTCTTTGCATCTGGAGTTATGTCTACATATTCTGGGTGTGTTCTGTGCATTAGCTCATAATGATTTATTTGATTTAATAGTAAGTGCAGTGGCCAGAGGCCTCAATCAGGATTGGAGCTCCACCGTGCTAGGAATTGTACAAACACAATTGAAAGTCCTGGTCTCTGCACCCAAGAGTTTACACTCTTTGCAATGTCTATGCCAGTGTAGGGGATTTGGTTTTGAAGGCGAGAGTGTATTTAGAGATCATCCCACCCCAAGACTCTAGATTAGAATACATCTCCCATCTTGTTCCTCTGGTCAAGAACAAAATAAAACTTAGACGGAGAAAATGTGGTTAAACTTTTAAGGGAAGGTTTGAGTCAGTTCCTGCATCCCTAAACACACCCTTCGTTTAGCAAATAGTAATAACACGGCAATTGTCACCTAGCCCGTCTGTGACCCACACTGCAGTCACTTTGTGGTGGAAGTTCGACGATCACTTGCATCGTTCTCTGTAGCTCATCATGCTGCAGGCGGGGGAGGAGGGGGAGGACTTCCAATTCCCATAAATTCAGGCCAAACTTTCCAGCCCTGAGTCCCCTAAATCCCGTTGAACTCAATGGAAGCTGCAGGCAATCGGTGCCTGCGTCATTCCAGGGAGAACAAGAGCAGAGGCAGCTCTCTTGACTTGCACTGTTTTGACTATCATGAAAAATGAGTCATTTCCCTGAGCTTTCATGTGTGTTTTATACATTATCGAACATGGGCTCAAGAGGTGCCTAGCGCCATTTTTGGAAGCACCGGGTAGAGTGTTTCCTTGGGCCAGATGCTCAGCTGGTGTAAACTCATGTTGCTACACTGGGGAGGTATTTTCTCTATGGGGAGTTGTGGTGGGGCATATAAACCCTGCACCCAGCAGGAAGGGGTTAAAGAATTGCTTTTGGCCGGAGTGGCCCTGCCTCACTGCACCTGCAAGTCATGTCAAGAAGGGAGGAGGAGTTCAAGGGCTGGTCTACACTAGCCCCGAAATTCGAACTAACATACGCGACTTCAGCTACGTGAATAACGTAGCTGAAGTCGAACTATCTTAGTTCGAATGAAAAAGCACTTACCCGGGGTCCACACGGCGGCGCGCAGGCTCCCCCGTCGACTCCGCCTACTCCGTTCGTCGAGCTGGATTACCAGCCTCGACGGCGGAGCGCTTCCTGGTTCAATTTATCGCGTCTAGACAAGACGCGATAAATTGAACCCAGAACATCGATTCCGCGCCTCCGACAGGACGCGTAAGTATAGACGTACCCCAAGAGAGGGAAAGCGCAACTCAGTAGCTGGTGGCTCTGGCGGGGAGCAGAGTGCCGAGTTTCCCACTCCCAGGGAGAGGCCTGGCCTGGGACAGGGCAGAGCCTACTCCCTTGCCTGAAGATGGCCCAAGTCCCCTGAGATGAAAGGGGCTCAACCATTCTCCTCTGCGCCGTCAAGGCCCCTTCCCCCGGAAGGAAGGGAGGCAGTAACCGGGCAGGCGCTGACTGCATGTTTCCTTTTCCTTCGTTTATTGGCCTGTTCCTCGGTTATTTGTGTGGTCCCCCGACTCCCCAGAAAGGGTGAGCATCCAGAGGGACTTGGCTGGAGGGCTGAGACTCCATCCCCTCCTGAGCATCCCACTTGAGTGACCAGATTCAGAGCGTCTACGACCCTGTCCACACCCCAAGGGGGCGCTGTCGAAGGACCAAATCCGTGGCAGGGGTCCAGTCACCACGTGGAATCAAAATTTAATGGTGACAAGACTCCTGATTAATAGGGGGGTTAGAAACCTCAGGCCTGGAAGCCTCTCTGACTTGTGGCTTTCAAACTCCTCCTCGCTCGCTCTCCCTCCAATTCGCTTTGAGCTGCATTAGGGAATACCCAGGCATTAGCCAGTCCGCTCCATTTTACGGCTTTGATCAGTTTATAAATAAACTCCCAGACAGCTAATCCTTGGGAAGCTCAGCATCAGCAGTAATTAGCTCCTCTATTCTGTGGCAGGCGCTAGTTCCAGCTGTGCTGAGATGTCCGAACAGCGCACATGTGGCAATTTGTGGACCCCAGCCTCCTCAAACGGATTGGAGGAACTGAAAAGCGTTTCACTCCTTCCATATACAGATTGGGCACTGGGCCAGGGCTGAGAGACAGGAAGGTGCCAAGTTTCCAGAATCTTGTCATGATTCACTCCTCCGAAAACAAAAAACACCCCCAAAAGCCTTCTGAGCTTTCTCACTTCCTTGCAAAGCGGCCAAATTCAGGAAAGTGGGTTTGCAGCTAAGAATACCCATGTTTTCTTTGCACACATTTCTGTGGAGGAAAGTATTTCCCCTCTCGTTCTTTATGGCCATATTTTCATTGTATGAAGAAGTTGGCCAAGTCCATAGCACCTGTTCCCAATCTTCATGCTGCTGCAAAGGCATAATAGCCATTGTATGCAATTGCATGGGGCTAAATTCTGATCAGTGTAAATTGTGTGTAACCTCATTGCCCTTTAATGGAGAGGAAAGATGGTCTGGTGATTAGGGACACATGAGGTCTAGGTTTCATTGGTGGGTCTGCCATAGAGTCCCTGCATGACCTTGGTCAAGTCACTTAATCTCTGTGTGCCTTATGCCCATTTTACAGATGGGGAACTAACAGTCCCATCTCTCCCTTTTGTTCTGTTTGTGAGCTCTTCAGGACAGGGATTGTCTCTTACTGTGTATATGTGCAGTGCCTAGCACAATGGGGCCCTGATCTTGGTTATATAAATACAAACAATAATGATGGAGTTACTCTGGAATTACTTCCTTGTAACAGAGATCTGAATTTGGCTAACATCTTTAATTAAGGGAAAAGTATTTTGATTTTCTGAAAATGAGATTCCAAAGTGGCAAAGTGAGTCTTGTCTGACTTCAGTGGAGTTACTCCTGATTTACATCAGAGTCAGAGGAGGTTTAAGTAAGCTTAATTACATAATTAAATCTTAATTAGGTAAACAGAGTAGAGCAGTGCTGTATAGTTACCTTGAAAATTTCAGCAAGGTTCTTGATATTAAAGGGACCTGTCTGCGTCTCTCTGAAAATGTTGCACTTACTATTGTTCCAATTGACACACATGGATGTCCTGGGTGTCTGGCTGGTGAGTCTTGCCCACATGCTCAGGGTTCAGCCGATCGCCATATTTGGGGTCGGGAAGGAATTTTCTTCCAGGGTAGATCGGCAGAGGCCCTGGAGGTTTTTCGCCTTCCTCTGCAGCATGGGACACGGGTCATTACTGGAGGATTCTTTGCATCTTGAAGTCTTTCACCCACCCACTCCTGGAATAATCCTCTCACCTATGTCTCAGCTATTGAAGTCCTCAAATCACGGTTTAGATTCTGTGGCCTGCATTGTGCAGGAGGTCAGACTAGATGATCATAATGGTCCCTTCTGACCTTAGACTCATAGACTTTAGATTCATAGACTTTGAGTCTACATCTCAGAATAAATATTTTCCTTTCTTTTTCCAGTTACTTTGCTATGACAGCACTTTGGACCCAATTCTCTTCTCATTTGCACTGCTATAAATCAGGTGTAACACCACTGATTCTTATTGCCTCTTTACAAAACTTTTTTTATTTTAATTTTTCTGCAAATGAAAGCTGAGATTTTCTTGCAATCTCTGAAGTCCCTCTGTTGAGGCTTTAGGAAAAATACCAGATATCGCAAGACTGGCAATAGAACTGCAGGAGTGTAAGTCTGATGCAAGTAAGATGAGAACCAGGGTCTTTGTGTATAGTTAATTTCCCTCATAAAACCAGGGAGGGAGAGGAGGTATTTAAGTTAAGCCCCAATGAGGACACAAGAACAAATGGATATAAACTGGCCATCAACAAGTTTAGGCTTGAAATTAGAAGAAGGTTTCTAATGATCAGAGGAGTGAAGCTCTGGAACAGCCTTCCAAGGGGAGCAGTGGGAGCAAAAAATGTACCTGGCTTCAAGACTGAGCTTGATAAGTTTAGGGAGAGGATGCTATGATGAGACAACCTAGAATGGCATGTAGCCAATCTGCAACGGCTAGCAGTAAATAGCGCCAATGGTCGGTGATGGGGCACAAGATGGGTAGGGCTCTGAGTTAGCACAGATAATTATCTCCCAGGTGTCTGGCTGCTGGGTCTTGCCCACATGCTCAGGGTCTTACTGATCACCATATTTGGGGTCGGGAAGGAATTTTCCCCCTGGTCAGATGGCAGAGACCGTGGCGGTTTTTCACCTTCCTCTGCAGCGTGGGGCACGGGTCACTTGCAGATTTAAACTGGTGTAATGGTGGATTCTCTGTCACTTGTAGTCTTTAAACCGTGATTTGAGGATGTCTGTAACTCAGCAAGTGGTTAGGGGGTCTATTTCAGGAGTGGGTGGGTGAGATTCTGTGGCCTGTGATGTGCAGGAGATCAGACTAGATGATCACGATGGTCCCTTCTGGCCTTAAAGTCTATGAGTCTGTGTTTCCTTTGCATAGTCAGCCATTTCCCCATTTGGGATTTTCACACAGCAGCAGTACAGAGACAAAGTTTTGGTTTTTTTAAAGGAAGATGTGATTAGAAAATCACAGACGTTGCTAGGAGGGCTGACCTAGTACCTGACACTGCTACTGACTCATTTTTAGAAACTGCTTAGATTTCAGGTAGAGGGTGGCCCTTTAATAATGAATGGTGTTTGGAAGGAAAGGTGAAGATTAATTGATGGAATGGAGATGAGGCAGTAGCTGAGTTAGGGAAGGTGGATGGGGGCGGGGGAGAAGCTATTTGTGTCACGAATGTTCTGAGTTCTTTAAGGAATTCAGACTGGAGCTCTCAGTTCTGATGGCCCTCCAGGGAAGCCAGTGATGCTGCTGGAGATGTGGATTGAAGAGGCAAAGGGATTCACAGTTATTTGTTACAGGCTGTATCCTTTGCTGAGGAACAAAAGGGACGACTGTAAATTAACTGCCAGCAAGGGAGTGGATGGGCCCCTAGGCAGACTGTCTCTCTTCCCTCTCAATTTGTTGTGCATCTGTCAGAATTTGACAGACCTTTTGATTTAATAAAAAAGCCCCAGCGGCATTGTTTGAAGTAGGCCTTGTTCATTACTGTGTATTGGGTGATTGATGATAGTACCCACAACTGGCAATTGTACTTGTGCCACCGCTGCATATTACATTTCATCCACTGGGAAAGCAGCAGGCACAAGCAACTTGTCTGTGACTGTAGCCGCGTGGAGAGACGGCCCTGGGGCGGGCTGATCGCAGTGCTTTTCACCCTACTGCTTCTGATGCCCTCGGAACAGCAGTTCACCCCCTTCAGTGGAAGGCGAGGTCCTGTCTTTTCTGGGTCACCCACATCAGGAGAAATCAGCTTCCAGCTGCAGAAGGCAGAACTGCTAGTACAGCGAATGACCTTGCGTGGTGCTGGAATCTCCAGGAGGGCTCCACAGCAAACGGAAACGCCAAACACTATTGTTGAGTGAAGTTTTCCATTTGCTGGCCATGTAGCTCGGGTGCTTCGTGCAAAGGAGGGGAAAGAGGAAAAAAAACATCGATGGAAAAAGAAGCCATGCCAGCCTGATATTGATGCAAAGCATGTTCCAATATTTTGGGGAATGAGCTTGGGAACAGTTTGTCTGAAAGAAAACATTAGCCTTGTGTTACTGGCTAGGTCAGTGTCTGCTTGGGTTATCAGCAGGGTAATTGTGAGCTCTGCTAGTTACACATGCCCAGAACGATCTCCAACTTTCCCACTCGAAGTCATCAGTGCAGCTCCACTTAGGAGTTCTGGTTCTTTGCTTGCTTGAGCAAGATCTCTTCTCTTAGGCCTCCAAGCACAGAAGATGTCTGTAATTCTGCCAGGGCCGGCTCCAGGCACCAGCTTTCCAAGCTGGTGCTTGGGGTGGCATCGGGAATGGGGCGGCAGTCTGAGTACCGCGGCAGCTGTCTGAGTCCCGTGGCAGCTGTCCGAGTCCCGCGGCGGCAATTCAGTGGCAGGTCCACCGCTCTTCCTGCTGCGGAATTGCCACCGCGGGACTTGGACAGCTGCCGCCCCATTCTCGCCCGATGCGGCGGAAATTCGGCGGCGACTGCTTGGGGCGGCAAAATTGTTAGAGCCGCCCCTGGGTGCTGCATGTTCATGTCAATTCCAGGAAGAGCTTGAAGCGTGATGCCTGCTTGTTTTCATTCCACATTGGGTCAGGCTCTCATTGGGCTTCACAAGCTAAGGCACCAGGGATCTGTGTGATGTGCAGACAGGAGATCCTCAAGGGCAATGGAGATGGTAGTGGGAGTGGTGCTGGTTGTTCTGTTGAAGATGCTATTCCCTTTGTGGCAGTAGCAAACTAGTGTCCAAGCACATTAGCACGGTGCTATGCTGCTGTGGGATGGAGGGGATGGACAGTCTTGTGGTTAGCCATTAAGGCATGAGAGTCATGAGCTCTGAATTCTATGGCAACCCTTTCCTTTTGGATGTTTATCCAAACCAAAGCCATGATCTGGACCTTAGGAGGTTTCCCCACTACTAGACCATATGTGATGCAGAATCCATGCTTGAAAACATGGAAGACTGGAACTGCACTCTTCATATTCACCTTTTTCTTGCTAGGCTGTCCTTGCAATTCTCAGCAATTTTTCTCCTGCATGCTAGGAACAGCAGTCTGTAGCATCTTGCCATCTGTAGCAAACTCAGCACATGTCAATTCCCAAGCTGGCAAGCTAAGCCTGTGAAGCCTGCTGAAAGCCAAGCTAGTATGGCCAGATATTTCATTGAGATTCCTGAGAGCTGATTGACCCAGGCATGCCCTGGCAGGCATATTACATCTGTGTCTGACCATCTTCTCGATATTAGAATGAAAGCTAGGAACCGGCTGATTGCCATGGTTATTGTGAGATGTTTGTATGTGAAATAATTTTAGAGCTATGCAACATGGAGGATATTGTGTTCCAAATCTGTTGGAAGTAAAACTTATTCACCTGAGGAGGGGGAGTCACAGAACAATGGACATCTACGAAGCCTGCACTTCATCTCTGCAGTGTTCTAGCATATAACACACTCATATACTCATGACTTTGGCCTTGAACATGCCACTAAGATCCATGTGTAAAACTCTCATCTATACGTGGATCTTCCCATGCTGTTTGGAAAGGAGAATCAGCCCCTTTCAAACCAGCATCTCTTCCCTTCCCCTGGCCTTTGCCAAGGGTTCTTTGGGATCTGTGAATGGGAAGGGGGCATGAAGTTGGAAAACTGGGGAGGAACGGGTGACCTGGGACTGGTGATGGCATGAGAGCTCAGGAAAGAAAATATACTACCACTCTGGGAGTTCTTGTGCCAGAGAGTGTATGCTGGAGACCCAGAGCAGAAGCACGGAACCTCCACACAGATGGCCCTGTGCTGGTAAGCAGAACCTGGAGAAATCCATGGGGTTTGCAGGCTGCAAGCCTGTTCCCTAGTGGACTGAACTCTTTCCCCGACATTGAAATGCAGGAGGAGAGGTCTCCATGAGGTCCTCCGGCTTAGCCCCCTCCTGTGATTCAGCCTTTAATTTTCACTTAGCCCCAGAAATGTCCAAAGGAAATGCAAAAGTGTCAGAGTATTTTAAACAACTCCATGTGTGGCTTAGAAGAAGTGATGATAGCACCATGGAACTAGATGGAGGCAAGTCAGAGATCAAACAGGATGTTCTCCCCCTGCCCTTTACTTTCCCTGAAAGAAGGTACTCTGACACATAGGAATGAACCCAGCAGTGCAAGGTGATCCCACATCAGTGGCGTTAGAACAATTAGCATAGTGGGGGTGCTGAGAGCCATTGAACCAAACTGTAAGCCCTGTATATGATGGAACCCACTTCAAGCCAGGGGGTGCTGCCTCATCCCTCGCACCCCTAGTTCCAGCACCGCTGCCCCACGTTATTAAAACTTCATGCTCAATTGGGGTGATATGGAAAATCTGGCCATCAAAATGTGGAGATTCAAAACGAGACAAGGTATTTCCATAGAATTCTGCCTTAAGAAAGAGTTTGGGATGTCTGGAATGGGATGGTGCAAATTAGGAGTGAAATTAGAGAAATAGCCACAGAAATATTCCTAAATCATCTTCTAAGCTATTTCTTAACACAAATCACTGATTTACCAGCTTGTTCTTTCAAAAAGTTTTCTGGGGGACACTATTTGTTGTTTCAGAGTGTCTGCCTTTCATTTTCTCCAAATCTTGAATCTTTCCATTCTCTCCAGTCTCTACTTTTGGTGCAAAATTCATCTGCATCTGCCTGGAAATATTTGTGGTTGCCGTAATTCTGGTGTTCAAATGCATTTTCCATTCTTGTCAACGAGTTTGTTATTGAAGGCAGCCGGCCATTCAGGTGGCCGGGTAAAATTCAGTCTTACCATGGCTTCCTTTGCATGCACGTTCTTTTCACCTCCCAGCTTTCTTTTGCCAGTGTTGATCTGTTTTGTGTTGTGTTTTGTGAAATCAGGGATTTCTTTATGGCCTATGGCTGACACATGTTTTCCCCAACTGGGAACTGGACGTGTCTTTGCTAATGTCACTCAGATGCTGACTGACTCCTACATGAAGTTCTCTTGGACTTTCTCCAAAGCAGCGTGGTTATCATCACTGTGTGTCACTTTTTACATGGAACAGGCTAGATCCTCAGCTGGAGTAAATCAGCATGGCTCCATTGACTTCGGTGGACTGATGCTGATTTACATCAGCTGGGGATCTGCCCTCCCTCCCCATTTTTTACATAACAAGATGGGAGGCATGGGCTGGATTTACATCTGATGAGAGTGGCAAAAACCCAGGATGGTTTATTTAGCCTGGAAAGAACCATTAGGCTGAGGAATTTAAAATCAGGAGGAGAGAGGACAAGCTAATTGAGCCTCTCCTTTCACTCCATCCCCTAAAACGAGAGAAGGGGCCTGTCAATGACATTCAAAGGACATGCATATAGAAGGAGAGGCTACTGTATGCAGAGCATAGTTGGCCTATGGTGTTCTCTGCTGCAGGACAAGTTAAGCCTTGTGACTGGGTTTTAGAATGGCTAGACGTATCGGTAGCTATGTGCCCTGGGATTATGAGGATAATCAGATTTCATGCTTCAAGATATAAGATGATAGCCTGCAGGGTTCGGACAGCAATCCCCATCCCCTTGTGCAGTGCTATACCTTTGGTTGGGTGCAGCATTGTGGCTTCCACCACTTATTGGCCATTGCTGGAGACAGGCTACTGATCGAGACAAGGAGGGGTAGCATCTTCTCTGCTCAGGCACGTTTGTATGGAGTTTGTACACATGGGTCCATATTTGTTGGACTCTAAGCTGTTCCTGAAAAAGAGTCAGTTTGAACATTTCCTAAATGCAAAAGTCTGTTTTTCTGCTTGAAACAACTTTTTGTTTAGAAATTTACATTAATTTATAGTTAACATTTTTCCCCCCAAGGTTGACCCTTATTTTATGATTATCTCGATGTCAAAAATTTTCACAAACCGGGGGGGGGGGGGAGCGGGGGCGGAGGGGGGTGAAGACAGATTTTGACTTTTGTCCAAGTTCAGGAAGGGAATGTTTTTCAAAAGCTTGGAAAGTCTCCCAGTGCAGTAAAACAGTTTACCATCCAGCTCTGTGCTTAGGAGAATGCAAGGACTGCTCCTTCCTCGCACCCTGGTGGCATGGAGAAGAAAACCCAAAAGAGATGGGCAAGAGACCTGGCTTTTCACCTCTCCTCCTCACCTGTCAGGGAGAGGCTGTCATACAGGGATCCCATGCCTTGGTATCTTAGGAGATGGTGGAACATGCACATTCCCTCTGGGCTTCCTGAGATGCACAATCATTCCTGGAGCATCCCCAGCTCAGTGTGGCTCCTATGGGCCTTGTGTCTGTCAGGCACAATCTGGCCTTTCTTAGGCCAGGTCTACATTGGGGTTGGGGGCGGAGTTTACCTAAGATATGGAATTTCAGATACACGAATAGCATAGCTGAAGTCGATGCATCTTAGGATGACTTACCTCGGCATCCTCACGGCGGCGAGTCGACTGCTGCCGCTCCCCTGTCGACTCTGCTTCTGCCTCTCGTGGAGTTCCGGAGTCAACGGGGAGAGCGCTCGGGGATCGATTTATCACGTCTACACTAGACGCGATAAATTGATCCCCGATAGATTGACCACTACCCGCTGATCCGGCGGGTAGTGTAGACCTGGCCTTAGGGTCTTATAGTGGAGAAGCTGAATCTCCTTCCCTGGCAGACTGTTTTCTTAAAACTGGGAGTCTAAAGCCAAGACCCTAAGGCTAGGTTTTCCAAAGCACCTAAGTCCCATTTTTCAAAAGTGACTTCAGGCCCTTACAAGCCTAAGGCTGGGATTTTCAAAAAAAGCCTAAGGGAGTTAGGTATCCAAATTCTATTGAGATTTAATGAAAGTTGGATGCCCAACTTCCTTAGGCTGGGATTTGCAAAGGAGCTTACATCTCATGGAAAGTCTATGGGATTTAGGATCCTAAGTGCCTGAGTCACTTTTGAAAATGGGACTTAAGGTAACTTTTTCAAAAGTACCTAAATGCCTTAGGAGCCTAAGCCCATATAGTGGCATTGTAGCAGGGCCAGGCTGCCTCCTGAGCACCCCCTTGCACCCAGAGATTACTCAGTGGCACCCTGCCTCTGTTTCCTCCTCTTCAAGGCCCCTTAATAATTCACTCAGTCCAAAGGTAATTGAATCACCCCCCCTTCTAGGGTCCAGTTTATTTAATCCGGTGGGCCCCAATCCCAGTGCAGTGTCTCATTGCTTTTAGGTAGGGAGTTCTCAGCCCTCCTTCATGGTCTTCCCTGCAGAAGCTGCTCTCACTCCCTGCAGTTTCCCTGTAATTTCCTGTTTAATGGCAACTGGTGTGGTGTTTGTGGGAGTTCAGTGCTCATTGCCCGGGCAGACCATCAGACAGCGTTTGATGTGAAACCTGTCAGAGGCTTTCCCATCACTTCTGCCCCGTCCTGGGGGAGAGCAAGGCGCAGCTGAGATTCCCCTTTGAGCTCTGATCTTCATGGGTCCTGGGAACAAGTAGCCCCAGGGCAGCCCTGTAAGCAGCCCCTTGCTTCAGTTTCCCTCTTGGCTCCTCAATTTAACTCCACACTGGCTATTTTTGTTCAGTGATGCCCCTTCTCCCACAGTCTAATTAACTGACATTAACTGAAAACAAAACACAGGGGCTTCTCTTGTCCCCAAATCTGCTCTCTGCAGGAATTCCCTGCCTCAGAAGGCCATTCTCAGCCCTACCTGGCTGGAGCCTTTTCCTACTCCTGGGCTCTCTTTCCCACCAAAACAAATTCAAACTAAAGTCTCTTCAAGTGACAGTCCATGTATTTACCCTCTTATCAGGGCTCCTCCCAGACCTTTCCTGCCTGCAGTCTCAGCCCCAGGGTTCTCTGCTGGAGCCTACCTACCTCTAGCAGCATGCCACACCATGCAGCTTTCTGCTGCTCTTTGTAGGGGAACCAGGTGAGCCCTGTTCAGGTCTGTTTCCTTAGTAAGCAGGGTTGACTGGCCCCAGGTCTGTAGGCCTTAAGGGGCAGGCCACCGGTTACAGGTCCCTACAACAAGCAGTGTCACTCACCGCTCCGTCTCTCGGCATTTTTGGCGTTATCTAAATCATTAACGAAGATATTGATCAAAACCGGACCCAGAACTGATCCCTGCGGGACCCCACTCGTTATGCCCTTCCAACTTGACTGTGAACCACTGATAACTACTCTCTCGGAACAGTTTTCCAACCAGTTATGCACCCACCTTATAGTAGCTCCATCTAGGTTGTGTTTCCCTAATTTGTTTATGAGCAGGTCATGTGAGACAGCATTAAAAGCCTTACTAAAGTCAAGATATACCACATCTACCTTTTCCCATCCAAAAGGCTTGTTACCCTGTCAAAGAAAGCTACCAGGTTGGTTTGACATGATTTGTTCTTGACAAATCCATGCTGACTGTTTCTTATCACTGTATTATCTTCTAGGGGTCTGTAAATAGATTGCTTAATTATTTGCTCCATTATCTTTCCGGGTACAGAAGTTAGGATGACTTGTCTGTAATTCCCCAGGTTGTCCTTATTCCCCGTTTTATAGATGGGCACTATATTTGCCCCTTTTCAGTCCTCTGGAATCTCTCCCGTCTTCCAAGATAATAGCTTTTTGAAGATAATCGCTAATGGCTCAGATATCTCGTCAGTCAGCTCCTCGAGTATTCTAGGATGCATTTCATGAGGCCCTGGTGTCTTGAAGACATCTAACTTGTCTAAGTAATTTTCCCTATTTTAGCCTCTGATCCTACCTTATTTTCACTGGCATACACTATGTTAGATGTCCAATTGCTACTAACCTTTTTGATGAAAACTGAAACAAGACGACATTTAGCGTCTTTGGTCTCGTTTCCACTGTTGCATTAGTGTGCAGGTGCTGGGTGGCATTTGTGGCCTGTGAGGTGCAGGAGGTCAGACTAGATGATCAGGTGACCCCTTCAGCCTTAAACTCTGTGACTTACCCAAGCCAACGGAAAGAGAGTCTCTGGCAGAACTAAACCCTGATCTCCCAAGTCCCAGTCCACAAGGCCACCTGGCTTCCCTTCATGTTTATGTATATTTATGTATATGACCCAATTTCTCCTCTCATTTAGTCTGAGGTAAATCAGGAGTGAATCCTTTTAAATCAATGGTGTAATACCCCTGTAAGTGACAGGAGGTGTTGCTCACTCACATGCAATGGCAACTTGCGCAGGTCTCACTATAGGTCCTTGGTAGGCATGTCTGCGGTCCCACGTCCCTTTATGCTAGTGAAACCAAAAAAGTTGGCATTTAACAATTCTGCCTATTTCTTGCATTGTGGCCGGAGCCACTTTGAGCTTCCGAGGCGGCGCCTCTTGCTAGGGCTAAGCCATGCTCAAACCAGGCTAATCTGGACTGTGCAAACAGTTTCCATTTCAAAGCCTTGCGCCATAAATTTAACTCTGCCCAAGTCAATCCAGTAAAACACTAGAACATCTTGTAAAATTCCTGCAGCCTGACTGTCACTCACACCCCGCCCAGCTGTGTGCTGTCCCCACGGTGCGTCTGTTATACACCCTGCCTCCACGCTGTCCCCAGATCCTGGCAGTGTCAAATGTCAGTAAATTCCTCTTCCTCTAAAAGAACTGCATTATCATATAAATGTCCCCAGAGATGTACATTCAACAAAGCTAGGTTTGGTTCCCTTAAAGACTCTCCTGGGTAAAATCACCTCTTTTCAGGCACTGCTGTTTGGATGTGGAGGCTGAAGCAGCAAATGACGTGATTCGTCTCTCCCCTTAACCTGGATGGTGTGTGCTCTTACAGGGGTGGATATGGGTGCGGGGAGGCAGAGGAGATAGCTGCAGTGAATGTGCTCTGGCTGGGCTATAGGCTAAAGCCCAGCTGCTGGTAACCTGCCTACTTTGCAGTGAGGACATTGGCTAAACTACTCGACTGCTGGTAGTCCTCCAGTGCCTTCCCACAATTCTCTTCCGTGCCCACAGGGACAGACAAGTTCTCCCACATGTCACTGGGAAAGAGTCAGAGTGGCTCAGCTCACGACAGCATCAAGATCCCTGGGATGTGCCCCCAGATGTCCTACCACCACACACAGGGCAGGGCAGGACCAGTGAGGACGTGGTCACTTGGGCTTTGCAGGATGGCTGCTCTCGCCTGGGCAAAGCTGGCCTGGTGCCAATCACTGGGCTAACCCTGCAGTGAAGATAGTGAGAAGACTTGCCCCAAAGACCTTACAATCTAATAGACAAGGCCAATGGGGAAACAGAAGGGAAACAACTTGTCCAAGGTCAGCGGCAGCTGCTGGAGCAGACCCCAGGTCTCCTGAGTCCCAGTCCACTACCCTGTCCAGTAGGCCACGCTGTCTCTCCAATCATACTCTCCTCTCCCCATTGTGTTTCATCTTTCTCCCTCCCCAAACCTCTGATTCCCTTAGTCTCTCCCCTGCCCTGTGCTCTCACCCTGCCCCCTAAAAGCCTCTGGCTCCTGTCCCTCTCTCCTGCAGTTCCCCCAGCCTCCAGTCTCTTGCTCCCCTTCTGCTCCCCGCTCCCCACAGGTAACTCAGCTCTGTTCCTCCCGACACCCCACCAGTTGCCTCTTTATCCCCTGCCTCCCTGCGTTCCCTGCCCGCGCCTTTTGCCCCTCGGTCATGCCCATTCGGTGTCTGCCCCTTTTGCCCATGAGTCCTCAATCCCCTCTCTGTGCTCTCCCCCTACGCCAAGGCATTCCCCCTCCCTTCTGGGCTCTCAGCCTCCCTTGTCCTGCTGCTCCAGGCTGCGGATGGGGAGCTGCTGGGGCTGGTCTCTCTCTCCCTCTTGCAGGGTGGTGGGGGTGGGTACTCTGCCAGATGGATTTCCAGGCCGGGAGGGCAGTGACCCCAGCAATATTCCCTATGCAGTTCTCTGTGGCCCTGTCCCTCCTTTGCCGGAGTGACACGTCTTCGGCCTGGCTGATCTGAGCTGTAACCGGGGTGGAAGGCTCTGTTGAAAGGCAGCTTCTGTATGTTGGACCCCTTGACCCCCCGCAGTGTGGCACAAAAGGCCATGTTGTCCCTCTGAGCTGAAATCTGGGGGGGATGAGATGTGCTGCCCTGTTGTGCTCCTGCTTTCAACTCCCTTCTGAATCCACCCAGTGCCAGTTCCAAGTCCAGTGTACTATGCGCATGATTTCCCAGTCCCTGTGAAACCTCCACAGGAATGTGGGTTTAGTCCAGGGGCAGGCTGGTGTGTGGCTCTTATTTATTTTCTTTTGTCAGTCTCCATAATACACCACCTGCACTGAAATCACAGCCCAGCACCCACACTGTCAGTGCCCCCTCTTATGTCCCCAAAGCCACGGCTCTCCCCCTTCAGTGCCCCTCTCTCACTTCTCACACTTCCCCAAAGCCACGGCTCTCCCCCTTCAGTGCCCCTCTCTCACTCCCCCAAAGCCATGGCTCTCCCCCTTCAGTGCCCCTCTCTCTTCCCCACCAAAGCCATGGCTCTCCCCGTTCAGTGTGCGTCTCTCACTCCCCCAAAGCCATGGCTCTCCCCGTTCAGTGTGCCTCTCTCACTCCCCCAAAGCCATGGCTCTCCCCGTTCAGTGCCCCTCTCTCTTCCCCCCCAAAGCCACGGCTCTCCCCCTTCAGTGTGCCTCTCTCACTCCCCCAAAGCCACGGCTCTCCCTGTTCAGTGCCCCACTCGATTCCCCAAAAGGCTTTGTCATGTGCCCTGGAGGTCAGTCAACTGGGGACCAGCCACCAGCTCTCTGATGTACAAGCCTGGGGCTGCCAGCTCGGCTGATCTCGCCTGCTGTAGGATAACAGGAAGAATGAGCAGGCCACGAGGGTGCCTGTGAACCAAACCCGAAAGGGGCTTGGTCAACAGACTGTAACAAGCCTCTTTGGCTGAAGGAAGCAGGTAGGACACTTTTCCTCCTCTCTCCCGTGTGTGTTTTTTTAACTCTTATCCTGTGTGTGTTCCTGGTGGATAGGATGTTGGGCCTGTGGCGTGATGTGCAATCTTTGGTTTAAGCATTGGTATATCCCAGAGGATACAGTACATTCATCATTGCAAACACACGCCTGCCCTCGCACACCCTTCACTGACCACCCATAGGAATTTGGTGATAAAGAAAGAAGTAACAGGACGACTCTTCTCTTAGGGCCTGTGCCAGCCCTACTGAAATTATGGCAGTTTTTCCACTGAGACATGGGATTAGACTGCGTGCTCCTGATCTATCGATGTAGCTACCACAGGGCCTTCTTCACCATAGTGTCTGAGCAGCTCACAATCACTATTGGCGCTACCTTGCTGGACATCTGTGAAGCCAGGGAATATTATTCCCATTTTACAGAGAGATGTGCCCAAGGGGACACATGGAATCTGCAGCTTACCCAGAAATTGAACCCAGGCCACCCACTTTCAGTCTCCAAGATGTGATCTGGCACATTTCATCACTATTTTATTAAATAGTAATAATACAGAAAGGGGAAAAAAAATCAGCTTCTCAGCCTGTAAGTGAAAACATTTCTTTTTGGATGACTGTTGTGACCAGCAGCATGAAACTAATGAGAGAGACTAATGCTGGTGATGCATTGCAAACTGGGCATCCTCTGGCCAACAGCTGGGATGCAATGGAAGCGGGTACACAACATGCCCTCCTGACACACGTGCGCCAAGTCATCTGGGCCACATGTTGTTTGCTTGAGGGTTACCCACGAAACCGTGCTCTGGCCAACAGCCTTGAGGCACGCTGGTACAGTCAGACTAGCTTCGGCAGGGTCGGTAGGGGGAGCCGTTTCACCAGCTGAGCATGGGATAGAAGTCAAATGGCTTGAAGTGTAGGTATTTAACTGCGTGGATATAATGGAGTTTATTAATCATTCTCTGTGACAGGGAAGCATCAATTCTACTGCTCCATAGATGGTTTAGACTAATAATAGCTCAAGGGTGGAAATTAGCGTGCGATTTCTGATGAAGTTTAACCCTCCAAGTTTAACCCTACAAGAAAAAGTTGCTGTAGCTCCGTGGGCTCTACCCTACAAGGTGAGGCACAACCGCTAGAAGGCCTGAGCGGCCTCACCTCAGTGGGACCTGATAGTGCTCAGCACTTCCCAGAGCTGCCCGGCATCTCATGGGAGGGGACGACAGACTGCTGTGCAGAGACAGCCTGTGTCCTACTGGTGGTTTGTTTTCCAGACCAGGGGTACTCAGTCTCAGGGTAGTGCTCCCCCCATAGGGAGACACTACCAGATCCAGGGGCATTGCAGCCACCCATGATGGAGGAGAACATGACATTGTGGGAGGGGGCAGCTCAGAACTGTTTTCTGTTGTACCGTGGGGTTGGGGTTGTCTGGAAAAGGCTGGGAGCCTCTACTTTAACAAACAGCGCCTTTCTTAGGCTGCTATCAAACTCACTTTGTGAAAGGCCAAGTGCTTGAAGTGAACTTCCTTCACGTTGCGATCGTGATCAGCAAACACCTCTGGCTGGGGAGGTGGGGTTAAAGGGAATGGGGGACACACAGAGCACCCAACATGAGGGCGTGGGGGATCGCAGAGTGCCTGGAATAGAGAGGGATGGGAGGGCTGCCCATAGGGAGCTTGGAGGAAGGCAAGGAGCCTGTAGGGTGTGGAATGTGCTTGGCTTGCAGAAGCAATGAAGTGTGCAACCCTCTGGAATTAAAGACGAGAGAGGAAAAACCTCTCAAGGGAACGTTTGACTTTGGGTCCTTCCCTTCCTGTTGCTTTGATGTTTTAATTTCCTTTGCTTGGTTTGGTTTTGCTGCCTCTTCAAGATCTGACAGACACACCAGAGGGGGTAAGGCCACGAGAGCCTCTTGTGAAAGTATATGAGAGGAGATGAAAGACGAGCGTGCCTTGTAAATACTTCCAGAGACCCTTTAAACCTCAAGTTTTGTATCTGGGAGGCCCTACCTTCGTGGAAGGAGAGATTCCAGTGTCTTGCTGTACCATGCCCATTCACAGCAGGAAGCTGTACAGTCTGAGTCCCCATTATCTTACTGATCTACTTGCACCCTATACACAATCATCTAACCCTTTAGGGTCAGAGGGAGTGGGGACAGGCATGGCCTGAAGCAGTATGGACTTTATATCGGATTCCACGTGGGCACACGGGTTGATGTAGATACATCACTTTGTAGGATCAGGAACCGATGATTGAAATGTCTTCAGGGGCAGGGAGCTATCTGGGAATCTCCATGTACACCTATAGCATGCGGCATGATAGAAATCATACTTTAGTCCAGGGATCTCAAACTCAAATCACCACGAGGGCCACATGAGAACTAGTAAATTGGCCCGAGGGCCGCATCACTGAAACCTTTTCATGCAATGATACAAAAGTATAGTCAAAAATGAAAAAAATGAAGAGTAAATCTAGTATTCTATTAAAAGTCAATGTATTAACTTTTTAAGAACTGTAATGCAAAGAGGGGTTTTAATAAAATATAAACACTCAGTAATGTTTGAAGCTTGGCTGCCAGTGGAGTCGGCGCCTATGGCGGGCCGCAGGAAATAACTCCGCGGGCTGCGTGTTTGAGACCCCTGCTTTAGTCCTGTGATGGGTTGGATCACAGAAAACCCCTTGAAGCTGCCAACTGATGTGCCAAGACTACTTCTGCCCCTGCCTTCCCTGCCAGCGTGGGACTCCGGAACCCTGCCTGGTTGTACCAGATACTCTTACTGGCTACAAACACTGACCCAGGTCTGAACCACGTCCCACAAACTGCAGGCTTAACTGAAAGCAGCTTAAGAAGTGTTCCTGTCTCTAACACTGAGATGCCCAACTCCCAATGGGGTCCAAATCCCAAATAAATCTGTTTTACTCTGTATAAAGCTTATACAGGGTAAACTCATAAATTGTTTGCCCTCTATAACACTGATAGAGAGATATGCACAGCTGTTTGCCCCCCCCCCCCCCAGGTATTAATACATACCTTGGGTTTATTAATAAGTAAAAGGTGATTTTATTAAATACAAAAAGTAGGATTTAAGTGGTTCCAATTGATGACAGACAGAACAAAGTAAATTACAAAATAAAATAAAACATGCAAGCCTATGCCTAATACAGCTAGAAAGTGATTACAGATGAAACCTCACCCTCAGAGATGTTCCAGTAAGCTTCTTTTAGAGACTAGCCTCTTTCTAGTCTGGGTCCAGCAATCACTCACACCCCCTGTAGTTACTGTGCTTTGTCTCAGTTTCTTTCAGGTATCCTTTGGGGGTGAAGAGGCTATCTCTTGAGCCAGCTGAAGACAAAATGGAGGGGTCTCCCAGGGGTTTAAATAGACTTTCTCTTGTGGGTGGACACCCCTCCCTCCATTTGTGAAGAATCCCAGCTACAAGATGGAGTTTTGGAGGCACATGGGAAAGTCACATGTCCATGCATGACTCAGGTCTTTACAGGTAGCAGCCATTGCTCACATGCTACCTTGAACATCCTCAAATAGACTTCTTATGTGGATTGGAGCCTTCCAAGATCCATAATCCATTAAGCTGAGCAAATTCCTTTCCAAAGAAGCTGCCCAAATGCTTTACTAAGGCTACTTAAAATCAAACCAGTACACGGCCAATATTCATAACTTCGAATACAAAAATGATACATGCATATAGGAGGAATAGATTCAGTAGATCATAACCTTTACAGAGATATGTTACATGGCATATGTAGCATAACACATATTCCAATTATACATATATACATTCATAAGCATATTTCCATAAAGTCTTATGGGGTGCAATGTCACAAGTCCCTGCTTCCGTTGTGCTGTCACCCACTACCATTCAACCCAAACCGGCATTTTTTTCTAAATAAACCTGGCAAATCAAAACATTTATTCAGGTCGAATGAAACATTTTGCTCAACTCAAAACAAAGGGTTTCATTTAGAGTTTGAGCTTTTTAAACGTTACTTTTTAACAATTTTAAAATAAAATTGAAGGAAATTTCTAAACACAAAAGTAATGAATTAAAATGGGCCATTTTGAAAAATGTTGAAATGAAACATTCAGATGGAAATTTTTTTTAGGGTTTTTGTTTGTTTTTTTACTGAAACAATATGGCTGAACCAGCACTAATTTATGAATGTTTCCGTTGGCCTGAATTGTCATTTTTTGGCTGGAAAAAAAGTTTCATCTGAAAAAAAGTTTGCTCAGCTCTACCTGCCATATGGTTTGGAGGTGCTTTGGGAGACCCCTGAGTGGGACTTTTTGGTTTAGAGAGCCCAGTGGAGTAGAAGATTTGGAGTCCAGGGCTTTGCCTCTGTTCCCTGGAGTATGAAGTTCTCTAGATCTGACCTCTTTGAAAAGAGTGAAAAGACCTGTTTATTCAGCAGGGCACTGTGATCTGAGGTTAAATGTTTTACCGGCCATGGTGGGTCTTTTTGTGAATTACAGAAGCAAAAACTTACCGTAGGGTTTTCTCATTGACTATGTGACAAGTCACTCCTGTCCCCTCTCCTATTTAACATATTCCAGAGATCAGTCCACTAGAGACACGTAGGATTGGCTTCCAGCAGTCTGCTGAGAACACCCAGCCCTGGCTACCCCCTCTGCAACATTTAGCACAGATGATGCCACTATCCCATTGCCTGGTATAAACAAAGGCCTGGATGGAAAGCAGTTGGATCAAAATAAGGCAGAAGGGAAGGAGAAAGCACTTCAGGGAACTAGTGGGAGCCATGATCTCACTCTCATTGGAGGACATCTGCCTTCAAATTGACGAGGTGTTGTTCTCTTGAACTCCTCTCTTGCCCCTGGCACCAAAGTAGCAGCAGTGACCAGAAATATCTTTTATCTCTCTTTGGCTGGCCAGAAGGACACACCTTTTCCCCTTGGCCGCCAGCCTAGCACAATAATGCAGGGTTTCATCTAGGCTACTGCAACACTCTACCTGCACAGACCACCCAGCGGCTCGAGGTGGTCAAAAATACAAAACAATCTGCTTCCTCCAGATGACATTGCGCGAGTGCTCCATGCTGCACGTTGACAGGCTGAAGACCCACTTCAAGGTCCTGGGCCTATCTTTAAAGCTCTCAATGAGCTAGCTATGTCACTGACTGCCTCTCTGTGCATACCCCATGTGACAGCTGCACTCCACAGGCACGTCCCAGCTGACACAGGGAGCGGCTGTCCCTGGTGGAGGGACCTTGGCTCCCTGAAGCTGAGGATGCACTCAAGAGATCATGCTTTGATCTGTGATAAACTGAGATCAATCTGGAGATAAACTTCATAACTCCAGATCCTGGTCTCCACAAGCCCTGAACTCAATAGGAGCCACATGCCACCGGCTATTTGGGGCTCCTTTTTGTGGCCCATCTGAGCACTTGCCACACCCCCTCCTTCTCTGTCATCCTACATCACCAGCCTCCTTTGAAAATGTCTCTCCCAGCTGCCGACTTCCCCGACCTTGCTCCCTCCCAACACGAGAGGTGAACAGAAGAGACCTAAACACCTCACAATTAATGCAAACTAAACTAGGTTTAGTCCAGATTTTCTAATTATAGTACTTTTATGGCATAACTGCTTCAAACAGGGCATGAAAAAAGGGCAACAAAAGAAACTGAATCCTTAGAATCTACGAGCCAGATTCTGCTCTTGTGCCAGTGTAAATCAGGTGTAACCCTAGCGAAGTCAGTCGAGTTTCACTGGTGTACATGAGATCAGAGCTGAGCCCGAAGATTCTCCGTAGGTTCCCTAGGCAGCCCAGCTCCTCCTCCTCCTCTCCCATGAGCCAAAGGAAAACAGACATTCGGGCAGGGTGCACAAAGTTTTAGAGCAGTTACCCAAAGTCTCAAGATGCCATTCAAAGATAGCAAATCACAAGCGAGAAATGTATCAACTTGACACACGTCAGAGAGGGCTGAGATGGAAAATCCCCATTCGATAGATCCTTCAGCCCTTTTCCTTGCCTGCGCAAGATTGCTCCCTATGGCCCATTTAACACCAGACTGGGCAGAGCGCTTGCCAAAGTCCCTTTGCTTCCCTTGAGAAACTCTTCCATGGCCTAATAGTTCTCACTTTCTTAAAGTTAGCCCATGAGCGCTGGCTCCCGACCTTTGGAACGGACACCCTTTCAGTATGTATAGACTCAATTGACACTTACCCAAGCTATTTACGACTTATAATATTTCCCCATAAGTCAATACCAGCCTCCAGTCCCTGGATTATTTGCCGCTCTTCCCTACATAAGAACGGCCATACTGGGTCAGTCCTATGGTCCATCTAGGCCAGTAGCCTGTCTTCTGACAGTGGTCAATGCCAGATGCTTCAGAGGGAGTGAACAAAACAGAGCAATTTATGGAGTGATCCATCTCCTGTCATCCACTCCCAGCAGCTGGCAGTCAGAGCCTTAGGGACATGCAGAGCATGGGGTTCCCTGAAGCTCCTACTGTTGGTCAATCTTTGTAGCAGTACAGAGCCTGGAACTGAGGCCCCAGATCTACAAAGCATTTAAGCATGGGCTTAAATTCACCTTTGTTCAGCAAAGCATGTGAACGCATGCTGAAATGTAAGCACCTGCTTACGAACTTTGCTGCAGCAGGGGGGCACTGATTGTGCCCATCCTGGGATGAGTTCCCAGGGGGTTAATGCACTGTGCTCGTAACATGCGCATGTGGCAGGAGAATGCCAGTCTCTTGACCTTTCACAGAAGCAAGCCAAGGCCTAGGGAGATGAAGTGATGCACAGAGAGTCTGTGGCAGACCCAGGAATAGAACCCATGAATCCCCGTTGATTTGTTTATTGCTTTTCTTTTAATAAATGTATAGCGAGCCCATCACAGTGGCACCTAGATGCAGGGCTGGCTCCAGGCACCAGCTAAGCAAGCTGGTGCCTGGGGCGGTGAATCAGAAGGGACGCACTTCAGCTGTTTTTGAGACGGCACTCTGGCGCCTTCGGCGGCAGCTTCTTCGGCGGCACTTCGGCGGCAGCTTCTTGACTTCTGCTTCTTCAGCGGCCACTTTTATTTTTGCTTCGCTGCTTGGGGTGGCAAAAAAGGTAGAGCCGGCCCTGCCTAGATGGAGTACAGCTGAGCAGATCAAGGGCAAGTATGGAAAGAGAAGTCGTAGGCTAGAAAAGAGACAAGCCATATAACGTGCTCTGAGGGTATGTCTACACTGCAATGAAACACCCACGGCTGGCTTCTGTCAGCTGATTTGGGCATATGGGATTGGGCTATGGGGCTGCTTAATTGTGGTGTAGATGTTCAATCTCTGGGACCCCATGAGGAGGGAGGGTCCCAGAGCATCGCCCCCAGCCTGACCCTGAATGTCTACACCGCAATAAAACAGCCCCCTAGCCTGTACCCTGCGAGCCCTAGTCAGTTGATCTGGGCCAGCCATGGGTGTTTAACTGCAGTGGACAGACGCTGAAAGGCTAGCAAGCGTGGGCTCAGGGAGATCGCCGGAGGGAGTTTGAATGTCAGGCCACCCAGTCTTCCGGGACTGCCTCAGCTGGTCTGCGGTGTTGTTGTGATGCTCCAGGTGGGCACTGGGCCTGAAGACAGCCAGCTCCCAAACCATTTTCCGCTTTGCAGGTTAAAACCAACCTCTTGAACTCCAGGCAGAAGCAGACAGGAAACCAGTGCAATGCAATGAGCCTTGGCATGACATCCTCCTGCTGGCCCACTTTATCAAGCTGGGGCCTTCCCACATCACTGCACGGGGCTGATGAACCAGAGGAACTAATGCAGTCCTAGGCTGACGGGGATCTAGGCGGATCTCAGATTGCCACACTGTCACCTTCTCAGTATCCTTCCCCAAACAACCGAGGCTTGAGACAAGGCGAGGAGGCCTTGTCCTCAGAGGGAGAGTCAATGGTCAGACAAGAGCTCAGACAGCTCAGTGGGGCCTCAGGGCATCTGGTGTCCCAGGACTCCCCAGTTAATGCTAGCCTGGCCCAGGCACACTCAGTGGGTGTTCCCCAGACAACTTTCAAGCCAGTTTTCAGGCAGAAAACGGCACTTTGGCAAAACTGAAATTTTTCACAGAACTGCATCGATTTTGAAGTTTTAGGTTCTGAAAAAAATCAGAACAAAAATTAGATTTTTTTTTCTTTTTGAAATGTACCTTGTTTTCTATTTTAAAAGAACATAAAATTACAAAGGGTCAACATTGCAATGAAGCATTTTGAATGTCCTGGAAGGAAGCACCTGGATTGACCTGCCATGAATTTTTTGGGGGGGAAATTGTTTTGTGAAAAATCTCAGAATTTTTCATGGGATGGAAAGTCTCCAGATGAGTCCATCTGTGGAGCCCCTCCAGCCCCTAAGGGCAGATGCAGAGCAGAAAGACCACCGCTCCCTGAGTTTATACTGAACCGACTTCCTGCCAGACAGAACTGGGCCACAATACAGGGGACCCAGCCAAACACTGCTAAGACAAGCAACAGTTCAGTCATGGGGGACTATCTGCCAGTTACCTTGTATTGCGCAGTTGTCTTTGTTTGACTCTGCTCCTCCTAGAAGCGGCAATTAAAAAAGACAGTCATACTGATCATAGAATCATAGAATCTCAGGGTTGGAAGGGACCTCAGGAGGTCATCTAGTCCAACCCCCTAGGTTGGAATAGGTTAAAAGTATTTAAAACATACTAAAACACTTGACAGTGGTTATACTGGGGGAAAAGAAACACTACGTCACCCAGAGTATCCCAGAAACAAGAGATGGGAAAGACCCTCTAGTTCATCCCTCTGCCAGTGCAGAATTGTTCCCTATGGAGTATTTCACAATTTCTCGGTTAGGTAAATGTGTCCCCACCCCACAATGCTGTGGAATTGTCTTCCAAGCAAAGCATTCACCACTGTTAGCTAATGTACTGCTCTAGCTATTATCATGCATTAATACCAGCAGAGCTGAGCCTTGAGAGCTCCATGTCTTAAGTGGAGCATTATATTAGACCTTTGTGAAACCACAACTCTCCTTCTCCTTCCAGGACTCAATAAACAGCTTAGTCAAGAGCTTGACTATCTGTTCAATTTAATTACAGGTCCCTTGATTTATGATGCAGGAAAGGCTGTAAATGAGGACATCGCATTGGCAAGTCAACCTCGAAACGTTTTCAAAATCAGCAACAAAAATCCTCACATGAAGTCTTATGAAAACAACCCCCTGGAGAACTGAGTGCAGCGTTTAGCTAGTCTCGGTGTTTACCCAACAGAAGAGATGAATGACCGACTTTGATTTTTCATAGGTGTGCAAATAAGGAGCATTAGACTTTCTTATCCCAAAGTGTTGACCTTCATCTGTCAGTGCTGGTGAGATGATCACGTGGCCGCATGCCCCAGGGAAACCAAAGTGTTGGAGATTGTGGCTTGGCACAGCTACTCTCTGTCAGAAAGGCAGGAGGACGTAGCTTTTCATTTAACAGGGAGTCTAGGGCACCATGCATAATATGACTAGCAATAAAAGTGAATTTCTAGATGCTCAGACATCAAAGTCTCCTTTGAGCAACAAATAATCCCAAAATAAAAAACCACAGCAAGAAAAGATGGACCAAAAGAGGAGAGAAGAACTCAGCCCAAAAGCCTGGTTCCAGCACTTCCAAACTGCGGGGCTGTTCAAAATCCTGATTCTGGAGCCATATTTTGTAACCGACTCTTTCTAATAGGGTGCAAGAAAATCCCAGATCTAAATAATCCCAACTGCTGGGGTGTGTGGAATCTGGATATGAATTTTGTGGTTTAGCTTTTTTAACCCATCCTAAGCAAATGTGGCTCTTTGTCCCCCTCTAGTGGCTTCTCCGTAATACTTTATCAGTCTGTTACTGCTTCCAGATAATGGATTTAGTCCTTTTCCTCAAGCAGTAATGGCTCATTGTTTTTAGAGCTGTTTGGAAATTTTTCAATTGCATTTTTTTAATGAGAAAATGAAGTTTCATTGAAACAAACTGCAGGAAACAGTCAGGTTTCACAAATTTCATGTTTTAAAAAAAAGTTTGGAAGAAACAGTTTCAAAATTGTCAAAACGTACTGATTTGACATTTTCAAAACCAAAAAAATCCATTTTTTGGTTCAAAACAACTTTACATTAAGAAATTTAAGCTAATTACAGTAAAAACTGTTTTATAAAAAATGCAAAAGGTTGAAATCAGAATGAAACATTTCAAAAATGTCAAAACAAAACATGCTGATGGAACTGGTCTGTTTTACTTATTTATTTTTGGATTGCCGGTTTGCTAAATGTTTTGAGACTTCAGGCAAAGATCCATCCATCCATGGCAAAAGCGTGCTAAAGTAATGCGGCCTCAGTGAAGATGTCTCTTCCTGTTCTGTCCTCTTGAGATTGTACTCTGGCACGATCGGCACTCTCACCACGACCAATTTCAAATGCAGCCACAGACCTGCACCCTTCATAGTGCCTGGCCCTATGTTATCTAAATAGATTAATAGGCTTTAAAGGCAGAAGAGACCTGCGATGGGGCATGCTCCCAACCCAATCAGAAGAAGAGAGAAAAGATAAGAGATAAGATAAATGGAGATATGCCAATCTCCTAGAACTGGAATGACCTTGAAAGGTCATCAAGTCCAGTCCCCTGCTTTCACTAGCAGGACCAAGTACTGTCCCCTGACAGATTTTTGCCCCAGATCCCTAAATGGCCCCCTCAAGGATTGAACTCACAACCCTGGGTTTAGCAGGCCAATGGTCAAACCACTTTTTTAACCCATCCAAAGCAAATGTGGCTCTTTGTCCCTCCCCCCAAAAGTATCATTTGTTTCATTGATGTGGCTAGGTCAATCATAGAATCTCAGGGTTGGAAGGGACCTTAGGAGGTCAGACTAGATGATCACACTGATTGCACTGAGATGGTGCGAGACTACCTCTGCGCCTGTCCCATCCTGGGGTTGCTGTGTGCTGGGATGGTCCCTGGTGTAAATTAGAGCAGCTTGAGGACTATTGTAGCTGATGCTGCTGGCTAATGGCCACAAGGGACTGAAAGGACAGTCAGGGATGGGAGGACTCTAGGGGAGCCCTGGTCATGCTTCATTTGCTTCTGTCCCACGTTATATGCTGGGAGGGAGGCATGGTGTAAAAGCTGCTCTACCACCAGATGAGCCTGGGGTCGGAGGAGAATTCCTGGGGCCAGATACTCCAGCTGTAGGGCTAGATTCCGCCAGCAGAGCAGCACAGTATGGCCATGCCACAGTGACGGAGCATACACAGGATGTGTGCACGTTAGCAGGGAAACATTAAGCAGGGCCCGGGAGGTGGTATTACCGCTCCATGAGTGTAGGTACCACTCACCCCCACCATCACTGCAAGTCCAACATTATTAGACAGACCTCGAGGGAGGACACGGGTGGCTGGCCCCTTTAAGGAAAGTGAATCCAGTTCCCCTTGCTAGCACAGGTGCATTCCAAGTGGATTTGATTAAGAGGGTGGGGCAGCAGCTGGGGCTAATAAATGAGAGGAAGACAGCTGTGATGGGGAGGAGGTCCCTGGAGAAGGCTGAGGGGAGGAGACCTTCCCGAGCTAGACAGCTGGGGCTGGGAGGCTGAAGAGGGCTTAGCGGTGGGACTAGCTGCTGAGCATTCCCAGGCAGAAGCTTAGAAGCCCCGAAATCTGGAAAAGACTTCCGATGGAAGGGCTGGGGTGGCTGTTTTGATAGAAGACCGGATGGGGATCAACAGAGAGCCAGGAGTGGCAGAAGTCACCAGAGCTGGGGTATGAGGTGTGTCACTGAACTGTATTTTGGTACTTCTACAGACCCTGTTCCGGGGAGGGGAATACCTGGAGGGGGCTTGGGGCTTTGAAGGACAATTTGCACTTTCTGGGATGATAAACTGGCCCCAGGCAGGGGTAATATTGAACTCTAGGAGGACTTGTGGTGGAGTCTTTGAGGAGCCTGCGAGGGGAAACTGAGGCAGTAACCTTGGCATAATTGTGCTCAGCCACCAGAGGGTGCTTGGAGGTGAGGGGGAGTCATAACAGAGGGCAAGACTGTGGCTTTAAGCCACTGCCTGCTTTGGGGTAGAAGGAGTGAGGATGGGCTGCACCCCACCAGCTGTTTCCATAGGGATTATTACAATCCCATTGCCTCTGAGCAGGGCCGTAACGAGGGCGAGGCCACTGAGGCACTCGCCTCAGGGCACACTGCGGGCAGGGGTGTAAAAGCCTGCTGCCAGGGGCGCCCTCCTCCCCCGCCGCCCCAGCTTACCTGCGGGAAGTCCATCGGTGTGTCTGAAGAGGCCCCCTCCGCCAAATTGCCGCCGAAGCCGGCGGACCTCCCGCAGGTAAGCGGAAGCGGCTTCAGCGGCAGTTTGGCGGAGGGTATTTTTAGCAGCACTTCCGCCCTGCCGCCGAAGCTGCTTCCGCTTGCCTGCGGGAGGTCCGCCGGTCCCCCGGCTTCGGCGGCAATTCGGCGGAGGGGAGGACTAGGAATTTCTGCGCCCCTAGCTCAGGTGCAGAAATTCCTAGTTACGGCTCTGCCTCTGAGAGTGCTAGGAGAGTCCATCTGGATTCCCCCCACGGGCTAGGATAGAGGAGGTTGGTGCCAGGATCCAATCTTCACCTCTTTCCGACCTACACCCTTTTGGGGAGAGTCTAGGACGGCTAGTGGAGCTTGACTGTCCCACTCCCGGTGCTCTGGGCCTATGCCTGGCCCCTGTACACCTGTGAGAAAGCTGGGGGAGGCTTCTAGCCCTGCAAACCTGTGTTGGCCTAGGCACACCTGAGCCCTTCCTGTAGCCTACGGGTTCAGAGCTGCAGTGGTGACAATATTGGTGCCTTTAAAGGGGCCTCACGATTGCAAGTGAATGTTCAGCTGCTAATTCTGGTGGCTCAGGGTTGCCAGCGCCTGTGATTGGATTGGGAATCTCATGATATTTGCTGTTTTCCCTAAAAGCCCCAGCCCCTGGAGTCAGATGATTACGTGAGTCTCCTGGCTTTCAGTGGTTTTCCTTTAAGGAAGTTTCTAATCCTTGTGGTGGAGGAGAAGAGCTGGAAAACATGCCCCCTAAAGGCTCGAAATCCAAAAGGGGAATACCCTTCTACCCTCCCCCACTTTTTTATTTAAAAAATAATCTCATGATTTTTCAGAGCCTGACTCTGAAATATCTGAAGTTTATATATATATATATATATATAGTGGCAAATTGCCGGCACTACTATGATTGATTTTCTCTCTCTCTCTCTCAACACATGTGATTAACTTAAAACAAATTAATATGTTTTCTTAACAGGTATTAATTGCACACATCTGGAGATGGGACTTGGTGGTGGCCAGGCAGGGAGGGAGACATGATCTGTGGCAATTTGGGAGAGCTGGTTAAACACCTTTTTGGGGGGAGAAAGGAGCCTGCCCCCCTCTCTCCCCAACACCTGCACAATCCCCTCCCAGCTGGACAGGGCCGGTCTGAAGGGTGAGCAGGGGGGGGGCCAGCACCCAATGTGCTATGCTCAGGGGGGTGCTGCCGCATGCCTCCAGGCAGTGGAGTCCCTCCTTCTGCCACCCTGCTCCACTGCTGTTCCTGCCTCCTCCCCCATCCCCCCAAGGAGCTGCATGTGACGCTACACCCCATATTCTTCATAGAAATATCATGTAAGATATCATTGGAAAGGTTATGATTTACTGAATGTGATTATCCAATGTATATACATGTATCATTTCTGTGTCTGAAGCTAGGAATATTGACCATGTATCTGCATTTCAAATGTGCTACTTTGCGTGACGCCCACAACTAGCCCTTCAGGTACAACAATGAAAAAGTCAGACAGGGCTAATGGCCCATCAGCAAAGACAATGTTCTCTGAAGCAGCTTAGTCTTCCTGTGGATGCTTCAAACTGCCTGCGAGTATTGACTGCTATGACCCTGCAGAGACATGTGACTGAGTCACCTGGTACTGGACCCCATCTTGGAATGCCAGTGTTTTTCCATTGGAAGAGAAATGGTTCCCTCCATACACAAAAGCTATATAGAGCAGGGGAGTGACATCATCGAGGTTCTCCTCTGCCTCCCTGCCCAAAGGGACACTGAGTAACACCTGGAAACAAGGAGTGAACTGGGGGGGAAAGAGATGAGCCCAAGCTGGAAGGGTATCTAGCCTGTGAGTAATAATACCTGAAGTTTCAAGCTTCAGGTTTCAAGCCAGAGCAGCAGGCTTTCAAAAATCTTTGCAATCTGCCCGAAACAACATCTAGGGTGAGAAATTACTATTTGTAGCCAATAATCTTTAGTGTATTAAGTTTAGTCTGTGCGCTCTTTTTTTTATTTGCTCAGTAATTTGATTTGTTCTGTTTGCTATCTCTTATAATCACTTTAAATCTGCCTTTTATACTTACATTTCTTTTATTATTAAACCCAGGTTGTGCAATTTTTTACTGGGGGGTGGGTGGCGGCAAGACGTTGTGCATATCTCTCTTCACGTTGAGGGAGAGGGTGAATTTTTATGAGCTTGCACTGTGCAGATTTTTCTATACAGCGCAAGACAATATACTTTTGGGGCTGCTCTCCCAGGGAGGTGGGCACCTGAGTGCTGGGGCAAGTCCCTTAAACTGAATCTTCTCAGAGCTGATCTCAGTGTGTCTGTCTTTCTGCAGCTGGGTGTGGCCCTCCTGTGTGTGTGCTAGAGGAGGCTTAAGAGCCTGGCTCAGCAAGACAGGTTAAAGGGGGCCCAGGCAGGCAGAACAGGCCGGCTCAGTGGTATCTCAGTACATCAGGTGGCACCTTAAGGGGGGCCAACCCATCACACCACCCCTGGCCAAGCTGCTCCAGACTGAGAGCCTGTCTGCTGTGCAAAGCTGATGGGGGCTGATGTCAGGGTGTCCCCCTGCCCCCCACCCATGTACCCACCCAATTGCTGCTGAGCTGAGGTTGGGGAACAGGGGGACCCTGTCTGCTGCTGGCTCAGGAGTGAGTGCTGCCAACAGCAGCTGCTACAGCCTGAAAAAGCGTTCAGGCTCCTGCGTGCTCTGCTTAAAGAGAAAGTGTTACATCCATACATACTCACTCCCTCTCCAAACCAAACCAAACACTGAAACGGTGCCCCACTGAGCAAGGAGAGGGCTGCAGCTGGGTCATGGGGTCTGGCAATATACGGTCCCGGTGCAACAGCACGGAGCCCACCTTGAGGCACAGGCCGAGCGCCAGGCACCCCGGGCTGCAGCAGCAGTGCAGAAGCAAGAGTAGCAATACATTATATACCAGGCCACCCTCCCTTCGGTGCTGCTGCTGGCGGCAGCGTTGCCTTCAAAGCTGGGCTCCCAGCAGCCCAGTGTTTAATTTGTGCCAGGGCTGAGCCCCAGCACCTCTTTCGATACAAATTAAGCACTGGGGAGAGGCAGCGGGGCATGGAGGTGATGGAGGATTGGCGAGCCTTGGGAGCCCATGGTAGCCAGGAGTGATGGAGTGGGGAGCCCACAGGGGCCGGGGCACTGGTCTTCTATTATTGTTTTTTTTTTAATCTTGTGATTAATCGCAATTTTTTAATTGTTTGACAGCTCTTTATATATATATATATATATATACACACAGACAGATATAATATAGTGGTGTCTAGTGTTCCAATTGAGATCAGGGTCCCATTGTGCTAGACTGAGTGCTGCACATAGCAAGGGACAGTCTCTGCTCCAAAGGTCTTACAATCAAAATAGAGGAGGATGGAGACTCAAAGGGGCTGACTGGATTACCCATCATCACAGACGTCTGCTATAGTAGCACTAGGAATTAAACCCAGATTGCTCGAGTCCCAGTCCTGGGCCTCCTCACCGTTCAAAGACATCCTTCTTCCTACATCAATCCAGTTTAGCTCCCAAGATGAAGGGCACTAGGAAAGTACGTGGTACTGTTATTTTTCACTACAGTGCAAGCACATACACCACATGCATTTATAAAAGATGCAGCAGCTTTTACACTGAGAGGGTAAGTGACAGACATTTCTCACATTGTCCTTGGATTTATTTGTTTAGAAGTTGCTCTGTTGAGGTTCTGGGGTTGGTTTGTTTGTTTGCCTGAGATGGCATATCACCGTTTTTAGCAGGGTCTCTCAGCTTGGGAAATATCTCCTCTGCCGTGGAAATATCCGTATCCTAACAACTACACAAAACAATAGTGAAGTGTGACTAACTGTGAATGGCAGTGCATTGCTGACAAGCTCTGACCATTAACATTTTCCTTTGTTGAGCTCAGCAGGCGAAATGCAGCTAACAGAAGCCGTCTGCTGTGCTGAGCACTCACAAGGATTTCATTGTGAGCGCACAACAGAAAAAGGAGGGTGGCTTGCTCAGAAAATACAACCTTCTGTGTCAGATTATTTCCTTACACATTAATTGTGGGGAAGTGTCTTTAGAAACATGATGCTTTTTACGCTGAGCTCCTTGAGGTCTGGCACCACAGAAGGTGAAATAATTGAGATGAATAGGGCCAAAATCTGCCCTCCGATCTTATTAATATTGTTAGGTTTGCACGGGTGTAGCTGAGGTCAGAAATTAGCCCATGTATATGTAACTGAGCCCATTTGGGATATCAGTGAGGCTTGAATGAAGGATCTTGTGTGCTATAAAATGAGCTAAAGGTGTACGGGTGACATGCCAATTCCCCCCTAACTCCCCTAGGTAGAAGATGTAGGAGACTCACTAACAGCTTATGTGGAGCAGTCACTAGAAGCAGGGGCGGATCTAACAATTTTGCCGCACCAAGCAGTCGCCACCGAATTGCTGCTGCGGCAGGCGAGAATGGGGCGGCAGTCCGAGTCCTGCGGCAGCAATTCGGTGGTGGGAAGAGTGGTGGACCTGCCGCCGAATTGCCGCCACGGGACTCGAACGGCCGCCCCATTCTCGATGTCGCCCCAAGCACCAGCTTGGAAAGCTGGTGCCTGGAGCCGGCCCTGACTAGAAGGGGATGAAGACCATGCAATCCCAGTGTGGGTTATGTATGGCTGAGAGCTCATGTCACCCCACTTCTTCCCACTCCCCCCAACTCAATTAACAGGGGCATGCTTAGCTCTAGTCATTGCACTTGCTGTGCTTGTCTGCAATGTGCCTAGAATGCTACTTGCATTAGGAAAGAGGAAAACAGGGCAAAGAGGGCTCCATCCCACCTGTCCTCCCAAGAGTAGCGCCCTCCCACAACCATACTGCCACACTGCTCTTAGGAGAAAGGGGGAGTCGGGGTGAGGGGTACGCCCATGCACATGAGCATCTGACACACACATGGATACAGGGTATCCAAGACAATTGCATCCCGGTACTCAGTGTGACGGGACAAGGGACAGCCTTCCCCTCATTGCAGCATGAGGAACTAAGCAGCCTGGCCCATGGGTCAACCCTGAAATCTGCACCCAAGCCCCTGCCTCGTGGAGCCCCGTGGGATGGGAGTACCTTTGGCATAATACAAACCGAGCAACATAGATCAAACTCACATTACACGCCTTCCTCTGCAGCAGGGGGCGCGGATCATGTGGGCACGTCCCGCCTGATCGATACTCTGCCATCTTAGGGACTTCAGGCACCCATGGTACCTCGGGCTCTGCCTTCTCTGCCTGCGGCTCACAGTTTAGTCTCCTGAGGACTGAAATGCTTTGTCATTGGGCTCAGCATAGGGGTGTCTGGGTGAAATGTAATGGCCCGTGTTATGCAGGAGGTCAGACTGAATGATCTAATGGTCCCTTCTGGTCTCAAACTCTGTGAAATCAACAAGCATCTTGGTGTCCTAGACATTGCTGATTGTGTCAAGGCAGTCTGGCAGCGGTGGCAGGTTATCCCCACTTTATAGATGGGGTCTGGAGGCACAGGGAAATGAAGTGGCTGGGCCAAACTCACACAGGAAGTCTTTGAGAGACTCCAGTATTGAGCCCCCTGTCTGGGATCCCAGCTCATTCCCTTCACCACAAGACTAGCGTTCTCCTCTTTGTGGTGGGACAGAAGTTGGAGAGCTGAAACGTTCCAATCGATGAGGGCTAGCAAAAATGTGTTACGCCTTTCAGGATCCATCATCACAATACAAATACCTTGCGGTCACCCAGATACTCCTGAATAGCGGAGAATATAAGCCTAGAAATAGCAGCAGAGCAAACCAGCAGGGGGCCCGTTCAGTTGCAAATCTACTAGCATTTGTGAAGCACTGAGGCCAGGGCACTGGTCTGTGAGTCAGAAGACCTGGATCCTACTGCTAGCTCTGCCCCAACGTAAGTCACATGCTCTTTGACATAAGTCACTTCATCTCTCTGTGACTAGATTTTCAGTAATCGCTCTTCAGTCTAGCAGAGAAATGTCTACCATGATCCAATGGCTGGAAGTTGAAGCAGATACATCAGACCGGAAATAAGGTGGAATTTTTTAACACTGAGCGTAATTAACCATAGGAACAACTTACCAAAGGTCATGGTGGATTCTCCATCACTGATCATTTTTAAATGGAGGTTGGATGTTTTTCTAAAAGATCTGCTCTAGCAATTATTGTGTGGAAGTTCTATGGCCAATGTTACACAGGAGGACAGACTAGATGATCATGGCTTTAGAATCTGTGAAATGAGAATGATGACACTTAACCAATCCTGATGAAAAGACATAACTACAGTTACCAAGTTATAGGCTTCCCTAAAAGAAGATAGAACAGTATTCATCAGCAGGCAGATCCTTAACTCGTGTAGATGAGTGGCCCCATTGAAGTCAATGGAGCTGTGTGGATTTACAATAGAGGAGGACCTGGCCCATCCGGTTCAATCAAAACAACAATGTGAAAAGAAAGTTAAGGTTGCCTAGTGATGCATTTTAAAAAACCCACTACAACTCCTAGCTGCAATATCATAGAATATCAGGGTTGAAAGGAACCTTAGGAGATCATCTAGTCCAACCCCCTGCTCAAAGCAGGACCAATCCCCAATTTTTGCCCCAGATCCCTAAATGGCCCCCTCAAGGATTGAACTCACAACCCTGGGTTTAGCAGGCCAATGCTCAAACCACTGAGCTATCCCTCCCCTCATGGCAAGTTGTAGTGCTTTGGATTGTTACCGGAGAACACTGCAGTACTTTTTTTAAAATATAAAAGGTAACATTTTTTAAACATAAAAATGTACAGAAAGCAAAGCTAAACCTGCTCTCAGTGAGTTAGAGAGAGTCTGTGCAGGGCAGTCAGAGCCATAATCCAAACCCACTTACAGAAAAGAACCCTACTGTATGCTCTTGAAAATATTGACGTTTGAAATCTGAAGCACATGTGATGCATTAATGTGAAACAGGGATTACATACATGCTGCTCATTGCCCTGCAGCTCAGGAAAAGTCCTTATGTAATGAAGAACTGAAAGACTTATGAGGGAATCCAATGGACTGTTATCGTGTAAAAATACCAGCTCTCTCCAAAGTCAACTCGCAGTTGCTCAAATATATGCTGGTATGTGTTTTGTTTTCCAGCAGGTCTGAGAGAGAAGGAGCCCCATTCATGTCAGCTCCTGGTAATCTCATACCTACAGCTCACGGTGTGTGAATGAAACAGTGACTTGGTAAAGTCACTGCTTTTCTTTCCAGTCAATTCTCAAACATATAAAACCCACTGCCAGAGAGCCAAACACACTCAAACAATGACAGTCAGTTTTGTCAATTACAGAAATGTTGTGTAGGCAACAAGAAGGGAATGTTTCATCCAACGAGGGGCTCCGCTTCTGGGTATTTCTCCTGTCAGAAAAAACCCAAATCATTTCTTGATGCTTCGTATTTTTTCTATTAATAACCAGCTGAATCCCATAAACTTTAATCCCACGCCTGGCTGATGCCAGCAGTGACTCTTTAATCAACGCCAAACAGGCGAAATAGAATAACAATGCTTGGTGCTTACGGGGTGCCAAAGAGTCACTGTTGAAAATAGCATTTGAGCCAGCGTAGATAGAAGAGCAGCAAACCCAGCTTTCTCAGAGTCCTCTGCTAATGTCTTAACCAAGCAAATCTCCCAGTGATATTGGCCTGAAGTCAATGTGAGTTTTGCTTAGGAAAAAGGCACTGAAGAGGACCTTCATACTAGAGAAGCATTCAGATGTATCAGAATTAAGGCCCACTCCCAGCATTTTGTGAGGCCTTCGTGTTCTTAGTGTTCCCTGTCCCATATATCGTCCTATTGGGATGGTAGGACTAGGATATGCTTGCCATAAGCAATACAATCTTCTGCTTCTGTGAGGTCCCTGACCATGGCAGGGAAGTCACGTACTGGACGTGGGACATGCTTTATAAGCTTGGATACAGTTTGCATCTGTGTAGCAGCGTGAGGGGCTATTTTGGGCCATTCAAATTTCTGTGGCAAGGCTGGCAGGACCCAGGTGCACTTTTGTATTGCCTCGAGCCTTTGGAGAACCCACAAGATCAATAGGGCTTCTTGATATGGTGTCTGACAACACTAGGGACTTGTGCTCCCTATTCGGCAATAGTCTAGATTTCATGTCTTTTAGGTGCAGAGGCAAAGCTCTCCAGAGCCCGTCCCTGAAGGCAGCCTGCTTGCAGAAGACACAGGCAAGCACAATGCATCTTCTGAGGCTAGGGCAGAGCTCCTACGTCTCCTTTTCGGGTGTGCAGTCTGTATTTCCCCAAGCTACACTGGGCACAGACCGTTGGTGCAAAGTGGTGGTCAATGCTGGCGTTTCTGTAACCTACTCATGGTTACACTCTGTCCCCCTCTAGTGGTGGCTGGGCTACACAGCAACAGCCATGGCTAACACAGCTGGGTTTTTAGCTCCCCCGCACAGGTCTGAAAGGAGGATGAGCGAGTCCCCTGTACCTGCTTCGTCCTCTTTGCCCCTCCAGGGCAGACCCTGAGTTATGACCAATGCAGCTGCTCTCATCTGAGGGCGATCTGGGGAGGGAAAAACAAGAAGAGCCTGTGAAGCGCCGATGAACTGCGTTGGGCTTGGAGTGCTTCCTGTGATGAGACCGGGACTGTGCATCTTTCTGCTGTTCTGAATTACTTCTGTCTAAGCCGGGATTCAACAGGTGTGCTCTTGCTACACGAGATCACAACGGCCCCATAAAAGCTTGCACGGCTTTGGCTATGGCATATGTTAGTCCTTTTTAGGCTGGAGTTTTCAAAGGGAGCTAAGGGAGGTAGGCACAGATCTTGAAGGTATTTAGGTGCCTAACCCCCATAGGAATCAATGTAGGTGCCTAAATACCTTTGAGATTGTGGGCACCGAGCTCCCCTTCAATGTCAGTGGGATTTGGGTGCCGATCACCCATGGCCTCCTTTGAAAATCCCATCTTAAAACACAGAGGCATCGGAGGGCGCGCCTGTGCTGGGCTCGAATCTGGGAGTCAGAGAGAGCCAATGCACGTGCAGCTGAGAGGACCAGTTCTGGGCAGCGGGAGTAACCAGCTTCCAGGAGACCTGAGCCACCCAAGTCCACTTCTGCCCCCAAGAAGGGCTCCAAGGAAGTGGTGTCCAAGACCCAGAAGAAGGGGGGTAAGAAGCAGGAGCAGGAAGGAGAGTTACTCCATCTCCACATGCAAAGTGCTGAAGTGGGTTCCCCCGACACCGGTACCCCCGCCAACACCACGGGCATCATGATTGCTTTTGTCAGGGATGGGATTCAAGCACATCACCAAGGAGACGTTCCCTCTGATGCATTTCAACAAGTGCTCGACAACTGCTTCCCCGGGAGAACCACACAACCGTGCATCTGCTGCTGCCGCCGGGGTTGCTAGCTAAACTAGTCATGCCCAAGGCCATCACCAAGTTCACCAGCTCCAGGTAACGAGAAGTCCATGGCTAGTAGTGTTGCAAACAATGAGAAGGAACTCTTTAAACATATCAGGAACAAATGAAAGCCTAGCAATGGTACAGGTCTGCTACTAGATGAGGATGGTAAAATTGTCAATCGTGATGCAGAAAAGGCAGTTGTATTCAATACATAGTTCTGTTCTGCATTCAGAAAGAAGCAGGATGGTGTATTCATATCTTGACATGATAACAAACTACTTTCCACTACATCAGTAACTAGGCAGGCTGGTAAGCAGCAGCTCCCATTAGCTGCGATTCCTGGCCAATGGGAGCGGCGGAGCCGGCGCTTGGGGTTGGTGCTGCGTGTGGAGCCCCCTGGCCGCCCCTCCGCCTAGAAGCTAAGGGACATGTCGCTGCTTCCGGGGAGCTGCATGGAGCCAGGTAGGGAACCTGCCAGCCCTGCCAACTGGACTTTTAATGGTCTGATCAGCTGTGCAGCAGGGTTTGGACTCAGAGCCAGGCATCCTTGCCACAAGGCGTTCCTTCAGCTACCTGGACTGCTGCATCTTACTCACAACACACACACCGGTTACACAATCTGGCTCTAGGAAGCCTGGTGTCTGTAGCTAGGGAGAGCCCAGGTTTCCTTAACTACTGCATTGAAGGCCTGTAGCTGTAGTAGAGCTGGGTTTCCTGCTCTGGCAGCTATAAGGGCTGAGCCTGGGGATAACCCCAGCTCACTAGTCAAGAGGACTTGAAAGCTAACGCGACCCCAGGGCCTGAGGGGGAGCTACAGGCGTCCCGAGGAGAAGGTGCAATTTGAAGGGGTGACTGTGAGGAGCAACTCCTTCCGGATGTGTGCACGTTCCCAGAAGGTAAGCAGAGGAGGACGGAGGCGTTTGCATGGTGTATGCCAAGCCAGTGTGTTACAAAGCCAGGAGCTGAATGCACAGAACAAACCCTGCTGTGGTCTTTGTTTGATTAAGCCATTTTGAAAAGGCCTCAGCTACTCTGACATCCTCGGTCAAAATATTGAATCAATTAGTGCCTGTAACATTTCAAATAACTTCCAAACGGCAAATAGATGTTGGCACATCTCAAAATCTGCTCCCTTTATTGAGCCCTTATATGGCAAACGTCAGTGCAGAGGGAATTCTTAGCCCCAAAGCCATCCGTCTGGACTTTTACAACAGAGGTTTGTTTTAAGAAACGGGGAAGGGTGGATTGGTGGTTAGAGCACAGGGCATGGCGTCCTGGGTCCTGAATTCTAGTCCTGGCTTTTCCACTTAGTAAGTGCCTTTTGTGTAAGTTGTTTAACGTCTTTGTGCTTCCTCACTTTTGTACTACGGGCTACAATGTGTACTACGTAGATGGAAACTTTCACCTACATTGCAAGGAGGGAGTGAGGCTTAATTCATGTTTCTAATGTGCTGTGAGAGCCTCCGAGAAAACACTACATTTTATCATAATGCTGGCACCCCTACAATGCAAGGTGATCGATATTGATCGTCTGCTGATATGTTAAAGGTGGCAAAGTTAGCAATTGCAGCTGGGCAAATAGCAGATTTATCAGTTCCCTGGAAATGCCAAAAAATTGGGGGGAAATTATTTCAGGTTGACCTGAAAACAACCTTTTTTGAAATGTTTGGCAAATTGAAAAGTTTTTTAAAAAATGCTTTGGGCAGAACTAAATGCTTTCTTCTGCTTTCAAGCATTTTAAACTTTTTAGGTTTTTTTAAGTAAAGGAAATTTGGGGGGGAAAAGGCATTTTAAAAAAAATTCAAAATGTTTCATTTTAAAAATGTCAAAACAAAACATTTCAAATGTTTTTGAATTTCCTTTGAGTTTTTTCAACTGAACAAAATCAACATGGGTTTGCAAAATACTCCAGTGTTTCCTATCTGCATTTATCACCGAAAAAAGGTTTAGGTTGAAAAATTTCACCCAGCTTTACTAGAAAATTTTGATTATCATCAATGGAAATATTTTGTTCACTCATTTCTGTGTACAGTGAAATTGACGTTTACCGACATGTAGTGATAAAAATCTAGTCCTTCAAAGTCTACTTATAACTTCACCAAACTTAAACTGCTGGGGCTGAAATTTTCCATGCCTGTTGCCTGCTTTAGAATAAATATTTTGGAAAGTTTTAGTAAAAAATATGTCAGTTGTTTCCAAGAGCAAGATTCACAAATATAGGTTGGTTTGCTCATGTTTAAAAATTCTTGCAACCATTTCACTGAGAAGTTCTAGCACTCCCCTGCTTTGGAGTAGAGAACGTGAAATTCAGCAGTGGGTTGGCCCTGGTATCAGGAATGTGCCATTTAATTTTCCGGGGTGGGGGCGGGGCGGGGAAGGGGGGAGGATGGACACCTACCCAAATTTAGCCAAGTTACAGACCTTTGAAAAACCATTTTGCACATGCTCAGTAGAGATTTCTTAGAATTGGCAGCTAAACTCTCTGAAGATTGTCTTCAAGAAGCATGTTTCAGCTGAGGGAAGCAGGGGGGTGCTGTTGCAGTGGGCTCCACAATTCTCTCTCTCTTCTGTGCTGTAACACACCTGTTGGTGTCCAGGCAGCATGGAGGACAAAGCAGCCTGACTTGGATGCAGAGGGGACAAGAATAGGACCTGGTGGGGGGGTGGTTTCTGAAAGGAGGGCATTAGGCCAAGAAGCCAGCGGGGGAAGGACTGGAAGCAATTTCGGGGGGAGAAGGAAACTAGTGCTAGGAGTCAGTAGGGTAGGGGAAGAATGAGATTGGAGGAGAAGCTGTGGAGAGACCTAGGCTAGGAGACTGGGACTGGGATGAGGAGCTGGGTGTGTGTGAAGGAAGAGACAGGATAGGGACGGACTGGAGGGGGCAGAGGTGAAGGACTCAGGCTTGCGGGGAACGGGGCAGAAGGGTCTATAATCAGTAGAGCATGCTCCCCTCCAGAACCTGGAATGGAACTCAAAATTCCTGAGTCTCACCATTTCTCTGCTGCTGCCAGCAAATAACCGTGAAACCCACTGGCAAAGTGTTTCATCGCCCTCTAGTGCTGGTCCATAGGGAGGATGACAGTCTACTCTGCTATCGGTTACTCCATTAACTCAAGTGGCAGAACTGTGTGCAGTGGATTTAAAGGTTCCAGCCCTGCTGGTAACATAGGTGGGTATCAATATGGTGCGACATGATGGAATTTCTGGTGTTTCAGTTTGATTTTTAATAAAAAAAATCTCTGTTAAAATAATGTTAAGATTGCAAAGTCAAGCACCCAGAAGCTAGGAAATTGCCAGTATTAAGGCTGCCCGAGCAACCTGAATTTGGTTGATAGTCTTTTATGCACAGTCTTGCACTATTATTTCCACTGGACCCCTGCCTCATTCAGTGCACAGGGTGGATGGTGCTCAGGGAATGAGCAGCTGTTCAGTATTTTGTTTGGCTGTGATGGAGGGATAGACTCTGTCTCCAGGTGTCAATCTCCACCTTCCTAAAGTGACATCCTTGCATAGATAACAATACTCAAGACGTTTCCCAGTGGCTCTGTGTTCCCACAGGAAGGTATTGAAGATCTCCAGGGCCTCTGCTCCTGTCCTATGTAGCAGTGGGGAAGATTTCACTCCACAACAATATGCTTCCAGGAAAATCTGGAATTGCTGTGACCCCCTGCTCCTGGCCTCTGCCAGGTTCCTTCTAGCCTGAGGGATTCCGGTCGCTTTGTGTGCTCCATTTTTGCCACAGATTTAGTTCACTTCAGAGACTATAATTAAGGTCTGAATGTGTGGACGAGACGTCACACGACACAGGTCAGGGTTACAAAGGTTTAATACCCCTGCCACAGTACAAGCATCAGTTTCGAATGAGTGGATCAGCTACTGTTGCAGATGAAAGCCTTGGGTCTGTCACAGACCTTCTGCTGGCCCACCTGCTCACACCCATCTGTTTCCATGCAGGACACCAACCCTAAATGCTCAGTGGCCAGTGTAACCACCATGCCAGTGGAAATTCCAGTACAAAAATTTTAGCAGCTTAGTTGGCAGCTAGGTTTCAGAACAGAGCAGTGGAAATTCAGTCTAGCTAAAGGATTTTACTGGTTCCCATGGCTACTGGGTCCTATGGCTTCTGGTCCACCAGATGAATCCAAAAGAGGCCAGGAGAGCCTAAGAGATTCCAGTAGAATCTTTCCACAGATCTAAATATCCACTTGCTCCATTGTTGCCATCATACTGGGGTGAGTAGGAACCAGGTGAAAATGGTAAGTTATGCATCTTCTCTGCTTGAAACAAAATGAGGGTGGTAGAAAAGTGAATGGGCCCAACTGGGTACTTCAGTTCCAGGTTCTTGGGTTAATTCAATTCTCTCCGTTCGTTCCACTCCAGTGAATTCAGTCTGAGTGACGACGCCAGTTTAGAAGTAAAATAATGCAGCAATGACTCATGTTCAGTGCAGAATAGCCAGATTTACAAAAAGCAGGGATGCCCCCAACCCTTCTGATTATTCCCAAATCAAATCTTTTATCGTCTTTCAAACCACCACGTTCAACCAGAATGGGAGTGTCTAAAATTGCTTAGCATGGCCAACAAAACCTCATTTTTGGCCCCATCTGGAAAATCTAGAATTCTACCGAATCCTCCAGATGTAATATGAGAAAGGTATCTAAGTGATTAATAGCACTGCTGGGGCAGAGTTAAGGTTATGTGGAAGAATCTATCCTTAGCTTGTGATTTCCATGCTTTTTAATGTTTACAGGAGAGGTTTGTGGATGTGTTTAATGATACATCGTCTCCTGAATAGCTTTTAGCAAGCTTATCTGTAATGTAGCAAAGATTTTTTTGGGGGCAGGGGGTCTGATAATAAGCATGTTAGTTCCTGATTTTTCTCTGACACTGGTGTATATGAGGGTTAATTGGAGTTTCACCCTTGTAAAACTGAATTGGGCCTAGTACGTATTCACTTTGCCTACATTCCAGGCATTATGTCAGAATTGCTTCATTTTAAGTCATGTCCTTCCATTTTTCTATTCCATGAAGCCCTGATCTCTTTGTTCTATTTATCTTATGGCACTTTTATGCTTGACTGTTGACGTAACCACTCGCTGTGGCCGTCCACAAACTGTACTGAGCACACATACACAGAAGGCTCAACCTCGGTCACATAGCTACTCCATTCGTTTCCTAGAGGCTTGTTACTTGGACATGAGTCTGACAAACCGGAATGTCAGCCCAGGTTTATTGGCAGCGCGCCTCTGTTTTCTCTTTCTGTAAGAGGCCTTCACTTTCCCAAGCTTCTTGTCCCACTGGTAGTTTTTTAGAAAAACTCAGCAGGTCCCTGGAAGTTCACAAAGCCTTCTTCATTCATAAGCAAGCTGCTTGCGAGCCCCTGAACAGAATGGCTCTATCCGTGAAGTCTGATTGACCTTTGGGAACTGCGCACATGACAGAAAAAATAATAATAATAAAAAAGGGGGCAGAAAGTTTAAGGAAATAGACAAATCAAGAACAAGGGGCCCACCAGTGTGTTAGTAATGTGCTGAATGGGAGCGCTAAAGGTATAAATATCATGATGGGCCGTGTTTGCTTTGCCACAGCCCAGCAAAAAGAACCCCAGGGCTAGGCGCCGACGTGTCCTGCATCCTTAATGGCTTCTACATAAAAATTGTCATTTTCATTGTATGATTAAAATAAAGAGCAACGGCAAAAGAGACTCTCCCTTTCTCACACGTTTCTTTTAGTGAATTTGCTGCTGTTCTGAGAGGACAGACTGACAACCCTACAGACAGAGGTCCTCTGTCCGTAGAATAGGCGTGACACAAGCGAGTGTCTCTGCCACACACACAGCCTCCACCCCGAGCCACAGGGACCATCTCCAGGGGTGACAGGCCAGCTCGGCCTGTGGCCTTTGTAGTGAGAGTGCCAACCAGGGGACCAATTAGTGCCAGTTGGGAGGGTGGGTTTGGGGTGATCTGGACGCTGACCACTCAGAACTGGCCTGCCGCCACCGATTCATTTCACACGGGCCACCGAAAGTGAACAGATGCTAGCAAACCTCAGTCATTTGCTACCAAGAGCGTAAGGCATGTTAATATTGCCCTGCGCTGCATGGTCGACACAAGCAATTCCCATCTTCCAGATCTTCCATTCTTCGTTTCCAATCCTTTCTTCCCCCTTCCTCCTCCCAGCTCTCTGAGCCCTCCCCTCAGCAGGTTCCATGGTCCCCTTCTCCTCCACCTGTGACTTCCTGGTCCTCTGTCCCACCTCAGAGTCCCTCCCACCCCACCACCCCATTTCCAAGTGCCAATTCCTCTGCTCCTCTTCCTGTGTTGTCAACCCTCTCTGGAGGAAGACCACAATGCCTTTCTCTACTGCAGAATGTTCCTTCCTCCTGGACTCCTGCCCGCTTCATAATCAACCCAGGAAACTACAGACCAGTTAGTTTAACTTCTGTGCCAGGGAAAATAATGGAGCAAGTAATTAAGGAAATCATCTGAAAACACTTGGAAGGTGGTAAGGTGATAGGGAATAACCAGCATGGATTTGTAAAGAACAAATCATGTCAAACCAATCTGATAGCTTTCTTTGATAGGATAGCGAGTCTTGTGGATAAGGGAGAAGCGGTGGATGTGGTATACCTAGACTTTAGTAAGGCATTTGATACGGTCTCGCATGATATTCTTATCAATAAACTAGGGAAATACAACTTAGATGGGGCTACTATAAGGTGGGTGCACAACTGGCTGGATAACCCTACTCAGAGAGTAGTTATTAATGGTTCCCAATCCTGCTGGAAAGGTATAACGAGTGGTGTTCGGCAAGGGTCTGTTTTGGGACCGGCTCTGTTCAATATCTTCATCAAAGACTTGGATATTGGCATAGAAAGTACGCTTATTAAGTTTGCAGATGATACCAAACTGGGAGGGATTGCAACTGCTTTGGAGGATAGGGTCATAATTCAAAATGATCTGGACAAATTGGAGAAATGGTCAGAGGTAAACAGGATGAAGTTTAATAAGGACAAATGCAAAGTGCTCCACTTAGGTAGGAACAATCAGTTTCACACATACAGAATGGGAGGAGACTGTCTAGGAAGGAGCACAGCAGAAAGGGATCTAGGGGTTATAGTGGACCACAAGCTAAATATGAGTCAACAGTGTGATGCTGTTGCAAAAAAAGCAAACTTGATTCTGGGCTGCATTAACAGGTGTGTTGTGAGCAAGACACGAGAAGTCATTCTTCCGCTCTACTCTGCGCTGGTTAGGCCTCAACTGGAGTATTGTGTCCAGTTCTGGGCACCGCATTTCAAGAAAGATGTGGAGAAATTGGAGAGGGTCCAGAGAAGAGCAACAAGAATGATTAAGGGTCTACAGAACATGACCTATGAAGGAAGGCTGAAGGAATTGGGTTTGTTTAGTTTGGAAAAGAGAAGACTGAGAGGGGACATGATAGCAGTCTTCAGGTATCTAAAAGGGTGTCATAAGGAGGAGGGAGAAAACTTGTTCATCTTTGCCTCTAAGGACAGAACAAGAAGCAATGGGCTTAAACTGCAGCAAGGGAGGTTTAGGTTGGACATTAGGAGAAAGTTCCTAACTGTCAGGGTGGTTAAACACTGGAATAAACTGCCCAGGGAGGTTGTGGAATCTCCATCTCTGGAGATATTTAAGAGTAGGTTAGATAAATGTCTATCAGGGATGGTCTAGACAGTATTTGGTCCTGCCATGAGGGCAGGGGGCTGGACTCGATGACCTCTCGAGTTCCCTTCCAGCCCTAGAATCTATGAATCTATGAACCTGCCCTATCTCCCCTCCTTCATTATGTCCCATGCCCAATTTCTGTGCTCAATGCTTTTTCCTTCACCCTTCTAGATACTCCTTCTTCCAACACACGCTGCCTCTGCCCACCCCTACCTAGGGTGGAGCTCACAGCTTTGTGTTCTCCTGGGCAACAGCTTGTGACACCACTATTTCCTTAACATTGCGGCGCCTGTGATGACAGCAGCTGCAGCAGAACTGAGGTCTGAACGGTCAGGTGCTGTGAACTTGGGAGCAAATCCAGCGTAATTACTGATCACATTGCCTGGGGAAGCTGGATGCACGGGGTGGAGCCGGATGCTTTGCTGAGGGTATGTAAGAAAGGCAGGCAGTGAGAGGAGCCAGACCATTAGCACTGAGATAGGAGGCATCAAGCATGAACCAACGGAGCTCACAGATTCAGCCTACAACTGCTGTGCGCTGCAGAAATGCTGTACTTGATGCACCTGGTGTGATCCAATGTGAACATTCCTAAGAGATACTACGTACATCAGTGAGACTGTCTGCCTCCCATGAGTTTCACATTTAGGCCTAGAGGTTCCGATCCAGGGTGACTTGGCCCAGGTCTACACTAACCCCCCCTGTCGAACTAAGATACGCAACTTCAGCTACGTTAATAACGTAGCTGAAGTCGAAGTACCTTAGTTCGAACTTACCTGTGGTCCAGACACGGCGCGCAGGCTCCCCCATCGACTCCGCCTACTCCACTCGTCGAGCTGGATTACCAGCGTCGACGGGGGAGCACTTCCTGGTTCGATTTATCGCGTCTTGACAAGACGCGATAAATCGAACCCAGAACATCGATCCCGCGCCTCCGACGCGACGGGTAAGTATAGACCTACCCTTGGAGATGAATCTAAAGTGAATTATAAAAAAGACATTATAATAAAAACACAAACACAACTCCTTGGAAAAATAGAATCTCAGGGTTGGAAGGGACCTTAGAAGGTCATCTAGTCCAACCCCCTGCTCAAAGCAGGACCAATCCCCAATTTTTGCCCCAGATCCCTAAATGGCCCCCTCAAGGATTGAACTCACAACCCTGGGTTTAGCAGGCCAATGCTCAAACCACTGAGCTATCCCTCCCCCCTGTGCATGATAATAGGCATGCATGAAATGATTAGAGATGGTTGTAAATTTTCCATCAAAATTTTTTTGATGGAAAATGGCTTTTCAGCAACACAGATGTTTTCCCAGCCAAAAAAAAAAAATCCATTGTGATTGAAAATCTTCAGGTTTTGCCCCAAAGCAGAAAATGCTTTGGTTATCATCAGTAAAACCCTTTGTTTTTTCAATAAAAAATTGAAAAATGTCAAAGGAAACTTTTAACAAAAATGAAAACATTTTTGTTTTGTCAATTGACTGTAGGGGGGCAAAATCATTTCCTAACTAACTGGAGTTGGTACCCTTGGTAAGATTGGTAAGATGGTCTGGGGAGATTGAACCTGGAACCTCTGGATTGAAGAAGCATGCGCTGCTACAGAGTCAGCTAAATGAACAGAGATAGTAGTTTAAGGGCAGAAGCAGACTCATAAAGCTTTCAACATGAGCTAGCCGTGGATTGCACATGGAGCCTGCAGCTTCACAAGGGATCACTCAATGGTCTCTAATGGCAATGGGAACATGGAGAGGTAGCCAAACTATAGTACGTAGTGAGTCCAAGCTTGCAGGGAAGAGATAAAAGGAACAAAAACATCAGTTAATACCTGATAAAAAAGGTTATGGAGAATGAGTAGGCTTCTTAGAGCTATGTCTAGGGGGACAGGACCGGGAGAGAAAGTAGGATGATGGATAAATGAAGAGGCAATGAAAGTGATGCAGTCTTGTCAGGGTTCCCTCCCCACTCTAAACTCTAGGGTAAAGATGTGGGGACCCGCATGAAGAGCTCCTAAGCTTATTTCTACCAGCTTAGGTTAAAACCCCCAAGGTACAAAATTCCCTGCACCCTGAGAAATGCTTCTCTCACTGCCACCATCAAGTGTTTTAAACAGGAATCCAGGAAAGGAAAACACTTGAAGTTCCCTCCCCCCCCAATACCCTCTCAAGCCCGTACCCCCCTTTCCTGGGAAGCTTGAGAATAATCTCCTAACCAATTGGTTATACAGTGATCTAAAAACCCACCCCCTGGGTTTTAAAAACCATAGAAAACAGTCAGCTTCTTAAAAGAAGGATTTTATTAAAACAAAGAAGGTAAAATCATCTCTGTAAAATCAGGATGGTAACTATTTTACAGGGTACTCAATTTCCAAACTCAGAGGGATTCCCCCTCTGAACAAAACCTTAAAGTTACAGAAAAAAAAGGAATACCCCCTCCCTCTAACACAGGGAACGTACCAAGCAAAAATAAACAGAAATCTACTCACAGTGCTGACTACACTTACTTTAGAAAAGTGAGGATTTGATGAAAAGATGACTGGTTCCTTCTGACTCCAAGATCACTCTGAGTCTGACAAAGACCCACACACAAAGCTTTCCCCCTCCCAAGATTTGAAAGTATCTTGTCCCCTTATTGGTCAGATGCCGGCCAGGTCAGGTGTCGGTCTGGTTACCTGCATTTCTTAACCCTTTACTGGTAAGAGGATTGTATCTGCATCAGACCCTCTCCCCCTTCCCTTTATATTTATGACAAGTCTCAACAATGGTTGTAATAGTGAACTCCACTTTACCATCTCTCTTTAATATAAAGAATTCTGGGTAATTAGGAAACAAAGAAGACCACCAATGAAAGCTAGGATTTCCCTTTGTTTGCTCCCCACAGAAGGGCATTCCCAGCTGGCTGTGTGGGCCATGACACAGGCGGTCTCTGCTATTTTTAAGCACATGTGTTATTCCTGTGGGTGAGCTTCCACATGCTCTGTGTTCTGTTCCTGATTTGGGATCTGAAGTCGTTATGGGAAAACAATGTTTGGAAGCTCTGCGATTCGCCTTTCAGTCAAGTCAGAAGAGCCCCCAAGGAGCCATTTGCAGCAGTTGTTCATGAACTGAGTGAGAGCGCAGGTACCCTAAGCGAGGCAGGGAATGCCACTGGCTCCCTAAAGCATGGAGCAAACAGCTGGGACAGCACCAGATCACTGTTTATTTGAGTAAATAATTGGAATGTCCAGTATTTAAATAATGCATGAGGACGCCGTTGTCAGACGGCACCCAGCCAATCGCTGTACAGAAAACAAAGCAGTAATCTAGTCCTAACTACCCAGCTCCCACTTCCACTGAAGTCATGGTCCATTTATTCCTGTTGATTTCCCTGCAATCCGATGGCCCAGTGGCTTTCCGCACCACTCTCCCTGCTCGGTTAAGTGCTAGCTTGGTTTGTGTGTTCGTGGGTGGTGATGCCCACTTACTAGTAGCTAACAGGATTTTCTACCAGAGGCCAGTGTTTTGGAAACCAAACCCCCCAAGTGTCAGGGTCCGGCCGCCAGTGTGAGTGATTTATATAATAACTGTGTCTGCACACACAGAGGGGCTGATGGAGAAGGGGGGAGCCCTCATCCCCATAGTATCTGAGCCCCTCTCTCATGTGTATATCCTCACAACACCCCGGCAAGGAAGCTCCACCCTTCACAGATGCCCTGACAGACCTTGCCTAAGATCACCCAGGGGTCTACAGCAGAGCACAGGTTTTCCAAGTCAGTGCCTGAACTACTGGACCCTCCTTCCATGCTCATGGCCCATGCTTTTGGGTCCACAGGCTCTGGATTCAATCCCTGCAGGAGACCCAGACAGGAGTGTTGATACAAGTCCACTTGATCTGGGTCTAAGCACATGAGACTCTGCAGCTGGAGCTTAAGGACCAGATCCATTAGCTTGTGGGCAGTAGCAGGCTGGTGAAGATCTTTTTAATGAGGTCCAGCCATTAGAGGAGGACGAAGACCCACACTGGGTTAATGTTGGCGATAAGGTTGCCAACCCTTGTCCTGGATTGTCCTGGAATCTCCAGGAATTAAAGGTTAATCTTTTTAATTAAAGATGATGCCATGTGATGAAACCTCCAGGAATCCATCCAACCAAAATTGGCAACCCTAGTTGGCTGCATTTAGAAGCCAATTTGAGATGGGAGAGAGAGAGAAATGTTTCCCGATCAAGATTCATATGCTTGGGATGGCTGAGCCAGTTTGGAAATAAACCCTGAATCTCACCCCAAAGGTGGTTGTGAACCCAAACCACATTTGGAGTTGACTTTTGGTTTCCCCTTGCGCATGGCTCTGTGCCTCCCTGCTGGCAGAGGAAGTGCTGAAATACAGAAAGGAAGGCTGTTCTCATGAGACATCTGATGGGAGCAGCAGCAACCTAGAGAGGAAACCCATCCTTGTGCAATTTCAAGCCCACTTGCCTAGAGGTTCCACGTAGGCCCCGTCCTGCTCCCATGAAGTCAACAGAAATTTTACTGCTTGATTTCAGTGCCTGCAGGATTTAACCCGCAGAGCCTGATCCTGCAAACCCTCCCGTGTGTGAGTAATGGATGTCAATAGGAATACTTGTGTGAGTAAGGAACAAGTGGGAAGAATGGGCTCACAGTTCTGATACCCATCCAGGGCTTGGCTTTGATGTGATTTACACTGCTACAACCCCAGTGACTTCATTGGCTTTACTCCTCATTGACACCTGGTAGAAACCAGACACAGGCTCCCATACTCTTGGATGTTCACCGACCTGTTCTGAAATGTTGAACGTTGTGCCCACGCTTTCTCTCCTGTTCTCTTTCCTTGGAGATGTCTCCATCGACTTGAACAAAAAATGTCCGTAGGCTCCTGAGTTTCTTTAATGAAGGAGAGCTTCCATTGCATTGGATTTCCCAAGCTCTTGCACCTTGGGGAGCCTGCCTATCATTTATCATGATCAGTGAAGGTTTTGTGAATCATCCGGTATAGACCTCACTCAGTTTGGTGCGTTCCACAATGGTAATCAATATTCACCTCCAAAGAAAACTCCGCAAATGGATCTGAGGCCTGAATAACTGAGACCTGAAGGTTAAGGACTTGGGTTACATGACAGAGGTTTTTAAATGAGAACGAGAGAGGAAGTTAAATTCTCTGCAGGGAAGAAAGGCCGGTGGCACCAAAAATAGATGAAATCGCTGCACTGGGAAGTAAGGTCCTGCCACTAGAGATGCAACGAAGGATTTCACATTAACCATTTTTCGTGGATTTTAGGTGGGGGAGCAGAATTGGGCTTAAAATGAAAACTCGGGGTATGGCTAGCGTGTGAGCTGAGGGTGTAGTTTCCAGCTCGAGAAGACGTACCTGCCCTAGCTCACATCGAGCTAGTCACTAAAATAGAGCATATCTGTGGCAGTGTAAGGGGCTACCTGCTCCTAGTATGTGTCTAGCACCTCCTGCCACCCATGCTTGGTCAGCGCTAGCACAGGTATGCCTCCTCAAGCTGGGAATCACACCCCGGACGTGAAGTGCAGAAATGCCCTCAGGTGCATTCTAAATTATGGAACCATCAGTGCTGTCTTGTACTCCATTTTGGGGCAGTTCGGAGACATTTCGTCTAGTAGAAGGCAGTGGTACATGTACCCAAACCTTCCATTTCCCTACACATATACCCCAAGAGATAAATGTACATGCACATCAACTGATACACAGACGCAGATCTTCCATGCAATGTTGTGTAGCATCCAACCTCTGAGGGGGAGTCCAAATTCCAGAGAAAGTACTAATGTGAGCTTGGAAGGGTCTTGTTTATGAGAGCAGAATGACGACATTGTGCCTATATGGTGTGTGGAAGAGAAGCTTCGGGGTCGATCTTCTTTACAGTGTAAAAGTACAGGAAGCTCTTTGAGTTCAATCACACATTCTGCGTGGAAGTCCTCAGTATATGTAAACCCTCCCTCTCTAAAGTGCCTTGTGCTGGCTGCTTTTCCTATTTGTTGAGATAGGTCTTGCTATGGCAAAGGGGGAAGCTTCCTTGAAATAGGTCTTGCTAAGAAAGACTTCTGTGAAATGGTCTCCCTGCAAAGCTAACACATGGGCCTTCTTCATCTTGACTCAGACGTTATGAGCCATATTTTTAAGCTTTCATTAGACACTTTGGTCTGTAGATATATTTTTGTAATTCAGCTTCCTGTCTTTCCAATGGTCTCATTGTATTTTCTCACTCCTCATATGAATTTAACCATAGCGTCCTTTGATGTGAAGTTTATTCCAGTCTGATATTGTGGAAACATTTGGATTGAAATGCTAGGTGTTTTCACAGCTTCTATTAATTCCCGAATTAAATAGAAATCTGGGTGGATTTTGCTGAGATGAATTGTTGACGGTCATCAGACCCTTAACACCATTCCTCTTGTGTTGAATAGTAACTCATGGTCAAATCCTAGTCTTATTCAAGTCTATGGCAAAAATCTCCTGGCCTTCAGGGGGAGTAGAACTTGGCCCTTAGGTTTCCTTCTATGAATTAAATACTAACGTCCCATTACACCTAGTTTGTGACAATACTAAATATCTGAGCTTTTGTCTGCATATCAAATTTCAACTTTATGGGTGACTAGATGGCTCAAGGGGTTGTCAATGGAATACATAGTGCAGTCCAGGCTGGTAGTGACCAAAAGCACTACCATCTCATGACTGTAGAGTAGGCCAAATGAGATGAGTTTGTGGTCCCAGTCCAGTTCCTAGAAGACAAGTGTCCACATCCCAAAAAAGCATCATCACAACGGCTGTATTGCTCACAGTTCTCAGCCAAGATGCCAGTTACTAAACGGGCCATAGAGGTGAAGCTAGCTTCTCTAGCCTAGAGACAGTCCCTCCAGGCCAGGGTTGAGTCACACTTGCAGTCTTTGAGGAGCTGGCATTTCTTATGCTAAGTCCTTTCTGTGAGTAAGCGGAAGACTTTGGTCTCCAGGACTGTCAATCTAGTAACTTTCACCAGCATTAAAACATCACAAGAAAATCACCTTGCAGACCCCAAGGGACATATTCAAGGTCGCACAGCAAGTCAGTGGAAGCAGCAGGAACTGAAACGGAGAAGACCTAATGCACATTCCCCTAGTCTAATACTCCCTCTCTAGCCTTCTCTCTGCCATTGCTAACACCTCCTCAGCTCCACCATGTTCCAAGTGGGAAACCCAGTGTCGATGGGCTGTTGGCTGCTGCTGTTGATGAGACCTGCTCTGAGCAAGGTTATATGACATAGGTCTTAAACCACTGGTCAAATGGTCTAAACAAGAGCTCCTACCATTTCTTGCACTGCTGGGCTAAGCTGCTGTCAGAAATGCTGGGCAATGTTCCAGGGGCAGGACTAGGTGACCTCTGGAGATCCCTTCCAGCCCTACATTTGTATGATCCTACATTTTCAGAATTCCCTGACTTTCTGTGTATTTGAACTTGTTCTCTTACTGTCATGATGTTTTTGTGGAGATTTCCTCTCTCTCTGATGCCCAGAAATGTAAACTCTCCTTGGCTGGAGAGAGGAAACATCTTCCTCTCCATCTTACACCGTATGTTTCCAGTTTAGCCTTTCCCAGCTGGGCATCAGCTACATTCTCAATCTAGTTATAGAATCAATCCTGTTTTCATGTTCAGCTATGCAATTAATAAGAGAGACACAATGTGTCCCCATTCACCTGGAACTATTTAATTTCAATTCTCAATGGCTTCTTGAGAAGAGGCCATATGCTGCCCTTCATGCAGATCAATGGTACTTCCTCATGCAGATCACGGGCAGCAGTATATATGAAAAAGCAAATGGACTTTTAATCAAAGGATAGAATTGTAGGCATGAGGGACAGAGGGCCTGGTCCAAACCCAGTGGGAGTCTTTCCACTGACTTCCGTGGGTCCTAGGACTTTTCTGAATTAATTCCATGTTCAGTGCAGGTGAGAGTCCCACTGTAATTTCCCCTTCTTGCTCTGTCTCTGTCCCCCTTGGGAAATGGTGGATAATGCATGCTTCTGTGCTGACCTACAGCTAATGTAAACACCAGCTACAGAGTCACCAGAGCCTCTCTCCCAGCCAACCATGTTCTGGCTGCCAGGTTAGACATCTTGCATCCCACTCGCAAAGGATCTTGGTTGAATTGTGGGGAATGTTCATTTGGGTGGTTTCCTTGAGCTTTGGTGCCTTCCTGTTCTCGCCCTGGCCCCTTTCTCTGGGCTTCCTCATTGGGTGAGGCAGAATGGTCTTAACCCATACAAAGTGGAAAGAAGTAAGGGCTTTGTGCACAAGCTATACTCTGTGGCTGTCTGGGCTCAGCAGAAAGGTGAGCTGATTAGCATTGTGGAAGACATCTAGATACGGACTGAAAGACATTATGGAAAGAAGTAATTGAAAATTTTCAAATGAAACTTTTTCTTTGAAAAATGCCTATTTTAAATTCTGGTTTCCATATTTTTCATTTTTTTATCTTCACTTTTCGGTTTTCCTTCTTTGATTTCTACCCCCCCGCCCCTTTCCCTTTTCTCCTCCTCTTCTACCTGGCCCCCTTTTCAGCAGCAAACAGAGAAAAGGGAGGGAAAAGGAAAAAAAGAGACACCGACCAATGAACATTTTTTGAAACAATTTTCAGTTTAAAATTCAACAAACATTTTCCAAAAAAGTTATTTTCAAAAACTGGGAAATGAAAATATTTTCAAAAATTCCAGGAAATGTTTGCTTTTGGCCTATGACCAACTATCCTTTTACAGAATAGCACATCTTTGGACTCTCTACTTTCCTCCCTGAGTTCCCTCACCCCGTTCTTTCACTGGGGAGCCTGTTGCAGGTACCTGGTTTGGGTAACAGCTGAGTTGTATTTTTTTCGATCATTAGAAACCTTTCCCAAGGGGTTCCTGCATGGCTCATTGAATCCTGGTGCATCTCTGCTGGATGCAGGATAAGCTGGAAGATGTACAGCTACTGGTAGCCAGACCATAAATATATTAACGGTTCTTTCCATCTATCATTTCACACAGTCATTTTCTGCTAGTTGTGGTTGGAAAAATTAAGTCCTTATAATTTACAGAGTCAACACGTCTCACAGAATAATTTTTGACTTAGTTGAAGCGCATTGCATAGCTTCTTAGTGTATTTGCCTAGCATAAGGAGGATTTGTAAATTGCACAGATTCTGCTGCCCCAAGGCAATCCAGGTGACTGGGCAGTGGGTGAGGTTATGCAGGGATGGAAAATACTTATGCTAGCGGCGCATTGACGTTTATCATCCGGTGGTCCACTCGGGAAGATGGACATCCACTCACAGACCCATCTTCTCTTCCAACCTCCCAGAGACCCACTGCACCGTGTGTACAATATTTCATTCTGGAGGCCACCAGAGAGGACTCCATTGATCTCTAGGGTCCGCTGATCACAATCGGAGATGCCACCGTCTTTCGTGATCTTGTATCAACATGGGATTGAACACGCTATTATGCAGAGCTCTGCTGCCATGACATCATACATCAGGGATACGGTTTGAGCCTTGAAATTCAACTACCTGAAAGGGGGTTCCAAAGAGGCTGGATCTAGACTGTTTTCACTGGTAGAAGATGACAGAACAAGGAGTAATGGTCTCAAGTTGCAGAGGGGGAGGTTTAGGTTGGATATTAGGAAAAACATTTTCACTAGTAGGGTGGTGAAGCACTGGAATGGGTTACCTAGGGAGGTGGTGGAATCTCCTTCCTTAGAGGTTTTTAAGGCCCGGCTTGACAAAGCCCAGGCTGGGATGATTTAGTTGGGGTTGGTCCTGCTTTGAGCAGGGGGTTGGACTAGATGACCTCCTGAGGTCCCTTCCAACCCTGAGATTCTATGATTCTATGATTTGAAATGGGATTTGAGGGTCATGTTAATGCATCTTGCATCCCTAGGAATTCTCTTGGCATTTTTAATATGTAGAAAACAACCATGATGATTACAACTGGCTGAAATTTTTCAAATTTTGATGAAATTCCAAAATTGAAATTTCCAAGTTAAAAGGGGGAAATTTTGATAAAACTTTCATGAAATATTTTTCCTAGTTTTTTTTTTTAACCAGCTCCCATAATATTACATCTATGTGGCACCTGTCAACAAAGATCTCAAAGTACTTCGTAAAGGGATTGTATAAACTATGGGCCAAATTCTGGGGATCACTTTGCTACTGAAAAGCAGCCACCTCTGGTGTGGAATTGGTCAACAGTGCACAGCAACACTAAACATTTTATGAAAATAAAGGGCCCGATTCTGTGTGATGCAGCACATCCACAATTCCCAGTGAATTCAAATGGGGATTGGACTGTGTGGCAGGGCACAGCCCTACTCTTTCTACACAGACTATTCAGAGATCTTTGGGTGCTAAACACCACCATGTAGTTTACCACATTTGTTCCTCTGCTGAGGAGCGGGATGAGAGCTCTGCCGAGGAGCGGAATGAGAGCTCTGCACCTAGAAATTCTTCCCAAGCACATACTTTCTTTCCCTCCTACCCTCTGTGCTAGTGTACTAATTAGATCTTTAGTCCTCCCCAGTCCATTCTAATCTGCTAATTAGGCACAGTCCGGGCTGCCCTGGGGGGAATTAATTGGTATTTAAGTGATCAGAGTGCTGGTTCAACTATTGATTCCCAGCACTCTGTCACAGGACCAAAATAAAAGAATCTAGTACCTATTTAAAGTACACTGAAGCTTTTTAGCTTGTTTGTTTTTTTAACTAGCCAAAAACGTATCATTCAGCCTGGAATTTAGCAAAGCACCAGTGTTAATAATAACACTGGTCTTGCTGAATGTATAAAATGACAAGTTGTCAGGAGTTTTAAGTCTCCAGTAAGACTGTTCCTCCATGTCAGAGCACCCGATCAATACTTACTTTAGGAGAATTATGCCACATACTGATTGATTCATCAACACTTTCTATATTATTTGCTGTAGGTCTCCCATCCAAATAGAGGCCCCGCCCAGAGCACACCCGAAGGGGGCAGCAAATGTAGATTGCTTTGTCCCAATAAGACGATAGGAGGAGAGGAATTTAGGAAGAAAGAATAGGATTGCCCAAATTGGAATCTGGACAAAACCCAGGGGTTACTAATCTGCCTACTGTTATGAAAAGTGTCCTGGGATCTTTAATGACCATAAGCAATCAGGAGCTCTTATCTGAATGGTGGTTTTTGCTTACAAAATTGTTTTGCATTACCAAGCATTTTTCAACGCTTCTCTGCCATGTGAATCCTTTTGGGAAGCCAGGCTTTGAATGGTCTGCCCTCACCTGGTGGAATTACCCCAGCTGTCTGGGAATAAATAGCAGACCCATTGCTGGGGGATTCCCCAGATGATGAGAGGTAGGAACCCTAAAATGTGGTAGCTGATGCAGTCCATCCCTCATAGTTCTCTGTTGGCTTTTGGCAGGGGTTCTGCACACATCTGCTCTAATATTAACCTTCCTATCTCTCTCGCTCCCTCCCTCTCCTGGACAATCGGAAGAAATGTAAGGTCATGAACCTATCTGCAAGCTTCTCTCCCTGCTTCTTGTGTGGTTTTTCCTTTGCCCTTTCTGCTTCCTCAGTGGCACCTCACTCAGCCCCCTCGTGCTGCCTTAAAACGAGGAACAGCAGAAGGGGGGGGAAAGTCTGACAATTAGAAACATACTCGGAGATTTCCTGCTTCCAATTTCTGTTGCAAAAGAGCTGTTGTTCCTGGGCTAAAAGGGAGGGAAGCAAGAGGAAATTAATGAGCTTGGCAAATCGTGGACAAATTGAATAAAATACTGGGCCAAATTCACCCTTGGAGTCACTCCTTTGAACTCAGCAGAGGGATGCCTTTGGGTCTGTATTTTGAACTTTCTCCCCAGGTTAGAACTGTATGAGGTTTTGTTTGCTTTTTTTTTTTTTTTTTACACCAATCATGTCTTTGGTATATGCTACAGAAATTACTTTATTCGTCCATTATTACTAATTATTATTTCATGTGTATAGTAAATATCTGTTCGGGGCAGTGTGTTCTAGTAGGTAGTGCGGTGCACTGGGAGTCAGGAGGTCTATTCCTGTCTGTGCCACTGGGCGGCTGGGGGACCCTAGGTACATTACTTCACCTGACTGCGCCTCAGTTTCCCCTTTGTCTGAGGACAGGATCATAGTAACCACCTCATCCGCCAGCTCTTTGGCTCTGAAATATTTTTGTTGAGAAACAGTCATGAAAGTGCACAAGGCTGCATCTGCGCTCTGCAAGCATGACCTCGGTTGGGTCCATCAGTGGAGGGGAGACCTCCAGGGAAAGCCCTCGCTACTGCAGGAAATGGTGTCAGTGATTCAATAGGTGGCGCTCTTCCCTGTGAATTAGTACAGATTCTGTGGCAGAGCTCGGCTGGGTTGAGGCACTGGAAACAGCTCAGGTTTAAAATGCATAGAAAAACAAAAGGGCCCGAGCTCCAGCTCTGAAGATGCCACCACACCTTCTATCCAACCATTGGGAGCTCAGCCCCTTCCTGTAGAGACACATGGTCATCTGGGCACTCCAAAAACTCTCCAGCGGGGGGGGTCATCCTTTTATAGGCGCCTGGGCCCAGAGCTGTCCTGACAATGCTGTGAGGAGGCACTGTGCTACTTGGGGGTCTGTCTTTTGCATAAGACATAAAACCAAGATACTGGACCTGTTCCTCAGCCAGTGTAAATCAGCAATCTATAGCTCCATTGAAGCCAATGGAGCTCTGCTGAGTTACACTAGGGAGGACTTGGCTCATGGACCCTGTACTGAATTACATCTGCCGAGTTACAGTTACTGTGTGAGTAACTGATCCTTCTCCTGCAGGGAACTGAAAACAAAAGTCACTTTGGGGCAACCTGGAACCAACATTTGTGGAATTTTAAGGTGAAGCAAAAACATCAAAAAGATTTCATCCGGTTTGAAGGAAACATTTTGTTTTGTTTCTGAGGTGTTCACCTTTTATATTCTGTGACTAGAACTGACGTAGAATTTGAAGGGGAAAATTGTTTCAAATTGACAAGTTGAAACGTTTGATTTAGAAACGTTGAAACGAAAGATTTTGAGATGCGGGGATTATTTTCCATTTTGGGGGAGGAGTGTTCTTGGCTGAAACAATTCAGCAAATTCAACACAAAATCACAAAACGTTTTGATTGACCCAAATCTGCATATAATTTATTTATTGTTTTGGTTTACAAAAAATTTCACCCGGCTCTAATTACAGCCACTGTGAACTGGAAGAATTCCAACCCCAGCAATTGCCTGCTGCCCTTCTACCTGCCCCTGCATTTCAACTGGAGACATTATCCCTCTTCATTTCCTGCTCAAAATATCTTGTCACGTAGTAGTTGCGGCTCCATTCCACCCCAGGTTTTGCGGCAAAGTGAGCCCTATGCTCAGAGAACTGGATTGTGACTTGGACTAGACATCCACACGAGAGAAAAAAGAGGGCAAAGAACGTCTATAGCCTTTGGCTCTGGGTTCTCAGTGGGCCTACAAGCCTGTTTCCTCCCTCCTGATAAAAAGTGGGCAGGGAATGGGCACAGGTTTGGCTCCACCCTCTTCCCTTCCCCGTACAGTTGCTGGCTGGAGCAGCACAGCTATTGCAGGATGTGCGGTAATTTGCCACTGATATAAGCCACTGACGGGGCAGTGCCCTCCTTCCCATTCTGAGCAGTGATCACTGCGCTGAGCTGTCTTCTTAAGCCTGGTTTGTACAGTCCGGCATCAGGACAATAGCCTGGTTTGGTGGAGCTGTATGTCTGGGTTCCACTTGGGAATCTGTCCAGAAATTGGTGGCACAAGTGTTTTACAAATTAAATACATGATTTCCCACGCTGTAAAGTGAACGGCAAGTACCCAGGTCTGCAGGCCTATAGGAGGAGTGTCCTGTGCTTGAAATAAAAACTAGACAAGCCAGTGTCTCTCACAGGCACACAGACCCTGGGCCCCTGTCTCTGCTCTGCAGATTTGTCACATCTCTTAAACTAAGCCGGGTCAGTACTTGTATCCACCCACTCCAACAAATCCCAGATCACTGAAGGAAATGGTGGTGGGGGTTCAGTAGGGTCAGAATGGAACTCATGCCCCCTCCCCCCGCCCCAAGGTATCAGGGGCACCGCATTGACTTTATAGATGGCACTGTGAGCAGCAGTGTCCCGGGTGCTTGGAGACGTGAAGGATTCCATGGCATTTCCCCATGCAGCTGCAGAGAAGCCCAGTGGACAGCAGTCTACAGAAGAGGAGATGCTGTTATGTGCACCCAGAGCTCAGGGCTTTGCAGAAGCCAGAGCACTAGCGATGCACAAAGGCCACCAGCCTGTCAGGAAAGGGGCTCAGCTTTCAGGGGAAGATATGCTCAGGCTGGAAGGAGCTGTCTGACTGCACCTACCATCCCTGGGAAGCATGTAAAGATGCCCAAAGCAGCACACCGAGAGAGGAGGTGGAGACATAGTGAACCAATTAGCAGTGGATATCAGCTATTATAATAATAATACCTCAGGCTCTTACAGCGTTTGTCATCCATAGATCTTAAAGTGCTTTGCAAAGGAGGTCAGGAGGTGTATCCCCCTCTTCCAGAAGGGGAAACTGAGGCATGAGTAGGTGAAGTGACTTGCCCAACAACATCCAGCAGGCTTGTGGCAGAGGCAGGAACATTTCCAAACCTTCATGCACTTTACCTTTTTGCAACTCACGTGGTGCTTCACAGATATATTTTTTTAAATGTTTCTGAATGAGGATAATTTAACAACCTTAACTTCAAGTTCATGGACTCATAGGATGAAATTCTGACCCCAGTGAAGTAAATGACAAAACTTCAAATGGGGCCAGGATTTCACCCATAGATTTTAAGGCCAGAAGGACTGTTCTGAACTAGTCTATGATGATCATTGAGGCCACAGAACCTCACCCAGTGATTCCTGAATCAAGCCCATAACGTCTGACTGAGCTGGAGCAGGTCTTTAAAAGGATCCCCAGTCTTGTAAGTGGAGCTGGTGGAAATTAGCGCATCGACTTCCATAGAACTGTAAGCAGAGTCAGAATGGGCTCTTCCCTGACATCTGGTGGTGAGCTGTGGAAAAGGACTTCAGGGGCTGATCTCGTTTGCATGGGCACACCCACCATGCCTAGCATGATGGGACTGCTTGCCCAAATGGTCACTTTGTCTGCTGTGGGATCCCCAGTCTCTCTGTTATTGGGGCAGGACAAATAAAGTGTTGTTATCCTGGTTATGTGAATCAAGGACAGTAGAACTGTACTTGGCATTTTATGATGGAGGGACTTGCCCTCAATTAAGTAGACTTGCTAGGCAAGGGACATGGGTTCCAATTCCCAGTGAATGGAGAGAGGCTGGGGATAGGCATTTGTATGTGGTAGTATGGGCCCCCTCTGAGGGCCCCAAACACCACTTTAACCCCGCCTTCTCTCCACTGTGTAATAACAGAGCTAATTTTGACTCTATTAGGAGTCTTGTTATATGCTGCAGAGCTGAAATCACTGATACCTAGGTCTAAGCATTAGGTCTACTTTGGGCTAGTGGTGCATCAGCACCGAGACTCTCCTACTACCACCTGAAATCACTCAAGAGCTGAAGTTACTGAGAGCTGTGTTAAGTAGTGTGTGGGGTGGTGCGTGGGGCTGAAGATATATTGATGAGTGGCTAGCAGGATGGCTGGCGGAGAGGAGCAGTTCGTGGTGAAGGCTGCAGCAGAACCCCACAGAGAGGCATGGCAATCGGCCATCGACATGAGCAGCGGAGCATGTAAGGTGCCCCCATACCTCCCCGCCTTTCCACCCCAGGCTGGGAGGTAAACTCTGCAGATGAACTTCTGAACTCTGGAGAGAGCTGCACTGACTAAGGACAGAAACTGTGGGAGGGGCGACTTTGGGTTGCTAGACTCAAGAACCACTCGGGGGCTGCACTGACCAGGGACAGAAACTGGGGGAGGGGTGACTTTTGGGTTGCCGGACTCAAGAACCAAAGGGAAAGGACACGGCCTAATCTGCTTGCGGGTGGGTCTTCTGGTTCATGGTTTGTGTTTATGAACCCTAGTTGTGGTGTTTTCCCAATTTAATGCTGAGTTGTTTACCTCATGTTATTAAAGATTTTTGCTACACCGAGACTCTGCTTGCGAGAGGGGAAGTATTGCCTTTTTGAGGCGCCCAGGGGTGTGTGTGTAATTTTCCCAGGTCACTGGGTGGTGGCTCCAACCGGTTTTGCATTGTATTGTTGAGAGGGATCCCCTATGTACTGAACCCGGCCCTTGCTGCTATCAACTTGGCCTGGCAGAAGGGTTACAGAACTATTCAATTTACACGAAAGGAAGATCTACCCATGTAGGTTGTTTTTTTTCTTCAGGTGTGTGTGTGTGCATGCGTACGTACGTGTACACTGGGAGTGAGGAAGATATATTGACATAGCAACCGTGAGCACGGATGGGAGGAACTGCGTTGGGGTGGATGTGTGTGGATCCATATGCATTCCTCAGAACAACACTGCAAGGAATGCTGGTAAGTACTCATCATGGATGACAACATGCAGATTTCCCTCTAATAGCATGGAACAATCCTGCTTCCTTGGAGCTGACTGCATTTATGAGCTCATTGCCTTATGATCCAGTAGCTGTAGCAACTTCAGACCGTGACAGGGCTAACAGAATAGGCTCACAGAGGGTAGAAATCTGAGTCTCTAACCCTTGACCCTCCTCTGCTCCTTTGATTTATTTTTGCCCCTGGCTTGTTCCATAGATTCCTAGCTGGTCGAGGTTTTAGCCTATCCCAGTCAGGACAGAAGTGAGCACGGGTCTGTCCGTCTCACTGAAATCTCAGTTCAGATTGAAACGAGGCAAAGGGACTCGGTTTGTTTTTCTTGTAGTTAGAACTGCTCCTTGCAACTTTCCCATTTGGGGTTGTTCCAGCTACTAAGCCCTATAAACAAAGGCCGCGCTTTATACATATTTTCCCCTTCACCAGGACTTGCACTGTCAGAGCCAAGTGTGCTTTTCTGGGTCAGGGTGTCTTATTTTATTTTTTTCCATGTCTCTTACTCGGCATTACCTTGGCTGCCAGAGCTGAGGAATAGGAGGGAGGTTGAAAGGTCAGATCGGGGAGGGCGCTGGCACTGCCCATAGGAGACTCATTGTTCTGGGGCGCAGTGTTGTGCGGTGCGAGCTAGTGGAATGCACTGTACAGTGGATGGAAAATGTTTATATGCTCTGGGTGGATGGACGAATTCCAGCCATGTCTGGTTTAAGGCTTGAGATTTTTAAAGATGCCTAAGGGGTCTGGATGCCTCATTCTCAGTGTAATTCACAGGAGTTGTGCATCTAAATCCTCTAGGTGGGTTTGGAAATCTCAGCCTGGGTCTAAATTGCTGCCTGGTGCACACTGTGCAAACATATGCAAAGCCAACGTAGGCATTGTAGGCTTACAACTTAAGCCATTGCCGTGTTTAGCCAGATGAGGAGGGCAGCTGGTGAAACATCCTGAAAGCCTCTGGGGGGCGCTAAAGGAAGCACACTGAGGATTGGCTTCTACTGCTCTATCCAGCACTCCATCCACCCCACCTTGGCTCAGCAGACTGTGGAGAAGGGGTAGGGGCCAGGGCTATGTCCCACCCCAGCTTGCCCCTCTCCTTCGGGATATCTAGCAACACTGACTTCTCTAGTTCTTGCACCGATGCCCCATGTAGGTGGACAAGTGGGGCAGAGCTCCTGGCAGGTCATGTGCAGAAAGAGCCAGGCTCTGGCCCCTGGAGATTTGCAGTCCGTGTAAGTGATGTGCTCGTTCACTTTCCTGGTGCTTGTGAGTGATGAGCCTGACGGTGAGTGAGCCCCTAGCTGAAAGCATTGGAGTTCGCATGGCTGGAGAAATCCCCTGGGCCCTTCCGCAGTGCTCGGCAAACAACGACACACCCGAGCCGTGTGTACAGCACAGGATTGTGCCTTGGCTGCCAGTTGTCACCTGTATTTAAGCTCGCCCTGGCTCAGCGGCTTTGAAAGTGCCTTGTAGGTCTCACATGATGCCTCCCCTGGCGTGTATGTCCCTAATTCACCGGTGTTATGTAATTCAGTGGTGCTCAAACGTTTCCAGTCACACCCACCCTGACCAGTAATGGGATCTGTCCGTGCGCCCCCTCCATGACTTCCTCAGCAGCGGAGCTTGGGCTGAAGGCAGAGTTGGGGGCAGAACTGGGGATGGGGGAGGAGCTGTGGCTAGAGGCGGAGCTGGTCTGGGGGTGGAGTGGGGCTTGGAGTGTGGCGCTCCCCCCCCCCATGGCCTTGACTCCTCCACGCGCTCTCCCAAATGTTCCTCCATGCCCCCCTAGGGGTGTGTGCCCCACACTTTGGGAATCACTGTTCTAATTCATTCAGGCTCAGTCCAGGCCACCAGGTAACTAGAAATCGGCCTAGCCCACAGATGTTCCCCATATGGTGGCAATGCTGGGGTGCCGCACAGCTCCACTTCCCCTGTGCAAACTGATTAGCGCTTCTCGATTCAGTTCATTGCTGGGAAGAACCAGCCTTCTACACTAAGCTCAGACCCACAGAGAAAAGCCCCTCAGATCTCTGCTGTCAGAGGGTGGTGAGGGCTTGTGAGATAGTCTGTTGCTTAGAACAATGCACCGGGTGTCAGGATCCCTCGGCTCCTTGGTTCCGCTTGACAGGTAATCCCACCATGACTCAGTTGACCCATTTGTAAAATGCAGCTGGTAATAAATAGTGTTATCCTTTTGTGACATGCAATTAGCCAAACAGCAGGATCTAACAGGTTGTTCCAGTTAGGAGAAATTAATGATGGAACCAGGTATTTCTTTGGTGCAATCCTGTTTATTTACCGAAAATGTATGAAGGCCTGTTTCCCTGAACACAGCAGGGATCAGACAGGAGACAGTTTCTTCGCTTACAGTTCCAAGCCCCTTTCCAAGCAGCACTTAGCCCAAAAGCTCTATCCTCAGCTGTCTCTCAGAGTCACAATACCAGTGCTTCTGTGGTTGTCTTTGACTTTCTGTGTCTTGTCTCTCTCCTCTGGTCTTTCTGCTGCTTTTCTCAAAGACACAGACATCTAAACAAAATCCCTCTGCCCACGTAACTCAGTTTCTGTGATCTTGCATGTGCCTTTGTTCTGGGCAGTGACGTGCCTGTGTTTTGGGTGGAGGCTCCTAATGTTTCAGCTTTCTGGTTACATAAAGGAGCTCATTTGCTTTTCATCAGTTAAGGGCAGCTGTTACACCCCACAGCTTGAATGAGTTTTAACCCAACTCATAACAATATTTACCAACCTTGTGGGGCTGATGACTAATGAACATTTGGAAAATGCGCTGAGCTCCTTGTATGAAAGGACTGATCTAGGTGTGTATTATTTTTATACTGTGAGCCAGATTCTGCTGTATCTAGCGGGATGCAGCAGCGGTGATGTCTGGGAGATCATTAGAGCTCCACGTAGCTCTGCATGGCCCCAGGAGCAAGTGAGAGCAGCCTGGGAGCTGCTCTAACATACACCAGCTGGCAATGGTGTCCAAGGAATGTCATATCTGCTGTTCAGCTCTCCCTGCCCTGGATATGGTCCTCCTCCCTGGGATGCCCTTTGCACCGAGGACTGGGGGAAGCAGGTATAGATGCTCACCACACTGCCTCCATGCCTGCGGGGGGGACTTTGATGGAGGAAATCAGCAGCTAGGACTTGGTGGCCAGTTTTCTGTTCTTTTTGCACTGCCAGAGAAGCACAAAGGGAATGCAGAGGGAGAGAGAATGTGGTCCTATATTTGGAATTCATCTCAAACTGCATCTTTTATGACTCTCCTTTACTCACCGGTCCCTGATATCGGGGTTTTTCACTTGGTGTCAGAAGAACGAGAACACTTCGATGGATCTGTTCACAGCCAGTGAAATGTAAAGTTATTCTCTCTTGGAGGCTTTCCAAACCAAAGGCATCTTAGTTTCAGACTTAATTAAAAAGCAAAGTGCCATCATCTGGGATGCAGCAACTTACGCTTATTGACTTCTCTATTAACGACATATTGCCATAACAATTCCAGAGCTGTAAGCCAGATGGATTGTACTGATGTAACGCCCAATGTCTCCATGGCACCTCATCAGCGTGTTGTGTCCCAGATTGCCGGGAACTGGAATGAACATGGCTAAAAGTCACTATTAATATAAAAGAACTAGCAGCTTTATTGAACACATCCACTTTGGCCAGGTGGCTACAAAGCACTAACTTAAACACATGAAATCATGTGTCAGCATGTTGTAGGGCTCACACAAATCATCATGGGATAGAGTCTGTGTGCCCATTCCAGTCCCAGGCGGGAAACTGGAGAGGATCTTTTCAGGACATTATACCATGTAAAACAAGCTGAGGTGTGTGTGTGTGTGTGTGTGTGTGTGTGTGTGTGTGACAGAGACACACAAACACACCCTAGATTGTTTTACATGGAGTAATGTCCTGAATTTTATACAAATATATAAAAGCTGGAGTGACTGATACAATTAATACGCACTCTAAGGCTGTCAGAGAAACTGACAGAGAAACCAATAAAAGGGAAGGGGGATTGGTATTTTTTGTGATGACAAAAGCTTGTTTCTGGAGACAAGCCATTGCCATGCAGAGATCTCAACCAAATGCATGAAGGTTGGATCCTAATCAACATTGGCAACCCCCTCCTGAAGTGGGGTGGCACTCCCGTTAGTGGAAGAACCAGGGCTTGAACGCAGGAGCCATGTACTCCTCACATAGTATGGGCCTGATCCGAAATCAATGGGCGTCTTTCCCCGTAACTCTCATTGACTTCAAAGAGCTTTAGATCAGGCCCCGTGAGTGAAATTTGCTCATGTGCAGCAGGCCAGCACAAGAACCACTTAAGTCCTTCTTCAGGTCTATTAAGTGGCACTTATGCCTGGCATTGTCCCTCTGCCCATGGCTGAATTGCACCCAGTGGAGTCCATGGGAGTTACCTGTCTCCCACAAGGAGAGGAAATAGTGCCCTGGGCATGACTGACTCTTGAGCAAAGCACTGGCTGAAATGTACAAATCTGCCTTAGAGATTTAGCTACCCAACTCCCCAACTGGACACACATCACCCGTAGGCAGCTTTGCAACTCTCAACTGATCTGACAGCGGTCGTGTCACAGTGTGGAGTTCTCCTGCCCACCCGGAGGAGACGCCGTTTCTCTGATGACCCAGATCCCGAGCCAATTCATTTTCCATAGCACATTTTCGCTCTTTCCCATTCCAGCAGTGCCTGCATAACACAGGCACTGTGCCCCACCAACGGAGAACAAAACAAACGCTGAGGTTCCTTTCGACTAACACAACCGGGGAGTCTCTCTTCCAGCACACAGTGGCGGATAGATTAATATTCTGTGCCTGATATTTATTGATCTAGATTCACCCCATCCAAAAAAAGCTGGACTGCATCGCCTTGTGGTGAAATTACTTATACAGGGGGGAAAACTGGAATAAGCGCAAGAGAGAGCCCATCCCCCAACCTTTTTATAACTCTTTGTAAACCTGGTTTATGTGAGCCTGGCTACTCCCAGCCCTAAATGATCTGTTACGCTTACGAAGTGGACGTGAAAGGCAGGTCTGTTGCGGAGCCGCTGGTGCCTCACTGAATCAAAACACTTCTGCCCAGCTACAATTTAAGCAGTCATACTCCAGGTAATTATGGGAAGCAGCCCCGGCGAGGAAGTGTGCTTTCCTTCTCAAAGCACTTTACCTTCAGCCAGCAAACAGCCCTAAGTGTTGTATGAAAAGCACTAACATTTATGTGCATTTTTATTTTGTGCTAATAGAGCAATTAAAAGGGCGCACTAGCTCCCATCGGCACCTTGGCCCCGGGAAGGGTTCCGAAGCTTTCTTGGGGAGATTCCATTCTGAACTGGCTGTGAGCACAGCAGTAGCGTGCGCCCCATCGCTTGCCTTCATGCATTCATTAATGCAATAATTAATTAGTGCTGATGGGCCGGGTCCTCTACTGTGTCCAGATCCTTGGGTGATGGAGTTCTGTGCCCGACCCTGACATCTAACATGCATCTGCTGGCAATGGCCTCCAAGGATCCATCCACCAGCTGAGGATAGCTGGATCACAGTCAGACCTCCTCCCACTGCCTCTATGCCCCTCCCGGCCACTAGACATGTCCCCAGCCCCTGCACTGAGGTCTTGGAGGACAGGGGAGACAGGAGCAGGCCTGGTGGCTCTATGGCCTCTGGGGACTTTCTCACCCTAGGAGAATCCCCAGCAAGGGGCTTGCAGCCAGTCTCTTCTTGGCTAACGGTGTGGAGCAGGGCAGTTTTTCCCTAATATATTCATGTATATGTTGAATGTACAGTAGAGACCGGAAATAGTGAATAATGGGGGGTGTACCCCGCACAGGCCCTGAAAGAGTTAGTGTGGGCCTGTGAGGCCAGTTATGTTACCTGGATGCACCTGGAGGGACAGCCAGGCTTGACTGCTCATGAAGGCTACCTGGGCAGGGGCAGGCTGGGTAGCATAAAGAGAGGAAGTCTGTATGTGAGAGGGCTGCAGGGAGAGAGGCTGCAGTCACTGTCTGGGAATGGCGAGGAGGGGGGGAGAAAGTGGGAGAATAAGCCCAGGGATCCTAGTCCTGAAAGGCAGGTGAGCCCTGAGAAGTTGTGGGGAAGAAAGGCCGAGACAGACTGGGTACAAAGAAGCCCAGGGGAACAGCCACCAGGAGTGAGATTGTGCAGACCTTGGCTGCTAGTTATAGGGTCCTGGACTAGAACCCAGTGTAGAGAGAGGGCCTGGATTCCACCACCAGCCACTGGGAAGGTGACCCAAAGTCCTCTGACATGAGAGATGCCACGACCACTGGGCCCAGAGTCAGGGGCCAGAGACCTGGCACAAGGTCATGGAATAATCTGTTGGAATTTTGTCATTTGAATGCTTTGGTCCTGCCGGGCTGGCTGAACTGAGCTCCGGGCATGGCAACCTGGTGCGCAGAGTCGCAGCACAGCTCAGGTTTGGCTCAGCCACCCTCCGTCATGATGGGGGAGGGGAGGGACCTGGCCGGCCAAATTGGAGTGAATGGTGCTGTGAGCCTAGAGGTTAAAGCGCCCGGAGCAAGGAGCTGCACCCAGCCAGCTCTGCAGGACAGGCACTGCCGCGCAATGGGGCACAGAATGTACTTATTCTGTACTTGTTACATTAACGTGTCTGTTGTATATCGTGGGTAAGACATACTGAGTAAGCTCGATGTTTTTTGCACTAAAGCTACTTACTGAGTCACGACAGTCCAGTGAAGTTTACAAATGGGTCCTGCGCCCAAAAAGGTTGAGAACCGCTGGGGTAGAGAGGATGTCTTCGGTGCGGGAAAAGGTGTGCCCCTAGCTTGGGTTAGCAGCTTGACTCCAAGCCTGTAATGGAGCCTGCTGTTGACCTTGCGCTGCCTGCACTGCTATTTTAACCCGAGTTAGTTAGCCTGTGTTATGAACACACTTTTCTTCGCAGTGCAGACACACCCAGAAAAGTGATGGGACTTGTCCAAAGCCACACAGCACTTCAGTAGCGCAAGAGGAAAGAGAATTTGTGTGGTCGGTTTCTCAGAACTATGCTCATTCCACTAAATAGCACAACCAGCCCGCATTGTCCTTTGCAACACCCCAAAGGCATCCTTTACTTACCCTTAGCTTGAATAACATAAGAACCCCCCAACCATTAGCCCCGATTTAGAACCAAACCTGATCTACACCTGCCCTACCCCTATTCCTCATCTAACCATAGACAATCCACAAGCCTGTAGGCTTTGAAGCCATCCCATCAGAGACCACCAGAGCTTCTGACATGCTAACATAGATTCCAGCACAGGGTGGAAAATGAGTCAGGAGATGTTCTGGCAAATCAAGGAGGGAAGGAGGGTGGGAATGTGTGTCTGTGTGTGTGAGACTCCCCCCCTATGCCGGGAATCCACAGAAAGACCATGCACCACATAAATCAAAACCAGCCAGGTTTTTCAGAAGGGCTCAGCACCCACAGTTGGAGGCCATATTTTCCTAGGAGTTCAGCTTCCATTTAGGGACCACAGTAAGAGGCCAGGTTTGCAGAAGAGCTTAGCAGGTTTGCAACTGGCATGCTGAGCTCTTTTGAAATTAATAGACTTTATGCAAGTGCTTAAATAGGTGCTGAGCACTTGGAAATCTCAGCTGAGCTCTTTAGAAAATGTGGCCCATGGGTGGGCCCTAAGTGATACACAGGCAATATACAGGTTCTCTGCATAGAGGTCAATTTCACCCAGTGTGGAGGAGGGTGACTGGAGAAAGGCAGAGGAACATAGAGACCTGTTGAAGAAGAGAAGTAGGACCTCAACCATCCTTTTTTCCCAAACCTAATAGTAGGCTCAGGTTTGGTAAGAACTGAGCTATGGTCTATAGTGAGTTTTAGTTCTTCCAATATTTTTCTTCTGGTTTTTCTAAAATATCTGCCCCAGTCCAAACAGAAATTAATTCAGGGCCTGTTTTATGCAAGAACTCAGACTAAATGGTCAGAATGGTTCCCTTCTGGCCTTATAAGCAACTAATATCGTTCATCCAGTTCTGGTCAGACTGGGTCTGCTTATCCATTGGTGTTAACAAAAGTAACCCCACGCAAGTCAATGGAGTGGAATCAGGCAAAAACATTGAACAGTGAGAGTGATTATCCATTGGGACGAACGAACATAGAATGTGGCAGGTTCTCCACCTCTTGAGGCCTTCACAGCAAGACTGAATGCCTTTCTGGAAGCGACAAAGAGTCCTGTGGCACCTTATAGTCTATAAGGTGCCACAGGACTTTTTGTCGCTTCTACAGATCCAGACTAACACGGCTACCCCTCTGATACTTGCCTTTTTGGAAGATATTCTTTAGTCAAACACAGGCTATTGGGCTCGATGCAGGAGAAAATAGATGAAATTCTCTGGCCTGTGTTATATAAAAGGTCAGACTCACTAGATGGTTCCTTCTGACCTTGAAATCTATGAGTTACACACCAGAGCAAAACATATGTAAGTGAAAGGAGAATAGGGGGCTAAATAGTCACACAGAGTATTTATCAGCGCTCTACAGTCATCACTAACGCACATATAATTGGCAAAGCATTTACATCGCAGACCAGTTGTAACATATGCGTTTATTGAAGGCTCGCACGTTTCATTATAACTGAATTACTGAACATAAAGCCATTTATAGTGAACTGTGACAACCTCTAAACTAAAGTAAACACATGTGCAGTGGCTATTGATGTGGTACGGCTGTTCGGATAGTTAAAAGGCATTATAAACCATTTGCAAGACATTTAATCAAAGTGACCTACATTTATGTAGCGCCTTTTGTCCTGAAATATCTCAAAAATGCCGTACGGACTGCGGGGCCTCCGTAGCCGTCGCGTTCCTCCAGTCTGACGCTAGTGTGAGTCCATGGAAATGGAGTGCATTGCGGGGCTGTCAAGTGGAGAATCAGGGCTGTGTGTATAGGGACATCGGGGTGACGTGCAGAAGGCATCCTGTGCTTGCAAAGCTACTCAGTGATGTTTTGGAGCAGAATCAAGGGATAACTTCTCCCCTCAGTGTAATAGTGGGCATTTCAGTAGGCCACACTGCAATCGGGGCAAGGACTCTGGGGCTAATGCTCTTGCAAATGGCATTATGGTGTCTTTAATGACAAGTAGTGGTCAGGAAAGGAGATGATCTTACGTCTCCCCTAACCCCCTAGCGCCATGCTGGGCAGACTCAGACTTGCCACTGGCTACTGAATCGTCAGTATTACTTCCTATAGCCTGAGGATTTTCTTTGGAGGTCTCCCATCCAAGTACTTACTGTGACAGACATGGCAATTTCCTGCAATATCTCAGGGTGGGAAATCTTACTGTTACCTATCAGTATCAGTGTGGGCCAGAGATTGTCTGTAATTCCACGTGGGAGGGTGACCACTGCCCAACAGACCACAGAGATATCACTCAGGTTGTAGTACCTCCGGAGAGGTAGCACCACCTGGACAGGTGCGCATTCACCGGTTCAGACTGGATTCTCCAGAGACCAGCAGACAAAGAAAGGACTTTGGGATAAATACTTGAGTTTAAACTGAGTAGGGGTCTTCTTTCTGATAACAAACTGACAGGACCTTCTGTCCAATGGGGGGGAACCCCAATTCATAGGGAAGGATTGGAAGGACTGAAACCTAATGTTGGCATTGGGGGAATCTCTAGTGAGCTTATTAGAATCATAGAAGATTAGGGTTGGAAGACACCTCAGGAGATCATATAGTCCAAGCTCCTGCTCAAAGCAGGACCAACCCCAACTAAATCATCCCAGCCAGGGCTTTGTCAAGCCAGGACACAAAAACCTCTAAGGATGATAACCCATTCCAGTGCTTCACCACCCTCCTATGAAATCGTTTCTCCTAATATCCAACCTAGACCTCCCTCACAGCAACTTGAGACCATTGCTCCTCGTAAATCATGTGCCCTAGTTCCCTGATCATTTTCATTGCCCTCTGCTGAACTCCCTTCAATTTGTCCACATCTTTTCTATAATGGGGGCCCCAAAACTGGACGCAGTACTCTACTCCAGATGTGGCCTCACGAGTGCCTAATAGAGGGGAATAATCACTTCAGTCGATCTGCTGGCAATGCTACTACTAATGTAGCAAATTATGTCATTAGCCTTCTTGGCAACAAGGGCACACTGTTGACTCTTATCCAGCTTCTTGTCCACTGTAATCCCCAGGTCCTTTTCTGTAGAACTGCTGCTTAGCCAATCGGTCCCCAGCCTGTAGCAGTGCATGGGATTCTTCCGTCCTATGTGCAGGACTCTGAACTTGTCCTTGTTGAACCTCATCAGATTTCATTTGGCCCAATCCTCCAATTTGTCTAAGTCACTTTGGACACTATCCCTACCTTCCAGCATCTCTACCTCTTTCCCCAGTTTAGTGTAATCCGCGAACTTGCTGAGGGTGCAATCCATTCCATCATCCAGATCATTAATGAAGATGTTGAACAAAACCAGCCCCAGGACCAACCTCTAGGGCAGGGGTCTCAAACTCAAATGACCATGAGGGCCACATGAGGATTAGTACATTGGCCCGAGGGCCGCATTACTGACACCTACCCTCCCCGCCAGTCTCAGCCCCGCCTCCACTCCACCCCTTCCATGAGGCCCCAACCCTCCCTGAAATCCCCACCCCAGCTCTGTCCCCTCCCTGCCCCCAGGGGGTGCAGGAGGGGTGTGGGGTGTGGTGGGGGCTCAAGGCAGGGAGTTGGCATGTGGGGTGCAGGAGGGGTGCGGGGCGCAGCAGGGGGTCAGGGGTCAGGGTGTGGCAGGGGGCTCAGGGCAGGGGGGTCGGGGTGCAGGAGGAGTGTGGGGTGCAGCAGGGTCTCAAGACAGGGGGTCAGGGTGCAGGAGGGGCGAGGGGTGCAGCAGGGGAATCAGGGCAGGGGGTCGGGGTGCAGGAGGGGGTGCAGGAGGGGTGGCAGGGGGCTCAGGGCAGGGGGCCGGGGTGCAGGAGGGGTGTGGGGTGCGACAGCGGGCTCAGGGCAGAGGGTCAGGATGCAGGAGGGGTGCAGCAGGGGGCTCAGGGTAGGGGGTCGGGGGGCAGGAGGGGTGCAGCAGGGGGCTCAGGGTGCGGGGTGTGGCGGGGGCTCAGGGCAGGGGGTCGGGATGCAGGAGGAGTGTGGGGTGCAGCAGGGTCTCAGGGCAGGGGGTCAGGGTGCAGGAGGGGTGAGGGGTGCAGCAGGGGAATCAGGGCAGGGGGTCGGGGTGCAGGAGGAGTGTGGGGTGCAGCAGGGTCTCAAGGCAGGGGGTCGGGGTGCAGGAGGGGTGAGGGGTGCAGCAGGGGAATCAGGGCAGGGGGTCGGGTGCAGGAGGGGTGCAGGAGGGGTGGCAGGGGGCTCAGGGCAGGGGGCCGGGGTGCAGGAGGGGTGTGGGGTGTGACAGCGGGCTCAGGGCAGAGGGTCAGGATGCAGGAGGGGTGCAGCAGGGGGCTCAGGGTAGGGGGGCAGGAGGGGTGCAGCAGGGGGCTCAGGGTGCGGGGTGTGGTGGGGGCTCAGGGGAGGGTGTCGGGGTGCAGGAGGGGTGCGGACTCTGGCCTGGCATGCACTGGGGGCAGGTTCCCTGCCTGCCCTGCACTGCCCCCACGCCGCTCCAGCAAGCTCCTGGAACCTGGGGGAAGAGGGGCACAGGGGTCTGTGTCACTGTTACATCCAGGCACCGCCCCCAGAAGCTCCCATTGGCCGCGGTTCCCCGTTCCCGGCCAATAGGAGCTGCTGGGGGTGGTGCCTGGACGCAACAGTGACACAGACCCCTATGCCCCTCCTCCCCCAGGTTCCAGGAGCTTGCCAGAGTAGCGCAGGGCAGCCCGGCAGGAGCCTGCCCTGCCCCCAGTGCGCGCTGGATCAGAGCCACTGTACGTAAACATGGGGGATGGGGCGCGCGGGGAGCTCGTGGGCCACAGAAAACAACCCCGTGGGCCGCATGTGGCCTGTGGGCCGCGTGTTTGAGACCCCTGCTCTAGGGCATACTACCTCATACTGGCTGCCAACTAGCCATCGAGACATTGATCACTACCTGTTGAGCCCGACGATCTAGGCAGCTTTCTATCCACCTTATAGTCCATTCATCCAATCCATACTCTTTTAACTTGCTGGCAAGAATATTGTTTTGCTATGAAAAGCTTTGCTAAAGTCAAGGTATATGACATCCACCGCTTTCCCCATATCCACAGAGCCAGTTATCTCATCATAAAAGGCAATCAGGTTGGTCAGGCATGGCTTGCCTTTGGTGAATCCATGTTGACTGTTCCTGATCACCTTCCTCTCGTCCAAGTGCTTCAAAATGGATTCCTTGAGGACCTACTTCATGATTTTTCCGGGGACTGAGGTGAGGCTGTAGTTCCCTGAATTCTCCTTCTTCCCTTTTTTAAAGATGGGCACTATATTTGCCTTTTTCCAATCATCTGGGACCTCCCCCGATTGCCACAAGTTTTCAAAGATAATGGTCAATGGCTGTGCAATCACATCAACCAACTCCCTCAGCACCCAGAATGCATTAGATCTGGCCCCATGGACTTGTGCATGTCCAGCTTTTCTAAATAGTGCTTAACCTATTCTTTCACCACTGAGGGCTGCTCACTTCCTCCCCATACTGTGCTGCCAAGTGCAGCAGTCTGGGAGATTGTCTGTGAAGACCGAGGCAAAAAAAAGCATTGAGTACTTCAGCTTTTTCCACATCATCTGTCACTAGGTTGCCTCCCCCTTTCAGTAAGGGTCCCACACTTTCCCTTACCTTCTTATTGTTGCCAACATACCTGTAGAAACCCTTCTTGTTACTCTTCACATCCTTTTGTAGGTTCGTTTATCATTTTATCATAACTTTTATGTTTTCTCAGACTGCTTTCACCTTAAGAATAAATGTGCTTGCTTAGAAAGATCTGGGTGGGCAATTACACTGTTTATAGCCTCTGGAGAGGGAGTCAAATGCAGAGGCTGGCCTGTTAAGCAGTCTGGCTTGCTGGGAATATCATAATGTAGGCAGGGAACTGTTCAGCCTGGAAAAACCCTGGTCGGGGGGAGAGAGATGTGTGTCTCTGCCTGAGAAAGATGATGGCTGAGGAGCTAGAAGCCAGAGAGTTGGTGCCGTTGGTGGACCACAGAAGGGGAATACATGTGCAGTTGGCCTGAACTGACACTGACTGACACCGATGCTTCTTAGTTTGTGAGATTTGAGAAGATCATAGTGCAATACAGCATGGCTGCATGGCATACAGGATGCATTACCGTGTACTATACACTGTGCTCATCCCCTGCTACACTCTGTGATTCATGGGTGTGGGGTGTTCCCCATAATCCGGAGTTACAAAAAGACAGACAAGAAGGGCATGTCCACTAACAAACAATACATTTACTCTTGTCTCACGGAGCTCGTTCAACAGCCTCTTACCCTTACTATAAAACCCACACACTGTCGACTCAATACAGGATCCTCGGGGTGAGATTCTCAGGCCTGTGTTATACAGGAAGTCAGACTATGGTCCCTCTGGCCTTAAAATCTATGATTCTATGAACCCCTTTGCCAAGTAACATTGAAATGCTTCTCTCACTCTCCCCAGGGGTAATTCCCGTGAAGCTGGTATGTTTACACTGGAGTGAAGTCAATGGAAGTGTTTGGAGAATCAGGCCCACTGGCTATAAGAGTTGGTGAATCTTGCTGAAAGGTTTGGAGGCTCAGGCTGCGCAAACACCCAGGAGTTCAGATGAGTCTCCAAATTTCTTGATGCTTCAAAGCCAGGCTGGAAATATCAGGAAAACAGCCCTGTCCAGGGTATTTCTAGCGCCCGTGCTACTGGCCCAGATCAAACCTGGGAGGTGCAGAAGTTTGTGATAATGAAAAGCAATGGAAGAGAATGAAACAGCATAAACAATTCAGGTCAGCTTTTATTCTACCTGCCACAGGATCCCCGTCCTAAGATACACCTAAGTGCTTTATATCTTCATTATTAGGATTTGTATTATGGAAGTGCCTATGGGCTGAACCAAGATCTTAGCCTTACGGTGCTATATAAACCTGTCATAAGCTACAGTCCCTGCTCCAAAGAGCTTACAGCCTAAGGCCAAGTAAACAAGATCAATAATGACTTATTTATCTTTCCACTGTGTTCCAAGGCACAGTGAGATGAAGTGACTTGTCTGGTAACAAGAAGTCTGGTCCCGTGTTAGAAATTCAACACAGCTCTCCAGCACTTTAACCACCATATTAGGGGCCTGAGCCAAAGCCTGTAGAAGTCAGTGAGAAAATGCCCACTGATTTCACTAGACTTTGGATCACACCGCATACAAGCAGTGTCACTTATTTCATTATCAGAATTTTATCCCAACCTAGACAAATTAATCTTTTAAAAACTATTTAGAATTTGTTCCAACTGACCAGCCTTTGTACTTGTCTAGCTGTTGTTATATTTATTGGTACAGATGAAATTTTTATCTTGAAATCAGCTCTATCTACTAGCTAGCTGTTTTACGCTGCTGTCCATAGATTTATTACATAGATTCACACAGTTTTACGCAGTCAAACAGCTGTTTAGACTGTGAACGTGTTTATTCTGGACTATTATAATCAAACATACTCTCTGTGGCTAATGTGATTAGCTGGGCAGAGTTGATTAGGACAGAAGAATGTGAAGAATTCCTCTTTCAGATGTAGCTTGCCAGATTGGTGACTTGTGCGGATTCCCAGGTTTGACGTAATGGTGCACAGAGGAAAATCTTGCAAGGTATCAAAATGAAGGGGGAGGAGGGGAGGAAAGTTGCTTTAGCTGTATTCACACTTAATGTTCCCCAACACAATAGAACCAAAAGAGGCAACCACGACTATTAACGTGTTAGAGTTGCAGACCTTTGACTCTTTTATGGTTAATTAGCCTTTAGCTAAAGAAAGGCCCCGGGTCATAGAGCTTCTATCAGCCCTGGACTCAAAGCATTGCCCTCTTTCACCCTGGCAATTTACAATGTAATGATGATTGATGGCTAGATGAAAGCACTGGCTCGCGCCTGTCTTCTCCCATTGTGCAGGAGAAGGCCTGTAATGATCTATTGCAGCAGTACTTTCAGGAGCCATTTTGGTTGATTGCACTCTTAATTACTCCTGGTTCAGGCTTTGGCCAAACTGATTTTAAACTAGCAGGAGCTGTTACTGCAGCAGGTTAAAACTCAATCCTTTCTTGAGGCATTTATAAGAGCCCCTAGCGTCTTGGTATCTAAAGAGGTCCTCCTGGGTGAGATTTCAAATGGGTATCCTTGCTCTGGACTGAAAGGAGGGAGCTATGCCTTCCCTTGTGAGAATGGGAAATGGCTGCTATAGACACAGGACCAAAGTCAGAGAGGATATCTTAGTCAGACTCAGTTGTACCCATGTGGCATGGCCCTCTAAGAGTCCAATAGCAAGATCTATAGAGACCTAAGGGGGACAGACCTAGAGGGGACGTGGCCCCAGGAATAAGCCAGACCCTGCACAGAGAGGTTCAACTAACCTGCTCTGGGTAATGCAGGTAATGCGTGGAGTGCACTGCACCTCTAGGGCCACAAGAGGGCAGGCTGAAGAAGTGCACGGCCTACTGACAGAGGCCCATAAACCACTCAGCTACACAGGTCTAAAGGGGTCAGGTCTAGCTCCATGCTAAAGCCACTTTTACTCAGTCCCTGCAGTCAAGTGGCCCTAAACGGGCATCTCTGGGTATGGGAGACTCCTTGGTTGGCATGGAGGCAGAGTAGGGACACACATTGGGGAGTGCAGCACCAGTAAGGACACAGTAACATAGAATCATAGAATTGTAGGACTGGAAGGGACCTCGAGAGGTCATCTAGTCCAGTTCCATGCACTCATGGCAGGACTAAGTGTTATCTAGACCATTCCTGACAGGTGTTTGTCTAACCTGCTCTTAAAGATCTCCAATAAGAGAGATTCCACAACCTCCCTAGGTAATTTATTCCCATGCTTAACCACTCTGACAGGAAGTTTTTCCTAATGTCCAACCTAAACCTCCCTTGCTGCTATTTAAGCCCATTGCTTCTTTTCCTGTCCTCAGAGGTTAAGAAGAACAATTTTTCTCCCTCCTCCTTGTAACAACCTTTTATGTACTTGAAAACTGTTATCCTGTCCGCTCTCCAGGGGTGAAAGTAATATGAAACACTTAGCAGTACGGGGGCCCGGAGCCGGAAGGGGCAGAGCCTCGGGCGGAAGGGGTGGGGTCTTGGGCGGAAGGGGTGAGGCCCTGGCCTCCCTCAGTCAGCTCATCCGTGCTGCCCGGCCACACCACCCAGGGCTCCGGCAGCGATTTAAAAGGACCCGTGATTCCAGCCGGGGTAGCAGTGGCAGCGGATGGGAGCCCTGGGTCCTTTTAAATCACCAGCCCTGGGGCAGCTGCCCCGTTTGTTCCCCCTCCACCCACCATCGGTGGCCCTGCTGGTAGGGTTCCTACCAGCAGGGCCACTGATGGGGGGGGCAAAAGGGGCAGTGACGTTAAAGCTCTGCCGCAGCAGCATTTTATCGTCGGCTGAGTACCGGCCCATACCGGCCTACTTTCACCCCTGCCCCTCTCAGTCTTCTCTTCTCCATATTTTTGTTACTCTCCTCTGGACTTTCTCCAGTTTGTCCGCATCTTGTCTGAAATGTGGTGCCCGGAAGTGGACACAATACTTCAGTCGAGGCTTAGTCGGTGCGGAATAGAGGGGAAGAATTACTTCTTGTGTTTTGCTGACAAAACTCCTGCTAATACATCCCAGAACGATGTTTGTTTTTTTGCAACAGTGTTACACTGTTGACTCTCATTTAACTTGTGATCCACTATGACCCCCAGATCCCTTTCCACAGTACTCCTTCCTAGGCACTCATGCTCCAGTTTGTGTGCGTGCAACTGATTGTTCCTGCCTCAGAGGAGTACTTTGCACTTGTCCTTATTGAATTTCATCCTATTTATTTCAGACCATGTCTCCAGTTTGTCCAGATCATTTTGAATTTTAATCCTGTCCTCCAAAGCACGTTCAACCTCTCCCAGCTTGGTATCATCCACGAATTTTATAAGTTCACTCTCTATGGCATTATCTAAATCACTGCTGAAGATATTGAACAGAACCTGACCCAGAACTGATCCCTGCGGGACCCCACTGGATATGCCCTTCCAGCATGACTGTGAACCACTGATGATTACCTTGTGGGAACTGTTTTCCAACCAGTTATGCACCCACCTTATAGTAGCTCCATCTAGGTTGTGTTTCCCTAGATCGGGGGCTCTCAATCTTCATTGCACCGTGACCCCCTTCTGACAACAACAATTACTACACGACCCCAGGAAGGGGGGCCAAAGCTCGAGTCCCGCCGCCCCGGTTTGGGGGCTAAAGCCAAAGCCTGAGCCCCTCTCTTCTGGGTGGGGAAGCCGAAGCCCAAGGAGTTCAGCGCCAGGCGGGGGGCCTGTAACCTGAGCCCTGCTGCCCAGGGGCCAAAGCCCTCTAGGGCTTTGGCCCTTGGGCTTTGGTTTCAGCCCCGGGCCTCAGCAAGTCTAACCCTAGCCCAAACCCACAGTTTGAGAACCGCTGCCCTAGTTTGGACAGTCTTTGCAGCATAGCGGCTCACCTCTGGGCTAGGCTGACCTGGGTGCTCAGACCTGGGTGCTGATCACCCCAGTTGACCCTGCAATGACATCCTCCCAGCCATGGAGCAAGGGACTTGTGCTGGTGCTCTGCACAGAGCTATTTTCCACCCAGGGACTATGCTGGGCTCTAGTGTCTATTCCACAGACCACTGTGCACTTCCGGTTGCACAAACGGTGAGGGCTCAACACGCTCTGAATGATGCTTTTGTCACCTGCGTTTCACTGGAAGGAAGGAGCCCTGCTTGATTCCATCTGATGCTGCTCTTCACATGGCTCTGTTTGCAGGGAGGCAGTACAGCTGTTTGATGTCCGGAGGAGGCCTATTCTGGCACTGCTGCATGCCTGCATTTACAGCTGGTGTGTTTTAATCCCCACTTGACCTCTACACCCATTCACTAGAGCTGGGCAGGAAGCGATTTTTCCCAGCTCCAAAGAATCGCTGAGATTTTGAACATTTTTCTCCAAAATCTCTAATTTTCATGAATCAAAAATCTGAAAAATAAAATTGGATCAGGTCAATCAAAACATTTTATTTTCATAGATTCCACGGCCCGAAGGGACCATTGTGCTCATCTAGTCTGACCTCCTGCCTAACACAGGCCTGAGAACTTCTCCACTATAATTCCTAGAGCAGAGCTTTTACAAAACCAGCCAATCTTCATTTAAAAACTGTCCGTGAGGGAGACCCAACCATCACACTTGCTCCAATTTTGATTTTTCATCTTTTTAGACACTTTTCTTTACTACAAATTCATTGAAATTTTGAAACAAAAAGGCATTTTTGACCTGAAAAAACTGAATGTTTCATACAGAAAAATGGCAAAATGGGATGTTTTGACAATCGGGAAACTTTTTTCCAACATTTCTTTGAAATAGGAAATGTGCTGAACCCTTCCCTTTCTTGTGAAAAGTTGTTTCAATTAATCAATATTTTCTGATGAAAAATGTTTTGTCAAAAGATTCCTGCTTGACCATTTACTTCATTTCTACCATTTTCACAGTGTTACGGTGTTTATTTTCTTGTCATTGAGCCCTGGCGTCCTTTGCATTAAGGGTGTGATTCATCTCTCCAATGAGTTAGGTAAGGCCCTTGATGTCGATACCGATTTGCACTATTGGTCATGTGGTCTAGTGATCAGAGCAGGGAATCTGAGGGCAAGGAACTCCTGTGTTGTATTTTTGACTCTGGCATGGATTTCTGTCACAGAGGGTGAGTTACCAGTTCTCTGAAACTAACTGATGATGAGGATGACGGTTAATGGGAACTACAAGAAACATTCAACCCTCTGCAGTGCTATTTTGCAGCCTTTGGAAGAATTTAAGTCGTGCATTGACTATGGGCCAGCCCAGGGGTGAATTTCACCTGGTATATGCCAATGCCAGCAAGCTGGAAGGACCGCTTTAGGAACAGGCAGATTCAGAAGATTCATTTTAAACAAGCAATCCAACTCTATCCAAGCCTCTTGGCTCTACACAGCATGGCTGGAGATCACACGTGCACAGGACCTGTTGTGGCACTGGTGTGTCTGCTCATGGCATGGACGTGTAGAGACAGCCACAAAGTAAAATTAATCCCCAAATGCAAACGTTGTGGATGTGATGGGTTCGACCCCCCCGCCCTTCCGTGCTGTGGTCCCACTGAGCCTGCCTGTCCCACTAGCCTGGTTCCCCCCGCTCTGTGCTGCTGTGTCAGGGTCTCACGTCCCCTTCCAGCACACACACAGGTAGAGACACACCGAGCTGTAGAATCACACTGAGTCTGCAGTCAGCTCTGTGTGGGAGGGCTCAGCTTGGGGAACTTCCCAGCACTCTGGTGCACACACCCTCTGGAACGTCAAACCAAAATTATATTGTCTCTTGCTATACAGAGAGCTATACAGCGTAAGCTCGTGAAAATCACCTCACCCTCAATGCAGAGGAAGATATGCACAGCCCCTTGAGTTATCAATTGCACAAACTGGATTTTGTAATAAGCAAAGAACAAGTTTATTAACGACAAAAGGTAAATTTTAAGTGATTATAAGGGATAGCAAACAGATCAAAGCAGATTACTGAGCAAATAAAATAAAACACGCAAACTAAGCTTAATACACTAAAGAATACTGGCTACAAATAATAATTTCTCACCCTAAATATTGTTTCAAGCAGGGTGCAGAGTTTGTTGAAGGTAAACTGCACTGCTTGCAGCTTAAATCTCCAAGGATTCCTTTTACAGGCTGATCTGTCTCATCGGGGCTCACCCCCTACCTCCCCCAGCTTAGTTCCTTTGTTTCTTCAGGTGTTTTCAGCAGTCTTCCTTCTTGGGCAGGGAGGCAGTTGAGAAAAGCCAAGAATAACTCACTTGCCAGCCTTAAATAGGATTTATATATGGCAGGAATCTTTTGTTTCCTAGTTTGACCCCACCCCCTTCCAGTGGAAAAATACCAGCTCAAGATAGTGTCCTGTACAAGGTGACATGATCACATGACCCTGCAGTGTCAAAGCAGCATCCCAGGAAGCTTCTCAGGAAGGAGGAAGATTAGTATTTTCGAAGTCCCATTGTTCCTCCTAATAGCCCATCCAGGCTGATTGCATACTGTCTGGTGGACATTCCCCAAGTACACACACAGTTGTAGTTGTTACATAGTCAATATTCCTAACTTCAGATACAGGAATGATACATGTATACAAATTGGATAATCACATTCAGTAAAACATAACCTTTTCAATGATACCTCACATGATCCATCTTGCATAAAACATATCATAGTTATGCCATATTCATATCACAACAATATTTCAATTAAGATTTTGGGGCGTAGGTCACAGTGGCGTTAAGGTGACATTTGCAAGGACCCCTGTCATAACCATACCGCTAAGGGTAGCCTAGAATTCCTCCTTACCTGTAAGGGGTTAAGAAGCTCAAATAACCTGGTTGGCACCTGACCAAAAGGACCAATGGAGAAAGAAGATACTTTCAAATCTGTGGGGGTGGGGAAGGCCTTGTTTGTGCTCTTTGTTTGTGTGTTCTCTGGGGAAGCAGAGAAGCACCAGGTCAAAAAACTACTTCTCCTATAAACCATCCTAAAGTGAGTCTCGATATTGCAAAAAGAGTAAGTAAGCAAGGCAGGACGCATTAGATTACCTTTTGTTTTCAACTTGTGAATTTTCCCTGTGCTAAGAGGGAGGTTTATTCCTGTTTTTTGTAACTTTAAAGTTTTGCCTAGAGGGGAATTCTCTGTGTTTTGAATCTGATTACCCTGTAAAGTTATTTTCCATCCTGATTTTACAGAGGTGCTTCTTTTACTTCTTTTCCCTTTATAATAAAGTTCTGTTTTTTAAGAATCTGGTTTACCTATTTGGTTGGAATGTTATTCTCAAGCCTTCCCAGGAAGGGGGTGTAGGGCTTGGGGGATATTTTGGGGGACTAGGAATTCCAAGTGGTCCTTTCCCTGATTCTTTGTCTAAATCACTTGGTGGTGGCAGTGTACCATCCAAGGAAAAAGAATGTGTGCCTTGGGGAAGTTTTTAACCTAAGCTGGTAGAAATAAGCTTAGGGGGCTTTCATGCGGGTCCCCACATCTGTACCCTAGAGTTCAGAGTGAGGAGGGAACCCTGACAACCCCAAACATTAGGAAATATGAGAATACATAGGTAAGGTGGCCAAATAACCTTAACTCTGCCCTGCCCAGAGGCCAGCTCCCCATCTTCCATACTTTGTGTGTTGAGTGGTACAGAGAGAGCAGAGTGAATTTACCATTTTAGGCCTCACATGTTTTAAAACGGCCAGTTGTTTTACCCCCATCCAGAAAATCTGGCCCCCGCTGGACTTCACTGGATAAACTGCCCCTGAGAAACCCACGTGCAGGGCATGAGATTGTGGAGGGCCCTTGTGTGAGGAATGTAGATATGGAGAAAGTGCCTAGTCCCTTTAAATCTTGCTGGTGGAACCTAGGCTGATACAATGTGCTCTGTCCCTTTTTAGTGGCTAGACTACATCTAGGGGGCTGTGAGTGCTACTTCCTCACACTTAACAGGGCTAATTCTTTAGTTCAAGCAACAGAGTCTCATGCTTTTAGAGCAGGAGGTCCTAGATTCAGCCCCTTCCCACAACAGAGCAGTGTGACATGAGGTTTCCTCGTGGATCTGCCTGAAGATCCAGGCCCATGTATTTGCTCTTCTGTTTCTGAGCTCACAGGGAGCTGCTCAGCCCCCTCACTTCCTGGGGCCGGCCAGGGACCCAGGGCAGGGACACACTGGTTGAACTGCTGTTAGGTTGGAGAATGTTTCCATTTAAAATGCCATTTTCTGTTAGAGGGCGCTCACATGTGCCGTCGCTTCCTTACATAAAAGAGGGAGCACTTTGCTATTTCTCCTTGTGAAACGCATCGCCACGCATGCGTGCCCAAGTCAAACCAGCCCCTCGGCCCCTACATCATTTGATTAGTGACACATGCAGTGATTCTGAAATCTGCTTGTGACTTTATCTGGATGGGCTAAAGAACAGCTTTCCTTAAATTCCTGTTGATGGCAACAGGGATAAAGGAGAAGGGACTTTTCCTCCATCCTGGCCCCTTCTTTTAAAAAAAAAACCTTCCCCCATACTGTGATATCTTGGAGAAACACTGCTCCATTCTTTGTTCAGCCTCCCTCTCCCCAGCAAGATAGCATCACACTGGCTAGCTCAGGACTCTGGAGATACTGATCAGATCGCGTTCAATTTCACCAACGGCTGGAGCTGGGAAAGGTTAAGAAGCGTTGCCCTGCTATAGAAGGAGAACGCGTTTGCTGCCAGGGGAGCTGAAAAGCAACACTGAGTGCAGATAACGCTGTATTGATTCAAACGGCCGCCTCGACGCTGATTTTTTTTTTCACAAGGCCCGTCTGGCGCAGGGCTGCAAGGTGAAGCCAGAGGAACACGCTTGGCAGTTGGAAAAATATTCCATGAAAATAGGAACATTCAAGGGCAAGAGAGCAGGGGCTGATTGAAACCAGATGAGAGCAGCTCGCGAGCACCGCTTCCACACCGTTGAGCAGCTAAGTGTGTGTAAAGCTGCTGGCTTTCCCTATGCTCACAAGACATCCCAGGCTGACCAGACCCTGGCGAGCCAGCCTTTTGTCTTTTTCCAATCTAGCCAGCAAGGAGAGCATTATCAGGCGATCCTGGGCATTGGTTGTGCTCATTTTCGGGAAATCAAAGTGCTAGAAACCTTATTTACTCTGGCTCCTAGGTGCTACCACGATATAAATAATAGATCCTCCTTCTCCTCCTCCTCCTCATCATTACAATCATGGCTTGGCCCATAGTTTAGTGGATGCAAATCATGAAAACAATTTTTCACAACACCAATTTGTTCGGCGGTATTTTTGCAGTCGATGAGCTGGCTGTAGCCATGTGTTTAGAACTGGGCTGCTTTGCTGCTGGGCTGTTTTATTAGCATGGAAGGGCAGGAGTAAAACGTTGTCAAGTTGAGAGAGACAGAATGGGGCAGGATCCCTCTTTGGCCATCAGCCCAGCTCTGGAGAAAGCTGTTGGCATCTGACTGTTATGTAGTGGCCTCTGGGAAATGAATGGGTGATCTGCCAGCGAGACAGGTGGCTGCATCACAAAACCTGTCACCGTAACTGCCGTGAAGTGGTTCCTTCTTGTTGGACTCAGCCACGAGGACAAGGGCCTCCATGGTGACTGAAGGGAGAGACTATTGGGGTCGCTCTAGCTTGGCAGGTGAGCTAGAGGAGAAACTTCCAGTGCTGCTCATTCAGAGATGTGCTGAGAACCACTGTCCAGACTTACCTTGCAATGAGCAATTATGTATTCCATAAACTTCGGCTGGCTGGTGAGCGGTGGAAATGGAGGTGCGCCCAGCGTGTTGCTTTTGTTAGGGAACAATGAGCTTTGGTCTAGTGAGCGTCATAGGGGGAACTGAACTGGCGTTGAAGCAACAAGACCTGCCATGAGTGGCACTGAACTGCTATAGGGAACGGGGTAATCAGCCTGCTCCCCTGGGTAACCTGAAACCTGCAGGTCAGTGAGTCCTTGTCACTAGGAGGCAACCTTAGTGCTCCTGAATTTGGGCGTCTCGAGAGGATGCTACAAATGCACGTTAACTTGGCCATCTGGGCACCCCTGCTTTTCCAGTCCTGCCTGGCCACAGGTCTGTTGCTGCACCTCCAGCCTACCTCAGAGCACCCCTGCTAGTCTAATCCTGGGGGGTCCTCACAGACCTGGTGCTGACCCTCAGTCCTGAGCAGAGAGACTTCTGTGCTGGGCTGGTGGGACACTCTCTAAAGCTGGCTGCCTGCTGGGCTGGGTAGCGCACAATGCTCTGCCCACGGAGCACCATCCATGGAGCCTCTTGCTACTCGGAGGAGTCTCCTTGGACCGTATGGCATGAGCAAGGTGGCACACTTAAGTGAAGTGCTCTGGACTGGCTGATCATAATGGCTCCTTCTGGCCTTGACATCTATGAGAGGAGCAGGCGAGAGGGAGAAGCAGCAGCAGCTGTTGATGGAGGATGGAGAGTGTATCTCGGCTTACAGGGGAGCTCCTTAAATAATGGCACTGAGACCCGACAATGAGATCCATAATGATGAGATGCAGGGATCATGTTGGCCGTTGATACTTCCAACTTTCCCATGAAATAGACTTGCTTTATTCAATCTGACATGGCGAGAACAAGCTACTGTGGGGATCCAGGTTGCAGGGCAAAGCCATGAGTGCCGGTAGCAAGTTCCCATATCTCCAGTCTCTTGGTGGAAATGCAGAGTGTGGTAAACCAGCGTGGCATTTCTGGAAGCAAATGCTACAACTTCTGTATTAACAGCGATTTACTGCATTAAGATGTGCTTCAGGGATGTCACAAGAGAAAGACGATAATACCTGCCTGTCCCAGTTACTTCCTGAAACCAAGCGGTAGGGCAGGAATTTACCCCAGGGTCCACTGAGAGGGACTTTTCAAGCCCTGCTACAGGATTTCTGGGAACAGAGAGCTAGCCACAGCACCACAGAAACATATTCATTAGGAATGGAAAAGACTTACTGGGCTATCTAGTTCACTTCCCTGCAGAACTCTAATGCATTGTCCAGAGTTCATCTTAGTTGATTTGTAATGTACTTGTGTGGTTGTGTGCCTGTATGTACTGCTGCCCTCTACTGAATGGAATCAGAATTCCTCCACTGTGTGTCATATGCCCTATACTGCTAACATCCCATAGGGAGAGTCTCCCCTAGGAGTTAAAGATCAGGGCTGTGGTTTTGGAGCTTCAGGATATGAGTTATATCCCTGTTATGGCTGTGACATGCCGAAAGGCCGTAGGGTGCAGCACAGAAGTGACTGTGAAGTCCTAAGTGGTTACAGATTTGTTTGGTTGGGTGTCAGGAGTGAGATGTGAACTCCTGTGAAGCCCTGGTAGGAGACTCTGAGTATTGCTAACAGTACATAGAGATCCTGCTTTAGTTCAAGTGGTAGATGATGAGGCTGTAACTTCTCTCCCCACTGCTATTGTGCAGTTCCATGGGATTGTGGTGTACCAAGCAATGACAGCGATGATGCCTAGACAGCCACAGGTTAGAGACAGTCTCCTCCTGCTGTTAACCACGGAAGGGCGGGGGGGTTGTTGAAATGTGGGGGAAGGGATATAAAATCAGTTCTCAGAGACCAGAGAGCTCTTTCCAATTTGGAGCAGGAAGGAGACATGGGTGCCCAGCCTCTCTGAAAATCAGGCCCCAGCATCCCAGCCTGGACACTCAAAACCGAGGCATCCAAAATGAGAGTCCTCTTTTGAAAGCGCTGGCCTTCGTCTCTTGGTGCCTCAGTTTCCCCATGTGTAAAATGGGTCTGGCAATACTGACCTGCTCCACAGGGATTAATTAGCGAGGGCACATGCTGAAGAGGTTGCGCATCTTCAGCTGCCCTGACTGCTCACCAGGGCTCTCTGCTGCCATCGCCCTCCTCCTCCCCCCTCCCAGTCCTTGCTGCACCCCAGCTCCAATGGCTGGGGGAGGGCTGTTTGGTACATTAACTCCAGTTCAGATGTATGTGAGCATTCCATAAGTGGCTCCCATCCCTCTGAGGCGGGTGCTGCGGCCAGGCCAGGCCAGCCAGGTGGCACCCTCTGTGCTCATGATTCCCTAGTGATGAGACATATTTGCACCAAAGCCGGAGTGACGGTTGATTCCATTTCGTTCCATGCTGTCGCTAAACCCAGGAAACAGGAAATCCCCAGCCCATCCTACTCTTTCTTTGTTCTGTCTTTCTCGCAAAACAACCTCGCACAACTATGGAAACTGGCCCTTTCCTGTTGGGGCACAAAGCAACGGAACAATTTGTGCCGGTATAACAAGTGGCTAATGCAGATAACGAAGCGCATGCACGTAGCTGGTTCCATTCAGGTACCATTGACGTCAATGGCAAAGCACCCACTGATTTCAGGGCGGGCCGGATGGGGTTCAGCCGGAGAAGCTGCACCTCTCGCTGTGCCGCTACCCACGCTATGGATAGTGAGTCGCAGGAGAAGGAGGAGCTGTACTCACACATGGGGATGCACAGCTTTTAAGCACTGGCCTTCAAAGGTGAGAAGTTGCAAGCAGAAACTAGGAGCCCATGTTTCTCAGAAATGGCTTGATGATCCTGGGAGAAGGGCGTTCCTGGGAGAAGTGACAAAGGGTCCTGTGGCACCTTATAGACTAACAGAGGTATTGAAGCATAAGCTTTCGTGGGTCAATACCCACTTCTTCGGATGCAAGCAGTGGAAAACTGGGAGAGATGCTCTGAGTCAGGACCAGTACTGGTAACTCCATTTTCAATTTCTACCAACTTTCCAGGAGACCCAGGCAAGGAGAGACTGGTCGGTTTCATGATGCTACTCAGTGCTGGGCAGCTGTGAAACTGACAAGCACCACATCAAGGTCAGGCAGGATCACACTTCCCCCGCCCTCCAAAATTGCAGCAGTAAACCTCAGAGCCCAGGGCAGCTGACTCGGGCTCACTCCAGGGCGAAAACCAGCAGTGTAGAAGTTTGGGCTCAGGCTGGAATCCAGGCTCTGAAACCCGCCAAGTGGGGAGGGTCTTAGAGCATAGGCTCCAGCCCAAGTCTGAACGCCAGCACTGCTATTTTTAGACTGGTGAGCCTCAGTCAGTCGACCTGCATGCTGACGCCCACTGCCTTGGGTTTTTGTTGTTGTTGTGTAGACATCCCCCAGGGGCCCTGGCTCTGCTGCAGCCCGCCAGGCTGGCAGTCAGGCATCTCAGGGAGTACATTTCGTTTCCAAACACCTTGTGTTGGTGAGATTTCAGTTCCGGGACAATTTTTGGTTTACATCCCAATTCAGGACAAATTTTTTTTTTTGAAAGTGCGAAAATCGTCATGGTGCTGAAATTCGGTTTCCTAGCCAGCTCTTTTGCTGACCCCAAACAATCCAAAATAATGAGTTTGGCACCCCAGATCATGAGACTGGCCTGAGATTGTTTTTAAATAATATGTTTTGGGTCTTTTTATTTATTTTCCAGATTCTGTGTTTTTAGGGTGCTCTGGGGGGGTCACAAAGTCATTATTTTCTCTGCAACCAAGAGGGCTAGAACTTTTTTTTAAGTGAAAGTGCGATTCTTATAATGTTCACATGATTACAGGCCCGGGGCTTGCAGAAACAAAGCAAAAATTGCAAGACACACGAAAAAAATCCCAGGCCTTGTCAACACCACAAGACTGAGGTGGATCAAGAAAGCCGTGTGGGAGTTCAGGCCCACAAACGCAACCACACCCTTAGGTTATGGGGCAGTTACGGGCCACACTATGTCCTGACTTAAGGACTCTCTGCCTCCCCTGACCAGGCCAGATACCTACATCACAGCCATTAGGGAACCATGTTGCTTTGCAGCAGATGCTCTCCGCAAGAACGTCTGGGTGGCAAGTGAGTAGAATGCCTCCTGGTGCTCCCCCTGCATTGTGCCTTACTATGGGAAGTATGCAACTAGCACGAGCTAGCCCTTTCTTTGTGGCAGCAGGTGCTTTATGTTCTTCTGCGTGTCTCACCCTATGCTTAGAGTAAACCACCATTTCAGACAAAATTACCTTTATTTTAGAGTCGGAGAACAACCAAGCAAGAAAGAACAAAAGTAAAGTCTTCAGGAGAGACCACAGCATGTGTGTATGTGTTTCCTCTGACAGGTTCCACTGAGTTGCGATCACCAGGAGAGTGCTTAGAACTGGAAAGGTTCGGGACCCATCTTTTCCTTAAATCAGGTGCAGTGTCCTTGTTTTTAGCAGGAAAGTAAACCGAATCTGACCAATCTGGCTGCATGTCTGGCTCTCAAAGGCACAGTGGCAAAGGATACACCTGTTCTAGCACCAGGAATGGATTTGCACAAAGAGATGAACATGACAGAGGCTGGTGCAATATATGCCACTTGCCAGGATCTGGCCCTATCCCGATTTATTAACACGCTCCTAGGACAGCTGCACCATCAGGGTTATGAAAGTGATGTCATGACTGTCAGAACCAGGGCGCTAATGAATCAGCAGCTAGGAATGGGGTCACCAGGTGGGCAGCCCATTTTAAAGGACATGAGGCTAGATGCTCAGCTGTGGATGAGATACACTCACAAGGACAAAGGAGGCTCCACTGAGCCTGGGGCCAGTCTTGTCCTCAGAGTGCCAGGCCTCAAGGGGCCAGTCCTGCAGCCGTGAACTGGATGGGCCGAGCATGCTACAGCCCCATCCTCTACTCCAGGGGGATCCGCCGCAGGGAAAAGCAGCCAGCTCTGGGCCTTTTCACTCTTGCTCCTCTTCTCCCTACTTCCCAAGCACCGTGCCCCTCTCCTAGATCCTGAAAGACTGGGGCCTCCACTCAGGGTTATTGGCAGTGGTAGCTGGAGACGCCAACCTAGATTAGGGCCCCATTGCCTTAGGTGCAGCATGCACACAAAATAAGAGACAAGCCCGGCCTGAAGGGGAGTATTACGTACATAGACACGACAGAAAAAGGGGGGAGAGGAAACCGCAGGGAACATGAGGTCCCCAAAGGCACCGAGAGGTCAGTGGCAGAGCCAAGAAAAGAACCCAGGGCTCCTGACGCCCGTTTCACTGCTTGAGCCACCACACCAAGCCCAGGGCAGATCCCCCCCCCCCCCTTTTCCAACGTTGGTCCCTCTCCTCTTCCTCTGAGCTTCACTGCCACCCCCACCCCCTGCCCGTCATTCTGGGCATGGTCTGGGACAAGGGTGTCGGAACCTTTGTAGAAGTGGGAGAGCTACCGGTGCTGGAACTGGGGGGTGGGGGGGCATGCCCCCACTTTTTAACATGGGTGTAGTTTGGGGGTTAAGGGGTGGCATTACTCCCCCCCAGCCCCACACACACACACATGCTGTAAGCCTTGGGCAGCCATGGAGCAGCGCCAGCAGGGGCTGCACTTGGTGGTAGTGTTGCACTGTCCCCTGCCCCCCAAAATTATGCCCATGTTAAAAGGGGGGGGCTTGGGCCCCTGGCCTCCACCCATTCGTGGTTCCTCAGTCTCCTGCAGTCTATGGGGCCAGCACTTGACGGGGACGATGCTGAGCTGTCTGAGGAGCCAGCAGCAGGGGAAACGGGCAAAGGGAACGTCCACGGGGGGAAAAGAAAATCAGGCTACTGCCTGAGCCGGCACTGGTGTCACGAGAGCTGCCAGGCCCCAGGAAGAGGCCTGAGGGAGGGATAGCTCAGTGGTTTGAGCCTTGGCCTGCTAAACCCAGGGTTGTGAGTTCAATCCTTGAGGGGGCCATTTGGGAATATGCAGCAAAAATTGGGGATTGGTCCTGCTTTAAGCAGGGGGTTGGACTAGATGACCTCCAAAGGTCCCTTCCAACCCTGAGATTCTATGATTCTATGAAGAGCTCCCTGACTGATGTGCCTACCACACAGCCTGTCATATCGCTCTGCTTCCCAGATCTATTAGCTCAGCAGAAGAGCTGAGCACTGAGTGAGCCAGGGGCTGGAAGCCCTGGCTGATTGCTCTAGGAAGGAGGTACAGTGATTAGGGTACGAGCCTGGTGCTTGAAGACTTGGGTTCAATTCTCTGCTCTGCCACAGACTCCCTGTGTCACCTTGATCACATCATTTAGCCTTTGTTCCCTCGGCAGACTAGGGGCACAGTTGCTGCAGCACTAGGGGCTACAGAAGCAGCTCAGCTAGTTAGCGGTAGCCATGAAGGGCAAATGTTTAACTCCTGGCCAGTGTCCATTCTGGGTCTGAATGAGGCCTCCCTGCTCGTGGGTTGGCTGCCCCCCTGGCACTTTCATTAGCCTCCAAGCTGATGTTTCCCTGGGAGGGGTCAGGGCAGGCTGAGCCCCACACACTGCCCGGACCCTGTGCTAATCTCCTTCCTCTTGTCCACCACGGGTTTTTCTGCAACTGACACCGTCTGGAAGGGGCGTCAAGGAGGACAGCGAGTAAGAAGGAGCAGAGCCCGCGGTACCTTGACTCTCACCCCAAGCACCAACCACAAAAAATAATCAGCCATTGGGCTTCAAGGCAGCACATCCCAATGTCAATATTGACCCTTTGCAGTGCATAAAGTAGCTATTGAGAGATGACGAGCAAGGGGAACAGATCCAGCTGCCAGGCACGTGACTAGACACCACGGGGGCTCAATCTCCTTCTCCCTTAAACTGTGGCAAACCGCCTGACTTCAGCATTGTGACTCCGGCCTTACACCAGGGTTAGGGAGAGCAGGATCAAGCACCAGCACTGCCCTAATACTCCAGATCTGTCACGTGCAGGACATGGGCTATATCCCAGCTGGTGCAAATCAGCCATAGCTCTATGGAAGCCAGTGAGCCAGATCCTGGTAACTCCGTGCAGCTCCAGTGACTTGGGTGCCCAGTCACACCAGCTGAAGCCCCTGTGTGCAAATAGTTCAAATTCCTGAGCTTTTTCTTTTGTTAAAACGGACTCTGGTTCAGCGTGGACCCCCGGTGCAAAAAGGACATTCCTCTCCCCCTTTTGTTCTGACACATTGTACAAAAGTGTCCTTCTCTGTTTTATTGGGCTGAGGGGAGGGGAGCATCAGAGGAGCGTGTTTGGGAGGGGGGGGGAAACATAGTTAAAGTCCAACATTAAAATGTCACATAGCAATTACAAAATACAGCGCCGCTGTGCTGTTCCATGATGTTTTTCCACATATGCCAGCCAGGCGATCGCTGGCATTCCCGACCTTAGGAAAAACAGGATCCCCCTTCGTCTTCTGTACTGCTGAGAGCCCCGCTTTCCAACAAAGCGCCCAGGACCACCTGCGCGCACAGGCTGCGATACCGATCGCCCCAAAGCCGTGCATCTATTTATTGTGACAAATTCGGAGGGGGGGAGGAAGCAAAATATTTGATTAACTCGGTAATGAGCAGTTTCCACTGTTGGTGCAGCGCATGATAATATGAAGCGAACAGCGGCCCATTGTTTGAGAGCCGAAGGAAGCCCTGTGTGGGATCGCTGCTGGATTCTATACATCACAGATGGAAGGGGGGGGGGGGGAGGGACGAGACCCTGGAATTTCTCTTTGTGGTTCCTTTACTGTTTTATTGGCCATGTGAACAGGTCAGCGAGTCACACACTCGCTGCGGCACAGACAATCCGTCAGGGCCGGTAGGCGATGGGTGTACGTTGAAAGTTTAATGAGGGCCCTGATGTTAAGCTAACAACATTTTCAAACAGTGGCTAACAAAAAACAGGGATCAGGGAGGCTGCGCTGAGTGCCAAGATGTTTGTTTTAATACTAACAAGGGCCAGCATCAGGCAATAAAAAAGCGGGGGGGGGGGATGTGTGTGTGGAAATAATCTCTTCTCCAAGCGCAGAAAGCCGTGCAGTTTAATACACTTAAAACACGCACGGTTCAACGAAAGATGGGCTTGGGGAAGGGGACAAGAAACTCCAGGAACATAGATCCGAAAGACGTGACTAGGAACCCGGGAGTCCCTGCGACACATGTTGTGAAGGGTAGCTAAATGAAGGGCTCCATCCTGCAGATCCTTAGTGCCTGGCATAGTATTTATAACTAGGAGTAAGGCCCAGAGCCACAAAGGTATTTAGGCACACAACTGCCATTGAAATCAATGGGAGTTTCAGGCTCCAGTGCAAAGGTTTCAAGAGACACTGAAGGTGGGTAGGCCAGAGTTCCACGGGGGTTCAGGGCAATGGAATGAGTCAACACGGATGGCACCTGGGGGTGAGATCATGCCCTGGGAAGAGCCTTGTGACTAGCTCCATACGCATGGTGCTGTACGACCTGCCCCTGCACTGTGAGACGTATGAGAGGACACCAGTGCCCATGCAGAGGCCCCACTGTCACACCAGCACTAGTGCACATGCAGGCCTGCAGCTGGGAAAGAGCATGAACAGAGCGGAGTCAGAGCACTGGGCTAGGACTCAGGACAGCTGGGTTCTCTTCCCAGCCCTGCCACTGATTCACAGCAGGGCCTTGGCTAGTCACTTAGCCCCACATTGACATGAGACTTAAGCACCCGTACAAAATGGGAAATGACCGTGTAGTGTGTCCAGTTCTGGGCACCACATTTCAGGAATGCTGTGGACAAATTGGAGAAAAGCCAGAGAAGAGCAACAAAAATGATGAAGTATCAGAGGGGTAGCCGTGTTAGTCTGGATCTGTAGAAGCGACAAAGGGTCCTGTGGCACCTTATAGACTAACAGAGGTATTGGAGCATAAGGTTTCGTGGGTGAAGACCCACTTCATCGGATGCAAGCAGTGGAAATGTCCAGGGGCAGATATAAATGTGCAGGGAAGAGTCAGGCTAGAGATAATGAGGTTAGTTCAATCAGGGAGGATGAGGCCCTCTTCTAGCAGCTGAGGTGTGAATACCGAGGGAGGAGAAACTGCTTTTGTAGTTGGCTAGCCATTCATAGTCTTTGTTTAGTCCTGAGCTGATGGTGTCAAATTTGCAAATGAACTGAAGCTCTATTGTTTCTCTTTGGAGTCTGGTCCTGATGTTTTTTTGCTGCAGGATGGCTACCTTTAAATCTGCTATTGTGTGACTAGGGAGATTGAAGTGATGAAAAGTCTAGAAAACAAAATGTATGAGGGAAGGTTGAAAAAAATTGGTTTGTTTAGTCTGGAGAAGAGGACTGATGCTGAGAGGGGACATGCTAACAGTTTTCAAGTATATAAAAGGTTGTTACAAGGAGGAAGGAGACAAATGGTTCTTCTTAACCTCTGAGGGTGGTTAAGCACTGGAATCAATTGCCTAGGGAGGTTGTGGAATCTCCATCATTGAAGATTTTTAAGATCAGGTTAGACAAACACCTGTCAGGGAGGGTCTAGAACAGAGGTTCTCAAACTGTAGTCCACGGACTAGCTCCATTCAAGTGGTCTGTGTATAGTTCCCTCTAAGGTGCGCGTCTGGGTGACCGCACACAAGAGAATGAAGGGCCACCCACCTAATTAGTGCAACCACGCAGGCATGACTGCACTAACTAGGTGCCTGGACCCTAGAGAAGACGCACATGTAAGGTGAGGTGGTGGCCTTGAGAGGAATAGAGGGTAGGTGGGAGGGGGAAGTGGGGTGAGAAGAGGAGGTTGGGGGAATTTGGGACGTGCAGGGCTGTGGCGGCCACAGAAAGGTGACTTTCCCCAGCTCCAGGGCTGCTGCTGCCGGGGAGAGATGGTCCTCCTTCCCAGCCCCAACTCGAGGGCTGCTTCTGCGGGGGAGAGAGGGAGAGACCCCCCCTCCTTCCCAGCCCCAGCTCAGGGGCTGCCGTGGCAGGGGAGAGAGGGCACATCCATCCCATTAGAAAAGTAAGACTGTGTGCTTTTATTTGTAGAACAAAAAATATGTTAATTATTATTAAGGGTTTTTTTATATAGCGCTTTTATCCAAAGCGCTTTACAATAGTTAGCTAATGGTACAAACAACATTTGGAAAGGTCATTAGGTGGTCTGCCCAGACCCTCAGCAATTTTCGAGTAGTCCGTGAAAAAAAAAGTTTGAGAACCACTGGTCTAGAAAATACTTAGTCCTGGCTTGAGTGCAGGGGACTGGACTAGATGACTTCTCAAGGTCCCTTCTAGTCCTACAATGCTGTTAAATAACAGAGCCCAGAACTGATCCCTGCGGGATCCCACTGGAAACAGATCTGCTCAATGAGGATTCCCAATTTACAATTACATTTTGAGATCTATCATTTAGCCAGTTTTTAATCCATTTAATGTCTGCCATGTTAATTTTATATTTTTCTAGTTTTTTAATCAAAATATCGTGTGGCACCAGTCAAACGCCTTACAGAAGTGTAGATATATCAACACTATTACCGTAGTCAACCAAACTTGCAATTGCATAAAAAAAAGATATCAAGCTAGTTTCACAGGATCTACTTTGCATAAACCCATGTTGATTTGCATTAATTACAGTACCCTCCTCTAGTTCATTATTAATATTTTTAGTTCATTATAAGATAAGCCTGCCTGCCTTTCCAGAGGCAAGAGATGTACTTGCTGCTCCTCTCAGACACTGGAAAATGGAAAAACACCTTCTGATTTGCCTTTTTGTTATAAGCAGAGCGTTTAAAATTTGAAATATTGCACAAGGCCAAATCCCCATGTGCTAATGTAGCAGCCTAGAAAATATAACAAAAGCTGATAAAAAAGGCGTCCTTTATGTAAAACCTTAAGGTCCTGATTCTGATCCCACATGCATTGATTTTGAACCATTGTGTAAATGCAGTGGAGTTAGGGTCTTAAATACCTTGGAGGAGCTAGGCCTTAGTCCTGATTTTCACCAAGCTGAGAGAAAGCAATTTCAGCCCTGGCCTTTCTCTCTCACTCCAATGCAGTTCTTTAGTGTCTCTCTCTGTTTATTTTTCAAAATTGAAGACTCAGACTCAGCCCGTATAAGCTAGAATGAGTTGCTTGAAGAGTTTCGTGGTAAGCATTGGGGGAGCGGTTTCATGGTGGGCATGAATGGCTCCGTACGAGCTATAAAATGTCCGTCTATCAGAACCCAAATGCAAAGCTCTACGTGCTTCCAGGCAAGCAAAGGCCCAAAAGCACAGAAAGATTTGCAGCCTCGCTCTGTTGTTTTTGTGGGAGTTACAATACCACAAATTACGAGAAACCAGAGGAAAACATGGAAGTCACCCACTGAAAGCACCGTTTCATATTTTTGCTCATTTTTCTGGCCAGGATTTGTGGGGGAATTCAAACCTGAAACCTGACCCACTGTGGCCTGTAACTCTAATTGCGTCTAAAAAGCCTTCACGTGTAGTCCTTGGTGAAGGTACTGTACTTTGGATGCGCCCAAGCTTTGCCTCAATGCTCGTTTGAATGTTATGGTCCAGTTTTAAAAATACAGGGCCAGATCCTCAGCTGATGTAAATCACCGCAACTCCACTAAAGTCCAGCGAGCTGCACTGATTTACCTGCTGAGGGTCCAGCGGATCTCTCTGACCCTCTAGTATCTCAGCACTGAACATGTGCTATAGAAAAACAGTGGAGTGGCTCCAGAGGAGAGAGTCAATTTTCTGTCCGGCTCTCTGAGCTAATTGTGGTTTCTACCCTAAATGCGCTGTCGGGTTTCCTAGTATGCTAGTGCTTCGCCGAATGTTTTATAGAAGAGGGGACTCCCGCAGCATGATCCAAAGGTGGTAAGAGGGGAGGGTGGTTCCTGATCCCCTTTACGAGGTCATTTCTGATTGCTGGGCTTGCAGGGAGGAAAGCACTTGCTCTGGCTCCCTTCAGGCAATACCTGGGCTGCCGGCTTGTTGGAGGCCCAGCGTTGCTCTGGCAGGTTCCAGGCAGAGGGGTGGTTTTTGAGATCATTTGGGCCTATCCCATTGTGGGCTTTGATGATCCGTATCAGAACCTTGACATGGATCCTGTAGTGAGGAGGGAACCAGCAGAGGCTGGAGATCACCGGTGTAATATGCTCCCAATGGCTCATGATGCGAAGGAGATGGGCTGCTGCTTTCTTTGCCTAGATCTAGGCAGAGAGACTAGCCCTTCCTGAAGGGGACATGCCAGAGATGACCGAAGAGCAGCTTCTTCCTAGCAAGGGATGGGTGAGCATACTTCTGGTACTCATTGCCATCGGACGCAGTCACAGCAACAAATATGGCCAACATGACCTCAGGGCAGTTCCCATTGAAATAAGTCATCAGCAGAACTCCCAACCAGGTGGGCATACCGAACCGATGGCTTCAATCCTATTTCTCACTCTCACCTGTTTCCATGTGCCGAACCCCAGAATACGCACAGCAATGCTTACAAAAGCCTTGTCCTCCACACCGCAGCAGGCTGGGGCTGAATCGGATTTCAGGAGCAAAAGAGGTTTGCGGCTGGTTAGCCTTTGGCCAGGCAATTTCCATGTGCTGTTGGCTTTCCAGTCCTTGGCGTTGCTCCCTCGGAGTCAGTCCTTGACTGACGCTCTGCTGCTAGGAGGTGCTGTATTTCAGAAGTGTCGAACCGAGATTCTCACCTCTCATCGGGACCCGAGTGCGGTTCTTTTGCAACAGTCGGGGAATTAACCTCACTCTCCTACCTGAATTCAACCCCCCTCCTTAAAACTTGCCTCTGCTCTGATGCCGCCAAAAAACTCCACAAACATCAGGCTTCTGGTGTGCTAAGGCCACTGCTTGCCATGCTGACCGATAATGTCTCATTGTTTCTGTGTGCTCCCCTATCTGTCTGTTTCCATCTCTTGTCCCACAGCGTTGCCGACTCTTATGGGTTTGTCACAGCACTAGGGATATTCAGTATTTTTCCTAAAGCTTCAACTGCTGTAATCAAGAGATTAACCTCTTCTTCTCATGCACTCACTTTGAGCAGTAACTGCAGTTCTTTGCGATGCGTCCCCCAACAGGTGCTCCACTTCAGGTACACATGCGCCTCTCCAGCCCTCGATGGGAGATTTTCTGCCTGCGTGCCTCATACCAGATACCACGGCTCTATCGGGACATGTGTGCAAACTGCCCTCATTGCCTTTATTCCATAGCAGTCCAAAGCAAAAGGGAAGGAGGGTGGGTAGTGGAGCATGCAGAGGGACACACACATCACAACAAAGTGCAGTTCCTGCCCAAAGTGAGTAACCTCGTCTTCTTCGCGTACAGGAACGCCTGCAGCATCCTAACAAGGGATAACACAGCCAGCTATCCATCTGGATAGTCTCTGAGAAGAGATCACGGACCCCTTGGATCTATCTGAGAAGGAGATGAAGAGGCTAAGTGGGTTACAAAATTCCTTGGTCATACCTAAGCAGAAAGCAACGCCCTTTGAACATCCAGGGTATGAAAATAGAACTCCTGCAGGGAGCTATGCGGCTTCAGAAAAGAAAGAAAAAGAAACACTGGCAAATGAATGGATTGATTAAGGTGAAACTCCGATAGAACCTTAGGTAAGAATTTATGGTGTGGACTTACAGGCACCTTATCTTTGAAGAATACTGTGAAAGGTGGATCCGCCATCCAGGCTCCAATGTCCCCGATCCTTCTGTCAGTCCAGCATGATGGCTAATAAAAAGGCCACCTTCCTGGCTAAATGGAGCAGAGAACATGTTGCCATAGGTTTAAATGGAGGTCTTATAAGGTAACTGAGTACCTAGTTGAGGTCCCAGGTCGGGGTAGGGTCTCTAATCTGGGGATGGAGATTCTTCGAACCCTTACTAAATCTAGATGATACTGGGTGAAAAAATATGGAGAATGAAAGACTGATATTGTGACCAAAATGACCTTAAGTGAACTAATTACTAACCAGCCCGATTACTTCAGATCAAACAGGTAACCCAGCATGACAAAGTGGCACCGATTCAGGCAGGAGGCAGAGACAAACTTGAATGGGAGCTAGATGCTAATAGTCCTGTGTGAAGTGTCTGCTGAGGACATCGGCTGTGGTGTTCTGAATACCTGGGAAGTAGATGGCTGAAATTTGGATCTGATAAGCTATGCACCAGTTCCATAGTTTCATAGCTTCAGCACCCAGGGAGGGGGATTTTGCTTCTCCCTGCTTGTTGTTATAGAACATACAGGATACATTGTCCATCATGACCCTGATTGATTTGCCCCTGATGAGGAGTTGGAAATGAAGGCAAGCATTCCTGACAGCCCTGAGCTCCAACAGATTGATGTGGAGACTGGTTTGCAATTCATCAGACCATCTGTACCAATGAGCAGCCCAAGGGTCCCAGTATGGCTACTGGCTTAGGGGAGTGGGGGTGGCATGTAGAGTTGGGTCCAACACCCTTGATGATGAGCGTGATCTTCCCTGTGACTGTCAAAGACTGTGTTCCTGAAGGAGAACCCTGAGCAGAAAGAGAACAGATTGACCGGAAGTCCCCTTCATCCTCCTCAATATTGTCCGATGGAGGAGCATCTGCAGAAAAGGGTGAAGAGTCCTGCAGTCCCAGAGGATGATGGTGATCTGGGATTGGGGTCTCAGTACTAAGAGATGCTCGGTACCCAAGAGGAGTGAGGACTTGGGTTTGTCCATTACACACAGGCCTCTTGTGGCACCAAGTAGGGAATCTGTACTGTTATGGCAGCCAAGGCTGCGGTAGCCAGAGTTGATGGTATCATTGATGTTGGGCAGGCTGATGTCACCTCCACCCCACTCTGGAACCCACATGGGTGTATCATCAAACAACTACAACCCATACTCGATGGGGACCCCATCCTGAAAGAAATCTTTCCTGAACTCCCTCTTCTGGCCTTCAAACAACCCCCCAGCCTCATCATTAGATGCAAGCTCCCCACAGACCAGGACACACCAACTCAAAGCAGCACCACACCCTGCCAGAACAACAGGTGAAAAACCTGTAAACATATCTCCACTGCTACAATGATCAACACCCACCAAACACACCTTTCAAGAGCCGTAGATCCTACACATGCCTATCATGACATGGTGTACCTTATCCAGTGCACTAAATGCCCCAATAGCCACTATGTGGATGAAACCTGACAATTACAACGCTCTTGAATGAACTCACAGAGGAAAATTATAACAGACAAAAACACCCCATCACCGGTTGGTGAACACTTGTCACAAAGCGACCACTGTACATCTGACCTCTCAGTCCTCATCCTCCGGACTGTACGCTTTCAAAAGACAAGCCTGGGAGCCTGAAATCATACCTTTGCTAGACACTAAAAATCATGGTTTTAATAAAGACACTGGATTTATGGTTTATTACAACAATCTGTAACCCACTAACCCCCATTTTTGTCCTGTAACTACAGGAATATTAACAGGCCCCTTTATCTTGAATGGGGCCTTAGTTTAGTGTAAGTAGTTAGCAAATATTCTATCTGTTCGATCTTGTATTTAGCTGTGACTCTGAGACCTTTCCCAGACCTGAGAACGAGCTCTGTGTAACTCGAAAGCTTGTCTCGTTCACCAACAGAAGTTGATCCAATAAAAGATATTAGCTCACCCACCTTGTCTCTAACTAATCTTAAACAACTTTAGTAAAGTAGAATACAAGATAGAGTGTCCACCTTGAGCATGCCTGAGCTCAGCATCTATGGCTGAGGTGGTTGAGGAGGACCGGAGGGCGGTTTGTCCATGCATCCCTATATAGCATGAAAAGCAGGGCTGGCTCCAGGCACCAGCCTACCAAGCACGTGCTTGGGGCGGCACCTGGAGGGGGGTGGCACTCAGGGGTTTTTTGTTTATTTTTTTTATTTAAAAAAAAAAAATCCTCTCCACCAGCCGGGGCGGTGGGCATGCCGCGCTCCCCGCCGGGACTCCGGCCGGGGCAGCGGGGCGGCGGGCATGCCGTGCTCCCCGCCGGCGCTGCAGCTGGGGCAGCGGGCATGCCGCGCTCCTTGCCGGTGCCCCAGGCATTTCGGCAGGGCTGCGGCACTGGGGAGCGAGAGGGTTGTGTTGGGGGCGCGGTGTTTTTTTTGTTGCGGGGCGGCGCTTGGGGTTTTGGTTTTTTTTGCTTGGGGCAGCAAAAAAGTTAGAGCCACCCCTGATGAGAAGGCATAGGGTGCATGCACAGGCCAGACACTGCTAATGGAAAAATCTCTGATCAAGGGCTTGAGAAGCGCATGCACACCTGAAGTGGAGCACCTATTGGGACACTACTTGAAGAACCATCTCAAGTTATATTTTGTTATTAAAAGGGAAGTTTCTAGTTCTTATTGTTGAGGAGAAAACTCTTGAAAAGCTGGTCAGAATATTTTCAATGAGCTGTGATTTCACTGAAATATGCTGGTGCATCAAAGTCGAAACATGTCATGGAGTCATACCAGTTATGACAATAGTTTTTGACTAGAAGGTTTCTGAAGTCCAGGACTCATCAGACCAGAGTGAGAGATGAAATGATCTTTTTGATCAGAAAACAGATGTTTCAACACAATTGTGTTTTGCAAAAACATTGAAATGTTTTTCGGTTTTGTTCCGATGAGGAATGAAAACAAATTTTGAAACCACAAAATGTTGCCGAAACGGAATTTCCATCCTCTGCACAGCTCTATTGAAAACTTGATCCTAGTGCAGCAGTTCTCCACCCTGGGAGACTGAGAAGGGTTCGGGGCGGGGGGTGTTTCCACCAAAATAAACCAGCGAACAAGGCCGGCGTTAGACTCACTAGGGCCCAGAGCAGAAAGCCCAAGCCTGAGTCCTGCCGCCCGGGGCTGATGCTGAAGCCTGAGCAACTTAGCTTTGTGGGGCACCCTCTGTAGTGGGGCCCCAGGCAATTGCCCTGCTTGCTACCCGCTAATGCCAGCTCTGGCTTTTAATCTACTTGATATGCAGAAAAACAGCTGTTGTGGCACAGGTGGGCCATGAAGTTTTTATAGCATATTGGTGGGGCATCAGAAAGAAAATAGGTGAGAACCCCTGCTGGAGTGCACCCTGAAGGCTCAGGAACCAGAAGACAAATAAAAAGAGCCCAACATTTGTTACTTGGCTTTAAAAATCACAAGATCTTTAAAAAAAACACCTTATAATTCTTTTTGTGGTTTGACATTTGATTTTTGAATGCTTTGGCCTGGCAATCCTCTACTCAGAGCTTGTCTACATGGGGCAATTGACCAGAATAGTTATGTGACTTAAAGAGGAAAAAGGAACTGTTATTCCAGGATTAGTGTCCAGAATAGCTATTGCCCTGTATATTCACACTTTCTGTTATTTCAGAATAACATCGCCATATAGACAAGCCCTTAGACTGCGAGCTCTTTGGAGGAGAGACGGCCTTTTGTTCTGTGTTTGCCCCTGCACAATGGGGACCTGGTCTGTGACTGGGGCTCGTAGGCAAAGAAATAATAATTAATAAGACTGTCTGCCTAAATTTCCCCCTGCAAGGTCTATTGGATATAGATAGCCTTCGTTGTCACTTCCTGTCCTAAACTCGTGTTGTAGCCCCGGGGTGGCTGCAGTTTGTGAAGTCCTTTGGGATGACAAGGGCTATATAAATGTGATTGATTTTACCCACCTTGCATAGAACAGGAGACAGAGGCAAGACCAGAGGCAGATTAAATCAACTTTCTCTCTCTCTATTATCCAGTCCCGTTTTATTTTCTGTAGTGTCTCTTACAGCCTCCAGCTGCCTCTGAGAACTAAATGACACAATACATGACAGAATGGGGGATGGCACAGGGATGAGGTCTGGCTAGGCCTGCCTGGGTTCACTTCTTCCTTGCCCTCCCACAGAGGATCTAACAGAATGACACTTCCAGCATTCCACAAGCACATGGAGAGAAGGCCACGGGACACTGCATTTCTAGTAGAGGGTGGTCAGCCGAGTTGTGGAACGGCCACAGCCTCCAGCAGCAGCCCGGGGGAAATCACCTGCTGCTCAAATCTTAACTGACAATAATGACTGCTGCTGTGTGTGACCCACCTCCACTCAGTGTGGGGCGCTGTCTCTCTGGCAGCGCCTGGGGCACACATAGACTGCTACACATTGATGAGCCTGCTACAGCCTTGGCTAGAGTCTTTCATCTTAGGCAGAAGCAGCCTCATGCTTTTAGAGCCAGAGCTTCCTGCTCCTAGGGACCCACCTGGGGTGTTACATTACACATGTACTCCTCTCAGGCAATGCTGATCCATTCTGTGCTTGTCTACCCTGTGTAGGCAGAATGCCGTGTAGAACCTCCACACCCCTCCCTCTCTTCTCCCCTTGCCAGGGCTAAATCTAAATCCATGGTGGAGAAATGAAAGGACTGATCTGTGCCACTGAGTAATGGTCATACCTTCTTTCTCATACCCTTCAGGAACAGGCTAACTAAGTACTAAGAAGACCTGCTTTAAAATATGTTTTACTCATGTTTCTCCATATACAAAGAGCAACTTTATATTTTCAGTCTAAGGCCTTGGCTACACTTGCAGATGTACAGCGCTGTTAGTTAAACCCGTCTTCGTACAGCTGAGTAGGGAAAGCGCTGCAGCCTGTCCACACTGGCAGCTGCCAGCGCAGTAAGGTGGCTACATTTGAGGCATTTGCAGCTGTATTGGGAGCGGTGCATTATGGGCATTCAAGTGGCTGCAACGTGCTTTTCAAATGGGGGGGGGTGTGAGGGGGACTTTGACAGGGAGCGTGTTGGGAGAGAGAGTGGGTTTTTGGAATCTCCACAGAGTGTCAGCTCATTATCTCCTAAGTTTACACACCTCCACATCCCCTGCCTCTCTCTCAATCACTGAAAGCAAACAGCAGGGGCTTTGTTTGTTTTTAAAGAGCAGATAAAAGAGAACTTGGGGAAACGGAGCCTTCCCCCTCCCCCTTGCCGTTCTTCTCCCCCCCCTCCCCCCCGCCATCTCTGTCCAAGGCAACTTTGCTGCCGGCATTCCTAACGGAGCCCCCCCCCCTTCTTCCCCCCCCCCCCCACCTGCAAACAGTAGCTGTGTTTGGTTTTTTGTAAATACCTCAACAACGGAGCTCTGAACTCCAACCCGGAAGTGCCGTTTCAAAACAAAGGCAGCTTCCGGAGGTCAGTAACTGCGGAGTTCCTCGGCTACACTGAAAGACCAACGTTCCACCCACTTCGCAACAGTTGTTATTCCTCTCGGGGAGGTGGAGTACATGCAGCGCTGTATCTGAGGAGATACACCGTTGCACGTGCCTTGCAAGTGTAGCCAGTTAGTGAGTTACAGCGCTGCAGGCAGTTTTATTGCACTGTAACTCGTAAGTGTAGCCAAGGTCTAAACTTTTCATTTTAGGTTAAAGAAAGCAACAAGAAAGAGCAAAAGTAAAGTCTCCAGGTGAGAGCACAGTGTGCATGTCTCCTCTGTCATATGCTGCACCAGCTCTAAGAACAAAATGGCAGGGTACTTTGAAACTCAAAGGTGAAGCGCACAGAAAAACAAAGGCCAAGCAGTTCCATAGTTGCACCACAGTTGTCTTAGAACTAATATGCATCTTGCTTTGTTTTCTAGAAATGCAACCATCTCTAATAACACCAGGAAGTAGCAGTTGCATGATCCTCTACATAGAGAGATTTGCTGCCTTGTAACTGACCGCTTCTCAGCAGGGTGATTATCCTTCCTGAATGAGAGGACAGTCAAAGACATTATGGGGCAGTAAATTTAGAAGCAAGAAAAAGGAGAGACTTCTAGGTGGCATGGGGCCAATCAGTTAGAATTCACTGCCCCCAGGGGTCACAGAGTCCGATAATGCAGTTGGATGCTAATGAAAGGGCTGGACCGTTTTACGGCCATTGCCATCCCTAGCTGAGGCAATGATGCCACTAATCAAACCTCATGCTTCAGGGCATAAACTGGTTGCCTGTGGGGTGCATCTGCTCTGTGGTCTCTTTCCAAGCAGGAATGAGCAATCCCTTCCCCTCCCCAGTCCTCATACAGTACTATACAAAAGGGCATGTGCATATAGTCTACTTTTCTCTAAACTTGTGGATGTCGGTCACTGCTGATGAGACCATACCAGTATAGCTGCAGTTTCTATCGTTTCTCCACTTGAGATTAACTTGCATGACAGTTCCCAAATGAAACTGACATCACCCGATAGCGGTAAGATCGCACAAGCATGGCCTGGGGAGGATGGAGTAGAATTGAACACAGATCAGTCCTGATCACGATTTGCAACAGATGTAACTTATGAAACAGCTACATTGTTGCCTTTGTAAAAAGTTACATCCCATTTCTGAAGCGCTAGTAGATAATGACTTAACTACCAAAAGATTGAAGCTGGAAGAAAACCGATGTGGCAAATTTTACCCTTTTTTTCTTCTGTTTTGGAGTTGTCCACAAACAGATGGTAACTTTTCTGAATGTATTCATTAGTCGCAATTGCTGGACAAATGATTTGTGAAGGCAAATTTCAAACTGTGGTTTTTTGCTTTCTCGGCACAACACTAGAGCTCGCCCAACTGGAAAGCTGAATTGATATGCCTCCAAGCTCTGTTGGGATCAGGCATTTTTACCCTCATTTCTCTATAAAGGTTTTGAACTATAATCTCCAATCTGAACCTTGGGTAGTGAGAGACTGTATTTAAAAAGCCAGATCTTAATGGTACAGCTCAGTCATTTTACATCTTTGCAGACATCATTCCTCACATCCCTGTTAAGTAAGTATTATCTTCCTTGTTTTAGCTGTGGGGAAACAGATGGAGTAGTTAAATGACTTCCCCAATGTTGCAATGAGCATCAGTGTCAGGAATGGAATGGGATTAGACCACAGGAGTTCCTGGCTCCCATGCCTGTGCTTAAACCACTAGACAATCACATTGCTGCTCAAATGTCTATGTTTATAATTGGGATTTGTGGTGTGGTAGTGTGACAATGCAAAATTGCTACAGAATACTTTGCTACAGTCATTAGGCAACTAGCCAGCCAGTAGCTTTGCTCAGAGAGGCTGCTTTTTGATCAAGAGAATTTTTATGGCAAAGCTGAAACATTTGGTGACGGTTTAGTTTTAGTGTTGCCTTAATAAACATGATACTTTGCACATGTGCGGCTGCTTTCATCGGAGCCTCTCAACGCTCTGCAGACATTTTCTTGACTACTGGTTGGGTTCCAATGTATCAGAATTCTGGTGCCTGGACAATACCGAATGCTTTTAGAAAGGGGGAGAAACAATTTGATAATATTCCCCTAACCAAATGTGGTGGTACATAAAGGCAATAGATTCCTCCTGGCAACTGGAGGCAGTAGTTTCATACCTGCAGCGTTAGATTTGTCTATCCTTATTTTGGCTCTGATTCAGCAAAGTACATGTTTAACATCAAACACCTGTGTAAGGCCATACCCATCCAGCCAAGCACATGCTTCAGGCCCATTGAGGTCAATGGGGTTTAAGCACGTGCTTCACTGAGTCAGAGCCTTAAACATGCATAGCTAGGAACTGCACACGTGAGTAGCCCGGTTGAAGTTAATGGGATTACTCACATGTGTGACATTAAGCACACGCCTCAGCATTTGCAGGATTAGGGCCCACAACCTTACCTGATATTTCTGACTAGAGCCACTTGGGAAAGGGTTTGGTTTCCTGGAAAAAAATGTAAATGGAAACACCACAAATTTTATTTTTGTCAACTATTTTTTTTTTTTGGAGGAAGGGTGTCAAAATTCTGACTCCTCCAAATTTTGGGTGAAAAACAGACATTCTCCCCCCTCCCCCAACATTTCTGTTTAGCAAAAAAGCCATCTTCTGTCAAGAAAAGATTGACGGAAATTTTCCTAACCTGAGGTGTTTCAGCCCCCTTCCCTTGTGGGCCTGTCCCCAGTGGTGAGATCTAGTGCGCGGTGTCAACAGGGACGTTGCGACATCCCCTCCCCTGGCCCATTACATCCCACATTGTCCACATTGGTACAGCTTTGTGAAAACCCCACAGGTTCAGCGGGTTTTTCACTCCACGGAATTGGGCACCGGAATTTCTTGCAGGATCTGGGCCTTAGCCTCTGCGTCTGTCCCCATCTGTAGCGTGGGGCTAACAGCCCTGCCCTATCTCATGGCTTCTGTGAGGACGAATCCATTAACGATAGGGGGGTGGTGCTTAGATACCACAGTGACGGGGGCCATAGAAATCACCATTTCTACAGTGATGCTGTGACATTCCCGGACTGGGAAGTGAGATGAAGAGTGCTTCTGGGGCTAAAGCATGGGGCTAAAATTCAGACAGTGGGGGGTTCGCTGCCCAGTTCTGTCCCTGATGTCTTGTGGGAGCTTAGGCAAGACAATCTTTCCCTGCTTCAGTCCCTCACATGTAAAATAAACCTTCCTTTCTGTCTAGTGTATTGTACAGCTCTTTGGGGGCAGGGCTTGCCTCTCACGGGGCTCTGCACAGGGCCTACCATATTGGATCCTTGAGGTGCTACTCAAAGACAAGTGAAAGGATATTAACAAAATGCCTGACGCAGCAGGAGGAAGCAAACCGCAACCCAAAGGCACAGAGACTGTCAGGTCAGGAATAACCCTTGGGATCATCTAATCTGACCTCTGGCACAACATAGGCCGGGGAAGTGCACTCAGCGATTTCTGTATCAAGCCCTATCACGTCTGGTGGAGCTTGAGTAGATCTTATAGAGAGACATACCATCTTGAATCCACTCCAATCCTAGGTAACTTCTTCCAATTGCTAATTAACTTCACTTAAAAATATGCCGTTTATTTCTAGTCTGAATTTGTCTAGCCTTAGCTTCCAGCAATTAGATTTCATTACACCTACAGTATGCCCGCTCACCAGGATCTCTTCACTATTGCAATGGTAAAGCAACAAATGAAATTCTACCTGCAAAACACGAGCCCTCTCTCTTCACTTGTATTACCTGACTATTATGATCAGACAAATGGGTTTATATTTGAATAATGCTCTCCAATCCTATGGAAAAACCACTCGACCATATCATTCTGAAGTATCTTGTAGACTTCTAGCTTGAAAATTTCAAAGGCACCTCACAGAATTAGGCACTTAACTTCCATTTACTCCCAATGGGACTTGTGCTCTTAAATCACTTAGATGCTTTGGAAAAACCCACATAGAAATGCCCTAAAATAAAATATATTGTACAAAGGCATTTGCCATGTTTGTGTCATATCCAGCATTGTGTGGCATTGATTCCTTTTGAAGCATTAAATATTGGATGTCATTATTGGGCTTTTGGGACTAGTGTTCTGCTCAGTGGTTTGAGCACTGGCCTGCTAAACCCAGGGTTGTGAGTTCAATCCTTAAGGGGGCCATTTAGGGATCTGGGGCAAAAAATTGGAGATTGGCCCTGCTTTGAGCAGGGGGTTGGACTAGATGACCTACTAAGGTCCCTTCCAACCCTGAGATTCTATGAAGTCGTAGGTTTCATACAGTCATGTTTAGTTATTTCCAAGATTATCCACCAGGAGCAAAAATTCTTCTGGGTTCTTCATATTTGACCTTCCTCTCAATCCTTAACTTTCAACTTGTCCTATCTCCTTCCGACAAGGTACTGATAATTGTTTAGCATCCTCAAAATTAATACCTACTATTGAGTTAAAATGAGCAAAATCTTAGAGTGATGTCATGTCTCCATTGAAATCAATGTGGAAACTCCCACGGACCAGGATTTCACTTGCAGTGTAGAATGGAAAAAACTGACACAGTTGAGCGGGGGGGGGGACGGGGACGGGGGGACAGGACGGCGAAGGGGAATGATTCAAACAGGTAAAATTTGATCAGCTAAGATAGCCGGTCCTATTCTACCACCTGTTCAGGGCTTGTGGCGAGTTGCTGAAACTTTGGTTTTTGTGGCCGCTATCAGTGCAGTGTTTGTTTCCCCACAAGTAAACAGCCTAGTAAATGGGAAAGAACAGGCCACTTAGCTGGAAAGGAGATTTCAGACAACCCAGAATGCGTGACCACATCGAACGTGCTGACCACAGTAGAAAAGGGATTTGTGATGTTTCCACACTTTTGTTTAATCCAGAGCCACAGAAAGAGAGAGAGAACGTTTGCAGATTGGTGGAGTGTTTTGGGTTTTTTTTAATATAGTCCATAGTTTCCTTTTTGGCAAAGAGCTGAGGTATGTTAACCCAGCAGGTTTTTTGAATGTTTTTTAAACGAGTGAGTTATTAGAATCAGCTTTGGTGGTGTGGGATAGTGAGGAGGCTGTTTTGTTACTTGAATTTTGATTACAGGGTAAATATTTTTATGAAGTCTTGCAAGTTGTTCTTGGATCCATAATGTCCCTTTTTATTTATTGACTGATTCCTTTATTTTAAGTTATAGTCTCTTATTTCTTGGCAGAAACTCATTGCAGTGAAAAGAGCTGGAAATGGACTGCTTGAGGAAAGGACAATGACAGGTTGGAAATCAACATTTATTCCTTATGTTGTGGCAGCACAAACTAAAATTGGGGGCCCATTGTGCGAAGAACACTACAGGCACAGCGAGAGAGAGTCCTGTCCCAAAGTCTAGATAGCCCAGAGATGGAGAGCGAGAGGGGAAACATAGGCACAGAAAAGGGAAGGGACTTGCCTAAGGCCAGACAGGAGGTCAGTGGCAGAGCCAGGGATGAGGCCTAGTTTCCTGATTCCCAGTCCAGTGCACGATCCGTTCGACCCTGTCTGGGTTCTCTTCCCTGATTACTTCTAACATAGGACCCCAGGAATTGCCAAACTGGCTCAGACCCAAGGTCCATCTCACCCAGTATCTGGCCTCTGCCAGTGCCATCTGCTTCAGAGGAAGCTGGAAGAATCAGCGTATTAAAACTGGAAGAGTTTAAGGGCCAGATTCTCTGCTGCTGCGGATCATAGGGCCATCAAGTACCTAGCATGGTTCCTTGATTCTCTGCCCTGCTCTGCCCCTTACTCAGCCCTACCATAAGTTAGAGCAACCTGGGGGCTGCTGTAACCTACCTACACCAACTGGCTAGAGCCCGAAGGGCGTGAAAATGTCAATGGGAGTCATGTGAATCTCACCCTAAGGGTCCACCTACTGGCTGGGGAATGTTGGAGCACAGAGCTCTGCAGACATCCCCAGTCTGCCCCTCTTCATTTCAGACATGCACTCTGCACTGCTGCTGCAGGGCCTGGCTTAGCAGAGAAGCTGGCTACCACAGCTCTATGTCTGCTGGGAGTCCCACACCCAGGGGCCAATTTCAGTGGAAAATGTGTGAGCAGCCCTGTCTTCCGGTTTCTGAACCTTTAGGGTGCATCAGGTCACATCTTTCAGCTTTCCCTACAACCAGGAGAGCTAGGACCTTCCTTTTATATTTCAGCTACACGGGACTTCTTTCATGCTCACAGGACTCCAGGAGCTGGGGCTTCAAGGCAAACAGCAACTATTGCAAGACCTGTGATAAAATTCCAAGAGCTGGCAATACGTTTGTTGCTGTTAATCCATTTTGGTCAATTTTAGCTGCACACTTTTGGAAGTAAGGTGATCTAAGCCGGACCAAGAGCCAGCCGATGGTATCAGATTTCAATTAATATGGACCTTGGGCATGATTCATGCTGGCAACCTTAGCCAGGCACACATTGACTTGAAAGATGCTGAATCAGGTCCCCAGAGATGAAAGAGCCCTGGCCTCTCCCCCGCCCACTCTAAGCCAGACAGCTGTCTCTGCCACACAGCTCATGCTAACCGAATAGACACCATCACATCCCATTCAAATAAAAAACACCGTTCTTCCTGGAGAGCTGACGTCAATATGATCCCAAATCCCTTTACAAAGCTCTAAGCGTTGCTTTTGAGTGGAAGAATTATGTAATGGTAGGGCACTAGCCAGGGACAGGAGAGAACCAGGTACGTTCCATTTTCTGCTCTGCTACATACTCCCTGCCTGACCTTGGGTCAATCATGTAGGCCCAGATTCTTTAGGCGTTACTGCACTCAGCCAACAGAATTTAGACTCCCGAGAGCCTAAATCCCTTTTTGGAGACAACATCTCATTTTCAAACGAGGTCAGGCATCATGACACTGAGCGCAGCAATGCCTAAATTCCTTTAGGAATCTGGGCCTTCGCCTCTCCGTGCCTCAGTTTCCCCCTCTGTACAATGGAGATAATAACTCAGCCCTGCCTCTCAGGAATGTGGGAGGATAAATGCAGTAGTGATTATGAGCTGCTCCACTATTGTGGTAACGGGCCAGATAAGTACCGCAGCCACTCCGGATTCAGATCACTGCCTTGTGTTTACGAGGGGTAACAGAAACAAAGTGACAAGGACTGGACCAGGATCTGAGCAGCAGCAAAGTTCCAGGGTTAGGCCAGTACTCAGCTGGAGTGCCTTGTCCGGTTCTGGGACGCTTTAGGAAAGGTGTGGACAAATTGGAGAGAGTCCAGAGGAGAGCAACAAAAAACAATGAAAGGATTAACAAACCTGACCTCTGGGGAACGGTTAAATCTGGGCTCATTTAGTCTTCAGAAAAGACAACTGAGGGGGACTTGAGAACAGTCTTCCAATGTGCTAAAAGCTCAGGCTGTTATAAAGAGGGCCATGATCAATTGTTCTCCTTGATAGGAGTAATAGGCTTAATCTGCAGCAAGGAAAAAAAACTTTCTAACTAGAAGGGCAGTTAAGCTCTGGAACAGGCTTCCAAGGGAGGCTGTGGAATCCCCATCACAGGAGGTTTTTAAGAACAGGTTGGACAAACCCCTGTCAGGGATAGTCTAGGTTTACTTGGTCCTGCCTCAGTGCAGGGGGCTGGACTTGACTTCTCAAGTCTCTTCCAGCCTGACGTTTCTAGGATTTTGGTTGGTGCCCATCTCTACTGAAAACTCAAGAGCAGGGAAAGAGGCTGCACAGAGCAGTGCCAGCTGTAGGATAGAGAGGGTGTTTTGGAGAAAGGAATAAAGCCCGTTCCCTCCAACACCATGAATCCACTTTCCTTTATATGGTCGCAGAATCCTAAGCTTGATGGATGATTTATTTGTACCAGGAGGAAGCCAGGAAAACATACCAGCTCTCTAATCACGGTCAGCTCCCAAGCAGGGAATGTGTTTTCCTCCTTCTCCTCCCCTTGCTATATATTTTTCAGTAGCCAGCACTCTCCATTGCCAATGTATTACTGCAGGACATGATGCTCCCCTCAGTTCACAGCATGGGCACCTCTAGGAATTTCACAGACCCCTGGGTTTTCTGGATGCATCCAAAGTCCTTCGTGTAACAGCAAAGAGCAGCAATCACAGAGCTTGCTCAGTTCCCTCTGTGTGCTGGTAGGTTTGGGATTTTCCATCCCCTACACCCTTTGCAAACCTGCTTGGTGGATTTCACAGGTCAGCGCATAACACCCTTAACACATGCTGGAAAAAAGTGATAGGGCCGTGGAGAGGGTCTTTGTTGTTTTGTGAAAGGCCTCTACCATCACTGCCTAGACACATTGGGCACCAATTCCATTTCAGTGCATCACAACACATTTAACTTCATGCATCTTAGCCTACAAGCAGGCTAAAACCATCAAACAGAGCCTAGTGACTGCAGTTTCTACACCCCTTGATGTATTTGATGGCCTTGTGTTAATCAAATGTCCCTCAGCATATCGCTGTAGGCAACCACTCACATGCAGCCAATCTACAATTATAAGGCTCTATGCCTGCATTTCTGAATCACCTGGTTTTAGTTTGGTGGGGAAAATAACATGTTCCTTTTCCTCCTGGAACCAAGTTTTGGAAGAGTGCATGGTTTTTTCCTCCACTAAAACAAAATGTTCCGTCAACAAAACAAAAAATCATGGAGACTTCCAAATGAAACAAAAAAAGATGGTCATTTCTTTCTCACTTTTCCATGAAATTCGCTTATCTTTTTCTGATCAGCTTTACCTTAGAGAAGAAAGTGAAGAAGGACGTAGCATTCAATTGACATTTCATAATTCCCATCTCATGTCCCTCCACTGAGGGAACTGTTGAAAGACAAAGACCAGGGGTTGCGATAGACCCTAGAAGAAGTAAACAACTTGCTGCAGATTGCTCCCATGTCTGCATATTTATGTCATCACCAAATTCCTTTTCTCATACACGGCCCAATAGGCTGGACCCAATGGCCATTGAAGTCATCAGAAGGCCTCCCACGCCCATTGGGAGCCATCAATGTAAATCTTCCCATTGATTTCAGTGTGGGTTTGACCCACACTTTCTGAAGAGAAAAAAGAGCCTGTAAAACCCATTTGTGCCTCCTGCTTCCCTACATATTACAGAAGTTGGGGTAACAGCACTCTGCTTTACTCAGAAGAGGCTTACTCGGAGCACCACCATGGGTACCACTGCTTAGAACAGTCTCCAGAGAATTATCCTTCAGACTGAAACTTCTCAAGCACGATCATCCGCGAATGAGTCTGCTAAGGAGCGGTATTAAAAAGAGTTTTTTAAATAAAAAGCCAAATGTTGTAATTCTCATGTTTACAGAGTATTTGTTGCCCAGCTGCTGAACTATATTGTGGGTCCTTGTGCTCAGACATCTGAGAGACAGACTTCGTTTGAAACTCCTATATTGGGACACATAGGCTGTGGTCAAACCCACACTGAAATCAATGGGAAGATTCACATTGATGGCTCCCAATGGGCGTGGGAGGCCTTCTGATGACTTCAATGGCCATTCCGTCCAGCCTAATGGGCCGTGTATGAGAAAAGGAATTTGGTGATGACATAAATATGCAGACATGGGAGCAATCTGCAGCAAGTTGTTTAGTTCTTCTAGGGTCTATCACAATCCCTGGTCTTTGTCTTTCAACAGTTCCCTCAGTGGAGGGACATGAGGTGGGAATTAGGGACATGAGGTGGGAATCTATGAGGACAGGTTCAATACATGGGAGGTGCTTAGGTATTAAGGCAAAGGGAGGCAGGTAAGGACCTGGAAAGATGGGAATTCCCTCTTGGACCCTAGAGTTGAGCTGCAAACATGAACCTAAATGTGCTCCACTGGGGTATTGCATTTAGACCTGGACTCTGTCAGACTAGCAGGGAAGTATTGAGGACCCATGGTGGAAATAATCTGGTCAGCAGCTCCCAGGCTCTCAAAGCTCAGGACTTCATGCAGAAGCCGATCTCTGCTGAGCAAAGAGGGAGAGGGGGTTTCCAGCCCAGGCAGGGGTTTACAGGTCAGTATCCCTGCTTTGACTTGCACCTGGAAGAGAATAGGGGCCCTTCTCCAATCATTATTTGAGACAGGTCCAGAACACTGCTCCCAAATGTAACGGTGGTTGGGATCAGAGCCCAGATCATGATCCAGATTTGGCAGACAGTCATATATCTGAGCATCTCTGAACTTAGAGCAGTTCTGGATCCAGCCCATCTTGAAAAGTAGAGTTGGGAAATCGTAGTGCTCCTCACTAAAATACTTGGATTCTTTCTTTGGCTGGTGCAGTCTGTTCCCACTTCTCTCTCCCCCCGAACGCTGGCACCGGGTCTCGAGATCACTTTAATTTCTGTTTTGCATGATCCCTCCAAGCTGAACTGGCTGACTCTTGCTTTTGTTTTCTTTTTCAGACAGGGAACTGGAAACCTCCTGATGTCGATCTTCTAGTCAACGTTTACCTTGGAGCAGCGCTTCCAACCGCCCGCTTCAAAGGCTCAGCACTGCTGATTTACATTCCAAGCCCCATGCTGGGAAGAGCACCACCAGAATGGAGCTACAGCCAGCTGTTAGCCCGATCCTCCAGCCATGGCCAACACCACCACTCGGGTTTCATACACAACGCAGGGACTGATGTAATGGAGCTGATCACCTGGTCTAGAATTCCACCTTCAGCTGTGCCTATGCCACATGCTTCCGAGGAAGGCAGAAAGCCTTGGTTCTAGTCACATGTACAGAACTGTACATGGTTTGGGGGCAGGGAAGTAAATTCTTTCTTCATCCCCATAGGCGATCAGCTTACACCCTCGAGCAGGAGATTTGATATTCCTTGTAACTTTTTGACCTACTGTAGCTAACAGCTACAAATATTCTGCTTATATAAATGTGTAATCCTTCTTCTGAAGCTTGCTCAGCTACTACATTTGACTTAGAGGTTTCCTGTAGTAGTCAAGTCGACAAGGTACTTAGAAACTGGGTGTAAAAAACCTATTTAATCAATGGTTACACATCAGTGATTAGAGGTAGTATGATCCATCCAGTGAGTAATGCACTGGACTGAGACCTGAGTTCTCCTCCTCGTTCTGCTCTGTGACCTTGACCAGGCGCAGAGATTTACTCACGGTCACACAGGAAGTCTGGGGTAGAGCAGGATGTGAACCCAGATCGCCTAAACTAGTGCTCTAACCACTAGACCCTCCTTCCTCTCACCAGTAAGGAGTCAGGCCCAAACTGTCCTGTCAACCCAAAAAGGTGTGTGTGTTCTATCTATAACACTGATTCAACACCTCCCCAGCCCGGGCACTCCCATTCAGGCAAAGCCTGGGGAGATACAGTGACTGGACGTGGTCAAAAGTTTTTGAAAGAAAAATGCTCCCAGTAAAAATATAGGGTTTGGTATAAATTGAACATTTTTGCAAGACACGTTGATTTGGACAGCATTTTCTGATTTTTCAAGGGGGAAATTGGAAAGGAAGTGTTTTGTTTTGATTGAAAGTTTTCCTTGTGACATTTCCAAACTCGGATCTTTTGGAAATGTTCTTTCTGTCCACATGTTGGATATTTCATCCCTGTTTCGCGATGAAAACGAATGTCAAAATATTGGAAAATCTGTTTTCCAAAGAGCCCTCAAGGCGACTCTGCAACGTGCCCTGAAACTCAGCAAACGTGGCTCTCTCAGAGCACGTTCCAGAGATAAGGGCCCTTCACCAACCCTGTTCTGCCCGGGATCTCAGATAAACCCATTAAAGGCTGGATATGCAAGCATCCCAGCTTCAGGGACAGGACACAAGAAGGGAAGCAGCTTCTAATATGTGCAGTACCTGCCACACAAAGCTTTTTGGAGCAAACTCCTCAAGTGACTTGCCCCGAGTCAGAACCAAGCCCAGGTGATCCGACTCCAAGTCTCCTACCCTACCCATCAGAGCACACTGCACCTCGACAAAAGCCTCTTTTAAATCAAACTGAACTCCACGACCACTTCCAGAGCATATTGGGCGTCACGGAAGTATCAGTGGGGGGCAGGAGGAGACGCGGTGTATGTGGGTTGGAGGCAGTCACTGCCCTAGCTGTAGCTCGTCTGTGGATAAACGGAGCTCTCCTTTCCATTGCTGTCAAACCAGCACAAATTTCACTTAAATAAACTAACCGACCCTTCACATGAATTGCTCTCTGTGAGCTCAGTCTAAATAGGCAGGGAGCTCCTCCAGCATTACCTACTCCACAGCTTCCACTCCTGAACCATATCTGACACAACACGCAAAGGACCCAATTCTGATCCCACCCCAGATTTACACTGGTGTAAACCCACTGGATCAGAGCCTCAGCGGGGTGCAAATTGGCACAGCACCACCTTCAATGGAGCTGGGCCAATTCACACCAGATGAAGCTCTCTCGTCCACTGACTTCATTCGCGTCGCTCCCGATCCACATTCGCGAGAGACCGGAATCAAGCCCACTGAGAACAGACGCACTGTGCACACTGAAGAAGTGGAGATGGAATGGCAGCACATGCGAGATTTCATAGAAAACACACCGTCCCTTCTTGGGCGCAGGCTTCATTCCACACCATGTCTCTGGCTCACCAGGACTGCCCTTTGACCCCTCTAACCTTCCTCTCGGGACACTGACCCCTGAATAATGGGTGATCCTGGCTGCTTTTTCTATAACTGTTTTGAGGGCCCTGCAGATCTCTTCTAAACCCACCGATTGACCATATCTCTGACTGCTGGGTTTGAAGAACCACTTATTTAACCAGAGTAAACGTGACAATGCATTCAGTAACCCTGCTAGGGAAAGGCGCCATATAGAGATCTGGCAGCGCTTCCCTTCCTGATCATAGTCTAGTACTAGGGTTGCCAATTTTCTAATGGCACAAAACCGAACAAATGCCTGTAGCTATAAGTGATGCATTTTCTCTTAGTCCCTCTTCATCCACCCATCAGTCATTTGTCTCGCATCCCAAAATGGTCATGTAGCTAATAATGCATAGCACTGAACTAGGGCTTGTCATTTGTGGATTTCAACACGGTTTGCAAACATCATCACCTGTGTTTTACCGATAGGAAAATTGAGCCACAGATTGGTGAAGTGACTTGACCAAGGGCACCCAGAGAGTTGGGAACAGAACCCACACTTTCAGCTACTAGCCTGGTGCCCTGCCTAACCACTAGACCATACTGCCACCTTAGAAAAATGCACCAATACATGTATATACTGCCACTCCTTGTAAATGCAGGTATTATCTGACTGTTGATAATATATTGCACTTTTCTAGTGCCTCTCACTCAAGATCGCACATACATTCTAAACATTCATGGCTCGGCTTTATTGCACTGCGCTTACTCACATAGAATCATAGAATATCAGGGTTGGAAGGGACCACAGGAAGTCATCTAGTCCAACCCCCTGCTCAAAGCAGGACCAATCCCCAATTTTTGCCCCAGATCCCCAAATGGCCCCCTCAAGGATTGAACTCACCACCCTGGGTTTAGCAGGCCAATGCCCAAACCACTGAGCTATTCCCTCCCACCACATGGTATAGTCCTTTACTCCACAAGAAAAAAAAGCAACTCATGGCATAAGAGACTAAGGGGAGCAGAATCGGAATCAGAATGGGGTCCTAAATTGATATTATTTCCACACATGTTGCCCATTACCTGTGGCTAGAAAAACTATATATGGCCTAAGATTTACAGTCACTAATTCTCACAATATCCCTGTGAAGTAGAGCTATACAGTGGCATAGCCAGGTTTAGAGCACAGCGGGAGTGGAGCTAAAAAAAGGCGCCGGGAGCAAAAAGCGTCGGGAGCAAAAAAAGGCTCTGGGAGCAAAAAAAAATGCTCCGCTCTGGCTGCAGCATAGGTGCAAAAAGCGTCGGGAGCAAAAAAAGGCGCCTCTTCTGCTCTCTCCCCCGGCTACACTACTGGAGCTATACTATTACATCCCTTGTACAACAGCACTTAACCTCAGAGGCACAGTGAGTTTCAGTAATTTCCCCCAAGACCCCAGAATGAGTCATTGGTAGAGCTAGAAATAAAATGCTAGAGACCAGTAGCCCAGACTTCGGCTCTCCCGACAGGAAATGCTCTCTCTTCCTCACCCATTCTCATCCCTGTGCATTAGGAATTCTGAGAAGGGGACCGAGAGGAAGTGCTTTCACTGAGACGCAGTCTGGGCGCTTCTTTTTCGTGGGAGTAGTCCCACTAAGGCTACGTGTGTGAGCACATGTTTATCAGCATGGATCAGTGTTTCACAAGCAAGCCCTTCCGTGAATTGCCCGGATCAGAATGTAACATACACCGTTTACCCTCTCCAGAAGGGAACGCTGGTCCAGGGATGTTCTTCCCATGAATATTGCAATCTGCTTTATCTAAGAGTTTGTCTACAAAGACACCCCCCACAGCAGTGAGTCTCAGAGCCTGGGTCAATTGACTCGGTCTCACAGGGCCAGTCTTACAGGGCTAAAAATAGCAGTGTAGACTTTCAGGCTGGATCCAGGGCTCTGAGACCAGTCCCTGGCTCTGGGTTTCAGAGCCCAGCCTCCAACCCAAGCAAGAACATCTACATTGATATTTTTAACCCTGTAGTGTGAGCCCCAGGAGGCTGACTCAATTGACCTGGGCTCAGAGTCATCGCTGTGGGGGTGTTTTTGGACTGTAGACGTACCCCAAGTGGTGTGTAGGGCATTTGGTATACTTGTGAATCTTGGCTCAGCAACTACTTTGTTCTCTTTAAAGAAAGCATTCTTCTCACTTCATCAATTACCAAGTACCAGTGACTGCTAGCACTGCTCTGTTGAACCTATGAGAAAATGACAGGTTCTCCTCACCAACAGAACTAAGTCACCAGCTCTGCTTTGCAGCAGGTATGGGAGAAAAATCATTGTTCTTTAGAAAGTCATTGGGCCCAGTTTTCAAACTGGGGTGACAAAAGATACGCACTGAATCTAGAGCCAGGTGAATAACCAATTTTTTTTTGGTTTGGTGGCAGTTCTGAAAAATTGAAAAAGAAAAAAAAATTTGCTCGGGTTGAGCCAAATTTGAAGTTTTGAGTCCATTTTGCAGCGGTTCGAGGACAAAGATGTAAAGCAGGGCCGGTCTCCTACATCTCAGCCGAGCACCTGAACCGCTGATCTGAAGGGGAAGTTGGTAACAGTAGTACTTTCTTCTGGCCATGTTGTGACTGGCTAAAATATTCATATCAGGTTCACAAATCAGTTTGGGTTGATGGAAACTACATTTTTCATTGAATACATTATATTATCAAAAATGCACCTAGCTCTAACTGAACCCTGTATTTCAGAACCTAAATTTGTACTTATATGTCTGAATAACAGCAACAGGACCACATATTTGAAATTAGGCTCTGAAAGGTTCTCTCCAGTTCAATGACTCAGGAAAAACAGCACTTTGCCTTCATTTGCTAGGTCCTACAGCTATTGCTATCCTCAGTTACTTTAGTGAGGGTGTATATATTAGGCTATTGCTATGGGTACAGGTTGCTTGGTTTAGGATCTGGTACACAAGACAGCATTTGGATTGAGTTAATGCTACCCAGAGTGAGTGAGTCTGAGGTGGAGATGTTAATGAGTTAAAGGAAAAGGAAACAGGAAAAGACTGTACATTGAATGATGATGTTAGAGGGTATCAAAGGCAGAAAACAAAGCAACAAGCCTGCCTAGCATTCATGCAGGAAATGTGATTCTCCTGAGTGTGCAATGGGCTATATCGGAAGTTGATAAATTATCATTCCCTGAAGCTCCCCTGAGACCCAAACGGCAGCCAGCTGATTTCACATTTCTCCTTGCAAGCTCAAGCACAACTTTCATTCCTGCACCTCAGGCTCCTATGTCCAGCTGCATTCACCAGGTAGGCCCCAATCCAAAGTCCAAGTGCAGTCAAAGGGATTTTTTTAGATCAGCCCCTTAGCCCCTAAATCCCAAGAGACAAATGAGGGGTGCATTTGGCATTCAGTTGCGGGGCCCCGCCCCCGACGCCGGGTGACGTTGCGGGGCCCCGCCCCCGACGCCGACGCAATGTTGCCCAGCGTCAGGGGCGGGGCCCCGCAACGTCTCCCGGTGCTCAGTAAGTTTGCTGCGGGTCCGGGGCGGGCAGGGAGTTGCCGGTGGGTGCAGAGCACCCACCAATTTTTCTCCGTGGGTGCTCCAGCACCGGAGCACCCACGGAGTCGGCGCCTATGCTCCCAGTAATTGGTTGACTCAAGAGGACATGCTGTGGCCATCGGACCTGAGCCCTACCTGTGTTAACTTTCACACAGTGTGTGCTGTGGATTTGTCTTGCATTCTGCAGGCGTTCCTCTTAGAAGTTTTGCCCTGACATCAAAATTGCTGGGTTAAGAGCAATATTTTGAAGTGCTCTAACATCCACATGTAGACTTTGGTTTTGTTCCTGCCTGTGCCTCAGACTTGGCCAAATCCTTAACCTTTCTAGGCCTCAGTGCAGGGGTGAAAGTAACTTAAAGGACTTACAGGTACGCCTGAGTCCTGGGTGGGGGCGTGGCCTCAACCGGAAGAGGCGGTTTAAACGCCCTGGGGCTCTGGCTGGGAGCCCCGGGGCCTTTAAATCACCCCAGAGCTACCAGCTGCAGAGGCGGCTGGGAGCCCCGGGGCGAATTAAAGGACCTGGGGCTTTGACCGCCGCAGAGCTCCGGGCATATTAAATCCCTGCCAGAGCCCTGTGGCTCTTGTGGGGATCTAAAGGGCCCAGGGCTCCCTGCAGCGGCTGGAGCGCCGGGCCCTTTAAATCCCCGCCAGAGCCCTGCCGCTGCTACCTGTAGCGGCAACAGGGCTCCAGCGGTGCTCTAAAGGGCCCAGGGCTCCCAGCAGTGGCAGGAGCTGCAGGCCTTTTAAATCCCCGCCTGAGCCCGGCTCCAGCAGCCAGGCTCGGGCGGCGCTTTAAAAGGCCCACGGCTCCTGCTGCCGCGGGGAGCCGCGGGCCTTTTAAAGCGCCGCTCGAGCCCCACTGCCGGAGGTCCAGCAGCGCTTTAAAGGGCCCAGGGCTCCCCACAGCGGCTGAAGCCCCTGGCCCTTTAAATCACCGCCAGGGAAGCCGGTACGGTCCGGCACTGCGTACTGGCTCTTGCCGGGATGCCGGACCGGACCGGACCGGCTTACTTTCACCTCTGCCTCAGTGTTATCGTACGTGAGGGTAAGGACAGAGACTGACTCAAAGGAAACGTAAGAACGAATGAATGTCTGTAAAGTGCTTTGAGATCTCCCCGGTGAGACATGCCAGCTGGTTTTAAATCCTCCCGTGCAGTCTCCATGCGGGGAGCGCCAGCACAGCCAGTGGAATGAAATTAAAAATCTTTAACTGGAACAGACTTAAAAGTTCTGGGAACTGGATTTCATCACCCTGAGGAAAGAAGCGAAAACTCTGTGTGTGCCATGGGGGACAGAATGGATCTGAGAAAGTCAAGAAGGGGTTCCTGGCTATGCATTAGCTATGTGTGCCAATACATAGAGTCTGAGCCCATATTCCTTACCAAGGCCAAACTGCCATAGTGTCTGCCTATTAGCTCACGCAAACTCCTTATTATAGAAATGCTTCTCTTCCCTGGGAACCACCCAGGTGTAAAGCAATAGCTTGAGTCAGTCCAGCTACAGCAAATCTGCTCAGTTATTACTTTCCTTTTGACTGGCTTCCTGTGTGGTGAGAGTGGGGGTCCAAAGAAAGCTTTTGAGATGGCTTAGGGCCGGCTAGTCAGGGAGAATGGGAACTAGGGCATGTGGTGCAAACTACAGAGGAAGAAAATCTAGTACTTGGTCGGGGGGGAGGATGAGAGACGGGACACAACCTGAAACATAGGAACCAAACACCCTTGATCTTTGGGGAAGTTCAGATCCTAATGAAGAGCCACATCCAGACTTGGGGCTGGCCCCTTGTCTCTTTAACTGACCAAACCAAAACCAAAGCCCAAACCTTCTGAAGTGTAGGAAAGCATGTATCTCGATCTAAATTTTGCAGCCTGAGCCCAACTGTTAAAAAATAAAAGAAAGGAAGGGTGGTTAAGGCACTCATCTGAAACTACTAAAGAGATCTGGCTTCAGTCCCCAGCTCTGCTATAGATTCCCTATGGGACCTTTGTGTCTCTGCTCCTTAGCTGTAAAAGGGGGCTAACCATCCTTCCCTAGTCTGGTCTCTTTAGAATGTAAAGTTTTGGGAGCAAGGTTTGTTTCTTACTACGTACAGCATCTACCACAACACAGTGGGGCCTTCGTCTTGGCTGTGGCCTTTTGGTGGCCGTACAAAACAAATACCCAAGAAGATGACAAACTAGAGGACGTATCACTAGCCCTGCTGTGCAGGGGGAAAAGAATGTGTCTTCACTGTAATGCTAAGGGCTTTAATAGAAGCAATCAGAGAAGATCTCAATAAGCTTAGCCAGCCAGCTCTGTGATTGCCTCTTTTATCTGTGCAGGCAGCCCCTAGTGGACATGTATGGACTGTTTCTAAACTGCTCAGTCGGCACAATCAGAAAGACAGGATGGGAGGTAACTCAGTATTTCTTTTTTGTTTCTGAACTGCTCTGCAGCCTGAGATTTCCTTTGCGTTTCAGGTTCACGTAGACTCCCCAACACACAGTGAAACTGGAATGAAACTGCTGATCTTTGCCTGATTTCCACCCAAACACGCAAATTCCCCAGGTTGTCGTGAACCTTCACTTAGCAGTGCTAGAAAAGTTCCCAAGCCCCAGAGAAGCTGGCTCAAGTTCAGAGCGTGTCATCTGTCGAGTCAGTGGGCTTGCTCTATAAACATTTTACCCAGCTGTGCTCACGCTGGATGTGATTCTCATTTACACTGGAGTATGATGTCACGTTGGTGTAAGGGAGATCAGAACCAGGCCCACGGTGCATTTTCTGAGATGCTCCACAACATAGACCAAACTTAGCGTGATTGTGATGTCACGAGGATCCACCTGAGCCATGAAATTTGCATCAGGAGCTGGTTCTGTTCTTCCTCCAAGGGGATCTGGTTCTGAAGTTCTGGTGCAGACCCTTTCAATAGCCATAAGTCCAGGCAGCAATGTTCAGATGTGGAATTTGAACTCCTGGTTCAAAGGCAGCCAGTATCCTAAATGCAGCAGCTCATATAGAAAAAGCTGGTGTGTCTCACAGTGTCCTTATATCTCCACCTGCTTATACCATCATTTTATTCAGAAGCACCTCGATCCCTCTAAGTCCTGGTGTGATGCACAGCTGGGGGCAATATTGCTCCACTCCAGCCCTTGTTAGTGGAGATGACACGTGGGTGCAAGGTTAAGCTCTTGGCACAGACCTCCATGCTAAATGGCAGTAGGTCTCCAGGCCCTAGCATGCCTGCTCCCTTACTCTAAGGCCAGGTCTCCACTTAAAGATGAGATTGACTTCGCTACGTTGCTCACGGTTGTGAAAAATGTCATGCCTTGAGCCCTGTGGTTAGGTCGACCTAACCTAACCCCTGACGTAGATGAGGCCAGGTCAAGGTCAACCTAGCTACTGCCTCTTAGAGAGGTGGATTGACTGCTCTGGTGCCTTCCGTTGACATAGGAAGCATCTACACAAGGGTGCTCCAGTGGCACAGCTGTGTTGCTATAGCATCCATGTGACCTAAGAATGTGGGATAAAAAGGGGTCAAGGTGTGGAGAGAGAATGGACATGTCTGAGGACCCACGGACTTAACCACTCTCAGCACCCTACAGTGGAGTTTAGCTACATGCTCCTCTCTTTGGCCTCATGCCTGCTACTAGGCAGGTGTACGTGGGGGCTGTATACTAGCGCTCATCACCTTTTCACTAGCACTAGTGAGCTTCATCTTCAAAGGTGCCGTTAAGTACCTGCAGCGCCCACTGATTGCAGCTGGAGTTGTGGTGCTTGGAGAATCAACCCAACCATGTACGTCTTCACTGCAGAGCTACCCTGGGCTCTTACTTGGGTGTGGCCTCTAACCCGCCTCCTGTAACCTTCTGACCCAAGAGTGGTGGTGCTTTCAACCCAGTCTAGATGGGTCAGCTGAGGCTATAGGCTAAAACTTGCATCAAGCTTTCACTCAGACTCGTAACTCATCCACTTTGCAGTGAGGCTAAACCACTCTGTGCTAATAGTCCTCCCGTGCCTTGCGCCCAGAAAGAAGGACGAGGTCTTCCACACTTCACTGACATGGGGTCGTGAAGCAGCTCAGTTTACTGCAAGAGCTTACTGCTCAGAACTCTGGGATGTGTTCTAGCCACACGCATGGGGGAGCGCAGCATGAGCGGGGGGATGGTAACTCAGACAAGGCTTTGCAGCGTGGCTGCTCACACTCAGGCTAGGCCGCGTGCCGATTACCCGGACTAACTCTACAATGCAGACATACCCGCACAGCTGAGCTGGGCAGGACCGAGCCCAAACTCCTTTGGCTCTGTAACACTACACTTGCTTTTATTTTAAAATCTGGGGAATCCTATCCAATAAATCTTGGACCAAAATCTTGATCTAATTAAAGCCCCAAGGGCCCACTCTGATCATCTACCCTGACCTCCTGCATAACACAAACCCACCCAGCGATTCCTGCCTGGAGCCTTATACCTTGTGGCTGTTTTTTCTTGCTCACATTTTGGCAGGATATTAGTGAAGATTGCACCATAACAGCACTTTACCTGAACATGACATCTCTGGCTGTGAGTAACCAATGATACCAAGACCATGTTCCTCTTACCCAGAACTGCTCCCCTCTAAGGCTGCTAGTCACTTGATAATCACCAGGCAAAAACAAAACAGAAGATGTTAATTACTATCCCTGAGAACAATTAGAGGGAATTATTAAGAATGAATGGCAATTGCCATGGGAAAGTCTCTTCTATGGGAGATTTATGGCCAGGTCATGTTTCAATGGTAATTCATTTACATAGTAATACAGATTTATTTAAGTTACAAACAGGGCGATTTGGGTTATTGGATACAGATGTGACGCTCTGTTGCCCAGATGCAGCAGGAATGGCTCACTGTCCTGAATGTTACCCTCCCCTCCCATCCTGATTGTGTCTGTTTTCACCCCTGCCAATTTGACTTACACATTTTTGCAGAGCCTGTGTTGACATCGCTGGTTTCTGGATTCCAAATCTTTCAATTCCCGTGTGTCAGGTTGAGGCATCTTCAGCGCTTGCTCTACATATGCTAAACTATAACCCAGGGGTGCCACGACAGACAACAAGCTTTGTTCACGGGGCCCCGGGGCGTTGAAACAGCTGACAGCTTAGTGACAGGAATGGCAGGGTTTGTTAAAATCCATTGCTGGGATGGCTGTATTAGCATTAGGAAGCTCACACTGTCTGCTCCACTCAAGGGAACGGCCATCTCTAATCCCTTTGGAAATCTGCTTTATTTGAGCAGTGCCATTGTGCGGCATTTACGATGGTTTCCATTTCCTACGTAAAAATGTGTATGTCACGTTAAATCTGCAGAGTGTCAGCTGCAGATTGGGGAGCCAAACTCACTTGTTTAAATCATGGCGGATAAATCCGTCCCTTATCATTCTGGGTCCAGTTTCACATCAGGTAGGTTTCTTTGTTTTGATTTCCTAACTGGAGTCACTGATGAAGAGGAAGCAACACAAGAGGGTTTTTGTCAGGTAGCACTGCTCTCAAGGTTTGCCAGGTGTAATACACTTTTGCTTTTCTGCCTACTAGAGCAAAGTAACTAACTAGTGCTTTTTATCTTTGACTCTCATCTTTATTTAACTCCTTCATTCAGAGGGAAAATCTTTTTCAGGATGGTCAAAAAATTTCCAGATAATTGGGGTTTGGATTAAATGATTTTTTCTTCATGAAAAGTGTCTGTTTTCCACATAATTTGTTTTTGGGTTGTTAAAAAAAAAACACCCCTAAACCAAAATATTTTGATTTGGACACACTGCTGCAGTGCCTCATGGGACTTGTAGTTCATTTATCTCATAACCCCATTTTCTTTGATAGGCAAGGCTGCCCAGTCGGACTACATTTCCCATGATGGACCACAATCATAGAATCATAGAATCATGGAATCTCAGGGTTGGCAGGGACCTCAGGAGGTCATCTAGTCCAACCACCTGCTCAAAGCAGGACCAAACCCAACTAAATCATCCCAGCCAGGGCTTTGTCAAGCCTGACTTTAAAAACCTCTAAGGAAGGAGATTCCACCACCTCCCTAGGTAACCCATTCCAGTGCTTCACTACTAGTAGTGAACAAGTTTTTCCTAATGTCCAGCCTAAACCTCCCCCTCTGCAACTTGAGACCATTACTCCTTGTTCTGTCATCTTTTACCACTGAGAACAGTCTAGATCCATCCTCTTTGGAACCCCCTTTTAGGTAGTTGAAAGCAGCTCTCAAATCCCCCCTCATTCTTCTCTTCTGCAGGCTAAACAATCCCAGTTCCCTCAGTCTCTCCTCATAAGTCATGTGCTCCAGCTCCCTAATCATTTTTGCTGCCCTCCGCTGGACTCTTTCCAATTTATCCACATCCTTCTTGTAGTGTGGGGCCCAAAACTGGACACAGTACTCCAAATGAGGCCTCACCAGTGCCGAATAGAGGGGAATGATCACGTCCCTCGATCTACTGGAAATGCCCCTACTTATACAACCCAAAATGCCATTAGCCTTCTTGGCAACAAGGGCACACTGTTGACTCATATTCAGCGTTTCGTCCACCGTAACCCCTAGGTCCTTTTCTGCAGAACTGCTGCCCAGCCATTCGGTCCCTAGTCTGTAGCAGTGCATGGGATTCTTCCGTCCTAAGTGCAGGACTCTGCACTTGTCCTTGTTGAACCTCATCAGATTTCTTTTGGCCCAATCCTCTAATTTGTCTAGGTCCCTCTGTACCCTATCCCTACCCTCCAACGTATCTACCACTCCTCCCAGTTTAGTGTCATCTGCAAACTTGCTAAGGGTGCAGTCCACACCACCCTCCAGATCGTTAATGAAGATATTGAACAAAACCGGCCCCAGCACCAACCCTTGGGGCACTCCACTTGATACCGGCTGCCAACTAGACAGGGAACCATTGATCACTACCCATTGAGCCCGACCATCTAGCCAGTTTTCTATCCACCTTACCGTCCATTCATCCAGCCCATACTTCTTTAACTTGCTGGCAAGAATACTGTGAGAGACTGTATCAAAAGCTTTGCTAAAGTCAAGAAATAGCACATCCACTGCTTTCCCTTCATCCACAGAGCCAGTTATCTCATTATAGAAGGCAATTAGGTTAGTCAGGCATGACTTGCCCTTGGTGAATCCATGCTGACTGTTCCTGATCACTTTCCCCTCCTTTAAGTGGTTCAGAACTGATTCCTTGAAGACCTGTTCCATGATTTTTCCAGGGACTGAGGTGAGACTGACTGGCCTGTAGTTCCCCGGATCTTCCTTCTTCCCTTTTTTAAAGATGGGCACTACATTAGCTTTTTTCCAGTCATCCGGGACCTCCCCCGATTGCCATGATTTGTCAAAGATAATGGCCAATGGCTCTGCAATCTCATCGGCCAACTCCTTTAGCACCCTCGGATGCAGTGCATCCGGCCCCATGGACTTGTGCTCGTCCAGCTTTTCTAAATAGTCCCGAACTACTTCTTTCTCCACAGAGGGCTGGTCACCTCCTCCCCATACCATGCTGCGGAGTGCAGCCATCTGGGAGCTGACCTTGTCTGTGAAGACAGAGGCAAAAAAAGCACTGAGTACACTAGCTTTCTCCACATCCTCTGTCACTAGGTTCCCTTCCTCATTTAGCAAGGGGCCCACACTTTCCTTGACTTTCTTCTTGTTGCTAACATACGTGAAGAAACCCTTCTTGTTACTCCTAACATCTCCGGCTAGCTGCAACTCCAAGTGTGATTTGGCCTTCCTAATTTCACTCCTGCATACCTGAGCAATACTTTTATACTCCTCCCTGGTTATTTGTCCAATCAGGGAGGAGTATCAAGGACTCTCATGATGCAACTGTATCCCCTCAGCCTGAGGAGAGATCTTGGTGCACCATGGAAGATGTAGTCCAACCCCAATGAGAGTTCCCAAAGTTGATGTACTTGAAGGGCCATCACTACACCTTTTGCATGCATGGCTTCCAAGCCCAACTGGCCACACTGGGCTGTGAAGGTTGGGAGGGGGTTTGAGTCATAGCACTCACTGTGTTAAGCCCTTCTGAAAATCAGGCCAGGTATTTTGGTGCCTCAATGGGACCTGAGCTCTCTGCAGTATCTGTCCCTATAGCTAGAATTGCTATGTGCACGCTATGGTGGAGTGAGATGGTTCAGGCCTCTATACATGCAATTTCATTCTGGGAACCCTAGAAGAGGGTTCCATAGCATGTTTCTCCCACAATCAGTGATTTGGGCATGTAGTGTAAGAAGTATCTAGAATCACATTCTACGCTGAGATGGGCTAGTTAGCAGGCTCCATTCTCCCTGCAGTTCTTGTGGAATTTTTGGATAAAGCATTAAAATGAATCACTTATGCAAATTCAGTGAAGTCAGAGTGCCTCCCCACCCCATTTCCTGTCCACCTAGCCACAACCATCTCCTCTCCCAAATCTCACTTTGTCTCGTGATGCCCAGAAGAGTCAATCCTCCAAACTGTTCCCTCTTGTGGGCTTCCCGGCACCTCTTGTCTATTCTGCACCTGACTTGTCTAATCTCATCTCTTCAAGGCAGGGGCTGCCTGTAATTAGCATCTTGTACAGCACCAAATACACGGTAGGTTTATAAATTCAGAGTATTCATGAGCAGAAGGGACCATTGTAATGATCTTGTCTCACCTCCTGCCTAATACAGGCCATAGAGTTTCACCAGTGATTGCTGAATCAAGCCCGTAACTTCTGCTTGAACTAGACCAAATCTGTTCGAATGGCATCCCACCTGATATAAAGGCTCGATGAATAATCCATTGTGTCCCTATAGAAGTTGTTCCAATGGTTAATTATGCTCTCTGCTAGAAATGCCTGCCTTATTTCCAGCTTGAAATCAGCTTCCAGCCTTATAGCTTCTTATCAGAGCTGGATAGGAGATGGTTTTCCCATTCTCTGCTATCAGAAATCCTTTTCATACCTACGGACCATGGTCAAGTCACCTCTTAACCTTCTCTTTGTTAAGAGCGTTAGTGCCTCATTGTAATAAATAATTATTAATCAAGGTTGATCTTGTTTCCTCCTAAAATATGGGGCATGCTGGGAAACTCAGGCACAAGGGAAGAGTATCTCTCTCTCTCTAAAGGGGAGGAGACGTAACAAGGAAGAGGCACTAATCCCCCAGGAGCAAGCATGAATGCATTTGTTGTATTGAAATATGTCACTGATCCAAGGCTGGCCAGCAGCCAGGTATGTATTGTGAATATCCTCTAGGCAAAGGATTGTGCAGCTAGTGTCTGAGCTGACATACTGAAAACCCACAGGATAAAATGACGTGAAGGCTGAAATAGTTACAAGGGCCACGACAGATTGTCTTCACTACCCGCCGGATCGGCGGGTAGCAATCGATCTATCGGGGATCGATTTTTCGCGTCTCGTTAAGACGCGATTAATCGATCCCCGATCGCGCTCCCCGTCGGCTCCGGAAATCCACGTCATCGAGCGGCGCAAGCGGACTCGACGGGGGAGCTGCAGCGATCGACTCGCCGCCGTCCTCATGGTCAGGTAAGTCGATTACGATACGCCGACTTCAGCTACGTTATTCACGTAGCTGAAGCTGCGTATCGTAGATCGACCCCCCCTTCCCTAGTGTAGCCCTGTGAGATAGGAACTCCCATTATGCGAGGTGCTACACAAACGCACAGGATACACTGCAGCTGGAGGTGTCGTTGCCAGCTCTGGTAGACAGATGCGCTAATTGTGATGGAGCTAGTGCTGTAAACATGGCGATGTGGCTGCAGTGGCCTGGGCAGCAACACAGGCTAGCCGCCTGAGTACTCACCGAGTGTCTCGCAGAGGATGGTTCCCAGACGGCTAACTCGAGCCGCCACCCACGCTGCCATTGCCACACCACTATTGTTTATGCACTAGCCCAATCAAAACTAGGGCGGGGATGTCAACCAGAGCTGAGAATGACACCTCCAACTCGAGTGTAGATGTACCCATCATTAGAGACAGTCCCTGCCCTCGCTCAATAAAACAAATGAATGAGGGGAAGCTGAGGCGCCGGGAGGTGATGTGACTTACCCCAGGCCGCACAGGAGATCAGTGGCAGAGTTGAAAAGAGAACCCAGGGCTCTGACATCCCAAGCCTGGGTCATATCCATTGGACCACACTGCCTCTCATTAGCAGGGGAATTCCACTGCCCTTCCTCCTGTGGAGTAAGATGTGACTTAGCTGAGGTCTTCTTCTAATGGAATTATGACCCCTGTTTTAGAGATGGGGACACTGCAGACCAGAGTGATGACTATGAAGTGAGACAATGGTAGACCCAGCAATATAGTTCCAGTCAGAGTCTACAGCTCCTTCTCCTTACAGTCACTTCTCAAAACACACCTCTGCCTGGCTACACACAGGAAACTGCCCACCGGTAGCTGCTAGGCAAGTGGCTAGTTGCAATTATGGCTCCCGACTGGCTAAGAATTTTCCACATTCTATTACTTTTATTTTCTTCCTTTCCCCAACCTCTTGTTTCTCCCTCCTCCATCTTCTATGCCTTGTCCCTTAGACTGAGTGAGCACATTGGGGCAGGGACTATAACTGGTGATACATTTGTACAGCACCTAGCACAATGGAGTCGCATCCAGTCCCAGGTCGCTTTGCACTATTTCAATATAAATATTGAATAAAAAGAAAGAAATCCTGATGCCCAGTTTCATGCTGTATCCACCAACCACTACACCTGCCCTTCAAATCATTTTAATCAGCTGAAAGATCTTGCTCCATCCACTCCAGTAACATGCCCATGTGTATGGAAAAAATCCAGCGAAATGTGTTCCACAAGAGAGAGTCTCCTGAAATCCAGATGTCACCCAGTTGTTGTTTGTTAGACTTTGTTTCTTTAAGTGGCAGCAGTTGGATTATTTAGCTCACAAAAATATTTCCTTTTTTGCCCCCTAAGGCGTTCATTTCAGGGAGGGGAGGGACACAATAATAATAATCTTGCCTTGAGTTCCTTGCTATCTGTCACAAATCCACTGTGACATTTGGTTCTCCTTGTCTTTTTGATGCCACTTCTAAATAAATATTGATGGCTTGTCATTGCACGACCATAGCCAGATGTGTTTTCATCCAAAAATTCAGATTTTAAACAAAACGTGATGGGCAGTAGACAAGACACTTTTTCCCACCGGCTTTTAGTTTTCACAAATGCTTATATCCGTCACGTCTCAAATTGTTATGGCTGGAGCAAGCCGGTGCTCAGGACTGAAGGAGGTCGTGCTTTTATTTGTTGTAAAGGAAGTAAGTAGAGAGGGTTCTGGACAATGCAAGTGGGCCTCACGTATGCTCTGATACCCCACCAGAGATGGGATCAGATCAGATCTTCTAATCCCACCATCTGCCCAAAGTTTGGGGAAGTTTAAGTCTCAGGGGCAGCACTGAATGTTGTGGCTGGCCACAAAGGAGCCTAAGGGAGTTAGGCACCTAAATCCCATTGAAATTGGGCTCAGTAGAGAAGTAATTGAATTCATTTCTCTGGCCTGCATTACGCGGCAGGTCAGGCTAGATGACGCAATGGTTATTTCTGGCCTTATAGTCTGTGAAATTCAGGCCCTCTTGAAAATCCCAAATCCATTTGAAAATCCACAATCACAGAATCATAGAAATGTCGGGCTGGAGAGGTCATCTGGCACTGCCCCCCACACTGAGGCAGGACCAAGTAAACCTAGATCATCCCTGACACGCGTTCGTCCAAACTGTTCTTAACAACCTCCAGTGATGGGGCGACTACAACCTCCTTTGGAACCCTGTTTCAGAGCTCACTTATCCTTTGAGTTAGAAAGGTTTTTCCTAATACCTAACCTAAAGCTGCTTGACTGCAGATTAAACCCATTACTTTGTGTCCTACCTTCAGTGGACATGGAGAACCATTGATCACCATCCTCTTTAGAACAGCCCTAAACATATTGGAAGACTGTTCTCAGGTCCCCCCTCAGTCTTCTTTTCTCAAGGCTAAACTTGCCCAGTTTTTTTAACCTTTCCTCATAGGTCAGATTTTCTAAAGCTTTTATCATTTTTGTCGCTCTCCATTGGACTCTCCAATTTCTTAAAGTGCGGTGTCCAGACAGGGTTGCTAATTTTGGTTGGACATATTTCTGGCACTTTCATCACATGATATAGTCTTTCATTAAAGATTCATCTTTAATTCCTGGAGACTCCAAGACAACCCTGGAGGGTTGGTAAGGCTTTGCCCAGAACTGGAGGTCTCACCAGTGTAGAGTGGGACAATTACCGCTTACATATGACACTCCTGTTAATATGCCCCAGAATGAGATTAGCCTTTTTCGTAACTGCATCACATTGTTGGCTCTATTCAATTTGTGATCCACTTTATTGAATTTCATCTTGTTGATTTCAGATCAAGTCTCCAATTTGTCGAGGTCGTTTTGAATTCTAATCCTGTCCTCCAAAGGGCTTGCAGCCCCTCCCAGCTTGGGGTCATCTGCAGATTTTATAAGCACAAACTCCACTCCATCAACCAAGTCATTAATTAAAATGTTGAATAGTCCCAGACCCAGCACAGATCCCTGAGACACCCCCACTGGATTTGACCTCCCAGGTTGACAGGGAGGAATGGGCCAAACCAAATTCCTGCATCGCAACACTGCAAAACTTTCTCAAAGTTTGGAGGCAGATGCAAACCTTCCAGCTCAGGCCCATTTCTGCAGCCCAGCTGGAGTCAAACACTTGGTATGTTCCACTCCTAAAATACGGGGTGCATGCAAAGAGGCTTGTCAGTCATGAGAGGTCGGGGTGCACATGGAAAGAAATGGGAAATATTAAACGCATATGGTTCTATCCACTGTCTTGTCTATCTAGACCGTAAACTGTTTGGGGCCAGGGCCTGTGTCTCACTATGGGCATATGCAGCACCTTGCACAGTGGGAACCTGAGCTGAGCTGGGGCCTCTAGATGCTACAAACAACGAGCATGAGTTGGGAAATCCCATTTGTTGGCAGACACCAACATTTCTGCTTGTTTGCCCACAGCATCCCCTCCATACTGTCTCACTGGCCGGATCCAACCCTCTGAGAAAAGCAGATCCCTGTAGCAGCTCCAGCTGGAGCATGTCTAAGATGTCATCTGACCTGGAGCAATGGATCCAGGAAAAGAGAACAGGGAGGCAATGACGGCTTCCTTTTCAACAAGATCAGGAGCCACTGAGTGGCGATAGCTAAGCATCTCTGTGAGGGAAATTTCGGCCTTGATAATGCACGGTAGTAGAGCCTGATCTCTCACCTGGAGGTCTGAGCTGTGAGGGAGAGCAGACTATTAGAGCTGAGTTGAGTTGTGCTGGGGAATGGGTTCCCAACTTGCGGGCCACAACCCCCAGAGGGGTCATGAACATTCTCTGTTTCTTTTTGGCTAGGGAGGGAAGGACCCAAATACTTTTCTGTCAGTATGGCCTAGTGGAGAGTGCATTGGACTGGGCTCAGTAGCCTTGGCGTCTAGTCCTGGTTCTACCACAGGTCTATTCTGTGTCCTTGTGTAAGTCATAGCCCTGCTCTGTGCCTCAGTTTCCCCATCATACTAAACTTCAAGATCTAGGGTATTGTTATTATCTACCATAACATGGAGCAGGCTGAGAGCCATCTGCACCAGGGAAATCCAAGATGATGTCGTTGTTCAGCTTGTTTTAGAAGCTCTGCAATAAAGTGCCATGTTCTTTTTTTCCCTCTACGTCTCGCATATAGCATGATTTCTATATCACTTGCTTAGCCAAAAACTAGTATGTCCCCATGTCTGCATTTGCAGACTGTTCCATGCCCAGCCCCTGCTCCACACAGAGGTGTTGAAGTTAAATGGAAAAGCTTCATACTTTCCACACAGGATTTTTTAAAATGAATTAGACCTTATATTATTTTTTAAGCAACTCCTTCTAAATCATGCCAAAATATTTAACAGCGACAGCAGAATCCATTTATGGGACCCTCGGCAAAACGGCCAGCCCATTTAACTCTTACAGCACCGAGCATGTGTATATCCGGGCCTGATCCCTCCACCCACCCTCTTCCCTGAACATTGCACCCTGAAAAGAACATAAGAACGGCCATACCAGGTACGAGAAATGGTCCATCTAGTCCAGTGTCCTGTCTTCTGACAGTGGCCAATGCCAGATGCCTCAAAGGGAATGAACAGAACAGGTAATCATCAAGTGATCCATCCCATGTCATTCAATCCCAGGATCTGGCAGTCAGAGGCTAGGGATTTCCAGAGCATGGGGTTGCATCCCTGACCATCTTGGCTAGTAGCCACCGATGGACCTATCCTCCATGAACTTATCTCGTTATTTTTGTAATCAGGTTATAGTTTTGGCCTTCACAACATCCCCTGGCAATGAGTTCCATAGGTTTACTGTGCGTTATGTGAAGTACTTCCTCCTGTTTGTTTTAAACCTGCAGCCTATTAATTTCATTGGGTAACCCTGGTTCTTGTGTTATGTGAAGAAGTAAATAACACTTCCTTATTCACTTTCTCCACACCAGTCATGATTTTATGGACGTCAATCATAGCTTCCCTTAGTCATATCTTTTACAGACTAAATAGTGCCAGTCTTTTTAATCTCCCCCCATATGGAAGCTGTTTCGGGCCCCTAATCATTTTTGTTGCCCTTCTCTGTATCTTTTCCATTTCTAACCTATCTTTTTTGAGATAGGGTGACCAGAACTGCACACAGTATTCCGGGTTTATATGGTGGAATTATTATATTTTCTGTCTTATTATCGATCCCTTTCCTAATGGTTCCTAAGATTCTGTTTGCTTTTTTGACTGCTGCTGCACATTGAATGGATGTTTTCAGAGAACTATCCACAGTGACTCCAAGATTGCTTTCTTGAGTAGTAACAGCTAATTTAGACCCCATTATTTTGTACATATAATTGGGATTATGTTTTCCAATGTGCATTGCTTTTCATTTAGCAACTTTGAATTTCATTTGCCATTTTGTTGCCCAGTCACCCAGTTTTGTGAGATCCCTTTGGAACTCTCCACAATCTGCCTGGGACTTAACTATCTTCATCTTCCCCAGCCCAGAATGAACCCCGTCCCAGTTATCTCACCCCCTTCAATTCATCCAGAAGGAAACCAGCCCATTTCTCCTTTTCCCCACAGCTGCTGGCCTCCCTTGTCTTCCTACTGCTTCGCGTCTCATGAAAACACTTTCCCAGCTGACTCTCCTCCACATGGCTGTTCCCATCCTTTATGCTTGGGTAGGAGGCAGACTGCACTGGGTACTTATTCTGGGAATCAGCAAGTGTTTGCTGCAACAGGCAAACCTGGGGAGGGCAAGACTCACTTAGAAAAATTGTCCCAAATTGCCTGACTCCAAGATGTCAGAATCAGATGTTTAGGACCAGCAGCGGACCCCTACCTGATCCCTCCAAAACCCTTTGTAAAACAGATCCCAGCATCCAGGCGGTAGCAGGCATTTCCCCAAGAATTCATTGTGCCAGTTGCCAGGGAATGAGTTCATGACCATAGAATAATAGAAGATTAGGGTTGGAAGGGACCTCAGGAGGTCATCTAGTCCAAGCCCCTGCTCAAAGCAGGACCAACACCAACTAAATTATCCGAGCCAGGGCTTTGTCAAGCTGGGTCTTAAAACCTTCTAGGGATAGAGATTCCACCACTTCCCTAGGTAACCCATTCCAGGGCTTCACCACCCTCCTAGTGAAATAGTGTTTCTTAATATCCAATCTAGAACTCCCCCACTTCAACTTGAGACCATTGCTCCTTGTTCTGTCATCTGCCACCTCTGAGAACAGCCTAGCTCCATCCTCTTTGGAGCCCCCCTTCAGGTAGTTGAAGGCTGCTTTCAAATCCTTCTTCTGCAGACTAAATAAGCCCAGTTCTCTCAGCTTCTCCTCATAAGTCATGTGCCCCAGCCCCCTAATAATTTTTGTTGCCCTCCGTTGGACTCTCTCCAATTTCTCCACATCCTTTCTGTAGTGGGGGCCCCAAAACTGGACACAATACTCCAGATGCCTCACCACTGCCAAATAAAGCGGAATGATCATTTCCCTCTATCTGCTGGCAATGCTCCTACTAATGCAGCCCAATATGCCATTAGCCTTCTTGGCAACAAGGGCACACTGCTGACTCATATCCAGCTTCTCATCCCCTGTAATCCCCCAGTCCTTTTCTGAAGAACTGCCGCTTAGCCAGTCAGTCCCCAGCCTGTAGCAGTGCATGGGATTCTTCCATCCTAAGTGCAAGACTCTGCACTTGTCCTTGTTGAACCTCATCAGATTTCTTTTAACAGAATCCTCCAATTTGTCTAGGTTTCTCTAGATCCTATTTCTACCCTCCAGTGTATCTACCTCTCCCCCAAGCTTAGTGTCATCCGCAAAATTGCTGAGGGTGCAATTCATACCATCATCCAGATCATTAATAAAGATATTGAACAAAACCAGCTCCAGGACAGACCCCTGGGTCACTCTGCTTGATACTGACATCAAGCCATTGATCACTACCCCTTGAGCCTGACGATTTAGCCAGCTTTCTATTCATCCAATCCATACTTTTTTAACTTGCTGGCAAGAATACTGTTGGTGACCGTATGAAAAGTTTTTCTTAAGTCAAGATATATCATGTCCACTGCTTTCCCCATCTCCACAGAGCCAGTTATCTCATCACAGAAGGCAATCAGGTTGGTCAGGCATGACTTGCCCTTGGTGATCCATGTTGATTGTTCCTGATCACCTTTCTCTCTTCCAAGTGCTTTGAAATGGATTCCTTGAGGACCTGCTCCATGAGTTTTCCAGAGACTGAGGTGAAGCTGACCAGTCTGTAGTTCCCTGGATTCTCCTTCTTCCCTTTTTTAAAGATGGGCACTTATTCCAATTATCTGGGACCTCCCCTGATTGCCACAAGTTTTTCAAAGATAATGGCCAATGGTTCTGCAATCACATCAGCCAACTCCCTCAGCACCATCGGATGCATTAGATCCGGTCCCATGGACTTGTGCATGTCCAGCTTTTCTAAATAGTGCTTAACCTGTTCTTTCACCACTGAGGGCTGCTCACCTCCTCCCCATACTGTGCTGCCCAGTGCAGCAGTCTGGGAGTTGACCTTGTCTGTGAAGACCGAGGCAAAAAAAGCATTGAGTACTTCAGCTTTTTCCACATCATCTGTCACTAGGTTGTCTCCTCCATTCAGTAAGGGTCCCACACTTTCCCTGACCTTCTTCTTGTTGCTAACATACCTGTAGAAAGCTCTGGATCAGCCTTCCAAGGAGAGCAGTGGGAGCAATAAACCTAACTGGCTTCAAGACTGAGCTTGATAAGTTTATGGAGTGGATGCTATGATGAGGCAGCCTACAATGGCATGTGGCTCATTGATGACTGCCAGTAGCAAAAATCATCAGCTGCTGGAGATGGGACGTTAGATGGGGAGGGCTCTGAGTTACTACAGAGAATTCTTTTCCAGGTGTCTGGCTGCTGGGTTTTGCCTACATGCTCAGGGTCTAACCGATCGCCATATTTGGGGTCAGGAAGGAATTTTCCCCCGGGTCAGATTGGCAGAGACCATGGGAGGTTTTCGCCTTCCTCTGCAGCATGGGGCATGGGTCACTTGCAGGTTTAAATGAGTGTAAATGGTGGATTCTCTGTAACTTAAGGTCTTTAAACCATGATTTGAGGCCTTCAGTAACTCAGCCAGAGGTAAGGGGTCTATTACAGGAGTGAGTTGGTGAGGTTCTGTGGCCTGCAATGTGCAGGAGGTCAGACTAGATGATCATGATGTTTCCTTCTGACCTTAAAGTCTATAAGTCTATGCGATAAGCTCCCCCCCCCCCCCCCCGTGTTAATTTTAGGAACAGTCCATGGAGTAAACCACATGCAGCATCTGCTCAAACATTTTATGAATGAGCCCTCAACAATGTGGGGCCAGAGTGCCAACCTCTCGTTCCACCGTGTGCAGTCATTTCCAGGAGTGGTCTCATTGAAGTCATTGTTCACCAGTGTGAGGGAGGGGTGCACATCCTAGCACAATGGGGCCCAGACCTGCTTGACTGCGCAGCACTAGTGTAGAAAAAATGTTAAATAAGTACAGTCAACAACCTGGTCCCTAGCACTTTTCCAAAAACTGCAATGCAAGTCATTTGTGATTTAGCCATTAGGAATAACAATTAGCTCTTATAAAACACTTTTCTTTCACAGACTGCAAAGCACTTTACCAAAGAGGTAAATATCACTGCCTTCATTTTATGGGTGGGGAAACTGAGGCACATAATGGCAAAGGCTTGCCCAAGGTGATTTCACGGGCCATTGGCTGAGCCAAGCACAGAACCTGGATTTATTGAGTCTGGTTTGCTATCCACTGGACCAGGTTGCCTGTCATGGATGAGATCTATTGATCTTTCTAACCATGCTGAGTATAATTAGACTCACCAATGGATTTCTTTTAAACTTGGGAATGGAGCCTATGGTGGTAGAGCATCTACTGTGGGCTAAACAGCATAGCACGGCAGAACGTAGTTTTCCCTGCTTAGACTTGAGTATTAAAAGACTTAGTTGCACCGACTCACGTCACATTTTCCTTAAGGGATTATAAAGCTGTTCCTTGCAGGGGCAAATGAAATGACCAGCCAATCATAATACAGAATATTGCAAAGCTTACAGAAGTGCAGTTTATGCCGAATAACGAACCGGCAATTGTGAATTATGGGCCCATAATTCCACAGAGACGTTCTCGTGACAACATAAACCCCGAGAGCAAAGTTGAAGTCACCAGAACCTCCAGATATAATTATTGCCCCATAATTCACTGCTGAAATTCAGTTTTATATGTGGATTATGTTCCGATTTCTGTCTCCATTCCTCTCACTCTCCAAGCTGTAGCCAGAGCAGCTGGCTCCAAAACAGAGCTGCTTTGAGTCCCTCCTCGAGAACTTCAGGAGGCTGATGGGCCTGAAGCATCATTGAAGCAGCTGTTGTTTGAGTGGGAGGGACGCTATAACCAGGAGCAGGGCCGGCTCTGGCTTTTTTGCCGCCCCAGGAAAAAAAGCCACCGGCCGCCCCACTCCCCCGGCCGGGGCGCCGGCTGGGAGTGCGGCTCACCCGTGTCCCCGCTGCCCCACGCGGAGTGCGGCACGGGCGCCCCCCGCTACCCCGGCCGGGGCACTGGCTGGGAGTGCGGCTCACCCGTGTCCCCGCTGCCCTACATGGAGTGCGGCACGGCCGCCCCCAGCTACCCCAGCCGGGGCGCCGGCGGGGAGCACAGCAGAGCCGCCCCCCGCTACCCCGGCCGGGGCGCCAGCAGGGAGCACAGCAGAGCCGCCCCCCGCTACCCCGGCTGGGGCGCCGGCGGGGAGAGCGGCTCACCCGTGTCACCGCTGCCCTACGTGGAGTGCAGCACGGCCGCCCCCCGCTACCCCGGCCGGGGCGCCGGCGGGGAGCACAGCAGAGCCGCCCCCCGCTGTCCCACCTGGGGTGCTGGTGGGGAGAGCGGCTCGCCCGCGTCCCCGCTGCCCCGGCTGGGGCGCTGGCGGGGAGAGCGGCTCGCCCGTGTCACCGCTGCCCCGGCTGGGGTGCTGGCGGGGAGAGCGGCTCGCCCGTGTCACCGCTGCCCCGGCTGGGGCGCCGGCGGGGAGAGCGGCTCGCCCGTGTCCCCGCTGCCCCGGCTGGGGTGCCGGCGGGGAGAGCGGCTCGCCCGTGTCACCGCTGCCCCGGCTGGGGTGCTGGTGGGGAGAGCGGCTCGCCCGTGTCACCGCTGCCCCGGCTGGGGTGCCGGCGGGGAGAGCGGCTCGCCCGTGTCACCGCTGCCCCGGCTGGGGTGCTGGTGGGGAGAGTGGCTCGCCCGCGTCCCCGCTGCCCCGGCTGGGGTGCCGGCGGGGAGAGCGGCTCGCCCGCGTCCCCGCTGCCCCGGCCGGGGCGCTGGTGGGGAGCACAGCACGGCCGCCTCCCGCGCCCAGTGTTTTGGGTTTTTTAAATTTTTTAACAAAATAATTAAAAAAAAAAACAACCCTCAGCGCCGCCCCCCTCCAGGTGCCGCCCCAAACACATGCTTGGTCGGCTGGTGCCTGGAGCCGGCCCTGACCAGGAGAGACTCTAGTTCTCATTGGCTGTATTTTGCAATTCATGGGTGTGACGACTTAATTGTTTTTAGCAGATTTCACTGTGTTTATCAGTTCATTTCCCACGTTTTATTAAATTAATCAATTTTTAAAGGCCAGAAAGATGATCATGGAGTCTGACATAACACACACCACAGAATTTCACCCACTTATTCCTGCACCCTGCCCACATCTTGAAGCTGAGCTAGAGTTTATTTTGTAGAAAGAGACATCCTATCTTGATGTAAAGACTCGAAGTGATGGGAATCCACCACCTCCCTAGGTCAATTGCTATATTTCAAACTAATAATTCAGTACTACCTTACATGCAAGTATAATGGCATCACTGGAGTGATTATCTGTGATAACTGAACCTGTACTAGATGTAAAAGCATGGCTCTCTCCTGCCTATGTTCAAGGACAAACCCCTTCAGCTCAGGGGCAGCGGCAGAATCAGAGGCACATGCTCTAGTGAGTCTAGCCACTAGAGGGGGACAAAGAGCCACTTGGGTTATACAAATAACTTTACAGCCTGAGGGACCTTCACATGCAAAGGAGAATCTCTGCATTCAGCTTTTAAAACAGCCCTCACTTCCTGGTCCTGGTGCGATAGCACTGACAGTGCAAATGAATCAATAGGCTTGGAAGCTGGTCACAGGTTTCCCCTGAAGATCACAGGCTATTCAGCTGAGCTCTGGGGCCATGGAAACCATGATCAGTTATGAGGAGGCCCCCAGAAGAGTTTGTGGCTATATAGAGAAGTCCCATCCAGGATGGTACCTGCAAGCTCCCTCCTGCTTTCTGCAACTGAACCATCTGCTGTGCCATATGGATACTGAACCTCTGGTAGGCAGGCAGAGGTTACCACCCTGCTCTGAACGGAATCTCCAATAGCAGCTATTACCTCACCCACCTTGTCTCTCCACACACCTGTGATTCATGTGCCTAAATGTGACATTTGGGAGCCTAACTTTATGCACCCAGGTCTGAACATTTTGGCCACTGTATCTGGTCCAAATTCACCCCTTCCAGGAGTTTATCTTTATCAGTAACTCAGATAGCAACAACAGACATGTACACTTCACCCTAAGCTTGGCTGTGCCAGAGGTTCCCTGCAGAGACCACTGTCCCAGCCAGTAATTCCCTCTGACCAAAGAGTCATTCCCACCTCCCTCACATCCAGGCAATGCTCAGAGCCCCTACAATGCACACAACACCCTCCAGTTGCAGGTGACTCACTGACTCCCAAGCCCCCGGTGATGGGGTGTCCCCCACATAAGGCCTGAAGGTGTAAATTAGGCCAGTTAACCTATAGGCTAGACCTGGAGGAAAGCCAGGGAGTGCTAAGGCCTAATTGGCTGATGAAGTCCAGTTGTGGGAGGAGCTGGGTTGGATTTACAAAGCCAGGAAGCTGGCAGGAGAAAAGGGCTGCAGGGAAGTAGGCTGTAATCACTCCCTGGAAGTAGGGAGGTGAGTTTGAGGCTACGGGGTTCGTAGTCTGTAGTTACGCCCTGAGAGGAGGGATTCTGAGCTGGCACACCCAGAGAAGAATGGGGGAACCAGAAGCTATAGGAAGGAGTCCAGAGAAGGAGCAACAAGGGCAGAGGAAAAGGAGACCGCAGTTGCCAGGAACCCAGAGTAGCAGGTTGGCCCACATTCCCTTATCGGCCACTGGGGAAGTGGCACCATCAGGGCAGTGCTGGAAAAGACTGCCTGACACTGTCCGTGCAGAATGACTTGGGGACACCTGGAATGGGGCCCACATAGTGACCTGGCCAGAGGGCTGAGTCATGAAGTAGAGGCTGCAGCTCCTGGAATGAGAGAGGAGCCACAGAAAGAGGATGAGACGGAGTGGCTGAGTGCGACCATCGGAAGGGACACCGGCCTAGCAGAGCTAATCTCCAGAATTGCCAGGAGGCGGCACCATCCAGCGGTGAGTAGAGCGCCCCGTCACCGCCCCCCAGTAGATTAGAACAATTGCCCCTTGCAAAACTTTAACACACTGGCATCTGCCTTGTGCACAGATCCAAACACAAGCATCTGGGCTCCCTTTCCACAGAAGGAAGCTGAGTGAAGTTGGGGAGGCGCACACACACCCACACCCACACAAACACACACTGACTTTTAATGTAGGATAACGACTCAGTTAAGTCTGGAAGCATATCCCAGAAATCTTCTTGCTAATCCACCTCAAAATGTTGTGGACAGCTCTATGTATGTTATTTATATCCCACGAGCACTATAAGGCCCCAGATGAGATCAATTGTATATGCATCTAGTAATAGACAGTCTGTGGCCGATCTGGGAACAGAACTCAGGGCTTCTGTGGGTCTGGCCAGTGCTTTGCCCACAATATCAACCTTCCCATAAATACACGAGATCAAAAGAATTATAGCAGAGTTTAAACACGGACCTTCTCTCTAGGAGGGGGATTTGTTCAGAGCAACCAGTCTGACACACAAGACATGTTTGTTGTTGTAAAATTCGTTTTCTTGAAATCCTTTGTTCCTACTGTTAAATAAACAATGGCTGTGGTGTAAGAAGGCTGTCTGGTCACTCTATTCACTACTGATCCTGAAGGGAAGAACAGCGGTGTCCAGATCTCAGTCAGAGTTCTCAGAAGCACTGTCAATACACAGGGTGCTGTATCCCACAGCTCGGTCTCAGAGCAGGAGAATCACATAATTCCACCTAGGAGAGGTAACACAAGGCCTGACACCCGAAGCGGTGCGCTCAGAGAGACCAGAATGGGGACAGAAGTGCAGCTAACCCTGGAACTGCAACAAAGGCCTATTAATGTGGAGTACCCTGGGTGGGGATTATGTACTGAAGACAGTAACCTACTGGGAATGGAAGACCGACACCACCAACACCCCTCTCATGTAAGCCACTGGCCAGGCAGCAAATGATTGGCAGAGCTGGTCAAAAATGGGACTTGTTCACAGCTGTTTGCAAAACAAATGTCCAATTTTCCATTGAAAAATATGGATTGGAAATTTCTCATCCAGCTCTACAGCCAGTTGGACAATGGGATGAGTTTTCATGAAAATGTTGGCAAAAAGAGAGGCTCTTTTTTCACCAGATAATATCACAGTTCTTTGAGCAGCTCTAGCGATGAGCACCAAATGGGGACACACAGGAACTGGCAATGAGAAGATTTGTTCTGCCTTCCCAATGCACTGAGCTTTCCATGCCTCTACAGACGTGATTGCGTTTTCCCCAGGGAGAATCTCTTCCACGTCTCTGCACACTGGAAATCTGATAGTGAGGCTGTGTGATCCTGTGATTAGGGGACTGGACCGGGGGTCAGGTGACATGGAGGAAAAACTCCTTGACTCATGGCAAAACTCTCATTGACTTCAGTAGGGCCAAGATTCCACTCCTGGATTCTGCCCCTACTTGCTGTGTGACCCAGGGCCTGTCTTTGACTGTGTTGTCTATTTAGATCATAAGCTGTTCAGGGCAGAGGCTGTTTCTAACTATGAGTTCGTACAGTCCCTAGCGTAGTGGGATGCTGAACTCAGCTGGACCATCAGACCCTATGGCAGGCCTGCACAACATGCAGCCCGGGGCCACATGTGGCCTGCATGGGCTCACTGTGTGGCCCGCGGGGGGGCGCGGTGAGTAGGCACGCGGCGGGGTGGGACAAGCCAATGGCTGGCCGGCCAGCGGGTGGGCGGGCTGGTGAAGTGGTCAGTGGCAGGCTGGGGAGTGAGGGTGAGCCAGCGGCAGGGGGCGGGGGCAGCGGCAGAAGGTAGGAGGCCAGCAGCGGGCAGGCAGGTGAGCTGGCGGCGGGGGAGCCAGTGAGCTGGCGGCGGGGCTGAGGAGGCGACGGGGGGTGAGTAGCCGGGCGGGGTTGGGGATGACAAGCCGAGTGGGTGGGCAGTGGCAGGGCAGCAGGTGAGCCAGTGGCGGGGGGTGCTGAGGAGGCGAGCCGGGGGTGGGGTGGGGGGATGATGAGCCGAGTGGGTGGGCAGTGGCGGCGAGGCTTTATACTGGGGTGGGGGGGAAGTGAGGAGGCGAGTCGGTGGCTGGAGGGGGGAAAATCTCCCAGATTCAAAATCTGGGACTGTGTCCGTTGGTCCTTTTTGCTGCTTGTCTCTGGGCTGGGGGTTGTCCCAATGCTGCAAAGAGGGTGTTCCCAAAGGAAGGTGCTTGCTTCTAACCCCCGAGGCCATCAGTATGTCTGCTCTTCTCTAGTCAGCCCACTTGACAAGTTTGACTGTCCTTGGTCTGGGTCCCATCCCCTCTCCAAGGGTTGCAGCTGTCTCGAGGTGCTGCCTTCCATGCCTTCCTCATTCACACCTCATTCATTCAACAGGGCAATTGAATACAAAGGGGGGGGAAGATCTTAATCTACTTCTAGCAAAAAACATTTTTCTTTTACCTTAATTATACTACCTTCAATACAAAGGCATATAAAAGTTATACAAAAATGCATAATGCAGAGATTTATCTACAACTGCATGGATTAACTGTTGTGTGCAGTAATATAGTGACCCCTCGGGGGGTGAAGAGGAGTGTGATGGTGGGGCCGAGCAGGGAGGGGGCGGGTCCTATTTTACTGCTGTGATCTGGTCACCCTATGCGCGCTGTTTCTTTCCCCCTCTACAGGCTTCCACACCCCAGCGCTGGGGAAGGAGGGGTTGTTTCTGTGGGGCGGGTGGCACTGGGGAGGGGTGTTTCCACGGGGCGAGAGATTTTTGGCCCTCAGCTGTTTTCTTTGGAGTAATATGGCCCTCACCGCTTTACGAGTTGTGCAGGCCTGCCCTATTGCAATACATGACAGAGATAATAGATTAGGCTGCGGGTACAAAGTTTCTCTATGCTTTTGCAGTTCCATCAGTAACCTTTTGATCGTGGCTAACCTCCGTGCCCTTCGTGCTTCCACTGCAAGCCATGCTCTTGACACATGTTTCAGCACCATGTTTGTCCTGGAAAGGTTTTTTTTCATGGCTGGCTGTTTGGGGAGTATTTACATTGGCCGCAAGAGACATCACTTCCTAAGAGGCTTTTCATTAAAGGAAAATCATTTTTCAAAAGCTGAATCCTGCTCCCCACCACAAACACACACACACACACACACGCCTGCACCCTGCTGGCACCACCGTGGCACTGAAGTGAGAGCTGCCAGGGTCAGAACAGGAGGGAGGCTTCCCGAAAGATGGCTGATTCAGAACCAAACTATCCAACTCCTGGAAATGGGACGTTTCAAACCAGCTTTCAGACTCAACGCTTTCTTTATGCTCCGAGAAAACAGGTTTTTTTAATTGAAGGCTATTGTGAAATCTAACCAAGAGCAGTCTGCTTCTCATCTGAAACGCATGGGGAGAAGGGGAGACTAGTGGCTAAAGGAAAGGACAGGAGGTTAGGACTCCAAGGTTTTCTTCCCAGCTCTACCACTGACTCAGTGGGTGACCTTCGGCAAGACTCTCTGGGCTCAATTCATGGCTGCCCTGCCGTCACTTTGTGGCAGCCATGCTAGGGTTGCCAACCCTCCAGGATTGTCCTGGCATCTCCAGGAATTAAAGGTTCACCTTTAATTAAAGATTAGGTCATGTGATGTAACCTCCAGGAATACGTCCGAACAAAACTGGCAACTCTTGGCCCTGCCCATGCAGTGACCACAAGGAAGCCATATGACCCTGTAGGGAATATCTTGGCCCAGAGGGTCTTCTCTGCCGGAGCCCTGGATGGAGGGGGCATTCTGTGCTTTGCCAAGCCAAGGGCAAGAGGGAGTGTGGCCAGGGTGATCCTGTGCAGAAATCTTGAGCAGCTGGGCACCAGTTAAGGCAGCTCCATGATTGGTGTGGGGGTGGGGGGGGTTCGCAAATCATGCTGGGCTGGACGAGATGCACCATCTGTGCCTTGATTTACCCATCTACTAATATGAACTCTTTTTAACATGTCAGTCCCTGTGATTTCATGGCACAGGGTAACAGGCAGCACAGGCTTAATGTCTGTGCAATGCTTTGAGCTCCTCATGCAACCGGTGTTATGTAAATGCTCAGTATTACTTAAAGGACACCAGAATCTGCTTTACATACAGCAACCAAATGTAGCCATTCAGTCTCTCTGCTGTATGTGGGAAAGCTGTCCTCTTGTCCGCATCAGATGAATGGCAGAACCTCTCAGGTAGGCACAGAACCTTAGGACATGACAAATCCATTTGTTTCTCATGTGCCTCTTTCTCAGATTCAGTATGGAGTCCTCCCACCAAATGGTCTCTGATTGGCTGGTTTTAATTCTAGACTGACCAATCAGGGTAGGTGCCTTGACATGGCAACAGGTGACAGTCACGTGACTACAGGCATGAAGTCACGTGATACAATTCTGGGGTTCCAGATCTGAGTAGATAAAAATTGCCTAGGAGATATCAAATCCAGATTGAGGCCGTGTCTCTTCTAGGAGTGCATAGTGTAGATTAGAAATTTTGGAATGCCAATCTGAATTTTGGCCGTGTTGAGATTCACCCACAGATTGGTCTATAACCAAGCACAGACCCATTTACTGCACTCAGGAGAAGCCTTGCTGTACATCTAGTTATTCAATCCAGTTTGAGTCCCCATCCAATATGCTAGCCACCGGACCATGCCTCCTCCTGACCGGATCGAGAGAACACAGCTGCACAAGTAATGGATATGTGGACAGAACCTTTAGTGTATTATGTTTGATTGGGCGGTTGTATGTCGGGGGATTAAAAACCAGACAATGACCATAGTGTTTGCAGCACTCTTACCAGACTCTTGACTGCATCTCACATTCTGAGTATTGGCATGTGACAAATACCACAGTAAAGTCAATGCTAAGTGCCACATTTTTAGGAAGGGCTGGGCCATAGGTTCCTCCGTCCTCTCTGTATCCTTCCTCTTTAAAAGGAAAGCCGCAATGCAAACAAACCTCTTTTCTCCTTAGGACGCCGCCTGATGTGGCGCCGTTGTGAGACGCTTCTGGGGCCGAGATCATTTGAGATTTCCAAGGCGAATTTGATCAGTAACTGGAACCAAAGCTACATCAGTCACATCACAGAGAGATTTGTCTTAGTTGACACAAAACGTAGCCTACTGCATGGTTACCTAATATTCTTCATGCCTTCGCAATAGCCATGGGGTTTGGACAGCTGCAGAAGCTAAAAAGGCTCTTAACACTAATTGTCAGGTATTAAATAAGATTGGGCTTGTAAAAGAATATCAGCGAAGAAAGGGAGAATGAAGAAGTGGGAGGTTTTTCTGTTTGTTTCACACTGCCCTGGATGAGTGGGTGGTCTGGGCCAGGAAGGCCATGACGCGAGGATCAATTCAATCATGCCCCTACAAAACTCAGATAGAGGCGGGTGGTCACTGATCATGGGTAAACTGGGAATGAATACATGGTAGAGGCAAATCCTTGCAGAGCTAACCGGGAGACTTCATAGCACAGTCTTTTTGGAATCCATGGGAGCTATGCAACCGCACAGTCCCCTGGGCCATAGCATATGGACTATTGTAAATAACCAAATGGCACGCAAAGATCTTGGGATATACTACCATGATGCAGGGAAGGAGGCTGGGATGGTCTGAACCAAGCAAATGTTCTTCACTCTTCTGGCTTTGGGTGTTTGCCCATGTTCTTGTTCTCCAGAGGCAGCTCCTAGAGCCCCTTCCAATGCCCCGATACAGCAAATTACATAATCCCAAACCTAACTTTAAACATGTGAGTAATCCCAGTGACTTCAATTAACTGCCCTTCCTCAGCTTGCAGACACCAGCGGAGAAGGACGGAAGGCCATGGTCAGCTCTAACGGGCACAGTGGTTAGATACCACCCGTGGCTGCTAGTGCCTCATCTGCACAAGAGAGAGAACCAATCAGGGAGGGAAACAAACTGAACGTTTTTGTATGTGAAACCTGCTGACGTTGGAGTTTGGTTCAGAGTGTGGGGGAAAGATTCCTTATTTCACTTTGCCTGGTCCCCCCACCAGGCACAGCACGGGGGCTGAACAGACGGCGCTCACCTCCCAGTAGGTGCCTGGGGGAGGCACTATCATTCTCACAAATCTTCTCCTTCCGTGGCTGATTGCTTTCCAACCCCCACCCCCGGCATTCCCCGCGGCTGCTCGGTCCCATGGTGAACCTGCTGCCTCTCACATACGTCCCTGCAGATGGTGCAATGGCCAAGAGGCAGAGCGTGGCAGTGGGAGAGCCCAGATCTGGAACCAGTGTGCTGTTAAGAGGGGAAAGCTGGCGGGGCTAGGTCCTGTCTTAAGCAGCATGGGCACTTCGGAGCAGGTGTAGAGGGGCTGCACCGAAGCTGGAGTCCCCAGCCGGGATTCTGGATGACTCAGACAGAATTCCACGTGGGGTCATGCCCAGTGCACCACTATTATCAATTCTTTCTATTGTGGTAGAGCCAAGGAGCCCCAATCACGGACCAGGACCACGTTCTGCTAAATGCTGTCCACTATGCTTTCCCCTTCAATCCCGCCACCTCAGCCACTCCTCCATGCCCACCCCTGACACTTAATGTCAGCTGGGCCCTGCTCTGGGAAAAAGCAAGGACGCTAGACCCCACTGGCATTCGGCACAAGCCCTGCACCTTCTTCCCACACGCAGGGTGGGAGCCAGAATCAGGCCCTTGGGAGAGAAAGGGGCACTGAGCTTATGCCTGTAAAATGCCCTCTAATAAGCAAGCATTGAATTGATGGCTGGGAGAGTATCCAGTTGGGAAACGGCCATGGCTGAAAGTCAGGAGAAGCAGGACTGTGTTCACGCCCAAAATGAAATTGGCAAATCCTTCGCTGCTCACCAGTTCCACTCAGATGCAACTATGTCTGGCGTTCTCAGCGGCAAGCAGCTTTGCAGCCAAGGGGGAAATAAAAGCAGCTTTGATTGGAAACTGCCTTTACCACGTGGCAGAGCAGCCCCCGTAGCCCTTGGCAAAGCATCATTCTCTAAAGGGGGAGTCTTCAGCTCCCATCAGCTCTGCTGTGTAGATCTCCAGCTCCTTGGTGGCCTGGTCGGTGTTGCCCACAGGCAGGGTAGAGCTGTGTAGGGCAATGCACTGCAGCTTCCATCAGCCTCATTAGGGCTGTCTCTTTCCAGTGCTATTTGTCCTTCAATTTCACACACATCACATTCTCAGATTTAAAACTAAGCGGCTAGGTTCAGAGGGAGTCTAAGGCCCTGAACCTGCAATGAGCTATTCAGGGGCCCTGACTTCATGGGGTCACACACATGTCAATACATGGGCTCAATACAGGGGTAACTGGGTGAAATTCCATGGCCCATGTTACACAGGAGGTCAGACTACATGACTGAATGGTCACTACTGGCCTAAAACTCTATGAGTCGACTTCCACAGAGGGGCAGGTGCCAAACTATGCAAAGATCATTGCAAGATTGGTGCTTAGAATAATTTAGACCTTCTTACAGCCCCTGTGACATGACATTACAGCAACTTAGACTCCTTCACTCATTTAGAATTCCTTTGATTTTCTTTCTTACTCACAGCTACTTACCAACATGTAACTAGACCCTTGTTACACAGCACCCCTGAATTTGGCAAGGACTGTAAATGGATCAGGAGTCTAAAAGTGATCACCACACTACGGTTTGTCATTTCTCCAAGATTTTCATATGTGGGTATTTGGGTACCTGAAATATTATTATTTATTCAAGATGGTCAAAAATGCTGCTTATTTTTGTGGGATTTTAAAAAAAAATCTTTTTATTGTAACAGTTCTGAAGGAACTCAAATATGAAATTGAAGAACTACTGACTGTGATGTGTAACCTAGTGCTTAAATCAGCCTCCATACCAGATGACTGTAGGATAGCTAACGTAACCACTATTTGTTTAAAAGGCCCCAGAGGCGATCCTGGCAATTGCAGGCCAGTAAGCCTAACTTCTTTACTATAGTTTCAATCAATTTGCCTGGTACTGAACGGAATTATCAGATATAGATGAGCACAATATGTTGGAGAAGAGACAACACGGCTTTTGTAAAGGGAAATCTTGCCTCACCAATCTATTAGAATTTTTTGAGGGGATCAACAAACGTGTGGTCAAGGGTGATCCGGTGGATATAGGATACTTGGACTTTCAGAAAGCCTTTGACGAGGTCCCTCACCAAGGGCTGTTAAGCTAAGTAAGCAGTCCTAGGATAAGCGTGAAGATCCTCTCATGGATGAGTAACTGGTTAAAAAAAAATAGAAACCAAAGAGTAGGAATAAATGGTCAGTTTTCACAGTGGAGGGAAGTGAATAGAGGGGTCTGCTTAGGATCTGTCCTGGGACCATGCTGTTCAACATGTTCATAAATGACCTGAAAAAGGGGTAAACAGCGAGGTTGCAAAATTTGCAGATGATACAAAACTACTCAAGATAGTTAAGTACAAAACAGACCATGAAGAGTTAGAAAGGCATCTCCCAAAACTGGGTAACTGGGCAAAAAAATGGCAGATGAAACTCAATGTTGATAAATGCAAAGTAATGCATATTGGAAAACATAATCCCAACTATACATATAAAATGATGGGTTTTAAATTAGCTGTTACCACTCAAGAAAGAGATAGTGGATAGTTCTCTAAAAACATCGGCAGTCAAAGAAGTCTAACACAAAGTGTTAGAAACCATTAGGAAAGGGATGTCTATAATAAAACAGAAAATATTATAGTCCCACTATATAAATCCATGGTATACCCATACCTGGAATACTGCATGCAGTTCTGGTCAGCCCATCACAAAAAAAGATACATTAGAATTGGAAAAAAGTACAGAGAAGAGAAGAGCAACAAAAATGATTAGGGGTATGGAACAGCTTCCATATGAGAAGAGATTAAAAACACGGGGACTGTTCATCTTAGAAAAGAGACAAATAAGGGGGTATATGCTAGAGGTTTATCAAATCATGAACGGTCCGGAGAAAGTGAGTAAGTGTTATTTATTTCTTCATATAACATAAGAACCAGGGGTCACCCAATGAAATTAATAGGTGGCAGGTTTAACACAAACATAAGGAAGCACTTCTGCATACAAAGCACAGTCAGCCTGTGGAACTTGTCACCAGGGGACATTGTGAAAGCCAAAAGTATAACTGGATTAAAAAAAGAATTAGATACATTCTTGGAGGATAGATCCATCAATAGCTATTAGCCAAGATGGTCACCCCATGCTCTGAATGTCCCAAAACTGATTGCCAGAAGATGAGAGTGGATGACAGGGATGGATCACTTGATAATTGCCCTGGTCTGTTCATTCTCTCTGAAGCACCTGGCACTGGCCACTGCTGGAAGACAGGATGCTGAGCTAGATGGACCTAATATGGACAGTCTTATGATCTCAGGTATGGAAAGAAGGTTATAGCTGCAAAGCGCTTCCTATGTAGACAGAAAATATAAACAGGCAATATACAAAGGCAGAAGGAGGGATGGAAAGTGACAAAGCAATTTGATTGAGCAGAGAATTTAGAACTTTTCTCCCCAGTTGGACTCCGTTTCCCATGATGCACCATGGCCAAGATGCAAGGCCTCCCCTGACCAAAAGGAGAGACCATGGTGCATCATGGGAGATGTGGTATAACTAGGGAGCCCAGCCTGGGAATTCTTTCCCAGGTGTCTGACTGGTGGGTCTTGCCCACATACTCAGGGTCTAACTGATCGCCATATTTGGGGTCAGGAAGGCATTTCCCCCGGTCAGATTGTCAGAGACCTTGGGAGGGGTTTTGCGTTCCTCTGAAGCATGGAGCATGGGTTGCTTGCAGGTTTAAACTAGTGTAAATGGTGGATTCTCTGTAACTTGAAGTCTTTAATTTGATTTGATTTGAGAACATCAGTAACTCAGACAGAGATTAAGGGTCTATTGCAGGAGTGGGTGGATGAAGTTCTGTGGCCTGCGATGTGCAGGAAGTCAGTCTAGATGATTACTATGGTCTCTTCTGCCATTAAAGTCTATGAGTCTGTAGAGGAGAACAGGAGCATGAGACACCTGAACTACAACTCCCATGATGCAACGCCATGGCATGTTAAAGTAAAAATAGTTCAGGTTTCGATTTTGCATTGAAAACGTGACATTTTCCATGGTGGTGGGAACAGTTGTAGTCTGACCAGTTGTAGTCTGAATCCTTTAAAAATCTCAACCCACAATTGTAATGGTGTCTACCGGATCCATCTGTACAATGGTTGATAGAGAAACACAGAATTTTCCTTTGAAAACAATGCAGCCAGTGACAGTCACTGTCCTGACTACACGGCAGCCATTAGCAAAAACGCTATATTTATGACAAGAGCCCCGCCCTTATTATGCCCTGTTATTTCTCTCATCAGCACTAAGCACGTTTTCCTAATCCGTCTGCCCAACTCTGGGGCAATAGTTCAGACTCCTGAGAGCTGCAACACTTCAGTCTAATCTAGATTATCTGGCTCAATACAGGGGTAGCTAGGTGGGGTTTAGTGGCCTGCGCTATACGGGTCAGGCCAGATGATCTGGTGGATCCTTCTGGCCTTAAACTCTATAGCTGTTTGGTGCAGTCAGATTTCCAGCCGCTACCACCATCTGAGAAGTGAGAAGTGTTGTAATGGAGGGTCCATTCCTCTTGGCGGGTTATTACCATCTATGCCAGGCTGTGTTACAGCGGGGGACAGTGAGATCTCTTCAGGGCCAGCCCACATTTTGGCACCTGTGGTGGGGAGCTCAAATGATGTTCCCGTGCCCCGTCACTTGGGCCAAAATTTTGAAAGGTCTTCAATTCTGCCTTCTTCCTGTTCTACTCCTCTCATGGTACTGCTCTGCTACCTACCCCAATAAAGTAACACTTAACCTTCAAATGCCTGAATAGCAAATGTAACTTTTCTTGTCTGCATAGGAAACACTGGCATTTTTATCTGTTTGAATAATCAAAGTGGTGCTTTCCGTGCCTTCTTGGTTGCAAAGATTTGAACTGCTTCCGGAAGGTCCACAGTCTGGGCCAGCTCATGCTCTATTGAGATGGTCGCAAGGCCGACCAGCCTCTCCTGTGTCATTGTGGAGCGTAGATGTGTTTTTATTAACTTCAGCTTGGAGAAGCTGCGTTCTCCACTGGCAACTGTTACAGGAAGTGTTGGAAGTATGCGATGAGCAACAAAAGCATTTGGAAAGAGGGTGGTCATCTTATTTGTGCACATATATTCCAGAACAGCCTTTGGAGTTGATCCTGCTGAAATGTATCTTGAAAGGGCTTTCAGTTCATCACCTAAATCACTCGCATCAATATTGCACATGTCATCATGTGTCTACACTGTCTCTAGTGCCCTGCATTGATGGTGTAGGCCTTCTTCAGGTATAGTGAGGAGTTTTGGAATATCATACAAGATTCCAGATATACTGCTGTGTTCCTTGAGCCGCATGAAACGTTCTTCAACTGACTGACTCTATTGCACAATCTAGCACCTGGTTAAAGAATTCAACTTTGAATTGTTGTTTGGGGTCTCTTATGGGATTATCCCGTGCCTCAGAATCAAAATGTCATCTTCTTCGGTGATTCCTGTATTCTTGAACGGGTGGGAAAATAGCTTTAGTGTGAAGTTCCACTGCCCAGTGTCTGTGCACTCTTCAGAATGTTTTGAAATCCCTCATCTGACCGGCAAGTCTGTAGGTATGACTTTGCTTTGTCCAGTTGTTCCATTGCTTCAGATATATCAAGGTCAACACCTTGGAGTCTCTTGCTTACAACATTTATTTCAAAGAATACGTCATGCCACAACTCTAAGCCACACAGAAATTTGAAGTTATGTATGTTTCTGGTGATTCCATTTCCCTCTGCCACTGTTCTCCCACGAACAGTTCCTGTCATAGCATTATCCTCCATAATGGCAACTATGGCATCATCTATCTTCCCAATTTGGTGTTTGATAGGCTTTATCGCCTCCACTCGACTTTCCCATCATGTGGCACTCAGTGGTTTCAGTGTCAGAGAGGATGTTCCCAGATGTTGCTTCAAAATTTGCCATAGATGCTTTGAATTACATTAAAAAATTCAGCAGCCTCACTAGAAGCTGATGCTGCATCACTGACCACCAAGTTCAATGAATGAAAACTGCATGGAACAAAAAAAATCTCGAGGGTTTAACTCTCGGATACATGTCTGCACTCCTCTCTTCTTTCCTCTCATGTTGGCACCATTATCGTAGCCCTGACCTCTCATATCAGCTATCGCAATTCCCATATCTTCCAGCTTTTTAATGAGCACATTTGTCATACCAGCTCATGTAGTATCATCAATGTCAATAAATTCTAGAAAACGCTCTCTGACAGTCACCATTGCAGGGTTATTTTCACTAGGTTCTGTTATTGTTACAAAACTCACCATTAAAGTCATTTGTTCCGTATGGCTGATGTCAGGTGTGCTGTCCAGAATAACAGAGTAATATCTTGCTGACTTCAGATCTGCCACAATCTTCTGTTTGACTTTTGTTGCCAGTGACTGTATGATCTCATTTTGAATTGTTTTTCCAAGGTAGTGAGGTGTGTACATTTCTTGGGTGGTGACTCTTCTTAGATGCTCCTGGAGTACAGCATCAAACTCAGCCATCAGCTCCACAATTTTAAGGAAGCTTCCATTGTTTGGCACATATATCTGATCTAAAGTGCCATGCGGTGCTAGCTTTTGGGTAGCAAGCATTCTCACAATGACAATGAGCCTTTTCAGAACATTTTGCCAGTAAAGAGACTCTGATGCAATCTTCTCTTGATGCTGATCATCTATGGTGACCTTTAATTTTAGTCTCATTCTCAAGCTCTTTCCACCTATGGAATGCTCTCTGGTTATTTGCTGCCTTCTCATGGCATGCCAGATTTCTAGCCAGATTTTTCCAGTCCTTTGTTCCTGTAGAACCCAATGTGACTGGAACATTAGACTGGAAGAGTTTGCAACAAAAACAGTATGCAGAATTCTGGGTTTTTGAGTACATAAGCCATGGCCTCTCCACTTTGTCACCACTGGGGATTTCACACCAGTAATGTGTTGGATGGAAACTTCTATTTTCATTGTCTTTGGGGAACATGAAGTTTTTCACTTGCAGTGGCCCATGCAGTACAAGGAAGTCCCTCAAGCTACTGCTCAAGTGGGTCCACAGTCCTGGATCATCTAGACTTAAGGAACTAAACTCAGCAGCAGCTGTTTCTTGCACCTCCACCACACTCTTCTCTGAGCTACACTTTTCTTCAGGAATGTGCGTGGTTACATCCATCTGAGATGGAGATATGGATGCTGCAGTAGCCGCCAGGTCACCTGCACTCTGACTAACTGGAAGATCAGGCATCTTCTCACCACTCACATCCTCCCTGGGGCCGGACGGCTCCCAGTGAACATTTGTGTCTATGATTCCTAAATGGCCCCCTCAAGGATTGAACTTACAACCTTGGGCTTAGTAGGCCAATGCTCAAACCACTGAGCTATCCCTCCCCTGATATTCTATGATTCTGTGATTTGTGTCTATGTATCTCAGGAGACTATGTATCTTCCTGCTTAGATAGAAAAGCTTCCTTTTCATTCTGTCTTTTTCTGAATGCTGCCCCAGAGTGGTGTTTTCTTCTTTCATTCATGACTGCTGTTCTGTGTCAGCTATAGTGACTCTAACACTCAGCTGAAAGGGACAAATAAGCAGGCTGGTAGTAGGGCCTGAGTGAGGAATGATATCAGGGTCCTAAGGGCCTAACTGGCTCCTACTACTTCAGTTGACTGCCTGTTCTCCTCAAGTGGGTTCAGGGAAGCAGCAGGAAACAGGAAGCTCCCTGAGAATCTGGTGTTAATCAGTCCAGGCTCCTGGGGGTGCTAGAGAGGTACATAAGAGGCTCCTCCTCCTCTCTCTCCCTGCAGCTTCTGCTGCTTTCTGTTATTCCCTCTCACCTTTTCTCCTGCCTGCCCGTGCCCTCCTTCCTCCAGCACAGCACTCCACCATCTCTGTGCATCTAGAGCAGAGAGAATCCATATGCACCAGCAGCAGACACAATTTTCTACACTCTGGGTCCTAGTGGCGCCCCCTCCCCCCAGTCTGGCACCTGAGGCGACCGCCTCAGATCATCTGTTCTTGTATCTCTAAGTCAGCAGCTTTCAGCTGTTGGCAGACACTGAGTATAGTGGCAAGGAAAGCCAATGGTGGTTTTAGTGTATGGGAGTTCAGGCTGCAGATGTCCATGGAATACATTTAGTATAATACTGAATAGAGCTAATACAGTCATCTGAAGAGCAGGGTTTGGGATTTGCAAAGTAGCCTAAGGAATTGGGCTCCCAACTCTCACTTAAATTCAATGGGATTTGAGTGCCTAAACCCCAGAGTCCCCTTAGATAGCACCAGCCTCAATAAATACACCCCCAGTGAGGGGGAGATCTGACTGTCAGAGCCTGTCTCCAGTTCTGAGAAGTCCGTGTCCATCGAAGTCGCTGCTGCATAGAGACAAGCCGCAGCCCGTTTGTATGTGTTTGCTTACCGGAGTGGGCTACCAGCATAAACACACCTTGAGCCCATCTGCCGGCATTTGTGTGAGTGTCTGTGTGCAGGAACGTGTGTGTCCTTTTCTGTGTGTGTGGGTGAGTGTCCACCCGGCTGGCTGGCTTTTGGAAAACAAAGAAAGAGGAGCTGGAAAAGGGAGGTTGGGCTCGCTTCTTCCAGAGTTTAACTCTTTGGCACTGGGTGTGATTTCTCTGGCACGCAGCCGCTGCCGCCAGCAGCGGAGGGCCCAGCTAGTTGTAGTGGGAGAGCAGCAGAGATGCCCCCAGCTCTCTGCACCTCCACAGAGGGATCAAGCAAACGGAACGGGGAGGCCCCGGTGGTCACCCTGCTGCCAAGCACACCCCTCATTCTCCTAACCCCCTTTGCAGCAGACATACCTCTCATTGAAGCAGAAGGTGTTTGCTTGGTTTATTTGAAGCACAAAGAGACAGACAAAGAGAGATGCCTCAACTCGTGATACCCTTCCCTTTGGCCATGCTGAGCTCCTGCTCGCCAGGCTCCATCAATCTGGAGAGCAGGTTCCTGCTGGATCCATGTCATCCCCCCCCACCTCCTCAGACAGCTCCACTTGCTCCCCGTTCATTCCTGGAGCCAGGTCAAAATCCCCCTCGTGCTCAAAACCTTCCACAGTGCTGCCCTCTCTGCTTCTCCAGCCTCGGCTCTCCCTCACTGCACAGCCTCACCACAGACGGGTCAAGAACATGCTCCTCTGCAGCACCTGCCATCAGGAATAAACTCCCTGTGTCCCCCTGCCTCGTCAACTACCCCTCTCAATTCAGACCTGAAAGCCTCTTTTTCATATCTCAGTACTGCCCTCCCTTTGCTGTCATTTAAAACCCCAAACCTGGGTGTGACTCCTGTGAGATACAGAGGTAACTCAACTCTGTCAACCAAGAAACACATACTGGAGAACAGTTGACATTAGGGATGGGTGAAATCAGTGGACACAGCTGGTCGAAACATGTATTTTATATATTTTATTGTCCATGAAAAATTTCAAAAGGTTTTTCATATCCAAAAACAATCAAATCACATTTTAAAAACTGTGGAATTTTGTGGAAAAACCAGGAACCCGGGCAACAAAAATGATTTTGTTCTCAGTAACCCCAAACCAACATTTTTTGGTGGTCAAACATTGAAAATGTTCAAACGTTCAACGAAAACCCCAAAAGTTTTGCCAAAAACAGATATTTTCCTCACAAAATTTTCTATTTAGCCAAAATGCCAATTTTACACACACTTTCTCTCTCACACACTCTCTCTCTCTCTCTCTCTCTCTCGCACACACACATCCGACGAAGTGGGTATTTGACGGCTTGCATCCGACGAAGTGGGTATTCACCCATGAAAGCTTATGCTCCAATACCTCTGTAAGTCTATAAGGTGCCACAGGACCCTTTGTTGCTTCTACAGATCCAGACTAACACGGCTACCCCTCTGATACTTGACACACACACACACACACACACTCTGTCTCTCTCTTTCACACACACACACTCTCACACACACTCTCTCTCTTTCTCTCTCTCTCTCACACACACACTCTCTCTCTTTCTTTCACACACACACACAAACACACACACTCTCCCCCCTCCACACACACACACAAGCGGCTGATACTCCAGAGCGAGTCTGAAACCATTTGATGCAGTACAATCGAAAGGCCAGATTTGCTACTTTTAAAATGAAGAGTTTGGTGTGGAAACATCATGTCAACACCAAACACAGCAACGCGCTGATGCTGAAAGTCGTTGGTCACATCACCTCCTCTACTCATCATAATCAAACCGAAAGATGAGTCTGAATCAAACCTAAACATGGAATCTGAATTCCTCTAAACTCTGTAGCTACAATGGGCCAAACCAAAAGCCCGAATCTAAACCTAGACTTTGGAGAAATTTAGGTTTGAATGTGGCTGCTCAGCCTTGTCTCTACTTGGTACTTTTCATGCAAGGATCTCAAAGCACTTTCAATCTATTCATTCAGCTTCCCTGCCCACCCCCACCCCCGACCCTGAAGCAGGGAAGCATTATTATTCCCATTTTACACATGGGCAGACTTAGACACAGAGAGACTGAGCCACCCAAGATCTCACAGCAAGTCAGCGGCAGCGCCTGGCATCCATGCCTCCGTTCGACCCACTAGACCAAACTCCTTCTTGTTGTCAGGATTGAAAGGATGGAAGCCAATTAGCCACCTGTTTCATTGTCTAATGTTTTCAAGGCAGCCGATGCATGCTAAGTGGAGCAGTGAGGTACACACATAATCCCACCTCCTGCTACTGAGGAATGGCTGCGGCGTCACACATGGCCGGGACCTTTCACTGTGTAACATTTCTGGTTGCATTAACCATTCCAGACTCTTTTTTTGCATTCTGTTGTACTGAGAGCACTGCTTCCATTTCACCTCCATTGTTTCTGATTTCCTCTTGCTGTTCCCTTGCTTTCCACTCCTCTCGGAATGCTGGTGCCAACATGCTGACCACCCCCGTCCTCTCCTTCTCCCCCCACAGGTCATGGTTGCTGGTAGACAGTTGGCAGGTGGTGGATATTTTTCTTGCAGCGTATGGATGTGTGGATGACTGCTCTTGCTATGTGACCGACTCGGCTGCTGGCAACGCTTCTGGCTGGGGTGAACAGTCTCTGGCATTATTTTTAGTTCCAGCTGCTTGATGGATTGATTTCACTGTTTTGTCCTCCTGGACACACTTTTCCTCCAAGTGCTTTTTCAGGAGGAGCGAGTGACGCGCTCAATCACTGATGTCTGTCTCTGTGTGTCCTTTTTCTCCATGTGTGGGGCTCTGGATGTGGGTGTAGGTGAGTACGTGCGCATGGTTGTGTGGCTTTTTGCCCCAGTCTGTGTGCTGATGGACGTGTATTACATGCATAGGAGTACGAATGGCTGTGTGATTTCGGCCTGTGTGTGATGGGGCCTGGGTGTGGAGGTTTATCGATGTGTCTCTCTGCATGCGTGCATCAATGTCTATGCATGAGCCTTTGTATATGTGTCCATATTTCTGAGTGTGTGGCCGTGTCTGATACTTGTGCATGGTACATATATATTACTTTACTATAGGTTTCTGTGCGTGTAACATTGTTACAAAGTCAAGCATCCAAAGATCAGGAAATACCAGTATTAAGGATGTCTGCGCAACCTTAATTCAGCCCCCTTGTGCCTATGCATTATGAAACAATCTTTAATTACATCATCACATTCTATTTTTTCCACAGAGCCCCTGCCTCATTCAGTGCACAAACTGGACAGTGCTCAGGGAATGAATCTGGGCTGTGTAGTGAAAAAGACTCATGTCTGTAGGATCCCTTCTAACAATAGAGCGATCTGCTTTCTAGCCTTACCGGCTCATGACTGAGGGAGCAGGCCCATAATTCATATAATGCCTGGAGGGATTTTCAGATGATGCCTAGCAGGGCTAACAGAGCTCCTTTACTTTTGGAGTGAATCAGTAAAGATCCAGTACAAGCTCAAAAGAAGAATGACACAGTGGAGAGGGTGACAAGCAATGCGCCAACCCAGAGATGGCATATTCAACCTGCAGAAAACGCTTATGAACTACAGCTGGGCAGAGAATAGTAAGGAATTATTTGTGACGTGTTTTATTAGACAATCATGTATTATGCTACTGGCCCAGCCAGAGGGTGGGTTTGTTGCGGTTAATGTCAGTGTGATTCTGGCTGGCTCCTATGGAAATGATGCCATGTGGTGCTGGATGCTCACAGAGCAGTAGGGGAAAGGAGTGCAGCAATACTGAGTCGGCGAGGGGTGTATTTAGATGCACATCCTGTGATGTTCAATGGGAATATGAGGTCTCAGGCAAAAGCCCCGTGCTGGATCTCTGGGGACACAACGGTCAGGGTCACTATACACCAGCCAAACCCCTGGAGGAGTAAAGAGAAAGGACCTACCACATAGAGTGTAAAAGTCCAGGACTCGCCCCCCAGGGAGTTACACTCCCGATCAAGTGGTAAGGGATGATGCTGAAGGATGTGCAGGTGTCATTACCTGGCAATGGACACACACAAAGGGCCAGCCTTCCCGAGGGCCATTCCTAACTTTGGAGTGCTGAGCCACGCAATCAAAGAGCTCTTAATATCCAACACCCACTGAAATAAAAGCAAAAGCTCCCATTGTTGAATCAGGCCCATAATTTTTGTACCGAATACACACACACCACAGTTCAGTCCTACGTGCCTTGAACACCCCAAATGTGTACCCAAATCAAGAGGTGTTTTGAGTGCGCAAGACAAGGAGTGTCAGGCTAGGCCTGGATGCCCACTTGCACTCACCATCCCAGCGGATGGGAGCATGCCTCTTTCAGGGAATAGCTCTGCTCATCCATCTGCCCCAGGGCAGGGCAGTGACTCGTGCACACTGACCAAGATGTTATAACTGGCAGCAGTGTCAATGCTCAGTAAGTACAGGGTTCAGGGGGGAGAGTGTTCCTGGCTGGGCCACGCCAGTGCCATCTAAAGAAACATTCCAGCTGATCTAGTGGGGGAAATTACTCCTGTTTACTCAGGAAGGTTTTGCAGCAGCTTTTTTTTCTCACACACTACTGCCCAAACCCTCTTGAGTCTCATACGACTCCAGAATGGGCCATTTTACTTTAGCCACCATCTGCACTAGCAGTGTTAACCATTCATCCTCTGCTCTAGATTTATGAGATGCCCACTGATTAGTTACAATAGTTCTATTTGTGACAGATATTGCAACCACATGCAGGATCTTTGGGTGAACATATTGTATGATGTTAATGAATGGTTGGAACTAAAACAGTAGGGGGTGGGCGCGGAATTAAGGTGACTCATTCAGGTTATACCCAGGGGGTACCACCCACTAGGAAGGCTTGTACATACTCTTCAAACTGGGTTTTCCAGAGATCAACTGACAAAGAAAGGGCTTTTGGCATAAAAAGGCGGCGTTTTAATGTGACTTAAGGCCTTCTGTCTGATCCAGGACTTTCTGTCCAAGGGGGCCCCCCAAACCTTGCAGAAGGGTTAGAAAGAGTTGGACTTATTAGGACCCTGTAAGGCTGATGGGTGACGCCTTAGCGTGTGTTTAAATCTGTTTATTGCTTTTATTGTGTTTTTTCTGTAATGCTTTTACCTTAAGAATACATGCACTTGCTTAGGAAGAGCTAGGTGGTAACTTGTAACTGTTGGCAGCGCATTGTTTTTAGGCCTCAGAGACAGAGAGAAAAGCACAGGTGCCAGGCAGTAAACAGACTAGCTTGTTGTGGATAACAGTGTAAGGCAGGGAGCTGTGAAGCCCTGGTCAGATGGGAATAGGACAGAAATTCCTGCCCAGAGACAGCTGGAGACCTGATACCTAACTAGGCGCTCCTGGCTTGGATCAGGGAAGGGAGATATGGGCGCAGTTTACCCTGGAACTATGACACTGACTTGTTACTAAAGGTTTGTCATTGGCAATTCTTGCTGTGTTGGTTAGTTATATACACAATCAGGCAACAGAAACAATACCTTATGGTTCATGTACCTAAGCAGCCCAGCCAGAAACGGTGTGAAACATACATTCCAACCCTCACTTCTCATGACTATGCAAAGTAAACATTTGTTTTTCATGTCTACTCTTGAAAATAAAACTCAATGGCTAGAATGCCAGCAGAATGCAAGACAAAAGTGTTGTGAACAGAGCTGGATTCAATTTTGCTTTCAAATTCAAATGACTCTTTGCAGAATTTTTTCCTCTTTGCAGAATCATTCCTTTAGCTGTAATATTGATACTTACCTACTTCATATGGGGCTTGAGAGGGTTAATTATTTCAGGTTTGTAACCCTCGGCCACATTCATGCAGTAACATTGTACTCCGCAAGCATATATGTTGTGATAATTCATGAACGATTGGCTATTTTAGGACATTGTCACTTAGGCACATGTACACAACTCAGCACCAAAACTTTTTTTGCATGACAAACATTTTTCCTGTGTCCAGAAAATATCTGGGGTACAAATTGTACCCCAAAAGTATTGTAGAGTTATCCTGTATTTTTAGTAGTTCTATGTACTTGATCTAGACAAAGAAGTTGCTTGTTCCTTGTCAATCTAGAATAATGACTCATAGATGTGCATATACTGAGAGGAATCCTTGACACCCATCACCTCCCCATGCCCACCAAAGAGCACTCTCGTCCCTTGGCTACCCTCAAAAAAACACAGGAGCACCTAGCAGACTTGGCAGTGGATGCTGCCACATTTGCCCAAGGTCAGCTGACCAAAAGAGCTGCAAGCCATGTGAAGAATGCAGTGAATTCGGATGAGCTGACCACTCCACATTGATGCTGATGTGTGAAAATTGCATATAGGCTGACACTGCATGAGACTCTTGCTAATTCTTTCAATTGGCTAGTTAAATAATGTTTTCCCCCTAAAACATTAAAGAATTGTTCTTGGTTCCTGAATGCATTTGGGAGACATAAATCCCCCACAACCCAGTTAATGTAACTTTTTTCTCTACCCTTCATCCAGTGTCAAGTAATTTATTTGATCCTAGCATTAAAACTACCTCAGTGCAACGTATTATCATTATCTGCCTTATATTATATTCTCTTTTTTTTTAAATCGTGTCAGTTTAGTCCAGTGGAAAGAGGCTGGGTGAGCACTGAAAACAAAATGCAGGCAGTTTTTGACAGGTGCCCACATATCCTGCTCCCTTTTCAATTTAACTGAGATGTTGACAAATCATCCAGCTATTAAACATTTCAATCATCTGCTACAAAACGGGGGAGGAAAAAAATAGCAAAAACATTGTCAATTTTTCCCTCATTTTTTCATTAAAATTTGAAATGTCAATGAAAATTTTCATCAAAATAAATAAATAAAAACTTTGAAAATATGCTGCTGGCTCTCGGCTGGATGGCTAGCGCTGGAGTCTTTTCCATAGCAGATCATGAGCCAAGCAAGTATCCTTCATTCCCACCATACCTCATCACTGAGCTACAGGGGAGCATTCAGTCTCCTTGGTCCAGTCAGTCTTTGGTCTCCCTACGAGGGAGTCAATTATTAGTAGCATGTAATTATCTGTATTGTTGGAGTGCCCAGGAGACCTAGTCTTAGACCAGGACCCCAGGGTGCTAGGCGCTGTACAAACACAGAGCGCTAAAAACAGAACAAAAAGATAGCCCCTGCCCCAGCGAGCTGACAATCGCAGCATAAGACAATAGACAGCAGGTGGATATAGAGAGAGTGACAGGGAGGCACAAGGAAACAATGGGACAATAATGGGTCACCATGGCACGCAGTGGTCTCTGCACACCAGCGGACTAACTGCTGTCACGTTTTGTGCAGACATCGCGGCAAAGGAGAGTTTTAAGGAGGGATTTGAGGGCGGATAAGGAAATTGTTTTGTGGGTCTTTATGGGCCAATTGTCCACCTTCCTCTGGGGATGCAAAGGGCCCCCCGGGCAGGAGGACTTGGGCAGCTCTTCTGAGCAGGCAGGAATTGAGGAGAATCAGAGCTGGGTGAGCCCTGCACAGCATGAAGCAACTCCCTGAGCACTGGCGCAGGAGGCGCAGAGAAGACAGGTCGATGGCAGGCCTGGACAATTTGCTGCTATGTGGATTGTCCTCTCATCACAGGGGGAGCAGGGCTGCTGAGCCTCAGGATGACAGGGTGTGACGGAATGGGACTGTTCTTAATGTTTCTATGCCTCAGTTTCCCCGAGGCGTGTGTTAAGTCTCTAGGTGGTGGGCTAAAGGTGTGTGATTGCAGAACCCTAGAGGGCCAGTGTGATGACAGAGAATGGCCGACACTCTATCTATCTCCTGGCAACTGATGATCTGGGCCCCTTTCGAGTGCTTCCCTTTCAAGCTGTTGTATTGGAGGAGAGTAAGGGGAGCCCTAGAACCGGTAAGGGACGATTGGGAGGAGAAGGGGGAAGACCCCCTGATGGATCTCTTCCCTGAGATGGGAGCCAATCCTCCCATCAGGTGTTCCCCATTCAGAGTAACTGGGAAAACAGCCCGGAACCTGGAGAGAGAGGCCAAGGACATGCTGGCTTTAGAGGTGATCCAGTCATTCAACAGCCCAGGGCTGGCCAAGGTGGAGGCGATCAGAGTTTGGCCTGTTCCCCAGAACAAGGTCCAAGCATTTAGCGGGATGGCGGGGTACTACCAGAGGTTTATACCTCACTTTAGCTCCCTAGCTGGCCCCATCACTAAGCTATGTAAGAAGGGGAAGCCAGACGAGGCAGTCTGGACCGAGCAGGGCCAGAGGGCTCTCTGTGCGCTGAAGGAGGCTCTAAACCAGGGCCCAATAGATCGAGTAAACCCAGACCGGGCCAAGCCCTGTACAGTGTTCACCGAAGCCTCAGACACAGGGCTGGGCGCGGTGCTGATGCAGGCCCATGCTAAGGGGGAGAGACACCCCATCGGGTATCTGAGCAAGGAGCTGCTGCCCTGGAGGCAGAACGGTCAGGCCATAGAGAGAGAATGCCTGGCCATGGTGCAGGCCCTTAAGAAGCGGCAGCCGGATCTATGTGGGTGGTGCTTTACGGTGTATATTCACCACTCCACCCCAATGTGGCAGCATCCAGGAAAAGGGGCCGATGCCAAGCAGCTGGTGACAGAGACACGTGGTCAGAGAGGGGACCAGATCAAGAGGGAAGACCCGATCTCAGCTCTGGTGTAACTGGGTTCGAACTTCCCCAGGTCACTGGCTAAAGTGACCCCGCTCAGTTCGGTCTCGAAGTGGGAAGATATGTGACGGAATGGGACTGTTCTTAATGTTTCTATGCCTCAGTTTCCCCGAGGCATGTGTTAAGTCTCTAGGTGGTGGGCTAAAGGTGTGTGATTGCAGAACCCTAGAGGGCCAGTGTGATGACAGAGAATGGCCGACACCCTGTGTGGCAGGGTCGGACTCACCCCTGTGGCACCTCCTGCTGGTCTCTCCTGGGAATTAGCTCACCAGCCTCTGGAGCGCCCTCTGCAGGCCAGTGATCTGGCTTGCCCACTCTGGCCCCGTGTCGCCCTTTTAACTGGGGTGCTGCCCCCTGGCAGTACCCCTAGATCTGGGTCTCCCCTCCCCAGGGGAACCCCCAACCCACTATCCCCACCTCGCCTCAGTCGTAGGCTACTGCCAGTCACCAGCTAGCCCCCGCGCCCTGGGGCAGACTGTAGTATAAGCCACTCATCACAGGCAAAGGGGGTTTGGACCTGCTGCCTCAGCCTACCTGTGGGTTACCCCCTGCAACCCCAGTACCTATTGGGCCTAACACTAGGCCGCAGCCTGGGGCTTTCCTAGCCTGGAGCTCCCCAGCTCCTCTGGCCTTCCCCAGCCCTGCTCCACCCTAGGTACCTGGTCAGGTCCCTGCAGCCAAGCCCTTCCCTCTCTAAAGACAGAGAGAGAGTGTGTTTGCTCCAGGCCCACTGCCCTCTTATAAGGGCCAGCTGGGCCCTGATTAACTGGCCCCAGCTGTGGCTGCCTTGCTCATCAGCCCAGCTTCTGAGCCTCAGCCCTCCCCCAGGGCTATTTCCAGCCCCTCCGGGTAGGAGCGGGGTTCCACCCCGCTACACCCGGTCTCCTGGCAACCGATGATCTGGGCCCCTCCCCTGCAAAGGTGGGAGCTGAAGGTGTTGGAACAAAGGGATCAGGTGACCTCCTGGGCCTGGAAGGAGACAAAGGAGAGAGGAGGGGCTGGACAGTTTCAGTTTGGAGCTGGCCGGGGAGAGGGGCAGACAGGGTCTGGCCTCCCTGCCCCCGTTTGGAGCTGTGGGGTGAAATGCAGGGAGCCCCCAGGCTGGGGTCTAAGCTCCCTGCCCCCCGGAAGGGCCCACAGGAGGGGTCCTGTTTGTACTGACAAGCTCAGTTTGGACTGTGTTCCTGGCATCTCTAATAAACCTTCTGTTCTACTGGCTGGTTGAGACTCCCAGTGAATCCCAGGAAGAGGGGTACAGGTGCTGACTCCCCCACACTCCATGACACAGGGGTAGACAGAGCAGCTCCACAGCCACATGGCCTGAAACAAAGCCTCCTCTCCACCTCCTAGCAGCCAGCCCAGCTACTCAGAAGCGGTGCTAGGCTCAGGATGGGGGCCTTAAGTGGACGTACAACAGTACCCAAGCCAGCCCATTTGCAGACTGGCACGATAAGTGGTGGTGTGTTCTTATGGGGACACCTGTCCATCGGGGACAAACCCTTTGAACACTCAGGAGATCAGCTCTGGCTCAGCCCACACCTAACCCGGCGGCAACAGCAATGGGGGGCTTGTAATGGATTACATAGGTGCATAACAGGCATGGGTGTGTGCCTCCTTCGCTCCATCTGCTCCTCATCAGTCACATGGTCTTACCACTCACTGGGCTGCAAATGGCTTAGCAAAGCAGGGGCACAAACCGCCATTGCAATGCACAAATTTTATGCATCTAGGTCCCAGTTCAGCAAGGTATCGAAGAATGTGTCTAACAGCACACGCGTGCTCACTTAAGCACATGCTTGGTCACCTTGCAGAATTGGGGCCTTAGGACCTGATTGAAAGCCCACTGAAATCAATGGTGCTCTTTCCACTGAACAGGCCCACAAGACATCTTGCACCTTTTTGCAACTGCTGAATCTAGGGACGAGTGTAGCCAAGATCAGAGAATATATACAGTGATGAGAGAATAAAATGGAAAAGAAAGGAACTGTAAAATACAAAACTGGGCACATGGCTGTTTGGACGCCTTGTAGTATGGTCTGGTATGTTTAATATAGGAAAAGAATATAAAAAGAGTGGGTGAAAAGTTAAAATGACATGCCAGATAAAAAGATACCTTGTCCCAAGAGCAAGGACTGTAGCGATCAATTACATCTTAAATCCCAGGAACAAAATGAACCAAGTTGATGGAAAGCACCACATCGCAATAAAAGATATTATATACAGATGAACAGGAATTGAGAACGCTATTTATTTGAAACAGCAAGTATAATATACTGCACCTCTATACCTCCTGATGGAATATTTCTGAAGGGGCTACCCATATTTTGCAGCATGACTGCGCTTTGATTTATGGAGCCAAAGTAAATGATATGCTTCGCCAATAAAAATGCCTTGCAAATGCAGCTTTTTCCATTTCATTTTAAAGTGAATATGAAAAGAAACACATACAGAATCTTTTTTCCCTATAAACATTGCTATGTTAAATGCATGATCCAGGTATGAAAGTATTTTTGTGTATGTGTATCTGGGGCTACTTTCTGTTTTGAAAGGAAGCTTTCACCCAGCAAAAATGGCAAATCACTTTCTATGTGTGAAAGTTATGTGAGTGGCATTCCCTGACTGTGAGATGGGAACAGTCAGTGTAAATAATTCACATGAGTTCTTTTATATATAAATTAATTCTACTCATGGAGTGTATCTGTTACACTGCATATTTTTAGGAAATCACTTATTATTATTGTTCATGAACTGCATCACTTTGGAGCCCCAACCAAGGTCAGGGCCCCGTTATGCGGGGGCTGTACAAAGTTATGGTAAGAGGCAGTCTCTCTTAGGTTGTATTTGCCTGATCAAGACTGTAAGCTCTTGGGGGAAAGGTGGTTGATCTTGTGTAATAGAGTGTATGATGCTCATAAAACAGGTGATGGAAGTTGCATTGATTTTGTAGATAGCGTGTGAGATTCAGCAAATGCTGTCTCTGTTCCATTTTCTGTGCTGCCATTTACATTGTGCAAGTGGAAGCTGGGTGGTCATTAACACAATAAGCAATTGAAATCTTTGAGAAACTATGTTGCATTTTGTGTAGCAAAAAGAAAAATACTAACCAGAGCTGCAAAATAAATAAAAGATTCATTGGGACCCCTTCCACCATGGGTATCTTTCCACCACTTGGTCATAGTCTACGGTCTCACTTTTTAGCCTACATTGCAAATTCTCTGCCTCAACATATGGAAACACTCTCACCTTCGGGGAAAAAAAAATTCAGACAAGGTCCTTACTGCTGGGCTTCTTGGGATGTCCAAAGCCTGGCTGCATTTAAGATGTTGTTGAAGGGAAACCATAGCTTTATGAAGCACCAATAGCTAGAGAGTTATATTAATGTGCTCATGCTAACAGTCTGCAAAACACTTCATGAGATATAAATGACTGCCTGGACTCAGTATGGAGCCCAACATCCATGCAATCACCACCCACTACATCCAAATTATAGTTTATAGAGTTTAAGGTCAGAAGGGACCATTAAAACATCAAGTCTGTCCTCCTGCATATCACAAGCCATGAATTTCACCCCACGCCTATGTTGAGCCCAATGACTTCAGTTAAACTAAAGCATGTCAGCCCTCAGAAAAGTAAACTGTTGTGTGCTGCAGGCAAGGAACATGAGAGACTAGGTGTCATCAGTGCTCAAGGCTCCTGTGAGGGCAGGGAACTGATTAGGTGAGAAATACCCAGGTGATGGTAGCCAGAGATCCAAGCCCCATGCTGAAGAAGAACCTCCAATATCCCTGCCAATCTGACCTGGGGGAAATTTCTTATCCACCCCAAATCTTGCCAGCAGTATACCCCTGCGCACAGAAGCAAGACTCTCCAGCCAGGAATCTAAGGGCTGGTCAACACTAACCCCCCGGGTCGAACTAAGATATGCAACTTCAGCTACGTGAATAATGTAGCTGAAGTCGAAGTATCTTAGTTCGAACTTCAAAGCACTTACCGCGGGTCCACACGTGGCAGGCAGGCTCCCCCGTCGACAGCGCTTCCTCCTCTTGGCGAGCAGGAGTTCCGCAGTCGACGGCGAGTGCTTCCAGGATCGATTTATCGCATCTAGACAAGACACGATAAATCAATACCAGAAGATCAATTACTACCCGCCGAATCAGGCGGGTAGTATAGACGTACCCTAAGACAGAGGATTCCAACTCAGAGCACTGGTCCGCCCCAGTTCTTCAGGAATTCGTCTCACAACCCATTGAAAGCATTCCCCCCACACTTAGCCCTTTGGTTGTTACATACAAGTAAATCCTGCTGTCCTACCATTGGCTGAAAACAGATGTGCTGAAGAGGCAATGTGTTTCTATTGTTGACCTCATCAGAGATCAATGATACTGAACAAGGGTAGCCTATTAGATTGTATATCCAAATATCTGGGAGCTGGCCAGATAAAGGTATGGTATTCATAAGGCTAAGATTTTGTCATGGGTATTTTTAGTAAAAGTCATGGGCTGGATGAGGGCAATAAAGAACATATCACGGAAGAATGAGCCCCGCCACCTGGGCTTGAAGTCGTGGAGGCCATGTAAAATCACAGAATCCGTGACCAATTTGTTGCCTTAGGTATTCAATATACAGAATGTGTTAACTTAATGTTATGGGTAAACATCAAGCTGTGTTAATCCTTGAGGTAAATATGGATCAAGATATTTTCCCCATAGGTCAATATTAATGATAAAAAAAATATCTAGCTCTTTGGTCATGCTTTCAACCAGATCTCAAAGCACTGTACAAAGAAGAGCAGTATAAATATCCCCATGTCAGATATGGGGAAACTGAGGCACAGGGAGAGGCAATGAGCTGTCCAAGGTCACCCATCAGCCCCGTGGCAAAGCTGGGAATAGAACCCAGGTCTCCTAAGTTCTAGTCCAGTGTTCTAGCCATGAAAGCACTGGACCACCCTGCCTGAAATCTAGACGTTGCTGCCAACAGAACTCAATATCTGATTGTTCTCTCCTGAAAACATCTGAACGGGCAGCTGATCACCTTTATAATTCCCACTTAGGTTACAAGAAGCAATGAAGCTCTTCAGAAATTAGGTCAGACTAGATGATCAGAGTGATCCATTCTGGCCTTGGAATCGATGAAAAAATTCAAAGGTTGAATCCAAGTATTCCTCCAAAATGGCAGACTTGTTAAAAATTTTAGTTGTCCCCATAACACTGATGGCTTCCGGGTCAATAAACAGATTATAATTAATATCAAAAGGAAATATTGGCCCTGATCCAATGCCCACTGAAGTCAACCAAAAAACCTCATTGTTGTCAGTGGGCATTAGATCAGACCAATAAATACATTATCATTGATATAAAATGAAATGTTGCACATTTAAATATTTTCTTCAGCTCCCCATTACATGCACCTCAAGGGGAGATGCACATGTATTTCCAGGACAGAATCTAAAAGAACAAACCCCATGTGTTTCATAAGAAGCATGAATAAGCATTGCAAAGGGTATGGGATAGTGTGGAACAGCTTCCGTATGAGTAGAGATTTAAAAGACTGGGATTTTTCAGCTTGTAAAAGAGACGAGTAAGGGGGGATATGATAGAGGTCTATAAAATCATGACTGGTGTGGAGAAAGTAAATCAGGAAGTGTTATTTACTCCTTTCAAAACACAAGAACTAGGGGTCACTAAATGAAATTAATAGGCAGCAGGTTTAAAACAAATAAAATGAAGTATTTCTCCATACAACACACAGTCAACCTGTAGAACTCCTTGCCAGAGGATGTTGTGAAGGCCAAGACTATAACAGGGTTCAAAAAAGAACTAGATAAATTAATGGAGGATAGGTCCATCCATCAATGGCTATTAGCCAGGATGGGCAGGGATGGTGTCCCTAGCTTCTGTTTGCCAGAAGCTGGGAATGGGCAACAGGGGATGGATCACTCAGTGATGACCTGTTCTGTTCATTCCCCCTGAGGCACCTGGAATTGGCCACTGCGGGAAGGCAGGATACTGGGCTAGATGGACCTTTGGTCTGATCCAGTATGGCCGTTCTATTGTTCTTATTTTATGCAATGGGACTGAATCCTTCCTGAACTACTCTACAGAATGGCACATTGATTTGGCCAGTCCGTTGAGATTGTGAAGGCCATCACATCTCTCTCTCAGTACCATGACATCCACAAATATTCTGCAGACTGCATCACAGTCCTGGGGAGTTGCTTGTAGGCTGCCATTGATTGTTAGCATTGTTGTAACACTAGCCTAGGCTGATCTGTAGTTGTGATGAGAAGTTGACTACTGCTTCAGATCCGAACGCCCTCCATCTCTTTTCCCTGGGAAGCCATTGCCTCTGCTTTGGAGAGCGCCATCTACTCTTTGGGAATCTTCCCTGGGGAGAACAGGTCAGAACACCCAAAAAACCTTCCAGGGATGTGTTATAATAAGTAGGTTCCCCCCAAAGAATGATTGCAATCCATCTGGAGCTAGTGTCTACAAAGGGCAGATCTTCCTCTCCTACCAGGAGTTGAGATACAGAATCCTTTGTTTAAGTGTAGTAGCCGTGTTAGTCTGTGTCAGCAAAATGAAAATAAGAAAGAAAAACTTGTAGCACCTTAGAGACTAAATTTATAAAATAAATTTGTTAGTCTCTAAGGTGCTACAAGTTTTTCTTTCTTAGAATCCTTTGTGAATCTCAAAGTCCTGGCCCAAGCCTAGAATTATGACAAAACTCTGGTTATCAGGTCTATGCTGCTCATGCTACTCACGACCTGCGGAGAAGGCAGAGGCCTTTACTGTGCAGAGTTCTCAGCACTTAGGCACTTCTGAAATGTTACCCTAAGTGACTTAGGAGCCTATGCCCTATTTTCAAAAGTGACTTAAGCACTAAGCCCCGGGTTTGTAGAGGTCTTTAGGTTCATAAAGATGCAGATTGGTGCCTGGTGGAATATTCAAAAGTGCCTAATTCCCATTCATTTCAAAATCTTTACAAATCTGACCCTTGGGAGCTTATGTCCCATTTATCAGAGGGGTAGCCATGTTAGTCTGGATCTGCAGATGTCCCATTGGCTTTCAATGAGCCCTTTAAGTGTCCAAGTCACTTTTGAAAATGGGACTTAGGAGCCTTTGAAAGTTTTACCCTTCGTGCTTTTTCTTTCACTTTATTTTAAAAGTGAGGGTTCTAACATTTTTAGGACTTCAACCTCTTTTGCATTTGATTAAGGAGATAAACTAAGACACAGAAAGACAAAAGGAAGACGCTGCCAATGATTAAATAGCAGGAAGAGAACACTAGGAGGAGAGAAAGAGAGAGCATTATGGGTATGATTTTAAAAGGAACAGAGCATCAAGGAATCTTTGTAATTCAGTCTAAGACAGCCTGCACCCAACCCCTGGTTGCATATTCATGAGTAGCACCCAAAGCTTGCAGAGCCATATGTTTCCACACTGCAGGCACATTTCAGGGGATTTCTCAGATAAAAAAAATCGTGATGATCAAATGAGCATATGAGTTCCTCAATCAGTATAGCCAAAATTAACTCAGCCAGTTCCTGTGGCTGCCTACATTCTCCAGTCACCATGCTGATCAGATCAGTGTGCACCCGTGCAATTTATCATCTCCCCTGAACTAGGCTAACAATGTACAGGTATTTCAAGGCTGTAAACACTTGAGACAGAGAGAGAGAGAGAGAGAGAAGAACTTTCTGGCGTGAACCTAGGTATAATGTGATAAAACCGAGCAAAGGAGAATTTAGGCTGGGGATCAGGACAAAATTCCGACCAGTGAGGTCTACTGATGAGAAAGTTCTTGCATTTATAAAGAACCTTGCAGTCAAATGGTTCTCTAATTACTTTACTAATCGATCACACATAAGAATCACTTGACCAACCGCTGCAGAGCTGCTGCCTCTACAGTGAAATGTAACACCACTAACCAACAATTTAGGACAGGAAGTGAAGACGCTTTCATTCAGTTCTAAGGATAGAGGGAATTTAGATAAGCAGAATAAAATAACCCTTATTGGAATCTGGCCAGGACCACTAGGTCTTATAGAAAAAGTAATAAAGTACCCTTTTAAAGGCCATGTGTTGCCTGGGCCACAGATTCATTGGGTTCAATACAGTCTCCAGAGAAGAGCACCTCTTTTCAAATCTGCAGAGTCCCTTCCTGCAGCACATGAGAAACCTCCCGTTCAAGTCTGGACCCAGCCAAGCACTGCTAGAGAGATCAGACAAGATCAGCCCGGGAGGAAGCAGGGAGAGACAGGATAAAACAGCCTCCTAAGGAAAGTAACCCAAGCTCCATGGCATGAGTCATTGAAAGCTGAACTGGAGAACACACTCTGCATGGGATAGGATGGGGGAGCCAAGGGGAAAGATGCAAAGAGTCTGTTTTAGACATAAGCAGGAGCATTAGATCCCTCTGACTGACCAGTCCCGTACCTGACATTAATGGAAGTCCCTACGTCTCCTCCACAAGGCTCCCAGACAGTAGCGCAGCCAGGTCCGGAGTGCAGGGGGAGCAGCCCTATAAAAAGGCGCCTCCCCCTGCACAGGTGCCAGCTGCCGGGCCCCGACCCCGACGCCGGATGACATGGCAGGGCCCCGCCCCTGACGCAGATGTAACGTCACCCGGCGTCGGGGGCAGGGCCCCGCAATGTCTCTCAGAAGCGGCGCTTAAAAAGAAGTGGCACTTAAAAAGAAGCGGCGCCTTTTTTTAGTGCTGCTAAAAAAAGGCACCGCTTCTGCTCAAGGGGGAGCGGCCGCTCCCCCTGCTCCCCCCCCGGCTTCGCTACTGCTCCCAGAAAGCACCACAGTTTGTGAAAAATCTGGAGCGGACTCTTCAGGGGGCTGCATGGAACTCAGAACAGGCTGATTCCTCTAGGACAATCTTGGCCTTTTTCCTGGAAGAGAAGACGAGAAGCTTCTGGAGAAGAGTGTGCTGCTGAGAGCTGACTAGAAATGCAGCTGCCAGTGGCCACACCCAGGACTGTCACAGCTTCATACTACTGGGAAATCATCCCCATTTCTCCCCTCTTGCTTTATTTGGGACATCACAGCAGGCTCCCGCTCCCGCTCCCGCTCCCGCTCCCATCCCCTGACAGGTCATTTGGGGGGGGAGGGATAGCTCAGTGGTTTGAGCATTGGCCTGCTAAACCCAGGGTTATGAGTTCAATCCTTGAGGGGGCCATTTAGGGATCTGGGGCAAAAATTGGGGATTGGTCCTGCTTTGAGCAGGGGGTTGGACTAGATGACCTCCTAAGGTCCCTTCCAACCCTGATATTCTATGATTCTATGACGTACTTACCTCACTGAATTACCACATGGATGTCCAATGAACTCCCATCACATGACTGCTGCACTGCCTTTCACTAAATCACCATCCCCTTAAAGATCCTCCACCCCCATCCTTCCTCTGCCCTTTTCTACTACCCTTCTTCCCCACCCCCACACCCCCGGCTGCTCCTTTAGCCTGCTTGCACTTACGGATCAAGTCTCTCCTCAACATCTACGCTTCCCATCACTCAGTCACCACAGTCTGGTGGTGGGAGTCAAAGTGCTAACCTCATGCTCTTTCCACACTAGCTAATAAAATCACAATTAGTAAAGAGACTCAGTCCCAGGCAACATGGTTCATCCCCTAAAATGTCTTGGTAAAGCTGCAGCTCAGATTGAGAGCCCATATCTGTATTTAGTATCTAGGGCCAGATCCTCAAAAGCATTTAGGCTCCTAACTTCCACAATGGAAGCTTAACTACCTTTGGGGATCTGGGCCCCGGAGAATAATTAGGTAGACAGATGAATTAGATGAGAAGACTGAGGGCTTATCTGCACATAAACCGCTACAGCGGCACCGCTGTAGTGCTTCCATGAAGATGCTACCTACACCAACAGGACGGGGCTCTCCCACTAGCGAAGGTTCTCCACTTCCCCATGAGGCGGTAGCTGTGCCGACAGGAGAATTCACCCATCTACCTAGTGCTGTCAAGTTGACTAAAATGCAGTTACACCCTCCTAATTTCCTAGTGCAGACCAGGCCTAGGACAAGGAGGATGGGTAAGATGACCATGCCCTAACAGTATGCAGTGTTGTTGTAGCCGTGTTGGTCCCAGGATATTAGAGAGACAGGTGTGTGAGGAAATATCTTTTATTAGACCAACTTATGATAGCTTCAATAGCTTATATCCTCCCTCCAAAAAGCCATTGTAAACAGACCTTCAGGGCACTCTCCCAGGCATGCTGGAGTCCAGGGGCCAGTGCTGTCCTAGACGTACCAGGCCCAACGCCACATTATCCATTCCCTCAGAGTCCCAGTGCCATAACTCTATCACCCAGTGATACTGATCAGACCCACACCCACTGCCCTGGGGCTGCTGTCCAACCTCACTTCACTAGTGGCCTGAAGACCTCAAGGCCCCGAGCCAGAATGAATTCTGAATTCCTATCACTCTCAAGTTCCCTTGGGCTGCTGCCTGGATCCAGCAGCATGTTCTTATGACTGAAGATCCCAGGGCAACTATCTAGACCCAACCCTTTATTCCCTATCCCCCTGACCTGAGGCTCTCAGTCCTACTGCCCGGAACAAGCACCACTTAGTCTATTACATGCCATGTCTTTCAAACATGTTGGCACTGATCTCCCTCCTTATTTGCAGCATTTATCCAGAGGGACCATCTCACTCCCTGAAGGGGTTAACGAGGGGGTGTGAATTCCAAACCAGCTCATTCCAAGAGCTTTGAAGCCAAGTAACCAGGGCCAGCCCACAACATTTTGGCACCTGAGGCGGGGAGTTCAAATGATGCCCCCATACCCCCTAGCTTGGGCCAAAACTTTGAAAGGTCTCAATTCTGCCTTCTTCCTGTTCTACTCCTCTCATGGTTCTGCTCTGCTCCCTACCCCAATAAAGGAGAACTAAAGGCTTAAAATGCCTTGTTCAAAAATTTTAAGTAAAACTTAACTTTCAAACGCCTGAACAGCAAATGTAACTTTTCTTGTCTGCATAGTAAACACTGGCATTTTTATCTGTTTGAGTAATGAAAGTGGTGCTTTCCGTGCCTTCTTGGTTGCAAAGGTTTGAACTGCTTCCTGAAAGTCCACAGTCTGGGCCAGCTCATGCTCTACTGAGATGGTTGCAAGGCTGACCACCCTCTCCTGTGTCATTGTGGAGCACAGATGTGTTTTTAATTAACTTCAGCTTTGAGAAGCTGCGTTCTCCACTGGCAACGGTTACAGAAAGTGTTAGAAGTATGCGCAGAGCAACAAAAGCATTTGGAAAGAGGGTGGTCATCTTATTTGTACACATATATTCCAGAACAGCCTTTGGAGTTGATCCTGCTGAAATGTATCTTGAAAGGGCTTTTAGTTCATCACCTAAATCACTCGCATCAATATTGCACATGTCATCATGTGTCAACACTGTTTCTAGTGCCCTGCATTGCTGGGGTAGGTCTACTTCAGGTATAGTGAGGGGTTTTGGAATATCGTACAACATCCCAAATATACTGCTGTGTTCCTTGAGCTGCATGAAGCGTTCTTCAACAGACTGACTCTTTGCACAATCTAGCACCTGGTTAAAGAATTCAACTTTGAATTGTTGTTTGGGGTCTCTTACGGGATTATTCCGTGCCGCGTAATCAAAATGTCTTCTTCTTCGGTGATTCTTGTATTCTTGAATGGGTGGGAAAATAGCTTCAGTGTGAAGTTCCTCTTCCAGCATCTGTGCACTCTTCAGAAAGTTTTGAAATCCCTCATCTGACCGGTAAGACTGTAGGTATGACTTTGCTTTGTCCAGTTGTTCCATTGCTTCAGATATATCAAGGTCAACACCTCGGAGTTGCTTGCTTACATTTATTTCAAACAGTATGTCATGCCATAACACTAAGCCACACAGAAATTTGAAGTTATGTATGTTTCTGGTGATTCCATTTCCCTCTGCCACTGTTCTCCCACGAACAGTTCCCGTCATAGCATTATCCTTCATAATGACAACTATGGCATTACCTATCTTCCCAATTTGGTGTTTGATAGGCTTTATCGCCTCAACTTTCCTATCGTGTGGCACTTAGTGGTTTCAGTATCAGAGAGGATGTTCCCAGATGTTGCTTCAAAATTTGCCATTGATAAGTTGATGCAGAGAAAAATACATAGATGCTTTGAATTACATTAAAAAATTCAGCAGCCTCACTAGAAGCTGATGCTGCATCACTGACCACCAAATTCAATGAATGAGAACTGCATGGGACAAAAAAACTTGATGGTTTAACTCTCGGATCCGTGTCTACCCTCCTCTGTTCTTTCCTCTCATGTTGGTACCATTATCGTAGCCCTGACCTCTCATGTCAGCTATTGCAATTCCCGTATCTTCCAGCTTTTTAAGAAGCACACTTGTCATACCAGCTCCTATAGTATCATAAATGTCAATAAATTCTAGAAAATGCTTTCCAGTCCTTTGTTCCTGTAGAACCCAATGTGGATGGAACATTAGACTGGAAGCATTTGCAACAAAAACAGTATGCAGCATTCTGGGTTTTTGAGTACATAAACCATGGACTCTCCACTTTGCCACCATTTGGGGATTTCACGCCAGTAATGTGTTGGATGGAAACTTCTATTTTCATTGTCTTTGGGGAACATGAAGTTTTTCACTTGCTGTGGCCCATGCAGTACAAGGAAGTCCCTCAGGCTACTGCTCAAGTGGGTCCACAGTCCTGGATCATCTAGACTTAAGGAACTAAACTCAGCAGCAGCTGTTTCTTGCACCTCCACCACACTCTTCTCTGAGCTACACTTTTCTTCAGGAATGTGCATGGTTACATCCATCTGAGATGGAGATATGGATGCTGCAGTAGCTGCCAGGTCACCTGCACTCTGACTAACTGGAAGATCAGGCATCTCCTCACCACTCACATCCTCACTGGCGCCGGAAGGCTCACCATGAACATTTGTGTCTATGTATCTCAGGAGAGCTCCTTCCTGCTTAGGTAGAAAAGCTTCCTTTGCTTTCTTTCTTTTTCTGAATGCTGCCCCAGAGGGGCGTTTTCTTCTTTCACTCATGACTGCTGTTCTGTGCCAGCCATAGTGGCTCTCAACACTCAATGGAAGGGAACAAATAAGCAGGCTGGTAGCAGGGCCTGAGTGAGGGAAGATATCAGCATCTTAACGGCCAAACTGGCTCCTACTACTTCAGTTGACTGCCTGTTCTCCTCAAGTAGGGTGACCAGACAGCATATGTGAAAAATTGGGACAGGGGGTGGGGGGTAATAGGAGCCTATATAAGAAAAAGACCCAGAAATCGGGACTGTCCCTATAAAATCGGGACATCTGGTCACCCTATCCTCAAGTGGGTTCAGGGAAGCAGCAGGAAACAGGAAGCTCCCTGAGAAGCTGGTGTTAATCAGTCCAGGCTCCTGGGCGTGCTAGAGAGGTACATAAGAGGCTCCTCCTCCTCTCTCTCCCTGCAGCGCCTGCTGCTTTCTGTTATTCCCTCTCACCTTTTTTCCTGCCTGCCTGTTAAGTCTCTTGTGCCCTCCTTCCTCCAGCACAGCACTCCACCATCTCTGTGCATCTAGAGCAGAGAGAATACATATGCACCAGCAGCAGACACAATTTTCTACACCCTGGGTACTAGTGGGGCCCTCCTCCCCCCCACAGTCTGGCACCTGAGGCAGCCGCCTTAGTTCACCTCATGGTAAGGCCAGCCCTGCAAGTAACTTGCACACCCTGCTCGAGATTATTTTCAAAACAGAAATAGCCCAAAAAGAGAAAAGTTGACAGGGAAAATATGAGAAGCACCGTACGGAGCTGGCCTTTGTTCTTTAGTATTTTCTAGGGACTCACACTGCACATAGCAAAGCGCTGCTACCGAGTGCGGAAATGAGCCATGGCAAGATTTTAACGTGCTTTGTTCTGCTTTAATAGTCAAACCCATTAAACCATAAAAACATAACGATGCCCATAAAAATCCAACACTGCTCGCTAACGACAGGGCGGCTGGAAGTTGCTTTTGCTCTCGCACAGCCTCGCCGGGCCGTTTTACTAGCTTGCTGACTCCAGGACGCGGCGGCACCACGGCTGCTTTCGGCTCCCGGAGAAGAAGCCTGCCCCACCGAAGGACACAAAGAGGGAAAGCGTTGGAGCTTTGTTTGATTGAATGTTTTATTGTTCGCTGCAGAGCTCTGCAGCCCTTCCCAATTACAGAACACCTTGTTTCACGCCCCCTGCTGCCACTTCCCTCAGCAAAACCACTGAGGATTCGGCTTCACAGGAGCCAGAGTACTAGACGGTAGATGGCCTTTGTCCAGCTCACTTGGACCATTTTACTAGGACAGGCTTGCTTCTCTAGCAGGATACTGGGGGTTATTGAAGCGCAGGCTACAAAAACCTGGTGTGTGTGGAGAACCTCTGGAGATGGCCCTGTGGCCATGGGCCACAGAGTTCTCAGTTCTAACTAGTCAGGTCAAGATGGGCTGGACACAAGTTGGCTGGGAGGCCTCTGAAGGACACCTACATCTGGCAAGGTTGGTCACTGAGGAGTTGGCACTCTTCCCTCTGAGACTGCTCCCAGCGTGGCGTGAACAGCACTGAGCTGCTGGAGAAGCCATGTGCTGAAGACGATGTAAAACTACTGTTCTCACTAGAGCTGCGCTGAGGGCAGAAGTTCTGATTTGTGAACAATTTCGAGATCTGGCTTTGTTCTGAATCGGAACGAAAATGTCGAAGAACTCGGCAAAAGAAAATTCTGAAAAAAATGTCCGTTCAGGCCAGTCAAAACCATTCTTCTTTTGTATGATAATGTAAAAGACGCAGTTTTTAAAAAGTAAAAAAAACCACAACATTCTGTAAATGTTGAACCAAGATGTTTCAGCCTGATTGGAACATTTTTCCGTAGTTTTCTTCCAAAGCAAAATTGATCTGTGAAGCATTTCAGTTTTAACTGGACCACTTGTTCCAATAGAAATGGTTTCTCCCATCTGCTCTACTCCTGATCACTTGCAGTCAGTAAGTTTCCCAGGTGGCTTTTCATACTAGGGGTATTAGCATTAGTGTGCTACCCAAATTCCAACTCTAATTATGTTCTGCCTTCTTAAGCCCTCTGCGGTTTTATTTGGACAGAGTGTTCCTCTTCACTTCCTGTCCTTACCTGATGTGCAGAGTTGCTGTGTGCTGCTAAACAGCTGGGCGAAGCGATCCCTCTGCATAGTTAGCAAAGAGCTTCAGCATGAAAGGTATGATATAATGGCAAGATCATAGAACCTCGCATGTTGCACATGGCTCTCTCTTTGTTACTGTTTCATTGGTCCACATCAATATCTCCTATTCTTCCACCAAAAAAAACATTGTAAACAGGCCCTTGTAGAGAAGCTGGAGGGCCCATTGGTGAGGACACTAGCTTGGAATAGGGTTCAGTTCTCTGCTCTGCCATAAATTTCCTGTCTCGCCTTGGGAAAGTCACTTAGCTTCTCTGTACCTCGGTTCCCACTCTAAAATGAAGATAATAGCACTGCCCTACCTTGCAGGATGGTGTGAGGATAAATACAATACAAAATAGTCTGGTATTGGGGTCATGTAAATACCTTAGCTAGGCCATCCTGGGTTTCTACACTGCATGGTGGTGTCCACAAAGGGCAACAAGATGTTGCTATCCTATAAGGGGCAGGGTGTCCCCTATGTAATTATTACTGTCCTTAGGAGATCCACCTATAGCCCAAGGAGCTGCTGGTATTGTAGGAGGGGTAAGGCTCACTTTTAGGAGCTACTGCTCTTCTAAAAGGGGCAGAACTTGTGTGAAGGAAGCTATAGACATGTAATCTCTGTTGCATCGTGTATGTAAAGGCATATTTTAAAAATAGTAGTTTAGAGTTCTGAACAGACGACTCCAGAGATAAGGAATCGGGAGCATATTCCAACTGTAAGGGGTTTTCTCTCCCCCCCCCTCCCCCCCGACCTCAAAAATCTCTGAGCCAGCACTCAAGAACATATTCATCTCATGGTTAGAGCTGAATGAAATTCAGAATTACCATCGTTTCAAATTTGTCCCAAATTGGGACAAAAGTTTATATTACAAATATTTGTGCAGACCAAAAAATCTGAAAAAATTGTATTATGAAATACCAAAACATTTTGACATTTTTAATGGAAACAAACCATTTCTACATGCCCCAAATACAAATATTTTGTTTTGGTTTATTGGATTTTCTCTAAACACTTCATTTTGAGCCAGTTCAATATTAAACTGCATTTTGCTATAGTGGGGCATTGCAGTCCCGCTCGACTTGGCACTGGTGAGGCCTTAGCTAGACTATTGTGTTCACTTCTGGGCACCACACTTTAGGAAAGATGTGGACAAATTGGAGAGCGCTCAGAGGAGAGCAACCAAAGTGATACAGGGTTTAGAAAGCCTGACCTATGAGGAAAGGTTAAAAAAAACTGGGCATATTTAGTCTTGAGAAAATATGACTGAGGGGAGACCTGATGATAGTCTTCAAATATGTTAAAGGTTATTTATAAAGGGTACGGCGTTCAATTGTTCTCCATGTCCACTGAAGGTAGGACATGTAATGGGCTTAATCAGCAACAAGGGAGATTTAGGTTAGTTATTAGAAAAAACTTTCTAACTCTAAGGGTAGTTAAGCTCTGGAACAGGCTTCCAAGGGAGGTGGTGGAGTCCCTGTCACCGGAGGGTTTTAAGAAAAGGTTAGACAACCATGTGCCAGGGATAGTCTAGGTTTACTTGGTCCTGCCTCAGCGCAGGGAGCTGGACTTGATGACCTCTCGAGGTCCCTTCTAGACCTACTTTTCTATGATTGTATGACTCCCATGATGCACCACACAGCTCAGTCAGAGCTATACACGTTGCATTATGGGAGAGGTAATCCTCCCATATTAAACCCATATTAAGCCCAACCCACAGGAGAGAATGGGGGCCTGAATACCCATAAGGCAATGCACTGAGAGAAATGCATTGTAATGTTTTTTTAAATTGATTCAAAACAATATTCTGGGTCTCTTAAAAAAGTGAAATATTTTATTCTGGTCAAATGGCCTTAAAATGAAATATTTTATTCTGATTTTTCCCAATGGAAAAAAATAATTTTTGGGGGGCATAGTTTAAATTTTCCTCACAGAAAATGTTGATGTTGGAGAAACAGCATTTTCTGTTAGAAAGGCATTCCAGTGGGAAATTCCCAGCCAGCGCTCCTCAGGGCATCCTCAGAAAGTTGCCTGTTGCACTTCTGTCACTGAGAGCTTTGTCCTGTTTCTGCCAAACTAGAAGAGTCATTGGGGGGGGGGGTTTCCTAGCGAGGACCAGTCAGTCACCATGATCGATTTTAGCAAACCCAAACTGGCTGCTCAATTGTCTGTGCCTACGTGGTTTTCCTTTTAAGAATCACTGGCTGCAGGTTTAAAAGGATCAAGCAACACTGTGGGTGTGCATCTCATTCAGAACAATGGCCACTTCTGTGTGCTCGGGGCTGACTAAACTCAAATAAACAAGTAACTCTCTGGCATACGCTAAGTGGCTTCAGGCCTTCCTGGGGTATAAACAGAACCGTAATCAGATTTGCAGATGCCACCAAAATGGAAGGGGCAGCAAATGCAAAGACCACCCAAACCAAAAGGCAAAGTGACCCCAAGGGACAACAACAGCATGGGCTGCAGGCAACAAGGGGAAGTTTGGTCTTACCAAGTGTTGAGTCCCGCAGTCAGGGAGGAGAAATAAAGAGCACAAATACTAAAGGGGGAGGGACCAACTGCATTCTATTCATTAAAGAATTTATTTTCACCTTCTCTGCTTTATACTGTCCCATGTAATCATGGGCTGGTTGGCGATGGGAAGGTGGGAGGTAGGTGTCCTTGTGTAGGTGTCCACTAGGGAAAGAAGTGGTCCACAATGTTAGTAATGTTGAGAACCCCCCGCCCAGTACAAGCCAGAATCTAGCTCAGATCTTCAGAATCCCTCAGTCTACCCCTAAAGCCGCAAATAAATCATCCCAAGTCGCCGGCTGCCCAGCGAGAGCTCAGATCACAGACACAAGAGGGAGGGGAAGGAGCCAGACAAGAATTGGCACCATGATGCTGGATGCCCAGCATTCCACTTGTTCCATGCGACTTTCCAGGCCACTGTTGACTAGAAAAGCAACAGTTTTGCAAAAGAAATGGGTGATCAGAGTTTACAGTAGCAGAAGCCTTGCTTGCCTATAGCTCAGGGGAAGCCTGCTGGGCCATATTGTACCATACCACACTTAGTGCACACATTCAACACAGTCTTCACATGCTAATACAGCATGGAACTGGAATAACATGAGGCAACGAAGGGTGAATTCTCACCTTCTTTGTGACACTGCTTTTAAACCACATGAACAATTATTGAATAAAGTACAGCCTTGAAAAGGGTCTGCTGGCATATGTTAACGAATGCCCATTTTATTGACTAAAACAGGGTGGTGGGATCATTTTAATAAGGGTAGGTCTACACTTACCGGCTGGATCGGAGGCATCGGATCGATGTTCTGGGTTCGATTAATCGCGTCATCTCTAGACGCGATAAATCAAACCAGGAAGTGCTCCCCCGTCGACGCTGGTAATCCAGCTAGACGAACAGAGTAGGCGGAGTCGACGGGGGAGCCTGCGCGCCGCGTGTGGACCCCGGGTAAGTACGTTTTCATTCGAACTAAGATAGTTCGACTTCAGCTACGTTATTCACATAGCTGAAGTTGCGTATCTTAGTTCGAATTGGGGGGTTAGTGTAGACCAGCCCTAAGAACCAAAGGACAAACTGCCCAAGTTAATTCTTATCACTGACTTCCACTTTGCCTACACGTGCAGATGGGGTTCATTTCTAAGTATTTATCACATGGCAAGTTTGAGGATGCTTTTTCCCAGTGCTGCGGCTAATCCTAGCCCCAGGGTCAGCATCAAAACAAAATCAAAGTGAAGGAAAGAGAAAATTATTAATGCAGGAAAAAGGCATCAAACTAGAGTTTCACTCTGAAAAGTAGCTATTTTAAAATGGTGTTTTCTTCCGACCTGGTCCAATGCTTACTGAAGTCAACAGGAGTCTTTCCACCGAAGGCAGTGAGCTTTGGATCAGGCCCTTGCTCCCTGCCTTTACTATCTTCTCACTTTAGTGACAAAAATAAGCGTTGTCTCCTGTTTGCCCTGAAGAGCCAAGAGACCAAGCTGGACTCTATTCTTGCTAAGGAGTCAATAAAATTGTTTACCGGGTTCCAATTGTAAGAGCAACCAGAGACGCCTGTGAAAACTCACAGATGCAAATGGGGTGGCACAGGTTTTCCCCAAGGGCCCAGCGCAGGCTGCAGAATTTCTATCACTGGTGCTGATGCACAAGGAGGAAACATCCCAGCTTGATTCTTAGAAAGCAGGGTGAGTTTTCAGAGTCGGGAGCTAAATAAAACCATCACAAAGTGAAAACATTTGATCTAGAAATCTTTTGGGACTAAACATCCTGCATAGCATAGGGGATATTTGTTTGTTTCTAAATTATATTTTATTGTGTTGGGGGGGGGGTGTTCTTTGGTTTTGTTTTTTTAAGGTTGATTGGTTCCAGAGTTGGTTGGGGGGAGGGGGTTGGGGTACCAATGGTTTTTTTGCGTGTCAATGTTTGAGTGTCATTCTTATGGAGGAACTGCCTTTCTCAGTCTACAACAGATGCGTGATAACAGCAGGTTTGTGTGGGGCTAAAGGTGAAGCTGAGTTTAACATAAATGATTGCTGAAATTTACGAACCAAGGCTTCAGTGGCAGACAATAGGTACCAGGGGAAGATGACAGCTATCAATCTGGTCCTTCATTTAGTGTGATGCTTTGGTTTTCTCTAGTCAAATAATCCCATTTACTCTGTTTTGTAATAGGTGCCTTCCTAATAGCCTGAGAGTTATATAATGTTAGTGTGAGGTTGGAGAACAAAACATTCTATTTCAAAGCCTCATTTTTCAGTTTGCAGGGAATGAGGACTATTGCGGAGTTTCAAATGATTATTTCTGTGGTTGTCATTCTGGCACGATCTATTTTCGGGAAAAGCTGTGATCAATCTAGCAAAAATGTGTAAAGTCACAGGGCCAGATTTTTCCCACGTGTAACTCCACCAAAATCAGTGGTGTAAGAAGGGGAATTAGTTTGGCCCACAAAAGTCATAGTAAGAAAGAAAACGCACAAGTCCCCATAGAAATGTTTGGCAACAAGCAAAATACCCATATGGACCCAAGCCGCCTAAGGTAAATATTGATTTTTTGTATGAATAGATTTTAATTCCCTCCATTAATATAGCATCTTTAATCCCATAGTAGTTTACACATCTTTAATTTGATCCCAAACTCATTGAAGTCAAAGGAAAGATTGCCATTGACTTCAATAGGGACTTTAATCAGGTCCTTTATACATACATTCCCTTCACTCCCTGCTATGATGTGGTCACCTCTGGATAGACCAAACAGGAGCTAAATACGGCATGGAAACCCTGTACAGCAGCGTAGGGCAGGAAGTAAAGGACTAGAACTGAAACGGCAGGGGGAATTTAGGGATGTAGACAGTAATGGAACTGGACTGAAAATAGATGAATTCAAACCAGAATTCAGGTGCAAATGGTGAACAGTGAGAATAATTAACCCCCCGGAACAACTTAAAAAGACATGGGGTGGGTTCTCCATCCCCCGCAGTCTTTAAGCTCAGACTGTATGTGCTTTCTAAGAAATCCGCTAGTGATCAGGCAGAAGTTATAGCCTTTATTCAGAAGTTAGTGGGAGAGGTTCTCTGGCAGGAAGTCAAATAGATGATCATAATATTAGAGGGGTAGCCATATTAGTCTGGATCTGTAGACGTGACAAAGAGTCCTGTGGCACCTTATAGACTAACAGACGTATTGGAGCATAAGCTTTCATGGGTGAATACGAAAGCTTATGCTCCAATACGTCTGTTAGTCTATAAGGTGCCACAGGACCCCATGATCATAATAGTTCCTTCTGGCCCTAAAAATCTATGAATAGCCCCAAATGGAGGCTGGTCAGGCTTCCATAACAGAGCTGGTCTTTCAGGGTGGGGGTGAGGGGAAGTACTATGGAGTCTATTTGAATGGTCACAACCCTCATTCTTAACCACAGCATGGGGCCCTGAAACACGCTGATGGAGCATTGGGTCGGTATTGACTCAGAGACAAGAGTGTCACGCACATCCTCAAAGGTATTTAGGCACCTAGCTCCAATTGAAACCAGTGGGAATTAGGCACCTAGGTACCTGTGAGGATCTGTGCCTTAGCACTCACCATGTCTCTAGATGCTCCCATATGCTTTTTCTATACCAGTCACCAATGAGTGCACCATCCCCATACAAGTGGAACTTGTCCCTTTCATCTTTGGTACAGACCAGAAAGCAGCACACTGCTGCAGAGACCCCTGGCCTGTCTGCAATGGGACTGTGGTTCCCAGCTGCTGCTGTGTAGTTTTTTTCCCCCTTGAAATTCCACTTCTGAGCAAGAGTCAAAAGATGCCTATTGCAGCCGGCCATTAAGTACATAATGCCTCAGACCAAGCCAAAGCATTCACCCCCCCGCCCCCAACCCTGCTTGCTCTCATGAAAAGCACCAGTGTTTATATTGGCGACTGTTGCTCAGCAGGTATTGATCTTGCCTGTTAACTGCATCAGGCTGTGCGCTGAACTTACACTGAACACTGACCTCAATAAAGTCGTTGCTGACTAGAGAACTAGCTGACTCAAGGGACTGGCAATGGGACGTAGGGCTTTTCTCCTATAGAGTGCTGGCTGGTATCTAGCTAGATTGGGTGGTAGGGCTGGTTGCAATGTTTTCATCAAAACTGTTTTTTCAACAGAAATGCGTATTTTCCAGGTTGATTTTTCACCAAAAAACCCCAAATGTCTGAAAACCAAAATATTTCAGCCAAAAACACAATAGTTCAGTTGCCTCATGTCCCCATTCTCCTCTATGGGCTGAGCTCCTGAGCTGGACTACATCCCCCATCATGCACCATGGCCAGGGACTTCTATGATGCACCACCTCTGGCCTGCAGAGAATGGAACAACGAGGCACCCAAACTACAGTTCCCATGAGGACTATGACCGCATTTCCATAGCACAATATTTTGGAGTTTGGCCAACATTTTTCAGTATTTGAATTTCCACTGGGGAAAAAAATCAATATTTTCCACAGAGCACAATAATATTTTCCAACAAGCTCTAGTTGGTGGTAATGTGACTGTTGAAATCTGATGGCTATTATTGTCCTAAGTGAACTGAGTTTGCATCTCAGTCCAGCTCCCAGCCAAGAGTTGTCCAGATCACAGAACCACTACTACAGCTGAGAAGCACAGCTGAGAAGCCAGGGACTGAGGGAACCCGGTGACCAAACCCATGGATAAGTTCCACCAGAAGAAGATGGAGGCTTGTGGGTGGTAGCAGCGTGAGGGAATCAATGCCTGTGCTGTACCTATTCTGTGCAATAAAGAGAGCACCGCAGGGCAGACACACAGATCCGGGCCATCCACATTTGAGGCAGACCCTTTGGCCTTTCCTGTGAGGAGGAGCAAACTCTGGCCCCACGGTGAGACAATGTAGGAAAGCTCTGCAATGAGATCTTGGTGGACATTTCCTTCAAAGGAACCCCCTCCCCTCCCATGATCTGGGCCATACCCTTGACATTACATTGATCTGATGGAGGCGATATTCGGAGCCCAGTCCTACAAGACACTGAGATGAATGGTGCCAGGTGCCCTCCTCTCCATTGAAACTGATGCTGGGTGTATGCTACAAGGCCCATTGATTCTCTCTGGCGGGGTGGAGGGCGGGAGGTTGTAATTGTTTTAGGATGGGTGGTTTCCTGGAAGTGCTCTAAGATAGGACACACGCATTGACTGTACCACTGATTTGTAGTGCTGTCTGTTTTAACACGTGAGCACCTAGGACTTGGGACAGGTGCTTTAAAATCACACTAAACAAACAACCCACAGCTACCTAGCGCCTTCCTTTGTGGATATCACAGCAGTGCACACGCGCTAATTAAGCCGCAGGTAGGCAGGGACTATCAGAGCCATTTTATAGCTGCTGTAGCAGGCTGTAGCCCTTGTCCCAGCTGGAACGCTTTAAACTACCCTCCGCCACCTCCACCCAGGCTGGCAACAAAGTCTTTCAAAACCAAACAGAACAAAACTTTCCCAACTGAAGCCCCTTCCTGCCAGCTGTCTGTGCTGGGGCTCAGCCTTTAGCCTTCCTCCCTGACTTGGAGCCCAGATCTCACCAGTCAGCCCTTTCTCTCCTAGGCTAGGGCTGATCAACAGAAGCAGTTCTCCCCTATATGGGAGGAGGCCTGTTATATGCAGCCCTCTTTGCCAGAGCTTATCCCGATTGGCTGAAAGGGGAGCCTTGTCCCACCCTACACTACAAGGGGTCCCCCCCTTTAAAGAAACAGTAGCCTGGGTTTTCCCAGATGCTAATATCACCCCAGGACCACTTCCTCTCTCCTAGCACCTGCCTCTGTCATTTTCTAAGCCCATGTCTACTCCAGAGTTCCTGTAACAGGACAGCCTGGCCTCTCAGCTTTCCTCCTTTGGCCATAAGGGGCCAGTACACCCTGTTACAGCTGGGTGTGATAAAGGCACAGAACATTTTTCATTCACAAGCCAGAAGGGACCACTCTGACCATCTAGTCTGTCCTCATGCATAACCTAACACTTTTCCAAGGCCACACAGCAAAGCAGCAGGAGATGGGAACAGAACCAGCAATCCTGGCTCCCAGCCCCCTATTGTTATTAAACAACACTAATATTATGGTAGCAGCTAGTGAGCACAATCAAACTGGGCCACATTGTGTTAGGGGCTAGAACCCTAGAACACTCTGCCTCTGCTTTGTCTGCTTCATATGCAAGTATCAAACTACTTTAACTCTTGCCCAGAAAAAACAAACAAACAAAAAACCTCTCATTTGCCATACATCGCTCCGTTTGTTGCCCTCTTGACATTGGATTGCATGCAAAAAGGTTTGTAGAAGTTCCACTGTTCACGTCTCTGAGAACCAGCACTCATTCTAAAACTTGTAGTCCACAGTGTTTCATTCAATCAATTTGCAGTTACCATATTATGGATGTAAGAAATGGTCTTGGGTAATCTTGGCTAATCACGCAGCATTACACAGAGCAAGATATTTTTGCACGTGAGAAATGAATGACCTATGCTAGGTTATAACCAGAAATTTGGGCTAAAGCCCAAACTTGGTAATAATTCATGTTTTAACAGCTTCCCTGGAGTTTTAACCTTCATTATCCTGGCTACTGGCATTATTATAGAAAGAAAGAAAGAAAGAAAGAAAGAAAGAAAGAAAGAAAGAAAGAAAGAAAGAAAGAAAGAAAGAAAGAAAGGTCAAAACAGATTTTAGACTCTTAAAAACAAAAAAGACTTTAATATGCTGTTTTATTTCAGAACCAAAAAAAAAAAAAAAGAGAGAGAGAGATTCACCCTATATTTCCTGCATTTATGTACTGTGACAAAGCACATGTCCAGGTCACAACAGTTCCTTTGTACAGATGTCTCTGGTTCCATAAGAAACATTGTTTGCTGTTTCATATATGAATGTTATTAAATGGTGTGCTACATTATTTACAGCATATTGGTTGTCACAGGAAGCGATCTGCAGTTTAAAATCTTGAATGTGTGTTCTAACTATAGTGAGATTTCCCAAGTCCTTGCTCACAAAGCTGTGACTTGAGCTATTTAAAAAAAGGCTCTTTATTTGGCAAGGGCTTTAATTAGCAGAAATTTCCACGCTAGGAATATTATTCTGCATGAGCAGAAATTGCATAGCTCTTGCTGTAGATGCCTTAGAGATGCCATTGATTGGCCATATTCAGAACAGGGGAATTATGTGACCCAGTGCTAATTTGAATTCCTTTACCAACACATTTTTATTTCATCATCTCAGCTGCATAAAAGAGTCAAAGTACTAGAGCTTTAAAGACTTTGAATTCCTGCTGTTCTGCAATAAAATAAGGCAAGAAATATTTAGCCATCCCTGGTTGATTCTTTAATTCTTTCCCAACAATGTCAAAGTATCAGTGTCCTACACGTTTTAGTGCAGGTTAAAGACTGATACAAAGTGTAGGCCTGAATAGGAGTTTGGAGTGAGTTAAGGGGAGAGAAAACATTTTAATAGGACATTGGTCCAAAATAGCCCAGCTTGTTCCTACCTCCTGCTGCCTCTTCCTCCTTTTCACAGGACCTTGATTGTATAGAAACACTACAGACAAAAACCACAAACAACAAAAGGTTTGCTCATGCCCCCAGTGGAGGTCATGAGCATGCTACCATGGAGAAACAGAAAAAGCATCAAAGGATGGTCTGGATTATTTATAAGCAACGATTAATTAATGGGAGGTTTGATACTTTAGCAACCTACTTTGGGCAAATTTGTATTTGCAAATTGTTCATTTCAGACATGGAAGAGGACCAGAGCAACTGTAGCCTGGTGCTAATTTTAAAAATGAATCAAACCTTTCTTTGCCGGGTCCAAAAACGACAAACTTGTGGTTCAGAGGCTTTCAATGGTATCTGCTCCAATCTGACACTCCAAGGTTAGAAAATCACAAAAAGGTTGTGTTATACACAGCAACAGGAGCTTTTTCCAACAATTTTTTCAATTATTGCATTGTGTACTCTCCAAGAAAAGTAACTTGTCTTGGCTTTGGGAGGACCAGCTTTAAAAAGAGAGGCAGAATGAACTAATTCAGTTCAAATACACCCCTCTCCCTCACAGATCAACTTGAAAACTGCAGTTCACTGTAACTACATTTATATCCACTGGGCAGCTATGACCTGTAGTTCAGAAAAACCTGCATCACATGACGAATTGGCCATGATGCAACATACACCTAACTAGATTCTCAGCCCAAGTAAACCCTCCAGTCTCTTCCCCCTTCAGATCACACCCAGAAATGCTTCCAATGCTCAAACTCCAAGCCTTTCCTCCCCCTTTAACCCTTGCAACTTAAATACCTGCTTCACAATTAGCAATGAGCCTTGTTTCGTGGCAGGACAGCTCAGGTTAGCCCTCCCAAGAATACATAACGGTTGCTAGCTGATTGATTCACCTCTCCTAGATCCTTGCAGCAAACAGAAATGGGTAATGCCTTTTGAGATTGCACGGTAGGCTTTGCTTTAATCCAACCTAACAAGCCCTCTGTTTCTTTCGTCATCTATCAATGCATCCTTCTTGCTTTGTGTGTGTTTCTGCTCTTATCTAGCTATCCCTCGCTACGACTTCCTTACTAGAGCGACTCCCTCCTAGCTGTCTTCCAGTGATTATGTTCTAATCTCCTTCCCCTTGCATTATGGACCCCAAGGTGCTCGCTGCACTGTTCAGGTTGGGGCCCCAGCCGCGGCTGTGACATGTGTCTCCCATCAGTGGCTGGGCTCGAATTAATGCAGCCGCTGTATTGGAAGCAGAGGGAACTAACTGTAGCGCTCCCTGCAAACTTCCCCAGCCCCCGGAAACCCTCGCCCCCCGGCGAGTCCATTTCAGAGCCGCGCATGGTCGGGTGTGTGTGTCCCTCCCCCCGTGCCCCCAGCCCAGCCCGACCTCCCCCAGCCCCGGTGCCAGCGCTGCTCACCTCGCGGGCCAGGGGATTGGCCGAGCGGGTTCGGCATCAGCAGCGCGGAGGGGTCGCTCCCACCTCCCCACCCCAGCCCGCGTCCCGGGGCACCAGGAGAGCGGCTGCAGCAGGGGGAACCTGGAGCCCCAGCCAGCGGGCGCCGCGAGCCAGGCTGCAGCACCCCCGAGCCGGCGCGCGGCTCCGCAGCTCCCCGCGGGTCTCGGTGCAGCAGGATCCCCCCGATGGCCGGCCGCCTGGCGTGCTGGCTGCTGCTCTGGGCGCTGGGGCAGGGGGGCTGCCACACGCTCCCCGCGGAGGAGGAAGGTGCCAGCCGCAAGCCCAGGCCCCCAGCGGCTCCCGCGGCCCTCGCCTCCCGCAGCCGGGACCCCCCGGCGCTGGGCAGCCTCGCTCAGGACGCGGTAGCTGTCCACATGCTTAAACTCTACGAGAAGTACAGCCGGGAAGGCAGCCGGCCTGGGGACGGCAACACGGTGCGCAGCTTCAAAGCCAGGCTGGGTAAGCCCTTGCGGGGCTCCGCGCGGGCGGGGGGTCAGAGGCCCTGCGGGGATGGGGGGGCCCGGGACCGTGGGCAGAGCTCCCGTCCTCTGGTGCAGGCTAGCTGCAGGCGGACTCCTGCCAATAGGGTGACCAGATATCCCGATTTTATAGGGACAGTCCCGATTTTCTTTTGTAGGCTCCTATTCCCCCCCCCCACACACCCGCTGTCCCGATTTTTCACACTTGCTGTCTGGTCACCCTAGCTGCGAACCTGTGCCTAGCTGTGCGGAGTGTCGGGGACGGGGGCTTCCTTGCCTAGATGAGCAATGCTGGAGGCTTCCCTGCTAGTAACACCTATGCCGCCCAGTCCCTTTGCTCGGGGAGCCACGTCCAGTCTCCCTGCGTGCCCACAAGCCGACAGAGGACGCATTTGTTTACCACAAAAACTACTGCCCGCCTTTTGAAAGCAGCCCTTGGCGGGGCAGAAAGCTATCAGCCAGGAGAAGCGATTGCCCAAAGGGCCTCCCGCTAGTTCAGAGGGGTCTCCTTGCTCCTAAGATAATTAAATAGTCCCCAACTAGGATGACAACTGTGCAAACTTCACCGACTTTTTTTTGCATCCAAATCTCTCAAAGTCTCCCAGAAGCTGCTGTTAGAAACAGCGCCACCTATGGGACCTTCTACAACTTCTCACTCTCTCCATGTATTGTGGTACCTAGTATTAGCTCTAAAAAGAATAGAGTGAGTGGGGGAATCTGTCTTTCTTTCATGTAGGGCAGCAATAGGAGACCTGCTGCATCCAAAACACTTTATTCTGAAATGCGTTTGTTAAATCAATCTAGGAAACTGTCCCTCACTTAACTGAAGAAAAGCCATGTTCAGTATTTAGACTGATGCTTATTTGGCACTTTGTTAAAAAAAATGTACAGCATTGGAATTAGTGCCTGGGCCAATGGCATCTTTGGGAAACCCTTTCCAGCACAGGGTTAAGATATTGTTTAGACTAATTAGGGAAGATTAGCAAAATAAAAAAAAATCCTCCCTTTTGGAATTCCAGTACATGTATCATTTTTCTCACTTCAAAAGAGGCTTTTTATTTTAGTGCATTCAGGATTTTTAGCTAAGCACATTCAAAACATGAATCTGCATCAGAATTTCTTAGGTTTTTAAAAGCACTTGCATTCTGTGCTTGTGCAATGCAGTATGTAAGATTTTATAGTAAGCAGTTATTAGCAAGTCATTGCGATAACAATGTACGTTAACTTACTTTTCAGCATTGTAAGTATATATAAAATGTCATTTAAAATGAACATTTTCTGCATGCAGTTGATGCTCAGCTGAATTCATGTAAGGTTAATGTGCACATCTAGAGTGTTATTAAAAACCCCAGACATTTGGAAGGGAGATAAACCCTCCTGTATCAGAGCATTAGCCAACCACTTACTGATGGGGCCTGGGAAGAAACTTCCCCAATGGCAGATAATTCCCTATCGTCCTACTACAGCATTTCTTGCACTTTCCAGTGAAGCAGTTAATACTGGCTACTGCCTGAGGCAGGGTCCTGGACCACTGGTCTGATCTGGTGAGCCAATTCCTTCTTTCCTATGATGTAATCTTACTCATACTCGGGTTAATCTGTTTTAAAAGTAACTTGAATAGACTTAGGTGGCTGAGTTTATTTTAAAACATACACACATGCCATTTACTGAAACGTAATAGTACTTAGCATTTAAGTAGCAGCATTTCTTACCCAGTGTCTCACAGATCAACATAACTTCACAAAGGCGGGTATTTTTATATCCATCTTATTGATAGTCCAACCGAGGCACAGCGCATTGGAAGTAACTTGCCCAAACTCACACAGTGAGTAAACTGCAAAGCCAGAGTTCTGACCCCCAACCTAGTGTCGTCTCTACTAGATCTCCTTTCTTTCTTTCTTCAGCAGCCTGAAAGAGGAAAGCCTCTCCACCAGGCCCCTTGTGGCCGAGTTATTAAAGTTATAACATTCTTTTCTTATTATTGTTCCTCGTAATTTACAAAATATGAATCGCCATTTTCTGAGATTAATTATAAGTGTGTCCAAGACCAGTATGGGAGAAATGATCTGATTTTTCCTTCCTTTCCTTCATGATATTCTAGAGTTCTTGGGAGAGGGGAAATTTGGGGGGCAGGGAAGCATCACTTTCTTTTAGCAACATACATGAAGTTTCTGTAGAGATAACACCTATGGCAACCCTTTATTGTGATAGGCAAAACAATGTGGCAGCTATAAAATCTGTTCATTTCCCTCTTCCAGTGATAGCTCTAGGTTTAAAAAAAATGGTTGGGTACATCTTTCCTAAGATTCATATGGTCCTCTGTAACATAAGGCTGTTTGCATTAGGATATATCATATTACATATTTAAAAGACAGTTGGATCAAGCACTCTGAAGTTAAGAAATGCCAGAACTAGGGTTGCCCATGCGATCTTAATTTGTCCTCCTGGTACATATGCATTATGGGACTGTCTTTAATGACAAGATCACTTACTAATGTTTTCCTTCACAGGATCCCTGCCTCATTCAGTGCATTGCATGGATGGTGCTCACTGACTGAGTAGTGATTCAATATTTCTCATCTTCCTCATTCAAATGTAGCTCTGTGCCCTATTTGCTACCCACCATCTAAACTTTGCACTGAATACCAAGTGCATTTCCTTGTGGGCTCATCTGTAGTGCTCCTTGCTGTAATAAGAGCACTGTACAAAGAGTAATGGCATTACCTCACAGGGGTGTGGGACAATAGGGAGGAACCAACCCTATTTTCCAAATGGGGCCGTGAGGCAAACATATTAAGGCCCAAATTGGCAAAAGTATCCGCTCACTTTGGACTCCCAATCTGAGACTCCCCAGGCTTGATTTTTGTTTCCAAGCACTCCGAACGCCATATGTTCAAAGCACAGTGCCAATCTGCTTCAGTTGCAGTCGTGAGCGCTCAGCAATTCTGCAAATCTGGCCCCAGATGTTTCACACCGGGCATCCAGAAAGCCAGACGCACAATGTATGACCACCTGTGACTCGCTGAGAATCACCTACACTTTTCTGGCAGACAGCATTCAGTTCTCCTGGGCAGTATTCAAGTGTGTCTAAACCACGAGCCCATCTTTCTGTTCATGTCTCATTACTACACGCTTCCCAACTTCGTGAACAAACAAAGCAGGGCTCCAACAGACACCAGCCTCCTTTGCTACACAACCCCGACTCATTCCCTGAGTACCTCCATCTTATGCATTAAACGAGACGGGGGTCATGCAGATGTGGGAATAACAATGCAATCATGTACTTAAAGATTGCATCATAATGCACACGCACAAGAGAGCCTAATAAAGGCTGCACAGGCAACTTGGTCTCCTGCCACTTTGCCCACCTGGCTCAGGGTCCCATTCCACTTTGTGAAGAACATCAAAATTTTTGATTTTTTGTTCTGAATTGGATCGAAACCAAATTTTGAAATGTTGAAATCCTCCGCAAAATGAAGCCTAGCTCTAGTCTGAAGTCATGCACTGCTTTGGAGTCCCCTAGTGGAGTGTCTGCTGAACAGTTGGGCTTCTTCATCTGGACCAGGGGTGGCCAACCTGAGCCTGAGAAGGAGCCAGAATTTACCAATGTACATTGCCAAAGAGTAGGCTGACCATACATACCGTTTTAAATGGGACAGTACCGTTTTTTTCATATTTCCCGACCGTCCCGTCGTTTTAATATAAATGTCAGTTTTGTCCCGTTTTTAATAAACTATATATAGTTTTTATTTTTTTGTAAAAAACTGAACGCTGGCTTGTTGTGGCGGGGAGACAAGGTGCGGCGGCTTGCCGCAGCTGCCCCTCGTCTCCCTGCCGAGCTGCTGAGCGGGGAGACGAGGGGCGGCTTGTTGCGGCTGCCCCTTGTCTCCCCGCCGAGCTGCTGAGCGGGGAGACGAGGGGCGGCTTGTTGCGGCTGCCCCTCGTCTCCCCGCCGAGCTGCTGAGCGGGGAGACGAGGGGCGGCTTGTTGCGGCTGCCCCTTGTCTCCCCGTCCCGTTTTTGCCATCCCAATGTCCCGTTTTTGTCTCAAGGAAATATGGTCAGCCTACCAAAGAGCCACAGTAATACGTCAGCAGCCCCCTATCAGCTCCCTCCACCCTGCTCCCAGCGCCTCCCACCCACCGGCAGCCCTGCCGATCAGCACCTCCCGCTCCCTTCCTGCACCCCCCGATCAGCCCGTTTTGTTGCGTGCAGGAGGCTTGAGGGGGTGGGGGGGGAGGAGTGAGGGCACTGCAGACTCAGGGGAGGGGGCGGGAAGGGGTGGAGTGGGGGCAGGGCACATGTGGCTCCAGAGCAACAGGTTGGCCACCCCTGATCTGGACCATGGGCCTCTATTTTGCCAAACCAATGGCTATGTCATCACGGAGAGACACTTATTTCCCTTGCTTTCCTGAGTGGAGCAGTGGCCACGCCTGGTGTCCAGCAGGACATGGAAGTGCTAAGAGGCTGTTTCTGCTTCTGCTCATGGTTGGTGGTATGGGAAAGCTTGTTGAGATGTCCAGCCCCACTTTTCCAGTCTCCAGAGGCTTGGATAAGCTGGGGCTACCCAAATCAAACCTGAACGCTGACCCTTTGGAGGGCTGCCCATCACTAGACTCCACCTTGTGGTTGTGTGACTAGACTTAACCCTTGAGACTAGAGCTGGCTGAAAATTTTCCAATGGGAAAATTGTTCTGTTGGGAAATGCTGATTCTACAGCGTGACACTTTCTCGGGGTGCCCAGGAGTATGAGTCACCTTGTAAACACCCCCGCTCCTCCCTCCTCTAGGAGAGATACTTGCTGATGCTCACCTGGGTGTCATCTCCCTGACAGCCTCAGTCTGTTAGTCACCCAAACAATCTCCCCAGGGCTCTGGCAGCCCTTAATTTGCTTTGCAGGTTAATGGTAGGTGCACCCCAACTGCTTAGTCCTCCTGGATCATTCCCCTGAAGTCTCCCGCCCTTAACCACTGGACACTCACAGAAATTACCAGCTAAGCTGTCCCCAAAGGAAGAGTGTTCACCCCAGCTTGTCTGGTTCAACAGAGAGAGGATCAGCTCCAATATCACATCACAGCACTGAACTCTATTTACAGGTAAAACCATCATAAGTTGATTATCAAAAGCTAAGGTTTAAGAGAAAGCAAATGAGGACAGTGGTGAAAAGAGGAATGGTTACATATCAAACAAAAAGTATAATATATGTAATATAAACTTAACTCGAACGGGCTAAACCTTTGTCTAAAGTAGTTTATCTCACCTAAAGCAATCTTCCAGTGTCTTAGGGTGATGAGACAGCAAATGTGAAAAACTGGGACAGGGGGTGGGGGGTAATAGGCACCTATATAAGAAAAAGACCCAGAAATCGGGACTGTCCCTATAAAATTGGGACATCTGGTCACCCTACAGTGTCTCCAACCAACATGGCTGGGGTCCCCGTTTCACAAATGTAGAAAGCACTGTCTTTCTTACTTCCTCAGTGAAGGATAAAGGGGTATCTTTTTGCCTTCCCCTTATGTTCCCCAAAGTCATTGTTTTGTCCCCAGAGTCGGGATGACCCCATGATAATTCCCTGGTGAGCTGTTTCCATGCTGCCTTCACATCCTCATGTTGACATTGTATGCAAACGTGCTTCCATTGTGTTGACTTACAATGCTCATTTACTTTACATGTGAACCAAAGCAGGGAAGTGAATATATATCCTTTGTCTGGTCAAAACCTGCTTGTCAACCCCGCTTTGACTCAGACTTTATAACCTACTTTCCAGACTATGTACATAACTGCTTAAATAGCCTCAGTACATACATCCCTCAGCGATTATGAGGCTCAATAGGACACAAGCTTTTACTAGATACCTCAATTGAACTTCTTTGGATAAATACTTTAAGAGCAATGTAGTTGGGTGTAGTGAGTTCATCAGGCCTCTCAGGGAGCTATTGTTACAGAACCAGGGCTGGCTCCAGGCACCAACCCACCACCACGTGCTTGGAGCGGCACCTTCGGGCGACCAATCCTGGGGCGGCGCTCAGGGTTGTTTTTTGTTTTTTTTTTAAAACCACACTTGGGTGGCTGCGCTCTTGGGAGGGGTGCGCTCGGCATGCCCCGCTCCCCGCCAGCACTCCGGCTGGGGGAGCGGGGCTGCGGACATGCCGCGCTCCCAGCCAGCGCTCCGGGTGGGAGAGGCGGTGGGGGGTGGGGTTTGCTGCAGTGGAGGGGGGATTGTTTCAGTGGGCCTTGGAGGGGTTGGTTTTTTTGCTTCAGTGGGGCGGCGTTTGGGGGGGGGGGTTGGCTTGGGGCAGCAAAAACGTTAGAGCCGGCCCTGTACAGAACGGTGAACCCTTTAGCCAGGTGGCATTTTGACAGATTCTTAGGGTCACAGATAGAATTGAAATGTTCTGTGGGAATGTGTCAATTCTGTCAGCAGGTTCAAGAGAAACCAGCCAGCCTCATTTCTAGCCTGGTAGATGAGCGGGGCAGGCAGGCTGGCTGGCTGCAGGTATGGCATCTGGTAAGCCAACGCCAAAGTGGATTGTCCCATGTCATTGGATCGTCCCATTTCAATGGAAATTCCACAATGTCAGTGTCTTGTTCGCCTTGGAACGAAGTGTCACCATTGTGGAATTTCCAACTAAATGGAAATTCCCTTTTGCAGCCATCTCTGCTTGAAGCACTGTAGCCTTTGGACTTCTTTAAGACACTGGGCTCAAACTTGGGAGGTCCAGGTTCAGTTCCTGGCTCTACCACAGATTTCCTGTGTAACCTTAAGCAAGTCACTAAGGGTACGTCTATACTTACCTCCGGGTTCAGCGGTAAGCAATCGATCTTCTGGGATCGATTTATCGCGTCTTGTCTAGACGCAATAAATCGATCCCGGAAGTGCTTGCCGTCGACACCGGTACTCCTGCTCCGCGAGAGGAGTACGCGGAGTTGACGGGGGAGCCTGCCTGCCGCGTGTGGACCCGCGGTAAGTACCTTGTAGTTCGAACTAAGATACTTTGACTTCAGCTACGTTATTCACGTAGCTGAAGTTGTGTATCTCAGTTCGAACCGGGGGGGTTAGTGTGGACCAGCCCTTAGTTTCTACATGCCTGCATCCCCTTCCATACAATAGGGCTAATAATTCTTCCTTGGTCTCTTTCAACTGTAAGTAATTTGGGGCAGAGACTGTTTCTTACTGTGTGTGCACCGCACTCAGCACAATGGGCCTCTGAGGTTGGTTTGAGCATCCAGATGCTACTGCTGATTAGATGCCTATATTGAAGTGTGAAGAACAACGGAGACACTTCGGCTAGCTAACGTCAACAATATCAATTGAAGGCCTGTTTTTCAGCCAGGCCAACTGATGTCAAGGTAGATGTCAATATGAAAGGGGGCCAATGACCCACTAACTTCACAGACTATTGTAAGGCTGATGATGGTGTTTTTAGGGGATGCCATGTGTTCTTGGAGCAAGTAAAAAGTTGGGTTTATCAGGTAAAAGTATTCATTTTGGTGTACATGGCGCCAGAGACATCGGGTGGAAATAAACCAATTAGGGAGTTTACTTAATCAACCCTACCCCACGACATATTGCATTGTACCCTACAAGACATTCTCCAGTGTAATGCCCAGTCTTAAATGTCTCCCAGGAGGACAGAGTGGAAGCTGGACTGCTTGAGGCTATTGCATAACCTAACGGATCTAATAGTTAACAACCAGCCTAAGCTTTCCTGTTCTTGCTTTCATCCTACTACTTTTATTTATACTGCCCTAGATCATCTTAATTCTTGACCTCCTTGGCGGGCTACATTCTGTTGTCTGCTGTGTCCTTGGTTTCCATTGTCTTCAGTGGGAACCCTATGCTATGGGAATCCAAGAACAGACTTTCTCTGTGGTGTTTACACCTTTCAGATCCATGCAGCTCTTGAAAATGTAAATGCTTAACACCTAGGGCTATGGATAAATTGGAAGGGAAGCTACCACTCTTCTGAGCCTGGAATGCCATTGCGGCTGTGTCACAAAAATAAAAACACCAAGATTTTGTTTTGATATATAACAGATTGAGGGCATTGTCTGCTGATTCTGGTGCCGTTTTTAAACAGCCCTCTAAAACTTGAATAAACTGTACCTTATGGGACAATTCAGGGGATGGTATGAATAGCTACTTGCTCCACGGAATAACGGCACACTGTACAAGTGCTAATTACACAGGTATTTTGCATGCAGAATGTTGAAATGCTTAGAGGTTAAGAGTCAGGTTTGAATCCTAAGGATCAAATCCTGTGTAATAGGAGTCTTGCCACTGACTACAGTAGGATCAGAACTTGGACATATGTGCAAAAACAAAGTAGATTTCCCCCGGTGCATTAAACTAGACCCCCAAATGCTGCATACAGGGAGGAAGCATGATCTACTGGTTAAAGTATAGGATTAGAAGTCCCACTGTGCCATAGGTTTGCTGGGTGACCTCAGACAAGCTTTATAGGCGAAAATCTTCAAAGGTTAGGGATTTACATCTAAATCTTCAAAGGTTAGGGATTTAGGTTCCAAAATGTAAAAGTAACCTCATTTACAGATATGATGAGTTCCCACTGTCCCAGGTGAAGACAACAGGAGCTGTGGGTACTCAGCACCTCTGAAAATCAAACACCCACGTTTGAAAACATTGGTCTTAAATAGAGAAATAGAAATGAGACAATGTATTTGTAAAATAGGGAAATGTGCTAACTTGACTTATAGGAATATTAGTCTTAGTTCCTATCTAAAGTAACCTGGGAACCTCAGATGTGTTTTCTGTTGTCAATTGCCCTCCCCAAAAAGAGAGCAATATTCCACACCCTCCCATATTCTGCATTGCATCTTCCTTAATCTCCTGTCTGATTATTCCCTGAAAATAGTCATATTAATTACCAGTTGATTTGCATACTTACAGGAAGGCCTGGATGACGGTGTATCTTCCATTCTGTACTGCAACTGGTGGCTCTTTGGATCAGCTGGTCTCACTGGGACTCAAATCCAGAACCTTGCGCGTGTAAAGCAGACATAAGCACTAGGCTGTGTGCTTGTGGCTGATGGCACCTTACCCCCGAGAGTGAGTTCCGCTGGGAATCAGCAACTGATGTTCCCCACTGATCGTAACTGCTAGGATGGGGCAGAAGGGGAAAGGTAGCCTCAGAAAATAACTGGGTCCCAGGTAACTTCAATAGGAAATGAACTGGCAGCCGCGGCAGCCGGCAGCTGCAGTAGCCGGCACCGTGATCAGCCTGGCCTGGTTAAAAGTCTAGCAGCTTCATTTCACACTAGCTAAAGCTGTTGAGGGGCCTTTACCTCCAAAATCCATTTCACCTGGGTCTCTTGCTACTACTTGGCCACTGCAGAAGGACGTCCAACATCTTTTCAGCATCAGTTGTGGGCTTGATTGGTGTGATTATGAATTAGTTTCTGGTGGGGAAGAATTAGCAGAGCCCTGATTTCATGTCCATATCCCTAGTAGTTGGGGGGTGGAGAAAGGGGGTGATGGGGAGAAAGGATATGAAACTATGTTGCACTGAAGTTGTGTGTGCGCACCTGCGGCTATGAAGGCATTGGGTAAACATTTGCAGCAGAGTCTAGGAGATATCGAACTGGACTGTGAGTAGAACCTGGCTACTAGTCTTTGCTCTTGAGCTACTGTGTGACTGTGATGCTTCCCTTCTCTCTGCCTCTATTCTCCCCTCTGTCAAACAGGAGTAGTTTTACCAATCACTTGTGTAAAGTGCCTTCCGATCAGTGAATGAGAAGAGCTATATAAGAGCTAAGTATTCAGCCCTGGGAAGTAGGTAAGCACTAATCTCTATTACAGAGATAGGGAAGCTGAGGCAAGGAATATAAGTGACTTAGGCTATGTCTACACGACAAGTTAGGAGTGTGATTCCCCAGCCCGTGTACACATACTCGCGGTAGCCCAATGAGAGCTAGTATGTGTATAAATAGTGTAGCTGGGGAAGCACGGCTTAGCTACATCGAGTACAAACCTGCTTGAACCCTGTGTCGGAGTAGAACCCACATCTCCTGATTCCCAGTCTTATGCTCTGGATCAGTGGGAGGGTGGGAATGGGGGAGGAGTTAGAACCTCCACATCCTTATACCCCTAGGATTGAGTGTTCTAGGGTTACACACCTCCTATCTGTTCTCACTGGCCCCTTTCATCTCTCACCTCTACCATAGGCGCCGACTCCGTGGGTGCTCCGGGGCTGGAGCACCCACGGGGGAAAAAACCCAGCTGAGCACCCACCGGCAGCTCCCTGCCAGCCCCGCGCCCACGCCCAGCTCACCTTACCTCCGCCCCAGGCGCCGGGCGACGTTGCGGGGCCCCGCCCCCGATGCCGGGCGACGTTGCGGGGCCCCGCCCCCGATGCCGGGCGACGTTGGGGCGGGACCGGGGCACGAGCTCCCAGCGGAGCCGACAAAAGTCGGCTCCTATGCCTCTGACTCCCTCTCGCTGCCTTGGCCCTCTTCTGCAAAGAAGCTGGAGTACAGACAGGCCTCTCCTGCAATGAAGCTGGTAGCCTTGTGCTGCTTCCCCACCTGTTGTGGCCACCACAGCCCTGCTCCACTGAGCTCTACACCCATTCCTCCTAAGGTGGGCTCTGCTTGGTTCTTGTTGGGAACTGGCATTGGGGTAAGGGGGAATCAGACAGGCCAATGAGTTGCCTGGGAAGGGGAGGCAGAGCTGCTAGAAATCACATAGGGCAAAAATCCTTGCTAGCCCCACTGCCCAGCAGCCAGAAACCCTCCCTCCCTGTTGGCTTGACTCTCTGGTGGCTCCTCCTTAGTGCCACATAACTGGAGATCCTCTAAGGTACACATGGCCTATGAACTACCCAGCTAGTAGCCATGGGCAAGCCCCAAAGCTTGGAACTGGTTCCCAATCTAAGTATCCTCAAATCTCACCAGGGCTGGTTCTGGCCCATCTCCAGTTAGAAGCATCTCTATTGCCTCAGTCTCAGAGTTCCATGGGACTTTCCTCGCCCGAGACAAATAGTCCCTTCTTCCCTGCACAGGATGCCCAGAGCAGAGGAAATTGTGTCCAGGGAGACTGGAACCTCTCACCTGGCAGAAGCAGTGGGGACAAAGCCAGGGATGTCTGAGGGGAGTTAGTGGGAACCAGAGGGCCTCAAGGCCAGACTGAGGGAGAGCAGGAGAGCATGAGGAAGGTCAAAGGGATGGGAGAGCCTGAAGCAGCCACCCCATCCTGTCTCTGCTTTGCACTTCCCCTCCCTTGTGCCCCATCCTGTTAGTCTGCCCTGTCCACACTGCATTAATACCCAGCTCTACCTAGCATTCTTCACCCATAGATTTCAAAGCACTTTGCAAAGCAGAGCAGGATCCATGTCCTCATTTTACAGCTGGTTAAACTGAGGCACAGAGAGATTAAGTGACTTTTCCATGGTCACCCAGCAGGGCAGTGGCAGAGCTAGGAGTAGACCCCCAGGTCGCGTGAGTCCCAGGCCACTGCTCTGTCCGCTATGCCAGTGGTTCTCAAACTTATTTGATCGTGCACTCCTTCTTTGTGTCTGTAGTAGCTTGTGCCCTCCTTGGTTGCCCAGCTAGCAGCCACCACTCTCTGTTCACCCAGCTCTGAAGGCAGAGTGGAGAGCATCAGCTGCTAGCCGGGCACCCAGCTCTGGTATGGCATTGGAACCCTTACTTCTCTGCTGCTGCTGACGGCAGCGTTGCCTTTAGAGCTGAGTGCCTGGCCAGCAGCCGCTGCTCTCCAGCTGCCCAGCTCGGAATGTGCGCAGTACATTTTTTTTGTAACGCTTTTCGCATTTCCACCAGAAGACATTCCATACCCGCTGGGGGGGGGGGCGCATGTTGAGAACCTCTGCATTATGCCACTCTGCACCCAACAGTCAGGTCAGTTCCTCCTTCCCCATGCTAGCTGGGCACTCATAGAGGGTGCATCATGAGCACAGGAGAGACTGTCTCCCTGCTCTCAGTGCCAGCATCGGAGTCCCTGGTAACTGGGAGGAACCTGCTTGGCTCCAGCACAATGCACAGGGGAGGGGTAACTGTCATGGCAGGTGTGGCTGCTTTGTCCCAGCCCATGGGAAGATGGTGACACAGCAGCAGAATGACCCCTAGGCGTGCATATGTGTGTATAGACTAAAAGCAAATCCTGGGTGCTGGCTTCCTGAGCTCTGGGCTTGTTGGATGTCGAGGCTGTTCCTTCTCTCAGGATGGGGGAGAGGACCTGTGGGAGGGACATAGGAAAAAGAGCGAGGTAGGGAAGGAATGGGAATGAGGAGGTGCAGAAGGAACTGGGAGAAAGGCTGGTCTTTTGGTTAAGGCAGTGGGCCGGAATACAAGAGGTCTGGAGTCAGTTCCCATCTTTGCCACACACTCCCTGTGTGACCTTGGGCAAGTCACTTAATTTCCCTATGCCTCTGTTCTTCATCTATATAGCAGGGATGATCATCCTTCTCTTGGCTGCCTAGACTATAAACTCTTTGGGAGCAGGGAGTCCCGTGTGTTTACACAGAACCTAGCACACTGAGGCACTGACCTTGTTAGGGTCTCTAGGTGCTTTGACTCTCCTCTCACTTAGCTTGGTTTTAAGCTGGTGTAACTCCATTGAGCCCAGTCACTCTTGGCCTACAGTGGGTATTTGAGAAGAGCATCGAGTCTGTAAGCCCAACTTTTTAGCGACATTTGGCATTCATGGTTAATTATATATTGTCCCCTGAGTGTTGATCTGTTGGTCTCTCTTCACTCTCTTGCAGAGCTATTGGACCAGAAGCCCATGTACTGCTTCAATCTGACGTCCATGCAGGACTCAGAGTTGATCCTCACCGCCACATTCCATTTTTACTCGGACAAGCACCCCCGGCACCGGGAACTGTTCTGCAAACGCTCCAAGAACTCGTCCTGCCGCCTCCTCCGCTTGCCCCAGATCCCACGGCTCAGCCTCATTTTCCAAAGCATTCTCCAGAACTCCGCCTATGGGCTGGTGAAAGGCAATGTCACGCTGTTCCTCCACAGGCGGGGGGCTTGGCAGATGAAGGACATCTCCCACATCATAAAGGAATCGAAACGGGATGGTGAGCTCATCCTCTGTGCGGAGCTTGACTCTGGAGAGAAATACCAGGGCTTCCCTAAACAGCAAACCAATCATTTACCGTACATACTGGTTTATGCTAATGACCTGGCCATATCAGAACCCAACAGTGTTGCTGTGACTCTACAGCGATATGATCCATTCCCTTCCAGTGATGGGGAAACCAGCCTATCCCCCAATGCTTCCACAGACACCCGGGTGAGGAGGGACATATTTCTTTCCAGCTCTATCCAGAACAACGAGCTGCCGGAGGTGGAATATAACAACAATAAATACAACAAACATGACATATGGGAAAGTGCCTACAAGTCCCTAAAACCCAAAACTGCACGCAAGGACCGAAGGAGGAAAGGGCAAGAAAACACAGAGCTGCTCTCAAAATCTCAGATGCTACATTTTGATGAGAGAACCATGAAGAAAGCCAGACGAAAACAATGGCACGAGCCCAGGATTTGCTCTAGAAGATACATGAAAGTGGACTTTGCCGACATTGGCTGGAATGAATGGATCATATCTCCCAAGTCATTCGATGCATATTACTGTGCTGGGGCTTGCGAGTTTCCAATGCCCAAGGTAGTATGAGCCTCTACTGCTGATGCACCTGTCTTTATTTGCAATATGTTGATTTAAGATTACTTAGTCCATCTAACTGCTCCTGCTACAGTGGGATTTTTCCCTTCTTCACAATGCTCAAGTGCTCTGTCCAATCTAGTTTACTGCAAATAACTAGCTCTTAAATTATGCTTTTCATCCACAGATCTCAAAGCCCTTTTAAAAGCAGGTCAGTATCACTATACCCATTTTACAGTTGGGGAAACTAAGGCACAGAGAGGTGATGTGACTTGCCCACGGTCACCCAGCAGTCTAGTGTCGAAGCCAGGAAATAAACCCAGGTCTCCTGAGTTCCAGTCTAGTGCTCTGTCCACTATAGGGCTTCCACCAAATTATTCAGAGCCTATTCTGAAACCTAACAGATATCGCCATTAAGGCATTTTCCTTAATATGGATCTTCAATTTACACTTCATCCCAGTATATCTAGTTTTATAAACTCAAACCACAGCACACAGGCATACACAATGGATTAACCTATTATCACACGCACCAAATCTTCAACTTGCTTTTGGATGGGAGGAAAGATTCTACATTAATGGGGCCCAACAATACATCTTACAATAGTGTTACTGCAGTGTTTTGAATCCCTTCTATAGAAGTAGATGAAACTTAGTAATAAAGTTCCAAGCTGAAGTCCTGTGGGAGCTTTGCCTTCTAGATTTGACCCAAGATGTACATTATAGTTATTATGATTTCCTGCTTTTCCTCTTCACTGCTAGAACCTGCATATGTCAAAGCAACCTTCTATCTAACTCCTCATTCATCACTACCAGACAAGTAAGTTTTCTACACTCACTGGAGATATCCTTCTACATTCAGATGTGTAGATATTATCTGTGCCCTCAACACGGCTCCATAAGAAATAGCAGAAAATACTAGAAAGGATAATCTATGGAGTTCTTGTAAGATATGGAGATAATCAATTTTGTAGACACCTGGATTTTTAAATAACACACTTTCAAAGCAGGGCACAACTTATACAACTTCAGAAACCTGACAAATGTACATTTGTTGGGGAAAAGTCCACATGGTTTTTGTAAAGGGAAATCATACCTCCCCAATCCACTAGAATTCTTTGGGGGGGGTCAACAAGCATGTGGACAAGGGTGATCCAGTGGATATAGTGTACTTAGATTTTCAGAAAGCCTTTGACAAGGTCCTTCACCAAAGGCTCTTAAGCAAAGTAAGCTGTCATGGGATAAGAGGGAAGGTCCTCTCCTTGATCAGTAACTGGTTAAAAGATAGGAAACAAAAGATAGGAATAAATGGCCAGTTTTCAGAATGGAGAGCCGTGGTGTCCCCCAGGGTTCTGTACTAGGACCAGTCATATTCAATATATTCATAAGTGATCTGGAAAAAGGGGTAAAGAGCGAGGTGGCAAAATTTGCAGATGATACAAAACTACTCAAGATAGTTAAGTCCAAAGCAGACTGCAAAGGGTTACAAAGGGATCTCACAAAACTGGGTGACTGGGCAACAAAATGGCAGATGAAATTCAATGTGGATAAATGCAAAGTAATGCACATTGGAAAGCATAATCCCAACTATACTTATAAAATGATGGGGTCTAAATTAGCTGTTACCACTCAAGAAAGAGATCTTGGAGTCATTGTAGATAGTTATTTGAAAACTTCCACTCAGCGGCAGTCAAAAAAGAGAACAGAATGTTGAGAATCATTAGGAAAGGGATAGATAATAAGACAGGAAATATCCTATTGCCTCTATATAAATCCATGGTACACCAACGTATTTAATATTGCATGCAGATCTGGTCACCCCATCTCACAAAAGATATATTAGAATTGGAAAAGGTACAGAAAAGGGCAACAAAAATGATTAGGGATATGGAACAGCTTCCATATGAGGAGACATTAAAAAGACAGGGACTTTTCAGCTTGGAAAAGAGACGGCTAAGGGGGGACATGATAGAGGTTTATAAAATCATGACTGGTGTGGAGAAAGTAAATAAAATGTACTCCTTCTCATAACACAAGAACTGGAGGTCACCAAATGAAATTAATAGGCAGCAGGTTTAAAAGAAACAAAAGGAAGTATTTCTTCACACAACACACAGTCAAGCTCTGGAACTCCTTGCTAGAGGATGTTGTGAAGGCCAAGACTATAACAGGGTTCAAAAAGGAACTAGATAAGTTTGTGGAGGATAGGTCCATCAGTGGCTATTAACCAAGATGAGCAGGGATGGTGTCCTTAGCCTCTGTTTGCCAGAAGCTGTGAATGGTTAACATGGGCTAGATCACTTAATGATTAACTTTTCTGTTCATTCCCCATGAAGCACCTGGCATTGGCCACTCTTGGGAAGACAAGATACTGGGCTAAATGGACCATTTGTCTGACTCAGTATGGCCTTATGTTCTTATATAGAAAATGCATGTGTACATGCAAACTGCTCAGATGAGCAGTTAAGCATAATGCATATACCGAGGACTTTTGAGTAGCAAGGTTGTATTACCTCTGTATTTGGCGACCACTACTGCAATACTGTGTCCAGTTCAGATGTCAACCGTTCAACAAGGATGTTGATAGATTGGAGAGGGTTCAGAGAAGAGCCACGAGAATAATTAAAGAATTGGAAACCTGCCTTATAGTGAGAGACTGAAGGAGCTCAATCTATTTAGTTTACAAAGAGACAGTTAAGGGGTGGCTTAGTCACAGCCTATAAGTACCTTTATGAGGAACAAAAATGTGATGATAAAGGGCTCTTCAATGCAGCAAACAAACAAGATCCAAAGGCTAGACAAATTCATACTAGAACTAAGGCACAATATTTTAACCATGAGGGTAATTAACCACTGGGGAAAAAATTACCAAGAGTTATGGTGAATTCTCCATCACTGGCAATTTTAAAATCAAGATTACATATTTTTCTGAAAAGATGTGCTCTAGTTCGAAAAGGAATGAATTGAGGGAAGTCCTATGGCCAGCGTTATGCAGTGGGTCAGACTAAATGATCACAGTGGACCCTTCTGGCCTCAGCCTATGAATTACCCAACCTGCACACAAATAACAGGTAATGCTTTACATCAGAGAATCTCCAAAAACTGAAATAGGTGTCATCCCTTTTACAGATGGGGAAACTGAGGCACAGAGGTCACCCAAGGCCATCTGTGAAGTCTGTGGCATAGAATCCACATCAGACTCCCAATCCTGTGCTTCAGCCATAAGCCCCTTTGCTCCAACAAATCTAGGTTCTTGTGAACAAATTGATTGTCAGTTTTTCTGTGTTAAACCTGCTGTTCCGCACTGCACAGGGCCAAAAGCGAGAGAAGAATTCTTAGTCGGAATACCAAAAAAATCTTAAATCTGAAATATATTATAAATAGGCTAAGTTGTTTCTAAGGTAAGGAACAGCAAACTATAGACGTAGGTCCCTCTAAGTATTCAGGTGTCAAAACTAATCCACTTTCCATGCTGTCACTACTTGGCCTTCAGAAGTATTAGGCATGTGGATGCATCTGAGCCACAGAGTTGAAATTCTGATAGATGCAGATCCAAAATCTGTGTGGGTTCAGATCTGTGGTTTTGGTTTGGGCCCGTCTCTTGTTACATCCCACTGTTCTGGAAAGTCTGCTTGCTGGCTGCTCACAACTTGTATTTCAGAGAAAATAAATACAATACTGAGATATAAAGCCAACATTTCTGTCATTGCTTCTAAGTTTGAGCACCCACAATTTGAGCACAGAGAAAGGAAACTAAATTCTTGGATAAAGTCTTCAACTATCCACTTCCAAGCAGGCAAACTACTTAATCTCTAGGACATGGGAGGGGGGAGGAAATACTATTTGCAAGGGCAAATACAAATGCTGGGACATGTGAAAACGTGGTCACTCAAAACGAGGTGGTCAAGACTGTGGGCATGTGATTTTGGATATCATAAAAGTTAGAGGTCAGGTTCAGGCTGCTCTGAAAACTTGTCCTAGACCAGCCAACATGGGAATGGGAGAGTGATATGCTGTAACTAAAGAACTAAGTGCTGGAGCCATGTGGTATATCTGGGATGCTGAACATCGACAAATCAGGAGAGAAGTGTTTTCCTTTCTGCTGGGATCTTAATAATGAACTGACTAGAGAGTGAAGTCCTCAATCTATGCCCAAAACACAGGAATCAGCACTGCACATGACACACCTTGCCCAAGTGCCTCTCCCCTGGCCCGGAGAGGCTACCTGTGAGGTAAGGGATAAATCCCGTTTCCATGGCCTGTCAATCACTAGCCTGGCTACTGGGATTGCCAAACAAGTGCTAGTTCTGATGGTGGCCAGTTTTGATAGTGTGGACTCCTGTCTGCTAGGAATTGAGTCCCACTAACCAGTTCACTTAGATCCCCCCAACAATAGAATCATAGAAATGTCAGGCTGGAAGGAACCTCGAGAGGCCATCTAGTCCAGCCCCGTATGCGGAGGCAGTAAGTAAACCTAGATCATCCCAGACAGATGTTTGTCCAGACTGTTCTTTAAAACTTCCAGTGACGGGGATTCCACAACCTCCCTTGGAAGCCAATTTCAGAGTTTGACTATCCTTAGAGTTAGAAGGTTTTTCCTAATATCAAACCTACATCTCCCTTGCTGCAGATTAAGCCCATTACTTCTTGCCCTAACTTCAGTGGACCTGGAGACTGATTGATCACCATGCTCTTTATAAAAGCCCTTAAGAGATCTGAAGACTATCAGGTCCCCCCTCAGTCTTTTCTCAAGACTAAACATACCCAGTTTTTTTAACCTTTCCTCATAGCTTGGGTTTCTTAAAGCTTTTATCATTTTTGTCACTCCCCTCTGGACTCTTTCCATTTTCTCCACATCTTTTCTAAAGTGTGGCACCAGAACTGGACAGAATACTCCAGCTGGGGCCTCAAGGGTGCCAAGTAGAGCAAGACAATTAGCGCCCATGTCTTACATATGACACTCTTTTTAATACACCCAGAATTATACTAGCCTTTTTCTCAAGGGCATCATGTTGTTGACTCATATTCAATTTGTGATCCACTATAACCCCCCCCAGATTATTTTCAGCAGTACTACCACCTACCCAGTTATTCCCCATTTTTTAGTTGTGCATTGATTTTCCTTCCTAATTGAAGTACTATGCACTTGTCTTTATTGAATTTCATCTTGTGCAATTCAGACTAATTCTCCAATTTGTCAAGGTCGTTTTGAATTCAAATCCTGTCCTCCAAAGTGCTTGTAGCCCCTCCCAGCTTGGTGTCATCTGCAAATCCTATAAGCATCCTCCCCACTCCATTATTCAAATCATTAATGAAAATATTAAATAGCACCCAGACCCAGGACTGAATCCTGCAGGACCCCACTAGATATACCCACCCAGTGTGACAATAAACAATTGATATTGAGTACGGTCTTTCAACCAGTTGTGCACCCACTTTATAATAAATTCATCTAGACTACATTTTCCTAGTTCGCTTATGAGAATGTCATGTGGGACTGTATGAAAAGCCTTACTAAAACAAAGATATATCACAGCTACTGCTTCCCACCTATCCTATCCACTAGGCCAGTAACCCTGTCAAAGAAGGAAATTAGGTTGGTTTGTCATGATTTGTTCTTGACAAATCCATGCAGGCTATTCCTGATAACCCTATTATCCTCTAGGTGCTTTCAAATTGATTGCTTAATCATTTGTTCCAGTATCTTTCCAGGTATCAAAATTAGGCTGATTGGTCAATAATTCCCAGGGTCTTTTTTGTTCCACTTAGTAAAGATAGATACTATGTTTACCCTTCTCCTGTCCTCTGGGACCTTGCCCATCCTCCATGAGTTCTCTAAGGTAATTGCTAACGGTTCTGAGATTGCTTCAGCTAGTTCCTTAGTTAATCTAGGATGAATTCCATCTGGCCCTTCCAATTTGAATACATCGAGTGCAGGGTCGGACTCTGGGATGGAGTTTGGGTGCAGGAGGGGGTGCGGAGTGCAGGCTCTGGGAGGGAGTTTGGGTGTGGGAGGGGGTATGGGCTCTGGGAGGGAGTTTGGGTACAGGAGGGGGTGCGGGCTCTAGACTGGGGCAGGGGGTTGGGGTGTAGGAGGGGGCCAGAGGGTCAGTGCTTATCTCAGGCAGTTCCCGAAAGCGACCGGCACACCCCTCTGGCAACAGCCCAGAGGGTCTTCATGCGCTGCTGCCCACAGGCACCACCCCCACAGCTCCCATTGGCTGCAGTTCCTGGCCAATAGGAGCCGCAGAGTCTGCGCTCGGGGCAGGGGCAGCGCATGGAGACCCCCTCCCCAGGGGCCGCAGGGACGTGCTGGCTGCTTCCGTGAGCAGTGCTGAGCATGGACAGGCAGGAAGCCTGCCTTAGCCCCTCTGTGCTGCTGGCAGTGGTGGCTGGGGGCCCCTGGGCAATTGCCCCCTTTGTCGCCCCTGTCAGCGAGCCTGTCTTCAGATTTGTTACCAATTTCTCCCTGTTGGTCAGAATCAAGTCTAAAATGGATGTCCACCTGGTTACTTCCTCCACTTTCTGAAACAAAAAGTTGTCCCCAGTGAATTCCAAGAACTTACTGGAAATTTTGTGTTTTGCTGTAATACTTTTCCAACAGATGTCTGGGTAGTTAAAGTCCCCCATTACTGTCAGGTCTTGTGTTTTGGGTATTTCTGTTATTTGTTCTAAAATGGCCTCATCCACCTCCTCTTCCTGATTTGGTGGGCTATAGTAGACCCCTCTGATATCACCTCTATTTCCCCCACACACACACACACCACTTTTATCTTTACCCAGAGACTATCAACTGATTTTCCTCTCATCGCCTTCTGGACCTCAGCACAAGTGAATATATTCTTGAAGTATAATGCAACAAACATCTCCTCCTTTTTTATCCCACCTGCACCAACTGTAGCGCTCTATACCAATATTCCAGTCATAAGACTTATCCCACACAACTGGAACCCTTCCTCATGCTGGCAAGCAACCTCTCAGTAGGACTACTCACATAAGTGTTCACCATCATCAGTGAGACTTTCACAAATGAGCCTCATGACTTTTAGTCACTACTGGATTCTATTCCACTTACTAAAGGGGAACAGCTCCTGAGCCATCCAGTCCCCTCCAGAGAGGCATGGTTAATGTCAGGGAGGAAATATTGCTAACAACATCTCCAGGACTGTACCCTTGTCAATATCAACCACCTAGATCTTCTGGTGATGTAAGTCATCATTGCTGCATTGACTTCAGTGGAGCTCTGCTGACTTACACCAGCTGTGGATCTGGCTCTGTGTCTATGAGTATCTATCTAGCATTGACTCATTGTGGGAAAATCAGTGCTGTAGTGCGAGAGTATGAACACAAAGAGCCATGCTTTAAGCAGCAACTTGAGAACTCCCTCTGCCAAGAAGTTCCTGTGCTTATTAAGCTCCCTGCTACAACACATCCTGGTTCCCTCTGGTGAACCAGGAACTATAACCATGCCACATCTGAAAGATTAAAACTTAAATTATAAACCCAATGTGTATACTCCCAACCATTCAAAATAAGCTTATTTACTCTACTATGTCCGCTTATCAATTCCATGTAAATAGTCCTGAACAACATTACTTTAAAGATTAAGTCTTGGAGGTGATCTGGTCAATCTCCCAGACCATTTCTCACTGTGTGTGTCGGGGGGGGAGGTGTCCTTGTGTAGGGCTCTCACTTCCATCAGAGTCCTTGCAGGTCCTAGATTCTCTCTTCATTGTGTTGGGAAATATTGAAGATGAACCCGATACCTCTGGAGAAGTCCTTTTGGAGTCTCCTCTAGGTAGGATCCAGGAGTTTCTGCCAAGTTTCAAATGTATGGATGCTTTTGATCCACACTTTGTTCCTTGGTCTCCGTTCAGGTAGTGTTTTTGTTATGTGTTGAACACGGACGTTTTGTTGCTGCTGAATTTTTATTTCACCATCCCATTTTCAAAATTCCTTCAGGTCAGGCCATTTATGTTTAAGCTTGATGAGTGCCACAGGTAGAGGCATCCTCAATTATCTCCTCAGCAGAACTTCTGCTGGAGATTGTCCGGATGACCAAAATGCCAAGGGTGCTTTATATGGGTCCACTGATTTTGCAGAAGTCTTTTGAAACTCTGCACTGCTATCTCCTCCTCCCTGTTTCTCTGGGTTATTGTGGACTACTAGTATGTTGTTCAAAGTCCTGTGAAAATGCTAGGAATGTTTCAGAGGTAAATTGTGGTCCATTATCTGTTATGAGGCCTTCAGGAACTCCATGCTAGCTAGTATTGACTTTCATTTCTGGATTACCTGTGCTGATGGAGTCTGTGAAACTATAGCCAAGTCAATGTATCTGGAGAAGTAATAAACTATAATAATGTATCTTTGTCCTTTCCAGAAAAATGAATCTGTGACTACCTTCTGCCAAGGCTGGCCAGGTAGCTTTGTAGAGAGGAATGGTTCTAGCGATTGTTTTATTTAGTTTTGTTTTTCTTGTTTCATATCTTGCAGCCCTCTATTAAGGTCCGAATTTGCCTACTCAGACCAGGCCACCATATGAATTGTTGTGCTCATGCCACACATATGTTTATACCTTGGTGTCCCTTATGGATTTTGAAGACCACCTCTTTCTGAAGTACCATAGGGTTAAGAAGCAGGCGATCAGCCATGTGAAGGTTGTTTTGTTCCTGCCAATATGGTTATAGGTCTGTTGGGAGTTGCCTCCTACCATCCCACTCTCTTTGGCAGAGTTGAGTCTGTTTTTGGCAAGTCTCTTCCTTTAGTTGTTCATCTCTAATTTGCTGAAGTCAGCTAGCAGATGCTGAAATTGCTGCCGGAACTAGAACAATGTAGACTTTGACATCTTTCTCTAAAGCCTTTTCTTCTTCCATTGGTGGCTGCTCAACTGGGGCTCTAGATAGCACCTGCTGCTAGGAGCGCTTTTCCTGGTATGTGTTTAATGTTGAAAGAAAATATAGCATCAGCCGTAGTGAAAATCTTTGAATCCTAGGTGAATGATCATCCAGTGGTTTTGAACCCAGTGATGAGACTAAGAGTGTGTGGTCTGCTTCTATGTTAAAATTCAAGCCAAACAGTTATTAACTGAGCTATTCAAAGGCCCAAGTGATTGCTAGAGCTTCCTTTTCCACTTCAGCATGGTTTCTGTGAGCCTTTTTTATATGAATGCAATAGGTCTGAGGTCTCCTTCTGGCTGTTTTTGTATGAGCACTGCTCCTGAACCACATGAAGATGTGGCCACTGCTACTGGGTTGGATAGTTTATAAAATATTTTGTGAAATAGGTGGATATATCAGTAGGTTTTTTATTTTATTAAATGCATTTTGTTGTGGGCTACCCCAGATCCAGATGAGCTAAATTTGCTAAAAATTTCCCAAAATGATTTATTGTGCCCAGGAATCTTCTTACAACAGAAACGTATTTGGGTTCAGGTAAGGTGAGTAATGCCTTCAGTTTGTCTAAGTCCAGATGAATTCCCTGTTTTCTAATTATGTGTCCTACAAATTTTATCTTCTCCTTTCCAAATTTACATTTCTCATTCAGAGTGATGCCACCTTGTTGGAAGCATCTCAAAACTGCATGTAGTTGCTCATTGGATTCATTTTTATCTCTGCCAAATACCAACACATCATCTGCATGGCAAAGGCCACCAAGCTAACCTGACAGAATCTGTAAGATTCTTCTTTAGAAGTGTTCTGGTGCTGAAGATATGCACAATGGAAGACGATTGAAACAGTACCTTCCAAACGGGATGATGAACATAGCCCTGTAGATTCTTTAGCCAAGGTTATTTGATAGAAGCCTGCTGTAGCATCTAACTCTGAGAGGACTTTCAATTCCGGTAACTGAGCTAATTTCTGGTCAACTGTGGGAAGCATAGATTCATAGATTCTAGGGCTGGAAGGGACCTCGAGAGGTCATCGAGTCCAGCCCCCTGCCCTCATGGCAGGACCAAATACTGTCTAGACCATCCCTGATAGACATTTATCTAACCTACTCTTAAATATCTCCAGAGATGGAGATTCCACAACCTCCCTGGGCAGTTTATTCCAGTGTTTAACCACCCTGACAGTTAGGAACTTTTTCCTAATGTCCAACCTAAACCTCCCTTGCTGCAGTTTAAGCCCATTGCTTCTTGTTCTATCCTCAGAGGCTAAGATGAACAAGTTTTCTCCCTCCTCCTTATGACACCCTTTTAGATACCTGAAGACCGCTATCATGTCCCCTCTCAGTCTTCTCTTTTCCAAACTAAACAAACCCAATTCCTTCAGCCTTCCTTCATAGGTCATCTTCTCTAGACCCTTAATCATTCTTGTTGCTCTTCTCTGGACCCTCTCCAATTTCTCCACATTTTTCTTGAAATGCGGTGCCCAGAACTGGACACAATACTCCAGTTGAGGCCTAACCAGCGCAGAGTAGAGCGGAAGAATGACTTCTCGTGTCTTGCTCACAACACACCTGTTAATGCAGCCCAGAATCAAGTTTGCTTTTTTTGCAACAGCATCACACTGTTGACTCATATTTAGCTTGTGGTCCACTATAACCCCTAGATACCTTTCTGCCGTACTCCTTCTTAGACAGTCTCCTCCCATTCTGTATGTGTGAAACTGATTGTTCCTACCTATGTGGAGCACTTTGCATTTGTCCTTATTAAACTTCATCCTGTTTACCTCTGACCATTTCTCCAATTTGTCCAGATCATTTTGAATTATGACCCTATCCTCCAAAGCAGTTGCAATCCCTCCCAGTTTGGTATCATCTGCAAACTTAATAAGCGTACTTTCTATGCCAATATCCAAATCGTTGATGAAGATATTGAACAGAGCCGGTCCCAAAACAGACCCTTGCCGAACCCCTCTCGTTATACCTTTCCAGCAGGATTGGGAACCATTAATAACTACTCTCTGAGTACGGTTATCCAGCCAGTTGTGCACCCACCTTATAGTAGCCCCATCTAAGTTGTATTTCCCTAGTTTATTGATAAGAATATCATGCGAGACCGTATCAAATGCCTTACTAAAGTCTAGGTATACCACATCCACCGCTTCTCCCTTATCCACAAGACTCGTTATCCTATCAAAGAAAGCTATCAGATTGGTTTGACATGATTTGTTCTTTACAAATCCATGCTGGTTATTCCCTATCACCTTACCACCTTCCAAGTGTTTTCAGATGATTTCCTTAATTACTTGCTCCATTATTTTCCCTGGCACATAAGTTAAACTAACTGGTCTGTAGTTTCCTGGGTTGTTTTTATTTCCCTTTTTATAGATGGGCACTATATTTGCCCTTTTCCAGTCTTCTGGAATCTCTCCTGTCTCCCATGATTTACCAAAGAGAATAGCTAGAGGCTCAGATACCTCCTCTATTAGCTCCTTGAGTATTCTAGGATGCATTTCATCAGGTCCTGGTGACTTGCAGGCATCTAACTTATCTAAGTGATTTTTAACTTATTCTTTTTTTTATTTTATCTTCTAAACCTTCCCCCTTCCCATTAGCATTCACTATGTTAGGCATTCCTTCAGACTTCTCAGTGAAGACCGAAACAAAGAAGTAATTAAGCATCTCTGCCATTTCCAAGTTTCCTGTTACTGTTTCTCCCTCCTCACTGAGTAGTGGGCCTACCCTGTCCTTGGTCTTCCTCTTGCTTCTAATGTATTGATAAAAAGTTTTCTTGTTTCCCTTTATTCCTGTAGCTAGTTTGAGCTCATTTTGTGCCTTTGCCTTTCTAATCTTGCCCCTGCATTCCCGTTTTGTTTGCCTATATTCATCCTTTGTAATTTGTCCTAGTTTCCATTTTTTATATGACTCCTTTTTATTTTTTAGATCTTGCAAGATCTCGTGGTTAAGCCAAGGTGGTCTTTTGCCACATTTTCTATCTTTCCTACCCAGCGGAATAGTTTGCTTTTGGGCCCTTAATAGTGTCCCTTTGAAATACTGCCAGCTCACCCCAGTTGTTTTTCCCCTCAGTCTTGATTCCCATGGGACCTTACCTCTCAGCGCTCTGAGCTTACGAAAATCCGCTTTCCTGAAATCCATTGTCTCTATTTTGGTGTACTCCCTTCTACCCTTCCTTAGAATTGTGAACCCTATGATTTCGTGATCACTTTCACCCAAGCTGCCTTCTACTTTCAAGTTCTCAACGAGTTCCTCCCTATTTGTTAAAATCAAATCTAGAACAGCTTCCCCCCAGTAGCTTTTTCAACCTTCTGAAATAAAAAGTTGTCTGCAATGCAGTCCAAGAACTTATTGGATAGTCTGTGCCCCACTGTGTTATTTTCCCAACATATATCTGGATAGCTGAAGTCCCCCATCACCACCAAATCTTGGGCTTTGGATGATTTTGTTAGTTGTTTAAAAAAAAGCCTCATCCACCTCTTCCACCTGGGTAGGTGGCCTGTAGTAGACTCCTAGCATGACATCACCCTTGTTTTTTACCCCTTTTAGCCTAACCCAGAGACTCTCAACACTTCCGTCCCCTGTGTCCATCTCCACCTCAGTCCAAGTGTGTACATTTTTAATATATAATGCAACACCTCCTCCCTTTTTCCCCTGTCTGTCCTTCCTAAGCAAGCTGTTCCCATCCATACCAACATTCCAATCATGTGTATTATCCCACCAAGTTTCGGTGATGCCAACAATGTCATAGTTGAATGTATTTATTAGCACTTCCAGTTCTTCCTACTTCTCGCATTTGTATACAAGCATCTAAGATACTGATTTGATCTTGCCTCCCAGTTTTGCCCTGACCCTCCTATCTCTTTGTCATTAGAGCCCACGCTCCCTCCTATTTCCAACCCATCTCCCAGGTCCCCATGTTCTCCACTTACCTGTGGGCTTTGCTCACCTGTCCCCATCGAACCTAGTTTAAAGCCCTCCTCACTAGGTTAGCCAGTCTGTATCCAAATAGGGTCTTTCCCCTCCTCGAAAGGTGAACGCCATCTCTGCCTAGCAGTTCTGCCTGGATTAGCATCCCGTGGTCGAGGAAGCCAAAGCTCTCCTGGCGACACCATCTTCGCAGCCAGGCATTCACCTCCACGATGCACCTGTCTCTGCCCGTGCCCCTACCTTTGACAGGAAGGATCGAAGAGAATACCACCTGCGCTCCAAACTCCTTCACCCGTACGCCCAGAGCCCTGTAGTCACTCTTGATCTGCTCAGTGTCACACCTCGCAGTATCATTTGTGCCCACATGAATGAGGAGCATGGGGTAGTAGTCAGAGGGCCGGATAATCCTTGACAATGCCTCCGTAACGTCTCAGATACGGGCCCCCGGCAGGCAGCATACCTCCTGAGAGGAAATGTCAGGGCAACAGATGGGCGCCTCCGTCCCCCTCAGCAGAGAGTCTCCGACCACCACTACCCTACGTTTCCTATTCGCAGTGGTGGCAGCAGACTTCCCAGTCTTAGGGGTACGATGCTGCTTCTCCTCTGCTGTAGGGGGAGATTCCTTCTCTCCTGTATCAAGAAGAGCATAACAGTTTCCTATTACCACGGCGGCAGGGTTTGGAGCAGGGGTGGAGCACTGCCTGCTGCCAGAAGTAACCAGCTGCCAGTGTCCACCCTGAGCCATTTTCTCCTCCACCAGTGGTGTGTCAGCAGTCCTGTGTACTGGAACAGCTACCTCAGCTGTCTCCACATGGACACTGTCCAGGAATTGCTCGTGGACTTGGATGCTCCTCAGTCTAGCCACCTCCTCCTGTAGCTCTCCCACCTGCTGCCTGAGAGATTCCACCAGCAGGCACCTGTCACATTGGATGGTCCCCCCAGCCTGGATATCAGTAAGTGGGAATTGCAAGTTACAGTCCCTGCAAAGCCACACCAGGATCTGGGTAGAAGCATCCATGTTCAGGCGCTCTGTCTGGCTACAGGCGCAGGTGGAGGAGACAGAAGCAGTGCTGGCACAGGTGTTGCGGGCCTTCCTAACCATCGTAGGCCTCCCTCTGTCAAACTCCCTCTCAAACAATCAAGGGAACAGGGTCAGGCACTCAGTCCCAACTGCCACAACAGCTGAAACTGAAATCACCTGAAATCAGAATCAAAATTTAAATTCAAACAAACACACACACTCCCACCAACAGCTAGTACTCACTCTCACCTGGTAGCCTGTTCAGCCATGGGATCTCTTGCTCTCCTTCTCAAACTCCCCTGTCTGCAGCTCCCTGTCTGCTCCGCTCCCCTGGTCGCTCTGCCTCCGGCTTTAGTTTGGGGTAAAGGTTTTAGGAATGGCAAGTATACCTCATCCCCTTCCCACTCCCCTTCCAAACTCCCTCTCAAAACTCCCTGTTAGCAGCCCTGTTTGCAAAGCTCCCTGGTCGCTTGCTCGCTGCTTTATAAAGCCCTGGCCTCCCTGATTAGCCCCGCCCCCTGATTAAGGCTTCTAGGTTTCAAGCCTGGTGTAGAAGCTCACAGCTTCCAACTGCCAGCCACAGCACATGGTCCTTCAAACAAACAAACAAAGGAACAAACAGACAGACACAAGCTCAGCACACAGCAAGTACCCCCAAACACACACTACAGACAGCCACTTACCCCAAGGGTCCTGTCTTTGCTCCTGCTTTACCTAGAGAAATCCCTCTCAAAACTCCCTGTTAGCAGCCCCTGTTCGCATGTATCTTTCTCTGCACATGCTTTTTATTAATTTATGTAAGAGCCACACTAATGCAGATTTTTCAATTGGGCTTTGGTTCTACACCCATCTCTGCACACCAGTCAGTGGGTTCTTCTGTCTGGAACATAATCCCCATATCTTTCATTCTCTTTAATTCTTCTTTGACTTTCTCTCACAACGGTATAGAGATGCAGGATGGGGCTGTGAGAGCAAAAGGAGTCACTGATGGCACCAGTTTTATTTTGTATTTTTGACAGCTTTCCTGGCCCTTTAAAGACACGTGGAAACTTCTCCTGTATAGTTTTTGCCATCAAGGCATTCCAGTTTCTCCACTATGCATAGTTCTTATATTGCTAGCAACCCTAGTAGGGAAGTTGTCGGTCCTTGTTTTACATGTATATATGTTGAAGAACTTTCTGTCCCATCTCCAGTTTTCCAAGGAACTAGCCACAAAACATCCTGTGTGCTAGCCCCACATACAATTTCATTTGGTGTTTGCAGATCTCCATCCCGGGATCAAATACAATTTGTATTTGGAATTGCAGTGACTGTTGCTCCAGCATCAATATTCAGTTTAAGATTTTGACTGTTTATTTATGCTTATGTACCAAGGTGTTGTCTGTTCTATTGGAGATGACATCCCTAGAAGCTTGGATTCATTGTTATCTGATGATAACACTCGTTCTTGGATTGTTTCCTCTACTTTGGGTGACCTGCACACTTGGTGACCCCCTTTTGTCGCTTCTCCCAAGTTCTTCCTCTTTTGCTGAACGTTGTTGCCATTTGTGGCATGGTGTCTCTCCACACCTTCCACAACTTTTCCAAGCTTCCCTCCTATGGCAGTTCTTTGGCCTCCCCCACCGCAGTTGTGCATTGTTCTTATGTTGTAAATTTGGTCTGACCTCTCCATTCACATACGTTCTTTTCTGTTTGCTGTGTCAATGTTTTCTAATGCTGTCTAATGCTGAAGCTGTGCTGATAAATTGGTCTTTCTTATACCAACAACTATTCTGTGTCTTATTAGTTCTTCTAACCTTCCATATTTGCAATGTTCTGCAAGGCTATGAACTACTATTACTCCAGTGATAAATCTTACCTGTTTCCCATTGTTCTGGGCACCACCTATTACATTTGGCTCTTACATATATAATATTCTGTCTGCCTATGAAATGGACATTAAAAGCTTCTTTCACTTTGGAGTATTCTTTCTTTTCCTCATCAGTGACTGATAGGGCACATAAGTTATCAGCATCACCCATGGCAAATATCAGGGCACTTACCTGGTATTCTTGTGTTTTCTCTATTAAACCAGAAATTTATTGGAATGGCTGAAATCTCCAGATCCAGCCAGGCCAGCTGCCTGAGTTGACAAAATCAAATTTCTCCAATGGAGCCATTTGCATTATGGGCTCCATTGCTGTGCTGAGATAAGGCTCTGCCTCCTTCCTGCTGCTGCTTTCATAGGTCTTCTCTCTGATTTTCCAAGTCTCTTTTCTTTCCTCTACTCCTTTAGAGAGATGGATCCACTGCTGACACCATGTATGGTGAGGTCGTAAACACAAGAATCATGCTTTCAGCAACAACTAGAGAACTCCCTCTGCCAGGAAGTTCCTATATTTATTAAGCTCCCTGCTGCAACACATCCTCATTCTGTCTGGTAACTGTGGAGGACCAGGAGCTCTATAACGATGCCACAAGTGCCTGTCTGTGAGATCTGCGGTAGTGAGAGCTTTTTCACTTTCAGCCTTTGTGAGATTTCAAACCCACGAGTTTCACTTTGTCCGAGGCTCAAAGCCAAACATAAAACTTTCCTGAAACTAGTTACGTGTTGCCTGGTTTTTCTGTTTTCAGGGGATGGGGAAGTCAAAACCATGAGATAACACCCAGTTCTTAGGGTGGTGTGAGTCAGGAAATTGGCATAAGTTGGTATAACTTCTCACATGGTGGGATTGTAGAAGAGGAAAGCAACAAATGAGGGTCTGAAGGTGAAAGATAAAAGGTGTGGTGTGACTACTTTATCTTACACCTCCTGGCTGTATTTTTTCCTGCATCAGCCCCACTCTTCTGTACTCTTTAGGACCAAATTGCTCCTGAAGCAGGACTGGATAAGGAGTAAATGAGGACAGAATTTGGCCTGCAATGTGTAGCTTAGGCTAGGTCTACACTAACCCCCCCCCCCGTCGAACTAAGATACGCAACTTCAGCTACGTTAATAACGTAGCTGAAGTCGAAGTACCTTAGTTCGAACTTACCTGTGGTCCAGACGCGGCGCGCAGGCTCCCCCGTCGACTCCGCCTACTCCGCTCGTCGAGCTGGATTACCAGCGTCGACGGCGGAGCACTTCCTGGTTCGATTTATTGCGTCTTGACAAGACGCGATAAATCGAACCCAGAACATCGATCCCGCGCCTCCGACGCGAGGGGTAAGTATAGACCTACCCTTAAACTCACTACCATGTAACATCTGGACCATGACTATACCACTGCTTCAGCACTATCTCTGCTGTGCCTTCAGCTTTGAGTCTTGCAAGCTGTCCCTTAAGAGCATGCCTTGGCACAAAGCTAAAGCAAAAGCTAGCCCATGGTTGCTCAAAACTTGGCCCGGGTTTCCTGCAAGGCTAGCAAAATTCTGAGCCTGGCCTAAATAAGGATAAGGCGCTAGACAAGACTTGTAGGGACACTGTCTTGGAACCCTGAAGGACCAGAACATAACATATCCTCATAGTGGCTCCAAGTTTCTTGGCTTAGTTTGAGAGCATTTGGAAATTGTAGCGTGGCTGAGTTTGTACTGATGTGCAGCTGTAGCTAAAAAGCAGCAAGAGATGTTATGTTATGATTGTTAAAGTAGGAGGATCAAATGTGTGTCTCCTAATACCCTCCCCTGTATATAAAAAAAAATCAAGTGCATGTCAGGTACTTCATTTCAGTGAACGTAGCAATGGTCTTGTTATAGCAGGGAAAAACTAACTCTGTCTCCTTAAATCATCCTACACTTTCAACTGCATGTGGTATTGTTTCTATCCTAAATAACTGTGTAATGCTGCTGTGTGCTGTTCAACAGCTGCCATGTTCCATCCTAGAGGCTGCTGCATTTCAATTAGTGGGTGAAGGGACTTCCTTCATATTCAACCCTGGACTTTCAGATATGCAGGCATGTGTTTGCGGAAACTGTGCACAGATTTGGTACACAATTGTTCATGGCAAATGTTTCCCCATATGGCCAGATCGAGGTTTGACTATCAAATTTAGTGCTAAGATATGAGCATCCCCAAGTTAAGACAAGCCTGAACAAGCAATTTGCTGAAATAATTAACTATTGTTAGTAAATAAGGGAGGAAAAAACTAGCTAAACTAACTATTGTGGGTATGTTTATAGTAAGCAAAGTAGGAAGGAATACCCTAAGACAGGGGTCAGCAACCTTTCAGAAGTGGTGTGCCGAGTCTTCATTTATTCACTCTAATTTAAGGTTTCGCATGCCAGTAACACATTTTCACGTTTTTAGAAGGTCTCTTTCTATAAGTCTTTAATATATAACTAAACTATTGTTGTATTTAAAGTAAATAAGGTTTTAAAAATGTTTAAGAAGCTTCATTTAAAATTAAATTAAAATGCAGAGCCCCCGGACCGGTGGCCAGGACCCGGGCAGTGTGAGTGCCACTGAAAATCAGCTCACGTGCCGCCTTCGGCACGCATGCCATAGGTTGCCTACCCCTGCCCTAAGAGGATGAGCTTGCCTTAAATCTGCAAAGCGATTGGTCCTTACATGCAAGAAGTACAGATATTAGTAGCTAAGAAAGTTGTATGTAAATTGGGTAGTGTATTGGAATTGTGGTACCACCTTGTACATAAACCTCCTGAAGCTGGGCTTGGCCAGCATGGGCGAAGAGCTGTTACGTGCCTAATAAAAGCGGCAAAGGGTCCTGTGGCACCTTATAGACTAACAGACGTATTGGAGCATAAACTTTTGTGGGTGAATACCCACTTCTTCAGATGCATGTTGTGGACGTTTCCAGAGGCAGGTATAAATATGCAAGCAAGAGTCAGGCTAGAGATAACGAGGTTAGTTCAATCAGGGAGGGTGAGGCCCTCTTCTAGCAGCTGAGGTGTGAACACCGAGGGAGGAGAAACTGCTTTTGTAGTTGGCTAGCCATTCAAGCCGGAGCTGAACTGCGTTTTTTGGACTGCAGAGTACTGGATGAAGTGTGCTTTCAGTACCTGGATCCAAGTACTGAGAACTTATTCCTGGCTTATTTTATTACCCTGTACTTAACTAGTTCCATTCTGTCAAACCTTTTTAAAGTCGCCCCATTGCTGAACACCGTTGGTCTGTTGCTATTAGAAAATCAGTCGTAAAAGTAACACGTGCTGTGTATTGTTTAAGGCACCACTATTGCACCAGTTGACCTGCAAACTCACTTCACACCCCTTTTCCTTTTGTTCCAATGGTTTCCTCCAAACATCATCTTAGGCCTCTGGGTGCCAGAGGCCTGCTGAGGTGGAGGAAAAGGGAGAGCCTATTGTGAGCAGGCAGGGGCTGGAGGCAGTGAGACCTGTCTACATAGCGGGGAGAGGGAAACGCCTCATTCCAGCTGCAAGTTGTACTAGCCTAGCCATGCCCCCTATCCTAGGCCATGGAGTGCTAGCTGTACTGCCAGTGCTCTCCTATATGCATAAGCTAAGGGAGTATGAGCACTGCATTATGACTTATAGCTGCCTCTTGGGTAAGAATCCAGTCCAGGTAAGCAGGGGGCTCTGTGCTTTGCACCCCTCTGGCTCACTGGCGTGGGAGAAGCCATGATCTGGGCTCATATTTTCATTTGTTCAAAAAAGACAAGAAAAAAAACGGCTGTTCTTTTCCCAAGTCCATGGGAAAGTGACTTCCCATAAATGAAGGGGTAATTTATTTCCTTCTCTCTTCCAGATCGTCCGGCCATCGAATCATGCCACAATCCAGAGCATTGTCAAAGCCGTGGGAATCATTCCAGGCATTCCCGAACCCTGCTGCGTTCCTGACAAGATGAACTCCCTCAGTGTCCTGTTCTTAGACGAGAACAAAAATGTCGTTTTAAAGGTGTATCCCAATATGTCAGTGGAGACCTGTGCCTGCCGATAAGTCTACAACAATGCTCTTTTAAGGAGATCAGCGCCCCCTGCCCAGATACACTGGGAAAGTTGTGACTGGGAAATCAATTGGCCTGTGCTTATGAATGAATGCAAGTCTACAACTCCATCCACAAAAAGAATGAGGAGACTCTAAAGTAATATACAAGCTCCCCTCGAAAGATCTCCCTTAATGTCACTATGTGTCTTGCAAATTAACAGGGATTCATCAGCCAGAATTCCCCCACTTTAAAAAACAAACAAACAAACAAAACCCTCTTCTTAACCTGGCTAGCTAAGAAATCTGGTATTTAGTGTAATCACTTCTACTTAAACAGTTTGCCATAAACTGAGGAGTAAGATACATTCTTAGGTGCTATTTTCCTGACTGTTTTATCTCTTCAGCTAACCAAGAAGGTGAAAAATGGACTCTGCAAAGGCAGGCTTACTCTAGAATCATATTTTTTGTACAAAAATTGTAAGGTTTTTGTTTTTTTCCTAAAACACTCACTTATACCTTTTAATCCACATATTTATACTGAAAAAGAATGCTGTAATAAAAGGCTTAATATGTACATTTTTCTTTGGGATTTAAATGTATGTACTGTATAAGCTTTTATATATACAGTATGTTAATATAACCACTTTTGGTTACCTTTCCCTAATATATATTTTACAAAAGACGTATGTAACTCCTTCCCACAGTCACTTGTTTGCTGGTTAATTTCAGATTGTTAAACATATATATTCTCTGAATAACACAAACTATATAGTAATATGTTTAAATACTAAAAATAACCAAGATTTATATTTTTGTAAGTTATACTTTATAGCCTCTAGATCCATTGTTAAATGCTTTTAACAAAAGCTAAATAAATTAAAGGTACAGTAGTATCTAAACTAGTTAAAATGGTTCTCTAAATCTCATGCATGTTTCATGTCTCTAAATATAGATTATTGCATTGCGCTAATTAGAAGGAAATCAAAGCTATCTTACTTGGAAAAACCTAGTTATGCTTGTCATAATAATTTTCAGTAGCTTAAGATAGAAGGGACCATTATGATAATCTCTTCTGGCCTCCTTCATAATGCTGGCCAGAGAACCTGCCCCAGTAACTTCTGCATCAAACCCATAACTGCCGTTTGGAGTTAGAGCAGGTCTTTGAATGATATCTAATCTTGATTTAAAGCCTTCAAGTGATGAAGAATCTATCTTCTCCCTAGGTAAGTTGTTCCAAGGGTTATTTACCCCCGCCCCCTTGTTAAAACTGTGCCTCATTTCTAGTCTGAATTTGTCCAGCTTCAAATCACTGGCTCTTATGCCCTTTTCTGCTAGATATAAGATGTCTACTATCAGAAGTTTCTTCCATGTAGGTACAGTAGAACCTCAGAGTTACGAACTGACCAGTCAACCACACACCTCATTTGGAACTGGAAGTATGCAATCAGGCAGCAGCAGAAACAAAACAAAACAAAAATCCAAATACAGCACAGTACTGTGTTAAATGTAAACTAATAAAAAAAAGGGTAAGCAGCGTTTTTCTACTGCATAATAAAGCTTCAAAGCTGTATTAGGGTTTGAGTCAATGTTCAGTTGTAAATTTTTGAAAGAACAACCATAATGTTCAGAGTTACGAACAACCTCCATTCCTGAGGTGTTCATAACTCTGAGGTTCTACCGTACTCGGATACCATGATCAGGTCAGTTCTTACCATTCTCTTGGATAAACGAAATAAAGTTTCTTTAGTCTCTCGCTAAGTAGTTCTGAGGTCTGGAAAAATCTCTCTCGTGGCTCTTTTCTGAACTCCCGAGTTTAATATCATTCTTTGGCGAATGGACACCAGAACAGGACACTGTATTCAGTAGCGGTCTCACTAATGCCTTGTACAGAAGTAATACCACCTCCTTACTCCTACTTGATATTCCCCAGCTCCTACATCCAAGGACTGCACTCACTGTCTTAGTTACAACATTTCACTGAAACACAAGTTCAGTTGGCTCTCTAAGCCTCTTTTTTAGCATCACTGCATTCCAGGAGACTGTCCCCATCTTGTTTCCCACTTCCACTGACTTGCTGTATAGTGAGACTATAGAACCAGGATTTTAGGTTTTGTTGTTGTTGTTAGCTCCACCCACTGAAGTCCATGGGGGTAAGTGAGCGCAGGATGTGGCCCCTAGTGGTGAGATCACTTTGCACAATCTCCCTAGACTGGCTCCTCTGTCAAAAGCTCATGCACCATTTAATTCCAGACTTGTACTGCCCCTCCCCGCCGTGGGGTAAAAATTACACCTAGCGTAATTCACCGCTCTCTGCTGAATGTCCCTGTGGGGAGAACACTGCAGGTCTTGGAGAATGTAAGTACCTTAGATAGAAGGGTAGGATCCAAAGACTTTTGTTTGATGTGACTCTCTACATCTTAGGCCAGGGTGCTGATAAGAGTCTCACTTAAAAATACAGGGCCTGATTCCCATCCCACTTATCTTGCTATAACTCAGGAATAACTCCACTGAAGTCAATGGGAGTACATCCGGCACTGCTTCTGAGGCACAGACTTGCTCACCAAATCAGGACGATGCAGGAAGCTGTGAGAAACAGCTCACTGATCCACATAAGGCCTGTGATCTGCAGGTAAAAATTCCTCCCCTATATACAATGGGTGCACTTAAAAAGCATAAGACCTGGTCTACACTTACAAGTTAGCTCTGCAGGCATATGTCAGAAGCGTGAACAAAAGAAATCCCAAACCAAACCCTGCCCAGCATAGCTATGCCAGCAAAAGCCCTAGTCTAGGCACCGTTGGATACCTTGCTCATAGAACTGCTATAAGCCATCCTGGCAAAAGAGCTCTTGCCTGTTACAAGCTGCATTTCCACTAGGAGGGACAAAGGGTCCTGTGGCACCTTATAGACTAACATAGGTGTTGGAGCATAAGCTTTCGTGGGTGAATCCCCACTTCTTCGGATGCAAGCAGTGGAAAACACTAGGAGGTTTTGCCAGTAGAGCTGGAGTGGCAAATCTTTTATGTTTTTAAGGCCTAACCCCAGATTTTCAAAACTGATTACTGATTTCCGGACCCTTAACGTTTGGTCGCCCAACTTGAGACATCTGTGAAGAGGCCTGATTTGCAGACAGTGCATTTGTCAACTCAAAGTCAGGCCCCTTTAAGGCATGTCAAATTTGGCATCCAAAAATCACCGGTCACTTGAACATCTAGACCCTAAGCTGATGACCTTGGAGCAATAGCACTGTGGAGGAGAATCTGGAATTGGAGCACCTGAAAATTTTTTTGCTTCAGGCAAACACTCTGCTGCTTCCAGTGTACTCTGATCCATCCCTACCTGGCAGCAGGATGATGCCAATTCCAGGTTTGAGTGAACGCCTGTGGGCAGAAGCCATCAAGCATTGCATACTTCCCCTCATTGGCTTCAGATTCCACTTGTTTGCTATTTAAATCCAATACAGCATTCCCCCCTTCAACATGCAAGTTTCGGTCAAAATCTAGCCTTCAAAGTGAGTGATAATGTGTGCACCCCCATCTCGGATAATGTGCGCACCACCTATCCTATGACTCACTGTGCTCTGCCCTTTCACAATGATGGTGGCCAAAAATTTCAGTTATTGGTGTCAAAACGTAGGCCCCTAAATCTGTATTTAGGCTGGTAGTGGCCTTACTTTCAAAGGTGCTCAGGAACTGAAGCTCCTCTTGGCTGCAGTGGGAGTTGCAATTGCTCAGAACATCAGGAATTTATGAAATGCCTAAATATGGATTTAGGAGCTAAAAGCAGCTGTGTTTGAAAATACCAGCTACTGTGCCTGGCATAAGGATCCCCAATTCTTACTGGGGCCTTTGGATGTTACCATAATATAAAAATATTTGCTATTAAGCACTTTGGTTTAGTGGGAGTTGGGTTTGAACCAATGAGAGTTGGCTCGATCCTTTAGGCAGTTGACTTTGCTGTAATATGACCATTTTAGCAACTGCACGTGCTCGTAACTCAAGATGCCATCTCTGGTCCATTTAAAATCATTCTTAATGGTGCAGATGTGACCAGCTGCAGTTGGGGGAATGACAGCCTTGCTCCTGTTCCCGGTCTTCTTTTGAAGTGGATTTGCTCAACCCACTTCCATTCAGGTTCTCTTCCCTTGCTAAGAGCATCCCATAAGCCATTTCACTGATGACCAAATTAACTGAGGAAATACTTTCCAGTTACTGAGGAGGATGTTAGAAAATATCTACAAGGGGTACACATTTTTTATATCAGCAGGCCCTGCAGACTTGCAGCGAGTGCACGAAAAGAGTTGGACGAGGAGACCTAGTGATGTTAATGTTTAATAAATTGTAGAATACCTGAGCAATTCCAGAAGTGAGATGACCTGGATAACTGTAGGCTGGTTAACAGGAAATCAGTCCTGGACAATATAATGGAAAAGTGATCTGTGGTTCAATTGCTAAAGAACAAAAAGATGAGAATAAAGTTACCCCAGTTAATGTGGCTCTATGGAAAAGTAAGTCTGGTCAAACAAACCTGATTAGATTCAGATTAGAAGTGTGGTCGATAAAGGTAATTGCATAGATGTGATATACTTTGCCTTATCTAAGGTATTTGACCAAGTATGACAACATTCTGATTTTAGAAAATTAGCGCTATACAAAAATCAAAAGAGAATGTGTTAAATGGTTTAAGCTCTAGCTAGCTGACATCTCAAGTAGTAGTTATCAATGGGAAATCAGCATTGAACAGGGCTGTTTTGCAGAGATTGTTACTAGGCCTGACGGTATTCAACATTTTCAATATCTGAGTAAACATTAAAAAAATCAATGACAATAAATGTGTGGATGACAAAGATTGGTGGAGTGGTTAATGATGAGGAAAGGGCAGTCATGCAGAGCAATCTGGATTGCTTGGTAAAGTGGGCTCTTTCAAACAAAATGCTTTTTGGTACAGCCAAAAGCAAAGTTCCGCGTCTAGGAACAAGCCATGCAGTCCATACCTAGAGAATGGTGGACTGTAACCTGAAAGTGGTAAGTCTGAAAAGGATTTAGCAGTCAGAGTGGACAAAGAACTAAACATGAGCTCCCAGTACGATGCTGTGACAAGAAAGGCTAATGTGTAGTTAAATTCATAAACAGGGGAATAGTAAATAGGGAGGTGATATTCTCTCTTGGTGAGACTAATACTGGAATATGGCATCCAGTTTTGGTGTCCATATTTTAAGACAGATGTTGAAAAATTGGAGAGGATGCAGCAAGGAATCACAAAAGTTATTTGAGGGCTGGAGAAAATGCCTTGGGGTGACAGACTTAAAGAGCTCAACCTGTTTAATTTATCAACAAGATAAAGAGCTGGCTTGATTACAGTGTCTAAGTACCTTCACAGGGAGAAGATACCAGGTTCTAAGGGGACCTTTAATCTATCAGAGAAAGACATAACAAGAACCAATGGCTGGAAGCTGAAGCCAAACAAATTCAAATGAGAAATTAAGCACAATTTTTTAACAGAGAGGATGATCAACCACTGGAATGAACCCCCAAGGGAAGAATAGATTCTCCATCTCTTGGTGTCTTCTGATCAAGACTGGATGCCTTTCTGAAAGATATGCTGTAGTCAAACGCAACCTTTTGGGCTTATCACACAGGTACATGGGTGAAATTTAATGATCTGTGATAGACAGGAGGACAGACTCGGTGATCTAGTGGTCCCTTCTGCTTTACACTTTATGAATCTATGAACCTCCTAGGAACTGCTGCAGGAACCAGAACCAAGGATTCTAGGTCTGCTTTGAAGAGAAATAGGTGGAAGTAACTGAATTACGAGAGCTTGCATTATGCAATGGGCTAGATATGTCCTGCAAGAAATCTGAAGAATGACCAGCAGTGAGACCTAGTTAGAGGCAGAAACTTTCATGAGTCTTTGCAATGAGATATTTTGTTTAGGTGATCTGAGATCTCATAGTACCAATGAAACAACATAGCACCCAGGCACTAGGGGTTAATTGGTTCCCTAAAAATTATACAGATAGATTAGGTAAAATGATTATGTACACTTAGATTAGAGCATTAGAATGATTAAATTAGATTAAATATCAGGCAATATTTTTAATATTTAACTGGAGTTTTTCCTCCTTAAGGCACACAAAAATATATCATAATTCTTATTTTTTTGCCTTGGCCTATATTCACATGGCTAGTCTTCAGTGTTTTCATAGGGACTTTATGTTTCACTCAGGCTTAGTAGGCCTGGCTTTATCTTCAGGAACAACCAGTTATTGTTGCAGTGACATAGAAGTGAACTAGTTTAACCAACAACCTCATGTACAAGAATCTAGGAAAATACATTACATAACATACTATAAAGCCAGATTTTTTTTACCCCCTCCACCAAAGAATGTAAACTAAAAATGGACACGACGGCAAATAATGTGAGGCAAACTTGACACAAAACAGATATTTCACTGTGTACAAATAATAGTTCTTGGCTGATAAATGGAAGGAAATTTTAAGGCTGTTTGCATTGTCATGAGATCACAGCTTGCAAAAGAACAGGGTTCCACCCGATGACTGATTTTTGGAGGACATACATTAAGGGACCATGGTATAGATTTGAGGGGTGGTATTTGCTCCCTGCTAACAGAGCTGTTTGTTCTGACTCCCTATTTTTTTGTTTTTATGCGGGGCTGGGGAAAACCAGAGTCTTATTCCTGCCCCGCCCCCCCCAAAAAAAGTTCCTCTGAAGCCCTCTCAAAGTTGGCAAAGAAATGATAAAAACATAATTAAGCAGTGATGACCCTGAAGTGAAATGTGAATTCTTTACAGTATACAGTGTCCAGCCACATGTGTTTTTTCAGATGTTTATAGAATCTTCATTAACTAAGAGCTTTGCTAGATAACAGAAGCTGAAGCATGGCATCAATGGCTAAGATAAGGGCAAGTGTACAACCAATCTGCTTGACAACTGACAAGAGACTGGGGTTTGCAACAGACTGCAAGAGAGCTCAAGAAAGTGTTTTGCAAAGGGCACTCCAGTTGTTCGCCTTCTGTTTCCCTTTCTTCTGCCTCTAGATGAAAGGAGAGCTCTAATCAACTGGAATATCCTGTCTTTTTCCCTCTTCTCTGTTGGAAAGTGAACATATGAAAAATGCACTATTTTGGGGTGATGGCTGCATTGTCTGTTTTCAACATCATCACTTGTTTGGCAAGAGGCAAGCCCTTGGAAGCCTGGGGCAAATTATCAGCTATGGATAAATCCTTTGGTGATCCCGGAGAGGTGGAGGACGAGACCCATTTCAACTTTAAAACCTTCTTGGAAAACATGAAAGCAGATTTCCTGAAGAGTTTGAACTTATCGGGAGTCCCTTCGCAAGAGAGGTCTAGAGAGGAGCCACCACAATTCATGATTGACCTGTACAACAGATATGCCAAGGACAAGTCTTCCATTCCTGCATCCAATATTGTGCGGAGCTTCAGTACTGAAGGTATGAGATGTTTTAAGAATATAGGCTGGGGTTTTAAGAGACGCATGAGAGTCAGTTTCAAATCCCAATGAAATTCAAAGGGAGTTGGGAGCTTAATTCCCTTAGGTTTCTTTGAAAATCCCAGCCACAGTCTGTTTTGTTATCCTTTCCACCGCTCCCTATTTTATTATAATTTTCAAGGTCTTAAGTCCTTTTCTTTGATTTCACATTGTACCATCTCCCCTTTCTTCTCATTCAGTTGAGTCACCACAACTTGGCAACCCGGCATTTGTTTCTCAAAGCTAGAGATTTTGGGCTGAGCTGCACAATTTGGGTCTAGATTTTGGAACATTTGAGGATGTTTGACTCCAGGATGTTGCTCCAGCCCTTTATAAAGATAGGAGCCGAGCAGGAAATATGGCTCCAGATCTCAGTTATGAACACCAGCCCTCACCCTCAGAGTTCTGGAGTTTTTGGATCTGGGGTTTTGGTTCAGGCCCAGCTCAGCTCAGCCCATCAGTAAAATATCCATCTATCCAGTGCTTAATTTGTGCCAGGGCTTGCCAGGGCTGAGCCCCAGCACTTCTGGGCTTGCTGCATCAGGTATGAATGTAAAAAAATTTGCTTGAGCCCCAGCACGTAATTGCTTGAACCCCGGCACCCCTTTCATTACAAATTAAGTACTGCAGCCATCTAAGATAACATACAACTCAAAGATTTTTAAAGCCCCATCAAAAGAAGCAATAAAAGTGGGGGGTGCAAGTGTTTTAAGTGAATTTAGTGCTGGCAAAAGGAACCAACCAAGAAGAATCCAAGCTTCCATTTATTTACAGACTAGACACAGCACAAAGAGCACTACAGCCATCTCCACGTTCCCCCAGAGCCATGCCCAGCCCCAGTGCAGAAGGACCCTTACAGAGTGCAGTCTCCATGGCCATGTCCTCTGCTCCAATTGGCCATTGTGAAGATGCTTTTGGCAGGGTGGACACTTGTCCATTAGAAACTGGACTGACACCCATCTGCTCATCTCACATAGACCAGTAGGCAGCCATCAGCTGTGGGTAACTTACCACAGCACAATCAGCCTGATCTTCCAGACATGCCTAGCACCTCCATCTCCCATGGACCTCAGCAGGATATCTGAATATCAAGCCCTACCAATCTGGGCTGGACCTGAACCAGAGACTTAGAGGTGAAAGGCTCCATATCTGATTACTGAGCAACCAAGCTAGCCAGAATTTGGAGCTTCTAATTCAGACTTTTAAAGGCTTGATTGTCTTCTCTAATTCTTCCCCAGTGCAAGATGATTTTTGCACTAACAGTTTTGGGGAACTCAGCTAAGTTGGCCCAGGGGGACATAAACTAGAGATATAAATTACAGCTCCCTACACCTGAGAATCCCCCTCCATTGGAAGGGGAATTCACCCCAGGGCAGGGTAATGGCAGCGGAATCTGTATTACAAACCTCCATGGAGGTTTACAGCTTTAATTCCTGCCAGTGCTCTTTAGGAAGGACACACGGCAGAGCCTCTATGGGAAGCCACTACATTCGCACACTCCCCTGCTGCCCCAGTCATGTCCCCATTATGAGCCAACACCACCGACTTGTGGGGCTGTGCTGGCTCCTTATGTGTGAGCATGCCACACTCATTCACACACATACAGATTGTAACTGAAGGTGTGGTTACTGTTGACCACCGCAACTTGATCCCCGGTGGAGTTGCCACCATTAGGGACCACCATCTGGGTTTTAAACCCATAACTCTGGAGTGAAGCCAGTCTGTTTTATTTAATGCTAGTGGCCATGGTGTAACTTCACTCCCAGCAGCTCCTAGTAGAGGGTGGGCATTTCTTCTGAAATAGAGCATACAGCTTGCTAAGTGCTTTCGTCCTCCTCATTGGATTAGCCTCCGTCATAGGAGGCAGGGTGACGGCATTTCTTAATTTCCTGTTGCAGATGTTGTTTCTCTGGCTTCCCCGGAAGAAAACCCATTTCAGAAACACATCTTGCTCTTCAACATCTCTATCCCACGGCATGAAGACGTCACCAGGGCTGAGCTGAGAATCCACATATCCTGTAATAGGGACATTGGGCCTCTCTCTAGACTGGAAGGCAACATGGTCATTTATGATGTTCTGGATGGAGACCTCTGGAAAAGTCCAGAAGGCACCAACTCATTCCTTGCCTCCCAAGATATCCAGGAATGTGGATGGGAAATGTTTGAGGTGTCCAGTGCTGTGAAAAGATGGGTCAGGGCAGACAAATCAAAGACTAAAAACAAGCTTGAGGTTGTTGTTGAGAGGAAAACCCTGGGTGACTTCGCATGTGGGAAGCTGGACATCAGTGTTATGCCCGACACTAAAAATCTGCCCTTGTTAATAGTGTTCTCCAATGACCGCAGCAACGGGACCAAGGAGACCAGAGTGGAGCTTCGGGAGATGATTGTTCATGAGCAGGAGAGCGTGCTAAAGAAGTTAGCAAAGAACAGCACTTTGCCTGAAGAGGAAGAGGAGGCAGAGGAGAAATCTTTATCTGTCCCTGGACTCCACCAGCCTTCATCCAGAAGCAAGAGAAGCACTGGTACCAACCACTGCCGGAGAACCTCCCTCCGTGTGGACTTCAAAGACATCGGCTGGGATTCTTGGATCATTGCACCCAAAGATTACGATGCATTTGAATGCAAAGGGGGCTGCTTTTTCCCTCTGACGGACAACGTGACCCCGACGAAACATGCTATCGTCCAAACCTTAGTGCACCTCAAAAACCCCAAGAAAGCTGCCAAGGCCTGTTGTGTTCCTACCAAACTAGATTCAATTTCCATCCTCTACACTGATGATGCTGGGGTGCCCACTTTGAAATATAACTATGAGGGGATGAAAGTAGCAGAATGCGGATGCAGGTAGTACAGGGCAGCAGCTTTGAGAGCAAGATCCAACCTTTCTGCTCTTGTGTAAATCTGTACATTAATGATGTAAATGTAAATCCACACAGGCAAGCTTTTTTGTTTTTAAAACTAAAGCTTACCAGAATGGCAGTCACTGTAAGTAAATTGCACATAACGGGGTACAATGAAACCCGTGTTACAATATTGTGCGATTGAAAGCCCAGTACATTATTTAATAACAGACAGCAATTCATCCTGCAGAATCTGAATATGGGTTTCTGTTAATTTAATTAAACCTTGTGACTGCAAATCACAGGGTTTGCCAACCTGGTTCCTGATTGTAAGAGCAGCCCAGTTGATTTTAATGGGATCTGAGGCGCTAAGGCCCAGATCCACAAAGGGACTTAGGCACCTAGGAAATCTTAATGGCAAAAACCTGGGTGCCAAGTGAGTTTAGGTGTCTATAGGCAGCTGAGCCGGGGTTTTGAGGATCAGAGTGGTACCTGAAACTGGGACTTAGTGCCTAACCACTATGATCCTCAAAACCCCTGCTCAGCTGCCTATAGACACCTAAACTCACTTGGCACCCAGGTTTTGGTCGTTAAGGTTTCCTAGGTGCCTATCTCCCACCTAAGCCCCAGAGCAATCCACGAGCCAGGAGAAGACAGGCAGAGGAGTTCCTCTCTCATCCCCGGAGCCTACTCTGGTCGGAATGCTCAGAGGCCACCTGAATTCACTCAAAACAGTAGGGGAAGACCTCCCTCCTTCATAACCTTTAGCCAGACAGTTAGGCTGCTCAGCTGGGATGTGGGAGACCCCTGGTTCAAGTCCCCCCTCTGCCTGATGAGAACAGATTTGAATGGTGACCTCTCAGGTGTGTGCCCTAACCACTGCACTAGAGAGGGATTCTTGTGCTCTCTGGCCCAATCAGTATTTAATAATTAATGTGGAATGTCAATAGGAGAGACACCTATGAGAATAGGCCAGGCCATTCACCTGAGAGGCAGCAGATCCATTTTCAGATCCCTTCTCTCTATCAGGCAGCCCTAGACCTTGAACCAGGGCTCTCCCACAACCAAGGCTAGTGTCCTAGCCACTATGGGGAAGGCTAGGAAGGAGCATCTCCTCCATTGTCGTTGTGTGAGGAGCGAAGCGGGCGCCTGACTCATTCTCACCAGCTGCGCATTGCAAGCAGAGACAGGTGCCTCCCTGAAGTCTGGCCTTCATCCCTGAGCTCCAGGAGAGTACTGGGGTTTAGGAAACAACCTTCTCGTCAGAATCTCTGATTGGCTGGCCTCATGGGGGAGCTTAGGCAACCTAGCATGCTGCCTTTTGTGCACCACATTCTAAGGTGCCCCCAGATTGTATCGGGGCCTTTCTAGGCATAAGTATAGTTTACACTGGAACAGGTTGTCAAGCTGCCTATGTCACTGTAGTAACCTCAGGGCAGACTGTTAAGAAGCAGGGCACAAACCCCAGACTGCTTGTGAGTTCCATCCTTAGATTTCACCAACCAATTATCAAGTGTAAACTGCTCAGGCACTGTAACAGCCTTAACATGGAAACAGACAGTCCCCTTGAGTACTCCGATTTGTCTTGCCGCCCAGGTACGCCTGCCTTTGTGATAGATGGCCCCTTACACCAAGAATCACAGCAATATTCAGGTTACTCCCAGTCCCAGAGGACTAGTGACTTACCTCAGGTCAATTGCAGCTTGGATCTCACACCAAACACAATGCTTGCAGCCAAACTATATACAGATGTATTAATAGGGAAAGGAAACGGGAGAGTTTACAAAATTAAAGTAGATAGACACACTAATTACAATCTTCAAAAAGATCATTGAAGCTTCTATAATCAGCAAGTTCTAGGGCTAACCCAGGCTAAACAACTGGGGACCTCTTGCTTATGCCTAGAAACCTTGCCCTGCAGAGTCAAGGCGGCATGGAGATACTCAGTTCCTTCTGTTTGGGGTTTTTATTCTCCTCCTGCCATATGCGCTGAGCTGCAAACTCAGCTGATGGGCAGAATCCACTTGCATGACTCATCTTCATGGTGGGGGCAGGGCAGAGCAACAAAGCCTTTTGTCCTGTTTAATGTTCCAGAATATATTCTGTCTGGTGTCGATGGGCTTTCCCTGTGGGGCAGGACATAACGCATTTGGTTGCCGATTGCACTAGTTAACGTCTCCCTCCTGTCTGGTGATTTACATAGTTACAGAGGTTTATAATACCAAGGCAGAAGTATTATCTTACAATAGGAGAAACAGAGGTTGCAAGTGAAATGAATGCAGGCAGCAACTCACAAGTATTTCAAGAAAGATTAATTTTTTATAATTCGCCTACCGATTTTAACACACTTGAGCCAAACTGATTCCAGCTACGTATTTGGCAGTGTTCAGGTGAGACATGGGGACCTCGGCACGGTCTGCCAGCATCACCCAAGTTAGCAAGGGCAATTGTGGGAACCCCCATCATTGAAGCTTTTTAAGAAGAGGTTAGACAAACTTAATCCTGCTTTAGCACAGGGAACAGATCAGATGACCTCTTGAGGTCCCTTCTAGCTCTATATGTGCCCCCATGGATTATGACTTACTCCTTGTAAGTGATGGTTTGCAGATGAGGTTCTCAAGTCTTAATCCTTTCCAGGGCTCCCTTCTGCGTGTGGCAGGTGCCGTGCTTCAGCTTTCTTATCCTCCATGTCCCTATTTTTACCCCTTTACCACACGTCCTTGAACGATAAGAAGTGCAGCCTTCCGCCTCTAAGACACGGTTTCTTCAGAGGAGCTGCATCCCTTCTTATCTCCACACACAGATAAAGAGCCACTTGGGCCCGCTGTACATTCTTAGTACTTCCGCAGGAAAATATGCAGGCAAATGAGATTAATAATTAGAAGCTGCATCCGGCTCCCAGTGACGTCAGTGGAAGCTGAGGAGCATTCAGCACTTTTGAAAAGCAGGCCATTTTCTTAGGTGCCTAAGTGTGAACTTAGAAGCCTAACATTAGGCTGCTGTTTTTTAAAATCTTTGTCATTTTCCATCCAAAATCCTTTCTTCCCTGGTAGAAGCTGAACCATGTTTGGTAAGACGTGGCAGCATAAAGGAACATTTCATTGTACAATTTTCCTCCAGTCTTTAGGTGTTTGTCCTCTAATCAAGGACCCATTCTTGATGCCTTTAATCAAACAAGACTTATTGAATTTAGTGAGTGTTTTCCCTGAATAAAACCAAAAGTGCTTTCAATTGGGCCCAGGTGGTTGGTTTAAATACTGCACATGCAGCCATTATTTCCTCTCCCTCCCACTCCTCCCCCAGCATTTCTGCTTCTCGTGCAAAACCTCCCACGAAAATCCTAGACAAGAAAATTCTGTATTTCTAGCCCATAACAAGCTAGCCATCTGTTCAAACCAATGTAGCTATCAAGGAGATAAGAATCTGAACAGTAGCTGAATGTATGGCAGGCGATGTGATTTAAATGGATACATGTGTTTTAAATCAGGGCAGCCTGAGGGTAAGACAAATTCATTTGGCAAGAACCATTCCGCTCCAGAATCCAATACACAGTTTATTTACTATTGTGAACTTGATACAGAGCAAATTACAGCCACCTCTATCATGACTGCCTGCTATTCCATCAAGAGCTTCCGGTGACATCATAAACCATGAGAACAAAGCTTGATTCAGTAGAATGCTGGGATTGATTTAAAGCCCTTTCATGCAGAACTGGCTTGCAAGACATAGATCGGGGATCTGAAGTCATGTGTGCCCATCACCCACCTTCCACCTCGCCCCCATCTGGGTTTCCATTGTCGTCCATTGTCTCTTCTCTGCTTCCTCCCCCTGTCTCCTGCTATCTTCACTTCCATTCACTATTGCCACTCCCCTCCCTCTAAGCACCCACTGTTCCTGCTGCCTCAGTTTCCCTACTATCTCCTAAGAGCCTGATCATGAAAGCAGCCTTTCCTCTCTCCAGTACACACTTCCAGAAACACGCAGTGACATGTCAAGGTGCTGGTAGCTGATAGCTCCCATGTGGTTCAAACACAAGGCCTGATTCCATTCCCATTGCAACTGCAAGATGGTGTCCAGAATCAAATAAAAAAGCGGGAGGGAAGAGACATTGTTTTCCTGATACTTGCTGGGAAAAATGTAATGAGCATCGACATTTCCATTTTGTCTAGCCTGAAGTTAGATGTTGATATTTGTTTACTGAACTCATTGGGCCCAAAGGCCAAAATACACAATTTTGGACCCATAGTCAAATCTCAACCACCCTAGACTAATTGCAGAGTAACTCCATTGAGTGCTCTAGATTTACATCAGTAAAACCAATTAATCAAGAAAGACACAGAGCCAGATCCTGGCCTCTAATAAGGCTGCTAAAGTGATGCAAAACAGCCTGCAAGCTGGAGATTCTTTAGGCATCGGGCAATCTCAGACTGTTGGGAACAGATATACAGCCAGTTGATTGGAGGACAGGGGGCATGGCCAGGGTGGTCCCTGTCTATAGGAATGGCCCCGAGAGCTTTGCCTGAGTAAAAACCTCAGGATTTTGTAAAATAATTAAATAAAGTAATTAATTAATGACTGACTTTATTAGAGTTTTTTTCTGGAGGCTCCTTGAGGCATTTGAGAACAGGCATGGTAAAGCACACAACTGTGTCCTCATTGTGCCGGTAGATTCACATTTCATCCCGATGTCCTATAACGCTAAATGCGCTTTAAAAACTGATTACCATCTCTACTGAAATGCAGCCACCTCTTTGTTGGACGGTGGCAAGTAGTTAACAGTGCACAGGAACACGAGGCTGCTGATTTTAGGAAGGGAAGGGAAGCCTACCATATCCAAAGGAAACCATGAAGGGCAGATTTAAGTTGGCAGGATGGAATCACCCATTTCAGATTTGGCCAGGACATCCCTGGTCTAGTGAGTGCTATGGGGTCTTTTGCATCTTTTTACACATCACATTTTGGGAAGTGAGGGTGGGAGGGGAATTCTTCTACCCCTAATTAATGGCACATGGTTAAGTTTAATTTATATAAGTTGCTTCTCCAATAAGTATAAGGGAAAGAGTTTTGCCAGCTTCAGAAGCTGGTTTAAGAGGTTTGTCTAGCCCTGAATACTGCCCATTTCCAAGCTTCACTAATCCATCTGTCTCTATATCTATACATTCTCCCCCCAAAAAACTTTGATAGCTAGCAGCTGAAGTTGAGAAAACTCTATGCTAGACATCACACTAAGCTGGAGCAGATCCTGGGCCATGTCTGCTCAGTGCTTGACACAGCCTAGCAAAGGGTACTGCAATTGTGCCACATTTATGCCACGCTGATCCTAATCCAACCGGGTGCAGTTTACAACCTCAGGGCTGCTCTAAATTAAATTTGTTTTCTCCTTTCCCAGATTCTCTGACAGCCAGGGAGCACTGGAGATTAGGAGTGCATACCCCATTCCTGTAGGGGGCTCTGTCCCCTTCCAGTGGTGGCTCAGCCACTTAGAGGTTGACAAACATGTTACACACTCAGCTAACAGAAGGGGGTGTTTAATTCTCAGTCAGTAGTAGCTCATGCATTTAGAACCAGAGATCTGGGGGTCACTCCCCACTGCCAACAATCCATCCAGGGCACAGATGCTCCAACCACACCCCCAGTGTTGTTCTTCAAGTTAAGGTGAGGAAAGCTTGTGTTAGACAAAGAAGTTCTGTTATGCATAACTTTACATCCGCCTAACAGCTCACAAACCTGAGCCTGACCCAGCTCTGATCAGCATTCAGAACCCTGCGTGCCTGTGTGAGCAGTGACACGGGAACTCTCCAGCCATCCCACGCACACACACACACACACACCCTTGCAGAACTGTTACTCCATAATGCCCTCACGACTGGGCCTGGCTTGGAGTTGAGCTTAGGGAGACCAGGTGTCCGGTTTTTGACCAGAACACCCGGTCAAAAAGGGATCCTGGCGGCTCCGCCGTTGACTATCCGGTTGGCGGCACCGCGCAGCGGGGCTGCAGGCTCCCTGCTAGCCTCCACGTTGTGTGGCCCCCGGGAAGCAGCCGGTATGTCTGGCTCCTAGGTGTAGGGGCGACCAGGGGAGTCCGCATGCTGCCCCACCCCCCGCCCGCAGGCACAGCTCCCATTGGCCGGATCATGGCACGGAACAAACTAGCGCGACTCGCGAGCGCTGCTCAGCAGGCGGCTGTTGAGGGGTCATGGCGCGCGCCTCTCCTGCTGCTGCCGGCCCCCTCCGCCTCATGCTCCTCCTGTAGCTGGGCTCGAGCTGCGGCATGTGCTCCTGTGGCGACCCCACGGTCTGTCGCCCCATCGCCAGCACCCAGGAGGTGGAGGTATGTCTCCCCGTCTCCGAGTGCTGGGAATGGGCCTGCTGGAGAGGAGGGGAGGAGAAGGAGATGAACCCAGTGCCCAGCCTGCCCCAGCTACCTTGGGAAGTTGGGGGTGGTCCCGGTCTGGCAGTACCGCCCCAGCACCCAGGCAGCACCACCCCCTGGGCCGGGGACAGGCCTCCTGAGTGCACGGCTACCCCAGCAGCCCCAGACTCTGGGCACGACCTCCCCCCGAGCCCTGCACCCCCATCACTGCATCCCTCCCCATCCCAACCTCCCCTATACCCCCATCCCCCTCACTGCATCCCTCCCTGTCCCAACCCCCCCGGAGGGGTGGGGTCTCGGGAAGGGGCCGGGGTGTTTGGTTTTCTGGAATCAGAAATTTGCAGCCCTAGTTGAGTTGCCTCACCTGCTCTGTGCCGCTGTATGCTTTCTAAAGCATTCTGGCTGATTGGCACTGCCAGAGCAACCCCAAGCAGCGGCAGCATCGAGGGGAAATCAGGACCCTTGTTTTTCTGAAAAACCCCCATGTTCTAAACTATGGAAACAGCAGCTAAGACTAACATATACAACGCTGATACCAAACATCACACACCATTCATTAATGCAAACCCCTGCGCCCCCCCTCAGCGTCCTTCTGCCCACCTCAGCCCCTCAACCTCCCCACTCCCCACCCCACCCATCCCACTGCCCTCCACAGCCCCTGCACCCACCTCAGCCTCTCCCTGCACTCCTACCCATCCCACTGCCCACAAATCTCCCTGCACCTCCTCAGCCTCCTGCCTGCCCCCCACAGCCACTGAACCCCTCTCAGTCTCTCCCTGCCCCCAGCCACCTCACAGCCCCCTGTACCTACTTTAGCCTCCCTCCTGCCCCCCACAGCCCTCTGCGCCGCTCCTTAGCCTCCCTCCTGCCCCAATCCCCTGCACCCCCTCAGCCTCTCACTGCCCCTCTACTCAGCCCACTACCCCCCACAACTCTGCTTAGCCTCTCTCTGTCTGCCTCCTATCCCCACACACTCCCTCCATCTCCCTTTCACAGGGTCTCTGTGCTCCCCACATCCCATGTCCTGTCCAGCCCCCTGAGCCCTAGACTGGCAGCCATCTTCAGTCTTGCTGAAAAACAGTGGGACGTGGCAGCAAACTGTACTAAGGGCGGCCTCCCTTCCCCATGCGGGCAGGCTGTGGGGGATGGCGCCCATTGCGCTGGCTTCAGCCTATTGACAGTACTAGATGGTGGCCATCTTGAATAAGGGAAAAATTTACATGTTGGTGCCTTTCACCATGTTGTCACGAGGCAGCAAAAAACTGCCTGGAGTTGCTGGAGTTGCAATAAAATTGCAAGCATTGGTCATACTGCATCACATTCTCTTTCCCAAGCAGGGCCACTGCTTCCTGGGGAACAGGCCCCAACTCTTCCCAAGCTCGGCACCTTTCCCCCAAACTGAGTGACTTGTCTCTTCTCCTCTCTGGAGCTGTTTTCTCCTTAGCACCCCTCCAACAGTCCCCGAGTTCCTGGGTGCTGCTCCTCCTGCCCTCTCTGCAAAGGCATGGGTTTGCTTTATATAGTCCCCAGCTCCACCCACCCCAGCAACCTCTTGTGAGGACTGGTTCAGGGAGTCAGCTGACTGGTTGATTGTTTTCTCCCCCCATGTGACAGGTCACGTCTCACACACACCTGTGCTTTGTCATCAGCCCAGCTGGCTAGCTGCTGAGAGCTAGTGATGTCACAAAGGCCTGTGTTTTGTCATCAGCCCAGCTAGAAGTGCTGAGCTAGTGATGTCACAGAGATCTGTGCCTTGGCTGGTCTAGTGATGTCAGACAGGCCTGTCCTATGACATCAGTGCAGTGCACTGGAGTTTGGGAGCCAATAACTGCTCAGAGGCCTACTTCTTGATACCAAACAAACTAGCTAGAGATTCTGTCAACATACATTGGGCATGTTCCTCCTACACCACAGTGATGGCTAACAGCTCCAAGATATGTTTGACGGGGGTTCAAAACTGGCAGGCTTTCAGCATCACATGCTCTTAGGATCTGTTAGGCAACAGTCATTTGTGAATTCTGGCAAAAAAAAAAACAAAGAGTATTGGGAGTCACTGGAATTCTCATGGTTTCACGTAATAAGCTAAGAAAGAGAACACTTTATGAGGGTTTAATCATTATTATTTGGCTAACTCTGGCAGTAGGCACCTGGCGTTTATGATCTAAACTGAACAAACCAGGGATTGGAAGGTGCACACCAATACTCGCTTATTCCCCAGTTTCATTGGAGAATTACTTGCATCGGATCCATAATTCAGCATATTGGTCCAAAATTAGTCCAGGTTTTATTGCTGTAATGCATTTTACTTGAAACCCACTTAGAGGCTTCTATTTGTGAGTAGGGTGACCAGATGTCCCGATTTTATAGGGACAGTCCTGATTTTTGGGTCTTTTTCTTATATAAGCTCCTATTACCCCCCAACCCCTGTCCCAATTTTTCACACTTGCTCTCTGGTCAGGATAGGATTTGTGAGGTACATGGCAGCTCACCTGCTAAGGTTGCCAATGGCAGCTCACCTGCTAGAGTTGCCAACTTTCTAATGGCACAAAAGCGAATACCCCTGCCCCGCCCCTGCCCTGAGGTCCCGCCCCTGCTTCACCCCTTCTCCAAGGCCCCACCCCCTCTCGCTCCATCCCCCCTCCCTCCATTGCTTGCTCTCCCCCACCCTCACTAATTTTCACTGGGCTGGGCAGGGGGTTGGGGTGCAGAAGGGGAGTGAGGGCTCTGGCTGGGGGTGCAGGCTCTGGGGTGGGGCCAGCAGGGGCGGCTCTTACAATTCTGCCGCCCCAAGCAGGGGTGGCGGCGCCCCGCCCCCGACGCAGGCAGACGTAGCGGGGACCCGCCACGTCTGCCTGCGTAGGGGCGGGGCCCCGCCACGTCTGCCTGCGTAGGGGCGGGGGCCCCGCCACGTCTGCCTGCGTAGGGGCGGGGCCCCGCCACGTCTGCCTGCGTAGGGGCGGGGGCCCCGCCACGTCTGCCTGCATCGGGGGCGGGGCCCCACCACGTCTGCCTGCGTCGGGGGGCGGGGCCCCGCCCCTGACGCAGGCAGTCCCATTCCGGAGCGGCAAGGGGACAGCGGTGGACTTGCCGCCCCTTTGCTGCCGCGGCAGGTGAGACTGGGGCGGTAGTCCGAGTCCCGCGGCGGCAATTCGGCGGCGGGAAGAGCGGACCTGCCGCCGAATTGCCGCCGCAGGACTTGGACTGCTGCCCCCTTCTCACCTGCCGCCCCAAGCACCAGCTTGGCAAGCTGGTGCCTGGAGCCGGCCCTGGGGGCCAGGGATTAAGGGTTTGGGATGCAGGAGGGGACTCCAGGCTGGGACCAACGGGTTCAGACTGGGGGAAGGGGTGTGGGCTCCCACTTGGAGTGTGGGCTCTGTGGTGGGGCTGAGGATGAGGGGTTTGGATGAAGGAGGGTGTTGTATCCTTGGGGCAGCAGGTTTAGGAAGAAATCATTTGAGAGACAGAGCTGAGAGCGATGGAAGCAGTGCTTTATTTTCACACACTGAACTGACCAAAGCCAGCCAAAACTGGCTTGACTATCCCCTAACAATATAACTCAGTTGCAATAGCAACAACAAGGTGCTATTATCATAACAACCAAAGACACAGCATATTCTTTCCCCCCTTAATAAGAACATCCCTAAATAAAAGAAACACTAAACTAGAGAAGGATGGTGGACTGCCTCCATTCCCGGCTAAACCCCGGGGGTTATTTTACCCCATAACCATGGGTTCACCCTAGCTCAAGATCCAGCCATTGAGGTGGTCTTCTGTCTCTAGGTGGATTGCGGCAAACTCCTGGTGTTGTTGCACCCGAAAGTACCGTGGGCACAGCCCTGACAATGGGCTCAGGGGTCATCGCGCGAACGGGTGAGGAGGTGGTATCAGCTTGTTCCGGGCAAGGGGGTATCTCATCTGCTGGCTGTAATGGAGGAGAACAGTCAGGAACAGGTGATTCTTTATTCGGTGTCTCACCAGAAGAGGTGAAGTCAGACAACTCAACTGAAGATGTCCTGAGGACTGGCATGACCTGGCAACAGCTGATCTACATGATGCCGCCAGGTGAGATTCTCTGCAGTCCGGACTGTGTAGGAAACAGGTCCTGTTTGAGCGATGATCACGGCAGGGACCCATTTAGCTCCAGAAGTATAATTCCGAGCCAAAACTGGCTGTCCCGAGCTAAAGGTTCTGTCTTTTGCTCTGGGTGCACGTCTGATGACTTGATCTTGCTGCTGACGTTGCACAGTTTGTCTGGGTTCAGAAGGTTTCAGCAGATCAAAGCAAGTGCGCAGCTGTCGTCCCATCATTAGAAAGGCCGGGGATGCCTTGGTTGTAGCATGAGGTGTGTTTCTGTAGGACAGTAAGAAGGTGTCCAGATGCTTTTGAATGGAGTGTTGTCCCCTTGCTGATTTCAAAGCTTGTGTCATTGTCTGCACAAATCTTTCAGCTAATCCGTTGGTGGATGGGTGATATGGTGCTGAAGTGATGCCGTGTATCCCATTTGCCTTCATAAAATTTTGAAACTTCTGAGAGAAGAACTGCGGTCCATTGTCACTCACAAGAGTGTCACTACCACCACCAAGAACACGCTTCCTTCAAGGGGGCCAGCGAAGTGAACATGAATACATTGCCACGGGTTTTCAGGTCAGTCCCATGGATGTAGAGGCGTCCACTGGGGTGCATTCCTGACACCCTGACATGACATACAAGCTCTTGCCTTCTCTTCAATAGCACTGTCCAATCCAGGCCAACAAAAATAGCTTCGTGCAATTTCCTTCATGCGCACTATTCCACAGTGACCGGAATGTTGCTATTCTAACATCTGTGATCTCAGTGGTGGTGGGATGATGACACATCTCCCCCACAACAAACAACCAGATTGGATCAATAACTCCGTCCTCCTGGACATGTAGGTAACAAAGTCGGGTGAGACTGGAGAGGTTCGTCGAGATTTTCCATGCATAGAATCATAGAATCATAGAATATCAGGGTTGGAAGGGACCTTAGTAGGTCATCTAGTCCAACCCCCTGCTCAAAGCAGGACCAATCCCCAATTTTTGCCCCAGATCCCCAAATGGCCCCCTCAAGGATTGAACTCACAACCCTGGGTTTAGCAGGCCAATGCTCAAACCACTGAGCTATCCCTCCCCCCAAACAAGCTATGCCCAAGGTCCATAACTTGGGACAATACTGGGTCAACACGAGTTGCCTTCTTTATCTGAGTAGCAGTGATGGGTGTATTCTCTACGTGTTAAAAGTAGAAAATTTCCTTTTGGGCAGTATCTTGATGTTTGACTGGCAAAGGCAACCTTGAGAGACCATCTGCATTGCCATGCAGAGTGGATTTCTGATATTTGATTTCATATGTGTGCGCTGAAAGTAACAATGCCCAAAGTTGCATATGACTAGCAGCTAATGGGGGAATGCCTGTGTGGGGTCCAAAAATTGACGTCAGAGGTCAATGGTCTGTAAGAAGAGTAAACTTCCGCCCAAACAGCTACTGATGAAACTTCCGAATTCCAAAAATGATCCCCAATGCCTCACATTCGATTTGGGCATAGCTTGTTTCTGCTTTGCTTAGAGTGCGTGAAGCAAAAGCAATAGGTCTCTCTTCTCCCAAAGGCATAATGTGTGACACGACTGCTCCCATTCCATAAGGGGAGGCATCGCAGGCCAATTGTAGGGATAAGGATGGATCAAAGTGTGTTACAACTTCAGAATTTAGCAATGCATCCTTAGCCTTGTTAAATGCATCATTACAGGCTTCAGTCCACTTCCAGGTCTTGTTCTGCCCGAGGAGTTCATGAAGTGGGTTTAGCAGTGTGGCTAACTGTGAGATGAACTTTCCATAATAGTTCAACCGTCCTAGACACGAGCGTAACTGGCTAACATTTCAAGGCGGGGGAGCCTCCACAATAGCCTTAACTTTTTCAGGGGCCTGATGAAGACCCACAGCATCAATGATGTGTCCCAAATATTCAACAGAGGGCTGGAAGAATTCAGACTTGTTTTTGCGGACTCGTAGGCCATACTCTTCCAGTCTTTGTAGAGTAGCCTCTAAATTCTTTAAGTGATCCTCTTCATTCCTTCCAGTGACCAGGATGTCATCCAGATAACACTGAACCCCTGGCAAGCCACACAAGATCTGGTCCATAGCCCTCTGTAACAGGGTGGGAGCAGACGTTATTCCGAAGGGTAGGCAACAGTATCGATAAAGCCCCTTATGAGTCACAATAGTCAACAGCTCTTGGGACTTTTCATCGATGTACATCTGTAAATACGCTTGACGCAGAACAATCTTACTGAACTTTTGTCCCCCAGCCAGGCCCGCGAAGAGGTCATCGATGCGGGGAAACAGGTATTGCTCTGCACACAGCACCAAGTTGACAGTGACTTTAAAATCACCACAAATCTGGAGGGAGCCATCTTTCTTCACTATTGGAATGATAGGAGTGGCCCAGGGGCTATGGGTAACTGGTATTAGGACTCCATTGGTGACCAGGCGCTCCAGGTCTGCTTCAACTTTCAGCCTGATGGCATATGGCACAGTTCGGGCTTTCAGACATTTTGGTTGACTGTCACGTTTAATGTTCAATGTCACCGTGATTCCCTTCAAACTTCCCAGATCCTCTCCAAAAACAGCAGCATGTTTCCTTAGTATAGTGGCCAGACTGATTCCTCCTTTAGTCATTCGGTGCAATTCTGCCCAGTTCAGTTGAATCTTCCCAAGCCAAGACCGACCCATTAAGGCTGGGTAATTACCTCTCACCACAAACAGTGGCAATTTAGCAGCCTGTCCATTGAGCTCCACCTTAACATCAATAGTGACCAACATGGGCACAGCTTCTCCCGTGTACGTCTTCAGAACAGTTTTTGTTGCCTTTAGCGGAAGATGCTGTAGCTTTTCTTTATATACAGTCTCGGAGACCAGCGAGACGGCTGCATCAGTGTCCAGTTCCATGCGTATAGGTTTGCCATCCAACAACGGGGTTACCCATTATCCATGTGAGCCCACTGTCAAAGACAAAACATGCAGTGGCATTTCTTCTTGCGATGAAGTGTCACCTTGGTCATCCTGGGTCTGCTCTAGGGTATGCAGGTTTCCCTTTTTGGTCGGTTAGACCACAGGCCTCTTTTTCTTTTGTTTACAGGCACACTCAATGTGTCCCTTTTTGCCACAGTGTCAACACACCAGGTCCTTACACCAGCATTCTGATGCCTGGTGACCTGGCTTACCACAGCAGTAACATTCCTGACTGCACAGTTTTGTGAGTAGGTTCTTGCGACACCTTACGCACCCTAGGGGATGCACTGATGTATTGCGCCTCCTTTGTAGCCAGTTCCATGGTGACTGCAATATCAACAGCCATCTGTAAGGTAAGCTGAGCCTCTGTCAATAGGCGCTTCCATATAGCTTCACTGTATAGGCCACACACTAACCTGTCACGCAGGGTGTCATTTAACATCTCCTTAAATTCACAGTGTTCTGTTAGCCTTTTAAAAATTGCTACAAATTGTACAACTGTTTCATCTTTTTTTTTTGGTCTCTTTTGTGGAACCTGTATCTTTCAGCAATTACCAGTGGTTTGGGGGGAAAATGGGACCCCAGGATTTCCACAATGTCACTGTAAGATTTGGTCTCAGGCTTAACAGGGTGTAGTAAGCTGTGTAGCAGGGAGTAGGTCTTAGCCCCCACAACACTTAACAATATTGGCACCTTCTTCTCTTCTGTAATGTCATTTGCAATCACAAAAAGCTCAAAACGCTCAGTATACACATGCCATTGCACTATATTCTCCTCAAAAGGTTCCAGTGGCCCTGTAAGTGTAGCCATGGTTTTAGTTTCAGGTTTCACAGTCAGTGCCAACAAGCCAGTTCTCACCCCCTTCCAACAGCTCAAAGATTTTGGTAGGGTTTTTTTCTTTTCTCTTTTTACCTTGACTTCTACTTCCTTCTGTTGCTGGGGCAGCACAGGGATCCCATCCTCGTCACCACTTTGTCGTATCCTTGGGGCAGCAGGTTTAGGAAGAAATCATTTGAGACACAGAGAGCTGAGAGCCATGGAAGCAGTGCTTTTTTTTCACACACTGAACTGACCAAAACCAGGCAAAACTGGCTAGACTATCCCCTAACAATCTAACTCAGTTGCCATAGCAACAACAAGGTGCTATTACCATGACAACCAAATACACAACAGAGGGGGCTCCAGGCTGGGTCAGATGGTTGGGATGCAGGGGGGTGAGGGCTCTGTGGTGGGGCCAGGGATGAGGGGTTTAGGGTGCAGGAGGGGGCTGGGGAAGAGGGTTGGGGTGCGGGAGGGAGTGCAGACTCCAACTGGGGGTGTGGGCTTTGGGGTGGGGCCGGGGATGAGGGGTTTGGGGTGAAGGAGGGGGCTCTAGGCTGGGGCAGGGGGTTGGGGTGCAGGGGGGTGAGAGCTCTGGCTTCGGGTGTGGGATCTGCAGTGGGGCTGGGGATAAGGGTTTTGGGGTTCAGGAGTGGGCTCCGTGCTGGGGCAGGAGGTTGGGGTGGGGGGTGAGAACTCCAGCTGGGGGTGAAGGCTCTGGGGTGGGGCCAAGGATAAGGGGTTTGGGGTGCAGGAGGGGGCTCAGGGATGGGGCAGGGGGTTGGGGTGCAGGAGGGTGAGAACTCCAGCTGGGGGGTGAAGGCTCTGGGGTGGTACCAGGGATGAGGGGTTTGGGGTGCAGGAGGGGGCTCAGGGATGGGACAGGGGGTTGGGGTGTGGAGGATGTGGGGTATAAGTTCCAGGAGGGAGTCTGGATGCAGGAGGAGGTTAGAATCATAGAATCTCAGGGTTAGAAGGGACCTTAGGAGGTCATCTAGTCCAACCCCCTGCTCAAAGCAGGACCAATCCCCAATTTTTGCCCCAGATCCCTAAATGGCCCCCTCAAGGATTGAACTCACAATCCTGGGTTTAGCAGGCCAATGCTCAAACCACTGAGCTATCCCTCCCCCCGTTCTGGGTGCAAGGTCCTGACAGCACTTACCATGGCTGCTAGGAAGCAACTGCCAGGTGCTCTCACGCTGGCAGGCAGGGGCGGCTCTAACAATTTTGCCGCCCCAAGCAGGGGCAGCGGCCCCGCCCCCGACCAGGCAGTCCCAGTCTGCAGTGACAAGGGGAGAGTGGCGGACCTGCCCCCCCCCCCATTGCCGCCACGGCAGGCGAGAATGGGGCGGCAGTCCGAGTCCCGCGGCGGCAATTCGGCGGCGGGAAGAGCGGACCTGCCACCGAATTCCCGCCGCGGGACTCAGACTGCCGCCCCATTCTCGCCTGCTGCCGCAAGCACCAGCTTGGAAAGCTGGTTCCTGGAGCCAGCCCTGCTGGCAGGTGCTGCCCCAGCAGCTCCCATTGGTCACGGTTCCTGGCCAATAGGAGCTGCGGAGCCGGCCCTCAGGGTGGGGGCAGCATGTGGTGCCTCTCTGGCTGCCCATGCACCTAAGGGCTGCAAGGACCTGGTGCTGCTTCCAGGAGCCACGTGGAGTTAGGGTAGGCAAGGAGCCTTCCTTAGCCCCAGGCCCCCACTGCACCGCTGACCAGAGCCACCAGGGTCCAACAGGATGCCTAGCAACCCTATCACCTGCTCACGGGAGTAGTTCAGCATGAGCTTGTTATATCTGTGCTCTCTCTGTGGCCTACATGAGCTCCCCACATTCTTCAGACTGTAACACAAAGTCTTGGCTAAAATTGGAGCTGGTTGAAAAATGGTAAGTACATTTTGCTTAAAATTTTGAAATTTTCCAATTTTTCACCAAAATATGATTTTTTAAAAAAAAACTCCCCTTTTTCGTCCTCTTTTACTACTCCCCCTGTCCTTTTTCTCCATTTTTCCACTAGAAAACTCGGAGGGGGGAGTAAAAACTGGAAAAAAATACCCCAACAAATGGAGGGGAGTCATATTTTCATTAAAAAATTAGAACATTTCAAAAAGAAAATTAGTCATGAAAAAAAAAGTTTCAAATGAAAGATTTCAGCTCATTCTAGTTTTAATCTATAAAGGCCTGTACAGTCTGGGATTTGATTGCCTCAGGGACCATCTATCCCCCCACACTGTCATGACAGCAGACGTCCATTTGCTTAGAAAGGCCTACCTAGCCTTAGTTCTTTCAGGTTGGGATATTCAAAGGAAACTAGGGGAGTTACCATAGCAGCTAGGAGCCCCAGTCACAGACCCGGTTGTGTTAGGTGCGCTACAAACACAGACAGTCGCTGCTCAAAGGAGTTTACAATCTAAGTATAAAACAAGAGACAACAGATGGATACAGACCACCAGGAGAGTGCAAAGAAACAATGGGATGATATTGGTCAGTGTAATAGGCAGCAGTCTTAGCACACCAGCAGCTGAACCTCTTCCCTGAGTATGTGGGAAGTATCAAGGTTTTTGTAAGCATCATGGCAAAGAAGAGTTTGAAAGAGGGATTTGAAGGAGGAAAATGAGGTAGTTTTGTGGATGTTTAGGTGGAGCTCTTCCTAAGCATGAGGGGCAGCATGGGAGAAAACTAGGAGCCCAATTAATCTTGCCTCCTATTAGTCCAGTCCTGTGCTGATTTCTTTTGCTCTTCCTGGGTTTCCATCACTTTGCAGTGGTGTACCTGTGTTGGTCCCAGCCTATTAAAGGGACAAGGTGTGGGAGGTAATATCTTTTATTGGACCAACTTCTGTTGGTGAAAAAAAAAAGAACAGAGCTGTTCTGCAGAGCTTCTTTTTCAAGCAGTGTATCTCAAGAGCTTGTCTCTTTCACCAGCATCATTTTTGTCCACATTTGAGCACCAGGGTGACCCTATAAATTATTATATCTGACCCATAATCTACTTTTCTTCTATTTGTTGCATCATGGAAACTCTCATTGCCTTAAAATGACTTCCAAGCACATTTCTGTCTATGATACAATATTCTAAATATAGCCGTGTTCATTTTCCCAAGCCAAAATCAGTTTGTGTCAAAGGTTTGTCTTTAGCCTCTTGACATGTACAACACAGTGCGGAAAGTACCAGACGGAATCAGTGACTGATCTTTATTGATGACAAAGCTGCTCTTTCTGCCACCTTCAGATGACTCTGTTGATACTGCAGCTTTGGAATGAACTATGGTCTTAGGTTTGGTCTTATAAGAAAATGGAGAGCAATATTTGCAAAGAGAAGGAAAGTTCACAGGAGCTGAAAATGATTAAATCTGCCCACTGTGGAACCAGTTGAGTGCATGGGCTGAGAAATTTGGGACAGGTGAAAGGAAATAAGTCTTTCCTGAGTATGTGGGAAGTTCATACCTACAGGAGGTCAGAGGGTGAAATCCTTGTGGATGCTTTTTTAAAAGGGTCACATAATTTTATGATCTATAAAAACTAGAGCTGAGCTTGAGCTATAAAGCTCAGATCCAAACTAGATTATTTCAGGACTGTGTCCTTGCTTTAGCTTATCATAGAGATCAGTCTCAGTTGGGAAGTTCCAATAATGGCATAGACCGGTGGTTCTCAACTGTGGTCCACCGCTTCTTCAGGGAAAGCCCCTGGCGGCGCGCTGGGCCGGTTTGTTGACCTGCCACGTCCACGGGTTCAGCCAGTCACGGCTCCCACTGGCCGCGGTTGGCCGCTCCAGACCAATGGGGGCTGCGGGACACAGCGCAGGCTGGGGGATGTGCTGTCTGCCACGTCCTGCAGCCCCCATTGGCCTGTAGCGGTGAACCGTGGCCATTGGGAGCCGTGACTGGCCTAATCTGCGGACGCGGCAGGTCAACAAACCAGCCCGGCACGCCAGGGGCTTTCCCTGAAGAAGCGGTGGACCACAGCTGAGAACTACTGGCATAGACAGTTCCAATAATGGCATAGAGAGTACACTTCTAAAGTTTGCAGACGATACCAAGCTGGGAGGGGTTGAAAGTGCTTTGGAGGATAGGATTAAAATTCAAAATGATCTGGACAAACTGGAGAAATGGTCTGAAGCAAATAGGATGAAATTTAATAAGGACAAATGCAAAGTACTCCACTTAGGAAGTAACAATCAGTTGCACATGTGCCAAATGGGGAGTGACTGCCTAGGAAGGAGTACTGCAGAAAGGGATCTGGGTGCTATAGTGGATCACAAGCTGAATATGAGTCAACAATGTAACACTGTTGCAAAAAAAGCAAACATTCTGGGATATATTAGCAGGAGTGTTGTAAGCAAGACATGAGAAATAATTCTTCTGCTCTACTCTGTACTGACTAGGCCTCAACTGGAGTATTGTGACCAGTTCTGGGAACCACATTTCAGCAAAGATGTGGACAAATTGGAGAAAGTCCAGAGAAGAGCAACAAAAATTATTAAAGGACTAGAAAACATGACCTATGAGGGAAGATTTCAAAAATTGGGTTTGTTTAATCTGGAGAAGAGAAGACTGAGAAGGGACATAACAGTTTTTGAGTACGTAAAATGTTGTTAATGGAGGAGGGTGAAAATTTGTTCTCCTGAACCTCTAAGGACAGGACAAGGAGCAATGGGCTTAAATTGCAGCAACCGCAGTTTAGGTTGAACATTAGGAAAAACTTCCTGTCAGGGTGGTTAAGCACTGGATCAAATTACTGAGGGATGTTGTGGAATCTCCATCATTGGAGGTTTTTAAGAACAGGTCAGACAAACACCTGTCAAGGATGGTCTAGTTCAGTGGTTCTCAGACTGTGGGTCAGGACCCCAAAGTGGGTCGCGACTCCATTTTAATGGAGACACCAGGGCTGACTTAGACTTGCTGGGATCTGGGGTGGAAGCTGAAGACTGAGCCCCATTGCCTGGGGCCCAAACTGAAGCCCTAGGGTGGGGGTGCTTGGGCAGAATCAGGCTTTGGTCCCCCACCCCCTCCTGGGGTCATGTAGTAATTTTCGTTGTCAGAAGGGGGTCATGGTGCAATGAAGTTTGAGAACCCCATGTCTAGTTATTACTTACTCCTGCTTTGAGTACAGGGGACTGAACTAGATGACCTCTTGAGGTCCCTGACAGTCCTATACTTCTATGACTCTGGATCAGGGTGCTCAGAAACAGGGCTTTGGTTCAGGCCTTTCTCTAATAAAAGTATTAGTAAGGTACATATGTTAAGAAAAGAGGAAGTCAAATTTTGTGCTTCAAGGCACATGTGTTCTGTTGGGGTCAGGAAGGTTTTCCCCATGTAAGTGGCTATGAATATAATGGGTCATTTCACCTTCCTCTTGAGCATCAGGTATTGGCCACTGCTGGGGTCAGGGCAATGGAATTGATGGACCAATTGGCTGATCCCGTCTGGAAAATCTTCTGTCCCCATGTCATGGCTGTTGAGTTGTACAAGCTGAGGAATTTTTCATCACCTCTCATGCAGAATTTTTATTGCATGCCCTGTGTGAAATTAGTTCTGCCTACATGCCGTTACACTCTAGTGAAGAGGTGGGCAAACTATGGCCCATGGGCCACATCTGGCCCCTGGGACAATCCTGCCCGGCCCTTGAGCTCCCGGCCGGGGAGGCTAGCCCCCGGCCCCTTCCCTGCTGTCTCCACCTCCCCCTCAGTGCCGCCAGCGCTCTGGGTGGCAGGGCTGCAAGTTCCTGCCGGGCAGTGCGGCTGACTCTGTCCGGGTGGCGCAGCTGCCAGTCCTGCTGCTCTGAGCGGCATGGTAAGAGGGGCGGGGAGCTGGGGGGTTGATAAGGGGCAGGTGGTCCCGGGGGGGGGGCAGTCAGCAGACAGGGATCAGGGGGCCGTTGGATGGGGCGGAGGTTTGAGGGGGCGGTCAGGGGGACGGGGGTGGGGTTGGATAGGTGTGGGAGTCCTGGGGGGCCTGTGAGGGGGTGGGGTGTGGATAGGGGTCAGGGCAGTCAGGGGACAAGGAGCAGGGGGGTTGGATGGGTCGGAGGTTCTGAGGGGGGAAGTCAGGGGGCGGGAAGTGGGAGGGGACAGATAGGGGGCAGGTGCCAGGCTGTTTGGGGAGGCACAGCCTTCCCTACCCGGCCCTCCATACAGTTTCAGAACTCTGATATGGCCCTCAGGCCAAAAAGTTTGCCTACCCCTGCTCTAATGTCAAGGGGGGGACAACAATTTGAAATGAAAGAATGAACCAGACTGAGATGACAGCAGAGTTGCCAAGTCTTGAGCTTTAGCATAAGTCTCATGATATTTGGTATGTTTCTTAAAGTCCCAGCACCTGGAGTCATGTGAATATGTGAGACTCTCAGCTTCCACTTTTTTAAAGGAACTTTCTAGCCTTGATGGTTGCCCAGAAAAGCTTTAAACATAACCCAAAAGCACCCTAAAGGTTAACAGACGGCAAATAGAATCGCAGGGTTGGAAGGGACCTTAGGAGGTCATCTAGTCCAACTCCTTCTCAAAGCAGGACCAATTCCCAATTTTTGCCCCAGATCTCTAAATGGCCCCCTCAAGGATTGCACTCACAACCCTGGGTTTAGCAGGCCAATGCTCAAACCACTGAGCTATCCCTCCCCCCAAGTGAAGAGGTGGGCAAACTATGGCCCACAGGCCACATCTGTCCCCTGGGACCATCCTGAAGAACCCCAAATGCTTTTAAGCCTGTCTTACAATTTTTTGGTTCCTGACTCATGATTTTTGAACACATAGAGTTGGCAATGCAGGACAAAGGCATTCGGAACCAGGTAGGACCAGGCCCCAAATGGGTACAGGAAACAATGAATAAATAATCAGTTTAACAGTGGATAGACAGAGATCATGTGGGTTTAGGATGCTACACAGCACTTTTTCTGCTTGGGTTCAGTTTGAAAATGCTTGGCCACTCTTAGAGCACAGGTCACACAACCGCCCATCTGTGTCTTGTTCTGGTCAGAGAAGAACAGGGAGAATCTGTAAAGTTCTTTGCATGGCATGTTGAAGTGGAGCTAAGCCAGGTAATGCTGCATCAATGTCACGCTACATTACCTAGTGTCCTCCCCCATCACAGAGGCAGGAAGTGACGGAGCACAATGAGCGTAACTTGATGTGACAATGCAACACCTCAGATATTTTTGAAAGCACTGCTCATTTTTTGGTACTTTGTTGTGTTTTAAATGGTGAAGAGATGGGACCTCTCCAGACACCAGGAAACTTTGAGTTCCACCGGTTGTCATTTAGCGCTTTTGCTGCCCTCGCCCGTACTGATCACCTATCCCCATATGAGCACGTCTGCATTATGCACCATGTAGTAAAGGATTTTAAAAAGCCGCCCCACTGTATGTAAACATGCAACACCATTAATTGTTTCTGTGATGGAAAGGTGGATGCTTGAAGCATACAGGCTAATGTACAAATGGACAGGAAAAGAGATCCGTGCTGACACATTCTCAGGGACATGGGTTATTGTACTTTTTTTAACTGATTCCTGTCACAATGGATCCATTTTGCAACCCTGCTCTGTGGCTCGTGGGCATACCCTCCTGCAGCAGGATCACAGAAAGAAAGAAAGAAAGAAAGAAAGAAAGAAAACCCAACACTCAATCCCAGGAGGGAAAACATGTTAATCTTTCATGTTCCATGGCATTCAGATCACAGGTATTTTGTTCTTAATAATCTTTTTTTTTTGCTTGTTCGTAATCAGCCTTGGCTAACATTGTGTTTTCTTTTTCAAGTGAAGGTAATGCAGGCAAAAGGGGCCATATTGCCAAACCTGGAGACTGACATGCTCTGGCGATTGACAAAGCAGTTCAATTTTCCCGTAGAGTGGCCCTCAATCCTGATCTGAAGGGACCACATCTAAGGACGAGAGGTTAAGTTTACCTGCCTCATTCTCTCTCCAGACATGGCTATGGGAGCAAGCATAGATTGGGACAAGGAGCCTAGGAGTGAAGGAGACTGGGACTGGATGCTGGTGGCTGATAGATTGCGTGGGGGAGGCTAGGCAAGGAGATTGCAACCCAGGAATTAGGAGGACTAGAGACAGTGGAGGGGGACAAGGAGTCAGATGGCTTTTTCCATCAACAAATAGCCGTGAACCCCCCTGGCAAAGTGTGTGTGTCATGCCCCTCTAGTGCTGGTCCACAATAGATGATAACCTACTATTGCTATCAGTTACAATGTTAGCTCAACTGGCGAAGGTCAATGTGGTGGATCTAAAGGTTCCCAGCCCTGCTGATGATCCATGTGGATGTTGATATGATTTCACATGATGGAATTTCTGTTTGCTTTTTATAAAAACCTAAGAAGTTGCATGCACAAAATTACACTAAAAAAAACATTACTAAAGGTTCCAAAGTCAAGCACTCTAAAGTTAGGACATACCATTATTAAGGTTGTCTGGGCAAACTTAATCTGGCCTCTTGTGCATATGCATTATGAGATAGTTTTAATTACGTGATCATGTACTATTTTTTTCCCACAGGTCCCCCTGCCTCAGTCAGTAGAATTCTTTAAACATAGTTTTGTGTGTGTAATTACTATTATTATTATTACAGAGATCAGGGGCCCATTGCACTATGTGCTGCATATACACCTAGAATGAGACAGTCCTTGGCCTGACGAGCTTACAGACTAAACAGACAAGACAGGCAATGGATGGGAGGGGAAACAGAAGCCCCAAGAGGTTAAATGACTTGCCCAAGGTCACATAATGGGTCAGTGGCAGTGCTGGGAGTACCATGACGATCTTTTGAGACCTAATCCAGTGCCGTATCTACAGGAGCATTCTCCCTTGGTATGAAGGTACTATGATTTTTCCCAATCTCTAAATGCCATTTGTTAAAAGGTATCAGAGAATTCTTAGCTAAAGAGCAACCTCTTCTAAACAATCAGGTTTTGTATCATTGTGCCAGCCACTCCTGCCCTTTGGGGTAAGAGTGTTCTGGAGCAGGAAGGGAGCATGCCGGGGTGGGAAAGGACAATGTGCTTTGGTGATCATAAGCAGCAAAGGGAGCCATTATCCACCTGCACAATTTAGAGCAGCCTCCAGGACTGGGGAGGGGGGTGAAAGGTGACTAAAAGCTTCCTCTGCCCCTTTCCACCAGGAGTCACCACCCCTGCTCTGGCTCACCTGGGCGTCTCACCCTACACCATTACTAATACATTAGCAGCAGCAGCTTTAGCCTCATCTCGGTCCTGCCTTTGGTGACCCAGCTGGCTGCCTTTCTGAGAGCAGGATTGAATCCTGACTGACGCTGGCCTGGCTGCTGCCTGAGAAAGCAGCAGACGGAACATCCTGTGCTCAGCCCTTTGGTCACAGAACATTCCTTCCTCCAACAGCCTCCTGCCCTGGCTGCTCTGCAGGGCTGTATGTCGTTGGGGTTTCCCTGTTCCCTCGTTAAATCCCAGGGTGACAGTGTGTATTTACAGGAGACGCAGCATAACCGTTAAGGAGTGTATTTTTTTTTGTTAAAGGCAGCGTTCTCTATCAGTTTGGATAAACATGGCAGGCCCTGAGTTTCGCAAGCAAACTGAAAGTAGCACAAAAGGCTAAACTGTTTGAATCACTCTCTCAGCCTGCAGCACTTCCATTAGCTGTGATTAGGGTTGGCACGTCTCTGAGTGCCCCTGCAGCGATAGGCTTGGCCTGCATATCGTGCGTTTTAGGGCCAGGCATCAAAGGGAGGTCCTGACGCTCTTGTGCAATTGGAGATCCCATTGCTTCAGGGACCAGCCAATAGGTTCAACCCCCCAATTCACTGGTGGGATGAAAGTTAATGCTACATTTAAACAGTTGAGACCCAGAGGGGTGAATACCTACATACTGGGTCATATCAGTCCACTCGGGATCTGGCTCATTGAATCCAATGGGGCGACGTTGATTTACAGCGGCTGGTGTAAATTAGCAGCACCCCAGTGGAGTTAATAAGCCAGATTCCCAGCTGGTGTAAATCAGTGCAGCAATACTAAAGTTGAGGATCTGACCATTGGAGTTCAGGTTCAGGGTGGAGATGCTTCCTCGGGGTCCAGCTGCTTGTCAGTCACAACCTCCTGAGTTTGCGAAACTGGACTGGAAATTTCATAAGAACATGCTCTCTTGCCGGATTTCTGGCACTCTGATTCTATTTTTATCTCAGGTTCTTGTCTGGCGCCCCGTCACCACAGCATCTGAGCACCGCACAGCCCTTAATATATTTATCCACAGAGCCCCTCTTTGAGGCAGAGCAGTGCTATTATCCCCATTGTACAGATGGGAAACTGAGCCATGGTCAGACCAAGTCATTGATCCAAGGTCACACAGGAAGTCTATGGCAGAGCCGGGAATTTAATCTGGGTCTCCCAAGCTCCCAAGGAACAGCCTCTTCATAGTATTTCAGTAGTTTCCGGTTGAATCTATCGGCGCAGAGTCCTCAGGAAAAACAAATTGGCCCAACAGTTCCAGACCTCATGCGTTCATTTCTAAACATGAGCCAAGGTTCTACTGGGAGCCAAGGTCCCAGATTCCAATGACCAGAAGTGAAGCTAGACACATTCAGACTGGAAATCGGGGGTACATTTTTTACAGTGAGGGTAATTGAACCAACTTACCAAGGGTCATGGTGGAGTCTACATCACTGTTGATTTAAAAATCAATATTGGAGCTTTTCGAAAAGATCTGCTCTAGCGCAAACAGAATTATTTCGGGGAGATTCTCTGGCGTGTGTTGAGCAGGAGGTGACTGGATGATCACACTGGTCCCTTCAGGCCTTGGGAGCTATGAATCTATGATTAGACATGGCCAAAACTCTGTTGCTGAAAAAAAATGGAAAGCAAAAAAATGTTCAGAAGACATTTTCAAGACTGAAACTCAAAAAATATATACATTACCAAATGCTAATTTATTTTTTTTACTGAAAACTGTTTTTTGTTTCAGCTTTCCATCAAAAAAAATATTTTCATTGGAAATTCCAACAAAAATGACAACATTGATTTTTTTCCCCAAAAAACATTGCCTGAGAGAAAATTATTGGTATTTTTTAATTATCTCCAGCTATTATTAGAAATGATCTTTGTCTATGTCTATGAAAAGGATTTGCCTTCCCCCCAAACAGCTTATGGAGTGGTGGAGAATTTAGATTTGTGACAAAAACCCCATGGAAATGCTTCTGCATTTTTCTAGCAGCTCTGGTTATTCTATTAGCTAAATCCCCACCCTTATAGCTAACGCACACTCGTGTGTGGCATGAACTACATTCATACTAGCTTATGGAAAATGCCTGCACCACTGCCCATAAAGGACATAGGCAGAATATGAATCACTGGTGAAGCAGATCCCAAGGCCAGATAGGACCAGTGTGATCATTTAGTCTGAGCTCCTGTGTAATACAGGCCGTAGAACTTCCCCAAAATAATTCCCATTTGAAGTAGTGCTTTGATCAAAGCAGAGGCCGGCTAGAAGTCAGTCACCACTCCATGACACTGGGGGGTGGGGGGATGGCCAGAGCCTCTATGCATCCATCGGAACATGGCAACAGGTTGATGCACTTTCTTCATTTTGGAAGCAGTGTGAAAGGGCTGCAGCTCCTTCTCCCTGGGCTAGTCTCGCATCTGCCGCATGGCTCGGAGACTCATCACTCAGCCAGCACTTGTCTCAAAGGTAAAGCCAGAATCTGGCCCTGTCGTGTGTCTTTGTTATGTCACCCTGTAGCTCGGTATGTTGACAGTTCAAATGGATGCCACCAGCAGCTGCATCCCGCTCGTGCTGAGCCGCTTTCATACTCTTAATACAATGGGGTTCCGAAGACATTGGAGAACAACGTTCTATTTTAGTATATCAAGTCGAATGTCTATTGGCTGGAAACTGTCGCCAGACATGACCATATGTTACCCAGTGGTATTACCAGTAAATCCTCATTGAGTGCAAATTATGAAGATTAAAGTCACCTCAGATTTAGCTGCAGTATGTTGAGGCAAATGTATTTTACCCAGCCCCATTCAAAATGATGGGAATTGTCACCACTGAAATGAATGGGCTGTCGTTACTTTGCATTTAATAGGCTTTTTCCAAATGTTCTGTGTTTCCAATTGAGACGCCGTAGTTGCAAACTGTGGGCTGGAAATACAACCTGTTTCAGACAGTGGGCTGGAAAATACTAAGGACAGAGAATTATAAGTAATCACCAGGGCAAAAATACCAAATTATCTGCTGATCTAGCCTAATTCAAAATGTTCCAGGTATTATTTTGCCACAAGTGACAATAATAGGTTGGATTATTGCTTTCTAATTGTGATTCTTCACCAAATGGCTCTGCATTTAAATGATTTGAGGTTGATAAGTCTGGACCAGTTTAAAATGGGCAGTGGTGTATTGAAAGCAGTTAACTATCAGAGGGAGACCTATGAGTCTAACAACTTGGAATAAACGTCTCCTTGACTGTACTTCATTACTGTTTCATAAGAGGTTTGAAAAGTGGCATGATGCTGAACTTCATCTATTCGTGCACTCTGGCTGATGCACTCCAGTTTAATGAGATTAGAGGTTTAATGCAGATAAAAGACTTATCTAGTTGGTACTCCCAGATTTAACACTGGGCTTTCAGTGCTGATTCACAGACAGAGAGGGTCAGTGGAGAGCTAAACGTGTCTAGATCTACAAGGGTCTCTGATTTTTTATCAAGGTGCTATTTATTTTCCTCCCCCTAATGATTCAAAATGATTGTGGGACCTCTCTTGTTGTTATCAGCTCTGGTTTTCTGCAACGTACGTACTGAGGAAATCTTTCAGCCAAATTTGGTGCTGGACATGGCCAAGGTCCTTCTGGATAATTACTGCTTCCCTGAAAACCTGGTGGGGATGCAAGATGCTATCGAACAGGCCATCAAGAGTGGGGAGATCCTGGACATCTCAGATCCCAAATTGTTGGCCAACGTCTTGACGGCTGGTGTGCAAGGTGCCTTGAACGACCCAAGACTGGTGATCTCCTATGAGCCGTTGGCTCCCGCGGCTCCAAAGCAAGAAGATGAGGCTTCCTTCACTCGGGAGCAGCTCCTGGATCTTATCCAGCATGTGGTCAAGTATGAGCAGCTGGGGGGAAATGTGGGCTATCTGAGGATCGATCATATCATCGGCCAAGACGTTGTGCAGAAGATTGGGGCTTTCCTGGTAGACAAGGTGTGGAAGACGTTGATGGGGACCTCTGCCCTGGTGCTAGACCTGCGCTACACCACTGGGGGGCAGGTCTCCGGCATCCCTTTCATTATCTCCTACCTGTACGAAGCTGGCAAGGTGCTGCATGTGGACACGGTGTACAACCGGCCCTCCAACACCACCACGGAGATATGGACCCTGCCCCAGGTTCTGGGTGAGAGGTATGGCAAGGACAAAGATGTTGTTGTGCTGATCAGCCGGCACACCACCGGGGTAGCTGAAGATGTGGCTTACATCCTCAAGAACATGCACAGAGCCATCATCGTGGGGGAGAGGACAGCTGGGGGATCACTGGACGTCCAGAAGCTGCGGATCGGTGCCTCCCATTTCTACGTGACAGTGCCTGTATCGCGGTCTGTGAGCCCTCTGAGTGGGGGTGGGCAGAGCTGGGAGGTCACTGGGGTGCCGCCGTGTGTAGCCAGCCAGATGGAGCAGGCCCTGGAGAAGGCTCTGGCCATCCTGTCAGTACGCAGAGCAGTGCCTGGCATGATCAGCCGCCTCATGGGCATACTGCAGGACTATTACACCCTGGCAGAGCGGGTGCCCGCACTGCTGCAACACCTCTCTGCCTTCGACTACTCCTCCGTCCAGTCTGCCGAGGACCTGGCCACCAAGCTCAATGCTGAACTGCAGGCTGCGTCCGAGGACCCACGCCTCCTGCTCCGGGTCACCGCGCCAGGCGAGGCTGCTACCTCACACGTGGAGGAGGAGATCCCAGTGGCGGTTGACCTGCCTGACAATGAGGAGTTGCAGCGGGCCCTGGTGGACACCGTGTTCCAGGTGTCGGTGCTGCCAGGCAATGTGGGCTACATGCGCTTTGATGAGTTCGCTGACCCCTCCGTGCTGGCTAAGCTGGGCCCCTACATCGTGCAGAAGGTGTGGGAGCCCCTCCAGACTACCGAGAACCTGATTGTGGACCTGCGCTACAACCCTGGGGGCCCATCCTCAGGCGCCGTGCCCCTGCTGCTCTCCTATTTCCAGGACCCCACCACCGGCCCTGTCCACCTCTTCACTACCTATGACAGGCGCACCAACCGCACACAGGAGCACAACAGCCAGGCTGGGCTACTGAGCCAGCCCTACGGGACCCAGCGTGGCATCTACCTGCTCACCAGCCACCGCACGGCCACCGCCGCTGAGGAATTCGCCTACCTCATGCAGTCCCTGGGCCGGGCCACTCTGATCGGCGAGATCACAGCGGGCAGCCTCTCACACACCCGCACCTTTCCTCTGCTGCAGCCAGAGGAGGACATCATCCAGGGCCTCACCATCACCGTGCCTGTCATCACCTTCGTTGACAACCATGGAGACTGCTGGCTGGGTGGTGGTGTGGTGCCGGATGCCATCGTGCTGGCTGATGAGGCGCTGGAGAAGGCCAGGGAAGTGCTGGCTTTACACCAGGTCATGGGAGCACTTGTGGAAAGCACTGGACAGCTGTTGGAGGCTCACTATGCCATTCCGGAGGTAGCTGGGAAGGCCAGTGCCATGTTAAGCACCAAACGGGCCCAAGGTGGTTACCGCTCAGCTGTGGACTTGGAGACATTGGCCTCCCAGCTCACCAACGACCTGCAGGAGGCCACAGGGGACCACCGTCTGCATGTCTTTCACACCCACATGGAGCCCACCCCCGAGGAACAGTCCCCCAACAAGATCCCCACTCCAGAGGAGCTGGCCTACATCATTGATGCCCTCTTCAAGGTTGACGTGTTGCCAGGCAACCTAGGCTACCTGCGCTTTGACATGATGGCTGAGGCGGAGACGGTGAAGGCCATCGGGCCACAGCTAGTGCACCTGGTATGGGACAAGTTGGTGGGCACAGATGCGATGATCATCGACATGAGGTACAACATGGGAGGCTACTCCACTGCCGTGCCCATCTTGTGCTCCTACTTCCTTGAGCCCGAGCCCCGACAGCACCTGTACACCATCTTTGACCGCAGCACCTCCCACAGCATTGAGGTGTGGAGCCTCTCCCAGGTTACTGGCCAGAGGTACAGCTCCCTGAAGGACATCTACATCCTGACCAGCCACATGAGCGGCTCGGCGGCCGAAGCCTTTGCCCGCTCCATGAAGGATCTGCACCGGGCCACAGTCATTGGTGAGCCCACCATGGGCGGCTCGCTCTCGGGAGGTATCTACCAGGTTGGCAACAGCTCCCTGTATGCCTCCATTCCCAGCCAGGTGGTGCTCAGCCCCCTCACCGGCAAAGTGTGGAGCGTGTCGGGGGTGGAGCCGCACATCACCATCCAGGCGAGCGAAGCCATGGCTGCAGCCCAGCAGATCGCCGCCTTGCGCGCCAAGGTGCCCGGCGTGCTGCAGACAGTGGGGAAGCTGGTGGCGGACAACTATGCCTTTCTGGACATGGGGGCCGACGTGGCGACCAAGCTCACTGCCCTCACCCCCAAGGACACTTATAAGATGGTTAACTCCGAAGAAGAGCTGGCCAAGAAGGTGGCAGCTGACTTGCGAGCCCTGTCTGGAGACGCACACCTGAAAATAGCCCACATCCCGGAGCATTCCAAGGACCACATCCCAGGGATCGTGCCAATGCAGGTAAGGCTCTCACACACACAGCTAGGGACTCGCTAGCATCTGTCATGTGGGTTCTAAAAGTTAAGGACCCAGCTACATTCCTGGCCCATATTTCTAAACCTCCCAGCTTTCCCAGGCTCCAGCACAGAGGTGAAGGCCCAAATGGGCATAGGGCATACAGGGCTTTGTAGGGGGACCTTGTATGGCCATTGTTCTGAGGCTGCTGAGCCGAGCTCTCCCATGACCAGTGACTTCACGTGTGAACAGGAGGGGTTGCTGGGGAGGGGAGCGTACCACTGATGACATGGAAGATGTCTCATACCAGGTGACTTCTAACTTCTTCTCAGATGCTCTGGTTTTGCCACGTTGTATCAAGTTGGCCTCAGTAAGTACGTTACTTGCATGACCCACCCTGATGGCATCAATTTTTTTATCTGAGACGAAGTGGTTGCTCTAGGGTTCTTCAACAAGAGTCACGTCCATGCATTTTGTAATCTACCCTTCTTCACGTATAACATAACCGCACCCACCATCTCATTTTCTGTGACTCCCAGGATTGTAGGGCACTCCCTTATATTGACCATCCTCTCCTAACTGGTCTCCTAATCAAAATTAGAGAGCTTGGCCGAGTTTTGCCTTGGAAACGTGGCGGATAGGTGCTAGATGACCTCAACGAGAATTTGATTTTTAATAATCCACTTTTGCCCCCACTGTGCAATTTGCCTGACAGCGCTTCTACTTCGTTCTCAGCCGAACTGCTCACATAGTGCAGTGCTCCAGCAAACCTTCTTCTTTGATGTTGTACTGGAGGGAGCTTCCAGGAGTCACTTGTTAAAATTCCATCTCAGATGGACTCAGCCCCTCCTTGGTTACGGCTATAGCATCCCTGACCCAGACAATTTACCCCTAGGGCTCTTAACGTCGCCTTTGGAAGAGTGCCTTATTTTGCTTTTGGAGTGGACCATATGGGTCTGGCATCTTCCTGAGGAAGGAGATCCCTGGGCTTCTACCCTGTGAGGTCTTTGGCTCATACGATTTATCGTGGGGGGTGACCCTGTGCCATGCTCTCAGCCTCTGTCCCTGGGGATCACGATTGAGCATTTCCAAGGAAGGGCACTTGTTATAGGTTTGCTCACCCAGAGGTGCTGCTCCTTCCCTTGGCTGTGAGAAAGAATTTGTGCTAAAAACGGGGAAACTAGTCAATGGATTCTCCGTTCCATTGCTCACCCACCTCCCAGTGGTCCTGGGGCATGGGGCACATCCCAGGCTAAAGGGGAATTTTTGTGGGAGCTACTTGCTAGACTTCAGTGGGGTGAGGATTTCACCCCACACTCAGTAATGCTTCTGTTCAGCCCTGTTTGTCAAGGGTAGGCATTGGAAGAGGTAGGATGGTTTCTCCGTAAGAGTACAGGGGGAGAATGGAAAGGGGTCGGAAGCCTCCAAGAGGGAACGCGTGTCTCAGGAGCAGAGAAGGTCTGAGAGTCAGCAAAGGGTGGGGAGCAGTCTGGAAGCAGGCTCTCTCACAGTAGAGTACGAACCAGGAGAGGGATAAGGGCTGGATCAGGGGAGGCTGGACTTAGGGAGTTTCCAGAGGTGAGAGCAGGAGTGGACTAAGAGCTGGAGATGAAAGCCTCAACCCGGTGACAGGGAGGGAGCTGTAGAGGCTGGGGATGCTATTGTGCCAAGCACTGGGGCAGCAAGAGGGCTTCAGCAATGTCCCCTCTTTGCTCTTTCCATAGCCAACCACAACAGCTGGCCCAGTGCCAGCAGTGAACGGGCTCAGCCCAGAGTAGCGCCATCGCCCCACTCAGCTCCGAGACGGGGCCCCCCGCGCTCCTCTTGACCCTCTTTGCAGGATGGACATTGGCCTCTGCCTTGCTCTAGCTGCCACAAGTGGGTGCTGTCTATGCATTTTTCCTGAGAACCCCAGTGCCACTGTCCAGCGAGCACATACCTCGAGGTCACGTTGAAGCTTGCATTCCCGAGTGGCAGTTTATAGTAGATGAACCTTTCGTGGGGCATTTTCATTCACTGCCATAATAACCCCTCCAGCTTACTGCCTACATCCTTCCTAAAACGAGAGGCACCAACCTTCAGAGCCAGCCAGCCCCTCAAAACCGGGGTTTGCTTTAGCTTGACCCTGGTAATAAAGCAGAACAAAGTGAGGGTGTGCGGGCGGAAGAAGGGGAAGGATGCAGATGACGTGCACGTAGCCTTGGTGTGGCCACCTCATTGGAATAGCCACTAAACCAGTGTTTAGCGAGTGACAAGATCTCCTCTGTGATAGCGGCAAGGTCAGTGCTAGCTGGAGTTCCCTGATGCAGAAATGCTAGTTGCCCAATCAGGTTTCCCAGGGGCTAGCATTATGTATGCGTTTGCTGTTCAGAATGTAACCCACACTTTTGCTGTGAAGCAGCATCCCTTATCCTCACGGATGCCCGTTCAGCAACCCCTGCCTTAACTCCCTGGGCTGATTCTCCCATCTCTCTCTTCCCCCAAACCACAAAGTCTCTGAGGACTTGTCCCTTTGTGTACTTGGACATTCATGTGAATGAACACCCAGGGCCTGTAAGTTGCACGGGAGTGGGGCAGAAAGGACATGCTGCCTGGTTTTTCCACATGTGATGCACCAAGTTCAAATGACAAGGGTCACAGATGGGGCCCTTGACTCCAAGCTCCCACAAACCCCCTACATTTGGGGTTTAGTTTTCTGAGCCTCCAGCTGAGAATGGGGTTCCTAGTTGCCGCCTCACTGCATGTCTCTAGTAAGCAGGATTCATTTTAAAAAGCAACTGTCCTTGCATCTCAAATCTTCCCTTTCCTAGGTAAATATTATGTATGCACAGTCTCTAACCCTGGGGGTGCTTTCTGGGGTATTGTCAGTGCTTGGGGAGGGACAAGGGGGTTTATGGACAGTTCAGTGGCAGAGGGGAAGGGTCGCTTGCATCTTTTTGCTTGGCCACACTAATGAATAAAGACATAGCACTTTGCTTAAAGGAACAGTGTCAGGACAGGGGTAAAAAAATCTATACCTATTGTATTACCAGCAGATGAAAGAATTTAACTGTGGCCCCAGTTCTCACCTGGTGTATATAAGTGTAACCCCATTAAAGTCAATGGAGCTGTGCCAGTTTACACCATCTCAGAATCTGGCTCCTATACAAATCTAATTGACTCTTCACTCGTTATGCTGTTTATTTCCTTTTGACATTTTGCTTAGCACATGGCCGTGGTCCAGCCCGACCCAGACCTCCAGAGGTCTCTTCCAATCCTCATCTATGATTCCATTAGCCAGGATGGGTAAGGAATGGTGTCCCTAGCATCTGTTTGTCAGAGGGTGGAGATGGATGCAGGAGAGAGATCACTTGATCCTCACCTGTTAGGTTCACTCCCTCTAGGGCACCTGGCATTGGCCACTGTCGGTAGTCAGGATACTGGGCTGGATGGACCTTTGGTCTGACCCAGTATGGCCATTCTTATGTTCTTATGCATTCTATGTCCCTTGCTTTTGCCTCTCTCTGATCCTCACGCACTAGCACAATACAGTTATATGTAGGATTTACAACGCAGCCAGAGACATTTTTTTAAAAGTAAAAACAAACACAAACAGTCTGTTTAAAAGTGCCCATTCATTTTTGGGTTTTATAAAACTGATTTTGGATGAAAACTTAAATTTGATGCCTACAATGTACTTGCAAGCTTTCCTTTCTATTATAATATGCCACTGTATTTGTCTGGAAATAAAAATGTTGCAAACTGTAACTCCAGCCAGAGTATTAATTTACAGGATACCTGTTAAAATAGCTCTGTAGCAGTGGGCTGGCTAGTGTGTATGTGCACTACTGCTCCCTGCTGGGTGGAATTAGAACTGCCCAACTGTGTGTTTTTCTTGCTCTGGCTGGTAGAGCTCTGTGATTACATGAACCGCAGTTTTCATTTTAAAAAGAAGTAAGTTTGTAGCCCTGCTGGTTGCAGAGAAGACACGACCTGGATGCAATTCTCAAGGTTTAAAAACCAGACACTAGAGAAAAAGAACCCAAAATGTATTTTTAAAATCTCATGATTTTTAAGCCAACCTCAGGATTTTAAGGGGGTACTGCCCATCATTTTTGGATGCCTGGAGCTGGCAATGCTGTTTATTTATAGTACAGAAGCACCTAGAGGCTCTGAGATCAGACCTCCCCCTTTGTGCTAGGTGATGCACAAACACATAGTAAGAGGCAGTCCCTGCCCTAAAGACAGGTAAAGAGTAGGAGAGGAAACTGAGACAAGGAGTAAGGAAGTGACATGCCCAAGGCCATAGAGCTGATCAGTGGCAGAACCAGGAATTGAACCCCACTCCTTTGAGGGCCAGGCTGACATCCTAGCCCTGCATCATGCCACACAGTCTCATTCACGTAGCATTATAGACCTTATTCTTAACCAACATGCTTAGGGGAAGTGGGTCATCCCTGCTATAGAGCAGGGCCCCACCCTCAGCTCCCTCTTACTTCTCCCAAATAACTTGTTTTCAGCCCAAAGTACTCACAGTAACATTCCCCTACCTGACATCCAATTTACAGAGTCTCTATATCCCGTTTCCTCTAGCCCTTCCCCCTGGCCAAGGGATTCCACAGCCGCCTTTCCCAGGGCTGTGATATAGCTCAAGCCAGCTTCCCCAGTAGCCACATTCCAGCCCCACTTCATAGAGTTTCCCTTCCAGCAAGTCAATTAACAGCTAGGTTTTGATCCTGGTCAGGTGATAGCTCTCTGATTACCACCTGGCCCCATTCACTAGCTGGTCTGCAGCTCCCTTAAACACCTATTCCTTAAAGGGGCGGGGACCATGTCATGGAACAGGGTGGGCTGGCCCAGAGCCCCCCCCCCCCCCCCCATTACTCTCTAATGGGGCCAGATCATTGTAAAGGTATATTCCAAGGATCTGTGCTTACAGATGAACTCTTATTTGTAGGTTAATTCTTACTGAGCAGCAACATCTGCAGATGGGTTTGCATTTCTGCATCAGACCAAAGGAGCATCAGAACAATGCAATGAATGCTGGCTTTTTTCTTTAACCCCGTGACTCATTAATCAAAGGACCCTGGGAAGATCAAGTTGCATGGCTGTCACTGGCACAAGTGACAAGGTCAGCAGCGTTGAGCTGCTATGTCTGCAGCCCAGACAGCAGGGTTGTTTTCCAGAGGGTGCAGAGGGGTGGCAGAAAGGGAATCCGCAAGTCATCTCTTGCATTTAGGTCAGTAGCTGGTACCAGCAGGGACTCGGGGTCAGAAGTCAACATTTTGGCTTTGCAAAAGGCACTGGGATAGTGGCAGCAAATATCAGCTTCAGGAGCAAAGAGGAAGCAAAGCCCTGGGATCACCAAGTAGCATTGCCTAATGGGCTAGTGGGCTAGCACTCAGGAGACCTGGGCTCAATTCCCACCTTGGGTGAATTACTTCCCCTCCCTGTACCCCACTTGTAACATGGGAATAATGATACTCCTTTGTGATGCATATGGAGATCTACTGCTGGGAAGGGGGCATTTAGTACCTGCAGAGGCAAAAACACTATCAATAATGTGCATTTACCTTAAACTGTTGGGCTGCATTCAGTCAAGGCAGGTTCTTGTTATCACTGCCATAGCTGAGTGTCCCAGCGGCATTTATCAAGGGAGTCTCTCAGCTTTCCAGTAGGGTGGGAATGTTTAATGGGGGAATGAGACAATAAGGGATTTGCCCAAGGTCACACGGGTGCTGTGGCAGAGCTGGGACGTGCATCTAGAATCTTAGCCCAAGGACGTTCTTCCAGTCTCAGACATGTGTAGGCAAAGCACTGAAGCCTGACCGAAGGAGCAGGCTGTGGCCCCACTATAGACAGGGGTTACAGGGACTAGAGCCCTGCCCCCGAACCCGACAGGACCCTACAACAAGTGTTGAGTCTGGTTTGTGCCGGGTGGGAGAACAATTGGATCCTGTTGGACCCGACTCAGTCAACTATCCTCCTCCTCCTACCTGCAGGGTTGTTGTGGTGGCAGCTTCATGCCCCGCTCCTGCCAGCTATTGCCACCTAGTTGTGCTGTGAGCGTGCCAAGGAGTCCTCTAAAAGTAGGCCCAAGCAGACCTCGCCCATGGACACATTTCTTCTACTCATTGGCCACACCTTGCCTTTCATTATTTGTTTTCGATGTTTGCCCTGGAACATCCAGATGAACAAAAAGTTAATCACTGCCCCGCATGTGAGATTCCAGACACATGTCCCACATAAAAGAATCTTAGCACATGGGCACCACATGATATTCCTGACACATGTACCACGTATAGGAATCTTAGCACATGGCCACCACGTGATACTCTTGACACATGGCCACCATATGACACTCCTGACACATGGCCAACATATCAGACTCTTAAAACAAGTCTCCTACATGACATTCTTAACACATGCCCACCACATGACATTCTTAACATGAGATTCTTAACATATGCCCAACATGGGCTAAATCTGACACATGCGATTCCTCTCCAATCGTATGCCAAGAGTGCAGTGCCAGATAATGATATTTTTTTTTATTGACAACTCTTTCAGATCCCTTCCCCAGAAGTATTTGAAGATCTGATTAAATTTTCTTTCCGCACCAACGTATTTGAAAACAACATTGGCTACTTGAGATTCGATATGTTTGGAGACTGCGATCTTCTAACCCAGGTGTCCGAGCTGCTGGTGGAGCATGTTTGGAAGAAGATCGTTCACACAGATGCATTAATCATAGACATGAGGTAAATTCTGGACAGAAATTCACCACTTATTCTATTTAAGTATCATTTTATTTGAAACAGTGAACTCATAGATTCCAAGGCCACATGGGACCATTGTGATCATCTAGTCTGATCTCCTGTGTAACACAGGCTAGAGAATTTTCCCCAAACTATTTTGTAGAGCAGAGCTTTTAAAAACACATCAAATCTTGATTGAGAAATTGCCAGTGAATCTACCCCGACTCTTGGTACATTGCTCCAATGGTTAATTACTCTCACTGTTAAAAATGTGTGCCTTAGTTCCAGTCTGAATTCTCTTCAGAACTAGATTTATGTGGTTCGCTGTCATGCCATGTCAGCTAACACTGAAGGGATGAAATGAAGAAAAGGAAAATTCAGGGCGAATATCCAAGGAAAATTTCCTAACAGTGAGATCTATTAGCATGTGGAATGATGTCTCAAGGGAAATTGTTCCATCACTTGGGGCATTGAAAACTAGATAGGAAAACTAGGAAATATACCATAGGAGAGAGTTTTTCAAAGTTCGGGTCAGTACTGGGTCGCGGCATGTCAGGCACTGGACCGCTCTGGTCAGCACCACTGACTGGAGTGTTAAAAGTCCAGTCAGCGATGCTGCCCAGCTAAGGCAGGCTAGTGCCTACGTGCTCCAACACAGTGCTGCACCCAGGAAGCGGCCAGCAGCAGGTCCAGCTTATAGGCAAGGGGCATGAGGCTTCGCGCGCTGCCCCCGCCCCAAGCACCGGCTCTGCACTCCATTGAGAGCTGGGGGGGGGGGGGCCTGCACGCAAGAGCCACGCAGAGCTGTTTGCGCACCTCCACCTAGACACCGGCCACTTCAGGCGCAGCGAGGTCCGCAGTGCCAGGACAGGCGGGAAGCCTGCCGCTGTACCCCAGCCGTGCTGCTGACTGGGAGCCACCAGAGGTAAATCCGCACCCCAACCCCATGCCTCAATCCCTGACCCAGCCCTGAGCCCCCCAAAACCCAGAACCCCTTCCTGCACCCCAAACCTCTCATTCCTGGCCCCACCCCAGAGCCTTCACCCCCAACCCAGAGCCCTTACCCTCTCCCACACCCCAACCCCCTGACCCAGCCCTGCACTCCCCAAAACCCAGAACCCCTTCCTGCACCCCAAACCCCTCATTCCTGGCCCCACCCCAGAGCCTGCACCCCCAGCCCAGAGCCCTGACCCACTCCTGGACTCCAAACCCCTGCTCAAGTTCAGAGCCCCCTCCCACACCCTGCACCCCTCATTCCCAGCCACGGCCCTCACCCCCACACCCCAACCCTCTGCCCCAGCCCTGAGACCCTCCTACACCCCAAACCCCTCAACCCCAGCTCTGTTGGGTTGTGGGCATCAACAATTTTCTTCAGCTGGGTCCCCAGAAAAAAAGTTTGAAAACGACTGTCATAGGAAACAACCCTGAAGTGACACAGGGCTGGGACCTCCTGGCTGTTTTCCATCTCTGACTTCTATACAAGCATTGACTGTATATGCCTTTGCTTACCTGCATGTATTGGCTAATGATATATTTTATTATAGATAATGGACAAGTGATTCACTTGTAGAAAAATAGATACTACTATGGGCTGCACTAAGTTACACCAGGGGATCAGTGCAAATTGGTCCATGAGTGGGGAACATGGAGATGGCTTAGAGCCACCTTTCCAAACCTTCCCCCCACATTAGCCCTCCAAAGCCCAGTTGCACCAAGGCACTTAACCACATGCGTAACTTTAAACAACAGCTTTACTGAGCCGCTCAACGTATGAAAAATGCTACATCTTCTTAAGTGTGAGTTGCTGCTGCTCTTTGTCTTAACAATCATCTACACAAATGCAAATAGTTCTCTTTTATACAGCACTCCCCTCGGTGGTTTTCTTGCCTCAGCCCAGAGCTACCGTTTATGAGGCCCCAACGCAACCGGTAAATATTTACCTAAAAAATAAACCCAGTGTCAGAAACGGTTTCAAACACTCGAGAAACGCACATGTCGATTACAGTCAGGAGTCTCGCCATATTCGGCGTTTTGCTTAAAGCCCCGGCTCCTGGATTCTGGTGGTTCTAGGAGAATCATCTCCACTTTCATTTTTTTTAAAGGTAGATTTCTAGCCCTCGTGGGTGTAGCGAGAAGCTGGAAAAGGAGACATAAGCACATGTCAGGGCGCAGAATCCGATACAAAGGACCCAATGTTTATTATAGTTTTTAAATCTTGTAACTTTTCAGCCCATCTCATGTTTCTTTGAGGGGTCCAACTGCTGATTTTTGAATGCTGGGGACTGGCAATCACATTGTTATCTAGGTCTGGCCCCCATCCCTGTGCTACCTGAGCCCCTCACCATCTTTAATGGATTTATCTCTGCAACACGGGGCTGTTATTGCCATAGCGCAGACAAGGAACTGAGGCATGGCGAGACTAAGGCCCAGATCCTCAAAGGTGCCTAACTCCCATTGATTGGGACCTAAGGGACTCGCTCCCATCATACAGGAAGTCTGCAGTCAAGCAGGGACTTGCACCCAGGTCTTGAAAGTCATAGGCTAGCGCTCTAACCACTGGACCATCCTTCCCTTCAAGGCTGGATTTTCCACAGCAGCTCATTTTCCTACAAGCAGGACATATGTATGGTTAGAGAGACAAGGCGGGGCAGGTAGTATCTTTTATTGGACCAACCTCTATTGGTGAGAGAGCTGAGTAGCGCAAAAGCTCGTCTCTGTCACCATCACAGGTTGGTCCAATGAAAGATATCACCTCCTCTGCCTTGTCTCTGATATCTGGACTGACATGGCTACACCACCACTGCATATAGACAGTTAGTGCCGCTATATTATTATTGTCTTGTCAAAATGCTCATCATCCCAGAGCTCTCAACAGTGGGCTAGAAAATTTGCAGTGGCCTCCTGTAACAGGGTTTCGTCTGCCCCCTCTTCCGGCCGGCCACTGCAGGGTGGCCCAATAAAGCGCAGGGAGCCTTCCTGTTACGCTGCACCCGTGGTTTTATTTACACACCTTGTCCCACCACCAACATTGAGCTATATATATCCACACAAGGCTTTACAGGGTTTGTTCCCTCTTTGTCAGGCAGCCAGCCCTCAGTCAGGAGCCTCAGTCAGCAGCAACCCTGATCTTTCCCCTGGCTGCTCCCTTTATGCTGGCTTGCCAGGCCCGCAGGTGGAGCCAATCCCCAGGCCAGGCATCAGGCCTGTCCCACCAGCCCCAATCTATTCCCCTTGATTGGAGCTGGCTGAGCAGGGGCTAATTAGGTGCTTTGCAGCAGCACCCTGCTACACCTCCCCACGGATTTTCACACACAGGAGGCATTTGACATTTTCTGCTCCTTCCATGTCCTGTAGACTTGATCAACTCAACACCATGTGAAATCCGCACTGCAGGGCAGGCAGCTGCTCTGTCATCTCGCTGCCTGGCTTCAGGATGGCTTTGTAGCTTTGTCTCTTTCTTCCCCAGCCAGCTGCTCTAGATTTGCATTCCGGGGACTCTCCTTAATAGCATCCTGGTGAGAAACGTTTGTCATCCTCCCTACCTGAAGAAAGTGACCTCAATGATTCAGATGGTCAAAGATCGGAAGGGAAACAGGCAGGGATCTTTGGCTGAATTAAAGTGATCTTGGATTGATGGCATATGAAAAATAATCACTTTCATTCACAAAGAGGGGTTCCTACACCAAAGGGCTTTACAAACTGGCTTCAAAGATCACCTCCCCGCTCTCTGAAAGGCAGCTGCCTGTGGGGGGAAAACTTGTAACTGTTTGACAACACTCAGCAATGCTATGGGGCAGTTTAAGTCAGGAAGTGAAGAAGAATCGGGTATTTCTCCTGCAATTGTAGAGGGAATGTAGGCAGGCAGAACGTAATTGCTGGAGATAGCCTGGAACCTGGGATGTTACTGGAGGGGTTCCACTCACTGTCGGTGCACCTCCGTGTGGCTAGGTGTGGGGTTAGCTCTCACCCCCTCCCATCAGTTGCACACGCTGCGGCCCCTCTCTCGCTCTCTGTGACTCAGGGTGCTCTAGTGTCCCCCCACTTCTGGGGTAACCAAGTCACACCAGACAAGCTGTCTCAGGTGGTCTTTTGTTCCAGGTTGCCAGATCCTGTGCCACTTTCCCAGTGGCTGGTAGGGGAATCCGGGCCCACCCCCAACTCGGGGTTCCAGCCCTAAGACTAGCAATCCAGGGCTGCTCAATCTCTGTCACAGTAGCTGTTTTCCTGCGCTCCTTCCTACCCCATTCTTCTCTCTCCTGGCCTATCTCTGGGTTTACCACTGGAGATTCCTCTGCTCCCCTTGGCTACTTCACCCCTCTCAGCTGCTTGTCAAGCTCCCCGGTCCAGGTCAGGACCCAGCACTTACTCTCCCCCTGGTGTGACAGTGTCCCCATAAAACTTTATGGGGAGATGCTTATAACTATATATGTGTAACGTTTTATACTACATGTGCCATGTAACATATCTCTGTGAAAGTTATGACCTACTGAATTTATTCCTCCTGTTTGTAGGCATGTATCATTGTTGTGGTTGAAGTTATGAACATTGGTTTTATATTTGCTGGTTTTATGCATAGCTTTTGTAAGAACATGGGACCAGGTCCAGAGGAAGGAATGTGCAAGTTGAGTACAAGTACTTAACAGACAAAAGAAGGTGCAGACCCCAATCCGCATCGGGGCCCCAGTCAAGGATGCAACTGGTTAGACTGGTTAGGGCACATGGACAGGTGACTTGCCCATGTGATCCCAAAACTCCAGGGCTACTGGATCCTACGCAGGGAGAGGAAGAAAGGCTATAAAAGCCCTTGCAAGACCCTTCCATTTTGTACTGTGACGGGTTGGGGCCACAGAGACCTGCTTGGTGCTGCCACCTGGTGTGCCAAGGCTGCTTCTGCCCCTGCTTCCAGGCCTTTTCCAGCTTGGGACTCCCGAATCCTGTCTGTTTTGAGCCAGATTCCACTGATCTGCTGCAAACACAGACCCAGGTCCGAACCAAGTCCACTCACCACTGTAAGGCCCCTGGAAGCGCTCTTGCCTTTGACACCCAGCTGCTCAACTCCAAGGAGGCTCAAACCCTTAATAAATCCGTTTTACCCTGTATAAAGCTTATACAGGGTAAACTCATAAATAGTTCGCTTTCTATTTCAAAGATGGAAAGGTATGCACACCTGATCGCTGTCCCAAGGCACTAACTCGTACTCAAGGAAACTTAATAAGTAAAAAGTGATTTTAATAAGTACAGAAAATAGGATTTAAGTGAGTTCAATTAGTGACAGACAGAACAAAGCAAGTTACTTAGTAAAATAAAATCAAACACGCACGTCTATGTCTATTCAAAGTTAACACAGACAAAGCCTCACCAGATTCGGATATTTTCCTTTTTACAGGCTGTAGAATTCGCCTGGGTCCAGCTGAGCCCAGCAGACTCTCACACCCCCTAGTGTCCTTGTCCTTTGTTCAGTTCCCCTCAGGAATGTCCTTGGGGGGGTGGAGAGCCTCTCCCTTTAGCCAGCTGAAGACAAAATGGAAGGGTCTTGCAAGGGCTTTTATAGCCTTTCTTCCTCTCCCTGCATAGGATCCAGTAGCCCTGGAGTTTTGGGATCACATGGGCAAGTCACCTGTCCATGTGCCCTAACCAGTCTAACCAGTTGCATCCTTGACTGGGGCCCCGATGTGGATTGGGGTCTGCACCTTCTTTTGTCTGTTAAGTACTTGTACTCAACTTGCACATTCCTTCCTCTGGACCTGGTCCCATGTTCTTACAAAAGCTATGCATAAAACCAGCAAATATAAAACCAATGTTCATAACTTCAACCACAACAATGATACATGCCTACAAACAGGAGGAATAAATTCAGTAGGTCATAACTTTCACAGAGATATGTTACATGGCACATGTAGTATAAAACGTTACACATATATAGTTATAAGCATCTCCCCATAAAGTTTTATGGGGACACTGTCACACCTGGATCTTCTCCTTCTCCCTGGCCAGCTCCCTTTCCCTCTAGGGCGTGACTTCAGATTTCCTCCCTGCTCTCACTTCCTGGCTTTACACTCCTAGCCCAGCTCCTCCCCCAGCTGGGCTTCACCTGCCACTAATTCTTAGCAATTCCTGGTTCCCCTCCAGGTGCAGTGTCTAAAGTTAACTGGCCCATCCTGGTTCACATTAACCCACATTTTGTGGGCTGGACACCCCATCACTCACCCTTCCTGCAATGGGACCAGAGGATGCCAGTTCCCGTTGACAGCACGTTTTGAGGTTTCAGATTTGTCTGGGTTCCGCATCGGAACAAAACCAAACCTATCTGCATTAAAGCAGAGCTGGGTCTAAATGCCTCAGCGTGGGCACAGTCGGCATCAGCATGTGGGGAGGTCCAGGATCAAATCCCAGCTCGGCCTGAGGCAGAGCACAATTTTTCATTCCCAGAATGACCTGCCCTCATCAGTACATCAGACTTCACCCTTGCCAGCCCCTCCAGCAGTGCGGCTCTGCGCTCAGGATTGCTCTACACTCACTGGCAAGGAAAACGGCATGTCAATATCCCATGCTGCAGCCACGATGCTCTTTAGTGTAAATTCCTCAGCCTAGCCAAGCCCAGCCGGATATAGACCAAAATTCTGCTCTCTCTTACACTGGTGTAAATCTGGAGTATCTGCATAGAAGTCAGCAGAGTTATTCTGAATTTACACCATTGTAACAGAGAGCAGAATTTGGCCCATGAGTCCCCTTCCAAGACCTTTCCTCATTTCGTTGGGGGACGGGGGACTCATCTCCTGGCCCCAGCTGGCAATGAGTTCGTAATGATAGTCCTGCAGGAAAGGGACTGTGACTGGAGCCCAATGGAGTTCATGCTGCATGGCAAAAGGACAGCTAAGGGTCTGAGCTTATCCGGTGACATCCATTAACCATGGCATTGCCATCTGCACCCCATTCAGAGCCCTCCAGCACTTTGCACACCCCTCATTACAGCGATACCTGCAGCAGCGTCAGCGTGGGCTCTGACAAGTACAGCTGGATCCCTGGGATGCACCGGCAGCAGAGCCTTGCTGTACTCTTCCCCAGCATTGTTCATCCCTAGCTCTCCACATGCTTTACAAAGGAGGTCGGGATCATTATCCCCATGTTACAGATGGGAAAACTGAGGCATGGAGTGACACAAAGTGCCCAAGGTCACCCAGTAGGCTATTGGCAGAGCCAGAACTAGAACCCAGGTCTTCTCCGAATCCCAGTCTAGTGCTCTATCACTAGCACGCAGGAGAACCATGTCTCAGGCTGATTTGGCTATCACTGACTCCAGTGTGAGTCCACTGTGGCCGTTCCCACATTGTGTAGGAAGCTGGGTTGATTTTCCTGTCTATGATCCGAGTCACCCGCTGGATTCTACTAACCCCTCCCTGTGCAGGAGAGCCATTTTTGCCTTGGGGTTTGGCTGGATTGCACTAAATGTCAGTTACCTCCAGACCCTACTACAAGGTCTGTGCCTTCCCCCGGATGTTAAATTACAGCAGGGGAACACCTTGACATCACTAGCTGGGGAGCAAGAGCTAAACATTTCCAATACAATGCACCAGACAGTATTCTGATTGAAGTGGGCAAGCAAATTAACTCATTCTCAAGCCCCCGCTCCTCCTCTACTCCAGCATGTTGAAATCGGCCCCGGGATGCAGGGCAAAAGGGAAATACTTGTTGCAGCCTCTTGTTAAATCTCTGTAGCACATGACATTAATGCGTGTATACACCTGCTGTGCATACCATCAGATATCCAGATTAGAGATGCTCCGGATTGCCCACTCGGGGGCGCTTTATACCACAGCAATACGGCACAGATGGCATTCATTTACAGGAGAGAAACAGCTGGTGTCACCAATGGCGACAGGTTTAAAAGGAATGGGGTGTCTTTGCAGCAGGAGCTCCATCTGGACTGACACATCTATGACTTAGATCTTGAGCTGCTGATGTGAAATTAAATGGGAGACTCTTTGTTTAAAAATCATGGGCCAGAATCCTCAGCCATGCATGCCCAAAGTTAGGCACCTGCATCAATATTTAGATGCCCAAATACGCCACCTAAATTGATGTGGCGCTGAACACTCACGGCTCCGATTGGCTTTCCTGGGCAGTGCAGGGTCTGAAAATCAGGCCCCTTAATCTGGTGCCTACAAATGGAATCCAGCGTCTAGATTTACACAGCAAAGTTTGAGCGTATTGGCTCATTTTTAAAGGCCTTTGCTTCTGCTAGTAAGAGCCTTAGGTTAATAAACCCGGAGAACTATAAGAATATCATGTCCCCATTGACGATGCTTCTTTACTTTGTGCATTTTGGGGCCAGGGGGGAGGGAGGGAGCCAGGAAAATTAGCCTAATTAGTTTAACTTCTTGTTTCTCATCAGGTTCCCTTTCAGGTTCTCAAGTGGAAGCACAGTTCTGCAGGATTAGGGGTGCAAATACTGGGGGGCAGAATGCACTATGTAAATGGAAGCCAGGATGTCTAGGCCAGGGGTCTCAAACACGCAGCCTGCGGGGCTATTTTCTGCGGCCCGCCAAGCTCCCCGTACCCCCCTACCCCTGCCTACCTCCAGGCCAGGGGTGGGCAAACTATGGCCCACGGACTGGATCCGGCCCCTCAGGGCTTCGGATCCAAGCCCCATGCTGCTCCCTGAAGCGGCCAAAATCATGTCCCTGCGGCCCGGGGGGAAACGGAGGCAGAGAGCTCCATGCGTTGCCCTTGCTTCCAGGCACCACCCCCTGCAGCTCCCATTGGCCGGGAACTGGGAACTGTGGCTAATGGGAGCTTCGGGGAAGGTACCTGGAGGTGCGGCAAGAGCAGCGCACGGAGCCCTGTGCCCCCCTACCCCAGGGGCCGTAGGGACGTGGTTCCGGCTGCTTCCCAGAGCAGTGCGGGGCCAGGGCAGGGAGGCAGGGAGCCTTCCCTGGTCCTGGTGCGCGCCACTGCCACCCAGGAGCCGCTCTAGGCCGGAGCCCGCACCCCAAACCCCTCCTGAACCCCAACCCCCTGCCACATCCCCCACCCCTCCTGTACCCCAACCCCCTGCCCTGGGACCCCTGCCACATCCCAAACCCTTCCTGTACCCCAACCCCCTGCCCTGGGCCCCCTGCCGCATCCCCAAACCCCTCCTGTACCCCAACCCCCTGCCCTGGGCCCCCTGCCGCATCCCCAAACCCCTCCTGTACCCCAACCCACTGCCCTGGGTCCCCTGCCGCATCCCACACCCCTCCTGTACCCCAACCCCCTGCCCTGGGTCCCCTGCCACATCCCAAACCCCTCCTGTACCCCAACCCCCTGCCCTGGGACCCCTGCCACATCCCACACCCCTCCTGTACCCCAACCCCCTGCCCTGGGCCCCCTGCCGCATCCCCAAACCCCTCCTGTACCCCAACCCCCTGCCCTGGGTCCCCTGCCACATCCCACACCCCTCCTGTACCCCAACCCCCTGCCCTGGGCCCCCTGCCACATCCCAAACCCCTCCTGTACCCCAACCCCCTGCCACATCCCCCACCCCTCCTGTACCCCAACCCCCTGCCCTGGGACCCCTGCCACATCCCAAACCCCTCCTGTACCCCAACCCCCTGCCACATCCCCCACCCCTCCTGTACCCCAACCCCCTGCCCTGGGCCCCCTGCCACATCCCAAACCCCTCCTGTACCCCAACCCCCTGCCCTGGGCCCCCTGCCGCATCCCCAAACCCCTCCTGTACCCCAACCCCCTGCCCTGGGTCCCCTGCCACATCCCACACCCCTCCTGTACCCCAACCCCCTGCCCTGGGTCCCCTGCCACATCCCACACCCCTCCTGTACCCCAACCCCCTGCCCTGGGACCCCTGCCACATCCCACACCCCTCCTGTACCCCAACCCCCTGCCCTGGGCCCCCTGCCACATCCCATACCCCTCCTGTACCCCAACCCCCTGCCCTGGGCCCCCTGCCACATCCCACACCCCTCCTGTACCCCAACCCCCTGCCCTGGGCCCCCTGCCACATCCCACACCCCTCCTGTACCCCAACCCCCTGCCCTGGGACCCCTGCCACATCCCACACCCCTCCTGTACCCCAACCCCCTGCCCTGGGCCCCCTGCCACATCCCAAACCCCTCCTGTACCCCAACCCCCTGCCCTGGTCCCCCTGCCACATCCCACACCCCTCCTGTACCCCAACCCCCTGCCCTGGGCCCCCTGCCACATCCCATACCCCTCCTGTACCCCAACCCCCTGCCACATCCCCCACCCCTCCTGTACCCCAACCCCCTGCCCTGGGCCCCCTGCCACATCCCAAACCCCTCCTGTAACCCAACCCCCTGCCCTGGGTCCCCTGCCACATCCCACACCCCTCCTGTACCCCAACCCCCTGCCCTGGGCCCCCTGCCGCATCCCCAAACCCCTCCTGTACCCCAACCCCCTGCCCTGGGTCCCCTGCCACATCCCACACCCCTCCTGTACCCCAACCCCCTGCCCTGGGCCCCCTGCCACATCCCAAACCCCTCCTGTACCCCAACCCCCTGCCACATCCCCCACCCCTCCTGTACCCCAACCCCCTGCCCTGGGACCCCTGCCACATCCCAAACCCCTCCTGTACCCCAACCCCCTGCCACATCCCCCACCCCTCCTGTACCCCAACCCCCTGCCCTGGGCCCCCTGCCACATCCCAAACCCCTCCTGTACCCCAACCCCCTGCCCTGGGCCCCCTGCCGCATCCCCAAACCCCTCCTGTACCCCAACCCCCTGCCCTGGGTCCCCTGCCACATCCCACACCCCTCCTGTACCCCAACCCCCTGCCCTGGGACCCCTGCCACATCCCACACCCCTCCTGTACCCCAACCCCCTGCCCTGGGCCCCCTGCCGCATCCCCAAACCCCTCCTGTACCCCAACCCCCTGCCCTGGGCCCCCTGCCACATCCCAAACCCCTCCTGTACCCCAACCCCCTGCCCTGGGACCCCTGCCACATCCCACACCCCTCCTGTACCCCAACCCCCTGCCCTGGGCCCCCTGCCGCATCCCCAAACCCCTCCTGTACCCCAACCCCCTGCCCTGGGTCCCCTGCCACATCCCACACCCCTCCTGTACCCCAACCCCCTGCCCTGGGCCCCCTGCCACATCCCAAACCCCTCCTGTACCCCAACCCCCTGCCACATCCCCCACCCCTCCTGTACCCCAACCCCCTGCCCTGGGACCCCTGCCACATCCCAAACCCCTCCTGTACCCCAACCCCCTGCCACATCCCCCACCCCTCCTGTACCCCAACCCCCTGCCCTGGGCCCCCTGCCACATCCCAAACCCCTCCTGTACCCCAACCCCCTGCCCTGGGCCCCCTGCCGCATCCCCAAACCCCTCCTGTACCCCAACCCCCTGCCCTGGGTCCCCTGCCACATCCCACACCCCTCCTGTACCCCAACCCCCTGCCCTGGGTCCCCTGCCACATCCCACACCCCTCCTGTACCCCAACCCCCTGCCCTGGGACCCCTGCCACATCCCACACCCCTCCTGTACCCCAACCCCCTGCCCTGGGCCCCCTGCCACATCCCATACCCCTCCTGTACCCCAACCCCCTGCCCTGGGCCCCCTGCCACATCCCACACCCCTCCTGTACCCCAACCCCCTGCCCTGGGCCCCCTGCCACATCCCACACCCCTCCTGTACCCCAACCCCCTGCCCTGGGACCCCTGCCACATCCCACACCCCTCCTGTACCCCAACCCCCTGCCCTGGGCCCCCTGCCACATCCCAAACCCCTCCTGTACCCCAACCCCCTGCCCTGGTCCCCCTGCCACATCCCACACCCCTCCTGTACCCCAACCCCCTGCCCTGGGCCCCCTGCCACATCCCAAACCCCTCCTGTACCCCAACCCCCTGCCACATCCCCCACCCCTCCTGTACCCCAACCCCCTGCCCTGGGCCCCCTGCCACATCCCAAACCCCTCCTGTACCCCAACCCCCTGCCCTGGGTCCCCTGCCACATCCCACACCCCTCCTGTACCCCAACCCCCTGCCCTGGGCCCCCTGCCACATCCCAAACCCCTCCTGTACCCCAACCCCCTGCCCTGGGCCCCCTGCCACATCCCACACCCCTCCTGTACCCCAACCCCCTGCCCTGGGACCCCTGCCACATCCCAAACCCCTCCTGTACCCCAACCCCCTGCCCTGGGCCCCCTGCCACATCCCACACCCCTCCTGTACCCCAACCCCCTGCCCTGGGTCCCCTGCCACATCCCAAACCCCTCCTGTACCCCAACCCCCTGCCCTGGGCCCCCTGCCACATCCCAAACCCCTCCTGTAACCCAACCCCCTGCCCTGGGTCCCCTGCCACATCCCACACCCCTCCTGTACCCCAACCCCCTGCCCTGGGCCCCCTGCCACATCCCAAACCCCTCCTGTACCCCAACCCCCTGCCCTGGGCCCCCTGCTGCATCCCCAAACCCCTCCTGTACTCCAACCCCCTGCCACATCCTACACCCCAACCCCTTGAGCCCCCTGACGCATCCCACACCCCTCCTTCACCCCAACCCCCTGCCCTGAGCCCCCTTCAGGGCAGGATCAGGGCCTCATGGAAGGGGTAGAGTGGGGCAGGGCCGGAGGCAGTGGGGAGGGGTGTTAGTGATGCGGCCCTCGGGCCAATGTCCTAGTCCTCATGTGGTCCTCATGGTCATTTGAGTTTGAGATCCCTGGTCTAGGCCATATTATTGGAGGTGTGCAAGCAGTTGCACTCACTGTCACAGCACCCCCTGCCATCAGGTCAGGGTACTGCAGGGGCCTTCACCTCTAGCACACCTGTTGCTCACCTCTTTGGTTGTTTCTGTCCACAGTTTAGCCCTCTGGCTCAGCCACCTATAGTCCAGCCCCTTCTGGGGCAACAGAGAGTCAAAACATAGCAACAAGAGGCTCTTTCACCCTCTGGGGCTACTCCTTAAAAAACCTGTCCTGGGCTCTGTCCTCAGCCCCATTCCAGATGAAAAAATCCTGGTAGAGGAACTCAGACCCACCTTCTGCTCTTGATGCCAACCCAGGGACCCTGGGCTAAGTAGCTAGGTCTGCTCCTTCAGATATGCTGCTGCTTCCTTGGGCCACATCCTACCTCCTAGCCCTTTACACTGCTTTCCAGTAGCCTGTCGTTCACACAGCCTCTCCTCTGGCTCCCAGCCTTCTTGGCTTTTTCCCTGGGTCTTCTCAGCTCCATGCTCTTCCCCTGGAACGCTGATACCCAGGACTGCCTCGCTGCCTTCTCCAGGGCCCACCACAGGGACTAGTTCCAGCCCTCCAGCCCTGTTCAGCTTATCTTCACCATGCCCTTCCCAGAGAGGGGGAACACCCTGCCTCTTCTGTCCTAGATGTCCTCCCACTGACTGGGTTGTCGCTCTCTTTGTAGTCAGCCTTGACCCGGTCAGAGCTGTGTCACTAATGGTAATTAAGCCACCAGATCAGCCTCAGCTTGGGGGTAGCTTAAAGGGCCAGCCAGTGACAAGGCACTACAAAACAGATGCTCATGGGAGGGAGATGGGCAGGGCAGGACAGTTGTACTATTTGCCACAAATTTTCAGTTATGTCCTTACATGCTCCGGATGAGGGTTTTTTTGTTTGCTTTTTAAAAGGTACAATATTGGAGGCCCCACTTCCTCCATAGCAGCCCTGTGCTCCTATTTCTTTGATGAAGGGCACCCAGTTCTCCTGGACAAAGTCTACAGCCGACCCAATGACACGATAAGTGAGATCTGGACCCAGCCGCAGCTCGCAGGTGAGATGTTAATTGCCCTTTGTGAGAGCTTTTCCTTTCAGGTATCGAGGGGGTATCTCTACCTATTTGCCACACACATGGAATGCTGGTTTCCTAGCAACCCATCAGAGACAACGTCCCCCTACTACTAATGGCCAAGCCTGTACGGAGAATAGAAAAGCAATGAGCAGATGAAAATTATATATTCCAAATGTCTGAGCCGGCCTAGGGCGCCGTCCTGAGGAGAGCAGAGCACTCTGTCATCCCTGGGAGGGGAGGGCTCTCAGCGTTAGGCAGTGTCAGCTCCCTCATGATTATAAAAGTGCCCTTTGAGCTCTAAAGAGCCCTAAATACTGATCTTAATGTTAAGGGGCGAAATCGCAGACAGTGCTGGTGCAAGGTGCTGCACAGACGGCCATAATTAACCATGGTTAGCACTCTGGAGCAGCGTGAATCGGTGACCCGTTTGAGCATGCTGCAAACCCCGCAAATGGACAGAATCCCATTGACTTCAGTGGGAGCTGGATCCGGCCCTACGGATGCGCTGTGACTACTGGGGATATCTTCTGGGAGATGTTCATTTGTGGGTGGCACGAGTTGTTTTTAAAATGAATTCTCTAAGAGAAGCCTCGAGCATGAGGTGGCTCCCTTGCTTATCGCTCAGAGTTAGCTATGTAATAAGATCCCAGGATTGTCACTCTGTGTGTGTGTCACACTGAAACCTAGAATGTCTGTGCGGTCCATGTGAAGCAGCTACAGGCACAGCCGAGAGCTTTTTGTTCAGAACATCGCCAGGTTCCATCATCACTGGGTTTGGCAACTGGTGCCGACCAATTTGCATGGTCTCTACTTTTTTTTACACTTTCTGAATTTGAGCCATACCACAGCCTGAGCTCTCGCCTAATCATTAACTAGAACACCATGTGCACCTATGACAGACAGATACTTAAGGAAGCTTTAAAAGCTTTAAAAAGACCAGATTTTTAAAGAAGCTTAGGATCAGATTTCTAAGTGCTCAGCTCCCGTTGCGACACCTAGGGCCAGATTTTCAAAGAGCTTAGCACCCAACCAGCACCCAGTGTGCTAAACTATTTTGAAAATCTGGCACCAAGAGAAAAATCTACTGCTCCCATCTGGTTATGTAAGGGACAGGGACAGGTCAGTTGAGATCCCGACTAGAGATTTTCTATAAAAGGGTTTGGCAAAACCTCTGATCAATAGAAATGTTTCACCTTTTTTTTTACTGTGTTTGAACTCCATGGAAAGCCCTGTGAATGTAAAAACATGTTCCCCCACCCCCCCATTTCCAAGTCCAGCACAGTGGCAGTCTTGTTACTGCAGGAGAGCCAGAGAGGAAAACTGACTCTGCACCACAAGTGAAACTGACCGGCCTTGCTTACCATGTGTCATTTGAGGGCAAAAAGCAAATTCATGCCATTCACGCCGGGGAGTGAGTGAGGGTTTCAAAATTCTTTCAGGGGCTTTAACGCCAGGTGGGACGGGAAAGGGTTAACCTTTAATCCCCGCAATGCATTGTGCCGCCGCTCTTTTTTGAAAGTGGATCTTTGTAAGGACACGTGCTCTTGCCTCTCGCAGGTGAGCGGTACGGCTCCCAGAAGGGCTTGATCATCCTCACCAGTGCTGTGACTGCCGGGGCAGCTGAGGAGTTTGTGTATATCATGAAGAGGCTGGGCAGAGCTTTCATCATCGGAGAAGTGACCAGCGGCGGCTGTCACCCCCCTCACACATATCATGTGGATGACACCGGCCTCTACATTACCATCCCCACCTCCAGATCCGTGAGCTCTGCTGATGGCACCTCCTGGGAGGGCGCAGGGGTGGCTCCGCACCTGGAGGTGCCAACCGAGACCGCTCTCATCCAAGCGAAGGAAATGCTCAACACGCACCTGCACAGCTCCAAATAGACTGGCTGGCGCAGCGAGCTCCCAGCAACAGGGATCTAGGTGGAACTTTTCAAAGGTGCTTAAGGGGGTTAGGTGCCCAAATCCCATTGATTTCCTAACTCCCTTCGGCCCCTTTGAAAATCGCAGCTAAGGCTCAACGGGGGCGTGACGCACCCATCTATGGTGGTGTTTGTGTGAGTGTGACGAGTATAGAAAATGCATCGTGTGTGGTTTGGAAAATAACGTGTATGTTCCCCCTCCTGTGTCCTGAAGAGGAGTGAGAAATAGACACGAAGGCCCAATTACTAGCTGAGTTCATCTCCCGCCTGTCTCCTTGTTCGCGTGTTCCAGAAGGACCCTTCTCCACCAGCCCCGGCATAGCCTCCCTGTATTTCTGGAGTTGCACTACTAGTACTCACTCCCCCTGCCCCCAGAGAGATGTGTGGGGAGTGGGCGGGGAAAAGGCAGTGGTGTGACTCTGCCCCTCAGTGTGCCGGCTGGCATAGCTAAACCAGCGGGTCAGGGTAGGAAGAAAGTAACCTGCTTCTAGTCAAAGCCAAGAGCAGATTGCACCCCGCCCAGCCCAGGAGCAAGGGGAAAAGCAGTGAAGAACCTACCTTACCGAGGCACAATTCCCTCCCTGAGCTCATCCTGGGATGGCACAGCTACATGCTTCTCTTGGCACAGAGTTAGTCAAGGGACAAGCGAGCCCATAGCACCCAAGTATGGTAATTGACATTGGCTCCAATCAACTCAAAACATCTCTGAACTTCAGGAAACCTCTGATCTAGTTGTTTCTCTGCCTGTATAGGGATTTATAAATATCCTCCGCTCACTGCGATCTGGGTCTGAACTCTATTGCTCAACCTCATCTCCACTAAATACCTGTTTGAAGGCCCTGAAGGAAGTAGAGGAGCTAGCGTAGGTGCCCAGGTTTGGAAACCAGTCTTCAAAAGTTGAGTTAAATGTCGCCTTTGTGCAGTATGCAGTATGTAGTGATTACATGTTGGGTTTGTTGAAAGTCACTGTGCAGATTTAAAAAGAAAAAAAATCCTGTGTTTTAAACACCAAATCACAAAGAATATTTTCAAAGATTGACCTGGAAAGTGTTTTAACCATCAAATAGACTTTGTATCATTTCTGTGATGTGTTCACCTTTTCAACATCACTCGGTGAAACTAGACTGTTCAGACTTTGCTTTCCATTCATTTTCATGTCTGGGTTTCTCGACACTGCAGGGGACTGTTTAAATGGATAAAAGTTTGCACAGGACCTTAGCTAGTCCAAGCGCTATATAAATGACAAGTATTAAAAACACTAAATCTGGCAATGCCCACAGTTGTCAATGCATTAATAAAAAATACCATGAAAATATTTGTATCCATACTAGGTTTTGTAGAAGGACCTCTAAAGTCTAAATGTGCTCGCTTTGCTTCTTTTGTTTTCTGAAACGCAAGTCTATATTTCCATGTGAACAAAGGTCATCAAGTGTAAATGCTCCTATTTGCTGTTACTTACTGGGTATTTATTAATTATTTTCCTGTTTTAAAAATTTCAGTCATCCAGTCAAGGGCCAGATACTCTATCATGTGACTTAAGTGACAGCACTAATAGCAAATAGAGTTAATACTTCAAAACACAACCATGGACCAATATTTGTTCCCGTGAACTACATGGTGATGATTTATGAATGACAGCCACATTACAGAAAATGGGATCAGTCTGGGAAAAAAAACAAAAAAGCTGCATTTTCTAAGCGAATCTATTTGCAATGGATAACTCAGCCAGCTCTGCTGAATCCCACTCGATTTGTCTTCACTAGAAAGTTAGGTCATGTTAGAACATGACCAATTGAAGAGTTGTGTTAACTTACACAATGTTAATCATAATTTAACACTGAATGGACACAAGTACAATTGTGTTTAACACCATGTCAGCTAATCATGGTTAAACGCTACAGGGCTTAAGATGGACCAGCTGATAGGGTGTTAAACATGGCTTGTCCCTGTCTACACTGACTGCTAAGTCATGAGTATCATCATCTTCGTTAACATAATGCCCCAAGGGCGTGTTCTAACACAACCTAATTTCTCAACAAGAAAGATGAGGGCCATTGAAAACAATGTATATGAAGAGAGATTGAAAAGACTGGGGCTGTTAACCAGAGAGAAGAGATGAATAAAAGGGGATGTGATAAAAATACTCAAGATAATGCATGGGGAAGAGAAGGTAGCCCAGGAGCTACCCATCTCATAAACCACAAAACAATGAAGCTGAAAGGAGACAAATTCAAATCAGAGAAAAAGGAAATACTTGGAAATGGAACCCTGTGGAGCTCATTGCCACAAGATACCACTGGGGCCAAAAGCTCAGCGGGATTCAGAAAGGGACTGAACACTTCTATAAACAATTATAACAGATGTTATAATGGTAAATACTAAAAAAACTTTGACGTAAACTCTAAAGATGAAGGGCTTAGATCCCATCCAATCTCCAACAGCTGGAAGTCAGAAATAAATTTGTCCTGGGGCAAGTGTCCACAACTGGCTGCTGCACCTTCCTCTGAAGCATCTGGTGCTGGAGACAGGATACTGGGCTAGTCTGGGAAGTGTCATGTTCCTTATAGAGAGGAACCCTCGGTGCAAAGGCACTACACAGGATTGTCTCCCAGACAGCGACGGGCATCTGAGCACATGACCCCATCTTGAGCAGCGCATGCCCCAGGAGGGGTTTGTACCCTGGGGAAGGCGGGAGGGAGAGGCAGGGAAGGGAAAGCAGAGTGCCATAGGGGTCAGTCCTGGGGTCCTGATGTTTTGTTCAACATCTTCATTAATGATCTAGATCAGTGGTTCTCAAACTTTTGTACCGGTGACCCCTTTAATATAGCAAGCCTCTGCGTTGCGTCGCGCCCCTTATAAATTAAAAGCACTTTTAAATATATTTAACACCATTATAAATGCTGGAGGCAAAGCGGGGTTTGGGTGGAGGCTGACAGCTCAGGATCCCCCATGTAATAGCCTTGCGACCCCCTGAGGGGTCCCGACCCTCAGTTTGAGAACCCCTGATCTAGATGATGGGATGGATTGCACCCTCAGCAAGTTCATGGAGAGAGGGTAGATATGCTGGAGGATAGAGATAGGGTCCAGAGTGATCTAGACAAATTGGAGGATTGGGCCAAAAGAGATCTAATGAGGTTCAACAAGGACAAGTGCAGAGTCCTGCACTTAGGACGGAAGAATCCCATGCACTGCTACAGGTTGAGGACGGACTGGCTAAGAGGCAGTTCTGCAGAAGAGGACCTGGGGATTACAGTGGACGAGAAGCTGGATATGAGTCAGCAGTGTCCCCTTGTTGCCAAGAACGCTAACGGCATATTGGGCTGCATTAGTAGGAGCATTGCCAGCAGATCAAGGGATGTGATTATTCCCCTCTATTCAGCACTGATGAGGCCACATCTGGAGTACTGTGTCCAGTTTTGGTGTCCCCCCCCCACTACAGAAGGGATTGGAGAGAGTTCAGCAGAGGACAACGAAAATGATTAGGGGGCTGGGGCACATGATTTACGAGGAGAGGCTGAGGGAACTGGGTTTATTTAGTCTGCAGAAGGGAAGATAGGGGGGATTTGATAGCAGCCTTCAACTACCTGAATGGGGGTTCCAAAGAGGATGGAGCTCGGCTGTTCTCAGTGGTGGTAGATGACAGAACAAGGAGTAATGGTCTCAAGTTGCAGTGGGGAATTCTAGGTTGGATATTAGGAAACGCTATTTCACTAGGAGGGTGATGAAGCCCTGGAATGGGTTACCTAGGGAGGTGGTGGAATCTCCAGCCTTAGAGGTTTTTAAGGCCCAGCTTGACAAAGCCCTGGCTGGGATGATCTAGTTGGGGTTGGTCCTGCTTTGAGCAGGGGATTGGACTAGATGACCTCCTGAGGTCCCTTCCAACCCTGAGATTCTATGATTCTAAGGGGTCAATAAAGCCGAAGGAGAGAGACAACGAGCCAAGGGATGAAGCAGGTGGGGGAGTGAACACACTGAGGATACAGGCTCAGAGTCAGGCAAAGGGTAAACCAGAGGCAGAATGGGGGGAAGGGATGGGAGAAGGGAGCGAAGGGCAGGAGAGAGAGGCTGTGGGGCAGGGAGGGAATGGGAGCAGGAAGGGGAACACAAGGGGCCACACAGTGGAAAGGGAAAGGGCGGAGAGGGGAGAGGAGACTAACCAGGATGGGGGGGCAGCTATCACTGTCTCACTTGGGCACTGCAAGTTCCTCTCTTCCTGCACTATGAAGGTCACGGGCCAGATCCCCAGCTGGTGTAAATCAGCATTGCTCCCGTGAAGCCCATGCAGCTCAGCTGGTGCCCGCCAGCCAAGGATTATAGCTGGCAAGGCACGTGAGCAAGGGCGGCCGCATTCAGCGCTGCCGCCAACAGCTGCCGGGGCGCAGGACAGGACTCATGCTGCAGTCCCTGCATCTCGGGGCGGGGGCATCCTGCAGCTCCGGCAGAGCTCACTGTGTCACGGTGACGAGTCGCTGCTCCCAGCGGGGAATGGGTCCCCTCTCACCCACCCTTCAAATTCCCCACCTGGTGGTTTCCCTTTTCTGGGGTGCATCTGACTCGCTGCTCGGGGACGCTGGCCATGGGTTCCCTGGCCCGAGCACACAGGGCAGGTGACAGGAGCTGCGTTCCGTGGGCCCAGACAGGAAGAGGGACTGTGTATGGATGGGGAGCCTGGAGCAGTGGACAGGATGCTGGGCTGGAGGCAGAAGACGCAGGCTCCATCCCCAGCTCTGCCATTGACTGACTGGAGAATCCTGAGTAAGACACTTGTGGCCACATTTGCCAGAGCGGCCCCCGATTTGGGGTGCCTCAGTTTCCCACACCGCAGCAATATGACAGCGCTGAAATGGAGCTGTGAGCTGACACTGGGGACCCCTCAGGCCTGAAGAGCCCCCCCCCCCAGGGCCAATGGGGACAGCAGAGATCTCCCACCACCTTCCTGCAACGCCAACCACCAGCACTTGGTCAGAGAGCTCTGCCTGAGTCTACTGACCTCCATCTTTGGGCTCCTCTAGTGCCACCCACTGCCAAAGGGGCTAGGAGCCCTGGCATGTTGCTGGGGTCAGCAGCTCAGAGCACACGGACTGGTCTCCCTGCCCCCTTCTGGGGACCACAGATTTCCACCGAGGAATGGCTGCTGCTTGATTGCAGCTATGGACAGAGACAGTCTCATTCCCTGGATAGTGACCTTGGTGCATCCGTCCCTGACCACAGCACAACAGTGCTGGGACCACACCTCCCAGCCAAACACCAGCTAATTCACTCAGCCTCCCAACCAGGGCCAGTGCAACCACTAGGCTAACTAGGCGCCTAGTCAGAGCCGTAACTAGGAATTTCTGCGCCCGAGGCAGGGGCGCAGAAATCCCTAGGGGCTCTTACCCTCCGCCGAATTGCCGCCGAAGCCGCGGCACCGGCGGACCTCCCGCAGGCAAGTGGAAGCGGCTTCGGCGGCAGTTCGGTGGAGGGTATTTTTAGCAGCCGCCGAAGCCGCTTCCGCTTACCTGCGGGAGGTCCGCCGGTGCCGCGGCTTCGGCGGCAATTTGGCGGAGGGGGCCTTCTGCACACACACCGGCGGACTTCCCGCAGGTAAGCGGGGGCGGCTTCGGCGGTGGGGAAGGAGGGTGCCCCTGGCAGCAGTGCACCCCGAGGTGAGTGCCTCACTCGCCTCGCCCTCGTTACGGCCCTGCGCCTAGTGGTTGGAGGCGCCAAAGAGCATTGGCTGGGGTGGGGGCGGCCCCAGCCATGGAGGAGCCGGCGCGGTGCAGGGGGGCAGCAGCCCTGCAAAGGCGGCAGCGCCGCTAGCAGGGAGCAGCCGCGTCCCCCGCCCCTCCTGCCCAGGCTGCTGTCCGGCACCCCCCCCCCAGGGCTCCTGCAGCTGATGCATGCGGGCGCCAGCCCCCGTGTGCCCCTCGGTTTCCCCCTCGCTGCGCTCGGGCTCTGCGGCTCCCGGGAGGGGCAGAGGCGGCGGCTCATACTCCTGGGAGCCACAGAGCCCGAGTGTAGCAAGGGAGGAGCCGGGGGGCGCATGGGGGCCGCTGCCCGCATGCATCTGCTGCAGGAGCCCCCGGGGGGAGGGGGGCGCTGGGCCACAGCCCGGGCAGGCGCGCCCCCGGCTCCCCCTCATGGAGTGTGAGCCGCCGCAGCCTCAGCACCCTGCGGGGGAGGGGCTGCGCCCGGCAGCGTGTTTTGCCTCCACGTGGAGCCAGCGGCTCCAGCAGCCTGGGCCTGGTCAGGGGAGTCCTGGGGGGCAGTCAGGGAGCGGGGGGGGTTGGAAGGGTCAGGAGTTCTGGGGGGGGGCTGTCAGGGGGCGGGGGTGTGGAGAGGGTTGGGACAGTCAGGGGACAGGTAGGGGGTAGGGTCCTAGGGGGGCAGTTAGGGTGGGGATGTGTCAGGAGGGGGCAGTCAGGGGACAAGGAACAGGGAGGCTTAGGTAGGGGGTGAGGTTTTGGGGAGCAGTTAGGGGCAGGGGTCCCAGGAGGGGGCAGTCAGGGGACAAGGAGCAGGGGGGTTGGGAGTTCTGAGGGGGACAGTCAGGGGGTGGGAAGTGGGAGGGAGTGGATGGGGGAGGGGAGGAGGGAACGTGGTCTGGGGAGCAGCCCCTGGGCAGGCTGGCCCTTGGGGTCTATAAAGGCTCGTTGGGATTTGCCCCTCAATGAACCGATGTGCGGGGAGGGGGGCGGCGCAATGTGGAATTTTTGTCTAGGGCGCAAAATATCCTTGCACCGGCCCTGCTCCCAACTCCCCTGTGACTCGCGTCTCCCAACTGACTGACTGAGATGCTGGGGCAGAGAGCGCGAATGACGGGCCCAAAGTCACCCAGGGAGCTAGCGGCAGAGCCGGGGCGGAACGAAGATCTGCTGACGTTCAGTCACAGCCTTTCTTCTCCAGCTTAAAAATCCCGCTCCTTTCCTCCTTCACTCGGTCCTGAGGGGGATGCACAGAGCTGCATTGGAGTTAGTCCTTAACCCTTGTGTTAAGTCCCTCCACCTCCCCAGCTCCCTCTCTGCTCCCTGGAGTGCCGGCTGGATTTCCTTTCATCTGCACCAAGTTAAATGTTCAGACTCCTAGGCGCGGACTGAAAACAGTTCCTGGGTGATGGAGTCGTAGGAAGTTTGTTTTTCTTTGTCCCGTTCGGGTTTCTCCTTCCCCAGCAACAGCTGGTTCTGCAAGAAATCGAATCCCTCCATTCTTGGGCGGACACACTGGATTATGTATCCAGGCTGAGACGAGAGGCTCTTTAAGCATGGACTCATGAGGAAAGACGTGATTCCTTCTTGCACTGGGAGCTTTACGTGTAAACTCATTGTGCATACAGGGGCTTCACCAGTGCTCTCTTATGCTGACATCAGCGCAGGTGGGACTGACAACTGAGCTGGGACCACCAAGTGTCCCATCAGTCAATGGTTTGTGTGCACTCCAAACCTGCTCAAGAGAGCACTGCTGCTTGTGTTTGAAAATAAGTATGTGCGTTGGTTGACTCAGTGTCTGAGATATTGATCACTATTTGCTCTAGCTGCCAATAAGCAAGGGCAACACAGCAAAGATCTGCAGTCTGGGTCCTCCCTATGTGTAATTGGAAAACACAATCCTCACATGCCAGGGGGCTGCTTTCATTCACCCTTTCATGGGGGAGGAGGGACAAGAGGAGTAAACGCTGACCAAAATCACCCTAGCACTTGTTGGATTTAAATTCTGGATTGCAAACTGCTTCTGCCACTATTCAGATCTGGTTCTATTTTCTATTGATGTGTCTAATATAGGGTGACCAGATAGCAAGTGTGAAAAATCAGGACAGGAGGTGGGGTGTAATAGACGCCTATATAAGAAAAAGCCCTGAGTATCGGGATTGTCCCTATAAAATCGGGACATCTGGTCACCCTAGTCTAATAGAAGGAACTTCAATGGAGCCATATTCCACCAGACTGTGCAGTTCTGTTGAAATCTAACAGCTTTGTGAAATTAGGTCAATTTCACCAGAATTCCATTGAAGGGGGAAAAAATTCCAATATCCCAGTTCAAGATCTTCAAAATGAACCATTTCAAGTTTTTATTTAGAAATGACTTGTCATTTCAATTGTTTTTCTGTTGTATAATATTGCATATTGTACAAATGGCCTTTGACTTACTTATCCTGGGCCGACTCTGATCTCAAAGACACAGATGTCAATCAGGAATAGCACCCTGGATTTCAGAGGCGTTACTCCTGAATTTGCACTGGAGTAAGTGAGATCAGAATCTGACCCCCGGAAGCCACAATCCTCATCATATATGAACGCTTCTACACTACTGAGTTCTTCATTACACTTTATGGATTTTGACTTCTCCTGAACAGGCCAGTTCCCAGCTAAAGCCAGACAGAGCTAAGTTTGGCCCAGAAAACTTGGAAATGAATAAATTCCTTATGTGATAAATTTCATTGGACACAGACGTTTGAGGTGGGAAAGATGCGGGGGAGGGGAGGGGGAAATCACATCTCGCCTGATGCAGGCTTATTTCTTGCACTGCACGTTCAGTTTTAAATGACTCCAGTAACAGCTTTCACACATCCCTTGGAAGACGGCTCTACAGTCCAACAGACCTCTCAGCCTCAATTTGCCTCCTCTCAGTTCTAGAGCATAAGCGCAAGCTGTCACGTGTAATCATTCCCTTGCCTTATCTTGGGTAAAGCCTGGGACTGTCCAGCTTGGTTTTTGGCCTGCATTTAGACAGATGGGAAACTTCCACCCATGAACGCTGGGAAAAAGACACCCCCTGATTCATGGAACTCTCTCAATAGCTGACAGGAAGTGTAATAGTGCATTGGATCCAACTGCCAGCCACCTGAGTCTTCACAGATGTGCTCCTGACCACTCCAAATTTCCCAGTGACAACAGGAGAAATCGACCTCTGAGCCACTTGCCCTATATACTTCAGTGGGACTCCTTCAGTTAAGACATCGGGTGCAGCTCTGGTTCCCCGGCTCCCGCAGACTATAGTACAAACAGAAGGGGTTCAGAGACAGGCAGCCAGAATTAGTGGCCTGGAAAAGTCACCATCTGAAGAGAGACTGAATAAGCTGGAACTGTTTGTCTTAGACAGGAGATGAGTAAGAGGGAACATGGTAAAGGGATTCAACATCATGCATGGTATAAAGAGGACTGAGTACTTATTTTTACCTTTGGCATAATATGAGGGCAAGGGGCCACTCAGTGAAACTGAAAGATGACAAATGTAAAAACTGATTTAAAAAACCGCTTATTTTAAAAACACAACATACCATTAGCCTATGGAACTCACTGCCACAAGATAAAGGTCAAGAGCTGAGCAGACCTAAACACTGACAGCCTATAGTGAAACCAGCCACAGTACCACAAGATAGCTTTTCTTTTCATAAGGGACTGAACCTTCATGTTTCAGGGAATACACTGAGCACTAACTGATGGGGGGCTGGAATAAATTTCCCCAGCAGCAGGTTTTTCCATAATTGTCCATTACTGGGAGTTTAACACCTTAACAAACAGCTGTCCCATGTCGGAAATGGGCTATTGGCTGCTTCAGTACAATTGCTATAGTTCCATTTTACTTTGCAAAATAAATGCTAGGAGTAGAGGGCCCGTAACTCAGAACTGAGCAGTTCTGATTCCATCGAGCAGGGGGCATTGGTGACACATTCACCTTGCCCAGGGCCTTAACCTGACCAGTAGTGAACAATGGACCAAATTCTGCCTCCCTTGTATCTGTACAAGCCCAGTGAAGTTATTGGGATTTCCTGGGTATAACAGATGGCAGAATTTGGGCCTGTGTCTATTCGGTAACAGTGAGCACAAGCCACAACATAGAGATCTGGATCTCGGTTTCAAGAAAGACGGTTCAGAGTTTGCAGAGCATGAACAGAACCCAGGTCTGCTGATGTTCAATCACATCCTCTTGTGAGTTTGGTTTGGTCCAATACAGAAGAGGGCTGTTTACACAACTCAGATCAGAGTTTGGATCACAACTCCCTTCTATAGCCATGGGGCAGGCCAGAGTAGAGGTTTCGTTTCAAGCCGATCACTGTAACCAAGCATGTCTATTCCCTTTCCTAGCTTGGGATGTGCATGCACTAAAGTGGCACCCTCTAGAGTCTGGTCCACATAAGAGGATAAGAGTCTACTACATCTGTCAGCAAATGGCATTATTCCTTTAGTTTAAATATTTGAGTCTGAAGCTTTTTAATGCTGAGGGTCCCAGGTTCAAGCCTGCTGGCACTCAACTAGTCCCTGTTACTAGAGCTGGGTGAATATTTTCTGTCAAATACTAAATTCACTGAAAAATGGAGTTTCGGTGCAACCAAAACACCTCACAAATTTGGGCTGAATTCAATGAATAATTTCGGCCAAATAAAAAATTAGGAAACATTTTTTTCAAAAAAGTCAAAACGTCATTTCAAACCAATGTTGGAACATTGTGTTCGACCCAAAGAAAGCATTTTCAATATTTTTGTTTCGGAGAGAAAAACAGAGGAAAAACAGTTTGGGTACAAAACTAATTGATTTTTTTTTTCAGATGATAAAAAAAAAATCAATTATTGGCTCAGCTCTAATTGTTACATATGCACATAACAGCATATCTCATACACGGCTACAACAGATTGTTGTCTGTAAAGCAGCCGCTTTGAGCCCAAATTAATAAAACATTTCAATTCATTTCATTATTTTATTTCCTCAAAAATATACCAACAAGGGCTTAGCTGCATTTTCTAAACCGACGACCCACTTGGTCTCATGTAAACACATATTTTTTGTGAAGCGTCGATTATAAATTATTGTAAACAGCTGTTTCCTATAAGATATTAATTTAAACACTGAAAAAAATAATAACGATACAAACTAATCTTTTCCCTCCCCACCCCTCCCCCTCGGTCCTGTGGTCGGATCAGTCTACCCAGCTCTAATTATGAGAGGTCATGTGTCGGGATAAATGGTGCCGTTCCCGAAAGTACTCGTGGCAGATCGGACACGTCAGCTTCTCCTCCCGTCTCCTCTTGCACTGAGACTCGGCCGAGGAGTAGTCCTTTTTGTGATGGGACCGCATGTGGAAGACTAAGTCGGACGTCATGCGGAAGGAGAGGTTGCATTTTGCACACCAGTTCTGGGCGGCCACCCCAAAGGATGTGAAAGTGGGCGGCAGCAGAGTCAAAGAGGAAGAAGAGGAGGTGGTGGGAGTGGCAGTTTGCAGCTGCCCCCCCGTTTGTTTTGGCCACAGTTCTGAGGTATATGGGAAAGCGTTGCTCCGGCTGATGCTCGTCTGCAGCGCCTGAGAATTACACAAGTCACCGACAAAGAACTTGGAATTCAAAAGGCTGCCGTAGCACATGACATCCGCTGTGGCGATGAAGCCAGACAGCTCCCCCAGGCTCTTCGGTAGCTCGTTCATGGGATGGGAAGAATTCCCGGCAGCCCTGTCCACCAGACACTTGGTTGGCTTGCTAAAAGCACTTTTCTGCTCTCCCCGGGTTTGGGTGGGCCATACAAAGGAGAATGCGCTACCTGAGGAGGTCAGGACCACGTCCTTGGGCATCTGCTCTTTGCCAAACTGGCCCAGGCCACCCCCTTGCTCCACCTCCTTCGCTCTCTCATTCCTCAACCGGTCCTTAATCCTCCTGACTTCGGTGAAAGCGCTCTGTTTCTGTTCCAAGGCATCTTTCTTCGCCGACAGCTTCCCTGAGCTGAGCTTCCAGATGGAGCTAGCCAAGGCGTGTTCCCCCACTGCCTCCTCCTTGCCCCCATAGCTGTGAGCTTCCCCCAGGTTATTTGTCTTCTCCAACAATACTGTTTTCCTGCTCCTGTTGCTCTCCGCCTCTTCCAACTTTGTTCTCTTCTCCCCTGACAGCCCACGGGGGTCGTCTCTCCGAGTGGCTATTTTGACCTCCAGATCCCTTGCCAGGCTGTGGAAGTTTGTGGCCTGCTCAGGCAAATGGCCCTTCCCAGCCTTCTGCTCCTGGAGATTTCTCCATGGTGGGGCGTTCTTCTCTGGGACACAGAGGAAGCGCACATGGGCCAGATAGGAGTGCCCGCCTTTAAAAGTCTGCTCACATTCCGGGCACCTGAGCTCTGCAGAAACAGAAAATAGCCGTTGAATTTTGCGTAGTCAGAGTCCCGGCTGCTCTTAAGGCCTGGCTGCTCTCACTGACACTGGTCTAAACCAGGAGCAACTCCATTGCTGGGTCACTGGGGTCAAGCTAACTGGAGTGCAGGGTCAGGCGCCACCTTGCTACAGGAGGCATCTCGCATGCATTTCCTTCCATACGCTCCACACCCCAACACTGGCTGCTGAGTCATGTGCTCACAGCAGACACTGGCCTGAATCGACCCTTCGAACTCTGTGGCAGCTCAAAGCCCAAAACCCAGATCCACGCCTGATCTTGCCAATGGGCAAATCATCTTTATAATGGTCAGTGTGAAACCCAGCTCCAAGCACCACTGTGGATCCAAAAGCAGAATCCAAATGTGGCTTGCACCTCTCTCTACTCCATAGGTCACTCGGGAAGACTGCGTATAGGGGACAGCCCTACCAGTGATACTGACAGAGTTATGCTGTATTCTTAGAACACTCCTATTCTGGGATAAGAGGCCTTTTTTCTATTTCATTTACATCCCCTCCAAAGCGACATAAGCTAAACTGATAAAAAGTCTGTCTTATACCGGATGTCTATGTGGGAGGAGGGTTACACCGATATAACTCTACTGTTTTAAAATCACACCTTAGGTTATACCAAAAAAACATTCCCACTTTGAGTTGGTGTGATGGTGCCCTCGATGGCCGGGCAGCCTAGTAGCTAGATCGTTGGTTAGGTGGGCTATAGGGGAACCTGGCCTGTCCTTCTCCCTCAGATCCTGGCCCAGGGTCTTATGTCGTTCAACAACTAAACAGGGGAGATGGATCTTTCTCCCAGCTGTGAGGAGGGGTTCAGGGCCTGTTTTCCTGGCCTGCTCCCTATGCAAGTCCTTTTAGTTTGGGGCATGGCCTCACTAGTCCAGTTGCCCAGGGCCGTCCCTACCCATATGTAAGGGGACTATTATCCCCTTACTATAACATTCAGTGGGGGTGTTTTGATTGCTAGTTCCCAGTACCAAAAGGGGAAGGGTCGATGGGACTGACAGTCCCCAGGAACAATGGGGAGAGGCCAATGCGCCAGGTCAGCCTGATTGACCGGGCGGGCAGGCGAATCAAGGAGTCAGGAGGCCAGCGTGGATCCCGTCCTCCATGTGAGCTGGAGTTGCCTGAGTCAGACAGAGTGGGGCCGAGCTAAGGAGAGAGCAGAGGCCAGAGCTGGGCTGGGCCAGATCCAGAGGGGCCAGAAAAGCAGCCCAGAGCGACAGACCTGCCCTGGGAGCAGAGCAGCAGCAGCAGCCCAGGGAGCTGGAGGTAGAGGAGCTGGAGCTGAGGCAGAGGGTGGAGCTGGGGCTGGAGCAGTCCGGAGCCGGGTGCGGGGAGCAGCTGGGGAGAGCGAGGGGGACCCTGGGCAGTGAGCCCAGTGCAGGGAGAGGCCTCAGCCAAGAGGCTCTGCAGGCCAGACTTGCAGGGGAATCTGAACCCCGACAGGGCAGAGGTGGTGCTGGGAAGAAGGATCCTGCCACCCAGAGCCTGCAAGCGTGTGGCCACCGCCAGAGCAAGTGTCCAAGCCACAGCCTCCCTGCAGCACGGCCAGGCCCTGGGAAGGAGGCCTGGGACCTACAAAGGAACAGACTGAACTGCCCTGACATTGCAGAGAGAGCACCCCGGAGTGGGGACACCCTAGCCCCTGACCTAGGTGATCACAGCAAGGTTGGGGGTCGAGCCCCCCAGGAATCCTGGGCCCAGCCTTGTCGGGGTTACGAGGACTCTGCCAGACAGGGGAGTGCAAGGGGAGTCCTCGAGGGCAGGGAGGCCTCTGGGTAAAGGAAGTGGGAGCAAGGACTCAGATCCTTCTGCTAGCCCATTTCACCGGGGTAGTGCAGAAGCCAGGAATGTTCCCCACAATAGCGGGACTATTCCCCCGCTTACACATACGTAAAGGACACAGCTGCGTAGGGCACCAGGAAATTTGGGGCACCAAATTTCCTGGTGCCCCATACAGCTGCGTGCTGCTCCAGCCCCTGCTCTGCTCTTCCCCATGGCCTCTGCCCAGGGCCGGCGCTATAACTAGGTGACCCTACGCGGTTGCCTAGGGCGCCAGGATTTGGAGGCAGCAGGCGGCTGCCTCCTGGCTCCATGCTCAGCGGCTGAGTGGGGAGCTGGGAGGCAGCCGCGGTGAGCTGCCCCCCTGCCCCATGCTCAGCCGCTGAGCTTGGAGCCGGGAAGCAGCCACGGCGAACCGCACCCCTGCCTCCCGGTTCCACGCTCAGCTCCCGCGGCCCGCGGGCGGGGGTGGGGGGGCTGAGCTCCCGCGGGCGGGGGTGGGACTGAGCTCCCGCGGGCCGGGGGGGGCGCTGAGCTGGCAGAGGAGGTGCAGGCCTGGTGCAAGGAAGTTTCGCCTAGGGCACGAAACTTCCTTGTACCAGCCCTGCCTCCGCCCTTGCTCCGCTCCAGCCCCACCTCTTCCCATCCCTGCTCCGCCTCAGCCCCGCCTCCACTCCACCCCTTCCCCAAAGCCCCTGCCCTGCTCCGCCTCTTCCCACCCCCACCCCCACTACCCTGAGGACTGCAGCCGGGGTCAGGCCAGTACTCACCGGCGGTGGTACATGGAGTGACTCGGCCCCAGCCCGCTCAGCACCACTGGCTCCCAGCTGCGCCGCTGGTGAGTGCTGGGGGGCAGTTCACCCTGGGCCCCCAAGTCCCAAGGCTGGGAGCCAGGGGAGCGTAGCGGGCTGGGGCCAGGTCGCTCCATTTCCAGCCGCCCTGTGAGTGTGGGATCTGGCCTGCCCTGCAATCACCGGGTGGCGGGAAGTGGAGTGACCTGGCTCCAACCCACTCCCCTCCGCTGGCTTGTGCTGGGGGGTGGTTCCCCCCGCCCCTCAAGCCTGCTCCTGCCCCCCTCCCATGGAGACGTGGGGCCCCACACTCCCCCTCCCCTCCCCATGGGGGGCTGGGTAGGGCACCAAAATGGCCTTGACTAAGGCAGGCTCCCTTCTTTTCTCCCACCTCCAGGCCTGGCACTTGCTGCAGGTACAATGGGGCAGGGCTAGCTGAACCCAGAGGTTTTCTTTAACCCCTGCAGTGTCTGGCAGCAGTCTCTGCTCCTTCACAGTTGGTAAATTTCCAGGCCACTATAACCAATTTTAAACCGCTCTAAGTGTGTCCACACACACAAGCTGCACTGGTTTCACTAAAATCAGTTTGAAAGCAGACTGGGTGCAGACTCCTGTGTGGACACACTTCTATCGGTTTAAAATGGGTTATAGCAGACAGCAAATTTACTAACACAAGCTATCCTGCTACAAGCCAGATTTAAATTAATTCGAGACCCTCCACACTGGGTTTAGCACCAATTTGACAAAGTCCGTTTAAAAAACGCATTATAAGCTACACTACAGCCTTGTGAGTAGATGCGGTGTGAAGCTGTCAATCCTTCCCTAATGCGCAGTGTTTCTTTAAAATATTGTACTGCTTTCTGTGTTACTCATTTTCAAAGCAATTCACTGAGTATACGTGAATCTCTCCCAGCCAAACATGTTCCCCAAAGCCCCAGAGAATCAGGACCATCTGCACTTACCCAGGTCTTGGCTAAGGTAAGCAGATTGATCTGTATCAAGAAGTGTTCAGACCATGAGCTGTTTTCTGTAGCCCAGTTCAGTTACATCATTCGAGCTAACCTCTGACCCCAGGGCAGCACACCCGAACCCCTAGGCTCGAGCAGCTAGCCCAAGTCTCCGCCAGAGCAGCAACGTCCACACAGCTATCCTTAGTGAGCTAGCTCAAGCCCTGTTAGCACAAGACTGCCTACCATGGCTGAGAGACTCCCTTCATTGACTCCAGCTCAGTGCACCAGTAAAAAGATTTCCTGCCTCACCCTGAAAGCCCAGCCTGGGATCTGAGAGTCAAGCTGGTTTCTTCCCTGCTTGCCTAGCATCACCTGTAACAAAGATCTTGCCCTCAGTGATACCTGCACAACCTCAGCGTCTGGCAATTTTCCCTTCGGTACTCACCGGTTTGGAGAGTCCTGGCTTTGATCGCGCCGAAACCCAGGAGGCTGGAAAGCTCCTCATCGTACCACACAAGGAGCTCCTCATTTTTGCCTATTTTCCTGGTAGATCGATAATACAACTGGCTGTTTTTTAAGTAGGCTTCCAAGTTCTGTTCCTTGCTATTGGCAGCTGCTTGAACGAGCCTCATCCAGGGCAGTCCAGCGGGGCTATGGACCGAGGTGACATCTACCTGTTAGACACAAGGCAAAAAGGGAGACAATAGGGACCCAGGATGCACAAATTCATCAACTCTCTCAGCAAAGCCTGTCCTTTCCTGTCTTGCACGTGATCCAATATGTAAGGGCCGTGGCCCCGACGCAGCAAATGCTTACACAAGGGGCCTGATCACAGTGTCTGTAGCCTTCCTGAATTACACCCCGCGCCCATGGGACCACAGAGCCTGCAGCCGTGGGAAGGCTGGTGAGATGGTGGGGCCATCTGCATCAGCCCAAGGAGCAGGACAGAGACACCAGAACGCAGCAGGCAGCACCCTTTAAATGATGGAGCAGCCTGTGTTGTCCTGCTCAGAGTGACTGCCCCCCGATACCCACCCTCTCTCCCTGCCCTGCTGTTCCCCCTCCGCCTTTCCCCAATCGTCCTCTGCAGCATACGTGCCCTCAGCCCTGACACAGTCATTGGGAAATCTCACCTGCCCACTTTCCTCGGGCTGCAAAGAGAAGGAGCCTCCCCAATACAAACAAACACACACATGCACAAGGTTCTTCCTCCATCATTTCAGTATCACCCCGTCTCCAACATGCCATGTCAGGGCAGGGCTGTCTTCAAGGGGTTGTGACACAGTGGCCTGCTGTTGGTTTGCTGCTCTGGTATAGCAGCTCTTTCCAGACCTGACGCACTCACTACACCTAACACACCGTTGTCATGATATATACCCACAAAGTGGCATGTAATATATCACTGGACAACTAATAACTCACTGATCATTAATATTCTTGCATCGTGGGTGTAGAGGGTGTGTACAAAAAGTTATGGATATGTGCTCGGATTATGTTATTAAAATGTGTTTGGCAAGCAGAGCGTAAATCCAGCCTGACCTAGACAAAGGAAAAAGCATCTGCTTGGCTGACCAGCCTGGTTGTCAGTCAGGGAGCACAAAGGTACTTTTAAACAAAGCCATCAGCCTCATGAGTGGGGGAGATCGCCTCCGGACTATAAAGTCAGAGGACTGAACCTCGGCTGAGAAGTAATTGAATCAGCTGATTACACACAAGATTACTGTATTATAAAAGTGCATCGAGTCAGGTCTTTTCTGAAAGATAATGACACACTGGTGATCAATATCACTGTGAAATGTCTGTATTAACACTACATGAGGAATTATGGCTACTCACTGATATTACGCCTTAAAGTCTGTGACCAAACACAGGGAGAAACAGGCTTTCTCCTCCCAGACAGGAGGCAGAGAAGGCTGCTATCTACTTGTCTCCAGTGAAATGAAGCAAGCCTCATTTCCATACAAATCAGCAGGGACACGAGAAGTTCACAGGAAGGGAAGCACTGATTCTGGGGACAAAACAGGGAGCTTGAGAGAACATAAGGAAAAAGAAGAAGCCATTTCGGTATCCACAAGGGGCCAGACCTCTTGCAAGCAGAGAAAGACAAGGAGGTTGAAGGCTCTGCAAGACTTGCTATCACTTAACCTAAGCCCTTTTGTTAACAAACATCTTTTACCTTTACTGGAACCCAATTCGGTGCTGTGCTAGCAGGGCAGGGTGTATTTCCCCCAGTTGTCATGTGCTTTTGTCGCTTTAAAGGTGCAACAAACTGTATTCATTCTCATAGTGCTCCAGCACAGAGCTGGCCACTGCCAGGCAGATGGTCTGGGGGAAATTCAGGACTGGTGGGTGTTGGGGTCCCCCAGCAAGTAGTAACTCAGGCTGGAGGACAGCAGAGCAGGGCTGTTGTGCTGTAGACAGGCTGCTGGGGTCGGAGAGCTGAACCAGGGCTGCGCAGCACACAGACACTCCGGGGACTGCACGCCTGTCTGCTGGCTGTCGGTGTCCAGGCTGTGAGCCACTGCAGCAAAGCACTGAAGGCACCCAGGGTTACAGGCCCCCCCCACCAAACGTCAGCCCTCTAGGCCCTGTGATGTGCGAAGAGCTGCCCAGAGCAACCGCCTGTTCCTTCCCCTCCCCTGGGAACCCTTCTCCCCTCATGCCTGGGGCACAGTTTCTGCCAGCCAGTGGCACACACAGGTAGTTCTAACCCACGGTCACTGCCCACCCTCCCAACCGGCAGCTGGCTTCTGCAGTCCCCATACCAGCCCAGCTCCCAGCTTCCTCTGTTCATCCAGCCCTCCAGCCTCTCCTGGCCAGCCTCAGCCATTTTACTCAGAGCTCCCCGTGCTTCCTGCTCCCCACCTGGCTGACTGCCTGGCCTCTCTCCTGCTCTCCAGCGCCCACTCCCCTGGCAGCATTCAGATCCCCACCACTACCAGAAATGCAGAGCTCCCTGCCCGTGCAGCGCTCTTTCCTTGAGGGGCTCTCAGATCACCTCGCTGCCCAGTCATTCAGCCTCACACACGCCACACCTGCCCACTTCAAGATAGGCCAGGACCACTATCCTTGTGGTACAGATGGGGAAGCTGAGGGAGATGAGGTGACTTGCCCAGGGTCACCCATCGAGTCAGTGGCAGAGCTGGGAACTCAAGATTCCTGGTCTGCTCTCTAGTCAATAAGCCTTGATCCGGAAAGCATGAGTATGGTACACCAGATAGAAACCAGAAACTCCATTCCATTGTTCTCCATTGTCAATTCACTCCAGATGGGAAAGTCCTAGATAATTTAATGTAAAATGATAACCTCTCCCTAGGCTACAATGAACAATCCTATAGAATTTAATAAATAGCTAGATCCCTGCCCACTGAATCCTATAGGATAGTTCAAAACCCCTACAGAAATTATCTCATTCTTCATTACGGAGGGCTTCAGAATTATTACTGCAGAACCCTATTAAACATCTGTACCGTCCTTTGGATTTCATCTCTACTAATGCCTATAGAGCTTTTCCATACAAGATATTATTAAATACAACTAACAAGCACTTATACCTCGCTCTCCAGCTTCAGAAATAGTGCAGTTTATTCATATTTTTGCATCAAGTAACAAATTCAAATTTATTTCAAGGTATCCATAAAGGACAAGCACTCAACAACTGAATGCTGCAGACTCAATTATTTCTGAAATAATGTGATATAGCCTAGGGGTTCTCAACCAGCAGTCTGGGGCCCCCTGCGGGGCCACAAGCAGGTTTCAGGGGTCCGTCAAGCAGGGCCAGTGTTAGACTTGCTGGGGCCCAGGGCAGAAAGCCGAAACCCCACTGCATGGGGCTGACGCCTGAGGCCCTGAGCCCCATCACATGGGGCTGAAGCAGGAGCCTGAGCAACTTCGCTTCACAGTCGTGTGGGGCCCTGGGCAATTGCCCTGCTCACTACCAGCTAACACCAGCCCTGGCTCTTATATGCAGAAAAGCAATTGTTGTGGTATAGGTGGGCCATGGAGTTTTTATAGCATATCAGCGGGGCATCAGAAAGAAAAAGTCTGACAACCCCTGGTATAGTCAGTAACAGCTAATTATAATATATGTGTAATATTACATATATAACCCCCCCGCCCCGCATATTATATTTAGGTTACAAAGTCAAGCACTCAAAAGTTAAAAAAAAGTCAGTATTTAAGGTATTTAGGGTTGCCTGTGCAATCTTAACTCCTCCCCCTTGCACATCTGCATTATGATATGCTCTTTCATTACATGATCCCATACTATTTTTTCCTCAAGACCCCAGCTCATTCAGTGCACAAGATGGATGATGCTCTGAGAATTATACAGTTATTCAATATTACATTTATCCTCATCGCTCTATGTGCGTCCCCTGCCTTATTCACTACACACCATTCTAAACTTGCTCTAAACTTGGGGGGGAGAGATAGGTCAGTGGTTTGAGCATTGGCCTGCTAAACCCAGGGTTCTGAGTTCAATCCTTGAAGGAGCCATTTAGGGATCTGGAGCAAAAATTGGGGATTGGTCCTGCTTTAAGCAGGGGGTTAGACTAGATGATCTCCTAAGGTCCCTTCCAACCCTAATATTCTATGAATAGGGAATTATTAGTTTCCTCACAGGCTTCCTTTGGTGCTCATCACAGCAGTATCAAAGCCTAACATGTATTAATTGCAAGGTAGAGAGGGTTTCCACAGCTTGGAAACTGAGGCACAAAGTGATTAAGGATATTTGCAAAAAACAGTCTGCTAGTTTTTGAGTGCCTCCATTGTTATTTTGAAAGAGAGACGTTTGGAAATGGAGCATATTTAGTAATAAGTATGATTTTAAATTTCACCCCAAGTGATTTCTCTCTCTGTTTCTCCACTAAGTGCCTTGCAGCTATGCCATGGGGTTTTGTAGAAGAAACAGGGTTTTGGATATTGCTGCTCTGTTTTTACCCCTCGGAAGGCATCCAAAAGTATGAGCACATTAGCAGCTTGGCCAGAAGAATGAACTGTTAAGAGACAATTAGTGTAAGAGTTAATTAGTGTAAGGGAGAGACTAAATTAGCATGCCCTGCAACTGGTTCTCTTTAAACTATATGATGCTTAATGATGACTGACAAATACAGAAGTCTGATGCCCCCAGTGGTTGTAACTAATAGCTAGGACAAAGGCTGTCACTAATTAAGGCCTGCTTTTCAGAAGTGCCCAGCACCGACTCACCGCTCTGAGCACAGTCAACGGATGTGCAGGATCTCTGGAAATCAGGCCCTAAGAGAGAGGGCTGAACACATGGAAAGGGGACAGGGAATAAGTGAGAGCTCAGGACAGAGCAGAAGAGACATCAAAGCCTAGCTCAGGGTGTTTTGGTCTGCATGTGCCCAAAGCCCAGCTCCTCTGCTTATGGGTCCCTTGGACAGTGTGTGTACCTCCCTGGTGTCTACAGAGCAGGGAAGGCCTCAGTGGCCCGGAGGGGCTCAATCACAACTTCACTGTAAAGAGGTTTGGCTTTCAAGGCCCCTCGGGGAGGGAAGAGAAGGGACCCTTCAGGAGAAGGCAGCTGTCACAGGATGCTGGCAGTGACTGGGCATGGGGCAGGTTGGGTTTAGCGGACCCGACTGATTTACAGATGGCTGGCTTGCTTTGGTGGAGGGGAAGACGGCATAGATAAAGCTGGGGAAGCCTTGTTATTTCTTAGGTCTGGGGTGCAGAAAACATCAAGGGAGCTTGTTAAATTGAAGGTCCTGGGACTCCATGGGGGTGACCCACTGAAAAAACAGCAAGGGAGAAGAAAAGCAGATTCCCTTTGGGACTCAGAGTGAAAGGCTCTCCAGTTGGATAATCACTGGGCCAGAGACGGAGCGTGAGAATGACTCCATAGCCTGATGGGTGGGGCACTCCCCTTGGATATAGGAGACCCACGACAGAGGCCTCCTGCTCCAATGTCTATTTAATCGTTTAGACACAGTGGAGCAGCTTCAAGAGGAGAGAGAGAGGAAGCCCTCACACTGGAATACCCTATCGCTCAGTGACGGGGCACTCACGTGAGAGGTGACAGAGCCTGGTCCAAAACCCTTCTCCCCAGGCAAAGGGAAGAATTAAAGCCAGGTCTCCTCCACCCTTTGTTTCTTTTTGCTTTTGTCCAAATGAATGAAAGTGGAAATGTCTCAACTCCAGAGGTCTGAGTTTTGTGACGCCGCAAGTTCCAATTCAGGTTGAGTGGCAATTTTTGTTTCAACTTCTCGCTTCGCTGGAATATTTCATAAAACACTGGTTTGGCTTTGGCCCCAAACAAGCTGTTCTTTTTTTAAACTGCCAATTAAATGACAAATCCCTTATTCACCCAGTGCCTGTCACAACTCCCAGCCAAAATGCCCACGAAGTGTAACCCCTCCTAGCACTATGTGGCTGTGCCACCCACTGAGGGCGTGTCTACACATGAAAGTCAACCTGGAAGAAGTTGGCATGTGAATCAAAAGTGGATTAACTATTCCTGATTAACTGCATGTGTGAATGTTTTTATTCCAGAACAAGAGTGCCTTCTTCTGACTTAGTTTAATCCACATGGGAAGTGGATTATACTGAATTGGAGTAAGAGCATCCACACAGGAACAGCTATTCTGGAATACCACCCTGTGTAGACAAGGCCTGATAGTTGGTCCACGTAACTTAAGAGCCTACTTCACATTGTCAGGAACTCAGCCAGAGGCTGTGGATGCATTACAGGAGTGGGTGAGTGAGCTTTGTGGCCTGCAATGTGCCGGAGGTCGGAGTAGATGAACATGATGGTCCCTTCTGGCCTTCGAGTCTATGAGCTAGCTGCTACGGAGGGACTTGTTCAGCTCAAGCAGTAGCAGCTTGCATTTGGGGGGCTGAAGGTGCCAGGTTCAACCCCCTCTGCAGCACGAAAGGGGCTGGTTATGCAATGGGGAACACCCTGGCTACACGTGGAAAGGGAGGAGTGGTCAGCTCAGCTGTGTCAGCTGACATGGTTTCTAAGGGTACATCCACACTACCCGCCCGATTCGGCGGATAGCGATCAATGTTCTGAGATCGATTTATCGTGTCTCATGTAGACGCGATAAATCGATCCCAGAAACGCTCCCCATCGACTCGGCACGAGGAGTAAGCGGAGTCAACGGGGGAGCCTGCCTGCGCTGTGTGGCCCCGAGGTAAGTAGTTTGTAATTCGATCTAAGATACTTCGACTTCAGCTACGCTATTCACGTAGCTGAAGTTGTGTATCTTAGATCGATCCCGCCCCCTACTGTGGACCAGCCCTTAGAGACAGTAGGGCTTTAAGACGCTGCTCTGGCTGTACAACCCAGAGCTGAGCCTCACCCTGCCGGCACCAGCCCACTCCAGGGGCATCTTTCTCCAGACCGCCCAGACTCCCCCGCAGGGCTCTGGTGACAAAAAGTCCCCAAAAGCAGCCTGAGAGTCTGGTGCTAGAGTCCAAACACATGCAAACAGCCCTGACTCCTCCCTCCTGGTGCCCAGGCCCCCTCCAGAGATCTGATCTGACTGCTAGAGGAAAGAGCAAAGGGGAGGAGACCCCCCAGGGAGTGAGACAGGTGCAGGGTGAGACAGGGTGGAGAAGCATGCTCTGCTCATACTCCTACGCTCTGTCTGGACAGGAGCAGCCTGGGCCCATTCTTAGACTTCAGACCGCTGCCCCGGAGCCACTCGCTGTCCCTCAGGGATGGCAGGCAGTCCCTGCAATGGGATAGTGTGACCCCTCCTCAGCCTTGAAGGGCCAGTATGCCCCATGCCAAGCCCTCTTGGGTGTTCATCTCCAAGTGAAGACATGCCCTTCATTCCCCCCATCCCGGATCAGTTCAGCGGCAGGTCAAGAGTGTCTCGGCGTAGGACGGTACTCATGCTTTGGGCTCTTTTCCCCACGGGAACAGTCCTTGCTGGGATCCCCTCAGAAACCAGCCTCCAGGTCAGCACCACGCTGGGCCAATTTTCCATCTCGGCGGAGCTATTAGCCGTGCCGAACTAGGGATAAAACTATATTCCATGCCAATGCCACTGACCGAGAAAAGCAATCCGGGGCAGGCAGAAGAGGGGATAGCCTCTCCAATACAGTATAAAATACCAGGCTCTCCTACCTTAAATACATAATGGATATTTCTTCTCTCAGAACATTTCAAGGCAATAAAAGCAACAGTGTCCAACAAGGTGTTCTGAAGCATACACGGTCCGAAACTGGCTTCCTCTGGGATGTCTTGAGTGGTATGGACAGTTGCAAATACATCTGGGAAATGATGATGCAGGAGCTTGTTGTCACTCGTCCAGAGGAGTTTAGGCAAAGATGTCAGTTCCATCCTCAACCTGCAACAAAGCAAGGAATCACTTACACTGGGGATAGGAAATTGAAGGGGGGGGTGGGGGAGATGAATCTGATCATGATTTATACCACAAAGGCTGTAAGGAACTGGAATTGAATTATAACCAGATGGGATCTTTAAAGCTACTGGGGACCAATGCATTGGTGGAGTTTGCCTGGCACATGGGAGCTTGCGGCTTTATTGATGTCCAGCCCAGAAAGAGACAAGCTATTCTGCACTAAAGTAGCAATCTTAATCTTATGAATAAATCAGTCAATCTTTTCCAGGGCGCTTAGTCAGCTGCTCCCACGGCCCAGTAGCTCCCGGAATGCTGACCGCTTATATCCAGGACCATGAAGCTTTGGGCACAGTAGGGAAAATCTCCAGTTGATGAAAAGAAAGCCAAGCTAGTCCACCCTAATCTCAGCCCTGTCTATTACAGGATCACAGGCTGCCGGACTTTCTCAAGATAGTCATTGTCCGCTCGGCCCCCAAAAATGGAAATGCTGGGATTGTTCCAAACGCTTGTGGCTTTTCTTCAACAACTGAAGATTTCTCCCACTGTGCGTGCTGCCTTTTATGTCTTGTTTGTACTTTGTAGGGTGTGAGCCCCGGTGTCCTGGCCAGACTCCAGCCGGGGAAATTACAGTCCATTACCTGCTTTGTTGAGCCTTGATGCGGTGTGCTGTTAAATGGCTGCTGTGCTGCACCCGTGAGGTGGCTGCATTTCAATTTACATTAGATTAGCTAGTAAATAAAGTGATTTGAGATCCTTCTTGGTTAGGGTGAAAGACACGGTGTAAATTAGAGGTAGAGAAGCAGCAGTGGGTTTTGGTTTGGCAGAACCTCCTCAGTCCAGGTTTGGGTTTTGCAGAACCAAACTAGGGATGGTTTGGCTCCAGATTGCTTTCAATCTGAACACCCGGAATCCATGAGGGTTGGATAAAAGGGTCATTTTTGTTACATTTTAATATCAATGGGAGTCATTCTGATTCATTTGTGACAGATATGAAGGCCTGGGCTGACTGTGACTCCTCTGCCTATGTCCCAACATGGCGATCTCAGACTTCGCTAACAACATAGCCGGGGCGGTATGTTCTTGCAATTCAGCTGGCTTGCAGGTATTTGTCAGTGACTAGTGGGCAATGCTATTAAATGAATCAGAGCTCAGACGCTCTCTCCAGCACCTTGGGGCGGAGTCTGGGAATTCTACACATGGTTAGGTTGCAGGATTGGGCCCTTTGCCATTTCAGGTTTTGTGAGTTATTTACAGAGACACAGCTCCATCAAGCTCCCACCGAAGGCAGTGCAAAGATCCTCATGCATTCCAGTGAGAGCTGGATCGGGTCCATAAAGCAGAGAGACTGAAAGAGAACAGTAACAAGCCCTGAAGAGCTCTTGGCCTTAGCAACACCGAGATGGAAGGACAAAAGAGCCAATCTAACCTCTGTCACTTTGTGCCAATAGGACTGTTTTGTTACTATGTGACTTAGTGCTTAAGCTAATGGGATGTACAGCACTCAATATTCAAGAGAGTGGCACTGACCCAATTCCGGTTCTACCTCGATTTAGCCAAATCAGAACAGGTTTCTCATGTAGGCGAGGTTTGCATTCCTGTCCTGCAAAGATTTCAGTACATGCGTAATGTAATGCACTGTGAGTAGGTCTTTGCAGGATCAGGGTCTAAACAGACAAGATGCTAAGACAGACAGAAGATGGGAGGGGGAAAAAATGGACAATGCAGTAAAATGCCAACTGCCCAAGGTCACATTGCAGGTCAGTGGCAAGACGGGACCAGATCCTAAGCCTCCTGACCCCCAGCGCCAGTCTAGCTTCTCACGGCTGGTGGTGGAACTAGACTGGACAGTTGTGCTTTCAGTTGATCAGTTTCACTTCCTGGTTCCCAAGTACTATCCCATTCCCAGTGCTGCTGTGTTGGTGTGACACCACCACTGGGATACTATATAGCTATAGAATTTCTTTAAACACTGTTTTCATTTAAATGTGTGGGAGAATGGGGTTTACTTAATGAAAACATTCTGTTCACGTTCGTTTTTATAGAGCACTTCAAAAGAAAACAACAGAGCATAAAAATTTTGGCCTAAATTACTAAAAATAAAAATAAAAATCTATAGGAATGAATTATGGGCCCTGGCCCAGATCCTTTGTCTAGGAAGGTTACTCCCTTAGCAAAGCAGGTAAATGCCACAAGCTGTGAATGGTGTTGTCTTCCTGGTATTATTCTACCTACCTAAGTTCCTAGAAAACAGCTCCCCTTCCCTGTGACTGGCCAGACCAGTGAACTGGCCTGACTAATACAGTGTTGTTCCCCTTCCGATACTGCTGTTGCATCCTGGATACCAGAGTAACCCCCTAGTGAGGAGTAGGGGCGTTCCAGGGCAGGCCGGCTCCCCAGTGGAGGAATGTCACAGGCTGACTGGCCCTTTAAGGCAAGAGATGCTCAGCCTGGCCCGTGGCCTAGCAGCAACCCCGCCCCCCCTCGCCCCCAGGCTGATGGTAATGTGGCAACTGAATGATAGTTAGTGAGCCCAGGTGTGAAAGGGCAGGACCAGACTATACAAGCTGAGGGGGCAACCAGCTAGGGAGGGGCTTGCAGAGAAGGCAGGAGGACCCCCAGGGCAGACTGATGTAGGTGAGTAGGAGCTCTGAGACAGGGCCGAAACAGGCAGGTAGGAGGACCCATGGGGTGCAGGTTCGGCTCCTGTGCAGGAAGCCCTGGGAGAGGGCCTGCAAGGAGCAGAGGGAGGGAGTTAGTGAGGGAAGCCCTGCTAAGACAAGAAGCAACAGAGGGAGAGCTCTGCAGCAGCAGGTCAGGCTCCGGTGGGAGAGGTCCTGACATAAGGTCAGTAAAAGCACCTCAGTGGAGGCAAGGTTGGGTGCGGGGGGAGAGTTACTAGCTGGATGCTTAGCTTGGACTTTCAGTTGGACCTTTTGTTACCCTGGAAGGGAACTGAGCTTTGTGTGGCTTGGCTGGAGGGCTGAGCCAATGAAGACCTGGTGAGATGCAGGTGGCCAGCAGGAGGCCCTGGAGACAAGGACCCCTTGAAACATTTCACTCTGACACTAGGGGTGCTATGGGTGCTGAGTACACTAGCTCAGAAGGAAGAGCCACTGAAGCTGGGTCTATTTGAAGTGTAACTTGCTTTACTTACACACAAGTCCTGGAACAGAGGTGGTCACAAACTGCACCCAGACAATCCCCACTTCTGGAAATCTCAGCCCATGCACCAATGCTTAGTTCCCAGGAAGCTTCTCTGTCTCGAGAATTGCTTCAAAATATGACAACTAGAGCAAAGTGTAAACTTTCTGCTACCTGCCACTTCTCTTCGCTTAACATTTCTCCAAGGACTATATATTGCATCACAAAACCAACAACCTGCAAGCCTGTCTACCACAGACTCAAAACTTGCTCATGTGCTAAGAAAAAGAGCATGTGAGGCTACGTGTAACAGTGCCATCTGGTGATGGCTGCCATAATATAGTCCCCCGAGACTTGTGCATATCTGGAGTGGTCCACAGAGGCACAAGTCAGTCACATGAAGGCTCAAGGCCTGAGCAGTGCTGGCCAGCCTCCTCTTTGACCCCCCCACCAGCAGCCATGCTACTGGGGCACCCCACTGAGTAATGCCCTCGGGGTACCCCCAAAAGGGGCCTTTCCAAACTGCATAGGGAAAGTGGATGTGCTAATACTGACAGCTCCACAGCATGTGTGTGTGTGTGTTTGTGTGTGTGTAGTGATGCAATTTCAGCCACAGGCCCAGCCCACCTCTTCCCCTCCCACAGATCCCAACCAACCACGGAGGGTTTCCAGAGGTTTTGGGTCAGGGGAGGGAACTATGTCACAGAGAGCGCAATCCCTACTTCTGTGCCCACTGCCCAGCAGAACCTGCTGGCTGTCTCCCAATCATCTCTGGACATGGAGGGGAAAGGGAGATATGGTTCCTTGTTAAAGGGATTGCATTGTCACACACACAGCTATAGGGAAGGTTGCTGTAGTACCCGGTATGACTCCGTCTTCTGTAACACTGCACTCTCTCTGCATTACGGAGCATCAGGGAATGGCGATTGATTGGGAATCTCAGCTAGTATCTCGTTAGCCCATTTTCACCCCATCCCGCCTCTAGCATCTCTCCAATGCAACACGCCAGCTTTGTTTGCTTGTTGCGCGGCGACTGAAATATCCAAAGATCAGTGGCAGACAAAGTCTCCATATCCTGCAGGAGTGGATGCCAAAGCCTGTGAGTGACAGCTACGGCTGTATTCATACACTGCCGAAAAGCTGGTTATGTGAAAAGCGGGAAGCGTACTGTCTGTATATAGGAAACAGGCTCGCTGTGGCTGCCTGCTGGTGCTGAAAGCATCCAGCAAGTGAAATTCTTCAGACGTTGAATAACTGATTAAATGCACCACCTAGTGTTTTGCCTCAGCATAACACCGCACTCTGAGATAGTCACAGCAGGGCAACCTTCTAGTTTCTGTAGTATACAGGTTCTTGTCCCGCCCTCATCGCCATGGTATCTGAGACCCAGATCCACAAGAGTGGGTAGCTCCATGAATCCGGGGAAGATAGGTGCCCCTCCACCTAACTCATCTGTAGGGCATGATCCCGTGGATGGCCTCTGAGCATACCCACTGGATCCGACATGCTGAGACAGATTTTCCTCTACCCATCTTACTCTAGTTCGTGGATCGCTCTGGGGCAGTGGTCCCCAACGTGGTGCCTGTGGGTGCCATGGCGCCCGCCAGGGCATTTATGGGCACCCGCCCACCAACTAGTGCCCACATAGGCGTGCGCACGGGTTGTGCAGGGTGTGCCCAGGCACACCCTAATGCCTGGAGCTGCGGCTCGGAAAGCTGCTCCTCTCCCCTCCCCTGGAGGCTGTTTCCTAGGGGCAGCCTGCACGCAGCTGCGATCAGCTGTTTGCCGGGCAGGCTCAGATCAACTGCTCCCTGCTCCAGCAGGGCTGAGTGAGTCTCACCAAATAAACAAAAAAGAAAAAAGCCTCAGGGGTAGGTGTGGGCGGGAGCGCCGGGCTATCAGCAGCACGGCCGGCCCCTGCTCACCTAGGGCTGCCCCGCACCTCTTGGGCTGATGCCGTGGCGTCCACATGTATGGCTGCTCCCTGCCAGCCAGGCCCCGCTCCGGCCACAGCAGGCATCAGGTGACCCAAGGGAGCACAGCTAGGCTAGGGCTGGGTGCAGTGGTAGATTAGGGGGAGGAGAAACCTCGGACCCTGGCAGGAGCCACGCGGGGTGGGGAGGAGGAGAAGGCAGGAGCCACGCCGGGGGGGAGGGGGAAGGAGGAGAAGCCCGGACCCCGGCAGGAGCCATGCTGGGTGCGGTAGGGGGGAGGAGAAGCCCCAGACCCTGGCAGGAGCTGCACTGGGGGGGCATAGGGAGAAGAGCCGAGCTGGAGTGGGGGGAGGAGAAGCCCCAGACCCCAGCAGGAGCTGCACTGGGGGGGGGGGGGAGGAGGAGAAGCCCCGGACCCCGGCAGGAGCTGCACTCGGGGGGGGGGGGGGTAAGAGGAGCCACACTGGGGCAGAGAGAAGCCCTGGACCCTGGCAGAAGATGTGGGGTTGAAGTCCCTGGCTCGGGAGGCCCAGCCACCCTAGTGGCAGAAGCTGCAGGGCTGAAGCCCTGACCCCACTCTGTGTGGAGCTGGTATCTCCATTTCTCCCGCCACCACACAGCCATGAATGGATTTAGCCTAGGAGGCAGGGTCAGTATTGGCCCCGTTTGGCAGGTGGGATCTAGGCCACACGGAGGTTAAGTGACTTTCCCAAGGCTAAGCAGGGAGTCTTTGTCAGAGCACAGACTCAAACCCAGAACACCTGAACCCTGTGCCTTAACCACTAGGCAACCTTCCCTCCCAAGGAGGGGGAACTTCCTCTGCCACTTTGAATGTGTGGGTGGGAGCAGCCACTAGACAGAGCTGCCAGGAGGTGGGGAGCAGAGAGAGATGGGAAAAGGGACATGGGTGGGTGTAGCAGGGTGGTTACCTGCTCCTGCCCGGGAGGGGTTAAAACAACTCTACAGAGGGAGCAGTCAGGGGACGGGCAGTCAGGGGGCATGGAATGGGGGTGCTGGATAGGGCATGGGAGTCCCAGGGGGCCCGTCAGGGGTGGGGGTGTGGCTAGGGGCTGGTGCAGTCAGGGGACGGGGGTTGGATAGTTGGAGGGGTCCCGGGGGGTGATTAGCGGTCAGGGGGGTCTCTGGAGGGGGCGGTCAGGGAACAAGGAGCAGGGGGGGGGGGTTGGATGTGTCAAGGGTTCGGGGGGGGACTGTCAGGGGTGGGGGTGTGGAGAGGGGTCGGGGCAGTCAGGGGACAGGTAGGGGTATTGTCCTAGGGAGGCAGTTACAGTGGGGGGGTTTCAGGAGGGGGCAGTCAGGGGACAAGGAGCAGGGAGGCTTAGATAGGGGATGGGGTCCTGTGGGGAAATTAGGGGCAGGGTCCCAGGAGGGAGCAGTTAGGGGACAAGGAGCACGGGGGGTTGGGGTTTTTGAGGGGGGCTAGAAGTGGGAAGGAGCGGATGGGGGCAGGGCTAGGGCAGGGCTTCCTGGGTGTTCTCTGTCCCCGGCAGGCCAGGGCAGCGCAGAGAGAAGCCGCAGCCCCGCACCTGCCGGGGACAGAGAACACCGGCGCCCGCAGCCCCAGAGTTCTCTGTCCCTGGCAGGCCGGGCTGCGGGCGCCGGTGATCTCTGTCCCCGGCAAGTGTGGGGCTGCGGCTTCTCTCCACGCTGCCCCGGCCTGCCTAGGACAGAGAACTCCGGGGCTGCGGGTGCCGGTGTTCTCTTTCTCCGGCAGGCGTGGGGCCGCGGCTTCCCTCGGCGCTGCCCCACGGCCCCGCGCCTGCCGGAGACAGAGAACTCCGGGGCTGCAGGCGCTGGTGTTCTCTGTCCCCGGCAGGCGAGGGGCTACAGCTTCCCTCTCCACTGCCCAGAACTGCCCCCCCCCCGCCCAAAAAAGGTAAATAAAAAAGAACAAATTCACATGGTAGGGTGAAAGAATAATTGCCGAATAATTGAATTAATACCTTTTACATGTAAAATTACCTTTTTTATCTTATGGATTCATATATTATGTAATATTAAATATGATGGTTTTCATATTATTTAATGTACAAATACAAAATAAGTCTTGAAAAATTGTTGGCGCCCGCCACACTCTTCTGAAAACATGAATGTGCTCTTGGCCACAAAAGGGTTGGGGACCACTGCTCTGGGGCTTAGGCAGGAGATAGGCGTCCAGTCACCTACAGGGAGCCAGCAGCGTTCAGGCCTAGAGGCAGGAATTTAGACACCGAGGAAACTCTCATCCTGAAAATGCGGGCATCGAGCGAGTTTAGGTGCCTACAGAGTTAGACGATAGTTTTGTGTGTTGCAGTGATGCCTAAATTGGGACTTGGGTGCCTACGTACCTTTGTGGATCTGGGTCGGATCTCCTTCCAGTAGTGCATTAAGCAATGTGTCTAACATCAGTCCCATGTGGTTTGTTCTCTCTCATCCTCTCCCTGCAGGGAGAATTGTGTGTGCAGTGGAGTGGCTTATTGGGGTAGGGTTTTGGTTTTGGGGGAGGGAATATTTTAAATGTCCATGTGGCTCTGGGTTTATGTTAGAGAAGGCGGGTGGAAGATGTACACCTGGCACTTGTTGCAGAATGTGGGGAGATCTGGGATGGTCCCTCATTCCTGGAGGAGTCTGTTCCGCAGTCTGGGACTAGCCCCTGAGAAGGCTCTGTCTCCTGCCCAGGTGAGCTTTACCCTTGTGGTAGAAAGTTCCACTGTGCCTGAGGAGCAGCATTATCGACCATGAACTTATGCCAGGGCTATACGCTTTTAGAGACCTGGTACGCCTTGAAGATAAGGACCAAGACCTTGAACCTGGCTTGATAGTGAGAGACAGTCTCCTCCTTGACCTTTTGACCCTCCTCCCCTTGAGAGAGAAAGGTAAAGGAGCCTCTGCAGAGGAGTTAGAGAGAGAAAAGAGGGCTAGAGGAATAGTGTTGAGTGATGGAGAGGAGCCAGACCTCTATGGACGCTTATCAGGCATCGTGGACAGGAGGTGGGGCAGGGTTTATCTGCTGGGAGAACGGAGGTGAATAGAGGGACAAAGTTACACTTTAATTGAAAGCCAGCTTTTTTTTCCTAAACCAAATATGTTTGGAAAAAAAAGTGTGGCTATTATTGAAACTTTTTGGTGGCATTTTTCATAAGTTAAAAAACGATTAGTGCCATTTGTCATGTAGAGAAAGCCACGCTTTGCTTTCTGATAACCCTTTCAATCAACATTTCTGTTTTAAAAAAAACCACCCACACACAAATTCATGTAATTCCCAAATTGGGGCCATTCCAAATGCTGCGAAACACAAATAACTTCAATATGTTTCATAAACTTTTGTTTCCATTATTTGAGCAGCTCTAGCTTTGAGGGGGAGAGGAGGAAGAAGGCTAGGGTGGGAGACACTGAAGAATGGAGAAAGAAGGACAAAACTCCATCCTGGTTGAAAGAAACAGCCTCTGGAGTCAATTCTGCCTCAGCTAGCCCAGTGCCACCCCAATGGAGCCAAAGCACTCAAGTCAATGATCCGACAGAATAACTCTCCTTGGAGTATGGACACTGGACTGCTCATGACCTAATCAGCCCAACGCTGTTGCTGTTCTCCCACCACTCCTTGCAAGTCCAAAAAAATACAAACAACTAAGGAGCAGACATCTGCAAGATCAGAACTGACTGCTGTCACATAGGGATCTGCTAAATTCTCTGGAGGGGTTTTCAGCAGGTATGTGACTAGTCTATAGCAGAGTGTGATGATCTAATACAAAAAAGCTGCAGCCTAAGAGATGCAATGCACTGTGACAGCTTAACGTTGCAAATACACGCCGAACCTTATTTAGCATACACACCAGAAAGAAAGGAGCCTAACAGTAAGGTGATAGAACAAAGTTCATTGTTAGGGATGGGCCAAAATACAGAGCTGAAATATGGTTAAAGAGCCTTTAACCTTCCACCAAAATTCTAATTCCTGGATCTGAACCTACCTCTGGGTTTGATTTGAGTTTGGATCCAAAGCCAAAGGGGACACCTGATCTTGCAAAATTTCCAACATTCAAGGTAGCAGAATTTTCTTAGAACAGCTCATGAGCTTGCAATAATCTCAAACCTCAGCCACAACCCCCAATTATGAACCAGCCTAAACCTCATTTGGGTCCTGATCCAAACCTGGTGTCCTCAGCAATAGAGTCAACACTGATTGAAGAAAGCCACCATCATTATTAATTGAGCACTTTGCATGGGGCCATAATTAGGGAAGGAGAAACCCTAGTCAGACACCTAACTTCTCTTGGAAACCAAAGGAGGTGTATTGTTCAGACAGTACAGTGATGAGCACAGGAGAGAGAGAGAGACCTTGTTCTCCATGGCTTTGTCTAATCTAGTCTTAGCTGACTCAACTGCTGGGATCACCACCACCTTCTTTACACGGGAGCTATTTCCTGATATTGAACCGGCCCGTCCCTTCGCTCACTACTATCCCATTATTGCCAGATATACCCCCTTAGAATATACTAAGCTATTCCTCTCTCACTTTCTGGTGCTTACACCTGTCAAATACTTGCTGATGATTATCAGTGTCTACCTTACTCTTTGTCCAGTGTAAACACATCTCCTTTTTGTCATTAGTTTCTCAGAAGCCAAGGTGTCCTCCAGCCCTTAAATCAGTCTGCTTGCCCTTCTGTAAAGTCCCACTGGTACTGAAGTGCCTACAACTGCACACAGTTTTGTCTGACTATGCTCAGACCTAGATACTGCATTTTTTTATTTTTTTTTTAAATACTAGATACTGCATTGCCAGATCTATTGATAGATGGGAAGGAGTTCAGGCAGTCAGGAGGGATTTATAATGGAAGACAATGTGGCTCATTTAGTGAAGTGATAGCCATGAGGTGGCATGCTAAATCTCCAAATAGCTGAAGGCATGGACACCAAAAATGAAGGAGAATTATCTAAGGTGGTAGCAAGGGACACAACTAACAGCCACCAGATGAAATTGAGAGGTAATTTGTAATAGATAGTATTTACCTCCTACACAGCACACTTCATCAATAGATCTCAAAGCACTTTACAAAGAAATGATTTGCCTTCTATGATGAGATAACTGGCTCTGTGGTTATGGGGAAAGTGGTGGATGTGATATATCTTGACTTTAGCAAAGCTTTTGATACGGTCTTGCACAGCATTCTTGCCAGCAAGTTAAAAAAGTATGGATTGTATGAATGGACTATAAGGTGGATAGAAAGCTGGCTAGATTGTCAGGCTGAATGGATAGAGATCAACAGCTCAATGTCTAGTTGGTGGCCGGTATCAAGCAGAGTGACCCAGGGGTCGGTCCTGGGGCTGGTTTTGTTCAATATCTTTATCAATGATCTGGATGATGGGATTAATTGCACCCTCAGCAAGTTTGTAGAAAACACTAAGCTGGGGGGAGAGGTAGATACGCTGGAGGTTAGGGATAGCGTCTAGAGTGACCTAGACAAATTGGAGGATTGGGCCAAAAGAAATCTGATGAGGTTCAATAAGGACAAGTGCAGAGTCCTGCACTTAAGAAGGAAGAATCCTGTGCACCGCTACAGGCTAGGGACCAACTGGCTAAGCAGCAGTTCTGCAGAAAAGGACCTGGGGATTACAGTGGACGAGAAGCTGGATATGAGTCAACAGTGTGCCCTTGTTGCCAAGAAGTCCAACGGCATATTGGGCTGCATTGGTAGGAACATTGCTAGCAGATCGAGGGAAGTGATTATTCCCCTCTGTTCGGCACTGGTGAGGCCACACCTGGAGTATTGTGTCCAGTTTTGGTCACCCCACTACAGAAGGGATGTGGACAATTTGGAGGGAGTCCAGCGGAGGGCAACAAAAATGATTAGGGGGCTGGGGCACATGACTTACGAGGAGAGGCTGAGGGAACTGGGCTTATTTAGTCTACAGAAGAGAAGAGCGGGGGAGGGGATTTGATAGCAGCCTTCAACTACCTGAAGGGAAGTTCCAAAGAAGATGGATCTCAGCTGTTCTCAGTGGTGGCAGGTGACAGAACAAGGAGCAATGGTCTTAAGTTGCAGTGGGGGAGGTTTAGGTTGGATATTAGGAAACACTATTTCACTAGGCCCTGGTCTACACTACGAGTTTAGGTCGAATTTATTAGCGTTATTTCGATTGATCCGTGCACCCGTCCTCACGACGAAGCCCTTACCATCGACTTCTAGGGCTCTTAAAATCGATCTCGCCACTCCACCCCCAACGAGAGAATTAGCGCTTAAAGCGATATTGCCGAATCGATGTAGGCTAGTGAGGACGCAATTCGACAGTATCGGCCTCCTAAATCTATCCCACGGTGCAACAGCTGACCGCTCTGGACAGCGGTCTGAGCTCGAATGCTCCTCCCAGGTAGACAGGAAAAGCCCCGCGAACTTTTGAATTTCATTTCCTGTTTGGCCAGCGTGGTGAGCTGCAGGTGAGTGCAGATCTCATCAGCAGAGGTGACCATGATGGAGTCCCAGAACCGAAGACGAGCTCCAGCATGGACCGAGCGTGAGGTACTCGATCTGATCGCTGTTTGGGGAGACGAAACCGTGCTAGCAGAGCTAGGGTCCAAAAGAAGAAACGCCAAGACATACGCCAAAGTCTCCAAGGGCATGCAGGACAGAGGCTACAACAGGGACGCGCAACAGTGCCGCGTGAAAATTAAGGAGCTCAGGCAAGCCTACCAAAAAACCAGAGATGCAAACAACCGCTCTGGGTCAGAGCCCCAGACATGCCGCTTCTATGATGAGCTGCATGCCATTCTAGGAGGTGCAGCCAGCACAGACCCTCCCATGTGGTTTGACTCCGTATGTGGATCATCAGAACCCACAGAGGACCCTGATGATGATAATGATGCTGAAAACAGCACACAGACCCAGCAAGGAAGCGGAGAAGCCCTTTTCCCCGACAGCCAGGAACTCTTTGTCACCCTGGAGCCAGTACAGTTCGAACCCTCCCAAGGCGTGCTCGATGCAGGAGAAGGGACCTCTGGTGAGTGTACCTCTGTTTAATTAATAAATGTTTTATAAGCAAGCGTGTTTAATGATTAATTCGTGGTCAGTACAGCCACAGCTACTCGAAAAGTCTGTTAACATGCTCGGGGATGGAGCAGAAATCCTCCGGGGACATCTCCAGGAAGATCTCCTGGATGTGCTCCCAAAGCCTGTGCATGAGGTTTCTGGGGAGGGCAGCCTTATCCTGTGCTCCGTGGTAACACACTCTACCACGCCAGGCAAGCAGCACGTAGTCTGGAATCAGTGCTTTGCAAAGCATGGCGGCGTACGGTCCCGGTTTTTGCTGGCATTCAAGCAACATCCTTTCTTTATCTGTGTGTGTTATCCTCAGAAGAGTGATATCATTCATGGGAACCTGGTTGAAATAGGGGAATTTTAGTACGGTGGGAATCCAGAAGGGCTCCGTCCATGCTGGGCTGTTTACCTGTGGCTGAACGGAAATCTTCCCCGCTGGGACCCACGCGGTGGGGGGAGGGGGCATAGCGAACATTTTGCTTTGTTGTGTGTGTGTGTGTGGGGGGGGGGGGTTGATTAGGTTCTCCCTGCATGTTAACCCGAAAACCGCCGCCCCACCTAACTTTTCAATTGCTAACCTGTTTGTTTTAAATTGCCAGCCCACGGGATGTTTGTTATGGGAAATGAGGGGGTTGCTGTTTGAAAACATTCCCGCCTGTTGTGAAGCTTAAAGAAGCCTATAGAGTGTCTTACCATGGCTGTCTGCAAGCCGAATTCTGCTGTCCGCCGGACCTGCTTGTGTGATCTCTCACAGCAAACCGGCAGACCCTCAATATAAGAGGCCCAGTGCAACCTTGGACAAAATGCACATGTGATATGTAATGTTTTGTTCAAACAAAATGTGTCTTTTACATTTGTCTCCCGTTTGCTTCCTCCCACAGCTACAAATGTTTCAACGCCACCCCTTTCATCACCATCCCAGAGGCTAGCGAAGATAAGAAGTAAAAAGAAAAGGAGTCGAGACGATATGTTCTCAGAACTCATGGAATCCTCCCACTCTGAGGCTGCCCAGCAGAATGCGTGGAGGCAGACACAGTCTGAGTCCAGGAAGGCAGAATTTGATCGCGCGGACAAGTGGCGTGCTGAGGACAATGACTGGCGGGCTGAAGAGAGACAGCGGCGGGATGAAGAGAGTAGGTGGCGTCAGCGTGCAGAGAGAAGGCAGGATGCAATTCTGAGGCTACTGGAGGATCAAACGGAAATCCTCCGGCTTCTGGCTGAGGACAGGCGTAGGGTTCAGGAAAGGCCGCCTGAGCCCAGACCGCCGCTACAGCCCCTGTGTAACCAACAGCCCTCCTTCCCGAGTCCCATAACCTCATCCCCAAGACGCCCAAGAACGCGTTTGGGTGGCCTCCGTGCTCCCAGCCACTCAAGCCAAGAGAACAGTCCAAGCAAGAAAGGGCTGGCATTCAATAAGTTTTAAAGTGCTGTGTGTCCTTGTCCTTCCCTCATCCCCTCCTCCACCACCCATCCTGGTGCTTCCCTTCCTCCACCACCTATCCCGGGAGACTGTGTCAGTTACCACCATAGTCCCCCCTCTGTGTTTTACAAATTAATAAAGAATGCATGATTTTTAAACAAGAATTACTTTATTTCCTCTGCAAGCGGTGATCGAGGGGGGGAGGGCAGGGCGGTTTGGGTAAAGGGAAGTAGAGCGAATGAAGGGGCAGGGCTTTTCATTACTGGGGAAAAACAGAACTTTCACACAGCATCCTGGCCATTCATGAAACTTGTTTTCAAAGCTTCCCTGATGCGCAACGCACCCTGCTGTACTCTTGTAATAGCCCTGGTGTCTGGCTGCGCATAACCAGCGGCCAGGCGATTTGCCTCCACCTCCCACCCTGTCATAAACGTCTCCCCCTTACTCTCACAGATATTGTGGAGCGCACAGCAAGCAGTAATAATAATGGGAATATTGTTTTCGCTGAGATCTAACCTAGTTAATAAACTTCTCCAGCGAGCTTTTAAACGGCCAAATGCACACTCCACCACCATTCTGCACTTGCTCAGCCTATAGTTGAAATGGTCCTGACTACTGTCCAGGCTACCTGTGTATGGCTTCATGAGCCATGGCATTAAGGGGTAGGCTGGGTCCCCAAGGATAACTATGGGCATCTCAACATCCCCAACGGTTATTTTCTGGTCTGGGAAGAAAGTCCCTTTTTGCAGCAGCTGAAACAGACCAGAGTTCCTGAAGATGCGAGCGTCATGTACCTTTCCCGGCCATCCCACGTTGATGTTGGTGAAACGCCCCTTGTGATCCACCAGTGCTTGCAGCACTATTGAAAAGTAACCCTTTCGGTTTATGTACTCGCTGGCTTGGTGGTCCGGTGCCAAGATAGGGATATGGGTTCCGTCTATCGCCCCTCCACAGTTCGGGAAGCCCATTGCTGCAAAGCCATCCAGTATGAGCTGCACATTTCCCAGACTCACAACCCTTGGTACAAGCAGCTTGGTGATCGCCCTGGCTACTTGCATGACAACAGCCCCCACTGTAGATTTTCCCACTCCGAATTGATTCGCGACTGACCGGTAGCTGTCTGGCGTTGCAAGCTTCCACAGGGCTATCGCCAGTCGCTTCTCTACTGTGAGGGCTGCTCTCATCTTGGTGTTCTGGCGCTTCAGGGCAGGGGAAAGCAACTCACAAAGTTCCATGAAAGTGCCCTTACGCATGCGAAAGTTTCGCAGCCACTGGGAATCATCCCAGACCTGCAGCACTATGTGGTCCCACCAGTCTGTGCTTGTTTCCCGGGCCCAGAATCGGCGTTCCACTGTATCAACGAGCCCCATTACCACCATGATGTCCACCTTGCGGGGGGGCCTTTTGAGGTCTGTCTCGATGTCCTCATCACTCTCCTCAGGCTGATGCTGTCTCGTCCTCGCCTCCTGTTGCTCTAGCAGCTCCCGGTTCTCGGTCTCCATATACTCCTGGACAATGCGCGTGGTGTTCATAACGGCCATAACAGTTGCGGTGATCTGATCGTGCTCCATGCTTCCCCCGGTACGCTGTTTGCAGGACAGCAGAGTGGGAGCAGAAGCGGCGGGTGGATAACAATGGTGGCAGCAATATGGCGCCCGCACGAAAAAAGGCGCGAAAGGATTTTTCGCTCCCCCCTCAGGTGCTTTCACGGAGGGAGGGGGGAGCAAGGGTTAGGCTCATTTCCTTCTAGCTGCAGATAGTACAATATGCCGTGAGCAGGGGTTAGGCTCCTTTCCTTCCAGCTGCAGATGGTACAATAAGCTCTACTGACCCCCTCAAGGATTGAACTCGCAACCCCGGGTTTAGCGGGTCAACGCTCATACCGCTGAGCTATCCCTCTGCCCGTGTTCCAGGCAGTGCTGAATCTCCCTTAAAGAAAACGTAAAAAAGCGCCCCCGGCCAGCCACACCAAAGGCCGCCGGCCAGGAGCACTGTAATGTCGAGCATATTGTACGATCTGCAGCTAGAAGGCAAGGAGCTTCTCCTGTATGGTCCCGCGACCACAACCATTTATGGCATAGTGCACGATCTGCAGCTAGAAGGCAAGGAGCTTATGCTGTGCAGTCCCGCGACTACCAGCCTCAGGCGGAATGGCCCCCTCAAGGATTGAACTCGCAACCCCGGGTTTAGCGGGCCAACGCTCAGAACGCTGAGCTATCCCTCTGCCCGTATTATACTGTGACTGAATCTCCAGTAGACCTAATGTGAAGGCGCACGCTGGAGATGTACGGTAATTGTGAGCTGAGCAGCCTTCTGTAGCCTTCTGTAGCAAACATGGAAAGCACGCAGACAAGGCGCGAAAAAGATTGCTTTCAAGGAGGGAGGGAGGGACGTTTGATGGCCTGATGACATGTACCCAGAACCACCAGCGACATTTTTTTCTGCCCCATCAGGCTTTGGGATCGCAACCCAGAATTCCAATGGGCGGCGGAGACTGCGGGAACTGTGGGATAGCTACCCGCAATGCAATGCTTCGAAGGTCGATTCTAATCTCGCAACTGTGGACACAGACAATCGACCTCATGGTCTTACCGCTCTTTAGTGGGGACACACACAATCGATTCCATTAATTCGGGTTTTAATATATCGACTTCTATAATTTCGACCTAGTTCTGTAGTGTAGACGTACCCTAGGAGAGTGGTGAAGCACTAGAGGGGCCTTAGAGGTTTTTAAGGCCCGGCTTGACAAAGCCCTGGCTGGGATGATTTAGTTGCTGTTGGCCCTGCTTTGAGCAGGGGATTGGACTAGATGACCTCCTGAGGTCTCTTCCAACCCTAATATCCTAAGGTCAGTACAATTATCCCCCTTTACAGATGGAAAAACTGAGGCACAGAGGGTGAAATGACTTTCCTATCATCACCCAGCAGGCCAGTGGCAAAGCCAGGACTCAAACCCAGGTGTGCTGAGTCCCAGGCCAGTGCTCTAACCACTAGGCCACACTGCCTCCCTGTGATGGGGTAGTCTGCCCTTTTAGGAGTAGTGCTGCCTAGGGGTCAGCCCATCCCAGTCACATGGCATGGCCCTTTAAGATTCTGGGAGGTTTTGATGTAGCAAAGACCTAGGAAATAAGAGGTGGAGAGGAAGCAGTCCTGGGAATAAGTAGCTTGTGGAGAAAGTCAGTTCCTGTTTCTTTAAGGTTCTGGGGCTAGGAGCCTTGCAGAGTGCTGAGCTGGGAGAAGGGGGTGGGCATATACGCTGCTTCCTGCCTCGGAGCATCAAAGACACCTGCAGGAGATGACTGCCTGCTGAACCCACTGAGCCTGATGACTAATTGGGGAAAGGGACCAGCTGAAGGAGAAGTTGGCTAAGGCCCTGGAGCTTTCCTGAATTATAACCCAGCCCCAGGGAGGAAGGCTGGGGACTCGCGTCTCACGGAGATGGACTGCTGGAAGCACAAGCTGGCTCCTGGAGGAACAGGGGCAAGGAAACCTATCCTGGCTTTTGTATGGACCCAGAGAGGGCGTGAACTGGAGCAAGTAAGCAGTGAGTGAGGCTCTGTAGAAAAGTTGATAAACCAGCCCCCGCCCAAGGGGACAGATGTTCTGAACTAAGCAGGTCTGGCTGGCTGACTGAAAGGGCACTAAAGACAATGTGCCTGCGGGGGGGGGGGTGTGACTCCCTCTCCCCCCCCCCCCCCCCCCAGCTCCCCCAGGAGGCTGAATAGCAGGACAAACTGCCCAACCATGAATTCTATTAAGGCCATGGTGACACCCCCCCCCCCCCACTTGGGCAGTGAGAGAAGGAAACAACCCTGCACGGCCCCACATTTTGATTAATCACGTGGGCCAAAGAGGCACCAGCTAGCACTAGATCCTATTGTGCCCCCACATCTCCTGCTGCAGGAATGAACTGCAGTCTCCCCAGCCATCCTGAGCCAGGCCCCCTTCGCGCCGCACGCAGTCACGTTTATAGACCCTTGTGGCACGCCTCTTGCCACCTCTCGCCAGTGACGTGTGTCAGTCCAAATGCCGCAGCTGGGAGAGACAGCCCTTGTGCATCAGCACCCTGCCAGCCCCTTGCCCCGTTTGTATAAGCAGCTCCCACTCCCCCGGGCTCTACCTTCGCACGGGCTTCTCCGCCGGCGGGACACAATGAACATCAATAAGGTATTAGTAACACATTAGACTTGGATTGCCTGTTACATGACGGGTACTCTCCATACTATGTCACAGTTGAAAGCTCTTCATGTGGGCTTATTGCTTTATGGATTCCTTGTCTCCCAGAGAGTATCTGATACCCCTGCGTAAGGTCCCTGAGTGATAGATTTTGCATCTTGATTTTGGAGATAACTGACAGATCTGTCAAACAACCAGTACCTGTAGGCAGGCAGCTCCGGATGGAGTGTGCATCTGGGAATGTCCCCGTGAATTCTTCACTAGATGGTGCATGAAATAGATGGTGCAGGACCCAGACAGCTGCTTGCTCACAGCCCCAAGAGCTTTTGTTTGTTTCTTGCGGGCCCAGTTCCGCTACCCTCGTTCACAAGACCTAGTAGCCTCATTGGAATCAGTGGGGCTGTAGCAGGGTAAGTGGAAAGATACTCCTCAGGGAGTAAGTGTGGCAAAGGCCAGCCCCCAGAGCCAAGCTCTGGCTGTATCTACTCAGTGGAGCTGCCTTTCAGCTATGCCAACTCAGCCTGCCCTGGATCTGAGGTTCCCTGAGTGTCCCAGGTGATGCTACTCTGAGCAGTCTGGGGTGATCTAGTACGGTCATGTTTGACATAGATAAAACTATACCTGGCACTTACAGAGCTAGGACTTTCCACCCACAGTTTGCAGTGATTTACAAGGGGGTATCATTATTGGACACACAGGAGAGGGAGGATGCACACAAAGTGGCTTGCCTGAGGTTGTACAGCTAGTCAGGGTGGCAGAGTTGGGAACAGAGCCCAGGTCAAAGCACCTGACTGTGTTGCCCTGTATCTAAGCCCTTAACTGCCCTCATCACCCCAAGACCAGAGCCCCAGTACTCATCATCTCTTTGGAAATTAATAATACTGTACATTGATTAGGCACTTTTGATCATAAATCATCCAAAAGGGCTTTACAGACAAGAATGGATGTGCAAACTACATGCAGGGATTGCTTCGTCTACTGTCAAGGGGTGAAACCGGAACAGCACTGAACGGCCGAGCCGGTCAAAAATTTTCCAGCGGAACAATTGCATCAAAAAATGCTGATTCAAAATGTTCCACAGGAACGTGTCAATTCTATTGAAATTTTCTATGGGAACTGGGCAGGCTGGCTGGCCGGCCAAGCAACCTACCTGCGTGCTTTCCTGCCAGTTCACCTGCCCACCCGCTTTCCTGGGCTCTCCATCTCCCTGGCATCCCGCTGGCAGGCTCCTAGGCTCTCAGGCTCCCAAACAGCCCGCCCGGCAGCCTCCCTGGGCTTCCTCTGGAGCCCACCTGGTAGCTGCCAGGGTTTTCTGGGCTCCCTGAGCAACTTGCCAGGCAAGCTGCTGAGCTTCCCAGCTGGCAGGAAAAAAGATGGGCTCCCCAGCTGATGGGCTCTCCAATGCTACCTTGCTGGCCGGCTGCCCAGACAGCCTGGCAGACAGGAAGCCTGGGATCCCTGTGGGCATCTTTCATTTCAGAAACCCCAAAACATTCCTACCAGCTGGGCTATCCTTGGAAACATTCTAGGGTGGGTGGGTTTGTTTGTTTTTTTAAGAAGTATCCAATCCCCAACTGAAGCTGTGAAGCGAATTTAAAGTAGTGTGAATCCAGTTACATACACTGGATCCTGGTAAGACACCAGGGCTTTAATGACCACAAACAGGGAGGAGTCTCAATCTCGAGTCTAACTCCCCAACCACACACCAGCATCTTAAGCAGTAGGCCAGGGGAGTGACTGCACTCACTCTACGGAAGAGTCCCAGATTATCCTGCTGAACACAGCAGGGTTGGGGCTGTCCAGGAGTCATTAATGGCTCCCTGATTCTCAGGGAGGATCTGGACCTACAGTCTACTCTAACTTCTACCAGCTAGCCATGGTCTGTAGAGGGCCCATACACTAGCTGAGCATAGCCAGAGTGCAGTATGCTATAGCCGCACCTCCCACATACACCCTATACCAGATCCAGCGTGTAGGGGGAGGTGGCACAAGGGCTGGCTATGCCAACTGAGAGACCCCTGGCGCTGGGGGAGTTCTCAGCAAAGGAGCTAGAATACAACAAGGAATCTGATCCTGAATTACCAACACCACTTCCGGCAACACTCTGGGTTTTCCTTAGAGGACTCACCTCTGGTTCCAGACCTGACCTCACTTCTGTGGAGAGAGATGAGAGCACACAGTCAAGTGGCTGGCAGACACTGGGGATAGATTTGGCCCATTAAGTATTTCCACTGCTGTATTTACACCAGAGGTAAATTTCACTTCGTGATCTAGTCAGTCAGTCTTGTTTCTATGACTTCCTTGCTTTCTCTCAACCGTGAAGGGATGGACGTAGCCTGCAAACAAGGAAAGGCAATGATCGCAACCACTAGGCCAAGTTCTGTTCTGAGTTAGCAGTGGTGTAAACAGAGTAACTCCACTGAAGTCAATGGAAATTAAACCAGTGTAAAACTGATGTGTGAGAGAGGAGAATTGGGCCCTCCAACTTGCTGCCCGCTTTTGGCCTTTGAGAGACAGAGCACCACATGGAGTGGGTGTGGGTTGCATCTGAAGTGTTCAGGGGGCAGGAGAAGTGGGCACATCTCCTTTGAGAAGGAGAGAAAAGGATTGAAGAGAAGACAAAATGTTAAGCTCAGAACTAAGAATACTTTGGTTTGCAAGGTGACTTTCATGCAAGGACCTCCTTGAACTTTCCAGGCAATTACTTAAGACCCCTTCAGCCCTATGGAATAGATCAGCATTGCTACCCCCATTTTAAAGGTGGGGGAAACTGAGGGGGTCATGACTTGCACGGGATTTCCCAGTGAGTCAGTGGCAGAACTGGGAATGGAATCCAAGATTTGAAACCCAACCTAGAGCTGGGAAGTCAACTGCTTCCCCCTGATTTTTGGCCCTTTGCACAGGTCAAAGGCAAACTCACAATCTACTGGTTTTTGGTTTTGCTTTATGTTTTTTCTAACGCTAGGCTCAGTTGGAGGGGAGATGATTTCATATGAAGCCCATGAGCAATTTGTCCGTGTTAAGACATAGCCCTGTCACTGAAACATTTTAAAGTAGTCATTTTTTCCTGACTTCTGTCATAATTTAGATCCCAATCCCGGTAAGCCAGCCCCTCTCCCAAGGCAGAACACTAGTGCAGATATTTCATAGAATCATAGAATCTCAGGGTTGGAAGGGACCTCAGGAGGTCATCTAGTCCAACCCCCTGCTCAAAGCAGGACCAACCCCAACTAGATCATCCCAGCCAGGGCTTTGTCAAGCCTGACCTTAAAAACCTCTAAGGAAGGAGATTCCACCACCTCCCTAGGTAACCCATTCCAGTGCTTCACCACCTACTAGTGAAAAAGTTTTTCCTAATATCCAACCTAAACCTCCCCCTCTGCAACTTGAGACCATTACTCCTTGTTCTGTCATCTTCTACCACTGAGAACAGTCTAGATCCATCCTCTTTGGAACCCCCTTTCAGGTAGTTGAAAGCAGCTATCAAATCCCCCCTCACTCTTCTCTTCTGCAGGCTAAACAATCCCAGTTCCCTCAGCCTCTCCTCATAAGTCATGTGCTCCAGCCCCCTAATCATTTTTGTTGCCCTCCGTTGGACTCTTTCCAATTTATCCACATCCTTTTTGTAGTGTGGGGCCCAAAACTGGACACAGTACTCCAAATGAGGCCTCACCAGTGCCGAATAGAGGGGAATGAGCACGTCCCTCGATCTGCTGGAAATGCCCCTACTTATACAGCCCAAAATGCCGTTAGCCTTCTTGGCAACAAGGGCACACTGTTGACTCATATTCAGCTTTTCATCCACCGTAACTCCTAGGTCCTTTTCTGCAGAACTGCTGCCCAGCCATTCGGTCCCTAGTTCCTCTTGTAAATGTCTACATTTCCCAGTTCTTGCATTTCATTTACTTCCATTCGCTAGGAGAACATCTTGGGGTGGCCTGGGAATGTTTCAGGTTGTTCCCTGAGAGATGAGAGCAAACACTTTTTTTTTTTTTTTTCCTTCCAGATAGGGGAAAAAACAAAACCGTGAATTCATTTTCTAGATCCCTGACTTTCCAGTGTTTGACCTTCAGATGTCGCTACTAGCTCTTGGAAACAGCCTGACTTCCTGCATTTCATTTGTGGGCTTAGAGAAATAACAAGCTAGAGGCAATCCTAACAGGCACTCCCCCATCCTCCAGCCTTCATAGGACTTGTCACCATGGAAAAGAGAATAGAGGCAGTTTACTTATTTATTATAGGCAGGGCTGATAGCACCACCTATTAAGTTTGCTTGACGCTTCCCATTATAAGACCCTGTTTTCAGTTGCTTATAACTTTTTCAAACTTTAACCATTTGGGCTGAAGTTTTCCATGCCAGGCGTCTACCTCAGGCTGAATTGTTTTGGATAACTTCAGCCAAAATGGTTCAGCTGTTGCCAAAAATGAAGCTAAGGAAAAATACATTGTTCCACCCGTGCTATAATCTTCTGGTGACTTTTTCTTTGATAAGCTCTAACATCCCTGTGCTTTGGAGCAGGGACCTGACATTTGGCAGAAGGTGACATTTGTGTCAGAGCTGAGTCTTTTGCTGTCACTGTGAATGTCTGCCCAAATTTGGCCAAGTTACAAGCCTGGGGGAGGGGCGAAATGTAGTTTGCACATGCTCAGTAGACTCATTAGATTTTAATAGCTAAATTCCCCCAAGATTCCATCTGCACTGGTCATGCTCCAGCAGAGGGCTGCAATTGCCGTTCTAGGCTGCCAAGGGCTTTGCTGGATACAGGGTCATGCACCTGAACAGAGAACAGGGAGGCTGGCTCTCCTGCGCTCTTAATGACCCCTCTGCTGGGCCCACGCAGCGCAGAGGAAGGAGCTGCCTGATTTGAAAGTGGATGGTGCAAGAGCCAGATCTGCAGTGGGGTGAGAGGGAGTAGCGTGTCTGGTGAAGATGCACTGTGCCGATATGACAGGGCTCTCCCATTGGCATAAATTACTCCACCTTGGCGAGAAGCAGAAGCTATGTCAGCGGGAGAGCATCTTCCACTGACACAGCGCCGGTGTGGACAGCACGGAACTTGCGTCACTCAGGGACGGAGGGTTTGGGGGTTTTTTTTCACACCCTGAGCAAGGTAAGTTACATGGACTTAAACAGTAGTGTAGATCTGCCCTGAGTCTCACCATTCCTTTGCTGTCAGCAAATATCTGTGAAACCCACGGGCAAAGTGTCCTATCCTCCACCAGTGCTGGTCCACATAAAGGATGACAACCTACTACTGCTATCAATTACTTTGTTAGCTCATGTGGCAGAGGTCTGTGTGGTGGATTGAAAGGTCTCAACCTTGCTGATGATGCATGTGGGTGTCAATATGATGCCACATTCTGTCTTTTAAGTTTGCTTTTTTTAAACCCTAGAAGATCTCTCACACACAAGTCTATGCTAAAGGTTGAGAAGTCAAATGCTGAAAAGTTAGCAAATGCCAGAATTAAAGTTGTGTATGCAACCTTAATTCAGCTCCCTTGTGCATATGCAATCTGAGGCAGTCTTTAATTACATGATTATGTATGATTTTTTCCAAATTAAGGTTGCATGGGAAGTGCCAGAATGAATATTGCCTAATGTTTGAGTTCTTGGCTGTGTAACCTTGATAATGTTTTTTAAGCTTAAGTTTTGTGTATATATATAGTATGTAACAGTCAGTCTCTGCTCCATATAAATGAATATAATTGTTTCTTCACACTGGGGTTTTAGTAAACATAAATTTAAAATAGGAAGGAAGAGGTTTCTGAGAGTTTGTGTTTGAATTTCTACAAAACTATGAAAATCTGCCACCTGTTTTTTTTTGTTTTTATTAGCGGATGTTCACAGTTGGCTACCCCCATTTTCTAACCACTAATAAAACTCTTAGAGGACAATAATAGTGAAAAGAACAAGATTTGGAAAGGTGACCAAAAGGGTAAAGGTGAACTGATTGATCTAACTGGTTACTTTGTCACTGTAATAAATTAAGACTCCAAAGCACTTAAGCACATGCTTAACTTGACGCCCATGAGTAGTCAAGCTGAAGTTCAAGCCGTGGTGATTGTGTTTAAAGTTGCTTAAAGTGCTTGCTGAAATGTGGCCTATTAACCTGTTATAAGAAACATGCACTGTTAGGGCCCGGAAGAGCAGTGGCTCTATTAAAGAACTTATTATAAATCCCTAGAACTGGTCAGAAAATGCCAACGATTATTGAAATTTCAGCAAAAAAGAGGGGGCAGAAAGCATATTACCAAGTTTTCCCAAAAATGTCTGTTTGTTTTTTTTTTTTCTTTTTTTTCCCCATCCAGTTGTGTAGAAATTTCATTGAAAATGGAGGAGGAAAACCTCTCAGTTCCCTTCCTTTTTTTTCAAACAGATCTAGGAAATACCCCTGTGACTGGAAAAAAGCTAATGTAGTGCCAATCTTTAAAAAAGGGAAGAAGGAAGATCCAGGGAACTACAGGCCAGTCAGTCTCACCTCAGTCCCTGGAAAAATCATGGAACAGGTCCTCAAGGAATCAATTCTGAACCACTTAAAGGAGGGGAAAGTGATCAGGAACAGTCAGCATGGATTCACCAAGGGCAAGTCATGCCTGACTAACCTAATTGCCTTCTATGATGAGATAACTGGCTCTGTGGATGAGGGGAAAGCAGTGGATGTGCTATTTCTTGACTTCAGCTAAGCTTTTGATACAGTCTCCCACAGTGTTCTTGCCAGCAAGTTAAAGAAGTATGGGCTGGATGAATGGACGGTAACGTGGATAGAAAAGTGGCTGGATGGTCACGCTCAACGGGTAGTGATCAATGGCTCCATGTCTAGTTGGCAGTCGGTATCAAGTGGAGTACCCCAAGGGTCGGTGCTGGGGCCGGTTTTGTTCAATATCTTCATCAACGATCTGGAGGATGGTGTGGACTGCACCCTTAGCAAGTTTGCAGATGACACTAAACTGGGAGGAGTGGTTGATACGCTGGAGGGTAGGGATAGGATACAGAGGGACCTAGACAAATTAGAGGATTAGGCCAAAAGAAATATGATATGGTTCAACAAGGACAAGTGCAGAGTCCTGCACTTAGGACGGAAGAATCCCATGCACTGCTACAGACTAGGGACCGAATGGCTGGGCAACAGTTCTGCAGAAAAGGACCTAGGGGTTACAGTGGACGAAAAGCTGAATATGAGTCAACAGTGTGCCCTTGTTGCCAAGAAGGCTAATGGCATTTTGGGCTGTATAAGTAGGGGCATTTCCAGCAGATCGAGGGACCTGATCGTTCCCCTCTATTCGGCACTTGTGAGGTCTCATTTGGAGTACTGTGTCCAGTTTGGGGCCCCACACTACAAGAAGGATGTGGATAAATTGGAAAGAGTCCAGCGGAGGGCAACAAAAATGATTAGGGGGCTGGAGCACATGACTTATGAGGAGAGGCTGAGGGAACTGGGATTGTTTAGCCTGCAGAAGAGAAGAGTGAGGGGGGATTTGATAGCTGCTTTCAACTACCTGAAAGGGGGTTCCAAAGAGGATGGATCTAGACTGTTCTCAGTGGTAGAAGATGACAGAACAAGGAGTAATGGTCTCAAGTTGCAGAGGGGGAGGTTTAGGTTGGATATTAGGAAAAACTTTTTCACTAGTAGGGTGGTGAAGCACTGGAATGGGTTACCTAGGGAGGTGGTGGGATCTCCTTCCTTAGAGGTTTTTAAGGTCAGGCTTGACAAAGCCCTGGCTGGGATGATCTAATTGGGGTTGGTCCTGCTTTGAGCAGGGGGTTGGACTAGATGACCTTCTGAGGTCCCTTCCAACCCTGAGATTCTATGATTCTATGACCCATGATCCCAACTAATATTAGGCAAATCCAGCCACAAGTATTTAAAATTATCCTTGAGGATAAAACTTGCCAGTTAACTTTGCTGATATTCACAAACACGTTAATTCCCATTCGTAAACAGGTGAGCAAATTTTGTTTGCAAGAAGGTGCAATGGAAAGCAAAGTCATCCTGGATAAATTATTGCTCGTATATTTACACTGGCTGGACCTTCTGCAGTCATTTTGAAAACTTGATTATTTGCACCATTCATCAGATGATTTTGATTGTTTGCAGATAATTTGGGAACAAAAAAGAGACTTCTGTTTATAGAAGTGTTGCTAGATTTGTTTCAAATACTGTGGGGAAAATGTTTATATGCAAATAACTATTTCTTAAAAGCTGATTGAAAAAGTGAAATTCTGTCCTACAGGAAATTCTGAAATGTTGATATTTGTTTTCATCCTGAATTGGGACAAAAACTTGAAATATCAAACTTTCATGGAATGAAAAGTTCTGAAAAAAATCTATTTGGAAATGTCTAAAATAGTTGACCTTATTAATCAAACTAAATGTTTTGACATTTCAAAACCAAAATATTTCATTTCAAAATGTCAATTAAAGAAAAGAATTCATTTTGAATTTGCGCTGTTGTTGTAGCCATGTTAGTCCCAGGATATTGTCCTACCACAATTGTAGAGTTATTAACTGCCCACTTCACCCTTGAATGGTCTCCTGCAATATGTGTTAACTTAACTCCTTATGCTTAACAATCTGTTCCACCGTGTTTTTAGCTGTCACACTCTGGGTATGTCTACACTGCAAATAAAAACAGGAGGCTGGTCCGTGCCCGCTGACTTGGGCTGCGGGGCTGTTTCATTGCCCTGTAGACTTCCAAGCTGGGGCTGCAGCCTGAGCTCTGGGAACCTCCCACCTCGCAGGGTCCTAGATCCCAGGCTGCTGCCGGAGCCTGAAAGTCTACACTGCAGTTAAACAGCCCGGCAGTTCAAACTCCATGAGCCTGAGTCAGCTGACATGGGCCAGCCACAGGTGTCTAATTGCAGTGTAGACATACCCTCTGAGTACCTTTCCCAGACCTGGAGAAGAGTTGTGTGTAGCTTGAAAGCTTGTCTCTCTCACCAACAGAAGTTAGTCCAATAAAAGATACCACCTCCCCCACTGTGTCTTTCATTTTGAATTGATATTTTGACTTAAAATGACAGTCAATGCTGATCTGAAACAAAAACATTAATTTAGATTTTCCTGACAAACACTAAAAATTTCATCAGTCGAGTTTTTCCTGTAGAAAATTTCAATGATATCACATTTTCTGATGAGAAAATTGTTTGGTCAAAAGTTTCAAACAGCTCTACTGTTCCCATTAACATTTATGGGAGGTGGGAATCAGGAAAACGTATTTACTTTAGATTTTATAAAAACTTTTAGCAAAACCTTAAATTTGGGTCTAAACTACTTGATACTCACCTTTACTAGCCATGCAGTAGCACTGAAGTAAATGGGTACATATTGTGTCATCAGTTTTTAAGGATAACTCCCCATTGACATAAATTGGAATTTATGTTAAAAACCATTGGCAGCATAGGGCCCAAAGTACATACAACCTCGCTGTCTCACCCTAATCATTCTTCTGTGTGCTCTAGACTTTCTCCAGGGCCTGGTGGTTCTTTATCAGCCAAACCCTGATGTTCTAAACAAGGCCAGAACAGCACTTTATGTAGCGGAATCTTCTTTTCCTTTAGCCTTTTACCTTATTCCTCTATACTTAAATGTACTGGCAATACATTCCATTTTGCCACCACCCAGCTAAAGGCCTGTGCCTCGGCATGTTAAATCCACAATAGAGCTAAGTGGGATTTTGAGTGCTGAGTCTGTTTTTGGTGACCCCATTGCACAGGTGTGAATCCAAATCCTACCCTTAGAATCCAATCTTTCGGCCTGACCCAAATCACATGAGTCAACTGAAGTCTTTCCATTGACTTCAGTGGGCCTCTTTTATGTCCCCATCATGATGAAAAGTGCCCTGATGAGCAGACAGTCCTGGCAGATCCACAGCACAGCCAGCCCAGCTGTGGTGACTCTATTGTTTGTTGGATCCCAGACCCCCGCTCTTCTCCCCATGCACATTTGAGGCCTAGGCATGTCCCTAGTTTGCCTATGTGATAATCCTCCCTGGGGGCAGGTAGGGCACAAAATGTGACTGAACCAGCTCTACTCCCGAGAACAGCTGTTCCCATGGGATCTCCACTATTCCTGTCTCCCCAGATGCAACCACTCACCGCTGACTTGGCAGCTTCCCTAACAAAGGCAGTGGAGGTAGCAGCTGGCTGGCGCAGCCAGGTGAGACATGGAAGGCTTTGAGTAGAGGACAGAACCTCAGGAATGGAAATGGACTGGACAGAAATTGGCCTGTTTGGAGGGGACGGGATCCAGTCTGGATCTCTTATTCCAGATCCAAACACCTCCAAACCTCAGGGGGTTCAGACTTTTTTAGAGCTATGAGATCATCAATTTCCAGCCCTGGAGCAACTGAGGACTGTAGACCCCCCACACTTTTTAGTCTGTCTCCATTCCCCATATGCCACAGTACACACCATACAGGCAGTTGGATTACATCAGTGCTTCCCAAACTGGGGTTCGCAAAATGTTACAGGGGGTTCTTGGGGAAAAGTTCCCTAATGGCAGACATAGCTGTCCCTAGGGACCCCAGGCAGCACGGGGCCTGGAGCCCCTGGACTTCCAAGAGCTAAGCAGATCAAAGCAAACATATCTATCCCACTGAGAAGATTTAAACTTCAAGACTCCTTATAAGAAATACATAGGAAGGTAGATATTTTTTGCTGTTTTTAAAATGAAACAGGCAGCTAGTATTGTTTTTAAAATTATGATGAACAAGTTTTAAGCTTTGTTGTAATGTGCGCAGTTTGCCTGGACTGCTCAAGACCTGAATGTTTGTGTAGGAGGAATTCTTGATTTGAGTTGTCTTTTTAAATCCCTGCATGCTGTTTCACATCTGATACTCCTTGATGAAACCTAGGAGCCTTGTCTTATAACAGGCTTATTCAAAGTGATACAAGCGACAGAAGTGAGATCTTGGAAGAGTGTTGCCGTTTTCATAATGTAATAAAGATACTGTCATGATAAATAATGAATAATACATAGTGTGTAATAAGCACGTCATAAAAACCAATGTTATATTTCCAAGAGCACTTTTCTAATTTATACTCCGATAAAGGAGAAAAATCCTGGAAATGTTCATTTTTAGGAGGGGGTTCACGAGACTTGACATTTTAGTGAAAGGGGTTCACGGCTTGGTAAAGTTTGGGAACTACTGGATTAGGTAGATCTCAGCTAGATACCCAGCATAGTGACCCACAGTCAAGTGGAATCTCCCCAGGAAAGGGTGCAGGGACTGCCATCCCGGAGCAGAGCAGGGAGGTGATCTCATGGATCACCGCAAAGGAGCTGAATCAGACCAGGGCAACTCGCCCACTGAAGCCCAGAAGTGACATTTCTGAGACTCAGCACCAACATGTATCTGGGTGAACTGCCTGTGACACTGTATAAACAATGAACCGTGTCCCTAAATTTGAAAGGCTGGGATTTGAAAAGAGCCTAAGGAGAGAGGCACACAACTCCCATTGGCTTTCAAATGGAATTGGGCACCTAACTTCCTCTGGTTCCTTAGAAAACCCCAGGTAGAATCTTTACATGGTTTAAAAAGAGGGCCAGTCTTAAGAGTGAATTCACTGACCCAGCACATCGTACAGAATGGTTGTCTCTTCCCCGACCACCCAATACTACTAGAACTGACTAAACTATTAAATGGGAACAATTTATCCACTGGGTTTGGCCCTTTTCATTCCAAGGCCTATACACCACCTAAGACCTCAAAATAGAGCTTAACTGGGATTTCACATTGGCTTTGCGCTGGCCCCGTGCATGGGGCTGAGTGTTACCCTTCATGAATTGTCTAGTAACAGATCTTGAATTGTATTAATTGGTTTGTTATTTCCAAGTGTAGGACGAAGGCTTCTCGTGCACATATTTAGTCTCTGGTGGTTTGCAAACTATTCAAAGCAAGTAGTCCAGAGTATCTGAAATCCAATATTTAAGCTATGTGCCTGGCCACCTCAGTTGCCTGGTCTGGTTTCTGGTTACCCTGTTAAGCTCGGATAACCCGACCTCTATGAACACCACTGCCTGACTACATCTTTGGGGTGCTGGATCACTCGGGGAGGGGAAACAGCAGGTCTAAGATTATCTGTTAGCATTTTAAATCTTTTCTGTCCCCTTTTACATGGAAAAAAAAATCTGGCCAAATACATGGACCTTAGCTTTTAAAATTGCAGAGTTCTCTGGCTGAGGGAGAGAGAAAGCGATAGCCTTGATTTATTTGCAGGCAGAGAGAGGGGGAGGGGGCGAGGGAGAGAGAAAGTTACAGACAGTTCCTTGAGTCATTTAATGGAGTCCCAGGGCTCTGGCCAGCATGGTTTGGAAAGCTACATACAGCAACACAAGTCACTTTGTATACTTGCCAGCTGCACAGAGTGAATTCACTACTATGCACCACCATCATTTGTAGCTTGCGTGCTATCAGGCAGATGACTGTATGGTCCCAGGACCATCTGCATGATTCCACAGAGTGGTTTTCCTCAAACATTGATTCTCTTCTGTCTAATTGGCCATATATCTGGGTAGTACCAGGAACAACCGCAGAGTGCCTGCAGGCAAAGGACCTGTCTGCTGTTTGCCTGCACCATCACCCACCCTGCTCCCCCTCTCACTGCTGCTCATGCTGAGGGATTGCTCAGTTGTTTGCATGAAAAAGATCACTGACTTTCTCATTCTCCTGCCCCCAAACAAGCACAACCGGTATATACTTGGCAGGCAAGGCAAGCGCTTCCAAAACCATGATCCTTGTTCTCACACAGATATATAGGTTCACTCACTAGACAAACTGAGACTGGAATGAAGATGTAATTTTTTAATAGTGACAATAATTAACCATTGGAACAATTTACCAAGGGTGGTGGAGGATTATCGCTGACAATTTTTAAATCCAGATTGAGAGTTTTTCTAAAAGATCTAGTCTGTTGTAGGAATTATTGTGGGGATCTTCTCTGGCCCGTCTTATACAGGATGTCAGACTAGAATCACAATGGTTCCTTCTAGCCTTGGAGTCTATGAATGGCTAGATGCACACAAACATCTGTGCAAACAAAAATCAGTTTGATGAATATTCAGAGAAAAAATGAACAAAAACAGTGCTAACAAGGTCAGATTCAACCAAAATTTGTAACTGGTGAAAATGTTCACAAATCATTTCCTTTCACTATTCATGCAATTACAATCCAATTTATAATCATCTTTTTTTTACATTAAAAGGAATTTCATCCTATCGGTTTACAAGATTTTTAAGCCACATTTGTGTTGAACAATATTTTTAATAACCAAAGATACCAGGATTAATACTGCGTTGACTATGCATCTGTTGTTCTTTTTGAAAGTTCCATACTATTATATCCTTAGCATACATATGTACTTTGACTATTATAAATGATTCTCATTTTATCATTATGGTGGGGGCTATCTGAAAGCTAACATCACCCACTTTTAGGTGCCTAATACTGAAGTGATGGTTGAGGTGAATACTACTATGTAATGTGAAGATTTGGTGAACAAGATAAATACTGAGTTTAAATGATGCGCAACTTTTATTTTCCTATGAAAGATTTCTTTGCAAGAAGCTATTAATATGACTTAAAATAACTTATGATACAATATTTGCTTTTTCCCTCATGATATTCTAAATAAATTGTCAAATAAGCAGTATATCACAGTGTCATGGGGACATAATTGTACTTGTATTAAAAAAAGTATCATTACAAACAAAAAATCTACTTATAATATGCTAAGATTTTAGCTAGCCATTTTCTTTAAAAATTAATTTGTTTTCCTATTCTCTTGTTAAATATATATCACATTCAATGAGCAGAATAGAGTATATTTTGATTTTGCATTCATGTAATGGCAATAATGCTCAATCCTTTTTTTTTATAGGATTTTGGTTCCATTTTGCAACACATATTAATTGCCTTGAAATTCTGTAAATCACTGAAATCCAATCTATTTTCTCTTAATGATCCAGTTTTTTATTTGATTTAGTTGCACACATAAAAGATTGACCCAAAAAAATGCAATATTATTCTCATAGGCTTCATATTACCTAGAGAAAAATCTCTCAGCCGCTCTTGCCTTCTCTGGTACCAATTATCTTTTTTTTAATGGTGTCAAAAGCTGTCAAGCACCATATTTAGTAATTTTTGTGAAAAAAGACTGAACATAAGGGATATTTCCTGAGTGATAGCTCACATTCAAATACTGCATTAACTACAATTGTAACTGATTTTTTTTTGGGGGGGGGGCAACTGAGACGGTAAGAAACAGCTTTAAATTCCCTCTATCAAATGTCTATTGACATCTGTTTCAAGCAGCACATGTTTGATAACAAAAGACATTATTTAAATGTTTCAAACACCCGTATCAAACTGTTTTCTACCAAGTAAACTCTTCCATGGAAGGAATGGCAGATTTAATGTGATTTTTTAAAGTGATAATGGAAACAGATTCTTATTTAGTTGGACGGGACCGAGATTTTTGCTAAATGGATTGAATCAGATGTAGATGTCAATAGAAAGTATAGTTGACCTATGCCAAAGAAAGTTCACTAATATTAAATGACAATTAGTCCCTAGATAAAAGTGTCTAAACCATGATACTTTTGTTGTGATAGTCGCCAGATAGTGTTTTGATGAGCTATTCTAGTTGTAAGGGTGACAAGAAAAAACAAGGGGAAATGATTACTTAAACGGCTCGACTAGAAAAGTCAGCCTGCTGGGGCCGGGTGGGGGAGAGAGAGAATGAGAGTTGGTTAAAGATTCACGGGGTAGGGGGAAGGAGTTAAAATAGGTTGTTTTTGTGGGGTAACTTTCCCCAGGTACCTTCTTTCTGCCCTGCGAGAGGAGATCGTGTTTGCACAGAGAGAGAATCACGAAGCTCTGAAAAACACGGCTTTGAGTGTTAGGGAGGTGAGCTAATTTGATAGTCCTTCTCTGCTCATTTTCCCTGCTCACCCACAAGTCACACACACGGGGGAGATCTTATCTGAGGTGCAGGGAGTTCTCCCCCACCCCCATCACTTTCCTTGGCTTGAGTTAAACGGGCGATTCCAAGGAAAGGCCAAGCGAAGGGAAAAGTCTGAGTCCAGGAATGTTTCAGAAGAGCAGCTCAGTGCAGGAAGGCAGGGCTCGTTCACACGCTGCCCGCAGCCCTTCCCAACCCTCCTGGAAGACCAGGCTCAGTCAGTCCGAACAGGAAGGGGCACCAAACCCCTCCTGATCCCGCAGTCCCAGGTGCGGGGGGAGTTCCCCTAGATTCCCTGCTGCTCTGGCTGCTCAGCCGGGCTGGTTCCTCCAGCCATGCGAGCCCCAGCCAGCTGCCCCGGCAGCGAGTGAGACCAGCCCCAGGCCAGAGCGATCAACTTTCCCAGGTGTCCCAGGGGCGGGCTCCGGAGGCTGATCCCTGCCGCCTGCAGGCCAGCTGCTCCGCACCCGCCCGTCCCATGGGGCTCTGCAGCGGGGGGACCCCGCCAGGCGCAGACACGCGCTGCCATGCCCCGCGGGGAGCCCGGAGCGCAGCTCCCGGCCGGGGGCTCCCGCCCGCCCCCTCCGGCCGCTCGCTCGCTTACCGGCTGCCGCTGGCGTTCCGAGGGGGAGCGGGCAGGCGCTGCCCTCGCAGGGCTGCCACTCAGCAGCGCATCCCGGCTGCAGTCCCAGCCGGCGCGGGAAGCGCCGCGGCCCCGGCCCCGGCCCGCAGCGCGCCTCGGGGAGCTGGGCGGAGCGGGGCTGCCGGCCGAGGGACCAGAGCCAGCGCCGTGCGCTCCGGGCGGCGGCTGCAGCCTGCGGTGCCTGCCCCTCGCTCGCCCTGCGCCGGGCTGGCGGCACTCAGCGGCGTGACAGCACCGGCCCTTCCCGCCCCTGCGCCCGCCCCGGTCCCAGCCCCTCTCTCCTGCAGCCGCCCCCACTACTGCACACTACCTGCTCCCCCTCCCTCCTTGGACCCGCCCCCCACTACCCAGCTCCGCCCACAAGTCCCCTGCACCCCCCCATGCATCCCCCTCCCTTCACTGCATCCGCCCCCTGCACTCCACTCCCTTGCGCGCACACACACCCTCCCCCACTTTCCCCCTTGTTCCCACCCCCCTTCCCCCGGGACGTCACCCACCCTCCCCTGGTCCCCACCTCCCCACTCCCCGGGCACATCCCCCTCCCATCTCCATCCCATGCCACAGGTGCCATCTCCTCCTTCCCTAAATCTCTTCCTACCCCCATCTGTGGTCTCCATCTTCCCCACTCCCCATGCTCTGTGTCTGCCATGCTCCCAGCCTCCTCCTGCCGCGTTTCCCCCCACCTGTCCCCACGACCCAGTCACTATCCTCCCCATCACCACCTGTGCCCCGCCTCCCATGCGCCTCATCTCCACTCCCACTGCATCCCGCCCTCGCCCCCCGAATCCACCCTCACCCAGCACAGTCCCGCCCCACCTCAATTCCCCCGGGCCCTCTCTGATTGTCTTTGTGCGGGAGGTCAGGTCCCCTCTACGGTCTCCGGACAGACACAGGGTCACCGGGGACAGACAGATGCTTCCCAGCGAGTGATTGCTGCAGCTGGTAGCCTGGCACTATCATCATCTCAAGGAGTTTGATAAGCAAGGAGGTCCTCCGAGCCGCTTCCTGGCCTGATCCCCTTGGAATCCTGGGACTCGCCCTCCCCAACACCACACCACACTGGGAACCCTGCCCCAGAAACACTCCCACGAGCTAGGGAGCTCTCCCCCATACGCCCCTCCCTAGGAACACTGCAGCCTTCTTGCCAGAAATGCCTTCCCTCGGGTCCCCCCTTCCTCTAGCAAGAGACACCCCCTGGAGACCAACCTCTCCCCCTAGGAACTAGACTCCCCTACCCGCCCACCCTTCTCCAAGGAAACTGTCCCCCAAGAGCCTTTTACTCCTGAGGGAATTCTGCACCACTGCATATGCATAGAATTTATGTCCCTTGCAGATTTCTTTGCTTCCCCTCAGAAAAATGACTTTCTGAGGGGGACGCAAAGGGAAACCATGTGACCCTCTCTAGCAGTATGTTTCCGGGGGCCCAGGGCAGCCTGCAAAGAGGTAAATCACTGTGGTGCAGGAGGTGGGACTGGGGAAGACCCAGCTGGTGGCTCCTACTCTGTGCAGTGCTCAGCTGGTAGTCCCGGCTGGGCTGGGTAGGACGGGACTTCCTCTTGACCAGGGCCAGGTCAAATTTCTCCCTCAGCTGAAGGACGCTCTGCAACCTCTCCTCCTCCCCCTCCTCCCCACTTCCTCCACCCATCCCTCCTCAGCTGCAGGGGGAGGGATCCCTATACAGGGAGCTGCTCCCACATCCAATCCCTGTGCCTCCAGACCCCCAATACCCAGACCCTCCCACTGAGCATCACCCCCCTACACTCAGACTCCAGATTGCCCCACCCTCTCAACCCACACCTGGATCCCTCCACACTTGGATCCTGCCTTGCTGAGCCTGCCTGCCCACACCTGGTGCACCTGGCACAGAGGGGGCAGGGCCTTAGGGTGTTTCTGGAGCAGGCCCAGTCCTTGCACTGTGTCAGGGTTGGGTGCAGTCTCACTGCTGAATCCATGTCCCAGGGGGAGCTGCACAGTGATCTCCCACCTCTGTGCAGCCAGAGCCAGTGGCCTGTGCTCCCCACTGCCATACTGGAGCCTCCACATTTATGTGACAAATAACATTTGCAGAATTTCAAAATATTGTGCGCAGAATTGTTAATATTGTGGTGCAGAATCCCCTCAGGAGTAGCCTTTGTATATTACATACTAGGTACTAAAAACACTGCTCAGTTCCTCCGGTTGGGACTTGGAAAAGGGGTTTCATTTGGGTGTTTTTTTTTAAAGTTCTTGTGAATCAGTCGCCCGCAATCTCTGCCTGAATGCCCTGACTTACGGGGCTATTCTAGGGACTGTGGACACTGGGTCTGATGGTAACAAATGTTATACAATAAAACAATCTTTGCCTTAGAGGAGGCACTCGCAGGAAAGAAATGATGGCTCTATTTGGGGTATCAAACGATTTCTGAAACAGCCGGTATGTAAAATATAACCATCAGCTGTCTTGTCATGATCAAATATTCCCTAAATCTGGGCTAGCAACATTGCTTTTGAAAGATGTCGTTCCCTATAAATGCCTTTAACGCCTGGTAGAAAATTCTTGTGAGCATGTTGACAAATGAAATAACCCGGGTTATTTGATTAACGTCCATGTAATCTAAATATTGGCTTGTATTGAGGAAGAAAATGTCAACTCTGTAATGCTTTTGAAAGGAGGGATTTTCGCTGCAATTCAAGAGTAATTTTATATCACCAAAGGCAGTGAAACCTACACTACGCGAAATATACCGAAGGGATTAAAGAGAGGATAGAACAGGGATGTTAACTCTCTATAGGATTTCCAATCATACAGAAAGAATCATAGAATCTCAGGGTTGGAAGGGACCCTAGAAAGTCATCTAGTCCAACCCCCTGCTTAAAGCAGGACCAATCCCCAATTTTTGCCCCATATCCCTAAATGGCCCCCTCAAGGATTGAACTCACAACCCTGGGTTTAGGAAAGGAACATAGATAATCTGGTAACGGGTCCAAGTATTGCACACAGCTGTTATTCCAGCGGCTAATCACCAATCAAGGGGTGGGTTTATCTGATACTGGGGCCTTTTAATATCTCTTTGGATACCTTTTCTGAAATTGGATGTATGTGGCAGATAAATGAGATCAGCAAATTCCCATGGCCGGAGCAGTTTGTTTATATTTCGCAATTTACACGCAAATAGGTTAATAATATACAGGGAACTGATTTTTTAAAAAACCGCCCTTTGCATTGGGGCGCGTGAACCATTACACGAGAATGTGCTAAGATTATTTGTGTCGATTCCCTGATGGAAACAGGAGCTAGAGTTTAGTGTCAGATCAGCTGGTGGGACTGGATGCAGTTGAGTTGGTTTTATTTTGAGCAATGCATGAGCAAATGAGCATAGGCGTTCTTGTCATTTTCAATCGTGCAGCTCTCCCACCTCACTCTTGTCCACTCCCGCCCCTGCTCCCCCCCTCCCCCCGTTTGATTAGACTCAGGGGTTAGACGCCATCTCACCTACCCACCAGTAACAGGAGTTGTCAAGTTTGCACAGGGCATGAAGCAATTAACTGGGCATCTCTTGTGCTGATGCTGAGCGTATACTCTAAGAAAGTGTATCCTGTGAAGATGTGGCTCTGCAGAGTGGACCAAGAATTAAGTCAAAATCTCCTCTAACCACTGGGCTGTGCCCTGACACACATCGGTATTTAAAGTATGAAGAAATCATTATCGAATGATATCTGGACACAGCAAAGGGGGATGGGGGGGAACAGACTTTAATTTTGAATGTTCTTGATTCCCAGTTCAATCGTTATAACTGCATGATTATTATACTATTCCCACTTTTATACAAGCCTTCAAGTATGCCCCACTGTTGTGCTACAGGGTCCCAATGGGTATGAATAGATAGTCACCGGAGTATTCTGTTTCTTGTCTCTCCGCACGTGTACCCCGTGTATACAAAGGAGCAACGCAATCGACTGTTTACGAGGGATCCGGAATGAAAAAGTGATACGCTGCAGAACGGGTACCTAGCATGGTGAATGTGCCAGAGCCACTAAACTGTGAAAGGATCGAATATCAGGGTTGGAAGGGATCTTAGTAGGTCATCTAGTCCAACCCCCTGCTCAAAGCAGGACCAATCCCCAATTTTTGCCCCAGATCCCCAAATGCCCCCCTCAAGGATTGAACTCACAACCCTGGGTTTAGCAGGCCAATGCTCAAACCACTGAGCTATTCCTCCTCCCTGCATGCCATGGTTTATTTCAGGTTGAAAACCACGGGGTGGGGGCATTATACCTGCCACATTGACAGGAGCCAGATCTTTGCCAAGCACCAAAGGGATGCGAAGCGACGAGCATGTGGCTTTGATTTTAAAAGGCAATTGACTGGATTGATTTCACTGCATGCAGAGGGCTGGAAATCTGTTTCTGATCTGCGCTTGGCACGTTTGCGCCTCGGACACGTCTGCAGCAGCCCGGGAAAGAGACATGTCCCCTGGAAAGGAAGCCTAGTGGGCAGCACTGAGCTCTCAGCCTAGGGGAGGGGATTCTCACTGCCCTGAAGTCACTGGATCATTTTTTGTGTGTGTCAACATATAGGATGTGGGTTGCGTTTATTTCCATCTCCATGATCTAAGTTCAGCATCGGGGCTTGAAATGGCCAGGGCAGAAAAAGTGGTTAGCACAAGCAGCGCATTCAACTTCAGACGGGCATGGATGGCTTATATAGGGGCAAATTGTCTGCTAAAATCATTTGATCCTCTTTCTTGCTGGCCCGCCTACAGCCAGGGCGGTCTGATTTTCTGAACTGGGGCCAGTGAGGAAACGTGAAACGAAATCGGAGCCGGTTTGCTTGTAGCTTTAACGTTGGCTCAAGATTTTCTAAGAGTAATTTATCCAGCAGAGGGGGGAGGTGTGTGTCTGAGCCCATATGTGGGTGTGATTGCCTATCCGCGTGCATGTGAATGTGTGTGCTTGTGTTACTGGTGGGTGTGTGTGTGTAGGCGGAAAGGCTGTGTATAGGTGAGGACTGTGTGTGTATGTGTATATGGGGAGGACTGCGAGGCTGTGTGGGAGGGCTGTGTGTGTATTTGTGTGTGTAGGCAGAAAGCCTGTGTGTAGGTGTGAGGACAGTCAGTGTGTGTGTAGGTGGGAGGGCTGTGTGTGTAGATGGGAGAGCTATGTGTGTATTTTGTGTGTGTATGTATAGGTGTGAGAGGACGGTCTCTGTGTGTGTAGGTGTGTGTTTGTGTAGGTGGGAGGGTCGTGTGTGTATTTTTGTGTGCGTTGATGGGAGAGCTGTGTGTATGAGAAGGCTGTGTGTCTATGAGAACAGCTGTGTGTGTATTTGGGGGTGTGTAGGTGGGACGGCTAGGGCTGAATGTATATGGGGAGGGCTGTGTGTGTATTTTTGTGTGTGTTGGTGGGAGGGCTGTGTGTGTAGGTGGATGGGTGTAGGTGGGAGGGCTGTGTGTGTATTTTGTATGTATTGGTGGGAGATCTGTCTGTGTGAGAAGGCTGTGTGTATATGGGGAGGGCTGTGTGTGTATTGGGGGGTGTAACTGGGAGGGTTGTGGGGGGACCCAGCGCCCACTGTCTTAGCTCGCTCCCCCTCTGCCCCGCCTGGCTGGGCCTGGCCAGATCACACCAGCTGTGGCCATCTCTGCACAGAACTAGTGCTGCGGAGCCATATGGGGAGAGATAGCTCAATTGTTTGAGCACTGGCCTGCTAAACCCAGGGTTGTGAGTTCAATCCTTGAGGGGGCCATTTAGGGATCTAGGGCAAAAATTGGGGATTGGTCCTGCTTTGAGCAGGGGGTTGGACTAGATGACCTCCTAAGGTCCCTTCCAACCATGAGATTCTATGACCCGCCGGCGCGGTTTGGGGCAGGCGAGGCCGCTGCTATGTGGACACACATACACACACACAGCTACACCCCACATACAAATGCACAACACATGTACCACAAGATATGCCCAGAGCCCTGCACACACACAATACACACTCCTGCACATAACACCCCCCCAACGCAAACACAGTCACACAGCATACATACACAACAACACAGAAAGAGTCCTGCGCACACACAATTCACCCTCCTGCACATACACACCCCACACAACGCCCACCCCTACACCAGATCTACACACTGTCCCAAATACAGACAGACACAGCACACACTCCTACACACCATACACAACAATCCTGTATGCACACCCCACATATACACACAGCACACATCCCTATACATACACCCACTCAACACACCCATGCACACTCCCACATGGTCACACCAAACACCTTCTGCTTCCTATCCATAGGCACAGTCAGCTGCAAATATAAACACTCTCTTGAACCCACGCACAGAAATACACACCATGGTGCATAGAGGCGGCGCTCATAGGCACACTAACAAACACAACACATCTATACACATTCACACACCATAGACATACACCAGGTTCATATATTCACTGGCAAATCTGCCCCCAACACACACACACACACACACACACACTTGGACCGGCATTGAGACAGCGAGCAACAACATAGAGGGAACACGCCCTGCTTAGCTTCCCTATAGCAGTGGTTTTTGACCTGTGGTCCACGTGGACCCCTCGGGGTCCACAGACTATGTCTAAGATTTCCAAAGGGGTCCACACCTCCATTGGAAAATTTTTAGGGGTCCTCAAAAGAAAAAAGTTTGAAAACCCACAGGATCAGAGGAATCTTTACTTTGGATGCCACAGGATTGGAAGTGGGAGGACCAGACTGCCCTTCTGATAGTTCCAGCACTAAAGAGGCAAGGATCAAGAGATCAGGCTAATTTAATTCCCACCTGAATGCACACTTCAGCTCCGAATTTTGCCTCTGGCGCTATCTGTTGTACAACCCAGGACAGGAGATGCTAATGTGACACTGTGAAAGGGTTGCTTTGGAACTTAAGAACAGCCATACTGGGTCAGACTAGTGGTCCTTCTAGACCACTATTTTGTCTTCCAACACTGGTCAATGCCAGGTGCCCCAGAGGGAATGAACAGAACAGGTTATCATCAAGTGATCCATCCCCTGTTGCCCATGCCCTGCTTCTGGCAAACATAGGCTAGGGACACCATCCCTGCTAATCCTGGCTAATAGCCATTGATGGGCCTATCCTCCATGAATTTACCTAGTTCTTTTTTGAACCTTGTTATAGTCTTGGCCTTAATAACATCCTCTGGCAAGGAGTTCCACAGGTTGACTGTGTGTTGTGTGGAGAAATATTTCCTTTTGTTTGTTTTAAACCTGCTGCCTATTAATTCCATTCTGTTATGAGAAGGAGTAAATAACACTTCCTTATTTACTTTCTCCACACCAGTCATGATTTTATAGACCTCTATCATATCCCCCTTAGTCTCTATTCCAAGCTTAAAAGTCCCTGTTTTATTAATCTCTCCTCATATGGAAGCTGTTCCATATACCTAATCATTTTTGTTACCCTTTTCTGTACTTTTTCCAATTCCAATATGTCTTTTTTGAGATGGGGCCACCTCTGCACACAGTATTCAAGATGCGGGTGTACCATGGATTTATATAGAGGCAACATGATATTTTCTGTCTTATTATCTATCCCTTTCCTAATTATCAGAGGGGTAGCCGTGTTAGTCTGGATCTGCAGAAGCGACAAAGGGTCCTGTGGAACCTTATAGACTAACAGAGGTATTGAAGCATAAGCTTTCGTGGGTCAATACCCACTTCTTCGTATGCAAGCAGTGGAAATGTCCAGAGGCAGATATAAATGTGCAGGGAAGATTCAGGCTAGAGATAACAAGGTAAGATAATCAGGGAGGGTGAGGCCCTCTTCTAGCAGTTGAGGTGTGAACACCAAGGGAGGAGAAACTGCTTTTGTAGTTGGCTAGCCATTCATAGTCTTTGTTTAGTCCTGAGCTGATGGTGTCAAATTTGCAAATGAACTGAAGCTCAGCGGTTTCTCTTTGGAGTCTGGTCCTGAAGTTTTTTTGCTGCAGGATGGCTACCTTTAAATCTGCTATTGTGTGTCCAGGGAGATTGAAGTGTTCTCCTACAGGCTTTTGTATATTGCCATTCCTTATATCTGATTTGTGTCCATTTATCCTTTTGCGTAAGGACTGTCCAGTTTGACCGATGTACATAGCAGAGGGGCGTTGCTGGCATATATAACATTGGTGGATGTGCAGGTGAATGAACCGGTGATGGTGTGGCTGATCTGGTTAGGTCCTGTGATGGTGTTCCTGGTGTAGATATGTGGGCAAAGTTGGCATCAAGGTTTGTTGCATGGCTTGGCTCCTGAGTTAGAGTTATTATGGTGCGTTGTGTAGTTGCTGGTGAGAATATGCTTCAGGTTGGCGGGTTGTCTGTTGGCGAGGACTGGCCTGCCTCCCAAGGCCTGTGAAAGTGAGGGGTCATTGTTCAGGATGGGTTGTAGATCACTGATGATCCGTTGGAGGATCCTAATGATTCTCAACATTCTGTTCGCTTTTTTGACCAAGGCTGCACAAAGTGTGGATGTTTTCAGAGAACTATCCACAATGACTCCAAGATCTCTTCCTTGAGTGGTAACAGCTAATTTTAACCCCATCACTTATATCTACAGTTGGGATTATGTTTTCCAAGGTGCATTACTTTGCATTTATCAACATTGAATTTCATCTGCCATTTTGTTGCCCAGTCACCCAGTTTGGTGAGATCCCTTTGTAACTCTTCGCAGTCTGCCTGGGACTTAACTATCTTGAGTAGTTTTCTATTATCTGCACATTTTGCCACCTCGCTGTTCACCCCCTTTTCCAGATCCAGGCTCCTCTTTGTCACTGAGAGCAGGGAAACAACCAGATCCCCTCCCCGTCCTCAGAAAGAACGTTGCTCTCTGCAGGGGGAGCGAGATCTCTGGTGTTGTGATGAGAGGCAGGTTAGGAGTCGTTGGGACAATATAAGCGCAGCAATTTGCCTTCCAACCCCCATGATCGCTCCGGATTCACTCTCTGACAACGAGCCTTCCCCCAAAGAGCGAGCAATGTCCGTTCCCAGCTCGCTCATCTAAAGTGACTCTACTCGCATTCCTCCCTGTGGCTCCAGGCATTAATCAGGTCATATAATCCCAGTCAGTCCCTTCTCAGGGACTGTGACGGGGGGCTCGTTCCCTGCTTGGAGATGGGCGGCTGGAAACTGCTAATTATTCAGATTTCATATGCAGCATTCAGATGAATGTGGGCTTAGGCCAGATATTTAAGGGGGATTTGGGGGGGGGGGGCGGGGGGGTGTCCAGGCATCTGTTGTTTTGTAAAACCTGAATTCAGTGATTTATTTTAACCGTACCTACACTGCACATCCACCCACGTATATAACACCCACAATACACAAGTCTTTCTCTGTGTGTTCGTTTTTTATCACAAGAAAACGTTTAATCGTGGGGTGGCCGCATTAGGGGGAAAAAGCAGCAACCTGTATTACAGTGGTTGCAAGAGGCCCCGATTCGTCATGTTTTGGAAATTGCAAGGCTGCCTTCCCGATGTCAAATGTTCGCCCTCGTCCACCTCCCTGGGAATTCTTTCCCCGATTGGAAATGGCGAGGCACCGAGGGAGCGGACGAGTTTCCTGTTACTGACTAGAGGCATTTGGGCGACTACTCGATCGGAGGGCGAGCTGGGTAGTTTTAAAAGCAGCGCTTTAAGAACACTCGCTAGCTCCGAACTGGTTTCATGACACTTGTGAGGGCGGCACCAGTGTTGATGGAATCGATTCCTCTTTAACCAAAAGGGCAGCAGCTGGATAAACATCCCTGAAGCCAACGGCCCCTTTGCACGACTCGTTCCCGGTGATGCGGTGCAGACAGATCGCTACAATTCGTCCGCCTGGGGTCTAGAGACACTTCGCTACAATTCTTCCCTCAGCCTGTTGCATGGCTCCAGAACGTGCCCAGGAAAGACACTCAATACATAGCAACGCGGTGACCGGTCCCAGTCGCTTTAGGGTCCCTAAACACGGAGCCTGGCTGTGAAAGCAGCTGCCTCCGACGGGAACAGGGAAGCTGCAAGAAGACTAGAGTGAGAGACAGATTTGCCAGCAAACGAATCCAGAGCTGACTCAGGGAGGGAGACCAGGCAGACCCGAGCTGTACCCTGGGCATAGCTGTGGTGGGTTTTTTGTTTTGTTTTTTTGTGTTGGGGGGGGGGGGGGCGCGTATCTCTTGTCAGCTTGCAGCCCTGCTCTCCTTTCCCCGCTCTGGAGCCCGGAACAGGAAAGTCCCAGCTCCGCTTCCCCACCATAAGATCCTGTCCCCCCCTACGAATCTGTTCGCTCCCTATGGGAGGAGGCACGCAGGAAATTGGGGATGAGTTGCTCCTCTAGCAACTAAACCCAGCCTGTTAGCGAGGGGCGGGGGGATGGGGCTTTAGGTACCGTCCATCCGGACTCGGATCCAAGCCCCGCTTCCACACAAACATCTCCCCCACCCCCAGCAGCAACTCTGCCCTTGCATGGACCAGTGGGGTGGGGGAGCCGAGATCTGCGTCTGCGCATGGTTGAGAGGCGATCGGAAACTTTGTCTTTGCTTCTGAACAGACTCCGAGGGCGGCGGGGCCGGGGGGGAAGGGGGGCAGAGATTGAGGAAGAAAATGGCGAGTCGCGGGAGTTGCGTGGAGAAAGCGGCTTTCCTCTGCGCCTTCCTGCTGGCCACTTGGAGCCTGGCGTCCTGCGCCCAAGCAGAGCCGGAGGAGGAAGGGCGAGACGACCGGCGCGCCTGTCACGGGGCCTTCGATCTCTACTTCGTCCTGGATAAGTAAGTGACAGTCCCATTTAAAAGCGGTTATTCACCCTTCGCTGCCTTTGCGCTGCTGCTGCAGCGGGGATCGTTGCTGCTCCCTGGGCGGATCGCCGGGGCACGCCGCCCTCCCACGCTGCCCGCCCTGGTACACAAAGGGAGCACTGTGCGAAGCAAAGGCAGACGCTGCAGGTCTCACACACGGGGGCCCGGGGCGTTTCGGCGCCGCGGTGGCCCAGCGAAGGCAGCCATGCGCGGGCGAGCCCGCTAATGCGCGGTTGGGAGCGCAGAATGCGCGTCTTGCGTGGCTTCTGGGCTGTTAAGGGATTTGGTGGGTTCTGCGCTGTAACCCGTTGCATTTATTTAGTTCTAGGCTTAAATCCAAAGAATTTGCTTGGTTCTAGGCTATCACCCATGGCATTTGGGTAATTCTAGGATACAGCAGAGCCTGGGCAATCCGGTTCATTTTAAGAACCCAACGGTTGTTTGTCGCAATTGTTTACAGGCCTGGTTTAAAAACGTGTTGGCTGGTCATGGTTAATCTCCGAGGGGTTGTCCACACGTGTGTTTACAATATGTTAGTTAAAACATGTTGGCTAACACATTTTTAGACACTACCTATGATCCTAGTTTAAAGATGGCCTAAGGTACGTCTACACCAGCGTTTTAACAGGTGGTACTCCAGTCAACTGTAAATTCTAGTGTAGACACTACTACACACGTGTTAGAGGGCATGGGTTCTTGTTCCTAGTTGTGTTTAACTCTAGTGAGCAGCCTAGGTTTCAACATGACAAGCAAGACATGTTTGTGTCCTGTCTACAGTAGAATTTACAATTGTGCTAGTCAAGATGCGTTACTTAGCACATGTTAAAACATGACTAAAGATTGGAGCTTTTTTCAATGTGCATCTGACCAGGTGATCTCTCTCTCTCTGTCTCTCTGTCTCTCTCTCTGTGTGTGTGTGTGTCTGTCTGTCTAGCAGGGGAATTGTTCACTCTATCAGTCCTGCTGAGCTTTGGGCCAAAAAGCACCTTCTCAAAAAAAAAGATGGTGACTTCGTTTTGCTCTGAAAACAAAAGGATACAAAGACTTCCTAAGGCAGTTGTTGTGTTGTTGTTTTCTAGGAACATGCATCACAAAATACCGTACTGCCTACTAAGGTTTATTACAGGACTTTCTGACTCCAGCATCAAATGCACTCATAGCAAGATTTTGAATTGTTGTTATCAATGTTATCATGCTGTTCTCCAGCATGTAATAAAAAAAACTTTCAGTAAAAGTGGATATTGGTGTTTGAGATTGGGGTACTCTCTATGGCAGGATATGACATGTATATAACTTTATACAATGTAATTTCCTTGCCTTAAAATGTCATTGTTATATGCCTAGTCAAATCTAAGGCTTTAGATACTGGTTAAGGTACTGTCAAACCTATACATTGAAATTGTGTTGTAACTTGATCCCCTGACTTGATTGTGACTGCGGTATAGATGATCTATGTTTAGGGTCCAATCCTGCTGCCATTAAAGTCAATGGCAAAACTCCCATCCACTTCAATCATAGCAAGATCAGGCCTTGAAAATCTGCACGAGAATAAAAGCCAAACTGTTTGGAATGAAAAATGCAAAAGAGGTAATTTGGCCATTTAAGTTGAAAGAGTTTCTTGTGGTTTTAAGGTCTGAACTTGCTCCCACTGAAACCAATGGTGAAATTCCTGTCGGCCTTTTGGGAGTAGGACTGTTACAATCTGCAAGGATTATGTGAAAGCACCACAGACTATGGGCTATGTGCTGCCTTTGCACTATAGCAGAATGTCCAGGGAGGTCGGTGGGAGCTGTACATACAAACTGAAGTTGTATTTGGCCCTTACTGCCTTCCTACGTGACTGGTGGTATGGCAGCAAGCCGGTTTCTGAGGATAGATCTCATGAATGGATGGACTCTGGCTCTTGGAACAGTTTAGCAGGATGGAGCCAGATAATGAGAGTTGATAGGGTGGGGGGTATCTCTGAGTGTCGGAAGGGATGGGTGAAACTGAGAATGTAACATACACATTTTTGGAATCACATTTATTCAGATGTAAATTGGGGAATGATTCTGGTTCCAACTTCTAATGGAATAACCCTCCCAACAACATGCAGCGCTAGGCATTGTATGCCACCAAGTGGTGCTATCACATCCTATACAGTACATTGTTTATTGCCTTCCTCCATTTGTGCCTGGCCAGTTTGGAATTAACGACATTCAGTCTTAATTAGATGGATAACATGGGGTTGAAATGTCGCCATTAAGAAATATCCAGGCTCGAGTCCCATGGCCCTGTGAGGCCCTCTCTGAATGAATGACAGGGCCTGTCTTAGAAGTCAGCCTGGGTGAACCAGAATGACTTTGTCCTCTCTGTGGCTTTGCTCCCTTATGGGAAGATGTTATCTCACATCAAAAGCAGGCAGACTGAAGGAATACAACAAGTTTTTTCCTTTATTGGTGCAGGCACTGTACATTACCGCAATGACTTTGTCAGGGCATGATTTCCTTTTTTCATCCTGCCAGCTGGTGTCTGCAGGGATCAAATCCTCAAGACATCAGCTAGCAGAGGGGAAAAGATCATGTGCTGATGAAGTTATTGGTATAATATATAGTGCCAATAAGAAAGAGAAACTTGCTGAGTTTGTGCAGTTTTTCCTCCTTCTGATGTAGATTACATCTTCCTGTATTAACTCTATGGGATAGACAACTTCAGAGCAAAGGGACTGGACCGTGTGTATATAAAGGCCTGACATGAGAAAAAAGCAAAGACCTACCTCAGACCTCCTAGAGGGTGTGATACCACACAAAGCAGGTCAGGGCAAAGCTCTTATCTCTGCGGACAAACCTCTTGAAGCTACCACAGATGGACCCCTGCTAGATACAATCTGCCCTCTGGGTTCTGTATTTTTACCACAGTATTTTGTGCTGGAACAGCATTAGCCTGTGTTGGTACTTGGAGGAGACACCTTCAAGTTCTGGACAGTGGCACTGGTGATTCAGAAGGTAGGGCTCTTCTGGTTCAGACTGATGCTAGGGGGGATGTTGTAAGGGTAGGGCTCTTAACTCCAGTGTGCTGGTTACAAGGGGTTTGGGGACGCAGAAATCAGAGGGCCGATCTCCAAGTGCATTGATGTTTATATAGTAATGCCCTGGTTTTCAGAGATGCTGAGGGCCCACAGTTCCTGTAGTAGGCCATGGGAGCTGTGTGTGCTCAGGAGTTGACACTGGACTGGTGCTTAGGTTCTGCCGAACCCATTGCCACAGGTCCCTCAAGTTTACTAATTCACAGCTTCTTGGGGGTAGTGGCCTCCTGGCTCCTGCTGACAGCCCTCAGGCTGCATAAGAATCCAGCTGCCTGTCTCTGCGCTACATCCTCTGCTCAGGGGTTTGGTCACTTGACTCTGTCCAGATCACATGGTGACATCCTTATGCTGTGTTATCCCCCTCTCCTCTGCTACTCTGCTGTTGACATCCAGCTCTTTGCTACTGTGTCGAAATGCACTTGCAATACAACAACTGACCTCTAGTGTTTTCTAACTATAGCGGCGCCTGGTAGCATCACTATACTTGTTTATCAGTGCAGCAATTATAAGTCCTTAGTTTAAAGGGGTTTCTAACTCTGCCATGAACATCTGCTCCTGGCTAGTGCTTGACATGACAGTTCTGAGTGTATTTCTATTTACTGAACGTGAAGAAATCCTTTTGCTTATTTTTGAACTATGCGGCTGGAGAAAGAAGGAACTGGAAATTTTCGGATATATTTTTGCATTCCTCTAACTGGGGTGTTTTACAAAGATCATGTATATTTTAAGCAAAATTGAGTTGGGCAGACTTGGGGGTTTCAGTCGTCTGTTTATCCACAGGACAGACAACGGCTGTGCAAGCTTCCCCCGCAGTGTCCTTGCCAGCGTGCATCAACCCTGCTCTGGAAGTGCACTTCCAACAAGGAGAGCAATTAGCCCTCTGGGGAAGTGGATTAAGACTCATTGCATCCAGGCCACACAGTCACCAGATGGGAAGGTCTTTCTGTAATTATTGCCCCGGGTCAGTTTTGGACTGATGACCTAAAGGTTGCTGCAAGCTATTGCCAGGCCCCAGAGTCACCCAGTCTCTACACACTGTGTGCTTTATTTTCAAAAGCCCAGGTTGACAAGGACATTGTATGTGCCAGGAAAGCCAAGAAAACCATCGTTTTGTTTCAAATGTTCTGAGTGAATGTAGCACTCACAAAAATGATGGACTACAGGCACTGGCTGGAACAAATAGGAACTGTGCAGGTTTCCAGCCCCGGTTCGCTCTATGAATCTTTGCCCATCTTGCAACGTTCCCACTGTTCCGGTCCAAGGACTTGACTTAAGCACAAGATATTGATCTGTCTCAGGTACTTCTGCACCATCTCTGCAGGGGTTCTCAGCACTGACTGCTGTTCTGTATGCACTGGATCAGAGGGAAACCCACTAGATTTAGGTCAAAATGATTTAAAAATGGATGACTAAATCCTGGCTTGGACACCTAGGACAGTGGCTAATGGGAGATGCTGGGCTCAGCACATTTGAAAATCACATCACTATTTTAGGTCCCTCACTATGGACTCAGTCACCTAACTTTAGCTTCCGTTTTTGAAAATCTTAGCCTCATTTCACTTGTGGCCTATGTCAAGATGGGGACCAACCTATCTAGAAGCCCGAGCATTAATATGCTGTACTTCCTAACTCTAATTCATCAGTACATCTGGGATCTGATCCTGAGGTCCTGATGCAGAAAGATTCCCACTGAAATCTACAGGACTTTTCATGTAAATAAGGCGAGCTGAGATTGCCCCTTAAGCGTAATTGATTATAGCAGGTTTAAATTTCTGAATATGGTTGTAATTGGTTGTAATGATCTATCTATCTATCTATCTATCTATCTATCTATCTATCTATCTATCTATCTATCTATCCCCAAACACTCCATCCATACATCAATTTATCCCCATACACCCTATATCAGGCCTGCACAACATGCGGCCCGGGGGCCGCATGCGGCCCGCATGGGCTCACTGTGTGGCCCGCGGGGTGGGGTGAGTAGGTGGGCTCACTCTCCAAGGGTTGCAGCTGTCTGGAGGTGCCTGCCTTCTACGCCTTCCTCGTTCACTTAACAGGGCAATTGAATACAAAGTGGGGGGAAGATCTTATTCTACTTCTAGCAAAAAGACATTTTTCTTTTATCTTAATTATGCTACCTTAGGGGCCCGCTATAACATATTACCAAGGTTCAATACAAAGTCATATAAAAGTTATACAAAAATGCATAATGCAGAGATTTATCTACAACTGCATTGATTGACTGTTGTGTGCAATAATATAGTGACCCGTGGGGCGGGGGGGGGAGGGTAAAGAGGGGTGTGATGGTGGGGCCGAGCAGGGAGGGGGCAGGTCCTATTTTACTGCTGTGATTTAGTCACCCTATGCGTGCTGTTTCTTTCCCCCTCTACAGGCTTCCACACCCCAGCAATGGGGAAGGAGGGGTTGTTTCCGCGGGGCGGGCAGCGCTGGGGAGGGGGTGTTTCCGTGGGGTGGGCGGTGCTGGAGGGGGGTGTTTCCATGGGGCCAGGGGGTTTTGGCCCTCAGCTGTTTTCTTTGGAGTAATATGGCCCTCGTCGCTTTACGCGTTGTGCAGGCCTGCCCTATATATATATATCCATCCATCCCCATACACCCTATATATATATATATATACATCTATCCCCATACACCCTATATATCCATCCATCTACCTCTATACACAACATCCATCAATCTATCTATCCTCATAAACCACATTCACCCATCTATCTATCCCCATACACCATCTCTATCTATCTATCTATCTATCTATCTATCTATCTATCTATCTATCTATCTATCCTCATACACCCCATCTATCCATCCCCATACACCCAATCTATCCATCTATCTATCCCCATCCATACCATGCATCCATCTATCTATCCCTATACACAACATCCATTTATCTACCTATTGCCATAAACCCCATCCACCCATCTATCCCCATAAACCCCATCTATCCATCCCCATACACCCTATCTATCTATCTATCTATCTATCTATCTATCTACATACACCACATCAATCCATCTATCCCCATACACCCAATTTATTCATCTATCTATCCCCATCCATACCACCCATCCCTCTTATCTATTCCTATACACAATATCCATCAATCTATCGCCATAAACCACTTCCACCCATCTTTATCCCCATACACCATCTCTATCTATCCCCATACACCCCATCCATCCATCTATCCATTCCCACACAGCATCCATCTATTTATCTATCCCCAGACACCAAATCTATCCATCCCCATACACCCTGTTATTATACATCTATACCCATCCACTCTATCTATCTATCTATCAATCCATCTATCTCCATACACCCAATCTATCCATCTATCTATCTATCCCTATACACAACATCCATCCATCTATTACCATAAACTACATCCACCCCTCTATCTATCCTCATACAACCCATCTAGCCATCTATTTATCCCCATACACCATCTCTAGCCATCAATCTGTCTATCCCGATCCATCCCATCCATCAATCTATCTATCCCTATACACAACATCCATCAATCTGTCTATCCACATAAACCACATCCACCCATCTATCCATCTATCCCAATACACCCCATCTATCCATCCCCATACACCATATCTATATCTATCTATCTATCTATCTATCTATCTATCTATCTATCTATCTATCTATCTATCTATCCATCTATCTATCCCCATGCACCCTATATATCCATTCCCATGTGCTCCATCTATCTATCCCCTTATACTATATATCCTTCTCTCTCTCCCCATACACTTCATCTATCCATCCTCACACACCCCATCAATCTATCTATCCATCCCCATCCACCCCATCCATCCTTCTATCTATCCCCGTACACCCTATATATGCATCCATCTATCCCAATATATCCCATTTATCCATCTATCTATCCCCATACACAGCCATCCATCCATCTCTCTATCCCATCCACCCCATCCACCCATGTATCTATCCCCATCCATCCTATCTATCTCTCTATCTCTCTCTATATCTGTCTATCTATTAATCTGTCCCCATACACCCCGTCCATCCACAGTTCCAGGCCAATGGGAGCTGCAGGGGTGGCGCCTGTGGATGGGACAGTGCGCAGAGCAGCCTGGCCACCTCTCGGAGCCGGAGGGGGAACATGCTTCCGGGAGCTGCTTGCAGTAAGCGCCACCCGGAACCTGCACCCCTGAGCCCCAATCCCCTACCACAGCCCTGATCCCCATCCTGCCCTCTGAACCCCTAGATCCCAGCCCAGAGCCCCCTCTTGTACCCCAAGCCCCTCATCCCCAGCTCCACCCCAGAGCCCGCACCCCCAGCCAGAGCTCTCACCCCCCCACCCAGGGTGACCAGATGTCCTGATTTTATAGGGACAGTCCCAATTTTTGGGACTTTTTCTTATATGGACTCCAATTATCCCCCACCCCCGTCCCGATTTTTCTGCACCCCAACCTGGAACCCCCTCCCTGCACCCTGAACACCTAATTTCTGGTCCCACCCCAGAGCCCGGACCCCCAGCCGGAGCCCTCACCCCCTCCTGTACCCCTTTCCCAGTTTCGTGAGCATTCATGGCCTGTCATACAATTTCCATTCCCCGACGTGGCCCTCAGGCCAAAACATTTTCCCACCCCTCATCTATCTATCTATCTATCTATCTATCTATCTATCTCCATACACCCTATATATCCATCTATCTATCCCCATATACCCCATCTATCCATCTATGCTTCTCTCTCTCTCTCTCAGCATAATCTAACCTAGTCATTTATACCAAATTTATCACTATGTCTGAGGTCAGATTAAATGGTCACAGTGGTCCCTTCTGGACTTAAAAATCTATGACTCAAGGAATCTGAGCACATGCAGGCAATATTATGTATTATTATCAAACCCTGATCTGCTGGTATTTTTTCCCATCTGCCTTTCTTCACTGGGATATAGTGTAGCTGATGGTCAGTTTTTATGTAACCAGGTACAATAGCTGGAACGTTCTGCAGCAAATGTTTGCTTTGTTTTGGACATAGCTTTGTTATTGGAAGCAGGTTGTGTTTATTTGTACTCTGTCCGATATTACACAAGCAGAGCTGCCTTTTGGCAAAAAGAAAAAACCCAACAATTAAATCCCCAAAGGGAAAAGCTGAAAGGCAGTACAAAGCGAACCAGTGAACAGTGTTTTTTGTTAGATGGCACATGTATAACTGAAAGGGTGAAGAAAAAGGCATAGCAGCTTGTCAGCATCTCCTCTGCAATAATTAAATAAAGGCATATATATATCTGTATGGAGCCTGAGCCCTACCAAAGGAAGTACATTGAAAGTCTCCGATTTACTTCAGTGGGTTTTGGGTCATGCTCCATAAACATATAGTGGTAGGGAGTGAGTTCTCACTTCTGGGTGTGAGCTTGCATGCCTGAATCTCACAGCGTGAATTTGCACAAGACATGCAAGGGCTGGGCCCTTTATGCACAAATGGAGAGAAGCAGCATGGCTCTTGCGCATTACACTCAGCAGAAGTGCCTCATTTTGCTGCTTCCTGGTCAGCAGCAGTGCCTCCTGAGTGACTGAGAGCAGCAAGGAGTAAGGGCCTTGGCTTTGCCGAATAGAGCCAGAACTGCTTAACTGTGTGTCCGAGGCCCTGTACTGCTAATAGAAAAAGTTCTAAGAAGAGTAGTGGGCTGGCTGGCTAAATTCCGTGTCTAGGTTTGGGTTTCCTTTCCCCGTCTGCTGCCCATTTCTGTGGCTAGATGTTGGGGAAGTTGCAGGAGGGAGCTGGTGTGGCCACATGGTCAGACTGATAGTGATCAGACCAGTGGCAGTGTTTCGAGGGAGGCACACAGAGTAGATAACAATGTGGTGCTGGGTAATTTTACAGCCATTTTATTTCATGGGAGAAAAGCTCTCCGCGAGGGGATTGTGTCTGGGCCTGGCACTGGTCCCACTTTTAAAACCTTTTGGACTCAGCTACCTTGAGAGGCAGTGTGCATCAGCAGCTAGCCTGCTGGACTGGCGCCTAGAAGATATTGGTTCTAATCTTGACCCTTGGCGAGTTGCTTTTCTGTGCCTTTGTTCCCCCTCCTATCCTTTGTCTTGTCTATTTACGTTGTAAGCTCTTTGGGGCAGGGCCTGTCTCCTATGATATGTTTGGCCAGTGGCCAGAATAGCACAGTCAGCTCTCAGCTGGGGTGTCTAGGTGTTACTGGAATACAAAGGCTGGTCCGTCTTACCTGGGTGATCCATCCACAAAGGGTCCTTTCCAGGCCAGTGCTCAGGAGAGGAGGAGTCTTGTCACTTCCGATACTCTGTTGGCTCAGGAAGACAGAGCCGTGGGACGGATGGATTTGCATGTGCATGTCTGAAACCACAACAAACTCAGTGCCCTGAGGCTTTGCTTTTATTCCAGAGCCACTAATACCGATGTGCAGAATTCCCTTGCTGTCTAGAATGTGGTTGTGGCTGCAATTAGCTCTCGCCAAATAACAACCAAGCTCCAGATTTCAGCGCAAGGGGCCCTGCTCAGACACATGTTCATCCCTGGGATGGGCTGGGCCAGCTTTAGCCCCGGGGTAAGCGGGTACTGCGCTCCGGGAGTGCGATGGCCCAAGCTATGCCCAGCACGTATATAGAACACTGGGTTAGAACGGTGGAGTCTGATCTTGCTTTGAGACCACCCTGGAATGCTGCCTTCAGCCTGGAGCGCCTCCATGTCAGATATAGGCAAACAGGCAGAAACTCAGCAAAAAAACTGCTCCCGCCCCTCTTTCAACCTCCCCATTCTTTTCCCGCTGTCAGTAGGGGAGAGCAGGTCTTTGGCATTACCACCTATCTGTCCCCAGTTCAAGCACTGCTGTTTACATGTATCTGTTGGCAGTGGCGTAGCCAGGTTTAGAGCACAGGGGGAGCGGCACTATAAAAAGGCGCCTCCCCGCTCCCCCTGTACTCACCCGGCGGCGCTTTAAAAGGCCGGCGGCTCCTGCCGCTGCGGGAAGCCGCTGGCCCTTTAAAGCACCCCCCCGAGCCCGGCTCCCGCAGCCGGGCTCGGGCGGTGCCTTAGCGCCGCTTCTCCTCACGTGGGGAGCGGCCGCTCCCCCTGCTCCCGCCCTGGCTACGCTACTGACTGTTGGCTGTAAATGCAGCAGGAAGAGGAACCCTTTAAAGTAGCACAAGAGGGCGTGTAACTAGGAGCAATGGGATGAAAGGAATCAAAGGAAACTTCAGGCAACAATCCTGGCATTGATATCTCTTGTGTGGTGGAATGAACTCTCCATGGAAGTCCATTTCTTGGGACGTTTAAAACTAGCCTCCATGAAGCGCTGTGAATTACATGCCCGATGCTGCATTTCCTGACGTCAAAAGCAGATTAGCAATGGATTTTAACAACAGCAGGATTGGGAGTGGGATAGATGATCTGCAGAAACAGTCCCTGTTCCTAAGTGTGTCCTATTTGTCATAGATGATCAGATAGTATTGGAAATATTTACTAGATGGGAAGACCCAGGGCACCACTTTCACTGCTAAACTATGGCGCTCATACGCACTGTACCCTGTTGATCTACTTGGTTTCTTCAGGGCAGCCCCTGCCTATATCTTGAGTCACATACGTTCCAGCGCAGATTCTATGCTGCGCCTCTCAGGAGAAGCAGAGATAGAGGGGGGCAAAGATGGCTTTATGGAGAGGGGGCTGGGGGCTGGAGCAGAGATCAGCCCCTCTGTTTTCTGCATGTTGCTGTAAATGGGCCGTGAATGATACCTCTTCTGGGCCAGTTTTGCCCGCCTGGCTTCAGCGGGTATTGGCTTACACCACCCCTTGAGGAGTCACACTCTTGTTGTGATCCCCCCCAGTCTGGCACCTGATCATCTCACAGACATCCCTAAGGATAGGCCGGGCCTGACTGTGATAACACTCACCCCAGCTGTGACATGGATATAAAACTCCATTGGCTTAAAAGGAGTCACTCCTGATTTACTGCAGTGGAAACAGGAGCAGAATCAGGCCCCGCCTGTCACAGCTCTTCCTTTCCACCCGCTCAGATGCTGATTCACCTCAGCCCCATTTCCCCAGAGAGGCATCAGTGGGAAATTCAGGCAGGCAGCTGCTGCTCAGGGCTTTCAGTCCCGGATGGGACAGGGAGTACATTCTTTGCTCGGCTGTGGTTTGCTGACTCTTCTTTTTGTGTCTTGTATAACGGAGCAGCGCTCCCAGCGTGGCTCGCAGTGCATGGCTTTTGTGGGTTTTGCATTCGTTGGGCCTGATCCTAATCTGGTCCCGGCTGCGTCAGCCTGTGATTTCATTGGGATCACTCTGGATTTACAGCAGAACCTGACCCGGAATGTCTCCTCCGGCACGTCACTGCCCACAGCAGCTGCTTGCTGCCTCATCTTCTGCTCCCCCCTGAGCCTCAGCCATGGATGGGATGGCGTGGGGAGGGGCAAGGCATCCCCTGCGCCCAACTCATTGGGTAAAATATTGCTTCCTGGCTGATAGGCTGCGGCTGCGGGTGATGGCGGGTCTCCTTCCCTGCCCAGAAAGGCAGTGATATAGGAGCTTGGGGTGCTACTGCTACTAGGTGGGGGGGGGGGGCACTGCTACCTCCCTGGGGATCTCCATGTGCTGCACATGGGGGATGGGGGATGCTCTGGGAATGCTGTAGGGAAAGGGGCACACCAAGGAGCCGGCTCTGAGAGCACCATGGGGTGGGATGCCAAGAAGCCATCTCTGGGGGCACCATCTTGGGGGGGGGGGGGAAGGCCCAGATGCTGTATTTGGGGGTGCCATGGGGGGAGGCCCAGATTCCGTAGCTGGGAGCGCCGTGGGGGTGGGGAGATGCCGATGAGCCGGCTCTGGGGGCGTCATGGGTAGGGTGACCAGATGTCCCGATTTTATAGGGACAGTCCCGATTTTGGGGTCTTGTTCTTATATAGGCTCCTACCCCCCATCCCCTGTCCCGATTTTTCACACTTGCTGTCTGGTCACCCTAGTCATGGAGGAGGGGGTAATGGTGGCCTGGGGAACAGCATTGCCACTTCCAGGCCTTTTTTACTGATACGTCTCCGTGAGCCACAGAGAATATCGACTTACTGGTCACCATAGCTCCCTGTGGAGAGTGAGGGGGAGTCAATCAGGCCTGAGGCCTGGCTGATGTGACCACCCCACCTGGGCTGACACTTGAGTGAACCAGGGACCTTCAGAGCCAAGAGCACCAGTCTACAGCTTGATCTGGAGAGTCAGGCTGTCCCAGACTCTCATCCTCTAGCTCAAGCAGAGAGATGGACCCAGAACACTCTGAGCGGTGACCTAGAGATGCACTGTATGATCCACCACCAGTCCAAATCCCCAGGCCAGGGGCCAGCAGGATTTCATGTCTGCTGCATCTCCGCATACCTTCCACTAGAGTCTGTGTGGGGCTCAGGACTGCATTGTTCAGCCCTGCCATCCGTTCTGCACTCTCAGCGTGGATTGGCTCCATTGCCAGCGTTCAGGAACCTGATTCTGTCTCGGCTCTCTCCTGGAGGCCTGTCAGAACTGTGTCATTTCACTGATGGTCTGGCGCTTGGACGACCAGGAGCTCTACCTTTCCATGAGGCGATTGTGGGTCAGGCATCGCAAGACAATAATCCAGCCTCGTCCGCGGCAGTTATCCAGTGTTCATTTGCTGCTCTTTTAACAGACTCTGATACTGGCCTTAGTGATTTTAAGGGACTGATAAAAAAAGAGACAGGGCCGTGTCTCTGGGAGGGGGAGAACCCAGACAAGGGTAAAGGGGCCGAGGCTGTGGCCACAGCTGGGGGTGGGCATGGGGCCAGGAGCGGAACCCCGGGCAGGGGCTGGGAGCTGGGACCCCACGTGCGGGGCCAGGAGCAGAGCGCCAGCCATGGGGCTGGGCGCGGGGCCCTGGGAGTGGAGCCCTGGAAGTGGGGGGCCGGGCATGGGGCCTCGGGAGTGGAGTTCTAGGAGCGGGGGGTGGGGCTGGGCAAAGGGACAGCGGCCGGGGAGCAGGACCGGCAGCCAGGGCCCCAGGAGCAGAGCCCCACGGGTGGGGGCTTGGGTGCGGGCCCCAGGCACAGGGCCAACGGCAGAGACCCAAGCCCCAGGTAGTGGGTTGGGGAGTGGTGTGTGCGGCACGGGGCCAGTGGCTGGGGAGCGGGGCCGGTGGCCGGGGAACAGAGTCCTGGGCAAAGGGCCAGGAGCTGGGCCCTGGGCATGGAGAAATTGGTTGGGAAGTGGGGCATGGGGCCGGCCCCTGGGACCCAAGCCAGGTAATGGAGCCCTGGGCCTGGGGCCAGCAGTCATGCCTGCTGCAGCACCCCCCCGCCCCCTGACCCGCCCCCTTACTTCCCATGCCTATGTTTATACCTGCAGTGCTCGCATCGATTCATAGATTCCAATGCCAGAAGGAACCACTGTGATCATCTCATCTGCCCTCCTGTATAACACAGGCCACAGAACTGCCCCATTATAATTCCTAGAGCAGAGCTTTTAGAAACACATCCAGTCTTGATTTAAACGTTGTCAGTGATGGAGAATCCAGCACTCTCACTGTTAAACACATACACTTACTACTTTGTGGTGCAAAGCATCTTTCAAAGGCCTGCCACCTTCACTATCCTCGGGCATCAGGAGATGGGTTTTGCTGGCCTTAGACAGACACGCTAGCTCAGACTTGCCTTGCAATTGTTAGATGCTGATGGAAAAACGTCACTGATTCTGCAGAACTAAGGACCTAAATCTGGCAGCTGCTGAGTCCCTCAGTGATTTCAGCTGGAGTTGAGGGTGCTCAGAGCCTCACAGGAAGCACTCAGCACCTTGAAGAATGGGGCCTTAGTGCATAGTCTAGCAAATGTTTTACCATTGTAAGCCCAATGGTGCAGGATCAGGCCTTTAGGGTGACAAATAAGTATATATACACCCACACCCCCCTCTATATGGACTTATATATGAAAAGGAAAACAAAAAGACATGGCAAAAACAATGCTATATAGGAAACAAACAGGTTCTTACCTAGCCCAGCCCTTGCAGACCAGCTGTCTGCTCCAGTTGGATTTTGGTGGGTCTGGCATCCCATACTAGGGCATCACACACAGCAAGAAATGACAAGTCTAAGCGGGGCAGGTCCTTAGATGTTAACTTCGTGCTGAACAGTCCTCTGGCGCTGTTTATTTGGAGGCATCCACCAGCTGATTTTCAAGCAGTTGGATTTCCTGACACCTATTTGCAGCCAGCCCTAGCGGTGCTTTCCAGGTGGGAGGGATGGAGTAAGGGGCGCATTGTATGGAGGATGCCCGTCAGTGGCAAATCACACACGCTGCCTTTTGAAGTGCCTCCAGCCGAAGGGTGGCAAAGCACAGGGATCTGGCGCAAACTCCTTCCGGAGCATTGCAGATTCCCTGTGAGTGTCAAATATAAGGACTCCAGACCACGACAGATCTCACTTGCTTTTCAGAGTTAATCCCCCCTCCCGCCGTGTGAATCTGATTACAGTCATTTCCATTCACATGCCCGTAGGTGTGCAAAACTCCACCTGGTGTTACATGCTCATACAATTTCCAGAACTAGGGCTTTCACGATAGGCAGAGCACATAGCAATGCCTAGCACTAAGGTTGCTTTGCTTAAGCATTTCTGTTCTAATGGGCTGTTTTCAGTCGCTGAAAAATTTCTCCAGCTTTCAGCTTCCAGGCTGATATTTATAGGTCTGTTCTCTGCCAGAGGGTGAATTTTTTTTTTAAGGTTGAGCAAAACCAGTTCAGCTATTTTTGAGTAGGCAGTGGGTGAAAAAGATACATTTTTGGCACCATACAGAAAACCTGTTGCAACCATTCTTTTCAAATCGTGTTAACCCCTCAGTGGTTTGGGGGTAGTAACTTGAAATCCAGCCCGAAATAGTCTCTAAATTGGACATACTAATAATAGCAGCGATCATACCTAGCTCTTAGGTAGTGCTTTTCATTAATAACTCTCCGAGCACTTTACAAAGGAAGGCAGGATCATTGTACCCATTGTACAGATGGGGAAACTGAGGCACGGGTAGGCTTGTTCCTTGCAAAGACCCATTGGAAATCTTTTCTGGATTTAGCTGAGCTATCATGGCTCAGAGTGGATTTTCAAAGGAGCCTAATTGAGTCAGAAGAACACACTGCATTTTTTAATTCACAGGGGAGAGTTCCTCCACTAGCACCACCCCACTGTTCTGGTGGCATCTCACATGCATGTGGGAGCGGGTGGAGAGGAATTTCTCTTTCAGCATGTAGGTCCCGTGTGGCATCTGATCTTGAGAGTGCACCAAGGCAGAGCTCCCAGTTTGGGAGGGTGTGCCTCATTGCAGCATGTATTTGTATCTCCACTTTCCAACGTGGTGCCTGCTGTTTCGTTTGCTACCTGGCATCTGATTTGTGCGCTGAATGAGGCAGGGATCCCACAGAAAACAGTAGCATGTGATCATAGGGGCAGAGCTACATAAGGAGGCCCGGTTCTGTCTATCTTAGGTAGTTCTATGGCCCCATTACCTTGATAATGGATTTGTCTTCACATCACCCCTGTGAGATTGGACAATATTAAAATATTAGCCCTATTTTACAGAGGGGAAACTGAGGCACAGAGAAACTAAATTACTTAACCAAAATCACACAGAAAGCCTGTGGTGGAGTGGGGAATTGAACCCTAAATCCTAAGCGAGCACCCTAATCCTAAGCAAGCACCCTAACCACTGGACCATGCGTCCTCTGTCTATATCTGTTTGTCCCATGTTCTGGCAAGCACAATGGCTAAGGTCAATAAGATTGGCACTTAAGGTAGAGAGCAGTTGATCATGTCTTGCTTGGTGGTAGTTATGCTTTAGTTTGGTTACCGCCTTGTATTTCTCCCTTGCATAGCAGAGGAGTTTACATGGTCTAATAAGCCCTCGCTCTGTGATCCTGCGGCAGATGTTGTTTGTTTATGTAACTTTCTGCCTGTGATTTGCATCCCCTCTGCTTGTGATTCAGTGCCTGGGACACAGGACACATGAATTTTCCTGGCAAAGAGAGTGAATTCAAGCGTGATAGACAGTAGAGTCCAAGGCAGGGCTCCTAAACACTCTGATATTTCCGCCTTCGGAGACTTTATAATGGTCTGAAAATGTTCATTGCTACAACATAGGGGTAAAATACTCCTCCCTGACCCATACAGTCGAAATGTACTTCTTATTTGCTTTACAGTAACACCTAGAGGTCCCACTGCATTAGGTGTTGTACATACACTTAGTAAGAGACAGTCTCTGCCCCAAAGAGTTTACGGTCTAAATGGATGAGACACTGGAGGTGATATTATCCCCATTTTATAGATGGGGAGCTGACGCACAAAGACTTTTAAGTGACTTGCTCAAGGTCATATAAGAAGTCTGGGGTAGATCCAGGAATTGAACTCAGATCTCCTGAGGTCTAGTCCTGCACACTAACCATAATATTAGCCTTCCTCTCTATATTACTTTGAAAGTCCACTCTACCTAAATGAGCAGGAATCCATGGATATTTTCTCCCATACATGCTGGGAGAGCAGAAAAATCAGAGCTGAGATTCTTCAGTGCTGCTCTGAGAGCAGAACTGTGCCCTTGGAAAGCAAATCCTTCATTTCATCGCAAGTCTTAGCAAAATAAAATAAAAAGAAATTACAGTTTAAAAAAAGGACTGGCAGAACATTCTCTTCACGTGGCTTGAAATACGCTATGTACTGTAAAATAATTACGACCCAATCCTGCTTCCCTTTAAGTGGGTGGGGAGTTTTCCGTTGATTTCAATGGGAACATGATTGGGCCCAATGTTAAAGTTTAGAATGGAATTGTTGTATAAGGGTGGCATTTTCAAAGGAGCTTCAGTGAGTTAGTTGACCAACTCTCATTGATTTGATTCTAACTGCTTTAGAATATCCCATCCTAAATATTCAGTAGGTTGCAGTCAATTCCACTGTAGGGGGAAATTAACCTAACTGGTTATAATTTGCATTTAGGTCTGGAAGCGTCAGAAACCACTGGACAGAGATCTACTCTTTTGTCGAGAGCCTGGCTGAGAAGTTTATAAGGTAAAGTTTTCACAAGAGGCGACTTCAGTTACAGTATACATAGTGTTTCACCTGCTGCTTTCTTAGAGGCTGCCGAATATGCTGAGACGATCTTGCGTGTGATGTGGATTTGTTCTGTCTGTTTCAGTCCAATGCTGCGCATGTCCTTCATTGTCTTTTCCTCGCGAGGCACTACGATCATGAAGCTAACAGAAGACAGGTAAGTACTTCACCGCCTTCAGCCCCATAGCGCTAGGGACGCCTTAACAACTGCAAGAGCTCAGGACTGGCTAACGTCAGTCTTTAGTGTGGATCCGCTCCCGCGCCTATTGGAATCAATTGCGGCGCTTCCATTGGGAGCAGGATCAAAGGCCATTTGGAGAACAGCCCTTTGGCATCCCATTTGCAGCCTCGTGGCAAGCAGGTAAGCTCAAAGCGTCGGCAGTCTATCAAGCTGCATTTCTAAGGCAAGCCCAGTGCTTGCAGTCTGGAAGCCAGATGCCCGCTCTAGGTACACCAACGCCACGCAACTGATTTCAGAAGGGCAGTTCTGGGGTAAGAGAGAGCAGGCCCTGGCACCGCGAGCAGAAGACACTGTGGGCTGGTCCACACTAAGCCCCCGGTTCGAACTAAGATACGCAACTTCAGCTACGTTAATAATGTAGCTGAAGTCGAAGTATCTTAGTTCGAACTAAAAGGTACTTACCGTGGGTCCACACGCGGCAGGCAGGCTCCCCCGTCGACTCCGCGTACTCCTCTCGTGGAGCAGGATTACCGGCGTCGATGGTGAGCACTTCCGGGATCGATTTATCGCATCTAGACAAGACACGATAAATCGATCCCAGAAGATCGATTGCGTGCCGCTGAACCAGCGCGTAAGTATAGACGTAGCCTGTGTGATAAAGTGCTGCAGTGTTCTCCAGGAGCGGTCCAAAGCATTTCACCAATCGATCCTGCATGGTCCTGGACCACTGCTAAAGGATACGGCTGGATATTGTTTTGTAAGACATGCTTTCTACTCGCACCATCTGCTTTGAACCCTGTGCCTCTGCAAAGCCAGCCAGAGGAGAATTCCATCCTGTGCTCCAGTGAGAGAAAGGGGAAAATCTGAGGCTGCAGCAAACCCCCTTTGCAACCAAATTCACTCTCTGTTGATTCATTTAGGGCTGAACTTTGTCCTCACACAGTCTGTTTCCCTCTCCCCTCCGCCATATCTATCACCTACATATTTTCCTCTGGCATCTATCGCTCTCCTGCACTGGCAATCTCTGCCTATGTGTCTGGTGCTGGTAGTGCTGTGTGCCTATGTCACTCTGAAGCACCTCTTAAAGGGAGGAGAGGGGGATTGGAATGCTCTAACCGACATCCAGAGACAGCCTCCCAGATCCTTCTTCTGCATCTTCTGGGGCCTGGCCCTGAAGCTGACTGGAGTGTTTCCATTGACTTCGCTGGGCTTCGGATCAGGCCCCAAGTGGGTGTCTAGGGGCTGGAACTAGCTTGTGTTTACCTTGCTCAGGTAGATTTGCCCTTTGCAAGGTGAAAGGTCGATGCTAACCCTGTGGCGATGTTGGAAACTGGCATTAAAACGTTCTCTGATCTAACGCCCTGCCGTATGCCATTCCCCGAGTGCCATTTCGGCTCGTCTTACACTTTGAAAGGGCAGAATGCGCTCCTCGCCCCAGGGACCTCCCTTCTCACCGCCTCAGATTTCACCTCTGTCCTACAAAAACTCACAATGCCTCGCTGCTTATTACTGTGCTGCCCAAACGGCTGGATCGCCAAACAAAGGCTGAGGGGAATGTCCCGGGTGTTTATGAATGTTTCGCCATGGCGTCTGGCTTTTGGGTTTCCTAGGTTCTTCCTTTGGGATCTTTGTTCCACACTGCTGTGATTAGTGGCCTCAAGACAGGATCAGGGCCCTATAGTGCTAGGCGCTGTACATACACAGACAGCTATGATTCTGATACCCTCATGTTGAGTGGCATGAGTGAACCCTTCATGGAATAAGGTGCTATTCAAGATGAGTGACAGTATCAGAATCTGTCCCGTGGACATTTATTGGGGGAAAGGGTTGATCAATTTTCATTGGGCCAGATTAGGAAGCCCGCGACATTCGGACTCTATGTTCATATACTTTGGCCTCTTATCATTATTTTGGGTCAGACCATAACTCAAGATTTAACCAGCCCTGAGGGCTGTCTGAATCATGAGTTTTGGTTTGCACCTTATATTGATTGGGGCCGTCGGAATGAAGATTTCAACCCCAACTGAAGTTTGCCAGAATTTATATCTGTTTTTTTTTGTCTGATCCCTAATTACGGTATCCCGCCCCCTCCCCCCCCCGCAACCACAGAACAGGATCCTTCAAATGTGTTTGCCATGACGTTATATCTTGGATCCATTTCTCTACACCATTGACTGCAGGGCAGCTTGCAGAATGTTGGGTTGTAGTGATGCTGTTGGTCCTGACCCTTTGGCTCATGTGTCCGTGGCGGTGCATTGTTCTATTCTGATCCAGTGCTCTCGGGGGCTGCAGATCTTGCTGGGTTTCAGGAATGTCTCCAAGCAGAAAAATGAGATTTTTTTTTTAATTCTTCTCTTTTCAAGGGAAGCCATAAGACGAGGGCTTGCGATTCTTCAGTCTGAAGTGCCTGGAGGAGATACATTCATGCATGAAGGATTTAAAAGGGTACACACTGTGGAACCTTCTCGCTTTAACTTCTGCTTCTCTTATCCCAGTTGGACCTAAAAAGAGATAACTTTTTACTCTTTGTTGCAGGCAAATGAACAGATTTACCATGAAAACTATGGAGGTAGGGACACTTATCACTGCCATAATTTATTTTCATTGAGAAGCTGGGGAGAATGGGGTTGTCAGCATGACCTGTAATTAACCCATGCGAGAAAGAAATGTTGGGGGAGGAGCTAGTATTACACTGTCTTTCCATTCCAGCTTGATTAAAGCCCTGCTTTCAAATTCATAGATCCTAAGGCCAGAAGGCACCACTGTGATCTTCTAGGCTTGACTTCCAGAATAACACAGGCCTGAGAATTGCACCCAGTACTCCATGCAGTGAGCCTAGTAATTGCTCAGCTGATTGGACGCAGTCTAGAAGTATTGGGCTTTACATGTATCATTCCATTTTGAAACACCCAATCCTTTCTGCCTGATGTACCCAAAACTCTCATTTGACCGTCAGCATTGCTGTGAGTGCGATCTGACACCCATTGCATTCAGTTGGAGATGTCCCATTGATTTCACTGGGCTTGGGATCAGGCTCTCCGTCCTTATGAACTTAAAAGTAACCTAACATGAAGGTGGGGAAGTATGTTTGTGTCCTTTTTTGCTTCTGTGCATAAAGGTGGCTTAACATTTAAAGAATATATTTTTCCTGCTTGCATTTTACCTTGGCTATATCAGGGATGTCAAGACTTTTCTTCCCTATGGTGCTGGAGGTTTCCTGGGAAGATGCAGAGATATGGGTTAGGCTCTCACTAGGCTCCTAATTGAATTAGTGTTGGGTTTTAACAAAAGTGCCCTTCTCCCAAGTGTTTCTCTGGTATTTGAGTTAAGTAGGTGTTAAGAAAAACAGAGTTCTGAAGAGCCTACATAAAAATGGCCTCTCCTCTCATTCAGTCAATGAACCTACTAGTTTTCCAGGGGGGGAAAAAGAGTCGACACGATAGCTAAAGTAAAGTACCAAGAAGAAAAAAATGTAAAACATAAAATAACAGCAACGATCTTTCCAGCCTTCTTCAACTATTTTTTTTTTTTAAAAAAAAAGCAAGGTCAAGACTCATTTTTCCCAGCTGCAGGTCACCTTTAAGGCTTCATGTTCGTGCCTATGACATGACATGGCAAGGCCTGCACGGCATAAGAAACCTGTCAAAACTCATCAGGCTCTTTCATTTCATAATACTGGAAAGACATTTGAAACGGAAAGAAATTATTTTAAAAACCAACATCCCTGGTCTCCCCCACTGCCCAGAAAGCAAATGCTTGTATTTGAACAGCTGGACCTAAGATGTGACATCAGATGTGTGTAATTGACTGAGCCACAATTTACGTACTAGTTGGGAGTAATGTTGCTAGAGCGCTATATTTGGCTGTATATTGCTCTGCTATGTACTGGGCTACTCACTGTGGCTAAAACTCGCCTGGAACAAAGCTGGTACACCCCTTAAGCCCTCTTTTGAAGATTTCGGTGTGATTTAAGGGGTGCGTCAGCCATGTGCTGGATCTCCACGCCTGGATGAATGTTATCCCCTCGGCCTGCTCCTGCATTCTTTGCACACCTGGAATCCCCACTGACTTCAGAGCACAAGGAATGCAGGAGTTCTCACACAACTCCTGCTCACGATACTCACCTTGTGGGGGGGAATTGCTCCCCTCTGACCTGCAGGAGGTGGCGTTGGGATGGCAGGATGCATCCCTTAGGAAGGTCACCCCAGCATGCTCTGTCAAGGCGCAGGAATTGGCATCCCCTTATATGAATGAACCCCCTGAACCACAGACCCCTGCTGCCTTTCTCTGCAATGGTCACACTCAGAAATCCTCGTCAAGGGGCGATTCTCCGCTCCCTTCTCCCTCTGGCCTCACCCCACCACAAGGTTCACTGGAGGATCCTCAGTGGGATCCAGGCAAGACATGAGGCAGCAGGCTCCCGGGGAGGTCTGTGCATGGATGCTGCTGGAGCAGTACTCTCCTGACTCACACTGATTCCCTGGTGCTGCTTGTGTGATGAAGACGAGCAGGATTTGGCCCATAACACGCTGTTCTGGGTCAGATCTTCAGCTGGTGTAGACTGGCATAGCTCCATTGCGGTCACTTTACATCAGCTGAGCCTTAGAGCTCTGTATTAATTTGTCCGCAAAGAAGGATGCATGGCCTAAACTTATTTATCCATTGCCAACGCTTCTGTATCATCCATACCTAACCCCACCCATTTTCACTCTCGCCCCTGCAGGACTTCGGACAGCTAGTGTGATTATTGCTCTGACAGATGGGGAGTTGCAAGAGGTTCAGTTTTATTATGCAGAAAAAGAAGTAAGTCCTCATCGAGTTTACCCAAGTAGCTAAGGGCTTGTCTTCACTACCCGCCGGATCGGCGGGTAGCAATCGATCTATCGGGGATCGATTTTTCGCGTCTCGTTAAGACGCGATTAATCGATCCCCGATCGCGCTCCCCGTCGGCTCCGGAAATCCACGTCATCGAGCGGCGCAAGCGGAGTCGACGGGGGAGCTGCAGCGATCGACTCGCCGCCGTCCTCATGGTCAGGTAACCCGATTACGATACGCCGACTTCAGCTACGTTATTCACGTAGCTGAAGCTGCGTATCGTAGATCGACCCCCCTTCCCTAGTGTAGCCCTGGGCTAAGGGTATGTCTACACTGCAATTAGACACCCATGGCTGGCCCATGCCAGCTGACCCGGCCTTGTGATCCCGGGGCTATTTACCTGCGGCATAGACGTTTGGGGTCAGGCTGCATCCCCAGCTCTAGGACTCTCCCTCCTTTCAGGGTCCTAGAAACCAGGCTCCAGCCTGAGCGTCTACACGGCAATTAAAGAGCCTGAGCCCAAGCCCAAGCCAGCTGGCACGGGCCAGCAGCGGGTTTTTAATTGCAGTGTAGACGTACACTAAGTGGTTCGTGTCCAACTTGAGAGCATCTGCTCTTGGTTCCAGTTTACCTGGCTTTGCATGTAATGGTGTCTTTCATGTAGGCCGACAGAGCCAGAAGCCTCGGAGCTATCGTTTACTGTGTTGGAGTGAAAGACTTTAATGAAACTCAGGTAATTTGGGAACTTTTTTTTTTGTTCTCCCCATGCATTAACAGCATGAGATGAGGTCATTTACTTAATTACCGGTGCATAAATCCATTCCTGTCAGAGCTCTGCCTGTCCACAAATAGGCTGAGTTTTAGACGCTGCAATTTTGTTTGCCTTGTGCATTTATGACGGTCTTTCTTTGCAGCTGTCGACAATTGCTGACAGCATTGATCACGTTTTCCCGGTAACTGGCGGCTTTTATGCCCTAAGAGGCACGATTGATTCGGTGAGTGGGGTATTGCGAAAGCGAGAGAAATACGCCCTTTCCCACATTCATTAAGTGGCAAAAGAACACCAATGATCAACAATCCCATTATCTTCATCTCTTAGATTCTGAAGAAATCCTGTATTGAGATCCTGGCCGCCGAACCATCCAGTGTCTGTGCAGGAGGTGAGTTTATATTATAATCAAACGATATGGCAAATGAGAGCGGAATTACAAAAATGACTGATAGCTCCCTACAAAAGCACCAGATCCAAAGCCCATGGAAGTCAATGGAAAGTCTCCCATTGGGCTTTTGATAAGGCCCAGTGAGTCTGTGCTCAGCTCAAGAAGGAAGCTACAAACGTAAAGATAGGCTCAGCTTTTCAAGGCCACCGAAGGGAACTGAAATTAGTAGGAATTGGGGTAGTGTTTTCAAAAGTGCCCAAGTGACTTAGGACCCTAAGCCCCATTTCCCAAAGTGACTCAGGGCCAGATTTTGAAAGGAGTCTAGGTACCTAAGGATACAGACAAGCACCTAGGCATAGATCCTCAAAGAATTTTAGGTTCTTTGCTCCCAACAGCATCCCACCTGCATAGATGCTTTTGAAAACCCCACTAAATGCCTGTTTGTGTCTTTAGGTCCTGTAACAGGGTCAGACTCACCCGGCGGCGCCTCCTGCTAGTTTCTTCAGGGAATTAGCTGGCCCAGCCTCCGGAGCGCCCTCTTCTGGCCGGTGATCCGCCTGACTGCTCTCTGGCCCCCGTGTCCCTCCCAGGACTCGGTGCCCCTTTCTCTGGGGTGCTGCCCCACTGGCAGTACCCCACAGCCTTAATCCTAGGGTCTCCCCCTCCCAGGGGAACCCCCTCACCCACTATCCCCACTTCACCTCAGTGTACAGCTACTGCCAGTCCCCATCTAGCCCCATGCACTGGGGCAGACTGCAGTGTAAGCCACTCATCATTGGCAAAGGGGGTTTGAACCTGCTGCCTCTGCCTACCCATGGGCTGCCCTGGCAACCCTAGTACCTGGTCTGGCCTTACTAGGCCTGCAGCCTGGGGTTTTCCTAGGCCGGAGCTCCCAGGCTCCCTTAGCCTTTCCCCCAGCCCTGCACCACTGCAGGTACCCTGCTTAGCTCCTGGCAGCCAGGCCCTTCTCTCTCTGGAAGCAGAGAGTCTCTGGAGCTCTTGGCTGCCCTGGCCTTTATAAGGCCGGGCTTGTCTGTTTGGGGCGTGACCCCCCAGCTAAGGCTACTTCCCCACTTAGCCTAGCCTTCAGAGCTGTAGCCCTCCAGTCCTTCCCCCAGGGCTGACTCTGACCCTATCACCGCTCGCTCTGACCCTGTCAGGTCTGGAGCGGGTGGCCACCCCGCTACAGGTACCTATATAGCTTTGAGGATCTGGTGCTTAGGAACCCAATTCTAAAAGAAAGGCAAAGGGATTTCGGCTTCTGGGTGGTTACGTCATTTTGGGACCTAGATTCCCTGAGCCAACTTTGAAAATTTCAGCCATTTATTACAATATTAGGATCTGCTCTTATAGCCCTCATATACATAAACAATCTTTACTCATGTGAGTAGTCCTAGTGACTTAAATTGGACTACTCAGATGAGTAAAGATTGCTCTGTCTAGGCTTAGAAGCCACACCCATCACTGTACTAACTGAGTAGTTTTCAGGCTGCTTCCTCCTGCTAGCCCAGTTCTGGTTATCTCCCATCCACAGACTGACATAGGCCCAGCCTTGCTTAGCTTGAAAATTAAGAATGAGTAAAGAACAAGGTGATATGATTTTGTATGCATCAGGGGAAGATATTTACATGAGGAAGGATTTGCAGAAACAGGGGCATGCTCAAGTGTTACAATCCTAAAAAGATTTTGGAAAGTACTTTGCATGAAATTATAGTATCGTGTGGCTTAAATCCAACAGTCCTTACTCAGGAAAAATCTCCCTTGAAATCAGTAGGAGTCATACCTGGCTAAGGACTCCAGAATGAAAAGTATTAAGCTGGTTATGAAGGTCAAAAGATTGTGAATCATTTTTCAAAAATGTTTCTTGATTTATTATTTTTTCAAATTCAAAATTTTTTGACCAGCAATATAACTGGTCAATGAACATAGGGAACTGTAATGGAAATGTTGTTTACATTTTTCCTGATCTTTTCCCAGCATATTGAAATATTATCAAAATTTCAAAATTCAAAAAATGGTGACCAGTTCTGATAATAATTAAAATAATAATGAAGACACCTCGTATCTTGCCTTTCATCTGAAGAATGCCAAGTGCTGCTTATTTTCTGAACAAAAGACCCACTTACTGTACCAATAGATTGCAACCCATGTCACAATTTTCAGGAAATATTAGAGTGTTGGGCTCTATTAGAAACTGCAAGCAGTCAAAACGATGATTTTGTAAAACGCACACGGATGTTTCAGTTTTAAGGAAAGGTGATAGGAGCTTTACTGAAACAGAAATAATGAACTGCATAGACCAAGATACCTGGTGGTTTGTAAAGTGTTAGCATTTTGCATATTCATAATGAAAGAACTGCTAGTGTGTTTGGTAAATGCAAAGTATCCCCAGGGGAGCTGGTGCTAATGACATGCCTTTCGTGTTTAGTATATTGAACATGTAACCCTTCTGGTTTGTGTTAGCAATTCATTTGCTGTGTTTTTGTCTGTTTAGAAGACTATTGCAGCAGAGTAATAATGACACCATAAGCTTGCTGTAAGGTATAATTTACAGCATGGTTATTTAGAGCTTATGCTACTGCCTTGCAATCATTTGCTTATACATTACAAAAATGAGCACATGTAAAATAGCAGTGGTGCATGAAAGCTGATCCGGAGTATACCAGACCAAAGATGTAATTTGAGGAAAATCTAGTAAATATTGCAGAGAAGAGAAATTTTTGTTCAGTCTTCATTCCCACATGTCAATTGCTGGAGGATACTGCATTACATATTTCATTTTAAAACATCCTCTGGTGTTTCTGCTATTCTTCTGAATAGTCCCAAAGGAGAAAAGGCGGAGAAGATATTTGCTACAAGACATTATCCATGAATTATTAAAAATGGAAGCTTACTGATTTAAAAAAACCCACAACTCCTAGTAGAGCTGGTCAAAGAACAGGGAAAGAACTTGGTGAACAATCACAAAATGTCAAAGCTGTTTTCAATTCATAAGGGTTTGAAATGGACCCATTTTTTGTTTTATTTATTTTGCAAACATTTCAATATAAATTTGTATGGAAATGGTTATCAGATTTGTTTGTTTGCTGAAAACATGGTTTTTGTCAAGTGAAAAATTTCAGTAACCATTTCAATAACATGCTTTTATACATTGTGATAAAACAGTTTTATGAAAATTTAATGAAAAATGAAAGATTTTGCAACGTTGATAATTTTTCTTGATTGAGTTCTCTCTTTTCTTTGTTTTTCTTTTCTTTTCTTTTTTTTTTTAAAAAGCTAAATCAAAAAAATAATAAAAAAAAATTCTCCCAGTTCTCCTTTCTGGTGTATTAGTTCTACAACTTTCCCCTTTTTGCTGACAGAAGTAGATTAAAAGATTAACTGAAATATATGTGACTTTTGAGATGAGCAAAATGTTTAATTAGAGCCAAAATGATTTTTTTTAAAACTTTTTTAAACAGAGAGAGAGAGATGTGTACATATCAATTCGTATCTCTAGATCTTTTGGAAGTTTCCTTAAACGAACAGTGAAGCTTGTTTGCTTTTAGCTCTGAAATATGCACATCCTGGAGCCAGCCATGCATTTTGCATGAAATTCACCAAAGTGGGGGCGTAGTGGTTAATTGGGGGCTTATTAATAATTCTTACTGACAATTTTAATCTTTATTCTATAATGCCAGATTCTATGTTACTAAGTCAATGGGGCTTTTGCTTGAATAGGGACCACAGCCGGTTTTGGCCTGTTCATTATGAATAATAATTACCATTATATGTGAATTTACTATTTAGCAATGATCTCAGCTTCGCTTTTGAATTGCCCGTGGCTTAATAAATTGCTGAGGAAATGACTTCTACGTGGCCTTAGCTGAATTCTGACTAGTTCCAGTCTATGGATTGTATGTCTGAGATGGAGCTGGCTGGTACATCCATTTACAAATTGATCTAGCCGGGTTATGACAGCTCTCTGACGCTTAATGCTTTTTGACCCTGCAAATTTACAGTCCCTTATGTGGGGAAACGTACTTAGGTCTTACTGTTCCCTCTGATTGAAAGTGACCAAGACATGCAGTCTGTAAACAGGCGATCAGTGTGGAATTGGAGGTGCCGGGTCTGCTGTTTGACAGCATCATTGCTTTGATTAGGCTCTCGGTACACAGATGTGATTGAAAGGTTTTGCTGGATGTGGCATCCTACTGGCCCCGTCAACTCCCAGGTGTGGATGCAAGCAGTCAGCTCCTCATCAGAGTCAGAGAAGCGAAGCCGACAGCACAGCCACCGCGCACCAGCTTCAACCCACCATCTCGCTGCCAGCGCTGCCCAGTTATTTCACTGCTGACCTTTTTCCCTTCGCTGTCTTGTCAAAAGCTACAATCTAGAATCTGACAGTAACTAAGAAAGAAAAGGACGCAGCCAGAGCCAGGGCCCAAAATTAAATAGAATTAGCCATTTCAACAGGCCATCATCCCGAATATATTAATGCTCCATAGCATCTGAAGGGGGGATTGCTCAATAGCAACAACACAATCCAACCTCGACTGTTTACATTTCCATGCAAGACTGTTATTGAAACGATATTGTTCCCCTTGTGCTCATGTGGGCAGGTTATTATGGGGGCTCTGGGCTGCTTTAGCAAGCGTCTGTGCAAAGTTGCAGTGACAGTGAGAAGAAGGGCAGGACGGATAAACTGTCTTGACAAGATTAAGCTCCCCGATGAGGCCGTTACTGTGAACATTTTGCATTTAGAGTCCTCTGTATTCACAGCGGTGGTGTTTTAAAAAAAAACCCACTAACATTAATAGTAATTACACCTTCGTGGCTGCTGTATTTGAAAGCCTGTTCCTTAGCAAAGCAAACAGCTGTTTCATTTTAACGTGTTGCTTTTACGTACGGACAAAAAAAATATCATCTTGCCCAGGTGGCGAGATCATTTTGGAGTTAGCGGGTGAAGAAACGTCAGAGTGCAAGACTTGGTATGCAAGGATACACATGTACAGCTGCCACTAGAGAGTGGCATGCGCCGAGAGGGGACTGTAACCCAGATTCACATTCTGGGTCAAACGCTGCTGTCAGTTACCTTGGTGTCAAGGAGAAGGTTCTGATTCTAATCAAGAGTAACTGCAGTGAAGTAAGTTGGTTTACATCAGTGGAAACTGGTGCACAAAATGAATCAGGCTTGGAGTAACTCGATTATCGTCACTGGAGTTGCTGCAGGTTAATACTGGGGTAACAGATAGTTGAATTTGGCCCTCAGTCTGTTTTAATTTATTTTAAGGAGCATTGGTTGCTGATGCACATCATGACATAATAAACAGGGCCAGTTCTGTGCGTTCAACTCCCTGATTCAGACCATCCTTCTGCAGTAAAGCACCAAAGCACATGCTTAATTGAGCTCCATTGTCTGAAGCACCGGTTTAAACTTCAGCATGTATTTAAGGGGGAGGTTTTCCAAGGTGCCAAAGGGATTTATGTGCATCCATCCCATTGGACTTCTGCATCTAAATCCTGTAGACACTCTGGAAATCCTCGCTCTAAGTGTTTTGCTGAGTGGGATGGGTTTAAGCACATGCTTAAATTGGGGCCTGAGAGTATTTTCAAAGGTGCCTACGTGACTTAGGGGCCTGTCCCATTGATTTTCAATGGGATTTGGGCTCCTAAGACACTTACACCTTTGAAAAAAATGCCTTGAATGATTTTGCTGGGAGCAGAAAGTGAGTGATGGTCGAATATGGGCTACAAGTGTTAATACACAGCACTGAAGCTGCTGCAGGTATTTCCGTGTGCAGCTCTGCTTTTGCGGATGGGCTGTTCATTACAGGAGTTCCTTTTTCTCTCTAAAATATCTTTCCAGCTCTTCACGTTCCCCTAAATCTGGCATTGTCTCTGTAGAACACCAGTGCCCTCTCCTAGCATGCAGTCTTAGATCACGGAGTACTGATCCACACTGTTAGCAGTCACCTGAGCCACTGCCTTTGCAGGTCCATAAGGAACTTGGAAGTAAGCACAGGAGTACATATATGTCCATAAGGTCTTTGGGCCTTAACCTTTTGGTTGCAGGGCTAACTTGCTGCCCTAGCTGAGGCCCATTTGCATCTGTAGTTCTTAAGAACTTTGTACGATATCACATTTGAAATATATTTTATATGAGACACCGGAGCCCCATTGCCACATTGCAAAGCCTTAACTGAGGACAGGAGGGTCCGATCCTGCTCTTGTTTCCTTCCCTAGAGTCCTGGCCCTTTAAAGATCACCCTCTGGCCTCGTGGACTGAACTCCATTACATAGCACTGAGATCCTGTAGAAGGACCCTCCTGTCTGGTTGTAGTGGCTCAGAAGCGCGCCACCTACTGACGAGCCAGTGCCACTTCCTCTAGCACCCAAAGGGGTTGTTTTCTGGGAGGTCTCCCATCCAAATACTGACCGAGGCCAGATGCTGCTTAAAGGTCTGAAAAGGCCACGGTGGCAAGGAGAGTCAGCTGCTTCGGAGGAGCGTGCTCACTTGTTCTGTCCATGGACAGGAAAGGAAATGATACTGGGATAGGGAGACAAATAGCTGCTCAGCTTGGCTCAGCATCCTGGGCAGCCAGACCTAGCAGTCAGAGCCAGAGTCCACTGTCAGCAGTCAAGAGTCAGCTGGGACAGGATACCTGGGATCAGAGGCAGGTGACAAACCAGAGATCAGAACCAGAGGTCAGGAGCCACGTCAGGTCAGGACGCCTGGAAATCAAGCTGGGGGAACAGAAGCAGGAGGCACCAGGTACATAGTCCAGAGCAGGGTGAATCCCAGGTGTTTGGACAGCTTCCTGTTGCTGGCTTAAGTAGGGCCGACGCCCCAATTGGCTGCTCTGGGACTCCGCTAACAGGACGTCAGAGGCGGAGCCTCAAACTGGAGCTGGGCTTCATGCGTCCTGGGTCAGCAGGCTGCCAAGTGGAGGCTGCTCCTCTGGACCCAGGTTTGAGGCCCGTGAGTCATGACACTCAGAAAGATGAAATAGGAGGAAACTCCATCTTCTCTAACTCAGGAGAATCTAATGGCCCATAGCTGCCTTCATCAAATATTTTGGATGAATATATTATAGGCCAGCTTCCTGGCTGGTGTAAATCAGGGCAACTCTGCTGATTTCAATGGAGCTGTAGCAATTGACACCAACTGAGGATCTGGGCCTGTGTTTGGACTGACATATTATTTTGATATTGTGACAAAGTTCCTCCTCTACCTTGGTGAGTCCTGCGCTTATTGGTGGATTTTGATCGCCTCAGAGATCTTCCCCTCTGGTAGAACCCACAGTCAAATTCCTCCTGTGTCTGATCAGGAGTTGGGAGGTTTGGGGGGAACCCGGGCCCACCCTCTACTCCGGGTTCCAGCCCAGGGTCCTGTGGATTGCAGTTGTCTATGGGGTTTCCTGTAACAGCTGCGTTACAGGAACAACTACAGCTACAACTCCCTGGGCTACTTCCCCACGGCCTCCTCCCAACACCTTCTTTACGCTTACTGCAGGACCTTCCTCCTGATGGTCTGCTGATGCTTGTACTCCTCAGTCCTTCAACTCTTCTCACTCTCAACTCCTTGTGCGCCTCTTGCTCCCAGCTCCTCGCACGCCACACCACAAACTAAAGTGAGCTCCTTTTTAAACCCAGGTGCCCTGATTAGCCTGCCTGTCTTAATTGATTCTAGCAGGTTCTTCTTAATTGGCTCCAGGTGTCCTAATTAGCCTGCCTGCCTTAAATTGGTTCCAGAAAGTTCCCACTTGTTCTAGTGCAGCTCCTGCTCTGGTCACTCAGGGAACAGAAAATTATTAATCCAATGGCCAGTATATTTGCCTTCTATGAGATTTCTGTATCCCACTTGTCTGGGTCTGTCACAATATTGAAATATTGGGGAGGAACAAACCCTGGGGAAATGAATTCACAGGAGGCAAAACATGACACTGTTGAGAGTGTTACAAGCAAATATTCCTTAGGGGACTAAAAAAGTCTTCCACTATTCTACAGCAATGGTCCATAAACCACTAGTTTGCACTAGCGACCCTGCAGTGCTTTGGGCTATTACTGCAGAGCAGTGTAGTCGTTTATAACAGCAGGGTCAGAGTTAATCATTTGATTCAGACAGCGCAAGAATCAGCTGCTGCCATGTCCTACTTCAGATCTCACTGGGATTAGACTGAAACACAGTCTTTGAGAGGGGAGGGGAAAAAGGTCAGTCATTTGCCATCATTCATTCTATTTACCATTGCAGAATCTTTTCAAGTTGTGGTCAGAGGCAACGGTTTTTATCACGCAAGAAACATCGATCAAGTTCTCTGCAGCTTCAAGATCAATGACACCATAACAATCAGTAAGTTGATGGGCTGGCGATTTTATGCCGTAAATTGCACGAGAATCCCGACCCAGCTCCTCTCGGAGTCAATGCGAGTCTTTGCATGGACTTTGGTGGGCGTTCTTTAGGGTCCTAGTCCTATACTAGGGGTCAAATTCGTCCCTGTGCAATCCCAAGACCTGGGAATCACTTAAGTCATACTCTGAAGGTAGTGCCCAGGCTTTGTGCTGGGTCTTTCATCCTCACTGCAACAGTGGAGATGGTTTGGACTTGTTGCCCACTCAGATACAGCCCGTCTGGTACTGTGGGTGGAGACGTGAAATTGCCCTCCACTCTCATGTCCGTTAATAATACAGACAGATGCTGTCCTGATCCTGGGATGCTGTGCTCAGACACACGTGAGTTTCACTGGCTCAGGAGGGAGTGACCAAGGGCTGGTGCCATCGGAGGCCTGTTGAGTCCCTCTGTGAAATGAGTTCGTCTAAAGTATCATAACGCAAAACCCAGCACAACTGTGCTAAATTGGGCCCCTTGCGGGCAGTCTCGGCACACAAGCTAAGGCTCAAATGGGCCAAAGAGACATCCCTCTCCCCTCCACGTCTGAGAGCTGCTCCTCTCTCAGCCCCAGATGAGTAGGGACTAAGGAGTGGCACACTGGCCAAGGGTCTGTATGGGGAAACTCACACAGCTGCTGCTGCTGGGGCTCACCCTCCCCTGTGGACAGAATTTGGCCTCCAGGATTGGCGTAGGCTGGCACCCCATGCTAGCCCTAAAATCACACTGGATGGGAGCTCCCGTGGGGCCGGCGGTTGGGCTGCTTTCTAGCCAAGCCTGGTTCCCCAGAGTCTTTCTCGGACCATACAGCTCAGCTGCTCTCTGGGCCCCTCTCCTAGTTCTGAGCTGAGGCTGTGTCTGGGCCTGCTGTGCTCCTGCAGACAGCGGTACCAGGCCACCTTTTGCAGGCTCTGCCCAGCTCAGCAGGCCCTCTTCAAGGGTATCCGTGAGCCAGCCGGCGCACAGGCGACCTGTAGCCAATCATCTGTCTTCACTTGGGCTGGCTGACCTACCCACCGTGGAGCGGCACTCCTACCCTCCAATGGGGAGCTGCAGGGAGTGCCAGATCTCTAATCAGCTGCAAAGGAGGAGAGGACAGCTGCTCTCCTCTGGCCATCCTCTCACCAATCAGTGCCGAGGGGGAAGAGCTGGCCCCACCCCGGGCATGGTTTGCATGCGGCGTGGGGGGCTCCAGACACAGAGCCACCAAAACATGGAACTGCTATCCTTACTCTGCTGCATCTGCCATTGCACACGCCCACTGGGTGGTCACTGTAGGGCGGTGGCTGGAGACTTCTCCATGACCTCATGGGACTCCTCAGAGTGGTACTGGGACAGACAATAAGAGGATTTGATTTGGAAGGGGCAGTTAGATGGACTTTGCAAGCAGACAAGTTGCTCAATAGAGAGACAAGGGGGGTGAGGTCACATCTTTTATTGGACCAACTTCTGTTGGTGAGAGAAACAGTCAAGAGATTGTCCAGTAAAAGATGTGACCTCACCCACTTTGTCCCTCTAATATCCTGGGACCAACCCAACTACAACAACACCGCGTCCAAGATATACAATACTAAGCCAAACATTTAGGTGACCCATCCTGAGGGTGCCCTTTGAATGTTTTGAGCCGGGCGATGTCACGGCTGGATGTCACAGCTGTGACGTGGAATGACAGGTAGGACAGCCCCTAAAGACAAGGACCAGCTCTGAGCCATGTCCACACTGGGCCCAACCCTGCATCTGCAGCTCTCATTGACGTCAACAGCACCCCTCCGGGTTGAGCCCATCCAGGGGACACTGCCCTTTCCATACATTACAGTCTGTCTTGTTTCCTTTTAGATGAAAAACCGACTATTGTTCAAGACACTTATTTGCTTTGCCCTGCACCAGTAATAGAAGACATTGGACAGTAAGTACGGCTCTGCAGCCTGGGCTGAAGGAGAGGGGGCGTTGGCCGGGGGGATCAATAGGCGTTTTGCCTAAAAAGGACTAAGCAAGGAGCTCAGTGCATGTGCAGCTTTTCAGATGTTCATTGGCAAGTTCAGCACCATTCTGATGGACCAGACCCTCCCCTGGGGTGTGTCAGAATGGCTCCATTCAAGGCAGTGCGGGACCCTGGGCACACTTCAGCATGGGGCCCCTCGTGGCCCTGCCCCCGTTTGAAGTGGTGGTGGTAGGGGCTTCAGCCTGCCCCTCCGGTCTATATTCCATAACTTGCCAGTGCACTCGGTCGTCGTGATGCCTCCTTGAGGAGCTGGGCCCTGCAGTGCATCGTGCAGGAGGGACAGGGATCAGATGATGCGATGCTTCACCCAAACACATGGGCAGAACATTGCATCTGGGTCCTCTGGTGAAAAGAGAGTCTAAAACAACATATCGGGTGTCACAGATCCACAGGGTCGGTGCTGCGGCCCCAGCTTTGGAACAGTCGCTGGGAGGAGCCCTGCAGTGCACCAGACCCTCTAGGGGTCTCACTCTTCCCCCAGAGTAAGCCACGCGGCTTCACTGCCTCCTTAGACGGGACCTGTGGGCCTTCAGCACTCCTGCTTCACACCGGGAGACCAGCGAGTCCCACTGGGACAGACCCCTGAGGGAGACTTGTGCAATCTTAGGGAGCAACGCACCTCCTCTGCCAGCACCTGCAGGGACACATCCAGCGTTGTCACACCATCGGGTTTATTAGTCGGCTGGAACGCACATAGGAAGGCCTTGGTTAGCACAGAGGAATGAAAGTTAAAGCACAGTCCTGAGCCCAGCCAAGCTGCAGTGAACCCCACTGTTCAAGCTCTGTCTCCCCACCTGACATGTGTGCCCCCGCAGCCAACGCTTAATGTCCACCTCATCCCCCGCTACCCCCCAGTCCTTTGTTCCTGACCCAAGGAGAGGCGGCTCAGGCCTCCCTGCTGAGAGGCGGGGCAGTCCATATCTCTCTGAGCCATTGGTTGCTAGGTATCCATGTCCAGGCAATTGGCTTTGCCATTGTCTTCTCAAGAGATCCATTGATATGGGACGTGAGGCCCCAGACAGCTAGGCTCCATTCCTACCTGTGTCTTAGCCTATCTGAGAGCAAACATGCCCTTTTCATCCACTAGGGAGCAATGCCGCATATAGGGGAAACTGAGGCACCCATATTCTTCATACAAATATTCCCCCCAAAATTCCCCCTTTGTCACATTTGGTTTGAAAGTTACGGCTTCCACATCAACCCTACCATAATTGCTTGGGGCACATTTCCATCACCGCACACAACTTCCCGCTGTTCATGGGCAGGCGGAATAGGAGGGACGCACGAGGGGGCTGAATTTCTGGGCATCTTTCTGCTCTCACGTATGTTGGTGTAAATCAGGAGTAACGAAGGAAGTCTCGCACTAGTGTGGCTCAGTGCAAGTGGGGCGTAGAATAGTTGCATTCAGGAGCTTGTATCTGTGCCTCACAGTGAGTTTCACCAGGGCAAGGAGTGGGTGTGAAATGCAGCCATTCTTAGCTGGTGGCAGGTTACATCCACTCTGCCTAGGCAGAAAGGTCTACACATGGTGCAGGGCGAGGGAGGGGATTGGACCCATTGATCCTTTTTGTGCATTGTAAATAAAATCCCTACAAATTCACACCAGCCTAACTGAGGACAGAATCTGGCTCTCTGCCTACACTGGCAAATGGCCACATTCTCCTCAGTGCAATGCTATTGATGGTAGTGGTGCTGCACCAGGAGATGTGAGTTTAATTCCAAGTCATCTGAGCGGGATGCAAAGCTTCAGATCTCAGAGGTTCGCTTTGCAGGGGCCTGTACGGACCTTTCCTTCCACTTTTCTTTGGGTTGGTTCAAACAACCATAAAATCCTGTCTTTATTTATGAATCAAATTTAGTTTCCTGTGTTTGGATCTTCTCTGCTCTCACCAGTGATGGTGACTCCTCCACCTGCCTCAGCAACTTGTTTCATGACCCCACCCCCTGTTAAAGTTAAAGGGTTGAATTGTGCCTCATTTTACCCCCCTGCAATCCCATTGGCTGCTCAGATACTATAGTGAGGGTGGCTAGATAAGTATTTAAATAGCTAGGTGGGGTTTAAGCCAGGGCAGAATTGGACTCTTAGGGACAGGTGCTACACTGGTGTATGCCAATGACAATGTACACCAGCTAAGAACATGCCCTCTAACCCAGGGATCTCAAACTCAAATCACCATGAGGGCCACATGAGGACTAGTACATTGGCCCAAGGGCCACATCACTGAAACTGTTTCATACAATGATACAAAAGTAGAGTCAAAATGAAAAAAATGAAGAGCAATATAGTATGCTTTTAAAAGTCAATGTATTAACTTTTTTAAAACTGGAATGCAAAGAGGGGTTTTAATAAAATCTAAACACTCAGTAATGTTTGGAGCTTGGCTGCCGGTGGAGTCGGCGGCCCGCGGGCTGCGTGTTTGAGACCCCTGCCCTAACCTAAGCCCAGACTCTGCTCACAGCTACCCTGCCGTAAATCCAGAGAAAGTCTGTTAAGTTCGGTGGCGATGCTCAGGGTTCATCCCTGTGAAAAGGAGAACCCAGTATGACCCCCACAGTATTCCCTGCTGCAGCCTAAACCTGGTTTCCCGTTCTAGTACAGGTGGTATTGCAAATGTCTGAGCCATAGCCTTGTAAGTCACTGAGCTAGTGCCCTGCACCCGCAGGGAGAATGGAGTCTCTTAATAAAGAACATATGCCCCAACTCAGTTTAGCCAACGTAACAACGTTGGCTTTTGGGCACGCAAACAGTCAGATACAGGTGAGCACCTGCAGTCACATAACTGCATTGACTAGGCAGGACATGCATTCAGGAGCCAATGACCAGGAAGAAGGGGAACAGTGGGTATAAAGATGACACTAAAAATAAATGTATCTGTTTGTGCTTTAGGGTGGTTTTCCTCCAAGTCAGCATGAACAGCGGGCTAACGTTCATCTCCAGCTCTGTCAGCATCACCAGCACACAGTGTGTAAGTATGGGACGTAGCCACCAGGAGCACCTTGAAAAGAAAGGGCTGCTCTCTGGGGAAGGGCTCTTCTCCATCGCGATTGCAGAGCCGATCCCAGCAGTGCACTAAAAAGCAGCGAGGGCTGGCTGAGAGCAGTTCATTAGTGATTGCAGGACCCCATGCATGGATCGCAACTGATTAATAAGTGCAAGAATATCCTCCTACACCGCGGAAAAGAGAGAGAACTGCAGATCTCAGACCTGGGCTGGAAGGGGCCCATGGACCCCCGGAGGAAGCCAACCCCCCAGAAAATATTGGCAGTCCACCGCTATTCATCTTCTGTTCCCCTGTCTCATTCCCATTCATTAGGGGGTGATGTTTGCCACTGGAATGGGGTGAGGGTTGGCCTTCCTGGCATGGGGAGGACCATAAAGGGACAGTATCCCCAAGTGCTGGGATGAGCTTTCCCTGGGGGCTGTTCTGTCACCCAGCCAAGGCAGAGCTTTCTGTGCCGCTGAGACTGATGGGAGAGGGGGCGAGAAACGGCTGGGCTACGCGGCGGCTCCGTGGGTGACGTCCGCCTGGCGTGTGTCGGCCACGGGGGAGGAGGACAGGTGTCAACAGCCCCAAATGACCTTTTAGGGAAGATTAATTTTAGAAGCAAATAATCCAAGCTAAGACGCCAGTGATGAGCGATCTGTTCGCTGCACCTCAGAGGAGAGAATAGGCCACATCCCCAGCTGGCATAAATCAGCAGAGAGGCAGTGGAGCTACATCAGTTTACACCAGCTGAGGATCTGGACCCATGCGTTGAAGTGACAGGGGGTTTGCCGTAATAGCTGGATACCAAGCCTTTTACACCAAGATCATGGGTGTCAAGGGGTGAGCTTAGTTCTGGTCAGTGTCGGTGCCGCCTCAAGGCTGTGGGAAGGGGTTGATGGTCTCAGGCTGTGTCACAAAGCTGTCATCACACGTGGTATTCCTTCATTGGGCCCCTTTGTGGCAGCGCCAGCGCAGAGGCCATGGAAGGAATGGGTGCCGAAATCCACATGGCTGAGGTGTCTGACTTTTCCAGCAACCACGCTGGGAAATGTAATCCCAGAGCTGTGGGAAAGGCTCAGTGTTTGGTCACTTGGAATTGAGCAGAGACATTTTTGCTCTTTGCTCTGGTTTCAAAACCCCCTCCAAACTTTGCAAGAATTGGGGATTTCACACCTGGACAGCACGCAGTTTACACCCACGTCCCCTGCAAAGCCATCTTGGGCTGCTGCAGCAAAACCTTTTGCAATGATAGGCCCAGTTTTGGGTCGGTAACGGACCGTGAATTTTAACTCACTGTGCATTTGGTTACCGGTGCTTCATGCGCGTCTAATGGAGATTGAACTCTTAGCCCTAGCGGGGGTCCCTGCAGTCAGAGCTCAGCCAGGCTGCTGGGGAAGGCGTGCATTGCCACTGCCTTGGGGTAAACAGAGGATTGCAATCTCCCAGGCTGTCAATCTGGCACTTTTCACCAGCACTCCAAGTCACTTGTAGCTTGAAAACAAGCAAGACCAGGGGCCCGATTCTCAGCTGATGTGCAGCAGCCTAGCTCCATTGAAATCAGATCGCACCGCTGAAGGTCTGGCCCACTCTTTGCAAATATGTTTTCAGGCTTGTGCGGAATCTCATGCATTCGGTTCTTTCTTTATCGTTTTAGAGGATCCTTCAGTTTCTTTTCTCTCCCGTTTCCTCTGCTGTGAACAGCAGCAAGCTGGCCTCCTCCGCCCTCATTCTCAGCTGGCTCCTCTGTCCTTTTCTGTGCAGTAAGTGTCTTTTCTTCCCCTTCCTCCTGAGGTTTCCTCTCCAGCTCCTCCACCAACCTATTTCCAGTCTTATCTTACCTATTTCCTAACAATTTTATCTAATCTGCTCCTAGCCCCTCCTCCATTTCACTCCCAGGTTTTGCATCCTTTCAGATGGCTGGCCCTGTTGCCCTTATGACACTGAGATCATCCAACACAAACTCTGATATAATGTAACTGACTTTGAGAAGGTTTCCATTAGCATGGATAGATAATAGGATCACTAGGGCAGCAGGACTAAAGTTTTACTGCTAGCTCTTACCATCACCAGCTGGCCTGATGCAGCCCATGGAAACTACAGCTCCCAGCATGCAACATTCCATCTTGTAGCAAGGGTTATTTTTTGTCAAAAAGGCTCTTTGTTCCTTGAAGAGGTTGTGTTGGCCTGCAGGCAGTGCACAGGGGCCTGTGTGGTGTCACTTAGGGTGAGTGTTTATTACAGAAAATCTGCAGAGGGCTGCAGCTAGTGATTGGTTTCCAGATTAACCATGAAGACCAGAATTTTCAGAAGGGCTCAGAACTCACAATCCAAAGAGAGCGGCTCCGATATAGACACCAAAACCAGTGGCGGTTTTTTCAGAAGAGCTCAGTGGTTTTGGGTGCATGTCTGCTTTGCAAATCTGGTCACCAGTGTCACAGTGAGAGCCTCTGGGTGCTGGGCCCTTTTAAAATCGTAGCCCCAATTATGGGTGCTGAGCACTTGACAATGTGGCTTTAAACACCTACCAAGCTAGAACGTTGTCTACACTGGGAAGCAGTGTGAATACAAGAGGCAAGAATGTAAAGTTTTTGTTCCAAAGATTGGCATAGTATGGATTGGGGGGGAGGGTTAGCTCAGTGGTTTGAGGATTGGCCTGCTAAACCCAGGTTTGTGAGTTCAATCCTTGAGGGGGCCATTTAGGGATCTGGGGCAAAAATGGGGGATTGGTCCTGCTTTGAGCAGGGGGTTGGACTAGATCACCTCCTAAGGTCTCTTCCAACCCTGTGATTCTGTGGATGTCAAACATGTCATCTGCACCTAATTTATTGCCCCATGAATGAGAGTATTGTAGCAAAATGGTCCATTAGTGCAGTTAAGGGATCGGCGGATACAGTCAGTCATGGCTCGCTGCATGCCTGAGTATCCATAGCACGATCCTGGAGTCTGAAATCAGGCAAAACGCCCCACCGGAGACACTGGGGAATGTTGTCTTCAGGATCACATCCTTAGGTTCCAATTCAGCAAAGCACTTCACCACGTGCTTGAATGCCATTGGAGCCAGTGAGACACAAGCACGTGCATAAATGCCTTTGCTGAACAGGGATGTGTTCCTGTATCAGGGCTTGAACTATTAACCCGTGTCCCTGAGCGTAGAATCCACTCCCAATGACAATAATGATTCATTCTCCATTCTTTGTGTAATCTGATTAAAACCTGTGGTGAAGCAAACCAGCTCCTCTTCTCCAGGTCTAACAGCGCAGCCTTCGGGTCTCCTGCCGGTGTTAGCTTGCCAAGCCTGCTGCGTATTAAGGTAACTTGGAAACAACTGTCTTGTTTGCAGCTCAGTGGGACGATCCTTTTCATCGCACTCTTAATTCTGTTCCTGTTGCTGGCCTTGGCGCTGCTCTGGTGGTTCTGGCCTTTGTGTTGCACGGTGGTGAGTATGGACTTTGATCTTCGTGGCTTAGTTTCCGCTGCTCTCTGCCAGAAGCTGGAGTTAAAAGCCTGGAGAGATGCTTGATAGACAAGGAGAGGAGCAGACACGCATCTTCTTCATCTTAGGATATAAACGGATGTATCTGTATGGCCCCGATTCAGCAAAGCACGGAAGCTTGTGCCTGGGACTCACGTACAGTCTGAACGTTAAGCAGGCGATTAAGAGCTTTGCTGAATCTGAAGTGAGGCAGCAGGGTTGGTTTGTTAGCGTATTGGACTAGGAACCGGAAGATGTGAATTGCATCTCCAGCTCTGCCACCGAGCTGCAGGGTGACTTGGGCAAGTCACGTCCTCTCTCCATTCCTCCATTTCCCACCTGTATGGAATGGGTGAAAGATACTGGTTTTCCTGCTCGAGGGCTGTGAGATCTAGGGATGGAAAGCGCGAGATATGATGAGGATGTGTGCGTGTTTGCTCTTACTTCCATTGGAAATGCATTTCATATGATGGTCATTTCAACTCATGGGTTAATGCTTCGCAGTAGCGTTGGACTCAAATGACCTGTACAGTTAAGGGAAAGTTTGAACTCACAAAATCTGCATCTATATTGGGGTGATTCCATCTGGTGTATAAGCATTGATGACTCATCTACGCCAGTTTGACCCCAGTGCCACTGCACTGGTTTCAGTGTCATTATTCCTGACTGCTGGCGCAGGGGTAAGCGAGAAGCAAGTCAAGTCCAGTAACGTGCCAGTCTAGATGGATAGGGCTGACTGGTGGTAGCTCAGTTCATCAGCAGGCAGAAGAATCCCTGTGATCCCGTCTCTATTAGCTAGCTGAGATCACACATACCGCACTGCATGCCAGCCATTGTCCCAAAGGAAAGGTGCCAGCTATCCTGTTCTGTCAGCTGTCTCCTGCCGGCTGATCTGTTCGGTGGCACTAAAGGTCACTGCCCAGGGAGCCAGCCCTGCCTGCTGAATGCTGTGGCATCACTGCTGGGAGAGAGAGGACAACCCTAGGTACAAAGACGGGCGCTCACCTAAAATTAGGCTTGGCAGAATGCAGGTTTTATTTTTTATAATGACAATGGATATCAATGTTTATTTTTAAGCTTTTATTTTTATCCATTTAACTTTTCACCGTTGCAGGAAACTTTTCACAGTTGGGCGGCAGACAATGGTGGGGGGAGGCAAACCATGGGTAAGGGCCAGACAATAATCCTTTAATGACACTAGACATTGAGATTCAAATAGTTAAAGCTTTATAACCACTAAAGCACAACGTGTCAACATCACAAGTCAAAATATACAAAGTAAATATCTTTAAATCAAACTCTCAGGCAGCATTGTTCTCACTTTGTCTATCTGTACATTTCAATGATTATCAATGGAAATATTTGTTCACCTGTTTGTGTGTGCGCGGTGAAATCGACGTTTACCAATAAAAATCAAATGCTTCTGAGCTGACCTGTAATGGGAGCAGGGGCGGCTCTACCAATTTGGCCGCCCCAAGCAGCTGCTGCCGAATTGCCGCCATGGCGGGCGGACCAGCGGAACTGCTGCTGAATTGCCGCCACGCGACACAGACTGCCGCCCCTTCCTGGATGCCGCCCCAAGCACCAGCTTGGAAACCTGGTGCCTGGAGCACAGAGAAGGACCAAGCCCAGGGGGACACAGGTAGTGACAGGGATATAAGGTGTACCTTTAACTCTGATTCTTTCCATTGCCTGCATGTCGTAGGTCATCAAGGAGCCTCCGCCACCACCACCTCCAGAGCCTGTAAGTATTTTATTTTTTAAACCGTAATCCTATTGTCTGCAGCCACTGCAATGTAGCACATTGGCTAGGAACTTGGTGGGAGTCATAATGACAACTCTGAGGCTGCGAGAGAATGTCTCCTGGGATAGGGTTATCTGTGCCTTCAGGCCCATATATATGCACACAGATGCTCTTCATCCATGGAAAAATACCTGCATAACCCCAGCAAGATGCCTACAGAATCACTCTTTTGGTCAGACCTGTGTTTTGTTCCATGCTGCTGTGCATCACGCACAAATGAAAAACCGTATTCCCAGACGCTGTGCTCAGTGCTGCAGTCCTGGCTCAGGCAAAATTGCCATTGTTCTCCAGGGGAATTTAACCTGAGGAAGGAGTGAAGGTTAGAGTCCATCATTAGGTACAAGGCAGTGTGAAGGCTGTTGTCTAGTGGGTAGGTCACTGGGCCAGGACTTGGGAGACCTAGAGATTCCGTGCCTGGTTCTGTTACTGATGTCACTTCCTCTCTCGCTGTTTGTATGTTTCGATTGGAAACTCTTTAGCGCAGAGTTGTGCCTCGCTGGGTGTGTGCACAATGGGGCCCTGATCTCAGGTGAGGGGGAGTGTCCTGCTTGTTTCCATAGATACATAGAATAGCAGGGTTGGAAGGGACCTTAGGAGGTCATCTAGTCCAACCCCCTGCTCAAAGCAGGACCAATCCCCAATTTTTGCCCCAGATCCCTAAATGGCCCCCTCAAGGATTGAACTCACAACCCTGGGTTTAGGAGGCCAATGCTCAAACCACGGAGCTATCCCTCCCCCAACTCCGTACACGCACACACAGAGTTAATCCGTGGCAAAAATAACTGCCTAACCCACACGAGCAGGCTGCAGTTGGCTGCTAACTTGCTGTAACTTGGCATTCATCTGAGGAGGGAACCACAGCTGCCATTTTGAGGTTGCCAAAGGCCACCATTACTGTCTTTGTGAGCCTATGATTTGTCCCGAGCAGCAACTCTGTGGCAATTTAATGTGAGGCCTGGGGGTGGGGGAGGAGGTACCGTGGAGAGACCTTGCTGCGCCCTTCTCTGTGTCATACGCATTCTGTGCACCAGCAGCAGGTGTCGTGGTCAGACCTTCAGCTGGTAGAAATCGGCCCAGCTCCACTGAAATCAGTTCAATGCTCTGCAGGTGGGGTAAATTGAATTGGAGGCAATGAAGCTCCACTAATGTACCTCAGCTGAGGACCCTGCAACATGTCTCCGGGGATGTCGGTGCAGGATCAGTCACCAGCACTGAATTAGGTTAAGTGAGGAAAGAACAATGGCTCTGAAAGAGAACCCAGATCTGGACTTCTTCACATTTTGGGTTTGCTAAAAAATCAGCCTCAATCTTTATAATGGGCCAGATCAAACACCCCACATCCCAGCCCCCCGAAGGTACAAAATCCAGTGCCTGATCTGAAAGGTTGCAGCCTGAGCCCGTCGCTGCAAAGAACCAAACAGGGCAGAGGAGCCGGGCACAGCTGCAAGGAAGGAATGGTCCGACGTGCGTGTTAGTGAGCTCACAGGGATTGCCTTTTCCCCTGTTAGCAACGTACAGTTCCCAAAGCACAGCTAAGAAAGGGTTTCATTTGGGAAAGTGTTGGACATAGTCTATGGAACATAGCAGCAAGGCCAGTATAATGTGCAATTCATCTCCACTGTGCCTTCTACCCCCTTAAAGGGCAGTTGTGATTTTTGAAGCTTTATGCATATTTGACCGTATATAAAAGCAGCCTGAAGAGACGAGAAGAAGGGAACAGACAGTCGGCTTTGGCTTCTCTAGGAAAAATTGCAGCTGCCGAGACAAGAGGCTTTTGTTCACTGCCAGCACATAAATAGAACATACAAAGCCACATAGCCAGGGAGAGGGCCATAGGATGTTCGCTTGTTTACATCCCATGCTGTGTGCATGAAAACAACAGCGATCACTCTCCTTCTTTCCCGCAGGAATCGGATGATGAAGATGGATTGCCAAAGAAAAAGTGGCCAACCGTGGACGCATCTTATTACGGAGGCAGAGGTGTTGGTGGAATTAAGAGGATGGAGGTATCAGGCGCTTTTGTTTGTTGAGTCGCAGTACACGATCAGAACCTTTTTAATTGAAAACCACGGCGAGACATTTTGAAAATGCTTTTTACATGATGGAATAGGGAGGCTGTTTTTTAATTAGGACCCATCTACCTAATCACACCTGCCAGCCCAGGAGTCGGCCATCAAGCTGCCATAGTTTGCATCGTGCAATTAATTGTGTCTGGAAGTATTAACGAGTGCAAATTTGCAGGTTGAGGAATGGGATGAGGACCAAACAGTTTCATTTTATTGGATCAGATCCTCAGCTGGTGTAAATGGGTCTTGCCCTATATCTTCAATGGAGCCAGGCCAATTTATACCAGCGGAGGGTCTAGCGCTAATTGGCCAAATTGAATAGAAGTGATTGCTCCTTAGCCCCAGGGGTTGGGATTTTACAGTCAGGCACTGAAACCTGATGCACTATCAGTTCGGCATGGGAGATTCTGACTCTTGAAACCAAGTGGCTAAGCAGCCGCATAGGGCAAATCCTGCCCTGGGAAGCATTCACACAGCTCCATTGAGGTCAACTGGAACCCAAGGGCAGAAGCATAAAACTGTAGGGTTAGAAGGGACTGCAAGGATCATCTAGTCTAACCCCCTGCCAAGATGCAGGATTTGTTGTGTCTAAACCACCCAGAACAAAGGGCTACCCAGCCTCCTTTTGACAACCTCCAGTGAAGGAGCTTCCTCGACCTCCCTAGGCAGTCTGTTCCATTGTCCTACTGTTCTTACAGTTAGGAAGTTTTTCCTGAGATTTTAAAAAGGTAGTTTTCTATTATTGATATGAATTGAGGTGTATTATTAGGGGAAATCCAGCTCTCTCCTATGCAGCTATGGAGAGTCCTTTGCTGAGGAACATAGGAAACTAGGACTAACTGCTCACCAAGTCTGAGAGCCACTGCTCAAAAGAACCCTTCAGGGCTCTTCCTCATTCCTGGATACTTTTGTCACCTCAGAGTTGGAGGGCTGCAGTCCCCTCTTCTTGGGGCTATTGGTGGAGACCATCCAGGAATGTTAGCTACTCCCCTGCCATGGGAGACCATTCGTGGCATTTGTGTTACCAGAAGATGTAGACTCTGGCAGATTGCCGCTGGGCTGTTTTCAGTGGAGGATCTTTGGGCTGGTCCACACTGGGGGGGGGATCGAACTAAGATACACAACTTCAGCTATGTGAATAATGTTGCTGAAGTCGAAGTATCTTAGTTCGAACTTCAAAGCACTTCAAAGCACTTCAAAGTCCACCCACGGCAGGCAGGCTCCCCCGTCGACGGTGCTTCCTCCTCTCATCAAGCAGGAATTCCGCTGTTGACGGGGAGCGCTTCCGGGATCCATTTATCGTGTCTAGACAAAACGCGATAAATCGATCCCAGAAGATCGATTACTACCCGCCGAATCAGGCGGGTAGTATAGACGCCCCCTTTGACTCTGGAACCTTGATAGACCATGTCTGATGACCTTCAGGGTCTAGTGCAAGATGCATCTGACAACCCTAGATTTTGCCCAAGTAAAGATTTGGATGGGAGGCGCCTGCTGGCTAAACAGCTGGCTGGGAAATTGGGTAGGAATTGATTTTTTGGAGTTTCCTCTTTACGTTGATTGTTGGTTATTAATTAGGGGATTTTCCTTCCTCATTAGTTGGTGGCTGCATGTCATGATGGATTGTTCTGACAGTAATTTTGCTTTCAAGGAGGTCAGTTCTCCCAGAGGCATGAGCAATGGGTGCATGTTTCACAGACACTAATAGAAACTAGATTAAATAGTAGAAGTGTCTAGTTAAGACGTATGCCATCACTGCTCACCAAAGCTTCTGCCTCCACGATGTGCTTTTACCACTTTAGGTGAGGTGGGGAGACAAAGGATCGACGGAGGAAGGGGCCAAATTAGAGAAGCCCAAAAACGCCGTCATCAAATTGCCAGAGCAAGAGTATGAGCCGTGGGAGCCCAAGCCGAAGAAACACAATGTGAGGAAGCCACCTTCCCAGAGGAAATGGTACACTCCAATCAAGGTAACGCGTCTGCACATCAGCTTTAAAATGTGGGTCATTTATGCCAGGCATGTTACCATGGACAGGTTCCTGAGCACAACATTTCTCATGGTTGGCCATGGGGTGAGAACTATTGTAGGGGTCCCCATTTCTGTGACTGGACATCTCACCAAGCGGCAAAGGCTTGGGTAACTTCTTTCACCTGTTTTCTTGTCCCTCTGCACTGACTGGATTCCAGCAGAAAATCCCAGGATCTGTTCTCAGGACAGCATCGGCTCAGTGATGCACACCCAAGAGGGGCAGACGATATAGAGGAGGTGGGAAAGACGGCCATGTAGTTACGGCCCTGGACTGGGACTTATGGATTTCAGCTCTCTTCCCGCCCAGCTGTGCCAAAGATGCAGTGTGCGCCTTGGCAAAGCCAGTTAGGGTCAGGCTTTTAAAGGTCTTCAGGCACCTAACGGTGCATAAAGATACCTAGAAGTCTTTTAAAAAATGCCATTGAAATCAGTGGGAGTCAGGTGCCTGTCTGCACCTCTAGGTTTCTAAACACTTTAAAAATCTTAACCTGTCTCAGTTGATGCTGCTGATGATAATGCATCCATAACTCCCAGGGTTGGTTCACCGATGTCCGTGTCATACACTGAAATCCTCGATGGGAGCGGCCAGTAAATTTCAAAGTGTTATGAAAATTGAAGAAGCGATCCGTCTTTTGGATGCTTATCTATGCCAAATCTGCTCTCTTCACGTTTATGGGGCCACCCATCATTAGACTTCCCACAACCTTCTTTGGTTCTTCTTCAAGTCTTTTCTTAACGCTGTCTAACCCCATTCACCTAACTGCACCTGCTGGTCTATGTTAATTGTTCACATTAAGCCAGATGCATCCTTGATATAACTCCGGTCAGATGGATTTGTTCCATTGTGTGCAATGGCTGGTTCCCCTAGGCACTCAGTATTACAGTGATGGGCATGCTATAAATACACAGACAGATAATAATGAGTATACAAAGAGCAGCGGCCTCCGGGCCAGCCTGTGTTCCGACGGTTAAACACACAGTAATATCACAGCAAGTCGACTGTCGTTTAATTTCACATTGTTCTCTCAAGCATTGTTGGTCATGTCACGTATGTTTGATTCCAGGGCAAACTTGATGCGTTGTGGGCTCTGGTTCGACGAGGCTACGATCAAGTCTCTCTTATGAGACCACAGCCAGGGGATAAGGTAAGTTGTCATGGACGCACTGTCATGTCGATTCTTTGTTGTCGGCAGTAATGCTCATTTTTTCCCTCTTCTTGAGAGCTTGTCTCTCTCTGGATTACCCTGAGGCTAAAATCCATCACTAGATCCTGAGGTTTAACGATGAGCTAAAATGTTTGCAGTGGCATCTGTTTAAAAGCATTGCCCCTAATGGTCAATCACTGTCTCTCTGGTGCTGTTCTTTGATCAGACGCAGGTAGAGAGTGGGTCATTTGAAGATGCCAATGCATCTCTTGACTAATGTTACTTCTCCATGATGCTGTTTCTTGCCTTCACTTCCCTAAGCAGAAATGTACTGGAATCTGGGGTTGGGCTTCTTCATTTGTGCACTCCAATAGATTGTGGTGTTCTAGTTTCATATAGAATAGGAAGTGTTAATAGATATTGGATCCTGCATATCAATGGCTCACAAAATGTTTTACCCGTTCAATAGCAGAATTAAATGACAGGTAAGAGAAATGATAAATCACACAGGGTCCCACCCGTCTGGGAAAATTCCCTGGAATTGAACAGAGAATAACCTTCCTGTGGGATTCTAGTGCAGGGCTATAGTTCTCTGCCACAATCCATATGTGGGCTTTAAAATTCTAGAGAGAAGATCTCCTGCTTTGTTCAGTTCCATGGGCCAGCTCCTCAGCGGGTGTGAATCACAGCTATGCCAATATGCACCATCTGAAGATCTGGCACTATAGGATCTATAGAGTGCAATTTCTGAAGGACCTTGTTGGTTTCACCCCTGTTACATTCTGTAGGACTTTTCCGTAAGGCAAGCACTCCTCTGCAGGAACGATCCACCCAGGGGATGTTTGCACTCATGGGTTTTCCTTCTTGTGGAAGTGACAGGGAGTTCCCATCCCCAGATCTTGGCACCAGCCCAGGCTATTGACACAGATGCCCTTTGCCTGCATACTGCCTCCTGGTTTCCTTGGCAACAGTTCAGTCAGGATCCAGGTACTATATCAGGACCTGGTACAGTAATACGGGCTCTGTCAGGGATCTTCTGAGGGGAACCGTTGTCCAGACACTGGCTGCTCCTCGCCCTCCCACCCTCTGATCTGGATTTGTGCAATGGAGCTTTAGATGGGCTGCGAGGAGAAGACTGTGAAGCTATTTCTCCCCGTTTCTGTGCCCCGCTCGGGCCAGCGGCCCTCGGTTTCGGCACCCCGGCTCTCAGTGGGAGTGTCTGGGTGGGAGTCGCCGAATCCTGCAGCAGAGTAACATCCAGTGCAATAGTGTCAGAGGGGTAGCCGTGTTAGTCTGGATCTGTAGAAGCTGGTCTGTAGACTGTTAGTCTATAAGGTGCCACAGGACTCTTTGTCGCTTCATCCAGTGCCATAGTAATCCACAGGTGCCTGTCACGGGGGCTGAAGTGACCTCGTGCTGGGCTTCCACACATGGGTGAATTTTACCCTTAATAACCGACAGAAAAGGTGGCTCTGGTTTTCTTTTAAAGCCAATTAGGTGCATCCCTCCTGCTCATAGCGAGACGCTGCTGCGCCCTGGACCAGGAACAGCTGAGCTCTCCCGCATCAGTATTTAGTCTCCAGCGTTCTCCACTTTTCCTTTGTGCCAAAAATGAAACTCAGCTTCCTGGGCTGCTCTGGAAAATTGCCTTTTAACGGGTTTATCAGGCTGCGTTTCCTTAGGCAGCTGCACTAGAATCACTTATTGACTTCTTAAGCACGGCCCTGGGCTTCTGAATAGACCTTTGAGGCCCAGCTGTATTTTGATAGCAGGCACATTGTATAGTAGGGTTCTGTCCTCCACCTCTCACTTGCGCTGCTGGTAGGTTTCTATCCATGCAGAGCACAGTCCTGGCACTGTCAGAGCAGTCAAGAAACAGGCAAGGGGCTGGCTCAAAACAGGGATTCTCAGTTACTTGCCTACAACCCTACTGTGTGCAAAAGGAAAAGAGGCTATTTAAAATGGAGCGAGCTGAAGGATTGTTGTATTCGGGGGAACATTAGAAAATCAACCGTGCATCTGGGGAAATCGGCTGGAAAGAATCTCATTGAGTTACATTCAGTGGAAGAATAAGGGTCATCTCTGTTCTATGGGCTGTGAAATGAACTATCGCTGAAGAATATTGAAAGAAAATGACTGGGCGTGGTTCTGTTTTCTGAAAAAGGCATTGGCGGAAGTTGCCTCTCAATCCTTTTATTTCACCGCAAGAGCCAGCATGGCAGGGAGCAATATTATTGTATATTATTTGTATTCCGGTAGCTTCTACGAGCCCCTGACCGAGATGGGGCTCCCTTGCAAAAATATACACCCAACCCCTGGCCTGAAGAGCTTACAGCATTGCAGGTCTTTTCCTGTTGATAGACGTTGTGTAAACCTTTACCACGCAAGCTAAAGGAATGGCACAATTAGTTGTGAGTCAGTAGCAGGCTCTGAACCACACCTGAGCCAGCCTCTAGAGGAAGACATGGTCATTCTCTCACTCGTATGCATGCTGACAGGGCTAAACCGATTTTCTCAGTTCATGCTCCCCCAGCTCGTAGGATGGGCTTACCAGGCTGATCTGAATTTTCTACATTTGGAATTTTTCACAAGAATTTTGACAGATCCGTGCTCCCTCCCTCCCCGCATTTTGCCGTGTTGCCAACTCTCGTGGCTTTATCCCAAGTCTCACGATATTTGGTGTTTTTCTTTAAGCCTCAGCTCCTGGAGTCAAGTGATTATGCAAGAATCTTAGTTTTCTTGTTTAAAAAAAATAGAATACATTTCTAGCTTTTGTGGTGGCAGAAAAAAGCTTGAAAACACGAGCCCTAAAGCTCAATACCCAGCAGGCAAAAAGAACACAACACTGATTATTGGTTTATTTGTTTATTGAGAGGCTTGGGGTTGGTAATACTGTTTTGTGAGCAGCTTGAATCATGATGTTGTGTTTCGAATGCACAAAACCAGCTCAGACTTTGAAGGAAGATCGAAGGCTTCTGTCCGTCAAAGGTCTAACTGAATGCATGAGGCGTGAGTTTCTGGCCACTGGGGTGTGTGAAACACAATGATGGTTTTTAATTCAAAAAGGAAAGTTTTTTGTATTTTGCTTTACATTTTCAAAAAGAAGCCAAATTTCCCCTCCCTCACAAATCCTTTTTTTTAAAAATTGAAATGGTAGGGTGCTGTTAGGGGGTGTTTTGTGAAATGACCTTGTGTGGTCCTTTTGTTGAGCAAAACAAATGTGGTTTTCCAGTTTTCCTATACCATTATTCCTCTTAGGCTTTGTGTGCACTTGGAGCCGAGCGTGTAATTCCCAGCTCCCGTAGACGTACCCACAGCAGCACTGCTCCACCTAGTGTGCTAACGGCTGGCAGTGGAGCTGGGGGGAGCACAGGTAGCAGCTTGGGCCAGCTGTCTGAGTTGGGGCAACAGAAGCTCCCTAAAAGTGGGGGAGTCACCAGTGCCCGAATTGTGGTCCTGCGCCGCCCCTTCCCTCCAAGCCCCTGCCCTTGCATCCCCTTCCCCTGAGGCCATGCCCGGGCCATCTCTTCCCCTCCCCAAGACCCCATCCCCCCACTCACTCCTTTTCGCCCCTCCCCCACATTGCTTGCCCCTACGGCTGGTAAAGAGTGATGGGGCCATGACTCCCTGGGCCCCCCTGTTCCGGTGCCCCCGGTCTCGGGGGGAGGGATAGCTCAGTGGTTTGAGCATTGGCCTGCTAAACCCAGGGTTGTGAGTTCAATCTTTGAGGGGGCCATTTGGGGATATGGGGCAAAAATTGGGGATTGGTCCTGCTTTGAGCAGGGGGTTGGACTAGATGACCTCCTAAGGTCCCTTCCAACCCTGATATTCTATGATTCTATGGTCTGAGTACAATGCAGCCTGAGCCCCTGGGTATGTACTTGGCTGGCTAGCTCTAGCCGCTGCCGGTGCTATCCCAGCAACGTGGCTATTTTTAGTGTGCTAACTCCGACAGAGCTAGCGCGGGTACATCAGCGCAAGTTGGGAACTGCCATTCTTGGGAAGCTTTTGAAAAAATGATCAAGAAATAAAATGTTATGGCAGAGAGCGTAAAAAAATGTGGTTTTTTTTTTTTGTTTTGTTTTTTGCAGGGGGGGTATGAAATGGCTTTTTGACTCGACAGAAATTTTCTCGAGGAAATTTCCATTTTCACCCACATTTTCCAGGTTTTTGTCGAAAAATTGAAAACATCAAAAAATGTTTCGGCATTTTCACGAAAAGCTACAGAAAGTTTTAAAAAAGAAACGTTGATTCCCTCCCTCCGCCCCCCCTCCCACCCCCGTAAAATACACTGCATGTTTTAATGAGTCCATGGCTTTTTCACAGCTTGTCCTGCAACTCCCGCGGCGCACAGGGTGCCCGGGTCAACAGACTCGGTCTTGCGAGGCTTGTGCTTAGCTGTGTAGACATCGTACCTTGGGCTCTGAGGCCTAGGGAGGAGGGTGGGCTCAGAGCCAGGCTCCAGCCTGAGCTGCAGCTTAAAAGTGCCATCTCCACAGCTGTGTTTAGCGCCTATGTGCGAGCTCCTTAAGCCCAAATCTGTTGAGCTGGGTGGGAGGCTCGCTGCCACTGGCTTTGTAGACGTACCTGAGGGGAGTGTATTAGGCGTCACCCAGGGCTGGTGCAAGGAAGTTTTGCGCCCTAGGCGAAACTTCCTTGCACCAGCCCTGTGCCCCCCCCTCAGCTAACTCCGACCCACCCCCCCACGCGGGCCGGCAGTTCAGCCCCCAGCCCGCGGCAGCCTCCCCCTGCCCGCGGCGCCTCCCCAGCTCCCGGCTCAGCCGCGGAGCTGGGATGTGGGAGGCAGCTGCGGCGAGCCGCCCCCCAAATCCTGGCGCCCTAGGCGACTGCCTAGGGTCGCCTAGTGGGCGCGCCGGCCCTGGCATCACCCCTGGTTGGCCTGTTCACTGTCCCATCCACATGGCCCTCTTCCTCTCCTCCCTGTCCTGGGAACACCGGACCCCCCAAGCAGTTACCAGAGCGCCAGCCCCAGGCGTTCAGAAATCATGAGTTGGGTCATGAGATCAGCTTACCACACAGGAGATTTTTTTAAAAATTAAAAATCTGTGGGAGGTAGGTTTATTTGCCTGGTCTCTTTTGAGCCTTGTTTGGGGAAGCTGCCCCCATCAAAGCGTGCGTGAGCATCTTTAGGGACAAATTAAAGGTGACGGCCAAGGCAGAAATACAGAGGGCCCTGCTGGCTGCTGGGAGGGGACTTGCCTCCTCCTCTGAGAACCCAGCTACCTCTCCACTCCTCCTAACACATTATCCAGTCTCCCTGTCTGGCCCAGTCCCTACAGTCACCTGCCCCCACATTTTCCCCTCCCTTTCCCTTTACAATATCCTACCCCTGACGCTTTCCCTCTGCCAGCCCCAGTTCCCCTGCACCCTCCTCAAACAGTCTGGTCCCCCCCCCCCCACCTGTGCTCTCAGATCCCCTGCCAAGGATCACTGGACGGGGCCCTGCTGCTGGGTTTGTAGTTACATTATTTTAGTGCAGGCGAAAGCTGCCAGCTTGACAGCCCTGGGGACCGAGATCCTTCTGATCCACACAGCTGGGAGTGCCAGCTGGCCTTGTCAATGAGGAGGTGGCATGGTCCTGCAGCTAGGGCATCAGAGTCAGGGTGCTTGGATCCTATTCCTCACTGTCATTGATTTTCTGTGTGGCCAGAGCCGGCGTGCTCCATGCCTCAGTTTTCCCCACCTACAGCATGGAGAGAAGGCCACCCCCACGTTTGGAGAGCACAAGTGGGGGGCGTGTTACTTTAACGTCATCAAAGACAGAGAGCACTGTCTCCCGTGCAGTTCACACATACTGCCCTCGATCTACGGAAGGAGCATTCAGAGCAGCCCCCCGGATCTGATCCTTCTTGCTCCTTGTTCACTCAGCTACACCAGTGCGAAGTGGGTGTGAAACATCACGGCTGGTGCAAGGCCGGAGAGCACGAGGGTCTCCTATGGGCTTTGCACAAGTGTCCAGGATGCGCTGGAATCCAGTCCTCTGAGAGCAGGGAGGGATAGCTCAGTGGTTTGAGCATTGGCCTGCTAAACCCAGGGTTGTGAGTTCACTCCTTGAGGGGGCCATTTAGGGATCTGGGGCAAAAATTGGGGATTGGTCCTGCTTTGAGCAGGGGGTTGGACTAGATGACCTCCTAAGGTCCCTTCCAACCCTGAGAGTCTATGATTCTATGAATCCACTGGTCTCCTTTGGGATGGGGCACCTGGTGGAAAGGGGTTCCACTGCAAACAGCTTCCCATGGGACCTGCAGAGCCAGCGATGATCACTCTGACATCCCCACCACCCCCTCCTGGAGGAGATCAGAGTGGGTGGGGCTAGAGCGGCAAGTAGTTGGAGCACAGTACCCCTCCTCCCCGACTCTCCTACATCTGGTGTCATAGAGGCCATTGTAGGAGGGGGGTAAGTTAGAGCAGCCTTGGGGGCTGCTCTAGCCTGCACCAGGGGTCACACCAGCTCCCAGCAGCCCCTGGGTGGGGGAGGAGCCAGCCATGCCCCCTTAACCTCTGTGCTGGCATCATGGGTCTGTGTTCCTGAGCTGGGGGTGTTACAGATGTTGGCTCCCCACCCTCTTTGCTCTGGGATGAAGGCGAAGCGCCCCATCCAAGGGCTGGGTTAGTTGCTGCTCTCAGCAAATCCACTCTGGTTTGCAGTTCAGCACATACTGTGCCAAGAAATTCTCTGCGGCTCGGTTTACCAAAAACCTTGGCTGAAAAAAAAAGAGGCATTCTTTTCCCTGGGCCGAATGGCTCTGGTTTTCTGAAGCTCTTAGAAAATGATCTTATTTTTGTCTCTGAAAATTACTTGCAAGGAGGTGAAATCTTACACCATTCTTCCCTCGCTTACACCTTGGGTGACCCCAGTGCCTTCCACTGTGAGTCAGTTACCCTTCCCCAGCATTAGCCAGCAGTTTGCATGTTCAAGGTTCATCCCAAGGGAAAGGAGTTAGCAACTGACTTCACAGGAGAACCTGAAAGCTGAATTTAGCCTGTTTTTTTCTCATTCTTCAAAATCAGAGGACTGCTTCACAGGCATCAAAGACTGGCTGGCTAGGAATATAGTAACTGGCAGCCAGGACTCCTGGATTCCATTCAGAATATAGCCATTGACTCCCTGTGTGAACTTGAGCGAATCACAGAGGCCAATATTTTAAACAGTGGCCTGAGATCTTGTGAGTGTCACTAGCTGGGTCCCCGACTCTGTCCACCTTGGGGCTGGGTTACAAAGGGGCTAAGCCCCCCACTGACTTGGATGGAGTGATGAGTCCCCAGCATTTCAGGGAATCAGGCCCCAGGAGTCTCTGCAATTGGGCAGTTGCTTTTTAAAATGCTGGCTTTAACTGCTCTGTGCCTCAGTTTACCCACCTGTAAAATGGTTACGAGATGGTGGCAGGCTTATTTAGTTAATCGCTATCGGGCACTTAGAACCCATCAGGTGAAAGCTGCTATAGAAAGACAAAGGATTATTAATTGCTAATAATTATTTCCAGGCTGCTACCCACAAGTGGTCAGCAGGTTGGATCCAGCCCGTGTCTGGTGGCAGCACATGCCCGTCGGGTCTCGCTGGCTGCCTGCAGGACAGTGCTGTTTGAAGCTCATTCTAATTAGCTCTTTTCAAGTCCCAGGAATGGCCTCTAATAGGATTGGAGCCTGATTTCCTGCCCCTTGCTGGGAGACGGGCTGTAGCCGCCCCAGTAGCGATTGGCAGAGCTGGGTTTGAAGAGCTTGCCTCTTTCAGACCACATTCGTCAGAGATCTCTGCCTGGATCTGGGGCTTGCTTTCTTCCTGCAACCTTTGCGGAGCCAATTACTTTCGTACGCCGCTGAAAAATTAAAGAGACAGGACGCCGGCTGCCACGATAGGTGATCTCGCGTTGTCACTTCCAATGAGCGTGTGGCACCCGGGTAACTTTTTGCAGCAGTGACCGATGTCTGTGGCGCCGGGCTCAGCTGTAACAGGCACCGTGGGAAACAAAGATCCACAGCGCATGGCCAGTTGCCCAAGTGTGGCCACAGCTGTGCAGATGTGCTGAGCTCACAGCTGGAAACATCTCATCTGTGACCTAAGGAGTTTCCTGTCCTGCAGGGAGCTCCCATGCTGGCACAGCTTCTCTCAGGCCCTCTTGTGTGATTTCTGACGTGGAAAAGGAATCCAGAAGTGGGCTTGGCAGCGTCTATCTGTCCTGGGTATATCTAGGGCTAGCCAGCTCCAGAGCCCAGAAGCTGTCTCCATAATCACAGCTCACGGCTGAGCCTGCTGCTGCATTCTAGCGCCAGAGAACAGAACCAGGGCTGGGTCTACCCTGACGGCAGCACGCCCCAGGGAAAGGCAGGCTGCATTCACACTTGTCACTGTGGTGTGTGGCCACGCGTGGCAGTGAATGGCTCCGCCGGGGGCAGGCAGCGGGGGATGGCTCAAAATGGCATCGTAGCTGTGGGAGGCGCTGCTTGGGCATGTACAGAGCCCATGCAGGATATTTGTCTTGCGATTCAGAGGCATAGGGCACCCTACTCCCCTAGGCCATGCCTCGCCGTCTACACTGCTAGCTGGGCCCGGCGCGGCTATGCTCTACACGCCGCTGTCAGCGTTGGCGGGCCCCAAAGCATGAGCACAAAGGGAGGAGCTTGTGGGTAAGGCGGTGTGCTTGGAGACCCCAGTTCAGTTCAGTTTCTGGCTCAGCCACAGACTCCCTGTGTGACCTTCACGTCATGCCTCCATCCCCCCGTGCAGAACTGGGATAATAGAACATCCCAGGAGCGCTGAGAAGATCATCCCATTGAGAATGTTTGGGAGGCACTCGGTTACCGCGCAGAGGGGGCATGTAAACAGGGAGGAACCTCTGCCGGTCTCTTTAAACCTCCGCCAGCGCAGTGATCTTTATAATACCCAACGGGCCTCACTGTGAGGAGCCAGCAGACCGGAGTCTGAATGCCCCCAAACAGCTGGGCTGCGGAGTAGGACGGTCCCTTATTGACTAGAACCCCCCACTTTAAAATGTCTGCCAGCACCGAGAGTCCCCGGTAGCTCACTGGGTCCCAGCAGGCGTGCACTGCAACTGTACAATCTTACTCCTGCCTTCTTAAGTGCAGCACACACCAGCAGTAGTGGGTGTGATCCTGAGCCCTTTGATAGCAATAGAAAGACACTCCCACGCCGCACACTTGACTACAGCAGGCTTTGGAGCAGGCCTATAAATCAGAACACTCAGGGGCCTGGTTTTTAACAGAGCTTGGCTCACAAATGCATGGGCATCTGCGCACCACATGCAGATCAGCTATTGGCACAGGCTTATGGCCAGCTATGCCTCTCACTGGTCATACACAAGTACCCGGCGCAGATGCACAGTCACAGTAATTGCACGTGCAAATTAGGTGCACAGTTACACCCAGGAGTGGTGGCAGCTTTTTTGCCGCCGTAGGCGGTGGCGGTGGGAGAGGCTGCCGCCGAAATGCCACCGAGTCCCTGGCGGCCGAAGAAGCTGCTGCCGAAGTGCCGCCGGGGTCCTCGGCGGCATTTCGGAGGCAGCCTTTCCCGCCGGCAGCCGCCGAGGGACATGAAATGCCGCCCCCCAAATCCTGGCGCCCTAGGCGACCGCCGATGGTCGCCTAATGGTAGCGCCGGCCCTGGTTGCACCTGCATTCATATGCATGCATTCCCAAAGGCGAAAAAGACCCTCCATTCAGAATGACAATCCCGCAGAAACTGAGCTCCATTTACATCAGCAAGGCTAGCCTGTGGGTGTCTTTTTCAATCCACTGCTGGGGTTGCAAGTCCCTAAAACTTGCCTGGCGAGTTTTGCATCCAGGCTCTGTAAAATTAATAGACTGGTGTGAGCTGAGGTCGTATCTATAGCCTGGGTTGGTGACAAATGCTGTCTGGTTTTCTGTGATGCATTCCAATTGAAGATTTCAAAGTGCAGTGTGGCCTAGTGGCTAGAGCACGGGAGTGGGACTCAGATAATCTGGGTTTTATTCTCTGCGGGGGAGACCTTGGGACAGTCACATCTCACCTCCATGCCTCAGTTTCCTGCTATGTAAAATGGGGATAATGCCGTCATTCTCCTTTGTGAAGCAGTTTGAGATCTACTGATGAAAAGCTCTAGATAAGAGGTTTCTAACCATCAGAGCAGTGAGGTTCTAGAACATGTTTCCAAGGGGAGCAGTGGGGGCAAAAAACCTAATTTGTTTTAAGACAGCTTGCTAAGTTTATGGAGGGGACAGTACAGTGAGGTTGCCTACCATGGCACATGGCCCATCCATGAATGTTATTAACAAATATCTCCAGTGGCCGGAGATAGGACAGTAGATGGGGAGGGCTCTGAGTGACAACAGATAATTCTTTCCCAAGTGTCTGGCCAGTGGGTCTGGCCCATGTGCTCCGGGTCTAACTGATTGGCATACAGTATTTGGGATCAGGAAGGAATTTCCCCCCAGGTCAGATTGGCAGAGATGCTGAGGGCTTTTTGCCTTCCTCTGCAGCGTGGAGCATGTGTCACTTGTTGGTATGAACTAGAGTAAATGGTGGATTCTCTGTCACTGGAAGTCTTTAAGTCATGTTTTGAGATCTTCAGTAACTCAGACAGAGGTTAGGGGTCTGTTACACGTGTGGGCGGGCGAGGCTCTGGGGCCTGTGATGTGCAGGAGGTCAGATGATGAGTCTAGAGAAACTGGTCCTGAATCTCCAAGTGATATTTAGCTGCACCTGAGCCCAGCTTTATTTGTTATTGGACTCTTCCTGGCGGTTTTGCTGCTTTACTTTCCTGTTGATCGCCACTGGCCAGGGAGCTTCCCGCTGGGCCTCATCCTCAGTCACAGAAGGGCACCATTGGGCCCTGTGTTTTCAGAATCCTGTTGGATGGTATGAGGCGCAAGGAGGAAAATGACTGCTCCTTTGATGTTAGTAAATGGAGCAGCATCACGTGACCTCTACTGGAGACATCAGCAGGGCTCCATGAGCGGCAAACAGGGAAGCCAAGACGTCCTCTGGGTTCTGCGGAGTGGGCCTCAGGTGAGCTGGGTCCAATTCCCAGCATTGCAACAGCCCTCAGGCCAGTCAATTTTATCTCTCTGTAGACGGGGGGGATAATGCTTCCCCCACCCTTTGTCTCTTTAGGTCCTGATTCGGGAAAGCACTTAAGCATGTGCTACTGTGCTACCCAAAACAGGGATGCTTTCCTGAACTGGCATCTTAATTATAAGGCAGGGCTGCCTCTTATGGTCTAGGGCGTGTCTAGACTAGGACGATTGGGTGTATTTTGAAATGTGTTAGCCGGAGCCCCGCTCTCGGTCGTGGCAACTAGGTGCGGCTGTAATGTAGATAACCACTAAGAATGTGTTGGGTGGAAATGCTCACGTCCCCTTACGGATCACCTGCGAGCTGGTAGGCACTGGGCATTTACCATCTTTCATTTTTCTATTTAAATCTACCTTAGGGGCTTCTATGGTTTCCCTCGACTGTAGTATCTGAGCTCCTTGCAATCTTTAAGGTACTTATCCTCACAGCACCTGTGACGGTGTTCCCCATAAAACTTTATGGGGAGATGCTTATAAATGTATATATGTAACTAGAATATGTTTTATGCTACATGTGCCATGTAACATATCTCTGTGAAAGTTATGACCTACTGAATTTATTCCTCCTGTTTGTATGCATGTATCATTGTTGTAGTTGGAGTTATGAAGATTGGTTTTATATTTGCTGGTTTTGTACATAGCCTTTGTAAGTGCATGGGATCATCTTTGAAGCAAAGAATGTGCCTGTTAAGGACGAGCACTTAACAGACAAAAGACGTTGCAGACCCCAATCCACATTGGGGCCGGGTCTGGAATGCAACTGGTTAGGCTGGTTGCCGAAGGGTGCATGGACAGGTGACTGGCCCAGGTGATCCCAAAACTCCATGGTAACAGGATGTTACACAGGGAGGGGGAAAAGACTATAAAAGCCCGGGGGAGACCCTTCCATTTTGTCTTCAGCTGGCTAAAGAAAGAAGCTCTCCACCCCCCAAGGAGACCTGAAAGAGACTGAACAAAGGACAAAGACATTAGGGGGGTGAGTGATTGCTGGACCCAGGCTAGAAGGAAGATAGCCTGTTTACTGGACCTAGTGAGGGGTTTATCTGTACACAGGGTGATTAGACATAGAATTGCGTGTTCTATTTTATTTTATTTAGTAATTCACTTTGTTCTGTCTGTCATTACTTGACATCACTTAAATCCTACTTGCTGTACTTATTAAAATCACTTTTTACTTATTAAGTTTCCTGGAGTAGGAGTTGTTACCTGTAGGGAGGCAAACAGCTGTGCATATCTTTCCATCTTTGAAATAGAAGGCGAACTATTTATGAGTTTACCCTGTATAAGCTTTATACAGGGTAAAACAGATTTATTAAGGGTTTGAACCTCCTTGGAGTTGAGCAGCTGGGTGTCAAAGGCAAGAGCGCTTCCAGGGGCCTTACAGTGGTGAGTGGACTTGGTTCGGACCTGGGTCTGTGTTTGCAGCAGATCAGTGGAATCTGGCTCAAAACAGACAGGATTCGGGAGTCCCAAGCTGGAAAAGGCCTGGAAGCAGGGGCAGAAGTAGCCTTGGCACACCAGGTGGCAGCACCAAGCAGGTCTCTGTGGCCCCAACTCGTCACAGCACCCATCTGAGATAGGGACCTGCTGTTATCCCCGCTTGTGTTCTGCGAAACCAGCTCCGATCATTTAGGAAGAGGCCCAAGAAGAGAACAAATAGTCAAGAAAGGGGTGAAATGGATTTATTTTTCAAATGCTTGGGAGGGCCGGGGTGCAGGTGGAAGAATCACATCCAAGGCCGGCTCTAGGAACCAGCAAAGCACATTTCCAGGGGCAGCATAGGCACCGACTCTGTGGGTGCTTCGGGGCTGGAGCACCCACAGGGAAAAATTGGTGGGTGCAGAGCACCCAGCGGCAGCTCCCCGCCCCCCCCCCCGCCCCAGCTCACCTCTGCCTCTGCTCCACCTCCTCCCCTGAACGTGCCGCCGCTCCGCTTCTCCCCCCTCCATCCCAAGCTTGCTGCGAAACTGCTGTTTCGTGCAGCAAGCCTGGGAAGGAGGGAGAGGGGAGAAGCGGCGCAGTGGTGCGCTCACAGAGGTGAGCTGGGGCAGGGAGCGGTTCCTCTGCCTCCCCCTCAGGGTTACTTCCTGCAGCCCTCCCTGTGCGCGCCCCCCCCCCCGCCCTAGCTCACCTCTGCTCCACTTCTCCCCCTCCCTCCCAGGTGTTTAGCGCGGTAAGCGTGGGAGGGAGAGGTAGGAGGGGACATGCGGTGCGCCGGGGGGAGGAGATGGGGCCAGGGATTTGGGGAAGGGGTTGGAATGGGGCAGAGAAGGCGCTGAATTGGGGCGGGGGGACGCGGAAAAAAAGGGGGGGCGGCCAAAATTTGTTTTGCTTGGGGCGGCAAAAAACCTAGAGCAGGGCCCTGATCACATCTTTCTTGTTAGATATCAGCACCCACATTAGCTTTGGGGTTTAAAATTCCCTCACTCTGGTCCACTTCTGTTTATCATACCATTTCATCATTTGCAGATTGCAGTGGCCAGGAGCCACCTCCCCAATCATTAGAAAATCATTATCCAGGAGAAAATACTTCTTACGTTAGGAGGTATTTAAAATACCCAACCTCTGGGTGGACAGGCGGAAAAAAACCCCCAACCATTGGTGGGGATTATTTTTAATGCTCCAAGTTAAGACATAAAAACTGAAAATGCAAAAAAATGATCAAAAGTCCAATCAGCAAGATGCAGCTATTTTAAACCTCTTGCATTTCCCTTGATGTTTGATAAGCTTTTCTGTCCTTTAAACACAGAATCAAAGCCCCAGCTGTGAACATAGTGTAGCAGTTTTCTTTAGTAAGAGTTATTCCAATCCTGCCTGGAATCCGGGCGTACTTGGTTCAAGTGACAAGGAGTTTCCCTGCTCCGCTAATTTCTAACCCTAACGCTACGGGGTAATCAGTGCAATTGCAGGGAAAGCAGGGAGGGTTTTAATGAGCCGTGGCATGTTCATCACACAGTCAGCATGAAGCGATGCAGTGCAAGGAAGCTTTGGGCAAACACTGATTCGCATAGATTGTGGTTCCTTGAAACCGCACGCTATCAGCCCGATCCTGATGCCATGCCTAGGCAACGTGAACAGCAGATGTTCAGCACCTCTTTGGATCAGCTCCTTCCTTGTAAAATGATTACACCCAAACCAGTTTTGGTGTCTGATCCATGAATTAATCAATTTAAAGCAACCCATTGATCTCAGTGGACTTTGACTCAGGCTCCGATTGTATATTTTGAATTGAATTTTTAGGGAGCAAGGTTCAGATGCTGCCAGCTGGAGGGTTCTTGTTCCCTTAAATCACTATTCACTAAAGTTTTGCAAGAATTAACTTATTAACATTAACTTAGGACCCACAAAGGTCAAATGGCTGAGACCTCCCATTGATTTCATTGGGCTTTGAATTCGGGCTTCCGGCCAGTTAAATTGATTCTGTGATTCAGCTTATGCATTCAGTCTCAAATCATCATAGCATATCAGGGTTGGAAGGGACCTTAGGAGGTCATCTAGTCCAACCCCCTGCTCAAAAGCAGGACCAATCCCCAATTTTTGCCCCAGATCCCTAAATGGCCCCCTCAAGGATTGAACTCACAACCCTGGGTTTAGCAGGCCAATGCTCAAACCACTGAGCTATCCCTCCCCAGGGGGAGGAATAGCTCATGCTTCTGAGGGTTGACGTGTTCATTTTATTTTTAACAGCTACTTGTTCTCCTTTTCTTTTGGGCTGGTAGATAATATTGAATCGCTGTTTGTATTCTTTTCACCTATTGCTTTCAAACAGAAATATCAATGACATTTTATTTTTTTTAAAGCAGTTTCTAGAAAGTGAAGACAAATGTAGACACGCTGTGCATATAAGATAAATGTACCCTCGGCAAAAGCCCACTGACATCAATGAAAATAAAATAGTGATGAATTTGGTCCATTTATTTACAGAGACCCAAATGAAATTACATTATTCTCAGTTGTTAATTTCTTTAAAAAGTAGCATTTTGGTTGTTTTTTTAAATTATGTTTATACAAATTATACAGATATACCAACAGATTGTTTTATTCTAGAATGACCAAACTTTAAAGGGATGTTTTCAATTTAAACTTTACCCTAAAGTTTAAAGGCAAAACAAGATTTTATAAAGTCTACACCCCTCAGAAATGTTCTCGGGGCTTAAAACAAAAATTCCGGTGGAAACAGCTAAAACAAATGAGTATTCCCTTCCCCAAAGTCAAAATTCCAGTACTAAGAATCTTTAAGTGAAATTGACTATAAATAAAAATTAAACTGAATTTCTTTGCTTTTCATTGTGCAAACTGAGAGAAATACAAAAAGTATACAAAATGGCAAATGGAGTAGACTTTTAAACGTCCCCTTTTAATAATCAGAAATGTTGCTAGTACCATAGGGAAAAGCATTTAAACGTATGATTTTTAAGTTGTTGGTGTCCCTTTAAATAGTGCTTCCCGTTTTATTGAAGACTTGTTGAGTAGCTGATGAAAAAGGGTTGTGAAACAAACAGCGGGAATCTAAACACTCAACACTATGGTGAGAATGACCAAGAAACAAGTTTTAGTGGCTTTCAAAAGTTTTTTTCCCCCTGATAAACCACAGACAAAAAACACATCCTAGGTGGTCAAAGAGGCAAAGCAATTGCATTACACATGTGATTGTTACACTGGGATAAAAGCTGCTTTGAATTGCCCTGACTGATCTGGCTAGAGTCAAAACGAGGGCAGATCCTGCAGCTTCAGTATTTGTACCTTTGAAAAGCCAATTTGGCGAACAGCATAACAAGGGACTAACAAGTGGATGGACATATGGGAAGGCAACATAATAGTGTATTATAAATACTGTGTAGATGTGAACTGAAGTCAGGGCAGAACTCCATATGGCATATTGCTGATCCGCAGTTGGTCCATGAATGACAATAAGATTTACGGGTCAGACCATCTGAGCAATTTCATGCCAGCAGTGAGGGTGGAACCAGACAGAACTGGATTTATTCAGATCACCCGCTTCTTAGAAAACAAAAAAGCAGCTACCAACAGCTGTCGAGGTTGGGATCATTGTGGCATTACCACAGCTGACAGCTCTGATACCTTCCCTTAAAAGATTGAATACTGCCATACTTAAGGGGAAAATAATGCCATGATTGCGGCTGTCAATCCCTATTAATCAATCCCGTTGATCACACTACCTCCAGCATAGGTGTGTGGGGGTAGAAACCTGAGGAAAGAATGCAAATGCTGTATTTAATGTAATCTTTATTCAAATGCACTTTGCAAGCTGTTGGGGGCAGGTGGGGAGGAATACTTAAATCAAACGTAGGGTATGAAAAAACTCTATAATTTCTGTCTCATAATAAATGGGCTTTTTGTTACTGAATGTGTATACTAACCCTGGGCTGATATAGGACTATGTAACAAGCACAAGGCCCTGCAGTCCTTCCTCATGTGCATAATCCTTGCCCACAGAAGTAACCTTCTTGGCACCGCTTGTTTGATTACGGCTTGTAGGATGTGGCCCATAGCTTATTGCGAGGCTGAATTCCTCTGCACCGGTAAAAGACTTTGAGATTTTAGGAGGGTGCAAAGCATGATTGATCAGTAGTGATTATTTGCTCCTCTTACTCGCTCTGTAATCCTAATGCAAGGCATCAGTTCAGCTTTGATTTATCAATGGCTGCCGCGGGTGCTCGGAAGAATTTGCTTTAGTATTAACCAATCGCTTGTTGCCATATGAGATCGGAGGCGTGCGCCAATAATCTGTTGTGAGGAAATGTCACAATATATACATCGATCATCCCAATCGCGCTCTGTCAAACGCCAAACCCAGCCGTATTTTTCATGACACAATGCGATGCGTGGCCTTTAAATTACCCAGCTGTCTGACAAATCCAAGAGTGTGGCAGAACCTGCCAGCAGTTTGACGTCGCCTATCACTTTAACTGAAGCGAAAGTAATGCAAACAGATTTCTGGGCTCCCCTTTGATTATACACTATGAATACATTTGAGACTGGTCTTTGAGGGTGAGGAAGGGCACGGGGCAGGAAAGACTTGCAGGCAAAATACTGATGTGCGTTTGTGGCTTTGCACTCACAGAGGAGAAGGATTTTTTAATTTCATTTTGTATCTGACTTTTTCTATAGGTTGAGCAAATAGACTTCACTCACAAAGTGATTCTTCTAAACCCCTCTTTTTTTTCTTTTTTTTTTGGACCCCTGGCAAATGCACAACCTTGTAAATACAAAGGCAAAAGCATTTGTGTACTAAAGTGGATTTGTGGGGCATGCTGCATGACTGTAGATCTTGGTGGCTTTATCAGGCATCATTTACTAATCTAGCAGGGAGCAGATTTTGATGTAGCCTGCATCCTCGCTGCAAAGTGGTGAGGTGAAAGCAACACTCAGGTTTTACTCTATAGCCGGTAGCGCAGCCTGCCCCGGCTGCAGCGGGGCAGGCAGCCGGCTAAGTGGGGAGCGGGGCCTCGCTGCTCTCCTGCGGGCAGCAGCCGCCCCCCCGCCCCAGAGGGGAAGCCAGTAGCGTAGCCCTGCCCCAGCTGCAGAAGATGCCCCTCTGCGCTGTCTCCTGCCAGGGGAGGGGAGAGGGGAGCGGATCCAAAAAAAAAAAAGCGGGGTGGGGGCAGCCAAAAATGTTTTTGCTTGGGGTGGCAAAAAACCTAGAGCCGGCCCTGCTTCTTGAACAGCTGGGCAGTGGGCGGAGCCAGCCGGGTTGAATATTCTCAGGCCTAGAGCTGGACAGGAAATGGGTTTCCCATCCCATAAACATTGCTGAGATTTCAAAAAAAAAAAATTCCTATGCTGCAGAGGAATGGAACCAAGGCCTTTTCTGCTAGAAAACAGGGAATGAATGACATAGCCCAGTGGTGAGGGGACTCGTATGGGAGACCTGGAGTCAAGCCTCTCCAAATCAGACAGCTTTGGGGTGTGAACCTAGGTCTTCCACATCAAAGCTGAGTTGGAGGGATTTGATCCTGGGTCACCTACATCCCAGCTGAGTGCCCTGACTGTTGGCTACTCAGAGAGGGGGGGCTGGATTCTCATACTCATGGGCGCTGTCAATCCTGCATTTTCAGAGAGCCATCATCTCTAGCCTTGTATCTGATGGTGAGGGGCCTGTCTCACTCTCAAAAGCACAGACTCTTGCCAGGTTTAAAGCAGCAACTTTGTGGCAAAACTCTCCCCCCTACCCCCAACACCAGGAGGATTCAGGGCCAGATCCGCAGCTGCTGAGTTTAACAGAGCGACCTGGGACATGGGGAATCTGCAACGGATGTAATGAGTTTCCCCAAGCAGCGGCAGTGGGTAGGATGGGGAGCCATGCAAGACTTGGCAGCTGCGAAGCTGGGCAGGTCGGGAGGTGGGGGGAGCGGCTGGGGTGCTGGCGTGTGTCTGGGATTGCTGGGTGGGCTCTGGGGCTGGCTGGGTGCGTCTTTTCCTCTTCTTCTCTGGAGCTTGGCTGGAGGGAGCCCGACAAGAGCTCTGCTTTGGCTGGGGGAAGCCCGGTTGAAAATGTGTGTAGCCCTTAAAGAAGCAGGACGTCCTTCAACATTTCTTTCTGTTTCCTCTTTGTTTCCCCACCCACTACGGTGTTGAAACACCACCTAGGCAGCTCCCGACAGCTCAGCCCATGTGATAGGCCACACCCATTTCAAAATCCCCCAAATTGGGAAACATGTTACCCCATCACATGACTTGCTGATGTTCTCGGTGTGGGACCGGAGGAGTAAGGACCCTAGGCCATGTCCTGCATAACCCCACCAGCAGGACTAGGGTGAGCGTCACAAAGTTAGGCTTCTTTTCCATGTAAGCCATCTGCAGACCCTGCCTTAAGGCGTCTGGTTTGCGGTCCAAGAACTGCGTTGCTTTTAAATGCTAGTGCATGTGATGTGCATGCGCCCTATAGGAGTACTTTGCCTTACCATGGGCCTTGTCCAAAGCAGGACTTGGACTAGTTTTGGGGCAAGGGATGTTGCCCTCTGCCAGGTCAGAGCTATCGTGCTTTCTCCAGCAGTCTCTCGTACGCACAGAAGACGGGGCGATGTTAGTGTAGATCTAAATGGAGAAGCAAGGCAAGGTGTGGGACGCCTCTTCATTGAGCATACATTGTCTTGTCCTGTATATATCACCAGTCCTTAGACACAGTGAGGTCTAATGGTTAGAGCAGGAGCCTGGGAGTCATGAAACCTGTGTTCTACTCACACTTCTGCCCCCCGGCTCTGCTTTAGACAAGTCTGCCCCCGCTCTGTGCCGTCGTTTTCCCAGCTGTCAAATGGCGATAGCTGCGGGAAGGGCTTTGAGATCTGTGGCTGACAAGGTTCAGTGGAAATTCAAAATACTGTAGCATGACTGTGATAGAAGCCACCCACTCAGAGACCCCTTTTCCAAACACCCCGGGGAATTTCAGGGTTCTCACTAAGAGGCTCGAGCAAAAGCTGTGTCAGAACCCCCTTATGTTTGATAAAGCGAAGGTCTGAACTTTGCTGGTGGGGGCCCAATGAATGTCCAGTGGATGAAGATCTATAGGCATTTCCATCGCAAAAAACAGCATTACAGCGCTGCTGTCTCTGATCCCTTTGGCACTGGGCTTGCTAGGTGCTGCAAAACACATGGAGGTTTTACGAATAACTATTTTTATTTTAACCAGGGACGATGCATAAACTTCACCCGGGTGAAATCAGACGGAAGCACCACCCCATACCGCCCGCCGCCGCAGCACGACGCCACCCCCCTCAACAACACTCCAAGAAGCGCCTCGCCTTCAGCCTCTCTGCAGCCTCCTTCTAGGCAGCCGCCTCCTGGACCGCCCCCATCCCGAGTGCCCCCGGGACCACCTCCGGCGCGCCCGCCCCCACAGCCCCTGGCTTAGAGTGCGGCAAAAACCAAGATTGCTCTCTGCTGAGCATGGCATATTTATTGAGGCTTGGTTTACAGTCGAAAGGTAGCGAAATTTGTTGCTGGTCAGCAAAAAAAAAAAATTGCCAAGTGTCAGTTTTACTGTATAAATATATTTATGCCACACGTGCTGAGTAAACATTCAGTGGATAATTCTGGAGCTACTGGATGTAAAACAAAACCAAAACAATCATCTAGACGCAGTAGCAGTGTTTATATAGATATACACACACGCACATTCTTCGGATTTATCCACACATGACGTTTGTATGACATTATATGTCCTATCATACATGAAAACCCAAGCCAGATACACATGCATCAGTCAGTCGAAAGGTGTCACCTGCAAATGAGTTGGGTAAATGTAGGGAATTGAAAGTCACAAACACAACGCGAACAGGGAGCAGTGATTACAAGGGAGCATTCTCCTTGGTTTGTTCTCAAGGGGAATTTCTCTGGGTAATGATAACAGAGCAAGGTGAGGCTATGCACCATGCAGTTCTAGTGATTGAGGGTGTGGAATCTGCCCTGTGGTCCCCCCCTCCCGAGAAGATCAGTATTGTATATAAGTAGCATGTTCGATACACCAGACATACGTGAGAACACATAGGGACTAAGCCTACGTCTGTTTCCCATAGACTTCACTGCTAGCAGGAGCGAAGGACTGAACTCTTTTGTGATTCAGATGAAAACACAGATCCCCCCACCCCCAATATGGAACATTACTATCTATCTGTGTGTCTAAAACACACAGAATCTGACCTGTCAGCATGGGCTTTTCTTTTGGTTTTTCTTCATGCCAAACCTGTGGGACGCCAAACATTGATGAGCCTCAGTTGTGTCTGACACTAGGCAGAGACACAAGTGCACGCACGGAGGTGGGAAATACCTGACGTGGGATTACGGGGCGCCTCATGACTGGGACTTGCTAAATGCTAACGCCTGAGTGGGTTGTACCCAGCTCATCCCTAGTGAAGCAAAATAACTCATGGACTTGCTTTGCTCGCCCCATCCTGTATTATACTGCACCAGAAAGGGTGTCTGCAGAGCCACATGTAAATGGTATTAGTGTAGTCGTAGAGAGGATGTTCATGTTGCATCATAGAATCGTAGGACTGGAAGGGACCTTGTGAGATCATCTAGTACACTTCCCTGCACTCATGGGAGGACTAAGTATTATGTCTTATTGGGATGGTCTATCTATTTGTGTGGGAGAGCAGATATAACCTTGCACCTGTTCTTGGCATAATCACAAGAGGAAACTGTAGTAATGCCTTGCATTTACTCTCGCTTTATGGCATCTGCACTCCTGGTGCGACGTAAAGAGGGCCTTAGGGTAGATGAGAATCAGGCTTGTTTTTTCCAGTGGAAACACCCACTTGCAGAACCAACTCACCGTTCTATGCCGATCATCATTACAGGCGGTGTGTACAGAACAGCGGATCATAAAGGGCCCAACAAGGCCTAGTTGGTAGAGAGACCCAGCGCTATGGCATGCTATGGGGTCATAAACTCAGCTCACAGGAATCAGCATAACTCCACTGAAGTCAGGGGAGCAGCACCCATTTATACCAGCTGAGGATCTGGTCCCATTGACTGCACTGGAATTGCTCCTGATTTAGACCTGAAACAGCAAAACACTGAATAATGTGGTTAACTTTAAGTCTGTGATGAAATTCCATTGAAGTCAATAGGATTATTCGCATGCTCAAACTGGGGCCTCACACTGCACTGAGAGGAGAATCAGGTACATTAGTTATAGCTCGGTCCAGTCCTACCTCCCTTACCTCACATGAGTGCGATCTGCCAGGTTGGCCCATAGGTGTCAGACAGGGGGTTAACATCTCCATTCTTGTGGGGGTTAACCTCTCCATTCTTCTATCTGGATTGCTCCCCCTCCATTTAAAGCATTTTCTTTGAGAGCAGCGCTCCCACATCTGCAGCCAGTGTGACGTCTAATTAGTCGTCAGTTGTTTGTTCTCACTGCTTTGAGTTGAAAGGCAAAAATAATGTGTCTTATTCTCCATTTCAGTTATAGCAAAACTCCACTGTCTTCAGTGAAGGGGACTAGATGAGCCAAGGGGAGAGTGGGAATGGGCTGCCAAGTTTTCTGTGGCAAGACCATCCATTTAGCCCGGACTGGTAGTGACTGGAAGTTGGTATTGCCTGATATCTCTTTGGAGGCCTCTGTGAAATGAGTTAGTGGTCTCAGCCCAGCCCCTAGCAGACAGGTGTCTACATCATAAGAAACAGTTGGCATTGATCACCACTCTTGTTGGCAATCTCAGCGGAGGCCGATAACTCTGAAATGACAAAGGATGCTGAACATCCCTCCCAGCCTCAAGCACTGTCATTGAGATCTGGCACATTGGTGGCAAAGCTTGTGTGGCTAATGCCTGTGGATATAGAAAGGACATCAGGGCTGTCAGACCTTTCACCAACACTTAATTCACCACCAGGGGGGGTTGAGGTACTATTGAGACCCACAGTGCTGGGAGCAGATAACAAGCAGGGAAAATTAACTTACAAACATAGGTACTATTTATAAAGTTTTTCTTGATGGGTCAGGACTACTTTTAGTCAGTGAGAAAAGCATGGTGCCAAATTCTGTCATCGCTTACTCCTGTGTAAATCCAGAGTAGTGCCAATGACTTTTATGGAGTCACTGCAGATGTAAATGCCAGCGGAGTTTGGCCCAGGGATCTGTGTTATATATGCCGATGCCTAGAGGTTTCTCACAAGCTATTCAAACAGCTGACTCATCTGCAGATTGACAGGTATCACAATACCTTTACCTTTGCAAAAATTTATCCAGTCTTGGCTGTGCAAGGAATCCATCTTCAATAAGCTCATGTGCACAGCTGGGATAACAGTTTGGGATCCCAGATGATGAGATCCGTTCACCGCTGCATTACTCAGGCTTTACACTGCTCTGACTCCATCTCTTCTAAAACTACCCCAGCATACAACTGGAGGAGGGCAAAGTGTTTCCATGAGTGTCTATAGCTAGAGAGTTACATTCCCAGGAAATCAGCTTTTTGTTTGTATTGCAAACCTGCCCCTGCAGTGTCTGCAACCCAAGCACTACAGTATTGTGTGAGAGCTGGACAGTGAAATTGGCGAGAAGCCAAAGTGAAACTGACCAGTGTATTTTCATTGTTCAAGCTGAATGCAGCACTAAATGTAAACCTAGGGCACTGGCTGCAAATCTTTTCCATTGTTATCATTTCAGGAGTAACAATAACACAGGTGAAGCAATTTGGGCTTTTTTTTAGCCGATTGGGTCAGATCCTTGGCTGATTTAAACTGGCGTTGCTCCATGGACTTCGATGGAGCTATGCCACTTTGCACCAGCTGAAGATCTGGCCCAGGACTTTTAACCTGACGGTGTCCCTTTCACTGGCCTGACAGTTGAATATGCTATTGTTGTTTTCGTCTGTATGTTTGGCCAGTTGTGATTACAGTGCTCCAAAGCAAACACTGTATGGAAATATTTCAAAGGGAATGATTCGCCTGTACCTTGGAGCCTCCCGTTTCATTTTTACCTGTGCACCGTGAGTGTCTAATGCTTTCCCTGGCATGAGTGGAGAACCTGGATTTGGGAGCATCTGGCACACACTTAACACGGGTGTAAACAGTAATGCAAAATGCAAAGCAGTGGAGAATCAGACTCCAAGTGATCAGGATTCATCCAAGACCACTGTGGTTTAGCCTATTAAGGGCTGTGGGCCAACCTCAGTTCATGATGCATCAAGATCAAGGCTGTGGGTCAAACAGTCCTAAATCTAAAAAGGTCAGCTCCTCTTATTAGTGTGTGAGCTCAGTGATGGATTGATTCATGAACTGTGCCAGTTCAGATGCACATGCATCTGCTCTTCTCTAAGTCTTTATATTCTTGTGATGGCTTTTGTCAATGTGATCGGTACCATCCTTTGACTTGTTCATTTAAAAAAAGCATTTCCCTGAGAAAACAGCCCAGCTTCTGTAAATATAGAGAGTTTAACACAGAGGAGACAGGACACTTCTGGACTTTACTGCTGGACAGTTAGAGTAATTTATTAAAAGGGGTTCAAGGTGAATAAATACAGGTGGCCCAGGATGCTATGCATGTGAGTGTGATAATACGGTATGGTATTCTCAAATTGTTCTCTGTAGCTTTGGGAAACGGGAATTATTGGGTACTGCCGAGTACATTTAGACATTTGTTATTGATCTGATGCTTTTGAGTAATGCAAAATGTAGTATAATTAGGAAAATCGGGAGATTTCTAACCTTTAACAATGCTTGAACAGATATGTAGATAATGATAGATTTACATTTTGGGGAAGACTGAAATTGCTTGGTTTATAAGGGAAAACAATGTACTGTACAAATATTTTTTAGAAAGATGTACGCTCTCAGAAGTAGTAGGGATGTGGACTGATGTGACGGCCGAAAAACGTTGGGGACAGAGGAAGTTGATGGAACGTGTTGGATTTCTTATTGCTAAAGTTTAAGGGGGTTCTTCATGGGGGTTTGTTGCTGGTACATGTGGTACAACTTTCTGTAACTAACATGCTGCTTCCATGTTATAATTGTATAACCTTTATGCATTTTGTGTGCCTGCTCCATTTCTCTGAAAAACCCTGCGACAATAATATCTACATGCAAATGTGGGAAATGTAGCCAAAATCTCATAATCCAACATAATGTACTCTTAATGGATTTTAAATCAGCAATAAAAGTGCTTAATGGTTACACATTAGAGCAAATGATTTCACTCCAAGGGATGTTTTAAGTGGCCACAAGATTATCTGACCCTTTAATATACTGTTCCTCATTAGTTCACTCATGTTGTGGGTAGAGCAAGGAACTGGGAGTCAGGGCTCCTGAGTGCTAGCCGGTGCTCTGCTGCTGTGCGAAGGAGTGTCCTGCCTCTGAAGGGATGGCTAGGTGCTCACAACCACAACAGGAGATTCCCTGCTTCACCCTAGGGTTGACTTATTCAAACAAAACCAGGGAGCTAGAAGCTATCCAGGTTGTTGGGTGTGTGTGATCTCCCTCTCCCTGGCTACAGGAGACTAACCTGAGCAAGCAGAGACTTTCTCTAAGGACTTGGGCAAGGAGCTTTGAACTGAGGCCTCCGAGCTGTGATTACAAATGCTCCTGCCATGAGACTTTACTAGAGACACACGTATTTTGACAGGTTTCAGAGGGGTAGCCGTGTTAGTCTGTATCAGTAAAAACAACGAGGAATCCTTGTGGCACCTTAGAGACTAACAAATGTATTTGGGCATAAGCTTTCGTGGCATATAACCCACTTCATCAGATCCATGGAGTGGAAAATACAGTAGGGAGGTATAAATATACAGCACATGTATATCTGTAAGATGTATGTACATCTTTTCACGTGCTGTATATTTATACCTGCTTACTGTATTTTCCACTCCCTGCGCCTGATGAAGTGGGTTATATCTCACGAAAGCTTATGCCCAAATACATTTGTTAGTCTCTAAGGTGCCACAAGGACTCCTCATTGTTTTTACATCTATTTTGGTTGGGGTTTTTTGGCTTCGCTTGGCCCTGATCCTTTACAGAAGGAATATTTTGATGCATCAACTGGAAAATAAGGTCGGGTTCACCTAGTGCCACACCTGATCCCACGGGGGTGTGTAGGAGAGGCCCACCCCTTTACATACTGATCCAATGGCCAGCTGTGTGCCAGCTACTTGTTCTGTAACCCTCTTTTCCCATTCCTGAATGGGAATGACAACCCTTGCTTATCTTGCAGGGCTTAATTACTTAGGAGCACGTTCTGCTCTCAGGTGCATGGCTGAAAATTCAGAGTAATTCCACTGAAGTCAACCGCCACATCGGTTCACACTCAGGTCACAATTGCAAGGGTATGTTGCTACCTTGAGGGCTTGGAGTATATTTAAAACAAAAAAGAAAGCTGAGATTCTGGAGCATAATTCTGCACCATGGAGTGAACTCTAGGGCAAATTCTACAACTGTGGGATCATGGGACATGCAGAGCTCTTCCTGTAGGGGAGATCTTGCATTTCTTGCTCAATCAAAGCTCCCACTGATTTTGGGAGTCTTGCCTGTGTAATGACGAAGGGATTGGCCCTGTAACTTCCCATCCCACGCAGCCTAGCAAGCCCTTGATTTTCTTGCTGGGAGCATTTCCTCTGAATCGCTTTGTGTCCCCCTGGGGATAGAGACACGAGCTTTAGCACAGACGCAGCGGAAGTGGAGACGTCATGGGGACAGGCCACAAAAATCCCCAAGCCAGGCAGGCCAACATGACCAGCGACCAAGGCTGTGGCAAAGCTGCACACGGGGCCGCACGGCATGTCAGCCACAGCCCCGTATGGAATGAGAGGGGGAGGAGAGCAGCCAGGAAGCTGATGCGTGCAGATCTGAGTGGGCAGATGCAAGCACACAGCCAGCGGGACAAGGCGGAGGCCACAGGGAGGGAAAGCCAGGGAGCACAGAGAGCCAGATCCATCCCTACCCCGGCCTGGGAAGCGGCCCGTACCTTCCCTATTCAGGGGCTGTAGAGGGCTGTCTTGCTTCACAGTCCAAACAGGGCTTTGCTGGGGCACAGAATCCTGGAGTAGGGCGGAGGGGGAGGGGTATGCCCTGACCACACCCCCTTCTACCTCCACCGCTCACTGACTCCTCTGGCCCTCCCTCCGCTTCTGCAGAACACCTCTGTGTAGGGGCTCTGTGACCCCGGGGGAGGGCTGGACACCTGGCCTACGACCCCTTTGCACTGTAAAGGGGCTTCAGGCTAAGGGTCAGTCAGGCTCAGGGAATCCTGCTCCCCAGGAAAGCGCCCGGAGTTGGCTTAGTGGATCTGAGTGACAGCGTTAAGTCCTTGCACCAAACTAGTGGCAGGCTGGGGCAGGCAGAACCTGTGCTGTGGCCAAGTGGTGGGGGTCGGGGGGGCTGTTATTCTGCTCGTCCCTTTCACCTGAGCCGAGAACTTTTGCCCCAGGAGCTGCATCCCTTCATCAGCAGCATTGTTGTCTCTGACACACAGCCTGGCACAGGGCACAATTCACCCAGTTGGGCTGCGTGGCCTCCACTGCTTTGCCCAGTTCTAACTAACGTTGTGCCGTTGGGGCGTTACGGGAAAGGCAATCGTCAGCTCTTGAAAGAGCCCAGATGCACAAAAGCTCTCCCGGAGCCAGTAACAAACACCAGATGCTCACTGCAGCTGTTGCTGGTTAGTATTCTCATAACACTAGCTACAGGCCTGAGACACAGAATTCAGCTCTGAGCTGAACTCCTCAAACCATCAGGAATGTTTGGCTCCAGGGTTTTGGTTCCAGCCTCTCTATAAATAGCCTGTTATGCTGATTTAGCACCTTCCAGCCCAACATGCTAGCTCAGGAGTACAATCTATATTGTAGACACAAACGTACCCTAGCCTGCTGCCCCTGAAATCAACGGCAGGACCCTGCAGGCTGCAGCATTTGGGGCCAGGAAGTGAAAAAGACCACCCGCTCCTGATGGAATGACAGGCCAGCTGTAAACTCCCTACACCGGCAGCTTGAAAAAGCCTGTGCTGTGATCCTGAATGAGCACAATGCTCTGGCCATTGTGAATTATAACTCATCCGAATCTCAGCAGCGAAGTCCCTCTAGCTCCATGCGCAGGAGTTGTGGGATATATATCAAAGGAGGAAGGTGGATATCAGTGGAATGGGGTGGGGGGAGGCTGACTTGCTGTCTCACCACAGTAGGTATCCTACTGCTTTTCCTGCAGCCACAAGGCGCTCAGGCTGCCACCTCTGATCTGCTGTTTCCCAGGAGAATGTCGGGTCTGAAAGCCCATTTGTGCACACGCTAAGGGGGTCGTGGCAAAATACAGAGCCACCAACTCCGTGGCCTGAAAGCAGCTTGTGTGCCACAAACTATAAACCCAGCATCTTCTCGACGGTTGTGGTTACTCAGCGCATACTGAGCACAGGGGAATTGATTTCGTTTTCTGTTCTTTATGGTTTCATGAGACCTCATTCATTTAAGGCACATTTTGCACCAGAAATCCTTAGAAAATCCCAGTGGTGAGCCATGGGTGCCCGGCCCCTCTGAAGATTACATCTGCAAATTTCTGTGCCTCGGTTTCCCCATCTGTGAAATGGGGATAATGGTCCTGACCCTCCTGTAGAAGGTGCTGTGAGATCTGCAAGGGGAAGTTGCTGTCTGATTGCTCAGTGTGATGGTGACGAGGAGAGGCACACCAGTCAGGAAGGCTAGAGACCCCTATCAGGAGGTCTGCTGCCCCCTAACAGGTAAAGCCAGGTATTGCACTCCTGACTCCTATCACATAACCTTCTCTAGAGCAGACTGGGCAAGCGACCATTGAGAAGCCTCAGCCGCTAACAGGCTGTGGCGTGTTCCCAGCCCCCTGTCTACTCTTGCTGCTTGCAGCTGTCCCTCCCTGAAGTAACCCATTGAACACAGGTGGGAATAGGCTCTGTTACTGTGTAGCTGGCCCTATAAGAGGAAAGTGGCTTCAGCCCCACCTGTGACACAGCCCACTCTCCTCCCCAGGTGGGAAAAATGAAGTTCATGGGCCCCAATCAGACTGCAGGGGTAGATAAGGGAGAGGCGGAGGGGGAGGAACATAGCAGGGCTTGCTTCAGAACAGCTGCTGAGAGAAAGAATGCAGCCAGCACATGGCCTCAGGAGGACTGTGGAAACCCTGCTTCAAGGGGATTTATTTTGGGAGCTAGATTAGGTTAAGTAAATTACACCTTCCTTCCCCTACACTTGTGGGGGAATATTGTTTTAAAGCTTCTTTGCTGTGAGTGGATTATTTCTTGGACCTTTGGAGGGAAATTGAAGTGGGGGGGCTGCAGGGCTGCTCCTGGCCATGTAGGGGGTGCTCTGAATGTGGTAATCCCCTTACAAGCCCATTTCCTTCTATACTTGGCACTGAGGAGCAGCTTGTGTGCTCTTGCTCCAAGGCAGCTGTCAGGGTTCCCTCCCCACTCTAAACTCTAGGGTACAGTCGTGGGGACCTGCATGAAAGACCCCCTATGCTTATTTCTACCATCTTAGGTTAAAAACTCCTCAAAGTACAAAATCTCCCCTGTACCCTGAGAAAAGGTAATTGCTGCCACCACCAAGTGATTTAAACAAGAACCAGGGAAAAGGACCACTTGGAGTTCCCCTTCCCCCCCAAAATAGCCCCTCAAGCCCGTACACCCTCTTTCCTGGGGAGGCTTGAGAATAATTTCCTAACCAGTTGGTACAAAGTGATCAAAGACCCACCCCCTGGGTCTTAGAACAATGGAAAAACAGTCAGGTTCTTAAAAGAAGCATTTTATTAAAACAAGAAAGGTAAAATCATCTCTGTAAAATCAGAATGGTAACTATTTTACAGGGTGCTCAATTTCCAAACTCAGAGGGATTCCCCCTCTGGGCAAAACCTTAAAATTACAGAAAAACAGGAATAATACCTCCCTTTTAACAAAGGGAAACTTCACAAGCAAAACAAAACCAAAACCTATTCGCAATGCCTGAATAACTCACGTTGTCATATTGGAGGTTTGGTGGAGGATGGGTTGGAGGAGATTGATTTCTGCCCGGTCCTCTTAGTCACAAACAAAAGCCTCCCCCTCCTCTCAGGATTTGAAAGTATCTTCATTGATTCTGGTGGTCAGGTGCCAACTGGGCTATGAGTTTCTTAACCCCTTACAGACAAGGAGGAATTTTAGGCTTCCCTTAGCTGTATGGTTATGACACGCCCCGCCCCCCCAAATCATAGACAGTGCTGGACAGCCTGCTCCACACTGGCTGTGATTTTTTCCTGGAGTTCTAGGAGAAAACAGAATTAATAAGACACATACCTCTCGAGATATACTACTGATTATATAAAAACTAACAATAATTTCCACATTTCAAGGATGATTTTAACCAGTTGATTCGGGGAAACTTTCACGGGAGAGTGCATCAGCCACTTTGTTAGAAGCTCCTGAAATGTGTTGTATTTTCAAAATCAAAAGCTTGGAGAGCTAAACTCCAGTGGAGAAGGTTTTTATTAATGTCCTTGATGGTATGAAGCCACTTCAGAGCAACATGGTCAGTTTGCAGGTGAAAATGCCGTCCCCAAACGTATGGGCGTAGCTTTTCCAGAGCGTACACAATGGCGTAACATTTCTTTTAGCTGATTTACCAGTGGCTTTCCCTCTCAGACAGTTTTTTGCTGAGAAATATGACAGGATGGAACTCTTGATCCGGTCCGTCCTGCATTAAAACCGCTCCTACACCACGCTCGGGTGCATCTGTGGTTACTAGGAAAGGTTTGTCAAAGTCTGGGGCCCTAAGAACAGTGTCTGACATGAGTGTCGCTTTAAGCTAGTTAAAGGCCTTCTGACACTCATCAGTCCACTGAATTGCATTTGGCTGATTCTTTCTGGTTAGGTCGGTCAGAGGGGTGGCGATTTGACTGTAGTGTGGTACAAATCGCCTGTAATATCCGGCCAAGCCTAAGAAGGATTGGACCTGTTTCTTTGACTTTGGGACAGGACACTTTTGGATAGCATCCACCTTGGCCTGTAGGGGGTTGATAATTCCTTGACCCACCTGGTGTCCAAGGTAAGTCACTCTGTTTAGACCTATTTGACACATTTTAGCCTTAACAGTTAGTACTGCCACCCTTATGTGCTCGAAGACCTTCTGGAGATGCTCCAGGTGTTCGGCCCATGAGTCAGAAAATATGGCCACATTGTCAAGATAGGCAACTGCAGATTCTCCCAATCCTGCTAGGAGACTATCTACAAGTTTCTGGAATGTGGAGGGTGCATTCCACAGCCCGAAAGTGAGCACATTAAATTCATACAGCCCGACGTGGGTGATGAAGGCTGAGCTTTCCTTGGCGGATTCATCTAGCGGTACTTGCCAGTACCCCTTGGTTAAGTCTAAGGTGGAGATGAACTGGGCACATCCCAGTTTCTCCAATAACTCATCTTTGCGAGGCATTGGATAGTTGTCTGGGCAAGTCACAGCATTTAGCTTATGGTAGAACCACTGGAGATGCCCATGCACTGTTAGAGGGGTGGATTACACCCATCTGTAGCATGTTCTCGACCTCCCGTTCTATAGCAGTTTTGGCGTGAGGAGACACCCATTAAGGTTGGGCTCTAATTGGGTGAGCATTACCTGTATCAATGGAGTGGAATGCCCGTTCGGTCCGTCCTGGGGTGGCGGAGAACATCAGCGTGAATTTAGTGCACAGCTCCTTGAGCTGCTGGCGCTGCATACGTCCGAGGGTCATGGAGAGGTTTACCTCTTCCACGCCACCGTCACTTTTTCCTTCATAGTAGACACCTTCAAGCCACTCAGCGTCATCTCCTCCCTAGGCTGTAAACTGACAAACCTTTAATTCTCTGGAATAAAAGGGCTTTAGAGAATTAACATGGTACACTTTAGCCTTGAGGGTTGAGGTGGGGAATGCTATGAGATAGTTCACAGCTCCCAGGTGCTCTTGGACCGTAAATGGTCCTTACCATGACGCTTCCATCTTATGGGCCTGGAGCGCCTTCAAGACCATGACTTGGTCCCCTACTTTAAAGGAACGCTCTCTGGCATGTTGATCATACCAGGCCTTTTGCTCTTCCTGAGCCTCTTTTAGGTTTTCTTTAGCAAGGGCTAAAGAGTCTCGGAGGGTGTTTTGTAGGTTGCTTACAAAGTCCAGAATGTTAGTTCCCGAAGAAGGCGTAAACCCTCCCATTGCTGCTTCACCAACTGCAATGGCCCCTTAACCTCACAGCCATACACATGTTCAAATGGTGAAAACCCTAAACTGGGATGTGGTACAGCCCTGTAGGCAAAGAGCAACTGCTGTAACACTAGGTCCCAATCGTTGGAGTGTTCATTTACGAATTTACATATCATGGCCCCCAAAGTTCCATTAAACGTCTCCACCAGGCCATTTGTTTGATAGTGGTAAGGGGTGGCAACCAAGTGGTTCACCCCATGAGCTTCCCACAGGCTTTTCATGGTCCCTGCCAGGAAATTAGTTCCTGAATTGGTAAGGATGTCGGAGGGCCAACCTACCCTGGCAAAAATCTCTGTTAATGCCTGGCAAACACTTTTAGCCCTGGTGTTGCTTAGAGCTACTGCTTCTGGCCATCGGGTGGAAAATCCATGAAAGTCAGTATGTACTGCTTTCCTCTGGGTGTCTTTTTCGGGAAAGGACCCAGAATATCCACAGCTAATCACTGAAATGGAACCTCAATTATGGGGAGTGGCTGGAGAGGGGCTTTGACCTGGTCTTGGGGTTTTCCCACTCTTTGGCACACCTCACAAGACCGGACATAGTTAGAAACATCCTTGCCCATTCCCTCCCAGTGGAATGACCTCCCCAAACGGTCTTTGGTTCTGTTCACCCCAGCATGACCACTAGGATGATCATGGGCTAAGCTCAAGAGCTTTACCCTGTACTTAGTCGGAACTACCAACTGTCTCTGAGGACGCCAGTCTTCCTGGTGCCCACCAGAAAGAGTCTCCTTGTATAAAAGTCCTCTTTCTACAACAAACTGGGATCGATTAAAAGAGCTGAGAGGCGGTGGGTTGCTCTGTCCCGCTGTCCAAGCTCCCTAGAGGCTTTCATCTGCTTCCTGTTCAGACTGGAACTGTTCCCTAGATGCTGGAGACATCAGTTCCTCACTGGATTGTGGACTTGGGCTTGGTCCCTCTGGAAGCGATGCAGGTGATGGGGTTGTTTTCGTTGACTGTGAACCACTTTCCGCTGGTGCACGATGTGGTAGTTCAGGTTCTGGCTGAGCCTCTTGTGTAGGGTTATCTGCTGCTGCTGCCAGTGCAGGCTCGGTGGTGCCCTCTGGTGTTGGAGCTGTAGTTGAGGTTGCAAGCGCTGGGCTCAGTGCTGGCAATGGTTCTGGTGCTGGTTGTTTTGCCAGTTCCAGTTCTGGGCCTGGCTTTGGTTGGGGTTCTGCGACTGGATCTATGATGGCTGTTGCAGTCGTTGGCAGGGGATCCAGTTTCACCACCTTCATCTGTGTCTCTGGTAACACAGGCGGGGCTCTGGTGGAAGTCTTAGGAACAGAGCTAGGTGTGACAGCTTGCTTAGCCTGGTTGCGGGTGACTGTTCCCACCCTCTTGGCTAGCTTCACATGGTTGGCCAAGTCTTCCCCCTGCAGCATGGGAATGGGATAATCATCATAGACTGCAAAAGTCCAATTTCCTGACCAGCCTTTGTACTGGACAGGCAACACGGCTGTAGGTAAATCCAAAGAGTTGGACTTGAAGGGTTGAATTGTCACTTGTACCTCTGGGTTAATTAAGATGGGGTCCACTAAGGATTGGTGGATAGCTGACACCTGTGCTCCAGTGTCACTCCACGCTGTAACCTTCTTCCCGCCCACACTCACAGTTTCCCTTTGCTCCGAGGGTGTCTGGGAGGCATCTGGGCCTGAGGACCTTTGGTGTGACCCCTGTGCGATGAACTGTAATTGGTTGGGGTTCTTGGGGCAGTTGGCCTTCACATGCCCTAGCTCATTACATTTGAAACATTGCCCAGCTGACTGGTCAGTGGGGCGAGGTGGGTTGCTGGAGAATGGTGTGGTGGTATGATAAGGGGTCTGGGGTTTTCCTTGGGGTGTAGGTGGGGCCTTGGGCTGCCCCTGGTGGTGTGGTGTGGTCTTGGGTTTTCTTTTCTGGTATCCCCCCAGACTACGACCAGAGTTGTTCCTCTCTTCTATCTCCACCCCTTTTGTTCCAATGTTCCTTGCCTCTTTGGCAGTTTGGTACTGCTCATATTGATCAGCATAAGAAGCAAGACTGTCTTCTGAGTCCATTTTCTTATCCCATAACCACTGTTTTACATCATCATTGGTCATAGTCAGGAACTGCTCCTGTATCAGTAAATCACCCATTCCTTCAAAGCTAGTTATATCCCTTCCGTTGACCCATTTATAGAACAAATCCCTCATCTGGTTTACATAAGCCACATTACTTAGTCCAGGCCCTCTCTTAAAGGCTCTAAATTTTACTAAATTTCAGGTGTAACTTGAAATTGTTTCAAAACCAAATCCTTCAATTTATCATAGTCAGGAGCCTTATCAATAGGCATTTTGTTGAATATATCCAGAGCTCTTCCAGTCAATTTTGCTACCAATGTGGTCATCTTATGAGCGTCAGGAAATGCATGGAGTGTGCACTGTCTCTCAAAGGTGAGGAAATGTTCAGCAATATCACTGGATTCATCATACTGCGGACATAGTCACCCCCATTTGTGGATTCTTGGAGACGTGGAGCCAGCAGCTAGAGGGTGTTGTACCCTCCACTGAATAACTTCCATAGCTCTCTGGTGGGCTGCTGCCTCTGGGCTATGAGTTTCTTAACCCCTTACAGGTAAGGAGGAATTTTAGACTTCCCTTAGCTGTATGGTTATGACAGCAGCTGATCCCATGAATGTATAGGGGAGCTCCCAGCAGGAGAGTGTCCTAAGTGACCCCAGGTTGTGGGGCTGGCAGTGCTCCCTGAAGGATTATGGGTTTGAGGTGATCCTGCTTGGGTGGTATTTGCTCTGGGTCTCTGGATGGATTTCTTTGTGTTTCTTTATTAGAGACATTTGCATAGCTCCCTGTTCTGTAAGGGCCAGATCCAAAACCCATTAGAGATGACAGACAGATGGCCATGGATGTTGGATTGGGAGCCCATCTGTTCCTACCCACTTCCTGTTGCCTCAGTCCCCTCGGTTAGGCAGTTCTGAGCAGCAGGGCCTGACTCACACGCTGCATGAAGCATAAGAAGGACCATCTAATAGGGAGTCAGGGCTTTATCAATGCACTGCACACACTCATCAGCCCCCACAACTTCCACTCCAGCTGGCAGGGGCTGTGTCATCTCAGGAAAAAAGCTAACGTAGGGCCCATCTTTAAAAAAGGGAAGAAGGAAGATCCGGGGAACTACAGGCCAGTCAGTCTCACCTCAGTCCCTGGAAAAATCATGGAACAGGTCCTCAAGGAATCAATTCTGAACCACTTAAAGGAGGGGAAAGTGATCAGGAACAGTCAGCATGGATTCACCAAGGGCAAGTCATGCCTGACTAACCTAATTGCCTTCTATGACGAGATAACTGGCTCTGTGGATGAGGGGAAAGCAGTGGATGTGCTATTTCTTGACTTTAGCAAAGCTTTTGATACAGTCTCCCACAGTATTCTTGCCAGCAAGTTAAAGAAGTATGGGCTGGATGAACGGACCGTAAGGTGGATAGAAAACTGGCTGGATGGTCGCGCTCAACGGGTAGTGATCAATGGCTCCATGTCTAGTTGGCAGTCGGTATCAAGTGGAGTGCTCCAAGGGTCGGTGCTGGGGCCGGTTTTGTTCAATATCTTCATTAACGATCTGGAGGATGGTGTGGACTGCACCCTTAGCAAGTTTGCAGATGACACTAAACTGAGAGGAGTGGTTGATACGCTGGAGGGTAGGGACAGGATACAGAGGGAACTAGACAAATTAGAGGATTGGGCCAAAAGGAATCTGATGAGGTTCAACAAGGACAAGTGCAGAGTCCTGCTTTTAGGATGGAAGAATCCCATGCACTGCTACAGACTAGGGACCGAATGGCTGGGCAGCAGTTCCGCAGAAAAGGATCTTGGGGTTACGGTGGATGAAAAGCTGAATATGAGTCAACAGCGTGCCCTTGTTGCCAAGAAGGCTAACGGCATTTTGGGCTGTATAAGTAGGGGCATTTCCAGCAGATCGAGGAACGTGATCATTCCCCTCTATTCGGCACTTGTGAGGCCTCATTTGGAGTACTGTGTCCAGTTTTGGGCCCCACACTACAAGAAGGATGTGGATAAATTGGAAAGAGTCCAGCGGAGAGCAACAAAAAATGATTAGGGGGCTGGAGCACATGACTTACGAGGAGAGGCTGAGGGAACTGGGATTGTTTAGCCTGCAGAAGAGAATAATGAGGGGGGATTTGATAGCTGCTTTCAACTACCTGAAAGGGGGTTCCAAAGAGGATGGATCTAGACTGTTCTCAGTGGTAGAAGATGACAGAACAAGGAGTAATGGTCTCAAGTTGCAGTGGGGGAGGTTTAGTTTGGATATTAGGAAAAACTTTTCCACTAATAGGGTGGTGAAGAACTGGAATGGGTTACCTAGGGAGGTGGTAGAGTCCCCTTCCTTGGAGGTTTTTAAGGTCAGGCTTGACAAAGTCCTGGCTGGGATGATTTAGTTGGGGTTGGTCCTGCTTTGAGCAGGGGGTTGGACCAGATGACCTCCTGAGGTCCCTTCCAACCCTGAGATTCTATGATTCTATGAGTTCCCTGATCCTTGGGTCCCTTTAATTTGGGCATCTGAATGTAGACTTTGGTGCCTCACTTCACTGACCTGGGGGGTGGGCTGCTGAGTGCTGATCCCAGTTCTGGCACTAATGTACTTTATGGCCTGTTCAAGTTGTTTTTTGAGTGCCTCAGTTTCTCCATCTGAAATGCTGGGCACTCCAGCCTGAACCTTTGGGCCCTGGTTCTCAGCACTAGACACTGCTGCCTCTCCCAAACAGGAGGGTTCCCAGCAGTGCTCTGTGGGCAGCAGCAGCTCTTGGGGGTTCACTCAGTGGCAGAGAAGGGGCAGGGCTGGGTTCCCTGAGTTGCCCTGGGGGTGACTCATGTGTGATGTTAACATCCAGGCAGATTGCAATCCGCTACAGCAGGGACCAAAATGAAGTGTAAACGTAGCCTGTATGTGTGTTTGAAGCTAAGGAAAGAGCTTGGTGTCCATTTGCTCTCCTGGGCTTTGCTATCCAACCCCAGTGTTGCTTTCCCCAGCAGGAGGCTGCAGCGGTCTGGAAAACATGGAAGTAACATGCTGAGGAGAAACACTGACCAGTGGCGTAGCCAGGTTGAGAGCACAGCGGGGGCGGTGCTATAAAAAGGTGCCTCCCCGCTCCCCCTGTACTCACCCGGCGGCGCTTTAAAGGGCCCAGGGCTCCAGCCACTGCGGCGCCCCCGGGCCTTTTAAATCCCCGCCTAAGCCCGGCTCCAGCAGCGGGGCTGGGGGGGCACTTTAAAAGGTCCGCAGCTCCCCGCAGCGGCAGGAGCCGCCGGCCTTTTAAAGCGCCCCCCCCCCCAGCCCGGGTCTGGCAGCGGGGCTGGGGGGGGGGTGCTTTAAAGGGCCCGTGGCTCCCCGCAGCGGGAGGAGCCGCCAGCCTTTTAAATCGCCCTCCCCCCAGCCTGGGTCCAGCAGCGGGGTTGGGGGGGCGCTTTAAAGGGCCCGTGGCTCCCCGCAGTGGCAGGAGCCATGGGCCTTTTAAAGCACCCCCGATCCCGGCTCCCGCAGCGGGGCTCGGGCGGCGCCTTAGCGCCATTCTCCTCACAGGGGGAGCAGCCGCTCCCCTTGCTCCCCCCCCGGCTACGCTACTGACAGACCCCTGTGATCCTGCTGCTATGTCTTCCCTGGCCCTGCTGCAGAGGGGTGAATGTCACCCTGTCGCTGCAGCCTGCTGACTCTGGGTTTGTTGGCCCTAAGCTCTGGGCTGGGCACGCTGGTTTCAAATCTTTGTTATTCAGCCCAAAGGAGATGGAGGAGACTGAACCCCTCCTGCCCAAACAGGGACTGGGAGTGGCTCGCCACACCCTCCCTGGCTGCTCTTCAAGGCCCTCAGCTGGGAAAGGGACCATAGCCTTTCACACCTCTCATGTGGCTGGCTCAGATTAATCACTGACTCACTGGTCAGACCCTTGTCCCATCCCTCCTGCTGAAGCCTCCCTGGATTCTGTGCGGCTGATACAGCCCAGTTCTCATGGGAGGCTTTCCATGCCCTACAGTCAATTTCCTCTCCCTGCTGTCTCAGGAGCGAGGCAGGGCTGTGCCATCTGACATGCGAGGGGATGGATTCACCCAGGCTGCAGTCTGGCAAGGGGCCAAGCTTCAGAATCCAGGAATTGCAGGATTAGGAGCGTCTAGTCCAGTATCCGGTCTCCGACGGTCACCAATGCTAGCAGCTTCAGAGGAAGGAGCAAGCAGCCCTGCAGCAGGGAGTTATGGGATGATCGCCCCATTCCTGGAAAAGCCCTTCCTGACCTACAATAGCCAGATGTCCACTCATGCCCTGAAGCAGGTGAATTTATCTCTTCCAGAACTCTTCAGTACATTTTAGTCCTTACTCTGGATATTCTTGTGATCCCTATAAATGATGCAGGTGAGCAGCTGTTTCAGTTGTCTCAGTGCTAGCAAGGGATAGACTAGAGAGGGCCCTGAGCAAACCCCCCCCCATCTGAGTTTAACTGTGGTGATGAACCTTTGGCCCCTGTGGCCGTCATGGACTGACCCAAAATCCTAGATCTGACCATCAGGTGTCTCTGTGGCTCAGGCTCATCTTATGATCAAAGCTGTGCTCCCCCTCTTCCTTACAGCGAGTCTCTACCCCTGTGGAATGGGCTGGGGATCTCTCTCTTTCCTAGCTGCGTTCCTTTCCCTGAATTTCAGCAGACGTTGGCCTAGCATCAAAAATACTTTCCAGCCTTCAACCGTCCCAGCTACGTGACAAATTCTGCCCTCTGCTAATAAATACATAGGTGCAATTCCTATGGCCTTCAGTGGAAGTTGAACTCCTTTCAATAAAGACAGAAATTTGGCCTCTTACATCTGGGACACTGACGACTGAAACCATGCTATTTTTAGATTAGCCACTGGAGGCCAGCACATGACAATGTATTTCCATCAAACGCACAGCAAAGCCCTGATGTGATTCATAGATTCCAAGGCCAGAAGGGACCACGGGGATCATCTAGTCTGACCTAAACACCTGCCAGAGGCACCACAGCGATCTGAATCTTGGATCTCCTGTTTATTAGGCAGGCACCTTAACCAACTACGTCACAGCACCCTCTAAAAGTGCTTCATGGAGTTTTTGCTGTTGGATATGTTTTGTCTTGCTAGGATGAGTACAGCTGGGTGGAACGTTTCCAACAATGTTTTTCTGTTGGAAAACGCGGATTTGATTAAATGGACACACACTGCAGGCATGTGTTGATTTTAGTGAAATTCCTCTGGAAACCAGGCAGATTTCTGACAGACTCCTGCCTGCCAGACAGGTTTGCAAACCTACCTGGTTTCTCATAAGCTCGCCTTCCAGATCCTCAGCAGCCGTGTTCTCCCAGGGCTTCCTGGCTCCTCAGCCCCAAGAGCCTGTTCCCAGACCCCTAAGCAGTCCAGCTCTTTGTCTAGTGGGCTGCAGGGTTCCAGGTATCTCTCAGGAAGCCTTGGAAACATTTCAAAAGGGAGAAAATGAATTGACAGGGTTTTTTTTTAACAAAATCTTGGGATTTCTTTTCTTTTTGGTTCCATTTCAGAACAAAGTGGAGTTTTTTTAATTTTGAAATTGCCCACTGAATGGGGTTTCCAGCCACTCTAATAATGACCTGCCCTCTTCTGCGAGGCAAGCATTTAATGAGATATTGTCAAGGAGTTTTTGGAAATCCATAAACAACTGTTACTCCTCTATGTTTTTAAAGCTCATGGGCGCTTGCAAATAACATATTGCTTCGCCAATACTTTCCACCTCTGTGCCACCATGGCAGCACACTGAGAAACAGGGGTTGTATATGCTGCGTGGTTGTTGTTGTAGGGTTGCTTATATAATGAATACTAGATATAAGGAACCAGATCCTTTGCTGGAGTAATCTGGTGCAGTTCCACTGAAGTCAGTTTCTCCCAGCCCACACTTCTATAGCATATCGTCTCAGAGGTGAGTTTATACAGATGCATATGTACTTAAATACATCTGTACATGTCAAGAGAAAGTATTGCTGTTCCTTAGTTATGGAGAATTTATAAATCCCCTTGGCTAAAAGCTAGGGCAATATTTGGTTTCCATATGTGGCCTTATGAAGCAGCTATTTTTTTATTATTATTTTAATTTTTTCGGGGGGTATAATATGCCCCTTGTTTCACTCCCACAGAAATCGCATTAGTCGCTGAAGTACAACACTGGTTCTCAAAAGTCTGAACAAGCAGAATGTATCAATAATAGCAGACTTTACAGAGGCAAATACCAAGAGTATGCTGCTCTCCTACAGTCACTGCCATAGGCGCCGCCTCCGTGGGTGCTCCGGGGCTGGAGCACCCACGGGGAAAAATTGGTGGGTGCAGAGCACCCACCGGCAGCTCCCCACCATTCCCGGGGCCCGCATACAGCTCCCCGCCAGTCCCGGGACCTTACCTCAGCACCGGGAGATGTTGCGGGGCCCCGCCCCCGACGCCGGGCGTCAGCCCCCACCGGCGCCACCGGAAGTCGGCGCCTATGGTCACTGCAGTGATTCGGCAATGAAAAAGAAAGCTACCATCTCCTTATCAACATTTTCAAATGTGGGTGCCCACACATGGGCATACATGGCACCTCAATCAGCGCGGTCTGATTTTTTTCATAGCTGTTCAGCTTCTGGCTAAGCTAATGAAGTGGGAGGTGCTGGGTATTTCTGATGGTCTACATGGGGAAGTTCACCAGCAGAACTACATTGGGATAATTATACCACTAGAGTTATACCATGTAACTCCCCAGGTGGACACTCACTCCAGAATAAGAGTGTCCATATTATAGGGAGCTATACTGGTATAACTTCAGCAATAGAACTACCCCAGTATAGTTCTATTGGTCAGTTTTCCCCATGTAGATAAGCCCTGAATCTCAGGCCACTTTTATTTGGATGCCTAAATATGGATTTAGCCTAATTTTAGGCTTCCAAGTTTGAAACATTTGAACATTGTGTGCAATATTTGTGATCAAATTAGAGCTGAGAGACATTCACAATTTTTGTTTTGTTTTTCATTGCCATTACTTACTTTTGAATTGGTGTAATTTTTGCAACCCTTTCAAATGGAGGAAGGCTGGGGGTTTTATAGGTAAGGCAGTGGGCTGGAACCCAGGAGATCAAGATCTGATTCTTAGCTTGCCCTCTGATGTTGTGAGGATTAATGTTTGCAAGGTGTTCAGATATTATGGTGATAGGGGTATATAAAGACACACAATTTATGGTAAACTGGATTGATTATTTATTTATTTTATTTTTAAGCGGCAAAGCCACTCTTTGCTTTTGCAGAAGACTTTTAAAAAAGTCACTTTAATAGCATTTTTGGGGCCTATTATCCCTTCTCACTAGTGCACAAATTATTTGTGCATCGTGGCAATTCCCCACCCCTGCCTCCCCAAATCAGCCTCCCCCTTTTTGTTTTTTTGCGGTTTGGGTTTTTTTTCTTTTTGTTTGTTTGCAAGTTCACAATAAAATGTGAAAAACCCCTGCATTTCAAGTAGCTTTGTATTTGTCCAGATGAAAACCAGTACTCAAGAGTTGCTCGAACAGGACTGTCTGGATTTTTGTTCTACAAGCAAGCTTCCACATTATCAAGAGATCTACTATGAAGAACCACCCGTACCTTTTGAACTGCAGGTTGAGCTCACGGTACTGCTGTACTGGGCCTACTAGATAGAAAATGAGCTGTTACCATTGCAAGGGCCAGTTCTCCAAGCCTTGTTCATGTCAATGAGTACTCTTGCAGATTCACATCAGAGAGAAAGCAGCAGCGTGTGTCTATTCCTGCCTCCCATTGCCAAAGGATTTTGAGAATCCTTTATCAGGGAAATGCTATTGCCATGATCAGCAGAACATCTAAGGGTACATCTACACCACAGAATTAGGTCAAAATTATAGAAGTCGCTATTTTAAAACCCGAATTTATGGAATCAATTGTGTGTGTCCCCACTAAAGAGCATTAAGACCGTGAGGTCGATTGACTGTGTCCACAGTATCGGGGCTAGCGTCGACTTTCGGAGCGTTGCATTGCGGGTAGCTATCCCACAGTTCCCGCAGTCTCTGCCACCCATTGGAATTCTGGGTTGCAATCCCAAAGCCTGATGGGGCAGAAAACATTGTTGCTGGTGGTTCTGGGTACAAGTCGTCAATCCATCCTCCGTCCCTCCCTCCTTCCCTCCGTGAAAGCAACCTTTTTCGCGCCTTTTTTCCGGGGTTTCCGGTTTTGCTACGGCAAGCATGGAGCCTGCTCAGCTCACAATTACCGTACATCTCCAGCGTATGCCTGGACATTAGGTCTAGTGGAGATTCAGTTGCACTGTAATACAGGCAGAGGGATAGCTTAGCAGTCTGAGCATTGGCCTGCTAAACCCGGGGTTGCGAGTTCAATCCTTGAGAGGACCAGGAGATGATGATGGATATCAAGCCTATTGAACTGTCTGCTGCTAGAAGGGAAGGAGCCTAACCCTTGCTCCCCCTTCCCTCTGTGAAAGCAACAGAGAGGGGAGCCAAAAATCCTTTCGTGCCTTTTTTCATGCGGGTGCCATATTGCTGACACCATTGTTATCCACCCGCCGCTTCTGCTCCCAGTCTGCTGTCCTGCAGACACCATACCAGGGAAAGCATGGAGCCCGATCAGATCACCATGGCTGTTATCGCCATTATGAACACCACACGCATTGTCCAGGAGTATATGGGGAACGAGAACCAGGAGCTGCTACAGCTACAGCAGGCGAGGAGGCGACGGCAGCGCCCTGAGGACAGTGATGAGGACATGGACACAGACCTCTCTCAAAAAAGGCCCCCCCGCAAGGTGGACATCATGGTGGTAATGGGGCTTGTTGATACAGTGGAACGCCGATTCTGGGCCCGGGTTACAAGCACAGACTGGTGGGACCACATAGTGCTGCAGGTCTGGGATGAATCCCAGTGGCTGCAAAACTTTCGCATGTGTAAGAGCACTTTCATGGAACTTTGTGAGTTGCTTTCCCCTGCCCTGAAGCGCCAGAACACCAAGATGAGAGCAGCCCTCACAGTACAGAAGCGAATGGCGATAGCCCTGTGGAAGCTTGCAACACCAGACAGCTACCGGTCAGTCGCGAATCAATTCGGAGTGGGAAAATCTACAGTGGGGGCTGTTGTGATGCAAGTAGCCACGGCGATCACAGAGCTGCTGGTACCAAGGGTTGTGAGTCTGGGAAATGTGCAGGTCATAGTGGATGGCTTTGCAGCAATGGGGTTCCCGAACTGTGGTGGGGCGATAGACGGAACCCATATCCCTATCTTGGCACCTGACCACCAAGCCAGCGAGTACATAAACCGAAAGGGTTACTTTTCAATAGTGCTGCAAGCACTGGTGGATCACAAGGGACGTTTCACCAACATCAATGTGGGATGGCCGGGAAAGGTACATGACGCTCGCATCTTCAGGAACTCTGGTCTGTTTCAGCTGCTGCAGCAAGGGACTTTCTTCCCAGACCAGAAAATAACCGTTGGGGATGTTGAGATGCTTATAGTTATCCTTGGGGACCCAGCCTACCCCTTAATGCCATGGCTCATGAAGCCATACACAGGAAGCCTGGACAGTAGTCAGGACCTTTTCAACTATAGGCTGAGCAAGTGCAGAATGGTGGTGGAATGTGCATTTGGGCGTTTAAAAGCTCGCTGGCGCAGTTTATTGACTAGGTTAGATCTCAGCGAAACCAATATTCCCATTATTATTACTGCTTGCTGGGCGTGCCACAATATCTGTGAGAGTAAGGGGGAGATGTTTATGCTGGGGTGGGAGGTTGAGGCAAATCACCTGGCCACTGGTTATGCGCAGCCAGACACCAGGGCTATTTATTACAAGAGTACAGCAGGGTGAGTTGCGCATCAAGGAAGCTTTGAAAACCAGTTTCATGAATGGCCAGGATGCTGTGTGAAAGTTCTGTTTTTTCCCGTTAATGAAAAGCCCCGCCCCTTGATTCACTCTACTTCCCTGTAACAGAACCGCCGTCCCCTCCCTTCCTCGGTCACCGCTTGCAGAGGCAATAAAGTAATTGTTGCTTAAAATTCATGCATTTTTTATTAATTCGTCAAACAAATAGGGGGAAATAGGGGGTAACTGCCACGGTCGCCCGGGATGGGTGGTGGAGGAACGGAAGCACCAGGATGGGTGGTGGAGGAGGGGATGAGGGAAGGACAAGGACACACAGCACTTTAAAACTTATTGAATGCCAGCCTTTTGTTGCTTGGACAGTTCTCTTGGCTTGAGTGGTTGGGTGCACGGAGGCCGCCCAAACACGTTCTTGGGCATCTTGGTGATGAGGTTATGGGACTCGGGGAGGAGGGCTGTTGGTTACACAGGGGCTGTAGCAGCGGTCTGGGCTCAGGCGGCCTTTCCTGAACCATACGCCTTTCCTCAGCCATAAGCCGGAGGATTTCTGTTTGATCCTCCAGTAGCCTCAGAATTGCATCCTGCCTTCTCTCAGCATGCGTCAGACGCCACCTATGCTCTTCAGCCCACCGCTTATTGTCTTCAGCATGCCACCTGTCCTCGTGATCAAATTGTGCCTTTCTGGACTCCAGCGGTGTCTGCCTCCATGCATTCTGCTGGTCTGTTTCAGTGTGGGAGGACTGCATGAGCTCTGAGAACATATTGTCTCTATTCCTTTTTTTTTTTTACTTCTAATCTTCGCTAGCCTCTGGGACGGTGATGAAAGGGGTGGCATTGAAACATTTGCAGCTGTGGGAGGAAACAAACGGGAGAGGAGTAGTTTAAAAGACACATATTAGAGAACAATGCTCCAAACATTACATAGCACATGTGCATTTGGTCCAAGGTTGCACTTTGCCTGTTATATTGAGGGTCTGCCAATTTGTTGTGAGAGATCACACAAGCAGGTCCGGCGGGCAACAGAATTCGGCTTGCAGGCAGCCATGGTAAGCCACAGTCTATTGGCTTCTTTAACCTTCATAACATGTGAGAATGGTTTCAAACAGCAACCCCCTCATTTCCCGTAACAAACAGCCATTGGACTGGCCATTTAAAAAAGGGTTGGCAATTGAAAAGTGAAGGGTGGGGGTTTTCGGGTTACCGTGCAGCGCGAACCTAATCGACCCACCCCTCCCCACACACATCTATTATGTTCGCTGTTCCCCCTCCCCCCACCGCGTGGGTCACAGCGGGGAAGAGTTCCGTTCAGCCACAGGCAAACAGCCCAGCAGGGACGGACCCCTCTGAATACCCCCTTAATAAAATTCCCCTATTTCAAACAGGTGACCATGAATGATATCACTCTTCTGAGGATAACACGGACAGATAAAGAACCGATGTTGCTTGAATGCCAGCAAACACAGGGACCATACGCCGCCATGCTTTGCAATGCAATGATTCCAGACCACTTGCTACTGGCCTGGCGTGGTAGAATGTGTTACCACGGAGCACGGGATAAGGCTGCCCTCCCCAGAAACCTTTTGCACAGGCTTTGGGAGTACATCCAGGAGAGCTTTCTGGAGATGTCCCTGGAGGATTTCCGCTCCATCCCTGAACATGTTAACAGACTTTTCCAGTAGCTGTAGCTGTACTGGCCGCGAATTAATCATTAAACATGCTTGCTTATCAAACATATTAATTTCACAGAGGTACACTCACCAGAGGTCCCTTCTCCACCATCAAGCACACCTTGGGTGGGTTTAGAGGGTACTGGCTCCAGGGTGACAAAGAGTTCCTGGCTTTTGGGGAAAAAGGATTCTCCGCTTCCTTGCTGTGTCTGTGCGCTATTTTCAGCATCATTATCATCATCTTCTTCTTCCCGAAAATGCTCCTTGGTGGTTTCTGATGATCCACATACGGAGTCATACCACATGGGTGGGTTAGTGCTGGCTGCACCCCCTAGAATGGCATGCAGCTTATCATAGAAGCGGCATGTCTGGGGCTCTGACCCAGAGCGGCCGTTTGCATCTCCGGTTCTTTGGTAGGCTTGCCTGAGCTCCTTAATTTTAACTGTTGCGCGTCCCTGTTGTAGCCTCTGTCCTGCATGCCCTTGGAGACTTTGGCATATGTCTTGGCATTTCTTCTTTTGGACCGTAGCTCTGCTAGCACGGTTTCGTCTCCCCATACAGCGATCAGATTGCGAACCTCACTCTCGGTCCATGCTGGGGCTTGTCTTCGGTTTTGGGACTCCATCATGGTCACCTCTGCTGATGAGATCTGCACTCACCTGCAGCTCACCACGCTGGCCAACCAGGAAATGAAATTCAGAAGTTCGCGGGGCTTTTCCTGTCTACCTGGGCAGAGCATTCGAGCTCAGACTGCTGTCCAGAGCAGTCAAATGTTGCACTGTGGGATAGATCCAGGAGGCCAATACCGTCGAATTGCGTCCACACTAAGCCTAGTTCGATTCGGAAATATCATTTTAAGCGCTAATCCCCTCGTTGAGGGTGGAGTAGCGAGATCGATTTTAAGAGCCCTAGAAGCCGATGTTAATGGCTTCGTCGTGTGGACGGGTGCACGGATCAATCGATATAATGCTAATAAATTCGACCGAAACTCGTAGTGTAGACCAGGGCTAAATGTATAAAACTGGAGGCTGGATTCTGATCTCCGTGTGAATGGGGCCTAACTGCATTGACTTTGATGAAGTCGATCTGTTTTTCTAGCAATGCAAGTAATGAGAATCTGGCCCCTAGAGCTTAGGGTCTGGTCCAACACTCTTTGAAGTCAGTGCCTCTCATGACTTCCAGCGGTCCTCAGGTCGGAACACGAAGAAGTAGTTGCTAAAACAACTGATTCAAAAATCTGTCTGCAATATTTAAAAAGGCCTGTTTCTTCTGAGGAAGACATGAATATATATAAAATGAAAATAAGAAAGAAAAACTTGTAGCACCTTAGAGACTAACAAATTTATTTCAGCATAAGCTTTCGTGGGTTAGTACCCACTTCATCGGATGCATGGAATGAAATCATTCCATGCATCCGATGAAGTGGGTACTAACCCACGAAAGCTTATGCTGAAATAAATTTGTTAGTCTCTAAGGTGCTACAAGTTTTTCTTTCTTATTTTCATTTTGCTGACACAGACTAACACGGCTACTACACTGAAACCTATGAATATATATAGTATCTTATTAGATTGTCAGCTCTCTGGGGCAGAGACCATCTTTTTGTTCTGTGTTTGTACAGCACCTAGCGTCTTTCCTATTCTGCTTATAAGTTCATTGTTAAGTTCACCATTATCCTAGGCTACTGAACATAGGTACTCCAACTTTTGTACCTTTGGTAGTGGCTAGCACTGCAATGCTGGAGTTAGCTCCTATTTTTACCAAAGGGATCCTCAGTGACCACATAGTCTTGATTTCTCCTCTCATCTGCTTTATTATAGACTTACTGACAGTGTAATAAACCTCCTGGCTCATTACTACACGTAACAGTAACTTGTGTCCCCATGATCATTTACAACACACTATTGTTTCATTTCCAGTATCTTTTCTTTTTTAAAGGTTCTCTCTTCAGATGCATCAATGCAAATGTTTGAGATGCTGCTAGATTGCATTTGGATTTTGTAGAAATATGGGGGCTAATTTGCTTCCCACTTCCGTCAGCCTACATTCATGGCTAGCCATTGACTCACTCCTAATTCTCACCAATGTGAGCATGGAATCGGGTGTCAGGTTTTTACTAAGCCTTTTTTTCCATGCTTTCTGAACATTCTTCTATCTTGTTTGCTGCCCTAACACAGCGGTGTCTGACTAGCTTGTTGCGGTAGCCCAGGAGAGCAGGAAAGTGAATGACTAGAGATAGAAGGGCCGGCACTAGGATTTTTGCCGCCCCAAGCACACAAAAAATTGGCTGCCCCCCAGTTTTTTTCTTGCCCCCCCGGCCCCATCTCAACTCTGCCCCTTCTCAACCCCTTCCTCCAATCCCCAGCCCCTCCTCCTCCCCCACACATGCTGCATTTCCCCCACCCCATTGCTTCCTGTGGGCCCCCCCGCAACCTCCCACCCTAGCTCACTTCCGCTCCGCCTGCTCCCATGAACATGCTGCCGCTCCACTTCTCCCCCCTCCCTCGCCTGAGAGGGAGGGGGGAGAAGCAAAGGGTGGCGCGTTCAGGGGAGCAGGCGGAGCCGTGGTGAGCTAGGGCGAGGGGGGTGCAGGAAGTAATGGGGGTAGAGGAACAGGAACCGCTCCCCACCCCAGCTCACCTCCGCTCTACCGCTGGCGCTTGGCTTCTTCCCCTTCCTCCCAGACTTTCAAGCCAGAATGCCGCCCCTAGAAATGTGCCGTCCCAAGCACCAGCTTGTTTTGCTGGTGCCTAGAGCCGGCCCTGAGAGATAGGCCTTGAAAATCTTCACTGTGAAAAATGCACAAAAGGCAGCATGGACGGTGGAATGGAGGTAATCTGAGTTTAAAAAAATCATTACAACTGAACATTTGTCAACGTAACAGCAATGACAGCCTTCTGCAAGCTACAGCCAGCACTGTCTGTTCTGCTTTCTGCAGGCCAAATCCCCCATTACTTTGTGCAGGCACACCCACATCCTTACATAGCAACGACAGCTACTCCACCCAATGATCTCAGGTGCTCCTAATATCAGAGGTAAGGACATTTTGTTTAAAAATGTGGGTGTGTTGTTTTTTTTTAAAACAAATCACATGTGGAGTCACATCTTCCTATGCAGCCAGATAGCTAAGTGGGCATTTAGGGCTACCTGCTGGCACAGGGGACATGGCTGGTGGAAGGGGGCATGACTGTGCTGTTCCCACATCCTAGTGATTCTTCACTGGCCTTGGTATCCTTCAGGCTGCACCAGGTCGAACAGAGCAGCCCTAGGTCTAATAGAGGGCAAAGGGCTCTTGGCACCTTCCTCTCCTGAGTCCCCACTGAGGCCCCCCACCTTTTTAAAATATATTTTAAATCTGCTAACGTTTGAGCAAACTCTTGTCAGCCATTCTTGAATTCCCCAAAGCCGCCAGTGAGGAAATCAGCACAGAGTTTAAACCACAACTCCAAACCTCTGGTCGTTGTGACTGCAGAACTGAGAAAACCTGAGCACAGAGCTATCCCCGGGGGTGGGCCAGAACTCCAGAGACCCCCCCGACAATCTGGGACGGCTTGCACAATAGGCCAGACTCTGGCAACTTCTGCGTGATCATCATGGGGAAACAGTGTGAGGGGTGGAGCTGCAGCTGGCAGAGTTGTTCGCTAACTCAGGGCGTGGATGTTGGTCTCCAGGAAGGAATGTTACTGAGACAGTTATTGACCCCGGAAAGCTGGGCACCGCTCCGGGGCGTGGGAGGAACCACTCCCTTACAATCTTTTTTTCAAAGCCTTGTAATAACTGCAATTCCCCCAGGGTGGCTTGAGCACACCGTGCCTGGGCCCAGTCTCTGAAGGGAAACAGGGTCTGAAGCGGAGATCAGTGTCTCCAGGTTGGGCTGGTCTGCCTAAGTCAAGGTGGCCTAGGCTGATGGGGTGGAAGGGTTGGGAGGAGCAGCCAGTCCCTCACTAGAGGGGCCTTACAGTTCACAGTAGTCCAGTTCCTGATTTTCATTGGGCTGCCTGGCATTTTGAGAGCTGTGGGCTCACTACATTTGTATCCATCTTGCTCAGGATGGGCTGATTCCCTCCCCCCAGGAAGGCACACGTAACCAGATCTGTGTATCCCACCGAGGGATTCAGAAAAGCCCCAAAGTTTGGCCAGCTTTAGTGGGAGGGGGGAGGGCCCATGGGTCCATCACCCCGTGAGTAGGTGATGGCAATGGAATCTCCACAGGACTACATCTAGTTGCTCTGGGCCTGGCTAACAGACCACTTTCCTCCTCACGTCATTCTGGTGCTGCGGTGAGTGTCAGAGGCCCTTGAGTTCCCAGACCTTGCTACGACAGAGAGGGTGCATCTTGCAGTGTCTTCCCCACACGGGGCTCTGGATCACCCTTCCCTCCTGCGTCTTCACCGCCTCAACATAGTGAGATTTGGTGCAAGCTGTAGGGCTCCTTTTTTTCTCCTAGGCTTCGCTGGGAGGGATGGGGCACTGGGTGGGGATTAGCTGAGGGAATTAGTGTCTTGTTTTGTTAGGGGACAGGTAGAGCGAGTCCTTTATTAGAGAGCAATTGATCTGAGTGTTTTAGGTGCTCTGGGCCACACTGGTATCTTGACATTATCTGGCTGTCATTTCCATGTTGCACAAGTCCCTGGGGCTAAGGCAGGCACATTGTAAAAGTCAGGAGGGGAAATTCAAACTTTAGTCAACCAAGTTTGAAAGTGAGGCTCTTAACCGGGGAAGTCTTGTTACTAAGCAACCGCATCTCTGCCAGTGAGATCATATGTACAAAAACCGGTCGAACCATGTCTTTAAGGTGTTGCCTTGCAGGGCTTATAGAAAAGGAAAGCACATATTTGTACATTTTTGGTGCAGAAGTGCCAGTTAGAGCCTGCAGCAGCCAGTGTGAATAGACCTCCAGAGAGCAGAAGAATTATTTTGTTATTTTCTAGTGGTGAGTTTGCAGGAAACTTTTGTGTCTTTCCAGTTCACACCTGCTCAAGACCTTTAACTTTCAAAAGATCTAATGTGTAACTTCCTTTATTTACAGGAGAAAGAATTGCTACCAGGTGTACCATGGCATGGTGGAAGGGCTGGGTAAGTAGAGGAAACACTGGAGTGTGAAACTCTCTACATGATTGTAGAGGCAATTGCATATTGTCATGCTTCAGGCAATATATATATTCTATGTGTAGAGACAGAGTAAAATCCTTCCACTTACAAACTGACCACACCTGATGCATGATCACTCTCTGTGCATGTGTTTGATTATGAGGAATTTGTTAAATGTTTGCTGGTTTTTAAGCAACAGGCTGGCACTTTTATTGGCTGTTTGCTTCTGAGAGGGGTTAGGTGGGTGGAGAATTTACTGAAGGACAGCTGTGCTGAGGAAATGAGTTCTGCAATTAGTTCTGTGAGCTGTGAAAAATTTGGTCTTTCTTTTCCCTTGTAGGAGTGAGTTACATAGTCTAGGTCCAGCTCCTGCAGACATTCGATCTCCCATTGTCATGAGCCTCTTTATTGGCTACCAGGCTCATTGTTCCAGCTGTGGTGGTAGGTCCTGGTCCTGGAAGGAGATGTGGTCTCAAGTAGCTATGCCATTGCCATGAAGGGTTTTGAATATCAGTACAGGGAGCTGGACTCAATGGGGTGCCAAGACCACACTGTTCCTTTAAAGTTCACATTACTTTGAAAATGTAGGTTTCAAATCTGGTTCAATGGCTGAATGGCTTTCACTGAGGCAGACCCATTCTGTACCTAAGGTCAAAGTGTGGAGGGCAGCAACTGATTATGTGTGTAATCTAGGCCCCACTGAAATTAATGGCAAAATTCCTATTACCTTCAGTAGGTTCAGGATTCCACCCTGTGACTTTGTATTGATTTACCAAGAGCTGGAGATAAAGAGACCTACATGATGATGGTGTGCTGGTAACTGGGAGAGTTTACTTCCTGAACACAGTCACGTACCAGCCACCAGAGTTACCAGGAGCCCTGTCCGCAGTAGAGCGGGTCAGAAACATTTTGATGACACATTTTCATTGTTCCATTGGAAGTCTACCTGGCTTCCTGCCAGCTGGGCCATCCAGCTCCTCCAGAGCCCACCTGGCAGACTAATGGGGAGCCAGGGAGATCCAGCTCCGCAAAGTCTAAGGCACATGGCTCTTAGGCAACCTGGGTTCTCGGAGCTTCCAGGGTGTCTGGCTCTAGGGCAGTCCGTCAGGCAAACTGCCCCGGAGCTGGGCAGAAAATAATTCCCGTCTGCAGAGAACTTCAGAGTTTTGGCTTTTGTTCCAAACTGGAATGAAACCAGATTCTGAAATCTCAAACTCCTCCACAGAATGGTGTTCCAGTTCCCCACCCAGCTGTGTTCCAGACACCAGCACCAAACCGTCATCATCCTTATGGGGTTAGTTTAGCTGTCTTCCATTAACTGCTTTGTCCCATTGCCGCCGCCACTTCTCTGTATTGCCCAGTAGTTGGGCTCTATGGTTCTCATGTGATACAGATCAGTGTACACCTCAGATCATGCCTCTCCTGGTGCTTTTACTCTATCCAGTATAAAATATGGAGAACAGTGAGGGCCAGGATTCTACTTCAAGTGGGAAAAACATTTGCTCTGGTTTTTTACTTTGAGCATTACTGGTAGAGTCGGTTGGAAAATGGACAAACCATTTCATGAAAAATTTCAGATTTGTTTCATAGAATCATAGAATCTCAGGGTTGGAAGGGACCTCAGGAGGTCATCTAGTCCAACCCCCTGCTCAAAGCAGGACCAACCCCAACTAGATCATCCCAGCCAGGGCTTTGTCAAGCCTGACCTTAAAAACCTCTAAGGAAGGAGATTCCACCACCTCCCTAGGTAACCCATTCCAGTGCTTCACCACCCTACTAGTGAAAAAGTTTTTCCTAATATCCAACCTAAACCTCCCCCTCTGCAACTTGAGACCATTACTCCTTGTTCTGTCATCTTCTACCACTGAGAACAGTCTAGATCCATCCTCTTTGGAACCCCCTTTTAGGTAGTTGAAAGCAGCTATCAAATCCCCCCTCACTCTTCTCTTCTGCAGACTAAACAATCCCAGTTCCCTCAGCCTCTCCTCATAAGTCATGTGCTCCAGCCCCCTAATCATTTTTGTTGCCCTCCGTTGGACTCTTTCCAATTTATCCACATCCTTTTTGTAGTGTGGGGCCCAAAACTGGACACAGTACTCCAAATGAGGCCTCACCAGTGCCGAATAGAGGGGAATGAGCACGTCCCTCGATCTGCTGGAAATGCCCCTACTTATACAGCCCAAAATGCCGTTAGCCTTCTTGGCAACAAGGCCACACTGTTGACTCATATTCAGCTTTTCGTCCACTGTAACCCCTAGGTCCTTTTCTGCAGAACTGCTGCCCAGCCATTCGGTCCCTAGTCTGTAGCGGTGCATGGGATTCTTCCGTCCTAAGTGCAGGACTCTGCACTTGTCCTTGTTGAACCTCATCAGATTTCTTTTGGCCCAATCCTCTAATTTGTCTAGTTCCCTCTGTATCCTATCCCTACCCTCCAGCGTATCAACCACTCCTCCCAGTTTAGTGTCATCTGCAAACTTGCTAAGGGTGCAGTCCACACCATCCTCCAGGTCGTTGATGAAGATATTGAACAAAACCGGCCCCAGCACCGACCCTTGGGGCACTCCACTTGATACCGGCTGCCAACTAGACATGGAGCCATTGATCACTACCCGTTGAGCACGACCATCCAGCCAGTTTTCTATCCACCTTACCGTCCATTCATCCAGCCCATACTTCTTTAACTTGCTGGCAAGAACACTGTGGGAGACTGTATCAAAAGCTTTGCTAAAGTCAAGAAATAGCACATCCACTGCTTTCCCCTCATCCACAGAGTCAGTTATCTCATCATAGAAGGCAATTAGGTTAGTCAGGCATGACTTGCCCTTGGTGAATCCATGCTGACTGTTCCTGATCACTTTCCCCTCCTTTAAGTGGTTCAGAATTGATTCCTTGAGGACCTGTTCCATGATTTTTCCAGGGATTGAGGTGAGACTGACTGGCCTGTAGTTCCCCGGATCTTCCTTCTTCCCTTTTTTAAAGATGGGCACTACATTCGCTTTTTTCCAGTCATCCGGGACCTCCCCCGATTGCCATGATTTGTCAAAGATAATGGCCAATGGCTCTGCAATCACATCGGCCAACTCCTTTAGCACCCTCGGATGCAGTGCATCCGGCCCCATGGACTTGTGTTCGTCCAGTTTTTCTAAATAGTCCCGAACTACTTCTTTCTCCACAGAGGGCTGGTCACCTCCTCCCCATACCGTGCTGCGGAGTGCAGCTGTCTGGGAGCTGCCCTTGTCTGTGAAGACAGAGGCAAAAAAAGCATTGAGTACACTAGCTTTCTCCACATCCTCTGTCACAAGGTTCCCTCCCTCATTCAGCAAGGGGCCCACACTTTCCTTGACTTTCTTCTTGTTGCTAACATACCTGAAGAAACCCTTCTTGTTACTCCTAACATCTCCAGCTAGCTGCAACTCCAAGTGTGATTTGGCCTTCCTAATTTCACTCCTGCATGCCTGAGCAATATTTTTATACTCCTCCCTGGTCATTTGTCCAATCTTCCACTTCTTGTAAGCTGCTTTTTTGTGTTTAAGACGAGCAAGGATTTCACTGTTAAGCCAAGCTGGTCGCCTGCCATATTTACTTTTCTTTCTACACATCGGGATGGTTTGTTCCTGCAACCTCAATAAGGTTTCTTTAAAATACAGCCAGCTTTCCTCGACTCCTTTCCCCCTCATGTTATTCTCCCAGGGGACCTTGCCCATCAGTTCCCTGAGGGAGTCAAAGTCTGCTTTTCTGAAGTCCAGGCTCTGTATTCTACTGCTCTCCTTTCTTCCTTGTGTCAGGATCCTGAACTCGACCATCTCATGGTCTCTGCCTCCCAGGTTCCCATCCACTCTTGCTTCCTCTACTATTTCTTCCCTGTTTGTGAGCAGCAGGTCAAGAAGAGCTTTTCCCCTAGTTGGTTCCTCCAGCACTTGCACCAGGAAATTGTCCCCTACACTTTCCAAAAACTTCCTGGATTGTCTGTGCACCGCTGTATTGCTCTCCCAGCAGATGTCGGGGTGATTAAAGTCACCCATGAGAACCAGGGCCTGTGATCTAGTAACTTCTGTTAGTTGCTGGAAGAAAGCCTCGTCCACCTCATCCCCCTGGTCTGGTGGTCTGTAGCAGACTCCCACCACGACATTACCCTTGTTGCTCACACTTCTCAATTTAATCCAGAGACTCTCAGGTTTTTCTGCAGTTTCATACTGGAGCTCTGAGCAGTCATACTGCCCTCTTACATACAACGCAACTCCCCCACCTTTTCTGCCCTGCCTATCCTTCCTGAACAGTTTATATCCATCCATGACAGTACTCCAGTCGTGTGAGTTATCCCACCAAGTCTCTGTTATTCCAGTTACGTCATAATTCCTTGACTGTGCCAGGACTTCCAGTTCTCCCTGCTTGTTCCCCAGGCTTCTTGCATTTGTGTATAGGCATTTAAGATAACTCACCGATCGTCCTGCTGTCCCAGTATGGGGCAGGAGCCCTCCCCTCTTGCACTCACTTACTTGTGCTTCCTCCCGGTATCCCACTTCCCCACTTACCTCGGGGCTTTGGTCTCCTTCCCCCGGTGAACCTAGTTTAAAGCCCTCCTCACTAGGTTGGCCAGCCTGCTTCCAAAGATGCTCTTCCCTCTCTTCGTCAGGTGGAGCCCGTCTCTGCCTAGCACTCCTTCTTCTTGGAACACCATCCCATGGTCAAAGAATCCAAACCCTTCTCTCCGACACCATCTGCGTAGCCATTCGTTGACTTCCACGATTCGACGGTCTCTACCCCGGCCTTTTCCTGCCACAGGGAGAATGGACGAGAACACCACTTGCGCCTCAAACGCCTTTATCCTTCTTCCCAGAGCCACGTAGTCTGCAGTAATACGCTCAAGGTCATTCTTGGCAGTATCATTGGTGCCCACGTGGAGAAGCAGGAAGGGGTAGCGATCTGAGGGCTTGATGAGTCTCGGCAGTCTCTCCGTCACATCACGAATCCTAGCCCCTGGCAAGCAGCACACCTCTCGGTTTTCCCGGTCTGGGCGGCAGATAGATGACTCAGTTCCCCTGAGGAGAGAGTCCCCGACCACCACCACCCTCCTCCTCCTCTTGGGAGTGGTGGTCGTGGAACCCCCATCCCTAGGACTGTGCATCTCATGCCTTCCAATCAGTGGAGTCTCCTTCTGCTCTGTTCCCTCAGATGCATCATTCACTCCACTCTCTGCACTAGTGCCTGTGGAGAGAACATGAAAACGGTTGCTCATCTGAATATGCGTTTCTGGTACATGGACTTGTCTCATACTCTTTCCTCTTCTGGAGGTCACATGCCGCCAATTATCCTCGCTGGTCTTCTGTCCCCGCTGCGCAGCCTGCTCTGAATCCTCACAACACTGCGCCCGCTGAAGCCTATCCTGACGTCTATCCAGGAACTCCTCATTTTCTTTTATGGAACGCAGGGTTGATACTCGTTTCTCCAGACCTTGAATCTTCTCCTCCAATATGGAGATCAGCTTGCACTTTGTACAGACAAAGTCGCTTCTATCCTGTGGAAGAAAGACAAACATGGCACATCCTGTGCAGGTCACGACAGCGGATCGCTCAGCCTCCATAGTTCCTTCCTTCGAAGAGTTTCCTAACTTGTGGCAGAAGCTACTCAGGGAAACCTGCAAGGGGGATGCCTCAGTAGGCTCTCTCCAGGCGAACTCCCAGGCTAACTCCACCTGTTTGCTTCTCTGCTATGCGCTGCTCCGCTGGTGCGCAGCTGACTGACAGTCTTTTTAGAAGAGTCTGCAATGAAGCACTCCCAAATCACACTATCCAAACAGGAAATCAAACACTCAAGCACACGGTCAACGTGCCAAACTGTCCCCTCAACAGATACTCACTCCCCCGTCTGCAGCCACCTGGTTGCTCTGCCTCTCCCTTTAGTTTGGGTAAAAAGACTTAGGAATGGCAAGGATAGCTTGCCCCCTTCGCGCTCCCCTTCCAAACTCCCTCTCAAACTCCCCTGTTCGCAAAGCTCCCTGGTCGCTTCCTCACTGCTTTATAAAGCCCTGGCCTCCCTGATTGATTAGCCCCGCCCCCCGGTGTAGAAGCTCACAGCTTCCAACTGCCAGCCACAGCACACGGTCCTGCAAACAAACAAATGAATGAACACACAGACAGACACAAGTACCCCCAAACACACACTACAGACAGCCACTTACCCCAAGGGTCCTGTATTTGCTCCTGCTTTACCTGGAGCAATTCCTCTCAAACTCCCCTGTTTGCAGCCCCTGTTCGCAAAGCTCCCTGGTCGCTTGTGCACTGCTTTATAAAGCCCTGGCCTCCCTGATTGATTAGCCCCGCCCCCTGGTGTAGAAGCTCACAGCTTCCAACTGCCAGCCACAGCACACGGTCCTGCAAACAAACAAATGAATGTTTCCATTTCACGGGGTTCAAATGCAAGTTTTATGTGTGGCTTTTTTAATGTTTTCTCATTTTGCCCCCCTCATATTTCTCCATGAAACTTTTGAAATGTCAGCATTCTTCTCTTCCTCCCCCCCCCCTTTTCACCACGGGGTCCAAGAAGATGAATAAGGTGTGGGGGGGTGACTTTTTCCCTTTAAAAATTTTTTTGCTGCTCTGTCACTCTTCCAAAATTGGAGGCACTTTGAAAAATGAGAGTGGAAAGAGGAAGCAAAGCACGGAACCACGACCACTCCAAAGCCTTGGAGATTGTTCTTTCTAGTCAATTAAAAAAAAAAGTGGGGGAGGGGAACAACATTTTAATTTTCTTTTACTTTTTGAAAAACAAAGTGAATTTCACTTCAAAATAAAATAAAAAATATAACATTTTGTAAAACTTTCCATTTAAAATAATCCAGGTAAAACTTACATTTTCCCCATGGAAAACTTAGTTTTTGGACAAAATGCCACTTTTCAGGGAGAAGAAAATTTGTTTGGAAAATTGTAATTAGAGATAGTTAAGTAAAAAAGCTTAAATGAGGAGCATGTTAGGTGGAGTAGATTCCTCTCCATGCCTATCTAATGGTCTTGCTCATTGTGGCAGTGACACATACATTGACTCATTTCAGTCAGCTGGCTCTGAGGAGTCACCTGGAAACAGAAAGCCAGAGGAGTCTCAGCCAGATTCCTGTCCTAACCTGATATGGCCACACCTTTCTCCCTCTATGACAGCCAGAGAACACAAAGAGAGGACCTGTGTGGCTATGAGTCATGCCTAATTCCTTCTAGCCAGAACTGACTCAAATCCCTGATTGGGATTTTTTTCCATAAAAGGGTCATTTACATTTGTGTGCCTTGCCCCAAAGACCCTATAAATTAAAACTCACCTTTGCACTCCCCAAAGCTCAGAGCACCAACCTAGAGCACTCCCCAGGCTGCTGTAACTCACTTTCAGGCTGCTAACAGCCTGCAGGGACTGAAGCATCCCAGTCTTGCCTCCTTTCTTCGTCCCCATCCCCTCTGCCAGGAGAAAGGAGTGAGTGGTGTGGGAGTCATGATGATGCTTATAAGCAACAGTGTGGGGTTCCTTCCGGGCTCAGGAATGCCAGCTGGACTGCCACTTTCCACTGGAAATATAGCACAAAGCAGCAGCACCTCACTTGAGGATCTGGCCCCTCACATGGCTCCGGAGGGCTGTGAAAAGGAGGACAATGAATTTGAATTTCATGCAGTGTAGAAGTGTGAGTGGGAGGACTGGGGAGACAATGCAATCAACAACAGGGAGGAAGATGTTTAAAAGGGCAGCTAACTTTGGGGGTTGATGTAGGTATGAGGACGAGCATAAATAAAGACAGGGAAACCGGAATAAACCTAATATTCAAACTATTGGCTAAGTAAACCTAACCCCAGTTAACTAAATCTAGACAGAGGAACCGTATAGGTCCCTAATATAGAAGGAACAAGGCTTCACATACAGGAACTCCTCTCTTAGGGCTAGTCTACACTTACTGGCTGGATCGGAGGCGTCGGATCGATCTTCTGGGTTTGATTTATCGCGTCTTGTCTAGACGCGATAAATCGAACCAGGAAGTGCTCCCCCGTCGATGCTGGTAATCCAGCTCGCCGTGAGGAGTAGGCGCTGTCGACGGGGGAGCCTACGCGCCGCGTGTGGACCACAGGGAAGTTCGAACTAAGAGACTTCGACTTCAGCTACGTTATTAACGTAGCTGAAGTTGCGTATCTTAGTTCGACAGGGTGGGTTAGTGTAGACTAGCCCTTAATGTGGTAGTTATGTTCCTGAAAAATGCGACTTTAAGCGAAACGATGTTAAGTGAATTCAGTTTCCCCATAAGAATTAATGTAAATGAGGGGGGTTAGGTTCCAGGGAAATTGTTTTCACCAGACAAAAGACTATATTGTGTGTATACGTTTTAAACAAACAATTTAATACTGGTACACAATGATGATGATTGTGAAGCTTGGTTGAGGTGGAGGAGTCAGAGGGGTGGGATATTTCCCAGGGAATGCCCTACTGCTAAATGATGAACTACAGTAGCAATAGGCTGAACCCTCAAGGGTTAACTCTCACACTCTACAAGGCAGCAGGAAAGGAGGGAGGGCAGACCGAGACAGACACACACTGTGTGTGTGTGTGAGAGAGAGAGAGAGAGAGAGAGAGAGAGAGATGTGCATTTCCCCTTTAAGTACACTGCCTTGTTAATTAGATCAGCAAGCTGAGCCGCACCTGCTGCCAGGGCAAGCTCCCTCCCTTCCTCACTCCTGAGCCCTGTCCTGTGTCCCTGCTCTATGGAAGATGGGGTAAGCGGGGTGCAGGAGCAGGGGGACACCCTGACATTAGCCCCCCTATTCCTCCCCCCCACTCACACAGCAAGCAGGAGTCTCGGGGAGCAGCTCCAAGGCAGAGGGCAGGAGCAGCACATGGCAGTGGGGGGAGGGACAGCTGAACGGCTGGCAATTGATAGCCTGCTGGGCAGCTGCTGCATAGGGAACTTAGGGGAGCGAGGAGCTGCCGGTCCACACTGGTTCCAACCACCCACCAGCTAGCTGCAACAGGCTGCTCTTCCTGCAAGCAGTGGACAGAGCAGGAGGCTGCCAAACAATGTTAGAAGGGAGCATTGCACAACTTTAAACGAGCACGTTCCCAAATTGATCAGCAACGTAACAACGTTAACCGGGACGACTTTAAGTGAGGAGTTCCTGTACAAGGAAAACTATGCGAGTAACTCTCACTATTCCAACTGCTTCCTGTCCTAGGCTGTGTGTCAAAGGGAGCTAGATACAGTAACATGAACGTACACAGACAACTTTCCATCCACACAGACGTTTTCCTTCGTTTCTTCTGCATAGAGCTAGGCCACCCCAACAGCTGCTTTCAGGCAAATTTAGTCAGCTGGCAGGAACCTTTGATTCATAGAGAATAAGGCCAGAAGGGACCATTATGATCATCTAGTGAGTCTGACCTCCTACTGCGTGACATGTCATAGCATTTCACCCTGTGGTTCCTGCTTAAGTATGAATCCCTTCTGCTATTACAGCGCTGGTGCAGCCTCGGACTCCACGCCTCTTTTCCTAGAGATTTACCAAACAGTCCAAGTTCTTCCCACACACAATCCCTCTGCTGCCCACATCCTTCCAGCCCACGGCCGTCTCCAAGTGAGCCTTGCCAGGTAGAAGAGCTCAAGAAAGATTCCTCCAGGAATCGCATGCCTGGTTTCTAGTGAGATTTTGCAAGTTCACCAGCATGCAGCTCCACCCTACCGTTACTATGGGCACGGTTTCCAGTCTCCTATCCAGCAGATGGAGCTTACAGAAGCCGAGTAGGGGGGGAGGGATGGCTCAGTGGTTTGAGCATTGGCCTGCTAAACCCAGGGTTGTGAGTTCAATCCTTGAGGGGGCCATTTGGGGATCTGGGGCAAAAATTGGGGATTGGTCCTGCTTTGAGCAGGGGGTTGGACTAGATGACCTCCTAAGGTCCCTTCCAACCCTGAGATTCTATGATTCTATGACTATTGGTTCCATTAGCTCTGCATTGGAAAACTGAGTCCAGGGTTAGCAATTGCCTCTCATGGAGAAAAAGAATGTAAATAAATGCATTTGATTAGTCAAAGAAGAATGCTGACTTCCTTGTAAGGTTCGGGATAGGCTTGGAGGCAGATGATCTGAAAGTCTAGCAAGATACGACTTGTGGCTTTCACAAAAGCAGTCTCCTAGGCCTGAGTCCTGATGATCTGGAGACTTTAGGGTCTTCTACATGGGAAAATTTCACTCGTTATATTGAGATGGCTATCCTATATGGACTCCTAGTCTGGCATGAGTGCCTTTTTGGGGGTTTAACTTCAACCCCTTCCCAAGCAGCATAAACTAACCTGAAAAGGCCCTCTTATACTGGAATAAGGCTGTCCAGCAGGGAGTAATACCAGCACAACTGTATTGGTGTAAGTTCACACCTTAGTTTATATCAAAAATCCTTCCCAGGTAGACAAGGCCTAAACCCCCAAATTATCTGGAGTTGGGGGGTAATCCAAGCCTGTCCCCAACTAGCTGCATTAGGTGAACCCTACACGGCAAGGCTGGGTTTGGGATGTTTGCATCACAAGGTTATTAAACTTAATAAACAGCACAGGGAGGAGAGGGCTGGCTATTTCCCTGTGGCTTGCCCAGAGACCCGCTCTAAGTCAGGGCCCCAGGCCAGGGATGGAGGAAAGAGATTCTGGATCAAGTTTGCTGAACCTGAACGTCTCCAGTTTCATCCACCCTTGCAAAATACACTGTTTCCTCTTGCTTGGCCTGTAGCGCTCCTTTGGGATGCCACACCCTGTGCAGCCAGTCATGCCCAACTCCACCTCAGTCAAGAGCCAGGCACATGAAGCTATGGCACAGAAAAGTCCATGTTTTCAACCAGGATATGCCAAGGAACAGATGAAGTTATGTATAAAACTATCCTGCATGATTACACTCTGGTTACAGCAGTGGTATTGTATCACACACAAATACTCAACTGTGTTCGTTATGTGGTGCTTGGAAAACTGTGTTTAAAATGGCAAGCTATCACTTTGAGATCGAAGGGCTTCTAGGTCCTGCTTGCAGGCTAGGGGCTCGGTAGGGATGTTTGTGATCTGGGGCTTGCAGAGTCAGTCTGCAGAAAGGCAGCCTAGAACAAGGTGCGGTGAGTTGTGCTACTGTTTTAGGGAGCAGCCTGCTTTGTCTCTTTCTGTTTTGGGTCCTTGTGTGTTATCATTCTGGATTTTAAGAAATAAAATTCTTACATTGCAGCCTTTCCAGTAAGAGTATTTTGCGTGTTTATCTAACTTGTGTATGTATATGCTGTGAACACAATGTTGCCGGCACAGAGTGCCCGAGGAAAGTAACAGTAGGGTTCGTTGCCCGGTGTGCGTCGCGCCAATGAGCATACCAGGGTGGAGAAGCAATCAAAGTTTATTTGAGATCTCAAAGCGGTGCAAGGAGACTTGGCACGTCTCAGATCGAGCACACCCCAACATAAGCAAAGTTACTCTCTTTATACTTTACTGTAACTAAGCTCTCTCCTTTCCCCCCTCGCACTCCCCTTCCCCCCCCCCTTTGTGATAGTTACATTAAGCAGGTAGCAATAACATTTAAGCAGTTAAATCATCTTGGCAGCTATAAGCCTAGCTCGTTAGTAACTCTGCTCTGAACCGTTATCTTGTCCTCCTCCCCCTGATCTGTTACCTTGCCTCTCAGCCAGAAGCATGCAGGCCTTATTACCACCGCTTCGTACCGGTTTGAGCGGGGTTGCAACTGATAACTGAGGGTTACACATTCCATTCTCTGTTGCTGGCTTGTTAGGTCGAGTAAAGTTCAAACATGGAGGAGCTTTGGTTCAGCTAGGCCTAGCGCAGGAAGGCTTCATCGACACTCGTGGTCTTCCACCCTCCCGAGTTACCTAGGGTTATGCCTAGTGACACCAACAACAACAAGATATCACCTTTCAGGGAAACAGGAAAGTCCGGTTTCGATAGTCAGATCTTTCTGCTGAGATGCCATTAAGGAGTTAAGGAGCACCTATTGCAATAGTGTAATTTGTGCTCTAGGTCCACCGGGACCTGGACTGATTCCCATCAAACTAATTTCACACAGGATACATAGTTGCCTTTTCTTACAGCGTGATGAAGATGGCAGCTCAGTGAAAGGTGCCCTGAGCTTTGACCCTACACCCGATGCCCAAGTTCTGTATAAAGCCATGAAAGGACTCGGTGAGTTGACGCTATCTATTACATGTATTTAAAACATTCTACACTTCGGTTATAGCATTAGCACAATTCTCTACAGAAAACTACAGCCGTTTGTGCCATCACATGGGGATTCAGAATCCAAGCCGCTCCAAAATGTGCCCAGATCCCCCCATTGTCAGGGCAGTGAGTTTGGGAAGGTTGGATGGCTAATACCCAGGGCCGGTGCAAGGAAGTTTTGTGCCCTAGGCGAAACTTCCTTGCACCATCCCTGCGCCGCCCCTCCCAAAGCCGCCCCCCCCCACCAGATCCCCCGCCCCCAGAGATCAGCCTCCCCCGTCCACAATGCCACCCCCCCACCCACGGGAGCTCAGCCTCCCCCTCCGCAATGCCGCCCCCACCCAGCCAGCTCCCCCGCCCGCTCAGCCCCCCCCACCTGTGACCCGCGGAAGCTGAGTGGGGGGGCGGCAGGGCGACTCACGGCGGCTGCCCACGGCTCCCCACTCAGGCGCTGAGCGTGGAGGGACGGGGGTGGCTCGCGGCGGCTGCCCACGGCTCCCCGCTCAGGTGCTGAGCGTGGAGGGAGGGGGGTGGCTCGCGGCGGCTGCCCCTGGCTCCCCGTTCAGGCGCTGAGCGGCGGGGGGAGGGGGGCGGCGGGGTGGCTCGCGGCGGCTTCCCTGCGGCTCCCTGCTCAGCGGCTGAGTGGGGAGCCGGGAGGCAGCCACCGGCCGCCCCCCAAATCTTGGCACCCCAGGCGACCACCTAGGATCGCTTAGTGGGTGCGCCGGCCCTGGTAATACCCTTGGGGGTTTTAGACATGTCTTGCCTTGTTCTCCTGCACAGTGTGTTTAAATCTTTTCATTGTTTGTTTCCAGGGACAGACGAACAGGCTATAATCGATGTCCTCACCAAAAGGAGCAATGCACAGCGTCACCAGATTGCCAGATCATTCAAGGAACAGTTTGGAAAGGTTATCCAGAGAAAGGACATATCTGATCAATTTCCTCTTTGCACTGCATGATGCTTTTCCTGGGAAGGGAGGAGTCAGAGACCATGGGAGCACTGCCCTCTGCTGGATGGAATGTCAGATGTTGTATGTTTGTGTCAATTGGCACTGGTGTTGTAGATGTGTTGGTCCCAGGAAATTAGAGAGACAAGGTGGGACTGGTAATATCTTTTATTGGACCAACTTCTGTTGGCAACAGGGACAAGCTTCCAAGCTTACACAGACATCTTGTCCCTCCCCAACAGAAGCTGGCTCAATAAGATATTCCCTCACTCGCCTTGTCTCTCTCTAGGTATTTTATGGAAGGGTACAGAGGTGCTGGGCACTGACACTACTCCCACAGTGCAAGTCTACCTTCTTAATGGAGGCTTGTGTTCTTGGGTCCAAAGGTTCTATCTACCGCACATGTGCAGTATAATTAACGGCCATGATGTTCTGCAGCATTTTTCGTCCAACACCAGTCCCCTGATTTATTACCAGGCCTGGGCTGGCCAGGGCATGTGTGCATGAAGAGCAGTGCCGGTTGGAAAGCCACAAGCTTCCCTATGGGAAATGTCAAGGATGTGGGTTTGTGGAAGGGTTGTGAGGATGAATTCTATACTGTTTGTGAAGTGCCCAGTTATTGGAGGTGGCACTACAGAAATACCTAGACAGAGTCCACTCATAAGGGTGGCCTCCTCATCAGCCCATAGGTGCTTTTAGAATAAACCGGTCAACATGACACATGCATCAGCTTTATTGCTGTAGCTCATCATGAGGGTCACAAATGGAGGTTCAGGGAAAGTGACGTCCAACGCAGTGAGCATTGGATGCACTCTTCCCTTAACTAGATCTTTCATGTTTAACAGGATCTTATTGCCAGCTTGAAGTCTGAACTGAGTGGCAAGTTTGAGAGGCTCATCATAGCCCTTATGTACTCACCATTCAAATACGATGCCAAGGAATTGCATGATGCCCTGAAGGTAAATCAATGACATGCTGCTTATTAAGTGGTAGCGGGAACACTGTTAATTTCCTGTGCTAATACAAGTGCTTAGTAACTGAACTGGATGAACCCTTTCCACGGTATGGCGTCTCAGCCGGCCAATGTTTATAGCAAATATTTGGCTGGATATGGTATTACAGCACGTCTTTGGTGGAAAGGGCACCCTTTAAAATATTATTTATGCCTTTGACTTGAGGCCAACAGCAGAACTGTGCAAAACTCCCTATTTCTGGTGAAGAATGATTGCTGAAAATTACAGATCTCTGGTTTATTGCCACTTCTTGCTCTATAAAATTCCAAAGATCCTCTTCTTTCTGTCCAGACAGCCATGGCTCTCATCTAGGCCCTCCTCTGCTGTCTTGACAACCATAACCCCCTTCTCTCTCGGGCCTCCCCAACAATGTCAGGTCCCCACAAAACACAGCTGCTAAGATCATCATCCTCACCAGCAATGACCACATCACTACCTTCTTTGAATCTCTCCAATGGCTCAAGTTCGAAGTCCTTGTCATCCCCTTCCAGGCCCATCACATAAGAATGGATATACTGGGTCACACAAAGGTCCATCTAGCCCATTATCCTGTCTTCCGACAGTGGCCAATGCCAGGTGCCCCAGAGGGAATAAACAGAGCAGGCAATCATCGAGTGATCCATCCCCTGTCACCCATTCCCAGCTTCTAGCAAACAGAGGCTAGGGACACCATCCCTGTCCATCCTGGCTAGTAGCCATTGATTGACCTACCCTCTATGAACTTATCCAGTTCTTTTTTTTAACCCTGTTATAGTCTTGTCCTTCACAACATCCTCTGGCAAAGAGTTCCACCGGTTGACTGTGTTGTGTGAAAAAACTTTTTTTTCTTCTTTTGTTTGTTTTAAACCTGCTGCCTATTAATTTCATTTGGTGACCCCTAGTTCTTGTGTTATGAGAAGGAGTAAATAACACTTCCTTATTTACTTTCACCACACCAGTCATGATTTTATAGACCTCTATCATATCCCCACTTAGTTGTCTCTTTTCCAAGCTGAAAAGTCCCAGTCTTTTTATTCTCTTCTCATACGGAAGCCATTCCATACCCCTAATCATTTCTGTTGCCCTTTTCTGAACCTTTTCCAATTCCAATATATCTTTTTTGAGATGGGGAGACCACATCTGCATGAAGTATTCAAGATGTGGGTGTACCATGGATTTATAGAGAGGTGATGTGGTATTTTCTGTCTTATTATCTATCCCTTTCTTAATGATTCCCAATATTCTGTTCACTTTTTTGACTGCTGCTGCACATTGAGTGGATGTTTTCAGAGAACTATCCATAATGACTCCATGATCTCTTTGTTGAGTGGTAACAGCTAATTTAAGACCTCACCACTTTATATATATAGTTGGGATTGTGTTTTCCAATGTGCATTACTTTGCATCCACATTGAATGTCATCTGACATTTTGTTGCCAATTCACCCAGTTTTGTGAGATCCCTTTGTAATTCTTTGCAGTCTGCTTGGGACTCTCAACACATCCCCTCCCTGCTTGTCCCCTGTTGTCTACTGCAGCCTACTCATCAAATCTGCTCTGCAAGGGAGGCCATCCTCAGCCTCTCATTCATCTGTTTCTAACACCAACATCCCTGCACCTCCTTCCAGCCTGCCCTTTGTGCATGGGATGCCCACCTTGGACCAACCCATAAGTCTACTCCCCGCTCCTCTTTCAAATCCCTAACCTCTGACATGAAGCCCATAAGAAATCAGCCAGTTATGATGGCTGGAGGGGCAGGATGGGGTGATGTCTTCTTCCAGGTTAGAAGAGGTTGGTATGGGATGTTTGCATCCCAAGGTTGGGCTGTGGGACTTTATTTCTCTACTTCTAACTATTTGCAAAATTACAAGTGGAGAGAAGCTTATGAAAATTGTATGTAGGTGGATAGATCTGATTGCATCACTCTCCTCACACCCTTCTATTGCCACTTGTCATCGAAAGCCTTGATGAATGCATTGTACATGGGCAGACTCCCATAAAATCAACCTCAATTCTAGGATTGCCCAGAGGAGGGGTGAGTCTTAGCAAACAAATCTGTACTGAAACCAAACAAGTTGTGTGTGGTTCCTGGTTTCACAGTGAAAATTTATCACAGCTCAGCACACAGCCTATGACAACCCTCAGACACTTTCACTTGAGGGCTAGTTTTCTAAAGATAGCTTTAATTGCATGTCAAAGTATTTTCTCTCACTCTTTTCCCCCCTCTTTCTCTTAAAGGGTCTAGGAACAAGTGAAGGTGTCATTATAGAGATCCTGGCGTCACGGACAAAAGTGCAAATTAAAGAAATAATCAAAGCTTACAAAGAAGGTAAAGCAGCTTACGCTACACTGTGCATGACGAGAGCACTGCAAGGGGGGTTCATGCAAATTGAATGAACTGCTAACATTTTGCATAGTAAGGCGGGATCTTCAAAAGAGCTCAGTGTTGGCTTCCCAGTGGAGTCAATGGGAGTTGGGCCAATGCTGGCTGCTTCTGAAAAAATCAGACCTTTAAATGTCCCATCTAGTAACAGACAAACCTCAAAGGTGTCATGGGTTTTGTTCAGTAGGGTAGCAAGCAAACCAGTGTTGGTGTAATGGAATCTTCCTGTCTATAGAGCTTTATTTGTTCACTGGTTTTCACTTTACTGGGACATGCCCCAGTTGGGAATCTGTCAAATTTATGTCCATGCCCATCCTTCAATCCCTTCAAGGCTTCAGGGCAGCATTTGGCCTTGAGAGGGGGTTTCAGAAAATAAGGCCCGGATTCTGTAAGGTACTTAATTAAATATATGCTTGGCTTTTGAGCATGTGCTTGTCTCCTTGACGTCATGGAACTACTGATGTACTTAAAATTAGACACCCTGCTGATGCACGTTCCTGAGTTGGGGCTAAGTGAGCTGCTCACAGCCATGTGTTTCCCTCGGGTTACCTTCTTGGGGCCTGCCAAGCATTCATTTGTCTCTGGAAGGTATGGTGACACCTCAATCATTCACTGTGCCTTTCAGTGAGCACACGTCACCCCTGCCTCTTCTTGGTCCTCTTTCGCTTGCAGAATATGGTTCTAACCTGGAAGAGGACATCAAATCGGACACAAGTGGCTACTTCGAGCGGATATTGGTTTGCCTCCTTCAGGTAAGGTTGTGATGAAAGAATGGGGAGCCAGGGCTCTTCATCTCCCTCCTTCTTCTGACTGGGGCTAGCAGTGAGTACAGGCCTCTTATCGAAAGCCCATCTGCTGCAGGGTAGCCATCAGAATTACTAGATAAATGACCCGCCCAGAGAGATCCCCTGAACTAGATCTCTGCTTTAAAAGCTGACGCAGAGTTGAGAGTTCCTTTAGGCACTAGTAGTTAGCCTCCAAAGCTGCTTCTGTGAGCTCAGCCACTGGGGGCACCATCCATTCCTATGCAGCAACCAGGGCATTGCTCTCCAGCTAGTTTCAAAAGTGATGTACCCCGACTGCATTGTGCCCCCTTTCCATACCCTGCCCCACAATCTTCAGAGAGCATCTCCACGCCTCAGAATTATTGACCTGAGTTAAGCAATAGCAACGGATTGGCTCCTCGTCATATGAGTGGTTTTAGCCAATCACCAACCAGGGTTTTTCTCTTGTATTGTATGTAACAATATGGCTTACCTACTTTGCAGGGATGAAGGGCTGGCAGGATGAATTCATCCATCTGTAAAGTGCTTTGAGTTCCTCATGCATGCAACACTGTAGGAAAGCAAATAATTGTGTTTCCACTGGGGGGGAGGGATAGCTCAGCGGTTTGAGCATTGGCCTGTTAAACCTAGAGTTGTGAGTTCAATCCTTGAGGGGGCCACTTGGGGATCTGGGGCAAAAATTGGGGATTGGTCCTGCTTTGAGCAGGGGGTTGGACTAGATGACCTCCTAAGGTCCCTTCCAACCCTGATATTCTATAATTCTATGATTGTACCCTCCTAGGGCGAGAGGGATGATCCAAGATGCTATGTGGATTCAGCGATGGTGCTTCAGGATGCTCAGGTATTTCTATAAAGTGACCAGTCCTTTACCATAACACTGATTCTTAGGGTGTGACCTGAAGGCCCTCGGTAGGGAATGGAATTACTCACCCTGCTGTAACAATTAGTTACTATCCCAGTTTAAACAAAGGCAGGGGTTGTGGTGTGAAAGGGTCTAGCTCGCCTGGCAGCAAGTGGCACCATAAAATCGGTTATCCAAGCAACACAAACAGTGCCCCAGCACACATCCAGTGGGCGTGGAAATGCTGCTTTGCACCAAGCTGCATGAACCCCTCCTCTGTGAGAGCCATGCCTCAAATGTCACTGGGAGCTATAACTGATGTGTTTCAATGACAGGCTCTTTATGCTGCTGGGGAGAAGATACGGGGCACCGATGAGATCCAATTCATCACCATCCTGTGCACCAGGAGTGCCACCCACTTGCTGAGAGGTACAGAGCAGGGGGGTGCATTCCCATGCATGGCAGCGGCTTCCAAAATGAGAAAGCATCTCCCACAGAAAGCAGAGGCAAGGCCAGCCCAGGCCAACCAGGACGCCCAAAATTAGGCAGCTAAATCCACATTTAAGCACCTAAATATGTGCCCTGACTTTTTTTCAGAGGCATTGAGCATCCAGAAGCTCCGATTTGCTTTGGTGGGAGATCTGAGCACTCAACACATCTGCAAATCAGTCCATTTACTGAAGAGTTCTGATACCATAGAGAATGGTGTGTTAGACAAAGATGGCTGGAGACAGAGACCAGGTGGGCGAGATAATATCTTTCATTGGACCAACTTCTAGTGGAAGGCACAAGTTTTTGAGTTTCATCGATTTCTTCCTCAGGTCTGGAGATGGTAATCACCCTTGTCACCTTCTCCAGACCTGAGGAAGAGCTTTGTGATGCTCAAAAGCTTGCCTCTTCCGCCAACAGAAGTTGGTCCAATAAAAGATATCACCTGAGAGAGAGACAGAGAAAGTGTGTCACCTTCTAAAATGCATTACAACATGTTATATACTGCTATTCATACATGTGGCATTGTTCTATGTTGAAGAATCACAACACACCCAGGTGGAATCCCTGCACCATGCTCCTAAGAACATGATAGCTATCAGCGACCGAGGGACATCAGACCGTCCCATGAGCAACGTAGAGCTGCCAATGACCACAGACCATTCAGCCAAACAGGCTTTTTTACATTGGCTGTTGTGCCCAGGTTCATAACAGGCCAGTCACCCGGTGCGAAGTTAGACCATGTGCCTACAGCAGGTGAACCTGAGCTTTGCTTCTGTGGCCTCTTGCTAGGAATCTGAGGCCAGCTCCCTCTTACATTTCCAAATATAAGCTCACAGAATCAGTTCAGAATTGCTGACCTTGAGAGATCAAAAAAACATTAAATTGTTGATCAAAGAAGGGCTGGAGGGTAAATAGTTTGAGATCCACTCACCTAATTAAATGCATCATGATTCATATGCACACACTGCACTTATATTACTTTTTAAGGTCATATTAAAGAACATTAAACCTCTATCGATTATTCATTTAAGTGATCATGTCACAGTAAAACCAATATGGGTTTAGTTTAGCCTTTTACAAGAAGCAGCTCTTCCCTGATTTCCCCCCCACTGCTCTGGGAGCGGAGTAATGGTATCCATTTAAAATTCAGTTTATTTCAACTCCAATCCAGCTAAACTTATTTCTGATATAGGCCTGAGCTGAGAAGGTCATCTCCAATCTGTTAGTGTCTTTCACCGTAGTAGCTAAGCACTGAGGTTAGAGGAGATAAGCTTGAACGCTGTCCAGGTTTAGATTTGAAGCTCACTGTGTTACATAGAACCGTAGGGTTAGAAGGGACTGTAAGGGTCATCTAGTCTAATCCCTGCCAAGATGCAGGATTTATTGCCTCTCAACCATCCAAGACAGATGGCTGGCCAGCCTTGTTTTGAAAACCTCCAGTGAAGGAGATTCCATGACTTCTCTAATACACAGCTCTTCTTTAACTGCTAGCTCTGAATGCAGGTCTAGAAGTCAAAGTTAAGGCCTAATAATTCTGCACTTGCAGTGTCTACACTCTACATAGAGAGAAAACAAATCTTCACTGCTGTGGTTGAACATGAACTTTCTGCAGGAATCTGAGTCAACTCAAAGATCTTGGAATTTACCTCTGTATTTTTGCTTATGGTTTTCTCACTTAGTGGTTTGTTTCTTTTTGCATGGAGGAAAACAACAAGTTCCGAGTTTCCCCTGGTGTTTTTCCCCATCCAAAAACTGAAGGCCCCCGAGCAGCCCAGCTCTTGTGTTAGTTCAGTGTTACTTCGGCTCCGTGAGCCAGTAGTATACACAAAACTGAATGCTAGAGCTATGCATATCCCTCTGGAACCTGATATAGATCAATAGCCAAAGACAGGGAGTAAGGGTCAGATTTCCAAATGAACATGCAATGAGCGAACCTGTACTTCCAAATGCAAGCCAGTAATTGCGTACACCAGTGCCCATCTTCATGCATACTTACCCATCATATGCACATGCAGATACTTACTTGGGTTTGTGTGGTGCCAGCATTTTTGTGTCTCTCATTTTTGGACCTCACCAAAAGTGGATGGGAATCAGGCCATTCACTTCTATGGGCTTTGGGTCATGCCCCTCAGAAGCGCAACCAGTGGAAACAAGGTGCAAAATGCCTGGGGAATTGTTTGGCCTGGATTTAAAATTCCTTCGTTTGTTGTTTCCCATAGTCTTTGATGAATACCAGAAGCTCACCAGTAAAAGCCTAGAAGACAGCATCCGGAGTGAAACCCACGGCTCGCTAGAAGATGCCATGCTGACTATTGGTAAGAGACACGAGACTCCCTTACTCTTGTCTACACTTCTCTTCCACTGCGGTAGTGGGCTAAGCACATCCATCCCATAATACCAGGGCACTTCTTAGATGCCATGATCACCTGGGGAGGTTTAGGGAAGGTGATAGGGAGTTGAATTACTGTCATTTGCTTTCCCTGAATTAGACTAATCCCGGACACTAACTGAACATTCTCCTGTGTCTAGTGAAATGCACAAGGAACATCCACAGTTACTTCGCAGAGCGGCTGTACCATGCCTTGAAGGTAAGAATATTATAGCACAGGGCTGTTCAGAGCGGGGCTGCTTCTCCTCTCGCTTCAGTCCGAAGCGCTGAAGGGTCAGTAGGGTAAAACCGATGCAAGTGAGAGCAGAGTCAGGCCCGGCCCCTTTGGAAGAAGAGTAAGGTAACCAGACAGCATATGTGAAAAATGGTGCTGGGGGGGGGCGGGGTAATAGGAGCTTATATAAGAAAAAGACCCAAAAATCGGGACTGTCCCTATAAAATCAGGACATCTGGTCACCCTAAAGAAGAGGGACATGTAGGGTTGAAGTCCTGAAGAAGCTTGCTTCCGTGGAGTTGAGACTGGCACAAAGAGTCCAGTTCCGCCCTCAGCTACATAAGTGCAACCCCCACAGAGCTCATCGGATTTGCACTGGGTATAAATTAGGGCTGGGTTTTGTCCCTAGTGGTGGTTGAATTGTTCTGGTTCCAATAAGTTTGCTGGTTTTTAGGATGCATTTTTCTCAGTGACATTCAAACAAACAAAAGAAGTCCAGGGAGAAGTACATGGAAATCCCTGAAGCCTTTGGGGCTGCATATGTCAGTACTAATGGGGCTCTTTAGCCCACTGATCATAGAAATGTGGGGCCTATGCAGTCCCCCTCAGTGGAAGACTGCAAATAAGAGAGGCTTGCCCCAAGTTTTTTGCTGCTGATGAATATCCCCTTCATAAGGGTAAAGGACTAAACAGATTGGCTGGAGCTCTGGGCAGATGCTCTGTAAAGCTATCACACTTAGCTGTGCTGTATGTACCAATAAACCTCCGTTCCGGTTTGCAACCCTGCAGGTCTTTGGCTCCTGAGTTTTTCATGCACAAAGATTGGCAGTCGCACCAAACTGCAGGATGGGTTTTGTGACATGAATAGTGAGCCACCAGGCACCAGGATGAGAGGCAGAGATGTGCTAACTTCATTCCCAGCAGCATCTGAAATCTGGTCTCTTCCACCTTGGACCAACTTGCAAATACTAAATCTGCCTTCTCTTCTCCCCACCCCATCCCCAAAAAGAGAGAAAATGAGATCATGCCAATACTCGGTGGCACTGCCAAAGTGATGAATGTGTCATTGCAGGGGGCAGGCACTTGTGATGGGACCCTCATAAGGGTCATCGTTTCCAGGAGCGAAATTGACTTAAATCTCATCAAGGCTGAGTTCCTAAAGATCGCAGGCAAATCCCTCTCCACCATGATTCTGGTAAGCAGCAGCTTTGTTGTTGTTATGAATCAATGACATGCCTTTCTGGTACGTACATCACCATGGTGTCTGGGCGTTGTCATAAGTGTTCTGGGTGAAGGAATACCCCCCAGTAAGATTGTGATTTTCCCTCTCCATAAGTCCTCCAAAAAGAGTCAAACTCCAGAGGGAGTTGGGGATCCCTCCTCGTCCATTAGGGAAACACCTGCCTGAGCAGATGAGTCATGGAATGTCACCTGCAGGTGATAGGACTTGTGCTCAGACTAGTTGCTGATGGAATCTGGTTCTACTGATCCAACCAAGCTCTGCTCCCACGTGCTTTGAGCTCCACCAGCTGACGCATTGTGGTTGAACGCAGCTGCCGTCCGCTGTCCTAGCTCCCTTCCCAGCCCGTGTGGTTCAGCACACATTGCACATTCTACCCTAGTCCCTCTATCAAGCTCGCCTAGCAGGGCAGTTTGGAGCCAGCAGGGGCAAGACAGTCACCCATTTAATCTCTGGGGTTTTGCAGCCAAGGGATGGAGCAAGGACAGGGTTTTGCAGAGGGCCGTGGTCCTGTTTGGATTGGTCAGTAATGTTGCAGACAGAGCTTTCTACCTATCCTCTCCCACGCAGAGCCAAGGGGCATGGAAATCTCTTGGACCAACTCCTCCAAGAGGGGGGTACATCCGTGTTGCTCTGTCACAGATCCTAGCGAGTGCCCCATCCAGCCTCTCCCTAGGGCTGTAGCGACAGGAATGCCAGGCTCTGGAATGCCCAGGGTTTTAAGCCCCTGGAGCCTAAACAGAGTCTTGCCATTGCCCCAATGCTGGGTTCCCTAGGCACACTCTCGGGACACAGATCTTCTCTCTGGCACCTCCTGTGCGGAGCTGGAAGTGGCTGTCCTGATCCTAGCCCCTGGGCACAACAGTGACTCCCCAGACTCCGGTGTGTTTAAACACGCCCTGTCCTAGAACTCCACCCCAAAGGTGTTTGGCTTAACTCGCTCAGGGGCACGCGGCAGCTCTGAACGCACACTTTGCACAGAGTCTAACGCATTGAGGCTCTTCTCCTTTATCATGGAAAGCACAAGAGGGCACAGATCATATAAAATAATAAACACCAGATGCCGGTCCCTGCCTGTTTCCTCTCCACTCTAGGGCATTCTTTGGGCTGGAGGAGAGACCCTTGTGTTGTCCAGAGGCCTTTTGGGTGGACCAGAGGGAAAATGGCTATGGTGATTTACACCTGTCGGAAATCTGGCCCATATACTGTGTGTGACAGGTCTAGAAACTGAACATTTTCCAACCCCCCGTCCCCACACCGAATGCTTTGGAGTTGGATTTTTTGGTTTCCAAGCTGACTGCTCATTCCTAGTAAAAAGCCACATTCTACAATGGGGTTGAAATCCCAGCGTTCTCCCATTCTGTCATTATGGTTTGTTCCCTTCCCCTGTGCAAATGGCATGGAGGCCCCTGTACGAGCAGTCCCCTGGGAAATCTTTCTGTAATTAAGGCTCCTTCTTCTAATCTACATTGTCAGCATCTGTCATGTTGATTAATGATCGGCCGTCGAGGGTCCTGACTGAATAATAATTCCTGATGAGACATTGCAGTAGGTCCCCCAAAATACCCAGAGAGGATGAAATGAGCATCTCATCGCTTTCTCGTTAACACTCCCCTCGACAGAGACTGAGAGATTTGTCTGTTTCCTAAAAACTTGACTTACGAAGTACATTGACCAAGGAAGAATTCTGTGCTGCCGGCAATCACGGGGGCACTAAAACTTCGGTGGTGCAATGTGATAATCAGTGACGGACGTAGATTGAGCAGCCAGCCAGACCATTTTAAGGATGCTCTGTAGGCCCTGGATCTGTAAGCAGCAATGGTCTATGCCCCTTTGGGATTTGCAGTGATGATGATGATACAAATTTGATGCTTCACAACTAAGGGCTCCACCCCTTCTCCACTAGTGAGTGGGGAGAATGGTGTGTAAATGCTCAGGCAGTTTGAACCTTGAGTACAACGGGCTTGAGTCTACTTTTCATTTACATGATTTTTTTACTCCTGAGTTACTCCATTGACTTAGTGCAGTTAGTCCTGACTGGTTGCAAACCACTATAAGTGAGAGGAGAATTGGGCTCAATATTACACTGAGGGGAAAATTTATTAGGCCTGTTTCTCCTTTCACTTACAATGAGGTGTAAATCAGGAATAAACCCATTGAATTCAATGGAGTCTGTCTTTCTCCAAGCCCCTGTCGGATGTGAGTGTATCCTATGGAGCTAGAATGCTAGCATGGTCCTCCACGTTCCATTCTATTTTTGTTCTTCCCTCTGTCAGGAGGACACGAGTGGCGATTACAAGACAGCCTTGCTGAATCTCTGTGGCAGCGATAAATGAAGAAATCTGAAGGGAAAAGGCAAGATGTTGAAATGGAGGCACGGAAAACTTTGGCAATGAATAAGTGTCTGGGAATGGATGTCTAGAAAATCCCTAGCACTGAATAAATAGAAAATGGAAAATCGGCTTAGAGGCTGAGATTTTTAAAGGAATCTGTGTGATCTGGGTACCCAGTAAAGACCTGGTCAGGAATTTTTCAACAAAACATTTTTTTCACAGGAAAATGCCAATGTGTCAAAATTGAAACTGTTCACAAAACAGTGTCCGTTTCAACTCAATTATTTTTTAATTTCAAAGTTATCAAAACATCCCATTTTGACACTTTCAAAACAAAAGTTCTGGTGTTTTGACTTGAAATTGGGTTTTTTTTGTTTTGAAATTGGAGTAAATTAAGACTAAAAATAGGTTTTAAATCAAAATGAAGCATCTCGGAAGGCTGCAATTGACCTGAACACCCCCCCCCCCCACACACACACACTTTCATGAACGTTTTTGAGATTTCAACTATGGCCTGATTCAGGATGGGAAAATTTTAAAATTCTCCAATACTCACAGGTCAGGAGCCCCATTTTCTGCCCAACTCAAGCCCTATATCCATAAAAAACAATGTTCTCTAGGCACCTTTAGAGATATTAGTGTTCTAATGCTTTAGATTCCCTTCTCTTCTACTGGGAGCTCTTCACTCCCCTGGACTTCAAATGCATGTGCGGACGCTTGGGCCATGATCATACATGCTGCCAACCTTGGAGTAATCCCACTGGCTTCAACAGGACAGGACCGGGCATAATCCACCCATTAGCTCTTGCAGGATTGGACCCAGAGTGAATCCCAAACCTGCAAGGGGGTATCAGAAATTGGCTTTGAGAATTCAACTCTAGGGGCTGGGTCTCACAGTCTTTATTTGCAGGAAGAGGCTGTAAGTTTTCAGTGGGACTTCTCCCAGGAATAAGGGGTGCAGGAGCCGCTGGGTGCTGAATGCATAGTTACAAAACCAATGGAGCTGATTCCCCTCTTGCTGACACCAATGGAAGCTGGGATAACTCAACTGAAGACAATGGAGTTACATCAAACTAGTGTGAGATCAGAATTGGGCCCAATATGTTGTTTCCTGTGAACACATATGTTTAGCCACATTCTGGTCTTAGTGGGCCTGATTATGCTCCCAGGTGCAGAATTGGTCCATTTATCTCAGTGAAGTTCTTCTGCCTTTACTCTGCTGTGACCGAGATCACAAAATCTGGCTCAGGAGCCAGACCGTGGCACAGGGAGAACAAGATGAAATGTTCCTGCAAACTCTGTTCTGCTCTGACCAGCAGTTCACCCCTCGGCTCCTTCCTTGTTCCGAGCATGCAAATTAAATGCGTAATTACCAAAAGCCATTATGTGCAACCTGGTGATTTTTCTGATGGGGCAGAGGAATCTGCCTGCGGAAGTCAGTCTCCCTTTTTTGCTCACCTGAAATTAACAAGGGTATTCAAAGAGGCCTAGATTCCCTTGAGCTCCAACTTCCTTAGGAGCCTTTGATGATGCCATCATGACACTTCCCCCACCCTGACATCCCCACGGTGGTTGTTCTTGAAGAAGTTCATGTAAGTCCCATGGACTGCAATGAAGCACCACAGGCTCCCTGTATTGGTTTCTTCATTGTAAGGTTTCCATTTAGTTTTCAAAGGGGGAGGAGAGTCAGGAAGATAAGGGGATGTGCCCCCAGCCAGGGTGACAACCCCACTTCCCCAGGAAGCTCAGCACCACCTCCAAGCTGTGTGGGCACCGTGTGACTCCCGGTCCACACTACGCCCTATTGGAGCATGAAGAGCAGAGCTGTAAGGAGCAATTTCTGCGCCAGAGGCAGTCAGGGGCGCAGAAGGCTTACCTGCGGGAGGTCCGCCGGTCCCACGGCTTCGGCGGTAATTCGTACCGCCGTACCTTCCGCCGAATTGCCGCCGAAGCCCTGGGACCGGCGGACCTGCCGCAGGCAGCTCAGCAGCGGCTTTGGCGGCGGGGAAGGAAGGGGCGCCCCTGGCTGCCGCCTTCAGTGCCCCTAACTGCCGGGCACCCCAAGGTGAGCGCCTCCGTTGCCTCACCCTCGTTACGGCTCTAGCTACACGCATCAGACTACACGGGACAATGCACATTTTGTGCTGTGGCAGAATCAGCTGCTGTTTTTTAGGGGACGATCCTGCTGTCTTTTGCTGCAAGGAGGGCGGGATCAGACCCTTTACTTTCAAATAAATGAGTACAAACCCGATGTATTTCTCAGAATGAGAAAGAGAGACAAGCAGGTCCATAATGATGGATGCCACCAAACAAAACTGGGCTTGCAGCACCACCTTGTGGCTCACTGGGGTGTGGGAATCACCCAAGTTAGAAAGAACCAGAGATGTGGGGGTGAAATCTTCAAAGGGATCTGGAATCCTCAGCATCCAACAAACTTAATGGGAACTGGGCACCCAAATCCCACGAGTGATGCTGAAAATCCTACCTGTGTTCTCTAAAAGAATGTGAACATCAATCCTGCGCTAGGACCCCCGAAAAGGGGGCAGAGGCAGCCACGTTACCCCAACTATTATTATTATTCATGGTGTGATAGGGCTTAGAGGTCTCAGCCATGGACCCAGACTCCCAACAAAAAGACAGTCCCTGCCACAAAGAGCTGAAGATCAGTGCCTCAAAGGTATTTAGGCACTTAACTTCCATTGGATTAGGTGCCTAAATACCTTTGAGGATCTAGACCAGGGGTGGCCATCCTGTGGCTCCAGAGTCACATGTGGCTCTTCAGAAGTTAATATGCAGATCTTTGTATAAGCACTGACTCCAGGGCTGGAGGGGTGCTCACTGCTCAACCCCTGACTCTGCCACAGGCCCTGCCCCCACCCCACCCCTTCCCACCCCCTCCCCTGAGCCTGCCATGACCTCACTTCTTCCACTCCCCCTCCAAGCCTCCTGCATGCCACAAAACAGCTGATCTGGAGGTGCGGGGGGGAGGGGGAGGCACTGATCAGCAGGACTGCCGGTGGGCAGGAGGCGCTGGGAGCAGGGGGGGAGCTTATGGGGGCTGCTGACGTATTACTGTGGCTCTTTGGCAATGTACATTGGTAAATTCTGGCTCCTTCTCAGACTCAGGTTGGCCACCCCTGATCTAGACCTTACAGTCTAAGTAGCCAACACAGACTAAACTCTTTGGGGCAGGGATTGTCTTTTTGTTCTGGGTTTGTACAGCACCTGGCACACTGGGCTCCTGCTCCATAATTGGGGGCTCCTAGGTGCTACCACAATACGGGAGGTGGGGGGAGAGAAAATGACTCACCAAGGTCCCACAGGGAATCAGGGGAAGCACTGGGAAATGAGGTTGGTAACAGAACAAAAGAGGGAAGCCTGGCTCGAACAGCACAAGTACTGGGAAGCAACATGACTGTAAGACATCGATAAGGATTTAATTATGTATTGATTGCTGGTAGAACATTCGCTAGACAAAAGGTGTTTTAATAAAGAGGAATCAATTCCTAACCTCTTTGAGTTGGCCTTTTCAAACTGCAAATATTTACACAGGGTGCCTTTCATTTCATTCACCATTTAATTAATAGGAAAAACTTGAGAGAAACGCCAGGAAAAACAAAAGGCAAAGTAGCCTGTGGCACAAAAACCTTGGTGAATGGTCAGCCGTGACATGGTCCTTCCAGCGAGAAGCCTGGGGCCTGGGAGCCTTGGCGCATGGTCAGCTGTGACATGGTCCTTCCACCCACCAGCATGTTGGCTGGCCCCACTCGCTTGTCCATCTGTAGAACATAGTGATCTGGGCTCATGGAACCAGAGAAGAGGGTGTCCAGGGGCGACTCTGTGGATAACGGATTAATCTAAAAACCTAGCAGAGCACTGAGCAAATGGCCTGTTGCTGATATGGTAGTTGCCCTCAGGTCCTGTTAGACTCCAAGGGTAGCCCCCCATCCCCAATGGGGAAGATGAGCCTCAACCTCAAACTGTAGGAGGCAGTGATGGGACCATGCCAGCGGTGTAAGAGTCATTCCTCCAGCATCTTATATGTACCCGGACACCTGATCCAGAGTGTGGTGATTTGAATGACTGAGCCTTCAGACTCCTGGGATGAGCCCTCAGATGTCACGGTGGCCATGAAATCCTGAGCTGACTCAGGCCCCTCGTCATCCACATTAGGGTTAGCATCACCATGTACTGGGCACCCTGGTGCCTTCCACATCATGGCAGTGAGGAGCTCTGTTGCCTAGGCAGAGGCTTCGCTGTGCCCAGACCTCAGAACCTTCAGGCCGCCACCTTCCCACCCACTTGGTTCATGCTGCCTCCAATTCCTGGTTTGGAAGCAACTGGGCCCCTGTCCTGCAGAATCATACATGCAAACCCAGGACCCTCGTCTCTCAGGAGATCAGGAATGGTTTAAGTTATTCTCTGCTGGCCTTGCATTAAGCAGCACACACCGAGGGAACCCTCCCCTCACTCATCACCCTCTACTCCCACAAGACAACAGACCCAACCAATGGCACCAAGACTCACCCTACGTTCCCACCTGGGATTAATCTGCATCTGGCCCAGGGAACACATCCCAGCAAACCAAACGAAGGGGAGGGATAGACTTTCACCAGCGTGTCCCCACAATGAGTCCCCTACTTTTTGAACTTCAGACACTACCTCCCCCCTAATACCCTAGACCAGTCTCCCAACCAACCCCCAGCCACATAGGCAGGGGAAAATCTCCACAAGTTCCCTCAACTAATGCAGATGGGGGTGGGCTAGGGCAGGCACCCTCTTAATGCGATACCCGCACACAGCAGGACTCCCAGCTCTTTGCTGGGAGGGCTAGCAGGGCATCCTGCTTCATCCTTCTCAGGTCACCAGCAAGCCACGGTGAGCTGTCAGGGTGCACCTGGGGGAGAAGCTGTTAATGTGTCTGGTTGCATTCAGTGTATGATCATGACACTTCACTAATCTTCGACTCTCAGGCCCATTGGTTCGGCATGATTTTCTCTCTCAAGTTTGATCAGATCCATGAGCTCACGAGGGTGCCTCATAATGGTAGGCATCCTGCTTGGACAGGCTCTTCTCTCTCTTTGGAGGAGATACTAGTCAGTTCAGGATGGGTGGGTGGGATTTTGTGTTCCTTATTCTCACTCTTGTTCCAAAGTTCAGCTCCGGCGTGTGTCTGCATTGCGCCAAGGACTAGCTATCGTCTGTTGGAGGCCCAGAGTGGTCAGTTCTGATAGAAGGTTTTGGGCGCTAGCCGGATGTGTTAGTGGAATGACTATTCAGGTCTCTGGTCCTGTCCAAAATAAATAAACAAAACACAATCGTTGATTTAATTGTCACCAAGATCCAGACAGTGTTTGTCATCCTACCTCCACTTACAAACCCTAGGTTTAGTTGGTGCACTGAGCCAGAAACCGGGAGTTAGGGGATGATCCCAAACCAAAGTGGGAGCATTCCTGCACATTGATATTCCTTCTTGCTTCCTACAGTTAAAATTATATGCAAATCTTGCAAGCATTTGTTGTGCAAGATAAATATGGGAGGACAACTTTCAGACGTGTACAGGCTTTAATGCTTCCCAGCTGCTTACAAGAGCTAATCTACAATAAACCTTGGGGACTTCAACACCAACAACATTTAGCATCATTATCGGTTCCTCTAGGAAACCTATAGCTGTAGATTGGTGGGCTGTCCATGACTCCATTAGATTGAAAGGACTTTGCAGGCCCTGGGAATCCGCTTCTGCGTTTCCAGCTGGATGAAAACAGCTATTGGGAAATGGATGCAGATTTCTCTAAATTCTGTAAGTGAAAAAACAAAAGGGAAGGAATCTAACCTTTGGGCAAATAAATAGCTCACAGTCACTCAGAGGAACCAGTGCCAGTCCCCCAGTGATGATAAAGCCCAGGATGTGTTGTAAGCACACTATTAATAACAAGTGAGCACTGTGAGTCTGTAATTGGATGCGGGGTTTCAGATGAAATTGCTCTTTGGGGTGACAAATGACAATGAGCCTTCAAATCAAGTTACAGCCTCACCAGGAGCTGAATCATGGCTGGGATTGTTCTCCTGGGTAAAGATGGATATTGATTACAGGTGCAAGAAGGCTTCTTTGACTTAAACTTTGCCTGACATTTTTCCCTCTTTGAACAATGAGTCCACACAATTTCATTGGCGATTAAATCCACTCTACAAAAACAAATGTCAAGAGAAAGTGGGGGAAAGGGAAACTTAAAATTCACTTCAACTTTTTACTTTTCCAATGTTTTCCAACCAAAGATCTTAAAACACTTAAGAAACTCCCCAAATAGTTTATCTAGCTTGCTTTGTTGTTTACCTTCTAGACATTGACAGCTTTTTTCACTTTATTCTTTGCTCCATTATTTTATTAGGACACTGCCCAACTTTACTTGGGGGTGGGTCTTTTGCTCATGGTTTGTCTTATGAATCCTGTTTGTTGTGTTTCCCTAACATAATGCCGCATTGTTTCCCTCCTTTATTCAAAGGTTTTGCTACACTCAGACTCTGTGCTTGTGAGAGGGGAAGTATTGCCTCTTAGAGGCGCCCAGAGTGTGGTGTGTAATTGTCCCAGGTCACTGGGTGGGGGCTCAAGCCTGTTTTGCATTGTGTTATTGAAAAGGAACCCCTAGATACTGAACCTGGGCCTTGTTGCTACCGATTCTGATGGGCAGAAGGGTTACATATGATTATTTGCTATTCCTGATTCACTCTTCATTGTAGTGTTATTAGTCACCTGAGTCAGATGGCGTTCTTTCTATTTTCTGATTGGACAACCTCAGGTTTATAAAGGGGAGTCTTGTCTCTAGTTCTGATCACATCTTTGATTACTTATTGGTAATTCTTTGATGGACCTTTTGGGCAAATAATAAAAGAGCTTTACATCGTGGGCCCTGGTTTTGTTATCATTGTGCATCTGAGGGGTGAAACCAGATGTTTTGATTGATCTGAACTGGAAAAAAAATCGCTTTTTCCATGTGACACAATTTTTGAGACTGACTTTTCCCTCCTAATTTGGGATGGGAATTTTTTTTGAACTCTTGAAAATATTCCCAGGAAGGGAAAACCATTTCCTGCCCAGCTCTGGGCCTTATGTCCCAACAAATGTGTGGGGCTAGGGACCAAAGCGAGCCCCAAATGTGCCGAATCCTAGACGAAAACACCCTGTAACAAATCACTCTGCAGCTGAAATTGGGACAGATGTCCTCTTGGCCAACACACTGGAGATTGAACCAGGAACTTTCCAAGCTACAAACTCATGCCCTAGTGCTTAGCTTATCCCTGGTAACTTGAATTCTAGGGTGCAGCTACCATGCTCCATCATGCCTCATTCGTAGCATCATGCTGGATAATCTTTTCCCTGCAAAACCTCCTGAGCTGGGGCACACCGAAGTCCAAGTAGGTGTCAGTGTGAGACACTAGCATAGTAGCATTAGCAGGCTAGGAGGCAGGCTGGGCCCCTTTCCACTGTTGCCACCACTCTGGATTTGGCACCATCTGTAATACAAGCACACGAGCATCTGGCTTTTCCTGGCTCACGGGCAGGGCCGCCCCAAAACATTATGGCGGGGAGCTCAAATGATGCCTCCATGCCCGCTCACTTGGGCCAAAACTTTGAAAGGTCTCAATTCTGCCTTCTTTCTGTTCTACTCCTCTCATGGTACTGCTCTGCTACCTACCCCAATAAAGGAGAACTAAGAACTTAAAAAGCCTTGTTCAAAAATTTTAAGTAAAACTTAACTATCAAATGCCTGAACAGAAAATGTAACTTTTCTTGTCTGCATAGTAAACACTGGCATTTTTATCTGTTTGAATAATCAAAGTGGTGCTTCCCGTGCCTTCTTGTTTACAAAGATTTGAACTGCTTCCGAAAGGTTCACAGTCTGGGCCAGCTCATGCTCTGTTGAGATGGTCGCAAGGCTGACCAGCCTCTCCTATGTCATTGTGCAGCGTAGATGTGTTTTCATTAACTTCAGCTTGGAGAAGTTGCATTCTCCACTGGCAACTGTTACAGGAAGTGTTAGAAGTATGCGCAGATCAACAAAAGCATTTGGAAAGAGGGTGGTCATAGTATTTGTGCACATATATTCCAGAACAGCCTTTCGAGTTGATCTTGCTGAAATGTATCTTGAAAGGGCTTTTAGTTCATCACCTAAATCACTCGCATCAATATTGCGCATGTCATCATGTGTCAACACTGTCTCTAGTGCCCTGCCAAAATTGCTGGGGTAGGTCTACTTCAGATATAGTGAGGACTTTTGGAATATCATACAACATCCCAAATATACTGCTGTGTTCCTTGAGCTGAATGAAATGTTCTTCAACTGACTGACTCTATTGCACAACCTAGCACCTGGTTAAAGAATTCAACTTTGAATTGTTGTTTGGGGTCTCTTATGGGATTACCCCGTGCCTCAGAATCAAAATGTCGTCTTCTTCGGTGACTCTTGTATTCTTGAATGATGGGAAAATAGCTTCAGTGTGAAGTTCCACTGCCAACTTCTGTGCACTCTTCAAAACGTTTTGTAATCACTCATCTGATCGGTCAGGCTGTAGGTATGACTTTGCTTTGTCCAGTTGTTCCATTGCTCCAGATATATCAAGGTCAACACCTTGGAGTCTCTTGCTTACAACAGTTATTTCAAACAGTATGTCATGCCACAACACTAAGCCACACAGAAATTTGAAGTTATGTATGTTTCTGGTGATTCCATTTCCCTCTGCCACTGTTCTCCCACGAACAGTTCCTGTCATAGCATTATCCTCCATAATGGCAACTATGGCATCATCTATCTTCCCAATTTGGTGTTTGATAGGCTTTATTGCGTCCACTCGACTTTCCCATCATGTGGCACTCAGTGGTTTCAGTGTCAGAGAGGATGTTCCCAGATGTTGCTTCAAAATTTGCCATCGATGAGTTGATGCAGAGAAAAATACATAGACGATTTGAATTACATTAAAAAATTCAGCAGCCTCACTAGAAGCTGATGCTGCATCACTGACCACCAAGTTCAATGAATTAGAACTGCATAAGACAAAAAAAGCTCGAGGGTTTAACTCTCGGATCTGTGTCTGTACTTCTCTGTTCTTTCCTCTCATGTTGGCACCATTATTGTAGCCCTGACCTCTCATATCAGCTATCGCAATTCCCATATCTTCCAGCTTTTTAATAAGCACATTTGTCATACCAGCTCATGTAGTATCATCAATGTCAATAAATTCTAGAAAACGCTCTCTGACAGTCACCATTGCATGGTTATTTTCACTAGGTTCTGTTATTGTTACAAAACTCACCATTAAAGTCATTTGTTCCGTATGGCTGATGTCAGGTGTGCTGTCCAGAATAACAGAGTAATATCTTGCTGACTTCAGATCTGCCACAATCTTCTGTTTGACTTTTGTTGCCAGTGACTGTATGATCTCATTTTGAATTGTTTTTCCAAGGTAGTGGTGTGTGTGCATTTCTTGGGTGGTGACTCTTCTTAGATGCTCCCGGAGTACAGCATCAAACTCAGCCATCAGCTCCACAATTTTAAGGAAGCTTCCATTGTTTGGCACATATAGCTGATCTGAAGTGCCTCGCAGTGCTAGGTTTTGGGTGGCAAGCATTCTCACAATGGCAATGAGCCTTTTCAGAACATTTTGCCTGTAAAGAGACTCTGATGCAATCGTCTCTTGATTCTGATCATCTATGGTGACCTTTAACCTTAGTCTCATCTCAAGCTCTTTCCCCCTATGGAATGCTCTCTGGTGATTTGCTGCCTTCTCATGGCATGCCAGATTTCTAGCCAGATTTTCCAGACCTTTGTTCCTATAGAACCCAATGTGGCTGGAACATTAGACTGGAAGAGTTTGGAACAAAAACGGTATGCAGCATTCTGGGTTTTTGAGTACATAAGTCACAGTCTCTCCACTTTGTCACTATTGGGGATTTCACACCAGTAATGTGTTGGATGGAAATTTCTATTTTCATTGTCTTTGGGGAACATGAAGTTTTTCACTTGCTGTGGCCCATGCAGTACAAGGAAGTCCCTCTGGCTACTGCTCAAGTGGGTCCACAGTCCTGGATCATCTAGACTTAAGGAACTAAACTCAGCAGCAGCTGTTTCTTGCGCCTCCACCACACTCTTCTCTGAGCTACACTTTCCTTCAGGAATGTGCGTGGTTACATCCATCTGAGATGGAGATATGGATGCTGCAGTAGCTGCCAGGTCACCTGCACTCTGACTAACTGGAAGATCAGGCATCTCCTCACCACTCACATCCTCACTGGGGCCAGAAGGCTCACCTTGAACATTTGTATCTATGTGTCTATGCTCCTTCCTGCTTAGATAGAAAAGCTTCCTTTGCTTTCTTTCTTTTTCTGAATGCTGCCCCAGAGGGGCGTTTTCTTCTTTCACTCATGACTGCTGTTCTGTGCCAGCTATAGTGGCTCTCAACACTCAATGGAAGGGGACAAATAAGCAGGCTGGTAGCAGGGCCTGAGTGAGGGAATATATCAGCGTCTTAAGTGCCTAACTGGCTCCTACTACTTCAGTTGACTGCCTGTTCTCCTCAAGTGGGCTCAGGGAAGCAGCAGGAAACAGGAAGCTCCCTGAGAAGCTGGTGTTAATCAGTCCAGGCTCCTGGGAGTGCTAGAGAGGTACATAAGAGGCTCCTCCTCCTCTCTCTCCCTGCAGCTCCTGCTGCTTTCTGTTATTCCCTCTCACCTTTTCTCCTGTTATGTCTCTTGTTCCCTCCTTCCTCCAGCACAGCACTCCACCATCTCTGTGCATCTAGAGCAGAGAGAATACATATGCACCAGCAGCAGACACAATTTTCTGCACTCTGGGTTCTAGTGGCGCCCACCCCCCCAGTCTGGCACCTGAGGCGGCTGCCTCAGTTCGCCTCATAGTAAGGCCAACCCTGCTCATGGGTTGTTTTGTCTTTGTGTGTGTGGCTGGGGGCGGACTGTGATGAACAGAAGCAGATGGAGGGAACTGTGGGAGACACAGGCAAAGGGAGGATTTTTTTCCCATCCCCCTCCAAATGAATGGGCCAAATTATCGCTGTTTCATAGACTCATAGACTTTAAGGTCAGAAGGGACCGTTATGATCACCTAGTCTGACCTCCTGCACAATGCAGGCCACAGAATTTCACCCACCCACTCCTGGAATAATCCTCTCACCTATGTCTCAGCTATTGAAGTCCTCAAATCATGGTTTAAAGACTTCAAGATGCAGAGAATCCTCCGGTAAGTGACCCGTGCCCCATGCTGCAGAGGAAGGCAAAAAACCTCCAGGGCCTCTGCCAATCTACCCTGGAGGAAAATTCCTTCCCGACCCCAAATATGGCGATCAGCTGAACCCCGAGAATGTGGGCAAGACTCACCAGCCAGACACCCAGGAAAAAGTTCTCTGTAGTAACTTCTAACATCCCATCATTGACCATTGGTCTTATTTACCACTGATGGCAATTAATTGACCTTTGACTAAGATCATGTTATCCCATCAAACCATCCCCTCCATAAACATATCTAGCTTAATCTTGAAGCCAGATAGGTCTTTTGCCCCCACTGCTTCCCTTGGAAGGCTGTTCCAGAACTTCACTCCTCTGATGGTTAGAAACCTTCGTCTAATTTCAAGTCTAAACTTCCTGATGGCCAGTTTATATCCATTTGTTCTTGTGTCCACATTGGTACTGAGCTGAAATAATTCCTCTCCCTCCCTGGTATTTATCCCTCTGATATATTTAAAGAGAGCAATCATATCTCCCCTCAGCCTTCTTTTGGTTAAGGTAAACAGACCAAGCTCCTTGAGTCACCTTTCATACGACAGGTTTTCCATTCCTCGGATCATCCTAGTGGCCCTTCTTTGTACCTGTTCCAGTTTGAATTAATCCTTCTTAAACATGGGAGACCAGAACTGCACACAGTATTCCAAATGAGGTCTCACCAATGCCTTGTATAACGGTACTAACACCTCCTTATCTCTACTAGAAATACCTCGCCTAATGCAGCCCAAGACTGCATTAGCTTTTTTCACGGCCACATCACATTGGCGACTCATAGTCATCCTGTGATCAACCAGGACTCCGAGGTCCTTCTCCTCTTCCGTTACTTCCAACTGATGCGTCCCCAGCTTATAACTAAAATTCTTGTTATTAATCCCTAAATGCATAACCTTACACTTCTCACTATTAAATTTCATCCTATTACTATTACTCCAGTTTACAAGGTCATCCAGATCTTCCTGTAGGATATCCCGATCCTTTTCTGAATTGGCAATACCTCCCAACTTTGTGTCATCTGCAAACTTTATTAGCACACTCCCACTCTTGGTGCCGAGGTCAGTAATAAAAAGATTAAATAAAATTGGTCCCTGTAAAATTGGTTCTATGTAGCTGCGAGGGGAGTGGGGGAGAGAAGAGTGTGCACAAGGCAGCTGTAATTTGGTGACAGGCACCAGCGAGTGCACAAGCTGGGGGTGTGAGCCAGATCTGCCTAAGGCAGTCAGGACCCTCGAATGGGGGCAGGGCTAGGGTGGGACTATAGCCCAGCTCCCTGCAGACCAGAAAACACCATAAGGCCTCCAGGGGACACTGCTGACACCTTTTTAAAGGGGTAGCAAACCCAAGGCTTGAGGACTTAGCTAAGCACATGCAAAGTCCACTGTCTTCAATCCAGCAGAGCGCTGCCCGGGTCTCTGCAGAGCTCTTGTGGTGGTCCTTAAGCTTCCAGCAGGTCCTGTCTGCAGCATTGGAATCTGGTTTGCAGCCGGTACAAGGGGTGGATGAGGGATCCAGGATGAGTCTCTATAGCCTGTAGAGAACAATTGAGATGAGCTTAGCTGGGCTTCTTGGGCTTGGCCAAGCCACTTGGCTTGTTTTGGGCTCATCTGGTACAGCTGGCCGCAGGGTCTCAGCTGGGCCATGCGTGGGCCGCAGCCCAGCCAGCAGATGGAAAGGACTCTGCTGAGTGCTTAAGTCCACACTTGTCTCAGGCTGCCAGACACAGCAGTTCTTTGGCAACGGAGCCTTAGAGCTGCTGTCCTCTTAACCTGGGGGTTTCCAAGGGATCAGTGATCCAGAAGTGAACCTGGGGGAAGACATTAATCCTTTAGCTGTGCACAGCACAGCTATTCCCAAGCATTTCTTTACTCAAGCACCACCAACCACCCCTAGAGAGACTCTCTGCTCCCTGGGCGAGAGTCATGTTGTAGTGTTCGTGCCCCCCCTATAAGCGGATGTAGTGCTCATGGTGATTGCCAAGAGCCACTGTTTAGATGGGCCACCAGAGGGCATTATGGGAAATCTATAGATGCTCTAGGCTGACAGGAACGAAAGGTCACCCAATGCCTCACACCCATTGGAGTGTCCCCTCTGTGCCATGGCTTAGAGCGGGTGAGAAGGAGACAGGACTGCAGCTTTTCAACTTTCCTCATTGTTGCCCAGGGTCCATGCACAGGAATGACCATTCTTTTTGAAGGGGCAACTTGCACCTCCTCTGTGTGCAACAGGGAGCAGAAGGAAGGACTGTACCTCTAGCAGCCAGAAGGTGCTCCACTTCCCGCAGCACAGGGCTGTTTTCTAAAGGCAAGAACTAGCCCTACCAATGCAGGAATGGTGGTGAAGTGCCCGAGGAATGAGTGGGAACAGATGTAGGAATTGCTTTTGCCACCTGTGAGTGGAATAGTACAAAAGCCCCAGGTTCTTGTGACTAGTGTGATGGCAGTAGTCAACAGGTGGCGCCGTTACACACAGTTTTACAAGTTCTTTTCCTTACTATGGGAGCCAGGGCCGGCACGCCCACTAGGCAACCCTAGGCGGTTGCCTAGGGCACCAGGATTTGGGGGGCGGCGGGTGGCTACCTCCCGGCTCCGGGGCTGAGCCGGGAGCTGGGGGGGGTACCGCGGGCGGGGGGAAGGCTGCCGCGGGCAGGGGGCCGAGCTGCCACGGCCTGCGGGGGGGAGGGGGAGGAGGAGCCATGGGGGGGGGGATTAGTTGTGGGGGGGGGGGGGGGGTTGCAGGGCTGGTGCAAGGAAGTTTTGCCTAGGGCGCGAAACTTCCTTGCATGGGCCCTGATGGGAGCACAGGTCAGACTTTGAACAAATGCTTGAATTATTAGTTTTGTGATCCATTTGATTTTGAGGGGAGCTGTTGCAAATAGCAGGAGAGTTTGCCCCTTGCCTTAATCTAACTAGCAAACCTCTCCAACAGTTCTTGAGGCAGAGTTGCTCCCTGGGAACTGAGCATTGGAGTTTGGCTGATGTCCCTTCACGAGGAGATTGCCTGGTGGTTTGTGACCACCTTTGTTCCAGGGCTAATGTATGTAATGTACATAAAAAGTTACAGTAGTAAAATACCCACAGTTCACATCACTGATTTCTCATCCAATGGGGAGCCAATCACCAAGGTCTGCCCCTCTGTTATTACTGGCAAAGAGACAACAATAGTTTGCTTGATGCCCTGATGCCAGTAAGGGATGGAACACTAAGGACTGGCATATTTAAGTCTGGATTTGGGCAAATGCATTCATTTAAACTGATTCCCCATACCTCAGAGAGCACTGAGGAAGGCAGGAGGGCCTTTTAATTACAGCTGGGCTAGTTGTTTGTGGTGAATAAATTATCAGACAGGTGTATCCCATTTCTCAGCTTGCTCTGAGATTGGTTTTCTCAGGTCCATAGGGGGTTATGAGGAAAGATGAGGGGATTCTGAGTGGTGGAGAATTTCTGAGCTGTGAGGAGAGGCAGGAATGGGAGATGGATTCTGAGCCTGGAAAGGGGAAGGGAGAAGGTTCAGGGATAGGTGGATCAGAGTCTGCTGGGAGGTGGTTCTTAGTAGTGTGGGGGATGGATGGGGGAAGTGGGAGATTCTGAACCAAGGGGTGTGGGTGGATTGGGGTGGCACCCTGGGTGGGACTGTGTTCAGAGCCAGGAGGGGGATGGGTGGATGTGATAGGGTGTTCACCCCCACACTAGCCCAGAAGGGGTTAGTGAGGCTGACAATTAATTAGATAGGTCATCTAATTCCTCTCAGCTGCGGCCTAAATAATCACCCTGAATGGTGCTGGAGTTTCGCTAAGAAGGAACGGGCAAGGGCTAGGATAAAGCCAGGAAGCTGGCGGCAGAAAGGAGACTGCAGTGAGGGAGTCTACAGCCACTCTCTAGACATTAGAGGGAGAAGGTGGGAAACCTTGGGGAGAGGGTATAGGAAAAGGTTTGGGAAAATGACAGCAAGGGGTAAGATGGTGCAGACCTTGGCTGCTGATTAGAAGGTCCCTGAGCTGGAACCTGGAGTAGCGAGCGGGCCCCGGTTCTACTCTCAGCCACTGGGGGAGTGGCACAGTCTGAGCAATGGATGGGAAGACTGCCGGAGGCAGTGTGTACGTAGAGATTTTGATACCTCTGGAAGGGGAGGACTAGAGTGACCTGGTTAAAGGGCCGGGCCATGAAAATAGAGCATGCTGGAGAGAGAGAAGTGGCAGGGCACACAAGCGAATGGCAGAAGGGGGTGTCAGACCTAGAGGGAGCTACTTCCCCGAGCAGCCAGGAGGAGGGGACCTAGAGGTGAGTGTACCCCATGACAGTGGGGCTGGCAGGTTACATGAGGGGTGTTGGCTATAGTGAGTGGATGTATGACCCAGGGAAGTGGTTGGACAGGAGACTGGTCAATGAGGGAGCGAGTGAGAGTGAACTTTTTGTGGAGTGAATTGGGTGTGGCAGTATGAAGGCGGCAGGCCGGGGGAAGTCCCAGAGCAAGAAGACTTAGATCTCTGCTCCCTCTACAGGGGAAAAGCCAGCTGGGGCCAGCCTCATCTACGTGAATGATCGTGTTGCTCACCCCTAGTTCCGCACGCTGTGTTTTGGTGTCTTAGCTGGAATTTGTCTATGGTCTGTTGTATCAATACTAACGGATTGTTACTGTCATTGTTTGCATGAGAGGGCATGGGAATTGGGCAAGACATGCCCTGGAGAAAGAGGGTCACCCTGAGCATACAGGAGGTGGACTCTGGTTTGGGAACAGGATTCAAATTCAACATGAGAGGCTGGAGAGCTCTGTTGGAAAGACAGGGAGTGGTACTTCAAGGAGCAGCGACTCTGGATTGGGGCCCTGCTTTGCTCCAGATTCCTGCTTGGAAGTACTGAGTCACGTGTGGAGTGATTTTGAGGAACCAGACTGGCGGCATTGGCACAAAGCTTCTTTTAGACCAGACCTGCATGGAGCAATGATGATAGTACAGAGCTGGCTTTATAGTGAGTTCCAGCTGGAGTGCAGAGCTGGCTGCCCAGTGTCCTGATAGGCAGTGATGATGCTGAGCTGATTTTGCTGTGGGAACCAATCAGAGCGGAGCTGAGCTTACAGAACTGGCCCAGGGAGAGGCCCATTGGAAAGGCTGCAGGGCCGGCTCTAACTTTTTTGCTGCCCCAAGCAAAAAAACCCCCAAAACCAAGCGCCACCCCGCCGAAACAACCCCCCGAGTGCCCTGCCGAAACCCCCCCCCGAGCGCCCCGCCGCCCAGCAGAAGCAACCCCCTGCAAGCGCCACGTCGCGCCTCCATGCTGAAACAACCCCCCCCGAATGTCGCGCCATCCTGCCGAAACAACGCCCCCAGTGCTCCGCTGAAACAACCCCCCTAGTGCCCCGCCGAAACAACCTCCCGCGAGCACCGCGCTGCCCTGCCAAAATAAACCTCCCCCTCCCCCGAGAGCCGCGCCGCAGAAGTGTTTAAAAAAACAAAACAAAAAAAGCTGAGCACCGCCCCGTCACCCCAAGATTGGCTGCCCCGAAGGTGCCGCCCCAAGCACGTGCTTGGTCGGCTGGTGCCTGGAGCCGGCCCTGAGGGGCTGCGGGACTTAGATTTCTCTGGCCTAGGCAGACGGGGAGGTAAGTCACTTCCTGATGGCTGCCAGTCTAACTGGGGTTTAAGGTTGGGGGGGCAGACTGCTGTGTGACTAAGTTTTGGACCTCAGCAAACCGAACAATGAATCCTTGGAGCTGTAGGGTTGACGTGGTGAAGGTGTTCGACTCACTGTTGTAGCTAAATGGATATCTAGCAATCCTGCTCTTTTTGCTTGGTTATTCCACCCCCCATTTGCCTTCAGTAAGACTTGAGCGCTGGCTCCTAGTTAAGCACATGCTTTGGTGCTTTGCTGAATCAGGGCCTTAATATGAAGCCAATATTGGACTGGATTTTCAGGGGAGCTGAGATCCCCCAATTCCCACGGACTTCAATGGGAGCTTGCTCAGCCCTTTGACAGTCAGTCTAAACTCTCAGAGCAAGGAGAGGCTTGCGGTGAAGTCATTGGTCCGCAGTGCAGGAAAGCTGCAGTCATTTTGCAGTACTGGCTCCCAGGGTACGCTTGGGCAAATTACTTAGGGCGTCCACAATAGCAGCTCTTGCATGGACACAGAGCAGTGCACTGTGGGTAGCTGTCAAGAGATCACTTGATCATTACCTGTTAGGTCCACTCACTCTGTGTCACCTGGCATTGGACACTGTCGGTGGACAGGATACTGGGCTGGATGGACCTTTGGTCTGACCCAGTACGGCTGTTCTTATGTTCTTATGTCCTACTGTGCAACTGGCCACAGGGTGCTTTGGGAAGGGTTTCAATGCTTCATGGGGCCAGGTACAGCATCACATGATGCAGGTTTCTCAATCCCATCGTTCCATGGGCATCCTACTCGATTGCCAGCTGCTTTTCAACTGGCCTGGTGACCTGCAAGCCAGCCATCTGTGTCAGAAAGCAGCGACGCTGACTTCCGTCAGCGTCAGTGGGTGCTGACGCCGGGCCCCGCCCCCGACGCGGGGCGACGTTGCGGGGGCCCGCCCCTGATGCCGGGCCCTGCCCCCCGACGCCGGTGACGTTGCGGGCTCCCCCCCCCCCGACGCCGGGTGACGTCACGGGGCCCCGCCCCCGACGCCACTGCAACGTCGCCGGCGGCGGGGGCAGGGCCCCGGAACATCGCCCGGTGCTCCGGTAAGTTGGGCACGAGCTCCGGGGATGGCGGGGAGTTGCCGGTGGGTGCGGAGCACCCACCAATTTTTCTCCGTGGGTGCTCCAGCCCCGGAGCACCCACGGAGTCGGCACCTATGTCAGAAAGCATGGACCCTGCACAGCTGTTCAGTATTGTGCTTTATGATCACAAGGCAATAGGAGGAGCCTAATTGAGGGAGCGGGGAGGGGAGGCCTATTTGGTTGAGGGAGGCCTCGAAGGAGCATTTTAACACTGAGCCACAGGAACGTTTATTGCTGTAGTGTGCTGAGCCTGGCATTGTTTGTTTGCACCCTGCTATGACCCTCGTAATGATTGCTCTGAGCGCTCCACTGTAACAATGCACACACATCTGTTGCTGTTGTTGGTGAATGTTAGCAGCACCCACCGTGCGATGGAGAATAATGAAGATAAATTCTGTTTCCAAGTAGATTTGTATTCCACACCCATGCAAACATACCTATGTAATGCTGAGGGAAACTTCATACATGCAGGGGAAAGTAACGTTAAAGGAGGATGGAACAGGGAATTCACAAGCACCTACGCTAACGAGGCTCTCTCAGCTGGGTGTATGTGCGGCTGTTATTGTGTTCAATCGCCAAGGATGGAGTGCCTTGGGTACTGCTGTGACCCTGGAAGATGCGTGGAAAGCGGGGAGGGGGAGAGAATGTAGGGAGGTCCTGGAAGGTTTGTTTCTTTTCTATGATTGGAGAAGGTAAAGCTGTCTTGAAAACTGGGTTTTGTTTGAACATACAAACCTTCCTTAGGAGAAGTACATCTCTTTTCTTCAAAGCGTGTACCAATTTCCCCCCTTCCATCAGTAATTTAACCCTGCACAGTTTACATCTATATGAAAAAGTGAAAACTAGTGGTATCTACTTTTACTTGTCCAGGGAAAGTTTTTAATTCGGTTTCTTTTCATTCTTCCTTAAAACCATGCCCTCTCTTCCCACAGCCGGAGGCTAAGGACCCTTATCCCCTCCTTAACTGATCCCCACCCGCCCATATACCACCACCATCACCCTGACCCCAGCCTCCACCTTCCCCCCCTAGCCTTCACCCTGACTGTGCCCCCACCAATCCCCCTCCCATACACCACCACCTGACCCAGCCTCCACCTTCCCCCCAGCCTTCACCCTGACTGTGCCCCCACCAATCCCCCACCCATACACCACCACCTGACCCCAGCCTCCACCTTCCCCCCCAGCCTTCACCCTGACTGTGCCCCCACCAATCCCCCACCCATACACCACCACCCTGACCCCAGCCTCCACCTTCCCCCCCCAGTCTTCACCGACTGTGTCCCTCACCAATTCCCACCCATACACCACCACCCTGACCCCAGCCTCCACCTTCCCCCCCCAGCCTTCACCCTGACTATGCCCCCACCAATCCCCACCCATACACCACCACCTGACCCCAGCCTCCACCTTCCCCCCCCAGCCTTCACCCTGACTATGGCCCCACCAATCCCCACCCATACACCACCACCCTGACCCCAGCCTCCACCTTCCCCCAGCCTTCACCCTGACTGTGCCCTCACCAATTCCCACCCATACACCACCACCCTGACCCCAGCCTCCACCTTCCCCCCCCAGCCTTCACCCTGACTGTGCCCCCACCAATCCCCCACCCATACACCACCACCCTGACCCCAGCCTCCACCTTCCCCCCCAGCCTTCACCCTGACTGTGCCCCCACCAATCCCCCACCCATACACCACCACCCTGACCTCAGCCTCCACCTTCCCCCCAGCCTTCACCCTGACTGTGCCCCCACCAATCCCCCACCCATACACCACCACCCTGACCCCAGCCTCCACCTTCCCCCCCCCAGCCTTCACCCTGACTGTGCCCCCACCAATCCCCCACCCATACACCACCACCCTGACCCCAGCCTCCACCTTCCCCCCCAGCCTTCACCCTGACTGCCCCCACCAATCCCCCTCCCATACACCACCACCTGACCCAGCCTCCACCTTCCCCCCCCAGCCTTCACCCTGACTGTGCCCTCACCAATTCCCCACCCATACACCACCACCCTGACCCCAGCCTCCACCTTCCCCCCCAGCCTTCACCCTGACTGTGCCCCCACCAATCCCCCACCCATACACCACCACCCTGACCCCAGCCTCCACCTTCCCCCCCAGCCTTCACCCTGACTGTGCCCCCACCAATCCCCCACCCATACACCACCACCCTGACCCCAGCCTCCACCTTCCCCCCCCAGCCTTCACCCTGACTGTGCCCTCACCAATTCCCACCCATACACCACCACCTGACCCAGCCTCCACCTTCCCCCCCAGCCTTCACCCTGACTGTGCCCCCACCAATCCCCCACCCATACACCACCTGACCCCACCCCTCTCCTTGTAGAAGCAGCAGGTCTGTGGCTCTGCACCAGAGCGAGTATTTGCCTCCCTTGCCTTCTGCTATGCCCGTGGCAGCTCTTTGATTATTTTACAGGGCACAGCTGGGTGTCCCTAGCATAGCCCTTCCCCTCCGTGCCTCCAGCAAGTCCCTGAGGCTGAAGAGGAGCTTTGCCTGCACAGCTTCCTCTACCCGCAGACCCAGGAGATCCATCACCTCCCGTGGAGTGCAAGCAAGAGCGTGTTTGCTGCATGGTGCCGGCATGCTCAGCTGGGCAGTTGCTATGTGGGCTCTCCACGCCGAGGTAGGGCAAGTTCAAAACTTCCTGGAGTTTTGCCTCCTCCTGAGGGGGGACGTTCACCTGTGTACCTGGATGCAGGGCAGTGGAGTTCAAAACGGTGACCAGAGCGGTCAGAGTGGGCATTGTGGGACACCTCCTGGAGGCCAGTTACATCGACACAAGTCCTGCCGTGTCTACAGTGATGCTGCATCGCTCTAACTACGTCGTCCTAAGAGGCATGTTAAGCGGTGGAAGGAGCATTGCAGGGTGCACACCGCCATAGTTAGGTCAACGTAAGCTGCCTTATGTCGATTTAACTTTGTAGTGTAGACAAGCCCAAGCCAATGAGGCAGTGGGCCTAAAAGCGATGTGTGAGACTGACTGTGGTCCAGTAGCTAGAGCACCCCCCCGGGAGTTGAGACCCTGAGCACAGTCCCCCTGCTCCAATCATTCTTCAATTATTTATCCACTGTGGAATGGCTTCAGCAGGAGAGACTGAGGGATCCCCCCTCCGAGTACCCAGGAGCGGTGCCAACTTTTTTGCCCTCCTAGGCGGCGGGAGAGGCTGCCGCCGAAATGCTGCCGAGGTCCCCAGTGGCCAAAGAAGCTGCCGCTGAAGTGCCACCAGGGTCCTTGGTGGCATTTCGGCAGCAGCTTCTTCGGGCGCCGGGGACCTTGGCGGCATTTCGGCGGCAGCCTCTCCCGCTGGCAGCCGCTGAGGGACCTGAAATGCCGCCCCCCCAAATCCTGGCGCCCTAGGCAACCGCCTAGGGTCACCTAATGGTAGCACTGGCCCTGAGAGTACCCCACAGCCTGGTGGCTAAAGCCCTTGCCTGAGGGGCAGGAGACTACTGATCAAATCCCTTCTACCCTTTAGGCGGAGGGGGGAAGTGAACCTGGGCCTCATGTCTGAGGTGAGTGCATTAACTTGTGGACTAAAAGTTATAGGGTGGGCACCCCCTGGATTTAGAATGGGACTCTACCAGATTGGGTTTCACAAACAGGTTCAGTGGAGAAACACCTCTCTTGCCCTGGTTCATGAATCACTCTGGGGGTAGGGTGCCTAGGGAGACAGCAGTGCTCATGCGCAGAAGCAGAAATGGAGGCACTGAAGGACCTTTCACTGCAGATACTTAGGCACCAAATACGTTTAGACACCGACAGGATTAGGCAGCAGCCAAGTGGGAGTGTTGTGGATCCTAAAACTGGGACCTAGACACTTCAATCTGTGGTGGGGGGCCTGTGTACCTTTGTGAGTCTTGGCCTAAGTGATAACTGGACACCACATTGTCCATAGTGATAAGCAGGGATCCGGATTTAATGATCAGTAATGTAAATCCTCTGTTCCTATGGCACGAAGCCTTGTAATTAAGGCCAGGTCTATACTACCCGCCCGATTTGGTGGGTAGCAATCGATCTTTTGGGGATTGATTTTTCGCGCCTCGTGTAGACACGATAAATCGATCCCAGAACGTGCTCCCGTCGACTCCGGTAATCCACCCCGACGCGAGGAGGAAGTGGAGTCGACAGGGGAGCGGCAGCCTTCGACTTTGCAGTGTCCTCACGGCGAGGTAAGTCGAGTGAGGTATGTCGACTTCAGCTACATTATTCACGTAGCTGAAGTTGCGTAGCTTACATCGACACCCCCCCTCCCCCGTCGTGTAGACCAGCACAAAGTTAATAAGGTGCAACTCCCCCTATTTTACCTAGATCACCCCGTTCTGAACCTGTAACTCTTCTCCTTTGCCTCTATTTTTTTTCTGCCTCATTGTTCCTCCAGGGAAAGGTGCTGGCCAGACAACTGAGGGGACTGACGTCCATCCAGCATGCAGAGAACAGGTACAGCCATGATTCAACCTGCCTACACATATGCCTCAGGCGAGCCAGGGTTGGACAGAAAGTTAGGGTAAAACTTTTCAGACCGATCTAGCCACAACTCCAAATCCCTCTGTAAAATGTTACGGCAGAAGCAACAAGGGCAAAAACTAGTTGTCTCGAGGACATTGTGTCTTAAAACTCTCCCATTAGCTAAGAAACATTGTGCCCAAAAACTGGTGGCATTTGGATGACCTTCCTCTTGCTGTTCTTCCAGCTGATCCTAATACTTGACTCTAGTCTAAACAGAGGTCACTATCAGCAATAATAAATTCTCAAGTGCTATTACTTCATTGCCAGCATCTGGATTGCTACTTGAGGGATCCAATGTCATTTAAAAGGTAATAAATTGAAACAAAACCAGTCCATTGATGGCCCTGCCTGTGGTACCTTTTAATTTGGTGTCCTATTCATTTGGGGAGAATTAAATTATCCTATTCATTAGAGGCAGACACTGGTGATGAATGGGGCAGCATGCCGCACGGATGGCATTAATTAAATCCTCATGAGCACAGATAATATCCCAGCAGGAAACAGGAGAAGACGGAAAAGTTTAATGTAAACATGGCAATAATACCAGAGCTACTGGCTGGCTAGGATTGCTGGCACCAGCTGAGTGCTTTTTTTTTTGCAGGGTGGTTTAAAGAGCAATTATTATTAAAGTTGTCCTAACTTTGCCAAGTTGTGCTGGGAGCTACATGCACAAATAGTATGAGACGGTCCCTGCCTCGAACAGCTTACAATCTAAATAAGCAAGACATGTAAAGGGGGAGAGAAGACCGTATAATTATCCACAGTTTACAGCTGGACTTAATGGAGAGTGAAGCTAGACATTTCAAAAGCAGCTGTGTGACATAAGAGCCAAAGGTCAGATTTAGTAAATTATTTAGGGGCCGACCTTTTTAGGCACCTAATGATGCAGACAGGTGCCTAATGGGCTGTACAAAGTGCCTAAGTGAGTTGCCCATCCTGGATGCTGTTTACTGTGAGTCAATTACTTTATTGTAAACATTCAGATCTGAATTTCGTAACTGGTCCCAGTGGGTGAGATTCTGAGCATCTCAGTGGCACGGCCCAGGGCTTGCCATCCAGGGAGAGGGGAAGCTAAGGTGGTGTAAAGTCCCTTTGTGCTCTTCTAGTTCTTGAGGCCAAAATGTTCCCTGGTCAGGGCCGGCTCCAGGCACCAGCCGACCAAGCATGTGCTTGGGGCGGCACCTTACGCGGGGCGGCGCTTGAGGTTTGTTTGTTTGTTTTTCTTTGGTGGCAGTGCTCGGAGTTTGTTTGGTTTTTTTACTTCGGCGGCGGTTCGGGAGACGGGGGGTTGTTTCGGCAGCGCAGGGCTCGGGGGAGGGAAGGGGGCGTTGTTTCAGCGGGGCAGGGCTAGGGAGGGGAGCGGAGGGAGGGGTTGTTTCAGCGGGGCGGCATGGGGCTTGGGGGGGTTGTTTTGGCGGCATTGGGCTCAGGGTACGGGGGTTCTTTTGGCGGGGGATGCGGGTTCTTTCGGCGCGGGGCTTGGGGGACAAGGGGTTGTTTCGGCAGCGCGGCACTCTTTTTTTTTTTTTTCCGGGGGGGGTGGGGGTGGCGGGCGGCGCTCGGGGTGTGGTTTTTTTTGTTTGTTTTTTGCTTGAGGTGGCAAAAAGGCTAGAGCTGTCCCTGGTGTAACTTTATGCAGCCCATCTCCTCCCACTCCTAACAGGTCCTTTCTGTCCCTGGAATCCCTCTCTTCTGGGGCTAGTTACAGCTGTCCTGAGCCCTGCCTGCTCCAGGAGGATTTTCCTGAGTATAGTGTATAGGGGCTGTAACTGGAGGGAAATGTTCTGATGGGGTTGAGCCAACATTTTGGACCCATACACCCCCAAACATTGTGAGTGGGATGAAGGGTACAAAATTTGGCTCTACAATAACAACTGGATTTTAAATAGAGTTTTGCACCTGTAGATCTCTCAGCACTTTAAGTAAAGTAAGCATCATTAGCCCCATTTGACATATGGGGAAACTGAGGCACAGAGAGGGGCATGACTTCCAGAAGATGACCCAGCAGGCCAGAGAACCCAGGTCTGCTGATTCCCTGTCCATACACTGCCTCTGTTTACTTACACCATTTTCTGTTCTTTTCTGTTTTCCTAATGCAGCTGTAGGAAAGTGCTTTCACAAAGAGGTCAGAAGAGGTTAAAGCTGTAATAGCCACAAACTGAATGACATGAATATCCGTAAAAAAACCAACCATTTCAGGGCACTAATTTCATCAGCAAGCTAATTGCAACTATTGCATCTCAGAACATTTCCAGCCATCTGCAGGAAGGGACTGTCATAGTGCTTGAAAAGCATCACATATTTATGATTGTGTCTTGCTGACAAATAAATCTGCAGTAGGGAGTTTTGGAAGTCATGAGCATATTCATTGAACACAGGCCTCTCCTTTGTAAATCTAAGGTACCTGCACAATCCCCATTACTATAGCATCTGAGCACCTCTCAGCCTGCAATATATTATCTTCCCAATACCCTTCTGAGGTATTATCCCCATGTTACAGATGGGAAAACTGAGGCACAGAAGATTAAATTCATTCCCCATTGGGGAAGTTTTTGCCATTGAATTCAGTATGGCTCAGAGAGGCTACATGACTAACCCCAGGTCACAAATGACCATTCTTACTCCTCAGTTTTCATGACCCCTAGCTAAACATTGCTATTTCCCAAGCATCTCTTCATCAGAATGGAGAATAAGGTCAAGGAGTGAATGGAACAGGATGAAGAGACACACCCCCTCCACACACCCCCAAGAGGTGGTCTCCCCATGTCAGGGCTGAGACAGTTACAGGGCAGTGTGGTGGAAGCTCACACTGTCACTGCCTATGTTGTATCTGATCTGAGGCTAAATGCAGAACTGTATTCTCTAGAGCAGAGTTTCCCAAACTGGGGTCTGCAAGGGTACTCCAGGGGGTCTGCAAATCATGTCCAGGGAGCCGCCAGCCTCGCTGATCAACTCCTCCCCTGCCCTCCCAGCGCCTCCTGCATACCATGGAACAGCTGTTCAGAGGTGTGCAGGAGCTGCTGGGAGGGAGGGGAAGGAGCGGGGACAGGGTGTGCTTGGGGGAGGGAACAGAGCAGGGAAGTTGGGGGTGGAGCCTTGGGGGGGGAGGCTTGGTGGGGAGGCATAGAGTCGGGGGTGGGACCTGGAGCTGAGCAGGGGGCTTGGGAGTCTGCGAAAAATTGTAAATCAAAATGGAGGTCCTCCGGTTGCTAAAGTTTGAGAACCACTGCTCTAGAGCCATTTCTCTGACACCTCTTACCAGCACCAAGTTAGGTAAAAGGTAAATAATTTTTTTTAAACTAGCTGTTATGGCAGAAGTGCCCAGATAGCGCGGTTACACGTAGTATTGCAAATGGAGAGTACGCTTATAAAAATTGTCGATGACTTGGAGCTGGGAGAGGTTGCAAGAATTCAAAATGCCCTTGACCAATTGGAGAGTTGGTTCGAAGCGCTCAGATGACATTCAATAAAGACAGATGCAAAGTACTTAACTGAGGAAGGAAAAATCAAATGCTCAGCTACAAAATGGGGACTAAGTGGCTAGGTGATAGTACTGCCAAAAAGGAGCTGGGGATTATGGTGGAACACAAACTGAGTATGAGCCAACAATTAACATTTTACCAGCAACTAACCATTGGAACAACTTACCACGTGTCGTGGTGGATTCTCCATCGCTGGCAATTAGGAAATCAAGACTGGATGTGTTTCTAAAAGCTCTGCTCTAGGAATTATTGTGGGGCAGTTCTCTGGTCTGTGTTACACAGAAGGTCAGACTAGACGATCACAGTGGTCTCGTCTAGCCTTAATCTAGGGATGTATTGCAGCTATGAAAAAGGCTAATATTCTGGGGTTTATTAACAGGAGTGTCATGTGTAAGACACAGGAGGTAGTTGCTCTGCTGTAACTGGCACGGATGAGGCCTCGGCTGGAGTACTGTGTCCAGTTTGGGGCACTACACTTCAGGAACAAATTGAGCAAGTCCAGAGAAGAGCAACAAGAATGACAAGAGGTTTAGAAAACATGACCTATGAGGAAAAGTTGAGAAGTGGGCATGTTTAGCCTGCAGAAGAGAAGGCTGAGGGAGGAGATGGTCAGTCTTCAAATATTTAAAGGGTTGTGATAGAAACAATGGGGATTAATTGTTGTCCTGGCCTTGGTGGGTATGGAGAAGTAAACATTTGCAGCAAGGGAGATTTAGGAAAATTCTTCTAACTCTATTAGGCATTGGTGAGGCCTCATCTGGAGTACTATCCAGTTTTGGGTTCCACGCTACAAGAAGGATGTGGAAAAATTGGGAAGAGTCCAGCGGAGGGCAATAAAAATGATTAGGGGGCTGGAGCACATGATTTATGAGGAGAGGCTGAGGGAACTGGGATTATTTAGTCTGCAGAAGAGAAGAATGAGGGGGGATTTGATAGCTACTTTCAACTACCTGAAAAGGGGTTCCAAAGAGGATGGATCTAGACTGTTCTCAGTGGTACCAGATGACAGAACAAGGAGTAATGGTCTCAAGTTGCAGAGGGGGAGGTTTAGGTTGGATATTAGGGAAAAAAAATTCACTAGGAGGGTGGTGAAGCACTGGAATGGTTACCTAGGGAGGTGGTGGAATCTCCTTCCTTAGAGGTTTTTAAGGTCAGGCTTGACAAAGCCCTGGCTGGGATGATTTAATTGGGGATTGGCCCTGCTTTGAGCAGGGGGTTGGACTAGATGACCTCCTGAGGTCCCTTCCAACCCTGAGATTCTATGATACAGTAGACCCTCGCTATGATGCCCTTCATAATAGCGAACCTTGGGCTATAGTGAATGTGGTCCCTGGATCCCACCTCCAGTCCTGCCTGCTGTGGGAGGTGGGAGGGGGGCTGAGAACTCCCCTGGCCACAGGATGCAGCAGGCATCTGAGAGCTTCTCCGATCCCAGGGCTGCAAGCGGGAGGGAGCTGACCGCTCCTCCAGCCTGTGGCTGCAGCAGGGGACTGACAGGTCCTCCAGCCCTGGAGCCACTGCCAGGGGGAGCGCTGTCTTCTCCTGCAGCAGCCCTGGGGCTGAGGGAGGGTTGCAAGCTCCTGCAGTGGCACTGGGGCCAGAGGATCTGTCTCTCCCCCCCTCACTATAACGAACGCCTGGCTATACTGAACAAATGGCTTGGCTGTTATAGCGAGGGTATACTGTATAAGGATAGTTATACACTAGAAAAAAGCTACCACGGGAGGTTGTGGAATCCCCCTCACAGGAGGTTTTTAAGTGCAAGTGGACAAACACCTTTCTGGGATGGTCTACGTTTACTTGGTCTGACCTCAGCACAGGGGGCTGAATTAGATGATCTCTCGAGATCCCTTCCATCCCTCCATTTCTATGATTCTTTTTCTTAGCAAATGAGCAGTGTTCAGTCTTTGAAGAAAATGCTGAATCATTGGTGGGCTTCTGCTGTGTTTCTGATCAGGGGAGCTGTGGCAAGCAGCAAGGGCATTAGCTGCCTGCCTTAATCTCTCTAGTCCTTGATATGAGTTGCTCCCTGGGAACCAGGAATTGGTATCTGGGCTGAGATCCCTTAGAGGGATTTGCCTGTGTGCTGTTTGTAACCACCTCTGTTCAAGGACTCGTGTGTAAAATGCAAATAATACAAATTACGCTAAAAATATGCTCAGATTTGGTGCCACTGTTTTTTGGCCCTGACATAGCCCACTGCTTGGCAAAGGGGCAACTTAACAAATAACTCACCAGATTCTCCCAACTCAACCCCTTCTCTGGCTCTGCAAACCGGTGCCTGCAAAATGGAGCAGAAAGTCTGGCAGTTCATCACAGCCACATGCCTGCCTAGGAGCCTGTTGGGTTTGGAGGTCGTCCACTCAAGGAGCTGGGATGTTAATGATGCTGCAGCTCCCATTTTGCTGGAGCCCTATAAAGGTCAGGCAAACATATCTCCAAGAACGTTTATCGCGGGGTCAGTTCAACTTCCCTTTGCAGCAGCCGAAAAAATGATCAACAGAAACCCCCCGCCTCAAGAACACAACTAATGTCTTCTTGCAATGGCTGCAAAGCTTGAACTATGACTTGGGCATTCTGCCAAGTACAAGAGCATTGCTGTGGTGGGACAAGGTCAAGTTCTTGGAACTGGCCTGAAGCCTGACTCATGCCAAGAACTAGGGTATTGAGGCCAACTTGGCCACATAGCTCTTAAAAACATGCCCCATTTCCCTACGGGCTGAGCCTGTTGGAACAACTTGGAATTCCATGCTTATTTTAGCACACCCTTGTCAGGGAGAGCGGGAACTGAAGCCCACCATGCAAGTAATGGGCTTTAAAACTATTGAGCCTAGGCCCCAATCCTGCAAGCTGTTCTTCCCAGACAGACCTTGCAGCCACCTTGAGACCCTGTAACTTTAATAGGGCCCTGCGAGGGTGCAGGGGTCCAGCCCCATGGGACAGTTTGCAGCATCACGGCTAATGGGTCTGATTCCGAGAGGTGCTGAGCATCTGTGGTTCCTGCTGACGTCAGGGAGAGCTGTGGGAGCTCAGCACCTTTCACCATTAGGCTCTCTCTGAAGGTGTGTGTAGATGCAATGGCATTGGAGAGATTGGGCTGCCATGGTGCAATGGAGCAATGCTGGAGAACCTCTTGGAAGCATATGCAAGTGCAGAACCTGATTGATTGCTCGCTGAGTGGCACTTGCCCTATAGATCACATTATGCACATGCAATGCAAGGATCCATGGATGTCTGAAGCCCTAGAGCTGCTCTGCCCACCAACAGACTGTCCTGGGAGCAGAGCTGCTTTTGCTAACAGTCCCTGCCTTTTAGCTTTTCTGAGCCAGAGACAGACAATCCTCTGGCCCTTGGACCTGGAATTTGCTTCCTCTGCTGTTCTGACACAGCCTGGGTTAGTTGGCCACCAGCCCCCTGTGTTTTCTGTACATGTGACTTGAGGGTACGTTAGGTGGTATTTTGCAAACCCATTAAATAAGGATGGATTTAGGGTTCATGAACATCAGCTCAAGCTCACGATCCCGGGCCCAGGTTCAGGTTCACAAACCTCTCCCTCTTCCTAACAGTAGCCCCACCTGGACAGACTGCACATTGGGTCGGGGTAAGGTAGACTTAGATGGCTCTCTCTCGTGGACCCCCCTAAACTTTGCAGCTGAAGGGGAGAGAGGAGCTGTGTGAAGCCCATGTGACCTTCACTGCTCTCCACATTATGCAGTATTAGCTCCTGTTAATTATGAGTGACGAGGCATGCAGGGGAGCGAGACCCCATTTTGCTCAGGGATGTAAAACACAAGAGAAGACACACTCAAGATATCTACGCTCCAGTCACTCCTCTAGCTCAAGTGAGAGTAGCCACACTAGGCATGTCCACACTGCATTGTAAACCTGGATCTGTGGGACCCGGGCTCCTGGCCTCACTGATTCCAACCCCGCGCTTCAGCGTCCACACTGCATTGTAAACCAGCAATTGTAACCTGGGTCACACAGCTGTGCTAACGCATCCAGACTGCACTGCTCAGACCTTCTGCCTCGAGTCTGTGTCCACACTGCAAAATGACAGGGATGGGACCAGAGTCTAAGCAAGACTTGGGCTCTGATCCGCCTCACTAGCCTCCTTGGACCTGGATCCTGAAGGCTTGCTGACCTGAGTCAGACTGATTTGTGTGTAGCTAGAAGCAGGGTATGGGCTTGGGCTCAAACCCGAGTCAGAGCCCGGGCTTATTGTGCAGCATAAACAGCCCCCCTGCAAAATAACCCTCAAGCTGCTGTGTCTAGACTAACGCTTCACTCACATCTGGCATTAGGACGTCTGTGTTCACAGCCCATGGGTCTTTGCACTGCAGAAAGCTGAGTGGCTCTGACTGCTTTCCCAGGGAATAGTGGGAGAACATGTCTGTCCTTGCAGGGCATGTGGGTGTGTGTGGAGGGGGGGATTGTGGGAAGGCAGCGGAGGACAGCAGCCCTCGAGTGGTGCTAGCTTGCATCCACACTGCCCAGTGTTAGCAACTTTTTAGTGAAGACAGGCGCTAAGGGCTAAATCCTCAGCTGTTATGAATCAGGGTAGCTCTTCTGAGGCCAGATGAGGAGTATTTAACTGACTGCAGGGGAGCTCTGCTGATTTGCACCATCTGTGGATCTGTCTCTACCGCCACAAAAGTTCAGCACCCAAGGTTAGGAAAATTACAAGCGACAGAAAATAATGGTGCCTAGATTTTATAGAGTGTTTTTCAGTGGTAGATCTCAAAGCACTTCACAGTCTTAATGTATTTAGCCTCACAACATCCCTGTGAAGTAGGGTAGTACGGATGGGAAATTGAGGCACGGAGAGACCAAGTGACTTGCCCAGAGTTTCAAATGAAAATGCTACTCCAACCTTTCCTACGGGGGTCAGTCCTGCTTCCCCTATAATAATCTTGGCCTTGCTCCTAGGGCTGGTTTGTGGCATCATTAATGTTTGCAACACAGCTGGTGATCCTCTATGAAGATGCTACATAAGCATGAAGTGCCGTTATTTTTAATGCACAAAAATCATAAATGAGGAAGTGGCGCAGTGGTAAGAAGTGAACACAGAATCATCAGCTCGGAGGTTGGAGCATAGGGAATGGGATATTGTTTCCATACGAGAACAATGAAACCCTGGTGAGTGATTATCGCTGAGGAAGGTCCCTGAAGATTTGTCCTCTGGCCCGGCTGCTGCAGAGATAGAATTTAGGCTCTAGAGAAGCTGTATTTGGAAGTGGAAAAGGTCTGGACCCACAGGAGTGGGACTGGCATAAGTGGTTGCTGCAGAAAGTTTATATTTTTCATGGCAGGAGTAAATTGAGCTCTAGAGGGAGACCAAGCTAAAGTCCAGGATTCCTGAGTGATGCTAACCCCCCGATTTGCAGCAGCTTATTGCTTTCAGAGACGCTCACCTGTTGGGCTGGAAACATCCTGGCCTGGTCTCTGCCTGACGGTGTATTTTCTTTGAGCAAGAAAATTTCCCATAGTTTCTGTGCATGGAAAATGATTCCTGCTGAAGCTGCTCTACACTGCTGAAAACCAGGCCTGAGGTTTCTCATGCAGGGAACCTGGTCACGGAGGCGCTCCCAATCAATGCATGCTCCTGAAAATTTGGCCACGTGCGCACCTCTGGGAAAGGGCTGATTTTATCACCCACATGATACAAATGGGGGAACTGAAGCACAGAGGATTAAAAAACAGGATTAACGGTGGCAGGGCTGGGAATGTCACTCAGATCTTCCAGCTCTCAGTCTTAACCTAATGACAACGTACCGTAGAGCTCATCTGCCATGCAGAGCCTACTCGCTGGAGCTGCCCTGTTCTTTCCAATATGCTAAAGGCTCATAACTTTTAGCTGAGTTCTGTGCGAGTGCCGTTTCCATTGACCGGTCTCCTGGGACTGACAGCTTCCAAATCTCTTCATCTGAATGACATTTTAAACGGTAGGGCTTCCTGCAGGGACTAAAAAAGTTCGGAAGGGTCATGAGCTAGTGTAAACTAGGGCAGGATCTGTGTGTTCTCACATCTGAAGGAAGCCCATGGGTGTGCGAATAAAGCAAGCCATGTGGGAAAGTAGCAACATTAGAGGTTAGTGAACAATAGCCAGTCAGTGCATACTGGCTTCCGATGAAGAAAGTATTGTCCAGCATAGGCGCCGACTCCGTGGGTGCTCCGGGGCTGGAGCACCCACAGGGAAAAATTGGTAGGTGCTGAGCACCCACCAGCAGCTCCCCGCCAGCCCCTGCCGCCGCGTGCCCAACTCACCTTCCGGGTTCCCTCGGGGGAGGGGTATGGTATGGCACCACCCCACTGTGCTTCCCCCATGCCCCCCCCTTGCTGAACAGCTGAGAGGCGGGCAGGCAGCACTAAAAAAAGCACCTGGAACCTGGAAGGTGAGTTGGGCGTGTGGCGGCGGGGGCTGGTGGGGACCTGCCGGTGGGTGCTCAGCACCCACCAATTTTTTCCAGGGGAGGAGGCAGGGTGGGGATTTGGAGAAGGGGCAGGGCTGGGGGTGGAGTTGGGGTGGGGACGGGCGTGGAGTTGGGGTGGGGACGGGGCACAAGCACCCACCGGCGCCGACAAAAGTTGGTGCCTATGTTGTCCAGTCATTGGGTTGGTGCTGTAGACGCCTAAGTTCAGGTCCTTGATGTGCCCCAGATTCCTGTATGAGTGTAGACAAGATATTTAGGCCCAGATACTTGGATTCTGAACTTTGAATTCAATGGGAGTTAAGCACCTAAAACACTTTGGAGGATCTGTGCCTTTGTCTCTCTGTGCTTCAGTTCTCCACCTGTAAAACAGAGATACTAGCACTGCTCTACTTCACCGGGTGTTAGAGGATAAAGATGATAAAAGTTTGTGGTACTCAGATACTACAGATCTTGCATAGAGATGTGCAGAGCTCATGGAGTTATTGCTTGGGGAAATTGTGTGGTGAACTTTGCTAACTTTTCTGTTAATTTTTTTACAAAAGGCCCTGATGACAAACACATCCATAGTTCATTCAAGTCCTCGTGAGTAAGAAACATGAGCTTAGTGTGAACTCCTTGCTTCAGCTCTTTGCAGAGGAGTCATTAACAGAAAACAAGGCTAGTTTCACCAGCTATATTTACTTGTTCTGAATTGTCCCCCCGGCTCCCGCTGGATAGTAACAGCTGTTTAACATCTCCCCAACAGTTTAGGAGGAAAGGTTAAAAAGAAGACTCTCCAATCCCACTGACACTCTATGGAGAAATGGAGGTCAGTGTGCCAAATTAGCTGAGCAGGAATAGGACCACGTTGCCAGACACACAGCTGGCGAAAAATGCCACAAAGTCTTTAATGACCACAAGGGAGCAGGGCCTCAGGTCTCTAGCTCATTGGAAAGAAGGACTGACCAGCTGTGACATTAAAGCTATTGCAAGCCATAGTGCTATGAGTCTCTTTAATATAGTCTGCTCAACAGAAGCTGCTTGTGCTAGTAGTGGGATGGGAGACCTAAGGGGGGCTGGGAATTCAGCAGCGGGTGCTTTTCCACCACTCAGTGTTGCATCAATGCGAGAGCATTGATGCAGGGGCTGCTGTAGGTGTCTTCTTTTTGGGGAGGTCTTACCCATTTGTAACAATTAAAGATTCCACATCATTTCCCCACCCCCCCTCAAATTAGATTGACTAGTCCCTGTGTTTCGTCCAAATTCCAACCTGGGTGGTTACATTCTGCCTACCTGTAATCCCCCCTGCATTTTCAGTAGGATACAATATTGTTCAGTTCCTTGTGCAGCTTTGCTGAGCGCTGTTAAACAGCTGCAGTGTGTCACCCCAGAGTTGGCTGCATGTCAGTGACGGGTACAGTGATTCCTGTAATTAAAGTTTCAAAATGTTTGTAGCTGAAAAACGCTGTGGGCAAGTCTTTATTACGAGCTGCTATTATAATTATAGCATCCTCTGTTTAATGAGGACGTATTTTCCCAGGATAGCCATTTAAGTGGGACATTTCCCAAGGAACCCGAGTTAACTAATGATATTAGCGCTGTTTAATCAGGACAGTTTAGAACAAAAATCTGCTTTTTTAAAAATATTATCATGGGGGGAAAAATCATGTCCTGGCATAGAAAAAGATCACCCAACCTCCTGCCAGAGTCAGCCCCTGGCCAGTCAGGGTTCAGCGCACACCATGAAGTCACAGGACAAATTTGTATCCATTCCCCCTTGTGCACTCGCTCAGATGCCAAGTGCCACCTGATCTATTGTATTGATTTCAGTGGTGTTCTGCCAGGGTAAAATCCAGCCCGTCCATCATATTAAGTCCAAGAGAAAAAGTCCCCGCTAACAATATAAATGACCATTGTAAACACCGTCATGTTTCAACCACAAAAATATTCATGAGGCTCAGGAATAAAATTGCAGGTGAGAATGAAGACATAAAGCGGGAGATTTCAAAGGCACGGAGGGCAGTAGATGGCCTTTTCTTATTGAAAGCCAGTGGAAGTTGGGCACCAATCTCTCATTTGTGCCTTTGAAAAACCTCTCTCCAAATCATTGTTTTTGAAATCCATCCCATTATCTCTATTTGCTAGGCACTTCAGCTGCAACCATCTAATTAGTATTGTGTTCGACACCATGAAAAAGTATGAAATGTTGCCACTTAGTCTCAGTTCAACAAGGTACTTCAATATGTGCCTAACTTTAAGCACTGGCCTCAATGGGACTATTCACATACTTTGAGTTAGGAACATGCTTAAGCGCCTTGCTGAATTATGGCCCATATGACCCAGTGAGCTAACACGATCCAAGGTGGGTAACAATAGCTGGAGCAACCTGCATGGAACTAGGAGGAAGAAGCACAGGTGGCAAGAGGGCAGAGTTTGGAGGAGGCACCAGAAAGCCAGTCTGTGTGCGCATGGCTGGAATGTGCGCTGCTGTTGCAGCACCTTTGTAAGTAGTGCCCTTAATAAAGAACTAGGTTAGTTTTAGAAACATGGAGTCCGTGTTATTATCCAGCACATGCCACATAAAACAAAAAACATAATTTGACCAGCACGAGAGCTACCATTCAGGTTGGAATTTCAAAGAGCTTTCAAGCCAACGAGTCTCAATTGGGGACAGAACCTCAGCTGATGTAAAAATCAGTGTAGTTCCATTGAAATCCATGTAGGTACACTGATTTACACCGCTAGCCCTTGGCCAGTAAAATGAAGTATCAGTGATACTTCACTCGAGCAAGAGTCTGATCTCATTGAGACCAGTGTAACTCCATCAACTTCCTTGCATTGGTTCACACTGGTGGAGCTGAGGTCAGAATATGACCCAGTAAATGCAGAAATAACTGCACCCTGTTTTTAATTAAAAGACGCAGACAGTTATTGCTATTCAACAGTACTTCTTAAGTACTCTTCCTATGGATCTAGACAGTGCATGTAAAGTCAGCTCTGCCTTTCCCGGTTAGGTAAAAGAGGTCTAATAGTTAACAGAATAGGAATAATCACATTGGAAATATATCCAGCAAGCATTGCACAGGAATGCATTCTTTAGGGACTGGATGGCTCATTACTGCCACAAAACCTACAAGACATGAACTAACTCCAACTAAGTTAATTACAAAATCAGATGGTTCCCCGAGAAATGCACCTGGGCTAGTTGTGTCACGGAACGATCTCATTAATGTCACCTTGTACTGCCGCCTTGGCTTTGTAATCCTCACACTCCTGCTGTCTAGACTGAATTCTAGATTGTAAACCGGCAGGCACCAGTCTGTGGCAAGGTAGAGGCAGGCTGGTTCAAGTAGTTAAAGCACTAGCCTAGGACTGGGGTTCAAGTCCCCGATCTGCTACAGGTTTCTTGGGCTGTCACCTACCCCCTCTGTGCCTCAGTTTCCCATCTGTACATTGAAGATAGTAGCACCCCCCGATGGCCACTCTTATGGATGGAAGATGGTGTTGGAAAGATAACTACCTTAGAGAAGGGAGGTGCTGAGCTAGTATGGTAATAATGGGGGCCAGAGGAGTACCACAGATAGGTAAACAAAAACATTCTGTCTCCAGGACTGTAAACCAGTATTGTTCAGGGTTTCCCCTTGATTACCCATTGCCACTCATGGTCATTTTCACTTTCTTCCATCATTAGGACTAGCAGGTTCTGGGGGGTCAGGGGAGCACACATGGATGCTTCGTGAGGGTGGTGAGAAGTGTCTCTGGCTGCTGGAAGGAGGGGGCTAGTTAGGATTCCTGGGTGAAGCTCCTCACATCCCATTTCTTTGCTAATAAACCCAGCCCACAACTGTGGATCCCACGCAGGATCAATGATGAAAGAATCACTGGGCGGGAGACAGTGGGCGAGAAAGCAGGGCGAGAATGGCTCTGTGGCTGGTGGTTAGAGCACTAGCTGAGAGGTGGGAGACCTGGGATGCAGGCTCCTGCTCCAACAACACTTTAAATTGTGTATCCACAGTGGAAACAGCTCTAACGGGAGAGAATGAGGATGGGTCACATCCCATCCCATGTGAGTACTCTCACCACAGGGCTAGAAGTCATCTCTGCCACCATGTTTGAGTTTGTCTACGAAGCCCGGCCCGGGAGGTGAGCTCTGAGCACGCTTACTGGATCAGGTGAGCTAGGTGGTGGAAGGCCTATCTTCCTCTAGTTCAGGAATTGTGCTGGGGCTTAGGAGTCTGGACACCTTGAGTGGGGCTGCAGTGCATATGCCCAGAGGCAGAAACATGGTACTAAGGGAGGTCAGGCATTTACAGGGTATGGCAGCAGCTGAATCCTAGTGGGGCCTGATTCTGGGATTTAGGTTCCTAAAGTGGCAGGCACCCAAGTCCTTTTGGGAAGTAAGCCCAGAGTACCAGAGAGGAGCTGTGTTAGTCTGTATTCACAAAAACAACCAGGAGTCCGGTGGCACCTTAAAGACTAACAGATTTATTTGGGCATAAGCTTTCATGGGTAAAAAACGCTTGAAGAATTCCATATGGATTTCAACAATTTCCACCCCACCATCAACCTCAGCCTGGACCAGTCCACACAAGAGACACTTCCTAGACACTACAGTGATGAGTGATGGTCACAAACACCACCCTATACAGGAAACCTACTGACTGATATACTTACCTACCTCCAGCTTCCATCCAGGACACATCACATAAGCCATTGTCTACAGCCAAGCTCTAAGATACAACTGCATTTGCTCCAATCCCTCAGACAGAGACAAACACCTACAAGATCTTTATCAAGCATTCTTAAAACTAAAATACCTACCTGGGGAAGTGAGGAAACAGATTGACTGAGCGAGACACCAGAAGTCACCTACTAAAGGACAGACCCAACAAGGAAAATAACAGAACACCACTGACCATCACGTACAGCCCCCAGCTTAAACCTCTCCAGCACATCATCAATGATCTACAACCTATCGTGGAAAATGATCCCTCACTCTCACAGATCTTGGGGGGCAGGCCAGTCCTCGCTTAGGCCATCAGCCCCCCCAACCTGAAGCAAATACTCACCAGCAACTACACACCACACCACAGAATCACAAACCCAGGAACCAATCCCTGTAACAAACCCCGTTGCCTACTCTGTCCCCATATCTATTCAAGGGATACCATCATAGGACCCTGTAATGTGCCCCTCCCCGGACTACCCCCCTCCCCGTAGCGAGCCCCCAGCTTTGCCCCTTGCTGCCTGCCCCGTTTACCCCTGAAGCTGATTGCCTCCCCACATCCCTTTTTGTCCCAGCCCCTTATTAGCTTCAGTGTGTTTGCCTGCCCTGACCTGCCCTTCTCCTGCTGTAGCCTGGTTTGTTTGCCCTGGCCCAGCCCAACAGCTAGCCCCTTGTTCCCTCTGCCTGTTCCTAGCCTGTTCGTTTCCCTGCCTTTGCGGCCCTCCTGGCCCTGCTTTGCCCCTCCCTTTGTGTGCCCATGCCCCCTCCCATGCGCTTGAGCTCCCCCCGTTTCGGTTGATCACTGCACCCCCCTGATGTTATTGTAACCTTCCCTCCCCTAGTGCAGCTAGAGGAGCCGGAATTCCGTCTTCTGTCAGTGACTGACACCTGCCCCCCAAGTCCTTGATAGTCCCCTATCTTCCCCGCCCCCATTTTGGCACCCTCCTCCCCTGCCCACAGCCTAGTGGGGAGGAGTGGTTGACCTGCTTCCCTCCCCCCCCCCCCCCCCCCCCGCTTTTCTCTGGTGTCTCTCTCCCTCCCTTACAGCCTATCATAGCGGGAGACATGGCGGGTGGGATCCCTGTGGCAGACCCTGTCCCCCCTCCTCCGCCTGCACCCCCGACGTCCCCCCTAGCCTCCACCTCGACTGCCGCTGCCAGACCACTTTCCATCGCCCCTGTTGGGGCGCCGGCAGCGACAGGCAACGGGGTGACCTCCGCTGCTGCCACGTCCCTCGCCTCCTCTGATTCTAGGGGAACCCCCCCAAGCTGGCGGGAAGGGGCGGGGAAAAAAGAAGGGAAAGAGCCCCGCGAATAAGAGTAAGCCCTCCATGGCAGGGACTGCCCCCACTGCCGCGGCCTCGCCACCAGCCGCGGCGTCCCTCCCTGCAGTTCCCTTCACCAGCACCGTGGGCGCCCCCCCTCAACCTCCCAGAGTGTATGCCCAGGTGGCGGCGGCCCCCCCGCCAACTGCTAAGTCATCTCTCCCAGCCACCGCCTCTGTCACCAGCCCTAGTGGCCGGGGCCCCTTCCCCACCTTGACCAGGAGGCATGGCATCCGCTGCCATCTGGTGCCTGCCTCGCCCCACATTGAAACCTACGTGCGGGCGTTGGCGAGGGTGGTGGGGCCCATGGCCATCGTGGCGGCCTCCAAGATGTATGGCAAGGCGGTATCCTTCCTTGCATCGGAGGCCACCGCTCAGGAGGCGGTAGAGAAGGGCCTGGCGGTGGGGGGCATATTCGTCCCCCTGGAGCCGCTGGAGGACTTGGGTGTCCGCATAGTCCTGACCTCCGTCCCACCCTTCCTGCCCATTGCTGCCCTATTGCCTGCCCTCTCCACCCTGGGGAAACCTGTTGACATCCTCAGCCCTCTCTCGCTGGGCTGCAAGGACCCCACCCTCTGCCACATCCTCTCGTTCCGCCGGCAGGTGTATCTTCAACTGCCGCTGGTGGCATGTGGCGGAGAGGCTCTCAAGGGGTCTTTTCTGGTCCCCTACCAAGGGGCCCATTACCGGGTGCATTATTCGACTGGGGAGGCCCGGTGCTACCTCTGCCGGGCGATGGGGCATGTCCAGAGGGACTGTCCCTTGGCCCGGCAAGGAGAAGCATCCGAGACCCGGCAGGGCGCTGGCCCCGTCATCGCCGGTGCCCCTGACTGCCCGGTGCCCAGAGGCGCCCCTCCTCCTTCCCAGTCCACCGCTGCTCCTGCTCGGGCCCTGGGGGCACCTCCCCCAGCGTGCCCAGACGAGCGGGAGAGCCCCACCTCTGTTGTACGCACTCTGGCGGGGCCCGTGGAGGAGGGTGTGGCAGGGGTATCACCAGGCGTGGGAGATGGCCCGCCCCAGAGAGAGTCTTCCCCCCCTTGTGCTGCCCCGCCGTTACCTCCCCAAGTCATCATCCTTGCCCCCTAACCCAACCCCTGTTGACCAGCCCACAGACGTTGCCATGGAGGGCTGGACCCTAGTACAGGGAAAGCGGGGCAAGCGGAAGGCTCGAGCTCCGCTCCTGCCATCGGATGTGGAGGCGCCCCGGAAGACCAGGAAGGGGGGCACTGCTGCCGAACCCTCCGCCGTGCCCCCGGGTGGAATTTGCCCACCAGTACAGGCAAGGGCAGACGTGGCAGCACCGGAAGGCAGTACCACCCCTCCGATGGAGTCCCTTCCCACGGAGTCCTCCGATGGAGCCCCTCCTGCCCCCTTAACTGCTGAAGCCCTTGCGGGCCCTGAAGCGAGCGTTGCCCCGGGCGCTGGCGGGGAGGGCCCCGGGGTGGTGAGAGGTGATCTCCCCTCTATCTATGAGGAGATCGAGGCCCTGGGTCTGACCCCGGTCACCCAGGGGGAGGACGACCCTCTGCCAGTGGGCCTTGACGTGAGCGACCTCACCCCGGACCCCCCTTCCCCGTGCCCCCTCCCTATAGTCCCTGCTTCTTCTCCCGCCTCCGAGGGTCCCCTGGACTCTTCGACCTGCCCGGCCGCAGGTGGCACTCCGCTGATGGCCGCTGAGCCCGCTGTGGCGACGGCCAGTGCTTTGCGGCCGGGACCCAAGTTACCAGGGGTCTCTCTCATTGGCGCGGAGCAATCGACTTCCTTCCCGGGAGGGGGCCCCACTAACCATTGTCCATCTAATGATGCCGTGGCTGTATCACCTGCCATTGAGCCTGAGCCCGGCATCACTGGGGCCCCCCTTCCCACCCCTCAGACCACTGAGCCCGATGGAGAGGAGCCACCTCCCAGCAGCCCAGCTACTGGGGCCCTGGATCTGGCCTCTATCCCTCTCCCCAACCCTACTCCCAACCCCTGCCCCAACTCCCGATCCCATCCCTACCCCCTCCACCTCTCGCGATACCGTTGCCGCCCCTGGGGCAGTCTCCTTTCCCAGAGGATGACCCCCAGGGAGCGGCCTTTGTGTCTCCCTGTCCCGACACTCTAGGGGTTGCTATGTTCCCTCCGCCACCCCCCTTTGAGATGGGGTCTGAGGCGGGCCACATGGTGCCAGCCCATCGGGCGTCACGTCGCGGGTCCGCCCCCTGCCTGTCCGTCTCGGTGGGCCACGGGGCTGTGTCAGGGGCCCTAGTGGAGGACGACCAGGGGCCAGTGACCCCACCCCCCCATGAGCTGCGAGACGAGCTGCGGGAGTTTCTAGAGGACGTCCGCGGCTCCCGCAACAAGGTACAGCTCGCTCTCCAGCACTGGGGGGACTTTAATCACATCCTCCAGGCCACGAGGGCCCTCATGGGGGAGGGTAAAGGGACCGGGACGCAGAGTGCCGCGGCTTACCACCGGATCCGCATCTTCCGCGACTCCCTGCTTACCTTCGGGGTAGGTCACGGTTTGCTGCGCGGCCCAACGGGGGTCGCGAGCATCCCTGCTGATGAGGATCCCCCCCAGCCCTCCTCATGGCACCTGTCACCTTTGCCACATTAAACACCCAGGGCTGTAGGATGGGTCTCCGCAGGTGCCAGGTGCTCTCCTTCCTTCGGGAGGGGGGTACTCTGTGATTTTCCTGCAGGAGACCCATACGGATCCGGCCACCGAAGACAGCTGGCTGCTGGAATGGGGGGATAGAGTCTACTTAGCCATCTTACAGTTCGTTCAGCTGGAGTGGCGACCCTGTTCTCCCCCGACCTATGGCCTGAGGTGCTGGGGGTTACCGGGTCACCTGCTGCATCTCCGGGTCCGCATGGAGGGGCTTCTGATCAATCTCGTTAACGTCTATGCCCCGACATCGGGCCCAGAGCGGCTGTGTTTTTATCAGCAGGCGTCTGCCTTCCTCGGCACTTTGGATCCTCGTGAGTGCCTGGTCCTGGGTGGGGACTTTAATGCTACCCTCGAGGAGCGGGACCTCTCGGGGACTGAGCAGAGCCCGGCCGCCGCGGACATCCTCTGGGAGATTGTCGACCATCACTCCCTGGTGGACGTCTGGCGCGACCACCACCCGGATGACGTTTCAACCTTTACCTATGTCCGGGTGGAAGCCCATCAGTCGCGCCACTCCCGGTTGGACCGCATCTACTTGTCACGCTTCCACCTTTCACAAGCCCACTCCTCCAACATCCGGCCGGCCCCTTTCTCAGATCACCACCTGGCCACCATGACGGTCTCTCTCTGTGCGGAGAGGCCAGGGCCGGCCTATTGGCATTTCAACAACAGCTTGCTGGAGGATGTGGGCTTCGTGGTGTCCTTCCGGGAGTTCTGGTTGGTCTGGCGAGGGCAGCGGCGTGCTTTTCCCTCGGCGCGGCGGTGGTGGGACCTGGGGAAGGTGCGCGCCTGGCTCTTCTGCCGTAACTATACCCGGGGCGTCAGCTGACGGAGGGATGCGGTGATAGAGCAGTTGGAGCGGGAGGTCTTGGAGCTAGAGAGGCATCTGGCTGCCAGCCCCGAGGATCCATCCCTCTGTGGGGCGTGCCGGGAGAAGCAGGAAGAGCTCCGGGCCCTTGAAGACCACCGGGCCTGGGGCGCTTTTGTTCAATCCTGCATCTGCATCCTTCGGGAGATGGATCGCGGCTCCCGCTTCTTCTATGCCCTGGAGAAAAAGAGGGGGGCCAAGAAGCATGTCACCTGCCTTCTGGCAGAGGACGGCACCCCCCTCACGGATCCGGCGGAGATGTGCGAGAGGGCCAGGACCTTCTACGCCAACCTTTTCTCCCTGGATCCGACCGATGCTACCGCTTGCAGAGTGCTCTGGGACGGACTCCCAACGGTCAGCGCGAGCGACCAGGACCGGCTAGAGCTGCCTCTCTCTCTGACCGAGCTCTCGGAAGCCCTCCGCCGCATGCTCACCAATAAATCTCCGGGCATGGACGGGCTGACCGTGGAGTTCTACCGCGTGTTCTGGGACGTCCTCGGCCCGGACCTCGTCACCGTCTGGGCTGAGTCCCTGCAGAGCGGGGTCCTCCCTCTCTTGTGCAGGTGAGCCGTGCTCGCCTTACTGCCAAAGAAGGGGGACCTCCGCGATTTACGGAACTGGCATCCTGTCTTGCTCCTCAGCCCGGACTACAAACTCGTAGCCAAGGCCATCTCGCTGCGGCTGGGGTCCGTGCTGGAGGATGTGATCCACCCAGACCAGACCTACACCGTCCCGGGCATACCATCTTTGATAACTTGTATCTGGTCCGGGATCTCTTGGAGCTTGGGTGTAGGGATGGGTTGTCGTTCACCCTCCTGTCCCTGGATCAGGAGAAGGCGTTCGACAGGGTGGATCATAGGTATCTCCTGAGCACTCTGCGGGCGTTTGGTTTCGGACCCCATTTTGTGGGTTTTCTCCAGGTGCTGTACGCTTCCGCAGAGTGTCTGGTCAGGCTCAACTGGACCCTGACCGAGCCGGTCAGCTTCGGGCGAGGAGTACAGCAGGGGTGTCCCCTCTCGGGCCAGCTGTACGCACTGGCCATTGAGCCCTTCCTCTGTCTCCTCTGCAGGAGGTTGACGGGGTTGGTGCTGCGAGACCCGGAGCTGCGGCTGGTCCTGTCGGTGTACGCTGATGATGTGCTCCTCGTGGTCCAGGACCCGGGCGACTTGGTGCGGGTGGAGGCTTCCCAGACCGTGTACTCGGCGGCCTCCTCCGCCCAGGTCAACTGGGTCAAGAGCTCTGGCGTGGTGGTCGGGGACGGGTGGCAGGCAAGCTCCCTCCCACCCGTGCTTCAGGCCATCAGGTGGAGCGCGGGTCCGCTGCTCTATCTCGGTGTTTACCTTTCCGCCACGCATCCGTCTCCGCCGGAGAACTGGCACGGTTTACAGGGCAGGGTAACGGAGCGGCTCTGGAAATGGACAGGACTACTCTGGTGCCTCTCCCTTCGAGGGAGGGCACTGGTACTCAATCAACTAGTCCTGTCCATGCTCTGGTACCTGCTCAACACCCTGGTCCCAGCCCTGGGTTTCCTGGCCGACCTCCAGACGGCGATTCTGGAGTTCTTCTGGCCAGGACTGCACTGGGTCTCTGCAGGGGTCCTCCACCTGCCCCTGGAGGAGGGAGGGCAGGGCCTGAAGTGCCTGCGCACTCAGGTCCGTGTCTTCCGCCTCCAGGCCCTGCAGAGACTCCTTTATGGTGCAGGTAGTCCGGCGTGGAGCGTACTGGCGCACGCCTTCCTGCGCCGCTTCCGAGGGCTCCGGTACGACCGGCAGCTCCTTTATCTCGATCCGAGGGGCCTTCCGCGAGACCTCTCCGGGCTGCCGGTCTTCTACCAGGACCTCCTTCGGACCTGGAAACTGTTCTCAATGACCAGGTCTGTGGCGGCCACCGGGGGGGCAGATCTCCTCGCGGAGCCCCTGCTACACAACCCCCAGCTTCGTGTGCAGGCGGCGGAGTCCCCTCGGTGCGCCAGAGGTTGGTCCTGGCAGAAGTCACCAGAGTCAGAGATCTCCTGGACTACGACCGGGGAGACTGGCTGGATCCCCTGATGCTCGCCCAGCGCATGGGGCTCTCCAGGCCTTGTACTCCCCGGCGCGTACTCCAGGAGGTGAGGGCCGCTTTGCCACCCGCTGCTCGGGTTTACCTCGATGAGGTCCTGCACGAGGGCACGCCCCGCCCACCCTCCACCCCAGGCCCTCTGGACCTTTTCATCGGGCCCCTGCACCGTGGCCCCAACTGCCCCCCCCCCCGCCCCTTCTCCACGACCCGGCTGTACACCTTGCAGCCGGTGCGCTTTCAAACCGCTCCACGGAAGCATCTCTACACGCTCGTGCTCCACACCCTTCATTTCCTCGCCCTCGTGTCCCGCCCCGACACAAAGTGGCGGGACCTTCTCCCACCTCTAGAGGGTGAGGAGCCCCGGTGGGCCAGCCTCTATTCCACTCTGATACCGAGGCCCACCGGGGATGTCAGCTGGTGGCTCCTTCATGGGGCCGTGAGCACGGGCGTGTATTTGGCATGGTTCACCCCTGTCCCGGATACCTGCCCCTTCTGTGGTGTGAGGGAGACCCTGACGCACATTTACCTGGAGTGCGCCAGGTTGCAGCCCCTATTCTGGCTCCTCACAACTCTTTTGTTATGATTTTGGCTGCACTTTTCCCCTCACCTCCTTCTCTATGCACTCCCTATCCGTGGCCCCACAAAGTCACGGGACCTCCTGGGCAATCTCCTCCTGGCCCTGGCTAAACTGGCCATCTACAAAACCAGGGAGAGAAGGCTGGCCGATGGAGGCTCCGGTGCCTGTGGGGCCTGTTTCCGATCCCTTGTCCGTTCACGCATCCGAGCAGAGTTCCTCTGGGCGGCGTCCACTGGCTCCCTTGACGCCTTTGAGGAGCAGTGGGCACTGTCCGGGGGTCTCTGCTCGGTGTCCCCGTCAGGCTCCCTTCTTTTGACCCTGTGACCGCACCCCTGACCCTGTTATTTCATTAGTTGTCCCCCGAACTCATTTGGATTCCAGGGCCTGTGGATCCTCCCCTTAGGCTGGGGGGGCGTCCTTTAGCAGTGGGCGGGCTTCCGCCTGCCCACTTCCCGGAACCCAATAGGACAGACCCAAACACATCAGCCACACCATCAGGGGCTCATTCACCAGCACATCTACTAATGTGATATATGCCATCATGTGCCAGCAATGCCCCTCTGCCATGTACTTTGGCCAAACCGGACAGTCTCTACATAAAAAGATAAATGGACACAAATCAGACATCAGGAATGATAACATACAAAAGCCAGTAGGAAAACACTTCAATCTCCCTGGACATTCAATAACAGATTTAAAAGTAGCCATCCTGAAACAAAAAACTTCAAAAATAGACTTCAAAGAGAAACTGCAGAGCTATAATTCATTTGCAAACTTAACACCATCAATTTGGGCTTGAATAGGGACTGGGGGTGGCTGGCTCACTACAAAAGCAATTTTCCCTCTCTTGGTATTGACATCTCCCCAACAATTATTGGGAGTGGACCACATCCACCCTGACTGAATTGGCTTTGTCAACACTGGTTCTCCACTTGTAAGGTAACTCCCTTCTCTTCATATGCCAGTACATGTATGCCTATATCTGTAATTTTCACTCCATGCATCTGAAGAAGTGGGTTTTTTACCCACAAAAGCTTATGCCCAAATAAATCTGTTAGGCTTTAAAGTCCAGTGTGTGGGGGCTGCGTTTAGAGCAGGTGGGACAGTCCCCTGCAAACGGATGTCCAGATGGATCCCCATCTCCATTCATTTAAACCATCCTGGTCAGATCTTCAACTGGAGCAACTCCGTGTGGCTCCATTGAAGTCAATGATACTATGCCAATTCACACCAGCTGGGGGGCTGGCCCTCTATCCACATAGACCCTCATTTTGTCTTCATTTCCTCCTTTCCCCCAACACATCTTCCCTCTTACCCGCCGTATTATTTATTATTGGTATTAGGGGTGCACCTAGAGGCCGGGGCTCCAGAGTGGTGGGCACATGTCATGTCTTCTCCCTTGTATTATTCACTCAGATCTCGATGGGACAAAACATCCAGCTAATTCAGGCATTGGTGTCCCAGGCCTTTGCAGGCGGAGATGCTCTCCTTCCCAGTTCTACTCGTCTACAGCGCCACTCCCCTCCATGCTGCCAGAGCTCCCAGGCAGGCTCAAGTCACTCAACGTTGTTGTTTTTTGTATTGTGTCTGTGCTTCTGGCATTTTTTAATGGCTAATGAGGGGGAAATTGCAGGGCTAAGAGTAAAGCTAAATATAAACCGTGGGCTAACATTTCTATAGCTCCCTGCTGGCTCCCATTCACAGTGTGTCTCTGGGCTCTGCAGCCTTCCCTTTTGTTTGTGCTGTGAAATAACAAACACGGCTCAGATCCTCATCTGGTGTAAATCAGCATAGTCCCATCGCCTTCAATGCTGCAATGTTGATTGATGCTAACTGAGGATCTGTATGCTGAAGATTTTGTCCTTTTCCCCCCCCATCGTCTTCCTCGCAGAGGAAGGGACAGCAACTGCCCAGACGAGTTTACAATCTGCATAGACAAGACAGACACAAAGAGGGAGAGGAAAGTAAGGCACAAGTAAGTGTTTTGCTCAAGGTCACACAGCAAGTCAGTCAGAGCCATCGGACCCATGTCTCCAGACCGCCAGTGCAGTGTTTTATATACTGTATGCTGGGGGGTAATTGAAAGGATTCCATGCTTGTCAAACTAAACTGTGGCTTTATGAGGAGAACTATTTACAAAGATGCTGCAGCTGCAGTTGGCGTTCCACCCATGTGCACACGGACTGGCCGCCTGATCCCTTCTCCAAAGCCTTCCCTCCTGCAACCTGTGCTCCTCCCGCCAAGTTCCATGCAGTACCCTATCCACTAGCTCACACTGGCTCTCCATGGTGTAGATGGATCATAGTGAACGGCTGTGAAAAAATTTACAGTCTAGTACTCACTGTATTTCCAGTTCATGAATCCCATTTGCTCTCATGGATTGGGGGTGAAGGGAGGAAGAAGAACCATGGTTCCTGGATCTTCAGGGCTTTGAAAGAAGGGAGATCCCAGGAAGGCTGGCTCAAACCAACTCAGAAATCAAATATTTAAACTCTTTTGGGGGCGGGACCATCTTTTCATTCTGTCTCTGTACAGCACCTAGTATAATGGTGGCCTCATTCCTAAGGGCGGGGGTGGGGGATGTCTCTAGGCACTAAAGTAATTGAAATAAGAAGAATCCGTAGGAGTGTGAACTCTGAATTTGCTGGAAAGAGGAGAGGAGAGTCTACTGAGGGCCAATGTATAGCCTGCAGCAGTCTCCAGTCAAGGTGATTCCAACCACGGAGATATGGAATTACCCAGAGAGCAGGAAGGTGGGGTGAAATTATTGAAAGGATCAGTAGCATCCTTCCATGGCTCCCAGCTACAACATTGGAATCCAGATCTGCACTGTGCCCAAGTTTGGATCGGGGCTGTCAGTTTGGCCCTGGTCTCTCTTCTGAACCTTACTGAGCCCACAAGCCCCAAACTGTGCATCCCAAGTTACTTGGGTGCCAGGCCATCGGACAGCAACAATCTTCCCTAGAGACTTTTCTGCCTTGCTGTGAGACTCTGGGAATCTTCCTGAAAGAGCTGCTCAGCTTGTAGTCCTAGACAGCTGGCCAGGCTGAGAAAGTTACAGCAAGCACTGGCCAGGAAGGAAAGGAGGAGGCAGGGCGAGCAGCTTGCTGCATCTTGTTAGGCACTGAACAACTGCTCCTGCTCCCCATTATCTCCCTGCCCCAGCTCCCATGGATCATTGCCCCTTGACCCAGCATTGTGCCTACTGACCCTCCATCCCCATTCCCTGCACAGCTCTGCCTCTGAACGTCTCTGATCCAAAGCCCGTTGACATCGATGGGAGTCTTTGCATTGACTTCAATGGACTTTGGATCGGGCCCCAAGAGCATAATTCAGTCCTTTTCTTTCTAGCTCCTCCATTCCCCTTCGAGTCCTGATGCCGTGGTAGGTGCTGGAGTGGGGGTGGAGGTCATGAGCAGATTATCTGACTAGTCAGTGAATCTGGCATCAGTGCTGGGGGTCTGCACGTGTGCTCAGCAGGAGCCCATGCAGTGGAGAGGGAGATCTATTTCATTGGGACAGGAAGACAGACCACCCCACAAGGGAATCCGCACCACAGACTCGAGTGCGACAGGTGGCCAAGACTCCACCCCACAAGGAAAGTGCTAGTATCAGACCTCCGTTGACTCCAGATGAGCTAAGCTGGCTGCCACCAGCCAAAGATCTGGGCTCTCAGTGCCCTGCTCTGTGGTGTGAAGTGGGTGAGACAACTAGCTCTGAGAATGAAGTGCACACTTGAAACACAGGTGGAATGAGAGGCAGGGGGAAGGTCCATCAGAATGCACCGTGGGTGGGAATACAGCTGGCCAGAAAATTGCAAATCTTTCGAAATTTTGATGAATGAGACGTGAAGGGTGGAAAAGAACAGTGACATTTTTGCAACTTTCTTTCTTTACCAGCTCTAAGTGGGATGGGTTTTCAGCCAACAGGACAGCTTCCAGTTGCTAAGATACACAAGACATTGTCATGCTGTTCCTTTGCTTTTTGTCCAGCTTGGAGTTATTCAGTAGAGTGCGTATGGGGAGGGGGAAGGTGTTTGGTATTTTTTCTTTTAATTTCGAGATGGCCCTCGTCTGGTTTTATTTTGAGGGAGTAGAGCAAGCAACAGAGAAATGAAGGATGGTCCCATCTTTAACGTGGCTAGGGAGAGTTGGTGTCTGGGAATTATTGAAGCTGAAGCATTTTCACTCAGCAGTGCCATGAGGAGGCAAGGGCTAGCATAATGAGGTTCTTTCCAAACCGGTCAGTGATTTGAAAACCCAAAATGTGCATTCGATGAATTGTCTCCTCTTTTCAGGACCAGTTATACAGCTGGGGAAACCGAAACAGAGAGACATGAAGGCTCAGAGTCTTAAAGGTATTTGCCTATCTGGCTCTTTAGGCACCTAAGTCCACCGTTTAGGCTCCCCTGCTATTTTCAAAGCCAGCACTCAGCTGCCGCCTAACCCTGTACCTTAGGGTATGTCTACACTGTAATAGAAAACCCACGGCACCATGTCTCAGAGCCTGGATCAATTGACTCAGCCTCGCGGGGCTAACAATTGCAGTGTGGATGTTTGGGCTCAGGCTGGAGACCAGCCTCTGAGACCCACCCCTCTTGTGGGGTCTCACACCCCAGGCTCCAGCCCAAACCTGAACATCTACCCTGCAATTTCATAGTCCTGCAACCCGAGCCCAGTGAGCCTGAGTCAACTGACCCGGGCCAGCCACCGCCGTGTGCGCTGCAGGTCTTTTATTGCAGTGTAGATGTGTACTAGCTTCCACCAGTCAGGATTTTCAAAGCAACCTATGCTACCCTATAGCTAATGAGCTACTCAGAGCCCTTGCTCCAGGGCAAGCCCCAGAGGCCCTGAAGCAGGAATTTTAAACTAGACAGGAGAATGCCTAGCTCCCCAATAGGGCCCGATCCTGTAGGTGCGCTATGAGCAGACCTAAGGTCTGGTACCCTTCAGATCCTGCAGCAGGAGGGCCAGATGCTGGTCACCAGGAAGCACGGGGGCACTGGGGAAACCGCACAACACTTGCACAAAGGAGAGCTGGGGGCACAGGGAAACGTAAGGTGAGCATGAGCGGTCCCAAACGCAAGCAGGAGATAGACAGAGAGAGACTGTTTCAGCTGCTAGGACATGGACTGCATAAGCCAGATCAGCCATTTAGGACCCAAACTCCGGGGGAGGGGTCGCTCCTGAGGTGACCTCCCTCTGATCCATCAGCCAGGCGAACCAGCTCAGCCACTTAGGTGTCTAAGTGTCTCTCCTCAGCCTTTCACTCTTGGCTTGTTTCAGTGGCTTCCCGCTCAATTTGCTGGCTTCTGGGGATCCCTTCCTTAGGTGCCTAACTCTCCCCATGCATTGCATGGGGCGCCTTGCTTGGGGCTGAGGGGCCAGGGGAGTTAGGCACTGCAACGCTGCACAGAGCAGCAGCTAAGTACCTCTGAGGGTCTGGGGCTGAGGGACTGAGCCAAGGGCACAGTGACAGAGCTGGGAACAGAATCCAGTCATGCTGGTTCTCAATGCCCTGGCTGACCATGCACCCCAGAATGGTATCCAAAGGGTCCCTGATGACCGACAGTGAAACAGAACTGACTGCAGAGATGCAGCCCTGTAGAGACTAACACAGAAAAACAGACACCTGAATTTGACTATGCAGCTTTGACCTAGCGTTCTTGTGCCTCAGTTTCCCCATCTGTAAAATGGAGATAATAGCTATCCAATTTAAAACCAAGATAATATCTATGGATTAAAAATGGACTATGAAGAGTGAATATTAGTATTTATTATTATTTGCTATTATTTCTTGGCTTTATTGATATTTATTTATAAGTATTGGTAGCAATATTTGTGGTATTTATTTAGCTGCAAAAATAAATGTTCTTCGCCTTTTTCATTGTTGGCATCCTTTAGTCTGCAAAAGACGGTGGGAACTGCAGGCTATGATGTAGATGGCTTGCACTGTCGCCCCTTTTTATTCTCAGTGTTGAATGGGGATTTGTCACAAGGATATTTTGAGGTAACCAGGCCAGCGCAAATTTCCATTCCCTATTAGCAATAATAGACACTTGAGATCAACACAAACACAGCCAGCCCAGCTGAGGGTGGAATCATAGCAACCGCATCAATTCATTTGTTTCCAGGTCTAAAAAGCTAATAAGCACCCCGTGTAATCTCCTGGATACAGGAGAGTCTTTTACAGAATCTTAAATCGGTGTTTTACACTTAACTAATCCTAAAGAAAAATGTAACCAAATGTGACTTTTTTCTTTGACTATTGCTTTTGTAACGACTTGTGTTTGTAAAAATGAATATTTACTTAAGATAGCAATAATCAAAAAGCAAATTCCATTTTATTGTATTAAAGGGAATGCAGATTAGCTGTGCTACAGTGCACAAAATCATGCCATTTACTTAAAATCCGGGGACATGACTGCATTTAGATCCCTTTTATCCTGCAATATTATAAATGTCTCCCAATTTCTTTGTGATTTCGTTTCCAGTGAAAGCAAATGTTTACCATTTTAAACATACAAACTACAGTACAGTTGGATGGCTGAAATTGAGCAACGTCATTTGTGTGTCACATCATTATTTTCTAGGGAACACTTGATTGATTCTGTTCAACCTTTTTGCTGAATGATGGACTCTGTTTCTTCCTTACTACTTATTGCTGGGAGATGGTCAAAATAAAAACCATAAATATTTCTAAAATACTATTTATTGGGCCAAATTGTGAATGAGGCTCGAAACCTGGCTAGGTTTCCTGATTTGTAATAATAAGAGTAACCTATTTATTGTTAGTACAGACAGACATCATCTTTCTCTCCAAATGCAAATGGACGGACATACCAAAAGGACTGAAGGTGCAGACCACAGTGAGAGATTATGCCATACACTGTCAAAGAAACTGAAGAACCACCTGATCAGCAACCTGTACAGCAAACAGGAAAACACCAAAAAAGAACTCTCCAATCTGGAGACTTTCATAATAAACAAACCTTCCACACAAACGGACTTTACTAAAATAAGACAGAAGATCTACATTACACACGTCACTTCTCTACAGAGGAAAAAGGACTGTAAGCTGTCTAAAATCCTACCTGCCACACGGGGCCACAACATTGGTACCCCTAACCCATCACCTACAGTCCTCCGCTAAAACCCCTCCAACGCATCATCAGTGATCTTCAACCCATCCTGGACAACGATCCCTCACTTTACAGACCTTGGGAGGCAGGCCAGTCCTCGCCCACAGACAATCCACCAATCTGAAGCATATTCTCACCAGCAACACCGCACCATACTAACTCCAACTCAGGAACCAATCCATGCAACAAACCTCAATGCCAACTCTGCCCACATACCTACACCAGCAACACCATCACAGGACCTAACCAGATCAGCCACACCATCACTGGTTCATTCACCTGCACATCTACCAATGTAATATACGCCATCATGTGCCAGCAATGCCCCTCTGCCATATATATCGGCCAAACTGGACAGTCCCTGATTAAAAGGCTAAATGGACACAAATCAGATATTAGGAATGGCAATATATAAAAACCTGTGGGAGAACACTTCAGTCTCCCCGGACACACAATAGCAGTTTTAAAGGTAGCCATTCTGCAGCAAAAAAACTTCAAGACCAGACTTCAAAGAGAAGTTGCTGAGCTTCAGTTCATTTGCAAATTTGACACCATCAGCTCAGGATTAAACGAAGACCGTGAATGGCTAGCCAACTACAAAAGCCGTTTCTCCTCCCTTGGTGTTCACACCTCCAGATCATCTGCTAGCAGTGGACCTCATCCACCCTGATTGCATTAACCTTGTTATCTCAAACCTGATTCTGACCTGCATATTTATACCTGCCTCTGGAAATTTCCACCACGTGCGTCTGATGAAGTGGGTCTTCACCCACGAAAGCTTATGCTCCAATACGTCTGTTAGTCTATAAGGTGCTACAGGACTCTTTGTCGCTCTTGCAGATCCAGACTGACATGGCTACGCCTCTGATACTATTTATTGTTCTTGTTCCACTTGTGATTTATAGAAAACTGCAGAAATGACTAGTGTTCTGCCAGACAAGCTTGCCGTCTAGGGACCCAATCCAGGAAACACCGTTGGCCCGATCCTGCAAAGCCATTGACGTCAATGGACCTACTCACAGTGCATAGAATTAAGCATGTGCAGGATCAGGGCCTTACTTTTGGACATGGTGCTTATTACTATTAATTATTATTATTTATTTATTATGGTGGAAAAGCAGCTTCTGATTCTGCTCACAGTGGGTTCCCTCCAGAGCACAAGGGAATACTCATAGGTGAGCTATGATGTTAGTGATCCTCTGTCTGGCCAGCAGCAGCCACTCACCCAGATATGGAACGGAATTACATTAATGTAACGCTTTCCATGCAGGCATATGCATAGAGGACACAATCATCTCCTAGATGCATAGATTCCAAGGCCGCAGGGCTAATTTGGACTCTAATCTGCCCTCTCCTGTGTAACACAGGCCAGAGAGCTGCCCTACAATAATTCCTACAGCAGATCATAGAATCATAGAATATCAGGGTTGGAAGGGACCTTAGGAGGTCATCTAGTCCAACCCCCTGCTCAAAGCAGGACCAATCCCCAATTTTTGCCCCAATCAAGGATTGAACTCACAACCCTGGGTTTAGCAGGCCAATGCTCAAACCACTGAGCTATCCCTCCCCCTTTTTAGGAAAACATCCAGTCTTGATTTAAAAATTGTCAGTGATAGAGAATCCACCTCACCCTGGGTAAATTGTTCCAATGGTTAATTACACTCACCACTAAAAATGTAGGTCTTATTTCCATTCTGAATTTGTCTAACTTCAATTTCCAGCCATTGGGTCATGTTAGACCTTTCTCTACTAGATTGAAGAGCCCATTATTCATTTTTTCCCCCTAGACTGTAATCAAGTCGCCCCTTAACCTTCTCAGCAGAGCTGTAGCTAGGAATGTCTGCGCCCGAGACAGGGGCGCAGAAATTCCTAGGGGCTTACCTGCGGGAGGTCCTCCCTTCCGCTGAATTGTCGCCAAAGCCACGGGACTGGCGGACCTCCCGCAGGCAAGCGGAAGCGGCTTCGGTGGCAGGGCGGAAGTGGCTTTGGAGGCTGGGAAGAACGTACCCTCCGTTGAATTGCCGCCGAAGCCGCTTCCGCTTGCCTGCGGGAGGTCCGCCGGTCCTGTGGCTTCGGCGGCAATTCGGCAGAGGGTACCTTCTCCAATGAGACCGGCGGACCTCCCGCAGGTAAGCCGGGGCAGCTTCAGCAGTGAGGAAGGAGGGGGTGCCCCTGGCTTCATGCTTTTGCTCCCATGCCAGCTGTGCGCCCCGAGGCGAGTGCCTCACTGGCCTCACCCTAGTTATGGCTCTGCTTCTCAGTAAGACTGTGCCCCATAGGGAGTCCCTGAGAAAGAGGAAGTAGATTTGCCAATTGCAACCTTAATAAAGCAGGAGACTCCAGAAGATTAATTTATGTTGTCTGGAGTGATATTGTTGTACTTCATAGGACATGTGTAATCGTTGTGACATATCTGGTGTCTGTCATGGTGGGATTTATGTGACATGAACATTGTGGAATCTTTACTTATTATGTGAGGACACTTTCTTTTTTTATAATTGCAACATTTTAGCTGTCTAATGTGGAATTTGATATAGGCTGAGATTTAAAGGGAAATGAGTATCCAAATCCCTTAGGCAGTTCTAATAAATGGTCATGATCACTTTAAACATATTCTTTCTAGATCTCTGCAGTGGTTGCTACTGCAGGTCAAATGCTCTCTTTACAGTGCCAAGATGTTGCAGTAGTTCCACTGACTTATTGGAGTTACTTTGGATTTCCTCCATGTAACTGAACCCTGAACTCGACCCAGTATTTGACTGTAAATACACCTGGGGGTTTCTTGCAAGGTATGGAGCTATTTCTGTCTTTACTAAAAGAGAAAGAAAGATTCAGTTAGAGACAAGAGATTTTCATAGATCTATACATTTTAAGACCAGAAGGGACCATCGGGATCATCTAGCTCAGACCAGTGAATTTCAACCAGTGCCTCCTTTTAAAGTGTACTGATTTGGATGCCAAAGTCCAGAATTTAAAATCCCAGTATGTTAATTTTCACTACAATTACCTGCAAGCATTTAGTTAACCTTCCAGGTACATGAATTAAGGGTAATTGCTGGGAAAAAAAATAAACACAGTATAATTACACTGTCATTACAACTACTGTATTAGAAAGTGTAACCAACACAAATGGTCATGAATGATTGTGGGCACCATTAACCCAGCTCTAGTTGGCAGGAAGGCTTCTTATCACCATGTTCTGGCCAAGGGAGTTAATTAGACTTGAACTAAAGCTGGTGTGTTCTAAGGATACAGAGATGTTTACCTGGAAATCGAGCTGCCAGAGATTATTCTGACTTTCAAATATTAAACTTTAATGCTGCATTCCATTTGCTTTCACATAACAAAGGATGTGTGTCTGCTGCCAGACATTTAATCTTGAACCTAGTAGAAATAGGCTATGAATGTACATAAAAACATGAGAACGGACATACTGGGTCAGACCAAAGGTCCATCTAGCCCAGTACAAGATAGCAAATCTTTATTCATAATCATACGCAAAAGATATACATTCATTTTATTATTATTTCTACACTTCTGCTTAAGTGACTTAACCCACTACTTTTTGCATATAAGTACAGAACGTATGTAGGGCTACACATGTGTATATATCCTGTGGCTTACTTGTTGTTACTAAGAGAATTATCCTGTGTTATAATAACCAGGGAACCACACATTTCCCACTGTATGTGACTAATAATATAAATCATTCAGCTGGACAACTTTTGTAAACATTCAGATTGGACTGTAGAGTTTTATCGATTTCAGTCCAGCAGAAAACACTGAGGTTTAGTTCCATACCAGGCAACTACCAAATAATCTCTGCACTGGGACTGGGTTTCATGATTGCTGATTATTAGGAACACAACAAAACAGTTATGATTCATAGACCTAGTGGGTGTTGTCTAGCAGAAAAACATAACATACCAAAGTGCAAATCTCAACCTTATCCTCTTTATGAATTAGGGTGTTCAAAGCAGCATAGAAAACAAACTATGATAGAGAGGCGGGGAAAGTCATAAAAGTTACATGGATGTTGGTTTACAAAGATCTAGGACCAGATTTTCAAAGGTGCTGAGCAACAACTTCCATTGAAGTCTGTGGAAGCTGCAGGTGCTTGATGCTTCTGAAAAATAGGCCAATATTACATGAACTGGAAAGCTTTGGAGAAGGGACATCACTGCAAAACATGTGAGAAGATATTTCATAGCAGTCCTGGGGATAGAAGAGTCCTCTTAGATCAGTGGTTCTCAAACTTTTTTTTTCACGGACCACTTGAAAATTGCTGAGGGTCTCGACAGACCACTTAATGATCTTTCCAAATGTTGCTTGTACCATTAGGTAACTATTGTAAAGTGCTTTGGATACAAGGGCTATATAAAACAAACCTTAATAATAATTAACGTTTTTTTATTCTACAAATAAAAGCACACAACTCATAGTTTAATATCAGTAGTCTTACCTTTCTAATGTGATGGATGTGCCCTCTCTCCCCCCGCCGCGGAAGCCCCCAAGCTGGGTCTGGGAAGGAGGGCCGTCTCTCCCCGGCAGCCATAGCCCTGGAGCTGGGGAAAGTCGCCTCATTCTCTGGCCGCTGCAGCCCTGCATGTCCCAAATTCCCCCCACCCCCTCTTCTCACCCCACTGCCCCCTACCACCTACCCCCTATTTCCCCCAAGGCAACCACCTCACCTTGCATGTGCATCTTCTCCAGGGTCCAGGTATCTAATTAGTGGAGCCATGCCTACGCAGCTCCACTAATTAGGTGGGTGGCCCTTCATTCTCTCATGTGCGGCTGCCCAAGTGCATACCTTAGAGGGAACTATCTGCGGACCACCTGAATGGAGCTTGCAGACCACTGGTGGTCCACGGACTACAGTTTGAGAACCTCTGTCTTAGATCATCTGGTCTCTCTGGTGGGTCTTCAGCATATGTCTTCTCAATGTAGACCAAATCCCAATGAGTGTAGGGAGCTTACCTTGCTCAGAGATGATGACTGTACTTGGGGCAGTTTTGTTCTCCAGATATTTCCCATTTGCAGAAAATGGAAGCCCTTCTGTCTGGGTAAGCTCAGAACAAGCCTCAACAAGTTTACCTTACCAGAAAGCAGCCTCATTCTCAAAGGAGATAGCCTTAACTCTTATTGGGACTGGCTACCTCTGGGTTGGGCTAATGAGCTTTTCACCTGTAGGTCACCAGTTGGAATCCAGACCAGCTCAGCAGGGATTAAAAGGCATTCCCATCTAATGAACATCTGGTGGCCCCATAGGAGATGAGTTTGGTGGGTCTCAGTTCCAGCTCTTCAATCACAAACTCACCACCCTGGCAGATGGAACAGAGAGGCCAAGGCCTGCATTGCCCATGATCCCCTTGCTATAGATACTCTTGGGGCTGTGATGAAAGGGTGATCCCCAAACTAAAGCAAGTGCAGACGGGCAGTAGCTTTGCTCTTGCACATTCACCTTAGACCCAGCTTCTTTGTTTGATGCCTTTAGGAATGTGAACAGCAAATGGTTGCCACAGGGCTCCTGGATCTAAACACATTCCTGAGGGACTCTCCTTCCTTATGGAACCTGGGCTTCCATCTCGACCAATAGCAGCCAATAGCATTTGCCTCTTGGATTGAGGGGGCACCCTGGTGAGTCCCCCCGTCCCCCCCGTACACCCACCAGTTCCAGCACCTTGACTTTTGGGTGCTTTCTTCCCCTGAATTTACTTAGCGTCTCCCCTCACTGATTTTCTATGAAGGCCTTGATGAAGCCAGCAGCCTGTGATCTGTATCAGTGCCGCTTTGTGCAAACCTTTTGAATAGCTGCTACTGCCACTTTTCCAGCAGCATTAGCAGTGGGACGCTAAGCTTCAGAGATGGTGCAGGGACTGTCCTTCTGACGTGTCTCATACAGCACCAAGTATATTGTTGGCAGTTAGCTATAATGAATCAGTCAGAATACTCTGCACATAATGACTTTTTCCATATATAACATTTCCTCTTAATTAATACAAGGATCTCAAAACAGTTGTTAATCGCTAATGAAGTAAGTAGTATTATCCCCATTTTACAGCTGGACAAACTGAGGCACACAGAGAGCAAGTGATTTAGCCAATATTATTATTTTATTTGTTATTTTGAGGTCCCCAAAGTGTGCCAGGCACACTTGTGCTCAGACACAAGTAAAGATAATATCCTTGCCCTGAAGGGCTTACAATTTATATGCATTGTGTCACAACAAGCGGGGCCATAAAAGAACAACGCGGGGCAAGAGCACAGGATGGACAAAGGTGACAATAATAAGAGCTCATGGTTATTTAGTAAGACATGTATGCACGTCCTCGCCATTCCCACAGTAATAAAGCTGGTGGTAATTTCCCAAAGCATCGCTACAATACACAGCAAACATAACAGGGCCCAATGCTCCATTACCCTGAACTTCGTTAGTCATTTACACCTGTGCAGAGTCAGTTAAAACACTACTGTAATAACACCCCAAATCATAGGGTGGTTTTGCGGACTGAACCCAGGACCTCTGCAGCAAAAAGCATTCACTGCTACTGGTTGAGCTAAAGGGCCAAGGAAACTAGGAACCTAAATACCTTTGAGGAGCTAGGTCCGAGTCCATTAGCTCAGAGCAGACTGATAGACCTCTATGCTTCATCTAGCCACTAGAGTGGGAGAAAACCACAGTGTGTTAGCATGGCTTGTGCTACCCCCTCTGATCTGTTAGCCTTTTACCTACGCTTTGCACTCACAGGTGTAAATGACTGCACAAAGTACAGGGTAAAGAAGAATCAGACCCAACAGCTAACTCCACTCATCAAGAATGCCGCTTGAACTCGATGATGCAGTACAATGCAAAGAGCTGCACTGATGTACCACAGTTACAGCCATATAGTAAGTTCTCTGTCGAATAGGCTTTACTTAGCATTATGTTCTTGGAGCTTTTCATGCTAATTAGTGACAAACACAAGCCTTATGTGCATGCACTCTACTTAGAAGCAAAACTTCCATGACTAATTGCATTGTTCCCTTTAACAGACGGGTAAGTACAAGATCACCTATTTACAAAGGGCTACAGATCCGATATCTTCTGTGCTGATGTGTGATCAGAGCTCAACATGCAGCTGTTAATTCAATATTAGAATTCTAACAAGTGCAGGAAAAAAGCAGAATTACTCAAGGCTAATTGGAGAAACTCACCTCTAGGAAGAAGCCCAGTGTGAGACCTGTGCACTACGCAAATCCTATTTAAGCCTTTGAATAAAACACAGTTTATGCAAAGTTCCTGCAAGTCAAGGAGGTCAGTCGGAATGAATATGTTTTGTGCTTCTCAGCACTGATTGGTAGGACCATTCTGGTTTCAGTTACCATACCAATATTGATCTAGGGATGTGGCCTAGAGCCCACTTGGTTTGTAAGGGTACAAAGTTTTCCAGTGGACTCAACCTCTAGCCCAGAAGTGGCATCTTCTACACACTAATCAAGAGAAACAAATTCTCCTCATCGTCATGGCAACTAATATCGGAAGAAGATTAGGGGGGAGGGATAGCTCAGTGGTTTGAGCATTGGCCTGCTAAACCCAGGGTTGTGAGTTCAATCCTTGAGGGGGCCATTTGAGGATCTGGGGCAAAAAAATTGGGGATTGGTACTGCTTTGAGCAGGGGGTTGGACTAGATGACTTACTAAGGTCCCTTCCAACCCTGATATTCTATGATTCTAAGACTGCAGAAAGCTCATCGGGAAGGAGCAGAAATGTGTGTTTTTCGCAGATTGCCAGATCACTAGGTAAAGATACTAAATGAAATCATGCATGGATCATCTGACTGCACCATGCAGAATTCTGAAGGGAATTGAAAGGATAGCTGCTGCCAGACAGTTTGGGCATAGACAAGAACTTGAGGGGCTAATCCCGTAAGGTGATGAGCATCCTCAACTTCCACTGATGTCAATGAGTGAGATTCTCACCTGATGTAACATGCCTCCATTGAACTCAATGGGGCTGCTCCCATTTACATCACCTGAAGATCGAGCCCACTGGATATTAATGGATCTTGCTACTTTGTAGCATGAGATGGTTTGGGTCCTATCTTCACAAAATCTGACCTGCAGAAGAGCTCTTTGTGGCTCCAGAACTTGTCTCTGTCACCAACAGAAGTTGGTCCCACAAAAGATATGACCTCACCCACCTTGTCTCTCTAATACCCTGGACTGACATGGCTACAGCTACACTGCAGTCACAAAATCTGCCCCACATGTTGGAGTCTGAGGGAGAATATGCATGAGTCAAATTCTGCCCTGACCTTCCACTTTGTCTAGGCAGGTAGCTACCTAGCTATTGTATTTCTAGGACTCTGCTCACCGGAGTATCTATGCATTGAATACCTTCCACCATGTGCAAGCCCACTGACTTGGATGAGATTGCACAGGATGTCAAGTCATGGCAAAACATGACCCCATATACGTCTTTAAAATTGATCTAGTATCTTTTATATGAAAGTTTTGGTCTCCTTTCTGATTTGCCTTTATTTTCAGCAGTGCCTAATATTGGCTTCCATCTTGGCAGTACCTGGTTTTTGGTTTCCCAGCCGTAGAGCAATGTCTTGATAAAGAGAGGAACTCAGACTCCAGAAGCATGATGTACTGTTCTTTTCTGAAGAAGAATGAGTGTTATGTTTCTTATAGTTTGCAGGTAAGTTGCCCAGACAAAAGGTAAAAAATATCACTGACGTGAGAAAGCACAAAGCTCACTTCCATGACACAATTGACAACACACTTGATTTACATGTGGCTTGGATTTAATGTGTGTGACTCAATCCCCTTCATTTATTGTCTTTGCTCTTCCATAGACTTTTCACAGTTTTGGCATCACTCCTTCCGTCAAGGTCCTTTCTCTTCTTGAGGAAACCTGAAACCTTGGTCTCTGTTTTCAAAATCTGCTTTACTCCTCTGGAAGTGTCACTGCCAATTACAGCTGGCATTTCTACATCAGAAGCTTCTCTCCCCAGCCATTTGGTCCTTCCACATGAGAGAGCCTGTGAGCAGAGTGAGATGCTAAGCAAAGAACGGGTGTGACACTGGCAAAGTATCGCCTCAGTCCCCCATCTGAGGTCTGTCAAAGACTCCAATGATCCAAACATCTTAAAGTATCAGCATCTGTGACTGTACCTTTAGTAGCATGGAGGCATAGTATCTACAGCCAGGAGAATGACAGTCAAGTCAATCTGACCAAGTTCCCATGTAAATCTGGGATTGTTTGGTTTTGCGTCGTCTGAAAAGGGAAGTGATCTGCATAGTCTCTGTGAGGGGTAATAGAGGCAACGAATAGAGTAACACCTCCAACTGCTGTCTGTCATCCATAAATGGTGCTAGTTCTCGATGCACCTTGTTATTGAGCTATGGTTCTGGTTTGTGCTAGTTCAGTGCGCCATGTGTTGTAGTTTTCTGGAATACTGCCGTCGAGAAGCTGGCCAAAAGAGGGTACATGAGAAGCCCTGGCATGAACAGAAATTTCCTTGAAGCTCAAGGGGTTTTTGAAGTGACAGGTTCATGGTTGTATCCCCATGCTGCATGGTCTGGTTTAACTGTCACCCTCCAGTGTCTGTATGTAAGTAGTTACGGATGTGTTATAGATCTGCTGGATGTGAACTACTGTGAACCTCATCAACTGAGAAGATGAGTGTTACCTAATAGTGGGTGAGAGGGGGTCAGTAATATACACATTATATATACCCATATTCCTAGATGAATGTAAGGAGAGAGGACCTAGGGCTGGAAGTAACCTCCTGGTCACTGAGTCCAGTCCCCTGCTATTGCAGGCAACCCTGTCTTATAATTCTGTTTCTAAATTTAGTGGTCAGCCTATAGCATGTACGTGTCCTACTAATACTGACAGAGGAGAATTTCCACTAACTCAAGTGTTTGAGTTGGAATTCCTGGGTTCTTCCCTCAGTGATAAGTGTGTGCGGCTTAGCTGATGACCCTGCTGTCTGTGTGCAACCATAGATGTCTATTAAGTAGTTAGAAACAAAGCAACTTCTTGTGCACATGTCCTGTTTGTGTGAAGTCTGTTTTCAGAGCTGCACCACCTCACCGATACATACAACTTGGTATCTCCTTTGAGCTTCCTCACTTATCTACACTGATTATCTTTCCTTTCAGTCAATGATTGTTCTTCCAAAAATTGGACAGCATCTGGCTATGGTGCACGTGTTGGAGTCAGACTATGGTGCCATCTGTTGCTTTTAGCATCCATGTGTAATAACCTTCCTGAAGTCTCTTCAGTGGAGACTTCAGAAGATGTTCCCTGGTGGCTAGATGGAATTATGTCTACAGCTCAACCCCACAGAGCCATTGGAGACTTCAGTCTGCATGGTTGATAAAGGTAAATGTTCGTATTCTTCCGTCGATGAATTGTGCCGGCAGCTCAGTATCAGCGACTTCACTTCTTTTTTGAAGTTATTGTTTAGGAACCCATAGAGAACAGGGTTGACACAGGTGGAAGCCATGGCTACTAGATGGCACAATGAGAAGATCAGGTTGTGGTGGCAAGGGGAAATGGCTTTGTAATCCCAGTCCTCAATGCTATTAAAAACGTGCAGTGGTAACCAGCAAACAGCAAAGGCGACCACCATGGCTACTAACAAAATGTTTATCCTCCTCAGCTGAACCACCCAGCCATTGTATGCACTCTTCTCAAACATGTCCTTTCTCTTCTTCAGGCGTAAATAGATACGCAGGTAGCAAATCAGGATAAAGAAGAGAGGGATGAAGTACTGGAACAGCAGCAAGGCGGTGGTGTAGATGAGTCGGTGCTGGTCAGAAGGCCACGAGTCCATGCATATGGCCTTGTCAGCAGAAGAATCCGTAATATAGGAGAACTGCTTGTACAAGTCATATGTCAAGACGGAGGTCGTCAGAAAGGGCAGGGACATGAGGCAAGCTAATGTCCAAATGACTACAATCCCTAGATAGGCTTGGGGGATGCTTGGCCTCCAGCCAGTTGGGTTTATGATGAGCTGGTGTCTTTCCAGACCAATGAGGACAAGGGAGAGAATTGACACACTTACAGAAGTGCACTGGATGAAGGAAGTCATTTTGCACATGACCTCACCAAATATCCAGTAGTCCATCAGGGTGTAGACGATGGTGAAAGGCAGGCAGATGATGCTCATGAACAAGTCAGAGACTATCAAGTTGGTAATGAGTATGCTGGTGACGTTGGCCTTCTCCTTCTGCCTGACTATGACACTAATCAGGCAAATGTTTCCCAGGATGCCTAGGATGGTTTCCAAGCTATATGAGGTGACTAGAAAGACAGTAAGGTCAGTTGTGTTTCTGCAGTTCCCTGGGTTATATGTGAGTAAGTCTCGCTCTAAACTCCAATTCTTATTGAATGGAAAGGGAAGGACCATGTTAAAATCTTCAGTCTTGCTCATGCTGGAATCAGAAAGAGAGCCCAGAAATATGCAGGGAAATGAGTAGATCTGGGTCTTCACGGCCCTACCATAAGTTCTTCTGTTCAGTTATGTAGAGACTCTGGAAATGTCTGCAAAGGAAAGAGAGAGATTAGTTCATCTCTTCTAGAAAAATTAAACAAACAGAATTTTCTTGGGGTGATGTGGTTTCTTCCCCCATGAAAACTTTTCCATCTTCCTTTGGTTCACTGCATTAGACCATAAACTGGAGTAGTTTGCTGGACAGTGAAATGGGACCAAATGCACTACTGGAGTAAGCAGGTTCAATTCCACTGGAGTCAGTAGTGTTGTGACTGAATGAGCCAGTAGGGAGATTAAACCAAAATAATTTCATGAAAGTCAGTAGCACTGCAGAGTTTCACTTCAAGTAAGCCAGGGACAAATGATGGTTTAGGGTGAAAACCACATGAAACTCATTGGAATTGCAAAGTTCTGATGCCAAACCAGGCTGAATTAGTTGGCTTTGGCCATATTTCACCTCTAGTAGTTGAAGTGAAAACAAAGAGGTGCAAACTCCATCAAGCGGAGTCAAAAAAACATGTGGCATGAATTGTCCATAAATGGAACACACTATTACATTCTTAACGCCCCCTACCTCCGTTTTGAACTGGACAGCAGCATCTTACAAATATTCACACCCAAATCCTCACCAGGTGTAAACTGGCCTTGCTCCACCAAAGTCAAAAGGACTATGTGATGTACTCTGACTGCGGAAATGACCCTTAATTTGTGCAGTGTCTAGTATCAAATCATCCATTTTGTGAGAGTTTCACAAAGACTGAAATTGCTGAGTCACAAAATCCGAATGAAATAATGAATATTTTTTTCATGCAGCCTGGTAAAAGGTTGTTAGTCAGTTTTGGATGCTGTGAAGGAAAATTGACCATGAGTGAAATCAGAAAGAAAGAGAGAGGGGGTTAATGAATTAATGGGATGCTGAAGGGATTTGTTTTTATTATTAATCCAACCAATACTTTATTTTCAAATAAAGTTGGACAATAAAGACCTGATTTTCAGAGGTGCTGAGTTTGCACTGCTCCTATTGACTCCAGCAGGAGTTTGGCTGCTTGGCACTTCTGAAAATCAGACCCTAAATCCTTTATTCAAAGGTTGAATTAATTTTTGGCACAGCTGGAGTTCCCATCAGATTAGTTCATTTGAACTAGTTCATTTGATGATTTAGTTGAGGATTGCTCCTGCTTTGAGCAGGGGGTTGGACTAGATGACCTCCTGAGGTCCTCTTCCAGCCCAGATATTCCATTATTCTATTCTATGATTCTATGAAGGAATAATATATATTAGATTTTCCTTGTCTTTCTCATTGTTATTTAGAGAAGTAATAGAAAGAAGCCAATAAAGGTATATTTTTCAGTGAGTTGCGTAAGTGATTGGACTCTTGTCAGTAGTAACAAGATCTGCATAGCTGATTTCATTCTGTCCTTTGCAAATTTCTTTGGGAAAATTTCAGTGTTGCCAGAATTTTTCAATGTTCCATTTGGAAAACCAACATGAAATATTTTGTTTCAGGATGGGACAGCTCAAATTGAAGCATTCTTTTGTCCAACCAAATACAAACATTTTATTTTGGGTCAATTCTACATTAACCTTTTACTGCTTGAGCTGTTGCAGTGCCTTCTGGGAGTTTAAATTCAGGTGCATTATGCCCCCACTCTCCTCTATGGGCTAGACTCCATGGCTGCACTACATATCCCATGATGCACAGCAGTGTCCCCTCCATCCCCCACCCCCGATGGTGGATGCTCCCATCAGGGTGAATCATGGGAATATATATTCCAGCTGGGGAGCCCTGCCTATAGAATAAAAATGGGGGTATGTGTAACTCAAACTACAACTCCCATGATGCAATGCAGCTACTCAGGCAGACGCAGTTCAATGTTGAACTGACCTTCCATTATGTGAAAAAAATGATCTTTTGACTTTTCATCCTGATTTGGATTGACAACAATTGTCGAGATCTTGGCATTTCCCACCCAGCTCTAGAGGTTTATATTAGTTCCCATTGTGAAACCACCACATAATTTGGCACAATGGGAAGTCCCTAGTCAAGGGCGGCCCAGCATTGTAATAACTGCATAGACAGGGCACAGTCATCCTTGACTACTATTGCAACCTATTGTCAAAGGGGAGCTGGGCACACAACGCCCATTGAGAGTCAATGGAAATCCCAGCCATGGGCTCCAGTAGTGTCCGTAGCCCATATCTGCTGATACCCCACCCGCAGCCCTTCCCCCCGGCCCCAGAGCAAGGCCCAGGGCTGTGCATTCCATTTCTTCAGGCATTGACCCCTATCCTCAGCAGAGCCAGTGCCATGGTCTTGTGCTGGAGTCCAAATCCTCTGATGCACCCAGGCAGGGAAGGAGCAGACATCACCCCCACAGGGAGCTCACCTGAACAAGCAGGCTGCTCCGTGGAGTATTGAGTCTCGCAACATGCAAGGTAAATATATACTCATCAAAAGTCATTATTTACTGATTGCATAAATCTTTGCTCTGCAATAACTGCTACCCAAACAGGCCAGTGAGTTTGAGATAAACTTTTTACGGCGGCAGAAAAGCAATCGTCGGAATATTACCGTGTAAATAAAAGGGTTTGGCAAGCTTATCACGTTGCTTGAGTAGCATTTATTGCCGAGGAACAGCACGTGCACAGGTGCCCCAATGCAGTATAGAGGAGGGCTGGTTTTTCCCCATCTTTATTCATTGTATCAGTTGGGTCAGAAGTTGCTGCTCTCAAGAACCCAAAAGAAACGTTTACATTGAAAATAAAGTAAAAGGAGCTTCAATCTCTTTTCTCCACTTGATCACAGAAAATTAAAACAGCAAAAATGTGGAATGTTCTATTAGACAAACACGTAGGAACGTCTAACTGCGATATTCAATCACACGTGTAGGAGCTGGTGTTCTTGACTCTGATTTGCTTAAAAGCGACGTTAGCCTTTGATCTAGATTTTCCCCCACCCTCGTTTTCCTTCTCTCTCTTTCTTTCTACCTTTCTTTTCCTTGACAGATTAGGTGTTTGGATAATTCAGTCTTGGAGCGAGTGGAGAATGTGGAAAATGTCCATATTATTTCTAAAAAGAATACATATGGCTCAGTTCCCCCCCCCTTCACTTTTGTATTGTTACCACCTGGGTGTGAAGGGGTTAATTTCCTTTCTCGGATGGTGGCAGGCAGTGATTGGGTGTAAGTCACGACCTGAAGAAGAGCTCTGTCTAGCTCAAAAGCTTTTCTTTCACCAACAGAAAAGGTCCAATTAAAAATAAGACCTCACCCACCTTGTCTCTAATATCCTGGGACCAGCATGATTACAACAACACTGCAAACAGCCTGTGAATGCAGCTCCCTTGTAAATACAGTGGTGGCCAACCATCAGACCACTGATTTTTAACAACTATTGGCGGGGGCGGTTAGGACGTATGAAAACAGCATGACTAGGACTTGAGACCATAGAACGGAAGATCCTGCTGTACCAGGGCAGGGATGCAATCGTGGATGTCTGAGCAAGACAGGCAAGTCGTGCTGCCAGCATGCACGTGGGTCTGTAGGCCTTGCATTCTTGTTCTAACCTAGTGACCCTAAATACTGTATTCCAGGTGACTAATAGATGACGTCTCGTTTTTGAGAAGGCTGTCCTGTGTCACTGCAGCCATCTGCTGGTTGCATAGCTCCCCAAAAGGGTAAATCTCCAGTGGGGGTCCAGGTTCATCTGGACCTGCTGAAAGAGGCATGGTGAGAAATAGGGTTGTTGGAGCTAAGGCCCCAATCTTAGGATAGTTGGGACACAGGGCTTCCCCTTGTGAAAAGTGGAGGCCCGGGACTATCACTAAGGGTATGTTTGCAAAGCAATAGGGAAGTGTGATAGCAGCACATGTAGACGTACCCTAGTTAGCTTTGTGATTGGAGCGTGTGTAGACACCTCTGAGTTACTTATTCAGATACATACCCAGGGCTAGTCCATGCTGCTGACTGAGCTGCTGCAGCTTCACTGCTATTGTTACTCAAGCTAGCTTTGAACTAGCTAGATCAAAACTAGCTCAGATATGTGAATACATACTGCGTTTGTACCTCCTGTGATACAGCATGGCCAGAAGGCAGCAGGAGAGTGATCTAGGATGAGGAGAAGCCTTATTCCCTGTAGATTAATTAAAAGCACCTGAAACCAATTAGAGCACCTGAAGCCAGTCACCTGATAAAATCCCCCTGCTTCAATCAGCCAGAGGAGGAATTGGAGCAGAGTGGTTTGGTGGTGGAGCAGAGAGCAGTTTGGAGGAGTGAAGCCGAGTGGATTGGTGGTGGAGCAGAGAGCAGTTTGGAGGAGCTGAATCAGAGTGGTTTGGTGGTGGAGCAGAGAGCAGATTGGAGGAGTGAAGCAGAGTGGATTGGTGGTGAAACAAAGAGCAGTTCGGAGGAAAGCAGAGCAGAGTTTTGAGAAGTGCTGCAGCGGGCTAAGAAGACCAAGATCCTAGGTAAAGGGACACCTGGCTTGTGCAGAGGGAAGGCAGGAAGCCCCACAAGCTGAAGGTCAGGAGAGGGAAGTAGCCCAGGGGAAAGAATCACAGGTACAAGTGGTTCACCTGCTATCATAGGGCCCCTGGGCTGGGACCCGGAGTAGAGGGTGGGCCTAGGTCCCTCCCTCTCCACTCCCCTCCCCTGGGATACTAGTAGGATAGCTGTTACCCCAGTTCAGGGGCAAGAAATGGCACCCTGAAACCCCCCCCCCAAGAAGAGAAAGTGCGGGACCCATCATAGCAGTGCCGGCAATTTGCCACACTCCTGATTGCAATGTAGACATACCCTAAGAGGGGGATGCTCCCAGAGGGGTTATACAAAGGTCAGAGACAGAGCACGTCCTGTAGAGCTGTGACAGAGAGCTTGTAAGGTGGCGATAAAGAAAGTTATCATGGAGTGTATCAGAAGGCTCGGCAGCACATTTTGTTGTGTTAAAAGTCCAATATTTTTCACATTTTGCATTTCTATAGCACCTTCCATTGGAGGATCTCAAAGCGCTTCCAAAACATTTACTCCCACGACACTCCTTTGAGGTAAGAGGGAATTGTTACCCTCGTTCCACAGAGGCGGGAACTCAGGCACAGTGAGGTGAGAAATTATTTGTCCACTATCCAGAGGGCATCAGTTTCATTCTATCCAGGTTCACATGCCCATCAGCCTGGCGTGTGTAGCAGAGCCAGGAATAAAACCCGTATCTCTTGGGTTCACAGTTCTGTGCATCTCTTCCTCCACTGATCATGATGTAAAAAGTAGTTCAAGGAAAAGAAGGAACAATATGGTGACCTTATATTTATGTCCTACCTTCTCCCCCAAAGGCTCTCAAGGCTCTATCACCTATTCACAAGCATTGCTTCATACATCATGCATGGCATTATAACTAAGCACTCCCTTACTATCATAAGCCTGCCTGGACCATTATGTCTTAGTGTTAATAATCGTGTTTATTACAGTAGTGCCTGTGGATCATCCAAGAACAGATTCCCCGTTGCTCAAATAGAGAGTAGCAGACAGTCCATACTGCCAAGAGCTTACAACCAAACGAGCAAGACAGACAAAGGCCGGAGGAAAGGGCTGTAACATAGAAGGAGAATAACATCTATTGCCATTTTGCCACTCCTGTAACTCTCTTGGGACCTGATTCACAGCTTATTCAAGCCAATGGGGGTATTTCCATTGACTGCTATGGGCTTTGGATCAGGCTCTAGGAGTGTTTTCACCATGGGTGTTGGATATCATAGGATGGGGAAGGCTGAGCCTCCCCAAACAGCCAGGCATGGTCCCGTCCACACTCTGCCCCCACAGTCCTCCTCCCTGTCCCAGCTCTGCCGCTTGTTTTCCCCTGTGCTGTGGCCCCAGCTTGGGCTGGGGCTGCACCGCCCTCCCTCCATGCACTCCAGGGCTGGGGCCACACTGCTTGCCCTTCTGGGGCTGAGGGCGGGGCTGGGGTCATGTTGCCTGCCCCCCTGATGCTCTGGGGGGAGGGGCTGGGGCCACGTTGCCCGCCCCCGTACCGGTGTTCTGGTGCTGGAGGGGGAGGGGATGCTGTAGGGGAGGCTGGGACCATGCTGTCTGCACTCCCAGTGCTTTGGGGCTGGAGGGGGCTGGGATGGGGCAGAGGCCAGTGTCCATGGTGGCGGGGGGGGGGCGGGCTTTGGGCTCCAGCACGGGGAGTGGAAGGGGTGGGGGCTCAGGCAAAAGGGGCAGGACTGGGGGCTAGCCTCCCTGAGGTTCATGCGCCACCGATGGTTTTCACCTTTGCCTCTGGATTGGAGTTGAATCCTAAAAAACCCTGCAACATATACGCAAGGGACTAAAGGGCTGCACAAGAGTCCTTTGTTTCTGGGAAACTGACTTATGTAAACCCTGCATTCCCCAAGCATCTCTTGATTTCAGGCTGCATGCCCCAGCCAGCAAGCACGGCTCTATTTCTAGCTGAAATACAAATTGAATTAGACAACTAGAGCAAACAGGCATAGAGGTACATTTGGACTGCTTAAAACGCCACTCACTGGAGCACTGTATTGCAAAGCAGTCTAGACTCTAACGTTTTTCATCTAGATTCTCCCGTTTTAAACCTTTTAATTCTTAAAAGCCTCTAATAAAACAATAGCCCAACATGGCAACAATTCCTACTTCTAATCCAATCGTTTCGCTCGGGTAGAGAGATCATAATGCTCGTACACAAGACCACTTGCCCATGGACTTGAGTTTAGATCTCTTGGTAAGTGTTTTCTGATAGGAAATCAGACAGAAATACCTAGTACAAAGAGGAAGATCAGAACAAGTAACGAAATCATGATTACAGCATAAACTGACAGCCTCCCGAGTGGCAATTTAATAGATCCATCGATGCTAAGGCCAGCAGGGACCAGTATGATCATCTAGTCTGACCTCCTGCAAAGTTGAAACAAAGTATTCAGAGAATTCTCACCTGGTAACATCCACACTGATTAAGAAGGTTGCTGCTCGTGCTGGGTATCTGTGCAGAATAGAGGAACTCGGGAGCAGCAGAGATTTGCTGTTCTTGCTCTGTTGCGATGGGAGATTTGGAAGGCATCTCTCTCTCTCTCTCTCTCTCTCTCTCTCTCTGCAAAGGGAACTTAGCCAATGAGTTTTGTTCTCTGCTGACGGCCCAACTTTGAAGTGCTAGCTCCCTCTGTTGATTTAGAAATGTATGCGTTCTACTGATAGTCAAGACAAACAGCAGCTGTGCAAAAGAGATATGAAACTATTTGAAGCATGCTACAGGCTCCTGCACTGTGAGTGGCAGATATACTAACACCCAAGGAATACAAATTAAGCTATAGGACCGGATGCTGTGTTCCTTACTGAGGCAAGCCTCCCTTTGGGTTTGATGGGGATTTTGCCTAAAGTGCATGATCAGGTCCCAAGTATTGGACACTTTCCAGTTTCACAATCCGCTACTGCCTGATTGTGTATTCAGACTACAGAGAAGTCCAAGTTTCAAAGCCTTCATGATTCAGTGTGTATAGAGGGGTTTGTCTGGGTAAAGTACCCATAGGTTAGGGGCCCCGAGGACTTGCAAATGATGGGGACTCAGAGCACCTTAGGGACTCAGAGCACAAATCCCACTGACTTCTTTTTGTCTTCTCCTGACCAAAAGCCAGTGCCAGGAGTGGTACTACATCCAGAGCAGCATAGCTGGGGCCTTCAGTGCTCAGGCATGATGGCTGCCAGCGGCTGCTCTTCCTCTTCAACTGACCTGGCAACCCTCATATATGAACATTACAGGAATTGTAGCTATTCTGTGTTTCCATATACGGACCCTGCAGTTTTGCACCAGGGGGTGAACTACAGACTTTCAGCAGCAAAAAGCACAAGGTTCTGTTATTTGAGCTAACAGGATAACTATGGGAGCGGTTATTAAGTTGCAAGGTCTTATACTTTCTGGGACTGGCCATTAGCAGGGGACAGGACCATTCACACCAGACCATCACATTACATTCTTCTTCACTACATAAGACAGCCCTGACTATCTGAAGTCCATGGGTTCGAGTCCCATGGCTGCAAATAGGATCTGATCCAAACCCACTGAAGTCTGCCAGTTGACTTCAATGGGCTTTGGATCAAATCAATGTACAATAGAGGGAGGTGTCCTCAAACCTTCTAAGCCAGGCCAATTCAAATACAGGAATGCTACTGTTGTAAGTTCAGGTCTAGCAGCTGTTGAGTCATGACAAAAATGTCCTAGGATCTTGTCACTGGTTTAGGAGACACCTGTGCTGTAGCTTGGGCACAGTGATAGATAGATACTAACTCTCCCACTGACTATTAAAGAAGCTGAGGTTTCCTGTCTGCCCGATCCAAAGATTCATAGATTCTAGGGCTGGAAGGGACCTCGAGAGGTCATTGAGTCCAGCCCCCTGCCCTCATGGCAGGACCAAATACTGTCTAGACCATGCCTGATAGACATTTATCTAACCTACTCTTAAATATCTCCAGAGATGGAGATTCCACAACCGCGCTGGGCAATTTATTCCAGTGTTTAACCACCCTGACAGTTAGGAACTTTTTCCTAATGTCCAACCTAAACCTCCCTTGCTGCAGTTTAAGCCCATTGCTTCTTGTTCTATCCTTAGAGGCTAAGATGAATAAGTTTTCTCCCTCCTCCTTATGACACCCTTTTAGATACCTGAAGACTGCTATCATGTCCCCTCTCAGTCTTCTCTTTTCCAAACTAAACAAACCCAATTCCTTCAGCCTTCCTTCATAGGTCATGTTCTCTAGACCCTTAATCATTCTTGTTGCTCTTCTCTGGACCCTCTCCAATTTCTCCACATCTTTCTTGAAATGCGGTGCCCAGAACTGGACACAATACTCCAGTTGAGGCCTAACCAGCGCAGAGTAGAGGGGAAGATGACTTCTCGTGTCTTGCTCACAATACACCTGTTAATGCAGCCCAGAATCAAGTTTGCTTTTTTTTGCAACAGCATCACACTGTTGACTCATATTTAGCTTGTGGTCCACTATAACCCCTAGATCCCTTTCTGCCGTACTCCTTCCTAGACAGTCTCCTCCCATTCTGTATGTGTGAAACTGATTGTTCCTACTGAAGTAGAGCACTTTGCATTTGTCCTTATTAAACTTCATCCTGTTTACCTCTGACCATTTCTCCAATTTGTCCAGCTCATTTTGAATTATGACCCTATCCTCCAAAGCAGTTGCAATCCCTCCCAGTTTGGTATCATCTGCAAACGTAATAAGCGTACTTTCTATGCCAATATCCAAGTCGTTGATGAAGATATTGAACAGAGCTGGTCCCAAGACAGACCCTTGCGGAACCCCACTCGTTATATCTTTCCAGATACTGAAGCCAGAGAATCTGAGATGGTTTATTTAACTGGATTGTTCACTTCTGCCCTTATTTATTCTGTTTGTTTATCTGTGCTATTGTTCAGAGCCATAAATAAAGTGGAGATATTCTAGAGCAGTGTTCTCAATCTTCTTGCTACCCGGGACTAGGGTGACCAGATGTCCCGATTTTATAGGGACAGTCCCGATTTTTGGGTCTTTTTCTTATATGGGCTCCTATTACCCACCACCCCCTGTCATGATTTTTCACACTTGCTGTCTGGTCACTCTACCCGGGACTGGCTTGCTGCCTTCCTAAACTGTGTCAGGGAAATCTCAGGGACCGTTGCCAGTCCAGGGACTAGTTCTTGAGAAACACTGTTCTAGAGCACAGGCTGTCCTGTTACAGGAGTAAAAAGAGACTTTGGAAGCTGGTCTTCAGACATGAGGGTTTCTTTGAATTGTTCTTCTCTCTTTCTATCCCCATCTGCTTGGGTTATTCCTTAACCAGTCTGATCTCCCGTGTCCACACCTGGCAAGGTGTTTGCCATGTTGCCTGCATTCTCTGCCCAGGAGCTCATGGGCAGAGCCTGCAACTAGCATCTGCTCTCTTCTTAAAGTCAGCATAGAACAGCTGCAGTACCACTACTGCTGCCGATAGGCTGATCAGACATCTGTAACCTGAAAATCTTAGCTCTTCATCTGGGACTTAACTCTTAGCAGAATCAAGGTCCTGACCACTTATTGGTGAGACCAGTCACGGTAACCCTGCTGTCCTGGCCACATTCTCCCTGGGGTAATACATCCGACCTCCTCACACACAGTGTTTAAGGTCAGGCTTGACAAAGCCCTGGCTGGGATGATCTAGTTGGGGTTGGTCCTGCTTTGAGCAGGGGGTTGGACTAGATGACCTCCTGAGGTCCCTTCCAACCCTGAGATTCTATGATTCTATGATTCCCTTGCACTTTTCAGTGGATTATGGTACTTTGCTCCACTTCCTGCTGCATGAGGTGGCCGTGTGCTGTTAAGCAGCTGATGCAGGGCTGCGCTTGAGTGGAGAATGAAATGATTCCTACACTGAATATCATTTATACAGTCTGACCTTGTACAGACAGCATTGGTCCGTGCTCGTAAGCAGACAACACAAACTGAGGATGCCTGTTGGGACCATAGTCTTCTACCCACTTGCCTTATGTAACAGGGAACAAACAAGCATGCTAAAGAATCATAGAATTATAGGACTGGAAGGGACCTCAGGAGGTCATCTAGTCCAGTCCTCTGCACTCATTGCAGGACTAAGTATTATCTAGACCATCCTGGACAGCTGTTTGTCTAACCTGCTCTTAAAAATCTTCAATGATGGAGATTCTACAACCTCCCTAAGCAATTTATTCCAGTGCTTAACCACCCTGACAGTTAAGAAGTTTTTCCTAATGTACAACCTAAACCTTTCTTGCTACAATTTAACCGCATTGCTTCTTGTCCTATCCTCAGAGGTTAAGAAGAACAATTTTTCTCCCTTCTCCTTGTAACAACCGTTTATGTACTTGAAAAATGTTATCATGTCCCCTCTCAGTCTTCTCTTTTTCAGACTAAACAAACCCAATTTTTTTCAATCTTCCCTCATAGGTCATGTTTTCTAGACCTTTAATCATTTTTGTTGCTCTTCTCTGGACTATCTCCAATGTGTACAAATCTTTCCTGAAATGTGGTACCCAGAACTGGACACAATACTCCAGTGAGGCCTAGTCAGTGTGAAGTAGAGCAGAAGAATTATTGCTTACAACACTTCTGCCAATACATCCCAGAATGATTGCTTTTTTTGCAACAGTGTTACAAATTTAAAATTCATTTTTAACTTTTGATCCACTATGACCCCAGATCCCTTTCCACAGTACTGCTTCCTAGGCAGTCATTTCCCATTTTGTATGTTACTACAAGCATAATAGTGTTCACAGACTACCATTGTTGTGATGCACAGTGAAAGTACCATAGACTTGACTACTACAATGCATGCCTTGGGCCTGATCCAAAGCTCACTGAAGTCACTGGAAAGATTCCCATCAACTTCAATGGGTAATGGATCAGGCCCTATTTGCAGCTGACAGTGAATGTGAAAAAGAAGCCAACACAAGGCAATGAGAACACATCACCCTGGTCCTCCACACACTGCATGAGCTCCTGGAACAATCTCAGATCCCGGTTAAGGTCCCTGAATAGGACAGAACCTGAGAACTCAGAGAAACTATCCCTCTTTCTCTGTGATTTCCTCTGCATAACAGCTGCACTCTCCAGACACTGTCCTGAGGTGCAATTTGCATGTCATGGGGAATCAAGCCTTCTTGGCACTGGGTTTGGAACTCCCTTCCGCAAGATGTTAGCATGGCCATGGGTCTTAATACCTCCTGAACCAAATGTGCATTTGTTGACATCCACCAACTCCCTGGAAGATAAGGATGAGGGGTTGGCCTTTTCGTAACATTGGCGGTGCTCACATTCTATAGCTATGAGCATGTTATAAGTTCCAATACACAGTCTGGATAGTAGCTAGAGCTGGTGGGGAAAATGCTGCAAAAAATGTTGTGTGCCATGTTGGTCCCAGGATATTAGAGAGACGAGGTGGGTGAGGTGATATCTTTTATTGGAGCAACTTATATTGGTGAGCAAGACAAATGTTTGAGCTTGCATAGAGCTTTTCAGGTCTGGGAAATGGACTCAGAGTTTCACAGGTAAATACAATGATTCCAAGAGAAACTCTACAACCTCAACCACATGAATCCACCTCAGGGACCTTCTACATGCTTCCCAAGATACACAAACAAGGGAACCCAGACAGACTCATCATATTTGGCCACAGCAATCTTACTGAAGCAATATCAGGACTCATAGAAATCATTCGTTAACCACACACAGAGCCAGCTTCCTCCAGGACACAACCTACTTCCTCCATAAACACCGCAACATTAACAAACTTCTTCAGAACACCATCCTTGCCACCATGGGTGTCACGTCCCTATACACCAACATCCCTCACAATGATGGCATTGCTGCCTGCCTCAAGTATCTACAAGACAATAGACAACCCTCATCTCTCCACCCCAAACACATCACCAAACTCATCCCTTTCATCTTCATCCATAACAATTTTACATTCAACAATAAACACTTTGTCCAAACCATGGGAGGAGCCCTGGGTATTAGGACGGCTCCCCAATATGGCAGCCTCTTCTTAGGCCATCTCAAGAAAGAACTTATGGATAAATGCACCATGAAACCAATGATACCTGAGATACATCAATGCTGAAATCAGTGAAGTGATGACATAGATTTCCACCACAACCTCAACAACCATCATCCATTCATTAAACTCTCTCTGGAACACTCCCACACAAGCATCAACTTCCTGGACACCACAATCAACTTCAGTAATGGAACGCTACAGACAACTGTATACAAGAAACCCATGGATCATCACACCTATCTTTGCAGATCCAGTAACCACCCAAACACACTATGAAATCTGTTCTCTACAGCCAGGCATTCAGATACCATAGAATATTCTCTGAGGAGAAAGTCCTGAATATACACCTTAACCCGCTTAAAACTACCTTCACCAAACAAGGACACTCCACCGGAGAATGATATCCTGGAACTTCATCATGGAACAGGCTACGCAAAAGAACCTGCTTCAGTCTGGAAATAAACCCCCCTCTGACCGCACACTCAGAGCTGTCACCTCCCTCCCCACACTGGAACTCCTACGGGATATCATTACACAATCATAATGCATATTCAATGGGGACCACATTCTGAAAGAAATCTTTCCTGGACCTTCAGCCTCCCAGTCTCTCCAAGCTCATCATCAGAAGCAGGCTCCCCACAGATCAGGACACACCAACTCAAAGCGGCACCAGGCCCTACCAGAACAACAGATGCAAAACCTGTAAACATATCTCCATTGCTATAATGATCAACACCCTGCCCCAACACACTTTTCACAATCCATCAGCCCTATACATGCCCATCATAACATGTGGTTACCTCATCCAGTGCACTAAATGCCCCACCAACAGCTATGTGGGTGAAACCAGACAATTACCACACTCTAATGAACTCACAAGGAAAATGATAAAAGACAAAAACACCCCATCACCTGTGGGTGGACACGTCTCACAAACCATTTATTCTAGATCTGACTTCTCAGTGCTCATCCTCATAGGAAACCTGCACAACACCTCCAAAAGACGAGCCTGGGAGCTTCAATTTATAACCTTGCTAGATACTAAAACTCATGGACTGAAGAGAGACACTGGATTTATGGTTTATGACAACAATCTTTAACCCACTAACCATCCCACCCCAGATGCCTTTTCTTTCTCCGTCTCTTCCTTTCCCCCCTGTGACCAGGTGTGCCAGGCCCCCTGCTGGCAGCCTTCCAGTCCTGCCACACCCTGCCCTGGGAAAAGGAGCGGTGAAGGTGGGTCCTCCAGGCCTGTCTAGAAAGGCTGAAGGGAAGCAGCCTATCAGAGCACAGCAGGTTCACTTTAAAGGTGCTGTAGGGCCTGAGTAGGTTAGTTGTTGGTTGGGACCAGAAGGGTGAGGAAGGACTGAAGGGCTGTGAGACTCTCCAGGCGAGGAGGCCTGGGAGGGACCCTGCGGTACGGGTGAAGAGGAAGGGGCTATGTGGGAAGCTGCCCAGGGAATAGAAGCAGCAACGGAGTTAAAGGAAGCAGCAGGGGGCTGCTATTTGTAGGGTCCCTGGTTCAGGACCCGGAGTAGAGGGCATGTCCAGGTCCCCCCTACCAGCCACTGGCAGGGTGGCCAAAGCCCCGGGAAGGGGACAAGTTTAATTTAGAAGTCCAGGCCTAGGGCTGGAGTTTAAAGGGCTCAGGGATGGGGCTGACCCTAGAGAGCGCCAACAGCCAGAGTAACAACCCCATTGTTGTCATCTCCATAGCGGTCTTGTTGTTTCCTTGTGCTCCCCGTCCATCTGTATCCAACTGTTGCCTCTTCTTTTAGATTCATAATAATTCTAGGGGCTGGAGCTCTGCTGTGATCCACAGATGAAACACAGCAGCACTGGCCATCACTCCACACTTTCCTGCCAATATAGCTCATCATTTACTTGGAAAGAAACTGCATAAGGGAGGATGTGGAATTTGGTCTCCAGGGTCCACTCAGGTCTTGGCCTCGTTATATGACCCTACAATACTACCAGTTATGGTGGCGTGTTTTGGTGTGCGGTAGACCCTAGGCCAGTGGTCCCCAAACTTTTGCGGGTCATGCTCCCTCATAACTCTGTCTATGCCCCCCCACTTCCCAGAGCCGGGGCTTGAAATGGAGCTGCAGTTCGGGGGGTGGGGGGGAGGTAGCAGGGGTAAGGGTGCCAAGGCTGGAGCCACAGATGGGGGTGGGTCTTGGGCTGGGAATGGGCCAGGGATGAAGGCGCAGCCAGGAGCTTAGGCTGTGGGCAGGGATGGGAGCAGAGCTGCAGCTAGGCTGTGGTAGGGGCCAGCAGCTGGGCCCCCTGCCAGATGAGACTCCACTCCCAGCCCTGCCTCCACACCTAGCCCCGGCTGGGAACAAAGCCAGGGCCAGCAGCTGAGGCTGGGGGCTCATGTGGGGCTGGGGGGGTGGGGCTGTGGGGTGGGGCTGGGAGCCAGGGATGCGGCTGGGGGGTGGGACTGGAGCAGAGTTGGGGGCGGGAAGGGGATGGGTGGTGCTTCCTCCCCGCCTCCCATGAGGGCTGCCCCGGCCCTGCTCCGCTCCCCCGGCATTCCTCTGAGCCCCCTAGTGGGGGCACACCCCACACTTTTGGGGACCTCTGGCCTAGGCAATAGACTAATCAAACGGGAGATATTTCACAGAGGCCATACACCATAGCTGGTCAGCTTTCCTTAATTAAAATCAAACAAGATGGCAACGTGGAATCAGTTACCAGCTGCATCCACTACCTTGGCAGTAGAAAACAGAATATGCTTCAACTGATCGTTGCGTGGAATAACATTGCTCCTGCGGTGGGGGAGGGTTATAGACAGCCTAAAGTCAAAGCTCCTATGAAAGCCAATGCTGAGCAAATGAAACAGCTGCCAAACTGTTCTCTCATAGAAAAGTATCAGGTATCTTGTTCCCTGGGGCAGCAGGAGCTTGCCAAGGCCTGCGGTGCTATTCCAGGTCCCACCTCTTGTTGGTGATGAAGACCAGGGAACTTGCAGATATCCGAGGCCATGTGAGCTTCACAAGCTTTTTTCAAACCAAAGCTCCTCCAGTGGTGTGTGCCCCCTCCCTGGTCTCCTATGAGAAGGGTACGTGTGTCCTCACCTTTCCGGGTTTACAGAGGGGCCCGGCTGTGAGGGGAGGAGAGAAGAGGACCCTGGTCTAAAGAAGGAGTACGTTGGGTCTGGGCTGAGGCCAAGGCTAAAGGAGGAACATGATGAGCCTGGGCTCCACACCAGAAGGTAGAAGAGACTCCCCATAGAGCATAATAGGGGAAGGCCCTCACTTTGCCTCTGCCCATGATTTGGGCTCCTCAAGCCAGGATCACTTTTCCTATGCCTGGGAGGAAAGGGTGTTGGGCTTTCTGGGTGAGGATCTCCTCTCACCCCCAACTAGAGATGGGCAGATATGGGGCGGGGGGGGAAACCCTGAGAACATTTGTTCCACTAAAAACATGGCATTTTCCCATGAACATTCATAGCAGGGATATTTTGTTTGCTGACAGAGAAAGGATACTCATGCAAATGCGATTCTCTGAGAAATGGGAAACAAATTAGAGCAAATTATCAAAGCAACAGTTGCAGCAAAAAGTTTGTAGGGAAATATTTTGGCCTAGGGCCTGATCTAGTGATGTGCCCGGGTCCTTAAATGTGTGATCGACAACTCCTGGCTCCCAAAACTTCTGTTCAAATCAGTGCTAGTCCGGGCTTCCAAGCAGGTTGTTGGAAAGCAAGGGTGGCAAGTCTGCTGCAGTTAGATATGGAGCATATTGGGGAACAAAGTTGTAGCGTTTGATTGCATCCCAAATTGGTATATTAGTACAAGAGGAGCAGCACCAATCCACAACAGCAAAGGACTTATGAGTCGAGGATGCTCCACTTTGTTGCTCCTGGCATTGTACAATGTGTAATTTCTCCGTACTCCACTGGATGCAGGGGGTTGGAACAAATGGGCCAGGCCATGCCAACATTGCTAACATTCAATAGGCTGTCACTGAAACGGAGCAATTGTCTTTAATCAAAATCCAAAATGATTTGTGGGTCCCGCCCAAATGCAGCTTTAGCCTTTTATTGTTGACTTTGTTCTGTCTCAGTGAGCATCATTTGGCCAACTCAGCTCTGTTCCCTCTCGCAGTGAAGTCAATGCAAAGACTCCTGTTGATGTCGGGGGAGTTGAATAGAATTCCTAATCTGTCTCCCGGCCCCACCAGTGCAGAATTCTCCCTCTCAGCATATTCTCCAGGATTTCTGCCACTGTTGTCTAAAATGTACCGAGACTGATTTATGGCACTTACCCAGAGCAGTTCTTTGTAATGCTGGGGAAGATCATCCCAGTCATCCAGAGGCTTAGTCCATGTTGGTGACAATACCACAATGCTTCCTGGGTTTTTCATCAGAAATCTCAACACACTTTACAAGGGGGACAAGTATCATTATCCCCATTTTGCTAATGAGGAAACTGAGGCACAGAGAGCAGAAATGACTTGCTCAAGGTTACCCGGAGTCAGTGGCAGAGACTGCACCAGAACCCAGCTCTTACGACTCCTGGTTCTGTGATTTAACCACTATATGCCACCACTGCTACTGTTGCTGTTTTCCCAGTGCTCTGAGACCCTGTGATAATGAGCCACGCCACGGGCTTCCTAATGCCTCTGCCATTGCAATCGCAGTAATACCATGTTCGTGGAATGATGCCAGGTGCTAGCAGAAATAACATGCTCTTATCTATAATTTCATAGCACTGCTTCCCTCTGCGCTCTGGAACCCAAGTTAGTTCAAGTCACTCCATACTTCAGAAGTAATATCCCATACAGATCACTGTGGGTGAAACACTCACAAGTCAGGAAACACCAAAGCTGATGTTGCATGCGCGGCCTTTTCATAGAGTTTTAGACCTCCTGTCAGCCTTAACACTGCCACCCTGTGCACATGCATTACGATACAGGGCCAGGTTGTCTGACCCACTAAGTCCACTATGCGCTGCTCCAGGGGCATAAAGTGGATGCAGACCGGTCAGTGGAGAATTCCCACCTCCTGTGCACCCACAGCACTGGGGAAAGGAGGGGACATGGCAAGGGCACACTGGGTGTGGGTTGGGAGGGGCAAGGTGAGCTATGCTATGCCCAATCCACCTCTGACATAAGATCGTGCAGGGTCCCTACTCTTGTACAGCTGTCACTAACCTACAGCAGATCTGGGTGGCATAGGATTAGGTAGCTGTAATCATTGGTATTTCTCATGTGACTTCTCCTCAAGCCAACTGAGTTCCAATATTCCTTTGGCTGGATGGACTTTCTTTAAAATCTGTTTCTTTACAAAGTGAGAATGTGTGTACATACTGGTATGTTCCTGGCCTCAAAACTAGCGCTAGGGTGACCAGACAGCAAGTGTGCAAAATCGGGACGGGGGTGGGGGGATAATAGGAGCCTATATAAGAAAAAGACCCAAAAATCGGGACTGTCCCTATAACATCGGGACATCTGGTCACCCTAACTAGCGCTATAGTTTGAAATGGACAAGTACAACTAAATAAGCAGATATAAAAATGTATCACTGTTTCCAGGTGCAGTGGCATTATGCTGTGACGGTGTATTTTGAGGTGCATGGATGAACAAAGCACCAGTGTTGTAATTATTGGCTGAAATGATGCTGTAATTTGATTCTGAAGACTGGTCGGCACCGGCATATTTTTCACTATTGCTACATTTGTTACATTTCATCATTAGTATATTGTCTGCATGGGGTATTTTTCATACTTTTATGGAGTTTGTTTGTCTTTGGACTTTGTACCAAACCAGATGATACCATGAGATGCTACATATGTATGTAAGGCTGTAGAAAAATATTAGCTAGCATCTTTTCCCCATAGGTTGGACTTAAAGGTGTGGGCTCGCTCCTGCTTTCTAATATACAACATGTATCCTGGCAAATCTGTTTTGCTTGTGCACCTGCACAGAGGACCTGGTTTTCACAGGATATGGGAGTAGTGTTCAAAGGACTCTTTGCTGCTTCGTTTCAACCATTCTTTCAATACATCCTTACATATACTGAAGGAAACATCAAATGAGGGAGATACCACAAGTATCTATCTAATCTATCTATCTGGTTTGTATAATGCCTGCCAACATAGTATCTAAGCCAGGGGTTCGCAACTTTTTTCTTTCTGAGGCCCACCCAACATGCTATAAAAACTACATGGCCCATCTGTGCCACAATAAGTGGCTTTCTGCATATAAAATCCAGGGCTGGTGTTAGGTGGTAGCAAGCAGGGCAATTGCTTGGGGCCCCATGCAACAGGGGCCCCTGCAAAGCTACATTGCTCAGGCTTCGGCTGTAGCCCCGGATGGCGAGGCTCAGGGCCCCGAACTTCAGCCCCATGCAGTGTGGGTTTGGCGTTCTGCCCTGGGCCCCAGCGAGTCTAATGCTGGCCCTGCTTCGCGGCTCCCCTGAAACCTGCTCTTGGCCTCCCAGTGGGCTCCAGACTCCTGGAGGAGAACCACTGATCTAGGCAACTCCCAAGTAAATTAGGTTGCATACATAGGTCCTTAGTGAACTTCATGGATTCGTCTACACGACTGTTTATTAACTGCTTAGAAGGAAAAGAGCTTGATGCTTGTGTCTTTATTTAACCCGAGATTTCATCAGAGATGATGTTACTGTAAATGATCTTTGATTAAATCTCAGTCACAAATTTGTACGTATCAAGAGAAGTCACAGCAGAGCATGTGTGAAAAAGGGGGACACAAGCCTGTTATTCTTGAAATCATGCTGATTCGCTGCTTTCCTCTAAGGGAGTGGTGCTGGGGTCTGCTCAACTTGCAAGAGAGCTGCTGAATGAGACCACCATTTCAAAGCAGTCTTAACCAACTCCGGCAAAGACGTTACAAGGTTCCTGAGGATCGCTCTTCCACACCACACGCATAGAGCAGCTCTTCCTATGGAACAGGGCAATGCAGTTCTCTCGGTCGTAGTTGGTGGGTCTGAAAACGCTGTCAGTGAGGAAGACGAAGATGAGATCAAGACACGAGATATAGGTCGGGGGGGGGGGGAATCATATTTACTGGGCCAAATTCATCCCTGGTGCAACTCCAGTGACTTCAGGGGAAGTAACTTCAGGGATTAATTTAGCCCATAGTACTTGCTGGTGGTATTACTGGTGTTATGGAAACACAGAGCTCTGTTTTCCAGTCCTAGCAGAAGAGTAAAAAAATGAACTGTTTTGTTTCAATATTTTTTTGCTCAAATGTAATATTTGTAGGAGCTTTATTAGGAATTAAACCTATAGAGCCACAGTCACCCCAGACCTGGTGCAGGGCCAGAGTGGAAACAGCCTCTGCCTGCCCTATTCCGAGATAGCCAGGGAATGGTTCAGTTCTGAGGACTTTGGGCCACTGTAGGGACACGGAGCTGCCAGCACATAAGAACTGCCCGGGCATGCCCCCTCCTGCCCTTGTTAACCCCCCACCCCCTCCAGTGGGTGGAAGGTTGGGAGAATTGTCTGTCAGGGGGTCCTTATTTACAGCTGGGGAGGAAATGGTTTTCCCGTCCAGTGACTATTTTCCAGAGTTCTAAATTTTTCCTCTCTAGAATCAGGACAAAAAGACAAAATCTTAAAAATATTTGTGCACCAAAACCCCCATTTCCCCCCCATTTTTGGTCAATCAAAACATTTTGTTTCAATCATTTTGAAACGTCTTGTTTTGATGCCAGTCTTTTTCTCTTTTAACCTTCTTTTCAGTCTTGTTAGCTTAAATTTGTAAAGGTGATTTGAACCGGGAAACTGAATTTTTTTGTTTCTAAACGGCAAAGAGCAATGTTTCAAGAGTTTGGAAACTTTTATTCTCAACCTTGTTTTGAGTTGGGAAATTTGTCAAATTCGACCCTGTTTTGCAAACAGTTTTGGTTGCACAGAATCGGCATTTTTCAGCCACAAAACAATTTGCCGAAAAATTCTCAACCAGCTGTGACCTTGGTCAGTATTCCTACCACAAGCCCCCTCCAGGTTTTTTTCTCCACCCACGGGACAGGACCATCTAGTCCTCTAATAGCATCACCAGCCCAGGACATAATCATGATTTAAATTCTGAAGGGCACAGCCAGCCTGGGCAGGCACTCACAATGGGATCGTGAACATGGGTTCTCAACCTAGGGGCCATAACCACCCTGCCCTTCCTATACTGAAGGCCACAGAGTCTCGGCTACATACTAGCTAGAGAGGAAGGTGCTCTGGGTGTACGGAAAAGGCTGAGAAGAACTGATCTAGAACAATTAGGCCTGAGAGATGCATACAGACAGAATCTTGAGTCTGTGCAGTGGCCCATAGACTACAAGAGTCTGCACTAAATATCTGTGCCTTATTGCATGTTCAGGGCTCCACAGCTGGAGTGATGAGGCATGCACCTCCAGAAACGAGACAAGCTGCCATAGAGAGGGAGGGCTAAAAATCCGGGGGAAAGGGGATCCCAGATCCTGCTGGTGCCAAAGTCAAGAGGAGGGTTAGGAGGAGTAATAGGGAAAAGCTCTGAGCTGTGTGTTTACAAGTTTGTGGCTGTGCTTTTTTCAAAGAAGCCTGGTTACAAAGAAGATTGTTCTGCTTTGTCAGGGGTAGAGCTGGATGAAAACCCAGAGACAGGATTTTGCTCCTATTTTGTTGAAATGTCAATGCACATTTTCACTGACATTTCCAAATTTGGAACATTTCAGCCCGCCCTTAGGCTTGGTACAAAAGTAGCCCTAGTCTGCTTGGACTTACAGGCTGCAGCAGATCATTGCTCGCGGCTGACATTCACATCTGAAACAATCCTTGGTCTTCCACACTACACCGAAGTGATACAGCTTTCTGTTTTCAACACAGCCTGGATACACACAACAAAAACAATGCCCGGTAGATCGATGGTGACATTTAGAGGTAAAATACAGGTTGAGTGCTGTCAGTTAAAGCTCTGACTACTTGGGTGGAATTACACCAGGGATGAATATGGGCTGTGTTCTGTGATGGGATGCAATGTTATTGCTCCTGCAGTGGCTAGGATGTGGACTAGCAAGCAGAAACTATCTGCTGCAAACCCATCTTTAGAAGGGAAATGCTATTCAAATCATGTTGTGAGGCTGAGAAATGCTTTAGTTTATGGCTAGTACTATTTTGAGCATCTTTCTGCTGCTATTGATACTTATCTCATAGGGCTAGATGGTGACTTGGACTGCACATCTGAACTGGCCTGCACAGTCATCGAATCATAGAATATCAGGGTTGGAAGGGACCTTAGAAGGTCATCTAGTCCAACCCCCTGCTCAGAGCAGGACCAATCCCTAATTTTTGCCCCAGATGGCCCCCTCAGGGATTGAACTCACAACCCCGGGTTTAGTAGGCCAATGCTCAAACCACTGAGCTATCCCTCCCCTCCAGTCCTTGGCATATAAGAATAAGCAGGCCTGGTCCCCTATCCCTGTGCGCCACCCCCCAGCAGCTGGGTGGGGGATGGAGAGATTATTGGCTCCGGGGTGTCATAATTTACTGCTGTAAACCAGAATCAAATCACTATCTCCCTCCCCTTCCCAGAGCAAAGGAGAAGCCGGGTGGGAATTGGCCTTTGAGGGGGTTCTCCAAGTCACAGCACCTCCCATGGCCACTGTGGGAGTAGTGCGGATTATGCACCACCGACCATCCCCAAAGCACAATCTAGCCCATAGTTATTTTCAAGTGCTCAAAGCACTTTAAAGACTTTGGGTGAGATACTGGCCCCACTGCAGTCAATGGGAGTTTTGCTACTGACTTCAGTAAGGCTAGGATTTTACCCATCAGGTAACAGTGGAAAAGCACCTACATGTAGTAGGTATATAGGCTCAGATGCTTAAAGGTATTTATGCACCTCTCATCAGTGGGAGTTTGGTGCCTACATACTTTGAGAATCTGGGACTTAAGTCCTATGGCAATTTAATGGGACTTGGACACCTAAGACACTTTGATGTTCATTAGCTTTTGAAAAACTAATGAATCCTTATAGCAACCCTTGGAAGTAGGTAATACCATGCCCATGTTAGAGATGGGGAAACTGAGGCACAGAACAGTTAAAAGACTCACTCAAACTATCGCAGCAAGTCAGTAGCAGAGCTAGGAGTCGAAACCAGGTCTCCTGCCACCTAGCCCCCGCTTGCTCTAGCCACTAGACCGTCCCGCCCCTCCTGACACAATAAAGCAAGCAAGTAATCCTTCCATTTTGGTTTCCGTGTTTGACAATGAGTAGTAATAGAAACAGTGAGGCCAGGACAGAAAGGTGCCAGCTTTTTAACATCTCGTGCTCTTTCTCCCATGTGATATGCTTTTTGTTTGGGCTACCACCTCACACCCCAAAGTCCATTGAGAACTCTGCCATGCCTTTCAGTCTGGGCGTATGTAGCTAGCTAGCTGGCTGGCTGGAGACACTCTTATATGACATAGCACCTAACTGCCTATGTATCTTCATCACACTGCAACTAACAGCACAATCCCCACATTTCTAAGCAAGTGATCCTTTCAATCCATTATATGGAAGTCCTGAGCATGGGTGGAGAATTTGCCGTTCTTACCGTATTTGTCTGGGGGTCTCACGTAACACTGGGCAGTGCACAGGGACCCCAACGTGAGAAGGATGAGGAAGAGGAACAGCAGGAACTTCTGGAAGAGAAAGGGAAACTCACTGCAAACTTGGCTGGTTTTTCAATGGTAATGTTGACCAGTTCATTCACACAGATTTAAGGAGGACAAATCTCATTATTCACAAATAAACAGGAGAACTGCTCCCAAGCCCACAGCCTGCAGTTACACAGACAGCTACCACCAGCCACTGACTTACCATGGCGTAGGCAAAGCTTCATGGGCCGCTGGCAGGTTGCTGTGAGGAGTGGTGCATATTTATAGTCCGTGCAGAAACAATGGTTGCTCAAGGGTTAGCAATGAAAACATGAGCCTCCTGCTGAGGCCAAATCATGCCAATGGCCGCTCTAACCTGTCCCACTCACTGATCAGAAGGTCTGGCTTTGAGAGGTGTCTTTGGACGTGAACTTGAAGGCAAGTGTTACCCATTCACAAATACAACAGGGGCTCGATTCTGAGCTCAGTTACAGTGGTGTAAATCTGAGGTAATGCCAATGGCTACAACAGAATTACTCTACATTGACCCTGGTGTAACCAACAGAACCTGTTCCTGCACAGCTATGCTCCCGGCCCTGGCCAGCCATCAAGAAACAGAGGGGGGAAAGCACATATTAAGCAAGGTGGTTTATTATTGTTCCATTGACCTGTCACAGTGAGAGCTCCACCGACCAGCATAGGGAACAGGGCATTCACGCGGTGCAGCGGCGTGGAGAGACCTCTCTTCTATGACGGATTTATTGATTACACCTCTCGGCTCTTTTATATATGGCGCTTCGGTGGAGTTGTCTCTGAAAGGCCGGATGCCGCCAGGGCCTGGCAAGGTGGGGCCTGGCAATACTAGGTCACTAATTTAAAGCCAGGCCTGGTTGAGAGTGGCTGACAATTGTTACCAGTTGACGGCTGCAAGATGAGCAGTGAGTCTCAGTTCAGCCCCTCATGGACAGGGGACTACCTCAGTAGAAATAGCTGTCACAGTTAGGGTGACCACCCACCCCTAAATGGGTGGGACAGTCCCGAAATTCACATTTCAAGTCCCAGTCCCCGGCTGAATGACTCCGGAACACCATTTGTCTTGGATTCCCTGTGGTGCTGCTCTGCGCCTACCCGAGGCCTACCTCTTCCCAGTGGTGGGGCGCTGCTGAGATGGGCCTTAGTCCCTCCGCTTTCCATAAGGTCCCACCCCTGCTCCTCCTCTCCCCTCTGAAGCCCCACCCCTGGCCAAGCCAGAAGCCAGACCTGAGCACTAAGAACCACCCAGGGAGCCTGGGCCACTGTGGGGAGACCCAGAGTCCCAGACCCTCCACTTTCCCTGGGCGGCGCACCCCGAGGGGCAGGGACACAGGCCTGGGGCTGCTCTTAGACATCCCAGCACCCCGCCCAGAGCAGGTGAAGGGTCCAGGGCTTCCCACAGCAGCCTGGGCTCCTTGGGCAGCTCTTACAATGGCCAGGTTCTGGCTTCCAGCCTGGCCAGGGGGCAGGGCCTCGGGGAAGAGGAGGAGCAGGGGGTGTGGCCACAGAGGGGCCGCAGCACGGTATGGGGAGGAGGTGACCAGCCCTCTGTGGAGAAAGAAGTAGTTCGGGACTATTTAGAAAAGCTGGACGAACACAAGTCCATGGGGCCGGATGCACTGCATCCGAGGGTGCTAAAGGAGTTGGCCGATGTGATTACAGAGCCATTGGCCATTATCTTTGACAAATCATGGCAATCGGGGGAGGTCCCGGATGACTGGAAAAAAGCTAATGTAGTGCCCATCTTTAAAAAAGGGAAGAAGGAAGATCCGGGGAACTACAGGCCAGTCAGTCTCACCTCAATCCCCGGAAAAATCATGGAACAGGTCCTCAAGGAATCAATTTTGAACCACTTAAAGGAGGGGAAAGTGATCAGGAACAGTCAGCATGGATTCACCAAGGGCAAGTCATGCCTGACTAACCTAATTGCCTTCTATGATGAGATAACTGGCTCTGTGGATGAGGGGAAAGCAGTGGATGTGCTATTTCTTGACTTTAGCAAAGCTTTTGATACAGTCTCGCACAGCGTTCTTGCCAGCAAGTTAAAGAAGTATGGGCTGGATGAATGGACGGTAAGGTGGATAGAAAACTGGCTGGATGGTCGTGCTCAACGGGTAGTGATCAATGGCTCCATGTCTAGTTGGCAGCCGGTATCAAGTGGAGTGCCCCAAGGGTCGGTGCTGGGGCCGGTTTTGTTCAATATCTTCATCAACGACCTGGAGGATGGTGTGGACTGCACCCTTAGCAAGTTTGCAGATGACACTAAACTGGGAGGAGTTGTTGATACGCTGGAGGGTAGGGATAGGATACAGAGGGACCTAGACAAATTAGAGGATTGGGCCAAAAGAAATCTGATGAGGTTCAACAAGGACAAGTGCAGAGTCCTGCACTTAGGACGGAAGAATCCCATGCACTGCTACAGACTAGGGACCGAATGGCTGGGCAGCAGTTCTGCAGAAAAGGACCTAGGGGTTACAGTGGACGAAAAGCTGAATATGAGTCAACAGTGTGCCCTTGTTGCCAAGAAGGCTAACGGCATTTTGGGCTGTATAAGTAGGGGCATTTCCAGCAGATCGAGGGACGTGATTATTCCCCTCTATTCGGCACTGGTGAGGCCTCATTTGGAGTACTGTGTCCAGTTTTGGGCCCCACACTACAAGAAGGATGTGGATAAATTGGAAAGAGTCCAACGGAGGGCAACAAAAATGATTAGGGGGCTGGAGCACATGACTTATGAGGAGAGGCTGAGGGAACTGAGATTGTTTAGCCTGCAGAAGAGAAGAGTGAGGGGGGATTTGATAGCTGCTTTCAACTACCTAAAAGGGGGTTCCAAAGAGGATGGATCTAGACTGTTCTCAGTGGTAGCAGATGACAGAACAAGGAGTAATGGTCTCAAGTTGCAGAGGGGGAGGTTTAGGTTGGATATTAGGAAAAACTTTTTCACTAGTAGGGTGGTGAAGCACTGGAATGGGTTACCTAGGGAGGTGGTGGAATCTCCTTCCTTAGAGGTTTTTAAGGTCAGGCTTGACAAAGCCCTGGCTGGGATGATCTAGTTGGGGTTGGTCCTGCTTTGAGCAGGGGGTTGGACTAGATGACCTCCTGAGGTCCCTTCCAACCCTGAGATTCTATGATTCTATGATTCTATGATTCTATGTGCCTTGTCTTGCATTTTGAAAAGGTGCTCACCTTAGTCACAACTGGCTCTCTTCCTGCCAGTCACAGGAGAGCGGCAGAGCCCAAATTCCCAGCTCTCTCCCATACAGCTAGCCATTCCCGAAGAAGATACCAGTATGTTGGCAGGACCATTGTATTGGCTGTGGGATAAAGGGAGGCCTTCACTCTGCAGGGCAAGCTCTCTGCTAGCTTCCCCCGACCGACACTCATGTTGAACATTTAACCCCAGTCATTTTTGCTTTCTCCCCTGAACTGAGGTGACCCCGGTTCCGTTTAGGTACCTCCCACCCGCATGGGAGAGCATACGGCAGCCGTGCTCCAGAAGCTGTCCTGGCTGCTCCTCACCGTCTGGTAGGGTTGCCAACTTGGCAATATTTAAAAACTGGACACTGCAGCAGGAGTGCCGTAACCTCCCCGGACCCGCCTCTACCCTCCGAGGCCTCACCCTGCCCCGCCTCTTCCCCCCAAAGCCCCACCTCTGCCCCACCTCTTCCCCTGAGGCCCTGCCCCCCGTCCACTCCTCTTCTCCCCTCCCCCCATCACTTGCTGCTTTTCCCCTCTCACCCTCCGACCCCAGGTCAGGAGGGACTTGCCTGTGGAACCGGGGCTGGGAGCTACAGCCGCTCGACGAAGGTAGGAGGCGGCCCTGGCTGAGTAGGGGCTGGTGCAGGTGATGACCCAGCGCCTCCCTGCCTCCCCCGCCTGCAGCCACCGGACTTTGGGTGTCTGATCAGATGCCCTGTTCCCTATGCCAGTAGATCTGACCGGACACTGTCGGGTCCCCTTTTCAACAGGACATTCCGGTCAAAATCCAGGCATCTGGCCACCCTAGTCTCTGGGTGAAGTTTAAGATGTTGGATGTAACCTAGAGAGCTGTAAATGGCTGGCACCAGCCTGGCTGTGGGATCACTACTCTCCCCAGGCCATACTGCCACAGGTGTGGTCAGCAACGGTGCGTGAGCTGGATCCCCCTAGGGTGACCAGATGTCCCGATTTTATAGGGACAGTCCCGATATTAGGGGCTTTTTTTTATATGGGCTCCTATTACCCCCCACCCCTGTCCCGATTTTTCACACTTGCTATCTGGTTACCTAAACCCTCGTTATAAAAGAGAAGGGGCAGCTGGCCAGGTGTCTGCTGGGAGGGCAACCCAGTTCTGGAACATGTTCCCCCCCCCCCCCCCCGGGTTTGAAATAGCCTGGATCTGGTGACTTTCTGGGCACACTGCAGAAGACACTTGTGCGAGACGGGTGTTGGAGGGGGCCGAGGAGGTGATGAAGGGGTGCAAAGGAGTTTTATAGGTGGCTGGCTGACTGAGCTTCTTCTGAACTGATCATCTGAATGCCGCTGGGATGGACAGTGTTCAGTATTGTTAATGATGTGTCAGCCTAGCATCTTCCCATTCATTTTTAAATAGAAATAAATATTCAGCAGTATGTTTATGACAGTATCACCTAAGGGCCAACTGGGGACAGGGCCCTACTGTGTGAGGCACTAGCACCTAGCTCTTATATGGTGCTTTTCACCCACAGCTCTCAGAGAGCTTAGTATCATTACCTTCATTTTGCACATGGGGAAAGTGAGGCACAGGACTGTGACATAACTTTCCCACAGTCATGCAGCTGGCCAGAGGCTAGAACCCATGTCTGCTGAGTCCACAGGGCTCTAGCTAGTCCCTTCCCCAAGGAGCTTGCAGGTTAAATACACAAGACGGGCAAAGGGGGCAGGGTGATCAGCATATTAGTGCCACCATTTGGGGACAAAGTTGGAGGGTTTGGGGGGATTTTTGTTTGTTTGCTTTTGTTTTTTAGCTTCTTTGGTTGCGGTTTAGCTCGGAGGAGATTAGCTAAAGACACAGGAAAGGAGCATGGGGGGGACAGGGAGTGAAGGGACAGGGCAGGGGGAGCAAGGAGGGCACCCAGCACAGTGGAGAGGGACAGCAATGGAGTCTGTGTGGCTACCAGGGTCAGTCGGCTTGCTGGACTGGAGCTTTGGTGCAAAGCATTATCCATGGTACTGGATTGATTGAGACACCTGAGCTCATTAGAGCCCATATGACTGACAAGAGATTAGGCCAACCTGCGGTTCAGGGGAGGGGTGAAAGATCTGTGGTGGAGATAAGGCTTTGGATAAAAGCAGTAACTGGGGGCAGGTATCTATCTGCTGGTGGACCTGGAGCAGAGAGGACGACAGAATTGTGGTAGGAGCTAGTGGTGAGTGGAGTCTATCAGGAGGTGGTTTTTTACTCTTGCAGAGTGTGGTGAGGCTAGCAGCTCTGAATAGTGCTGGCGTTTTGTGGCTTGTTCCCTGTGCTTGGCTTTGTTCTGAGAAACAGCTCTTCTGAAGGTCATTGTCAGTTCTTGCCTCTTCCTATAAACTATAGAGGGACATCATCAGTTAAACTTGGTGCAAATCTTGTGATGGTGGGTGTGTTTTCAAATCAAGCTCTACAGAGCCAAACACTTGGTGAAATGTCTTTACAAACTGTTCTTGAAACCTTTCCTGCAGTATCTGACACCCTGATGTTGCAGCACTAAGAAATTGATTATTTATGGACTTGATTATTTAAATTGAGTAATTCAGATGGTGACCAAAAGTGATGAGAGAGATCTAAAAACTCATTCACTATCAGTAACCTAAGACAATGGCTCACAACACAACTCTGCCTGAAGGTGTTATCCTTTAAAATATAAATGGCTTGGATAGCTTTTTCTTTTTCTTTTGGATTATGATCCTCTGGGAATTGGTGTAAGTGGAGGTTCCTTTGATTAACTTCTCCTTTCCAGGTAGTTTCCAGCTCTTGCTAAAACTTGTGGTGCTGTCAGTCACCAAGACACAGGAATCATGCTAGGTAGCAGCTGTAATTAAGACTAACTTTTGTGATATAAAACTAGCTTTTGACATGGTAGGCTTAAGCATGGTTTGTTAAATAACTCTCTCTCTCCTAGTTAGGGTAATTATACCCTATTATGATCTCTGAGCACCCTGGTCTTCACTGCCAACACTCTTGTGAGGTAGGGCAGAGGCGAAGGCTCACTCCTCAAAGGGCCTGAGGTGTTGACATCCTTTTAGGCCCTAAAAAAATCACAGGAACAACATTGCGATCCACCAGTCCTGAATTAGGCACCTCCGCTCCAATACAGTGACTGGGGAGAGATATGCCTTGGACTATGAGCCACCAAAGCAGCATGCTAGGTGGGGCACAGGCTGCCTAAGGTAAGCACTGGGAAGTGCTGATGGGGGATATACCCTAAGCACTGCCCCTCTCCTGGAGATGCTCTGCAGGGAGGCATCTGAAGCAACTGGCTCTGCATAGGGAATGGGAACTCGCCCTCTGGGCTTAGGCACCTCCAGCATTTCCTGTGGGAATAAGCTAGGAGCCTGCCTTGCCCCCCCACAAAACAGTAGCAGGTGGTGGTGCTCCCTTATGAAGCTTATCCCAGCAGTTAGAGCACTCACCTCAGATGTGGAGGAGGAGGGGGGAGGGATAGCTCATTGGTTTGAGCATTGGCCTGCTAAACCCAGGGTTGAGAGTTCAATCCTTGAGGGGGGCCATTTAGGGATCTGGGGCAAAAAAAATCTGTCAGGGGACAGTACTTGGTCCTGCTAGTGTAGATAGGGGACTGGACTCGATGACCTTTCAAGGTCTTTCCAGTTCTAGGAGATATACATGGAGATATGCCAATATTTTATATATGTGGGTGACCCAGGTTCAATTCTCCCCCACCCCCATCAGGGAGATGTGGGTCACCCCTGTTCTGATCCCCCTCAGGTGGGCACTCTGGTCAGTGGGCCAGAGAGAAATAGTGACGCTGTATCTCTGTAGTTAGGGCACTGGGCAGGAGATGCAGTATCTGTGCTCTGCACTCTTTCATCACACTGATCATTCAAGCACAGTAGAGGGCTCTTTGTGCACACCAGCAGGGTCTACACAGACCAACTGATGTGTGACACTTTAGAAATCACACCACTACAGTGGGCTTTCATGCCCTGTGTAGATGAGCCCCTAAATATACCTCTCCAGGACACTTTTAGCTGACACATGATCCATCCACTGTGATCAAGAAATAAGTCATAGAATCTCAGGGTTGGAAGGGACCTTAGGAGGTCATCTAGTCCAACCCCTTGCTCAAAGCAGGACCAATCCCCAATTTTTGTCCCAGATCCCCAAATGGCCCCCTCAAGGATTGAACTCACAACCCTGGGTTTAGCAGGCCAATGCTCAAACCACTGAGCTATCCCTCCCCCCAAAACAAGATGCCCTGTGGCACCAGTGTAAATACACTGCACCCTTTTCCCCTGGGGTTCATGAGTGAGTTGGCAATGTACCCTTTGTATTGCTCATTGTTAGTGGAATGTTGCTTGAGTTAAATTTGTCTCCACCAACAACTCCTCCTGACACAGCTTGCCTAGCTGCTCTACAACCAGTTTGCAGCAGAATGTGATGGCCAAGCAACCTAAAGCTGCTTCTCCTTTGATTTGTGGCATCCCCACCTACCTGCTGCTACTCTTGTGCTTGCTGGATGTGTAGTATTGGAATGGCTCCTAATGAATCTCTCTAGATGAACCTGCCTGCTGCTTCCGTTCTAACAATCCGGCTAGATGGAGGTGCGGGGGAGAATAGAGGCATTTCTTCAGGTTTGGCTCTCGTTTCCCCTTACACCGCTACTGTAGTTATCAGTGGAGCTGGTAACAACTTTTTAAACGGCATAATTAAAATGCTTCTCTTTCTAACTTACAGCTGGAGGATTAAGTCTCAAATAGGCACAAACTTTGCAAAACTTTTCCCTTTATGGCTTCCAGGGAGGTGAAGTAGAGAGGTGGCTGGTGCTATGCATCCATCTCTTAACCATCTCTTAACAGAGCTTTGTACCGGATCCTCCTTCGACCCCCCTCCCCCCCCCCCCCCCCAAACTCCCAAGATTTCAATGGCTGTTAGATTCCTAAATATCTCTTGCACATCTGTGGCCACGACACCAGAGATGAACTCAAGCTGTAGAACTCTGATGCTGGCCTCTGAGGAAATGTTTAGGCTTCAAGCTGGGTGTGGCGTTCCCAGCTCAAGGAGGCTGACTTTCTGAGCACCTTGCTACCATGTACCCTTAGTCCTTGATCTGCTGTGGGGCAGCTCCCTGGCTCCACAGGCAACACAAGCACACCCCTCTAGGCCTGTGCAGGCTGCACTGTTGCTCTACAGGTTAGCGACAGGCACCCCCCAACCTCTGAGTGTCCAGCCCCTGGCGTAGACCCTGGTGGACATTGGAGGCAGTGAATCTGTGTATACCACAAAAGAAAACATTCATTGCAGTTTACCAGTTCCACCTCCGATCACTACTCCACTTAACATGCAGCACTGAGAGATGCTTGTAGTGAAATCAAGTATGTTTATTTAGCAAAGCATGCAGATTCAAGTAGAAGTATTGGAAACGAATGGTTACATATCACACAATCATAAAGCGTGTTAGAGCAAATTAATTGGTTACTTAATGATACGGTCAGGTAGAGTATTGCTCACCCAAAAGCTTTGCAGTGCTTTACAGTTGGGCTCACTGGGACCCTCCTTTCATGAGTCAGACATGCTGTCAGTTCGCCTCCCAGGCATAGGATTCAGTGTGTCTTTTTGCACTCCAGAATATACCAGACCAATTCTTCCTCTTCATTCATAAACAGGACACGCCCACCCCTGCTGTTTATTTCTTGATGTAGCGATCATCTCATGGGTTTTGCACTCAATTCACCCTAGCTCTGTATGCAGACACCCTCTCAGAATGAGGTGTGTGATACACAAATAGCCAGACATGGAGATAGGTGTCTGTTACCTCCTGCCTGGAAGAGACCTCTCTAAGGTATGTCCCCCTCCTGGTAACTTGCTTTAACTCCAAGACCTCAAGAACACGATTTGCAGAATAGTTTTACAACTCTTAGCTATTGTCCAAAGTTAGCGCAGCCAGGTCTGGAGCACAGGGGGAGCGGCGCTATAAAAAGGCGCCTCCCCCTGTACTCACCCAGCGGCACTCTGGGTCTTCGGCGGCACTTCGGCAGCAGGTACCACAGAAGACCCGAAGCGCCACCAAGTGAGCGCAAGAAGTGGTGCTTAAAAAGAAGCAGCACCGCTTCCTTTTTAAGGTGCTGCTTCTGCTCACAGGGGGAGCAGCTGCTCCCCCTGCTTCTCTCTTCTCCCCCCCCCCCACCCTCCGGCTACGCTACTGGTCCAAACATTCATTGTGCAATGATTGACAACCAGCAGGCTGCTGGCTCTTGGTAGAAACCTTCCATGTCCCCCTTTTGGTGAATGACTATGCAGATATCTGACCCAGGGATCCCTGGGTCAAACACAATGTACCCTCTCCACCAGCTGGTACTAAGGGGTCACAGAGGCATATCCACGTTAGCTCTGATCAAGCCAGTGCACTAAACTGAGTATAGGTGTGGAAGCATGAGCAATGCAAGGAGCTAGGCATGCAGAGAGTGTCTATCTAATATCTCTGCTGGATAAGTACTTACGGTGGCTAGCCCCCTGCTTGCTGTGGCTTAATGTGTCATGCTGCTTGAGTTGGTGTGCTAAAAAACAACAAGTATGGCACCTTGAGCTGGGAATTATGCTCCAAGTAGAGATGTACCCTGACACTCTGAAGTCTGGTGCTGTTCAGAGCTGAAATGTGCACCTTTGCTGATCTGTAAATGCAGACTTGGTCTGCTAGTTGCTTGTCACTTGACCTTGTACTCCTTGATTTAAAACTCTTATTCAATAAAATAGTGTGCTAAGTACAAAGGTGGGATGCTGCTCTTTTCTTAAAATGCATGAATAAGATCTGACCTGGCACAGAAATGGTTCTGCCAGGTCTAAGCAGAAGCTGGAGGAGAATGGGAGGGGAACTCTAATGCTGTAGCTGACTTTTGTCCCTGACCATCTCCATCCATTTCTAGACCATTCATACAAGGGAGCATAGGTCTAACACTCAATCTGTCTGGGGCCAAACGTTGGAGGCTTGAAATGAAGGATAGATGAGCAACTATTCACTCAGAAAACTTAAAATGCAATTGGATTTTTGCCTCCAGGGTGAATAACTTTCTACTGTCTAACATGAGCATCTGTTTGACATAGTTTGCATAAGTGAAAGCATAGGTGCTGACTTCATGGGTGCTCCAGGGCTGGAGCACCCAAGGAGAAAAATTGGTGGGTGCTCTGCACCCACCAGCAACTCCCCGCCCGCCCCGGACCTGCGGCAAACTTACCGGCACCGGGAGATGTGGCGGGGCCCCCGCAACGTCGCGTCGGGGGCGGGGCCCCTGCAATGTCGCGGGCGGGGGCCCCGACGCTGAGTGACGGCACCCATGGGCGAAACCGGAAGTCCACGCCTGTGAGTGAAAGGGCACCAAATTTCTATGGAATGCAGGGGACTCTGGGACTAAAATGCGTGACACCTGAGAGTAATGACCAGAACATGCCTTGGAAACCTCATCTGCTTGTGAGTGACTCTGTTGCTTATACCTTATAACTATAGTGAGCCTGTCTGGCAGAACAGGAGTGAAGCCATTCATCCAGCTGTGATGGGTAGATCTCTTCCTGGCCTCCTTAAATAATCCCTTCCAGTGACATGATCTGTTCTCTCATTTCAGTTGGGAGTCTCGTATCTTCAACGCACAAGGCCGTGAGGCCCCTTGGCATCAGCCCCTGTAGCAGCAATGGACGTCTTCTTGATGATCCGTCGCCACAAAATGACCATCTTTGCGGATGCCAAGGAGACGACCACTGTGCAGGAGCTGAAGAAGATTGTGGGGGGGATCCTGAAGAGGCCTCCGGAGGAGCAGCAGCTATACAAGGATGACTGGTTGCTGGAGGATGGGGAGAGGACCTTGATAGAATGTGGGTTAAGCAGTCAGACTTCCCGTCCCCATGCGCCAGCCATGGTGGGCTTGGCCTTATTCAGAGCCAGCGAAGCCTCCTTTGAGCCATTGCACATCGACCCTTTCTCCAGCACCCCTGAGCTGCCTGATGTTTTGAAGCCTCAAGACTCTGGCAGCAGCTCTGGCGAGCAGCCCATGCAGTGAAACCAGGGTCTGCTGTGCCATCACATAGACATGGTGCTGATCATGCACCAGTCACAGCCGTGTGCTCGTTTAACTTAAACATTATGACTTGACTAATAAAGCTTTGCTGTTAAACTTCTCTGGGGTGCCAACATCTTCTGTCCCCGTCTTTAGAGAGCCAATTGCAAGGAAGCCAGCAAACAATCATTGTCCTCTTAATTTTTGTGGAGTGGTGGTGGGGTGTGACAGTCTATGCAACAAACTCTTAAACTGCCTTATCCAGCCTAATGTCAATAGACTTAACCTCAACATTTACTTCTTCCAAGAACAGTGACATGAACAAACTCTACAGGCAACCAGCATGACCAGCTTTCCTATGGAGTTTTGTTATATTTGGTGTCTTTTCCTAAAGCCCCATCTTCTGGAATCATGTGACTACATCAGAATCTTGGCTTGCATTGTTGAAGTCTTCTAGACTTCATATTGTGGAGAGAAGCTTGAAAAAAGGTTAACCCTGATGGCTGAAATAGTAGGCAAACTGCCACCAAACCTCATGATGATTTTCAAGCCAATCTCCTGACATTCTGGAAGCTGCCTCAGGACTCATGGAACACACAAGTGGCAATATTGTGCCAGTACAATGTATGTGGCAACAAATAATTCTTCACTCTAAAGGTCAGCTTCAAATTGAGAGGGAGCTGTTTGACAATTATTCAACAATTGAAGAGGGAGCAGCCAGCATCTTAATTAAGAGGGGATGTAAAACGAATAGGAAAAACAATCCACGTGCACCCACCCTAGAGACCTAAAGGGAGATGAGCCTCTGACAGAGTGCAGCTATTCTAACTTGGTGCTGATCTTGGGGAACAAAAATATCGGCATTCAATGAGTGCTAGATGACAGATTGTAATGATGGCAACAGAAGGGTCAGTACAACTGGGGGCTGCAGGGGCATCACATGGCATGATGGAGTAAGAGGATCTCCTAAATGGCTTGGGTAGAACCACCTGTGGAATGACATTCTTGGTATCTCACTGGCCAAGAGGGAGCTCAGAGGAGACAGACAATTCATTCGCAAACTGGAGGGAGTCACTTGTACATGCTTAACTCTTAGCATTCCTTTGCTCTTTACTCGGAGAAGATGTAATGTGGTAAGTCTACAACTGGGGAGGGAGGGGAGAGCTGGTCTTAAGCTGTTTGAAAATTGCATCAAAAGTATGTGGGTGTGAAAGCTCTGGGGTGAGGGAGGGGAGACCTTTTTAGCTGGTAGGGGAAAAGGAGATTTAACTAGAAGCAGACGAGCTTTCTTGGAAAGTCCCTGATGGGGAGGCTGAACTGTGGAACTGTCTCTAAAGGAAGTGGTGACCGCACTAGGACTTGGTACATTCCTGCTTAGAGCAGATGGAACGCTGGAAACTACACCTCTAGGGGCTTGAAGTGGAAGGGGGTGGCAGAATGGAACTGTAACAGCTCTAGCTGTGCCCACTTGCTTTAACTAGTATAATGGGATTTCATTATTCCTTCCCACTGACCTCAGATTGGCATGACAGGGAACTTTTTCTTTTAGAACCGCGACTCCTCTAATTGTTTTCTGTTCCCCTCAGCCTAGGCTGAGTTTTGTGCTAATATTTTAATTCCGGAATTAAGTTGTTTCTTGAAGTGAGACGTTGCTGCTCTGTCATCCTCCCACTCTGCTCTAAGGTGCAATTCATCCTGATCATTCTTCTGGGCTAGAACAGCCATCACAATTCCCCCTATATCTGCTTGGAGGCTTTATGAAGTACAGGAAGCTAAAAGTATCTTTTAAAAAAAAAAAAATGCAGGCCCTGATCCTGCAAGCGTTCACCCATGTCAACAGTTTATCTAAATGCAAATAAAACTACCCATGTGCTCAAGGTTAAGCAAGTGCATGTTTACAGGAGCAGGGCCTGGGTTTGCAAGTAGGGTTTGGGAAATACTACAGTACAGAGCTAAGGTGCCATCTAGTGGCTCTGAGGCAAGTAGCTCTCAAACTATATCTAGCGATTTCAAATATTCAGAATGGAGGTGGATACAGAGGCCAGTGAGGTTTGAACGCAATAGGTCTCAATGACTCTTGTTTTAGCCTTTCTCGGTCTCCCCTGAGACAGTGTGTCCGTCCTTGTTTGCTGGGATGAAACAGTCTCCTATTCCCTCATGCACGGAAAGGAGGCGTGGACCACTAGCAATAGACTCCTCTAAAAAGGAGGAGGTGAGGAAGCAAGTTGACCCATCAGAAGCAAAATACTGTCCTCCAGGACTGATCTCATAATACATCAAATTTATTATGGCTTAAGAGCTATGCATTGATTCTCAAGGGTTGACTATGCTTAAAATTGTAAGGCATGTTTTGTCATAATAAACATGCCTCAAAGGGACTTGTGGCTAAATCACCCAGCTCTCAACTTCACAGCTCTTGAGAGGGTTGACTTTCCCCCTCACCTGGTAGCTGCAGGATTCCACGTCAAAAACAGACTCGCAGTTCTCTTGGTCGTAGCCAGCTGGGGTGAGAGCTCTGCCATGGGGAAAGAACAAACAGCCGGGTGAGAGCAGCAGAGCACCTGGATCATAGGTTTCTCCACAGGCTTGGAGAAAAGCCTCTGAGGCTGCTGCGCTCCTGTAGTTACTCTGGCAGCAGGAGAGATTCTAAGAGCTGCTGCTGGGCCTTAAGTTTTCACCTCTTCTCTCTTTCTCCCTCCTTCCCTGCCCCACCTCCCAGAAAAAAATCCTTTCATGCTCCTGATTAGTTGTGTGCCTATAAGATGTGTCATTTTTACATCTGAAACTAAAACTCCTCTAGCTTTAGGGGTAGGGTCACTGTAAGCTTTTGCTGTTTCTCTTTGATTTCCCTCCTCCTCATTCTGCCCCCCTCTCCTTCTTTGCATTTCAGGTGACTATCTGTATCAGCACTGGTGCAGTTCAAGGGTCTGATGGTGTGTGTATAACTTCCAATGTTTGAGGGAAAACATTAACTGGAGTTAGAACAATTAGTGCAGCAGGTTGGGGCCATGCCCAATTTAGGATCAGTCCCAGCTGAGAGGAGTAGGGTGACTGCTAAGGGAAGGACTTTAAGGCAGAAGAAGGGAGGCAAGAGGCCCAGAGGGAGAGTAGGCTGTGGGATGCTCCTTCCCCCAAGAAGGGGGCTCTGGCAAAGGGCCTGCAGAGCCCCCGGGAAAGGACAAGAGGGGAGGGATCATCTTTTGACCCTGGGGTCAGGCTCACCCCAGGGTCAGGCGTTCTGGAGGCAGCCTGGGGCTGCTGGAGGGGAGAGAACCTGGGAAAAGGCAGACCAGGAGTTGGGCCTCCCCCAAGAAAGTGCTAAGAGAGCAGGAAAGCCCTACAGAGCCCAGGATGGGGTGAAGAGTTGGCAGAGGAGTGAACCCAGGAAGGGGCTGGGGAAAAGGGCCTACAGTCAGGCAGAATAGGAAGTGATCCAGGGAGGCAGCAGACTTTAGCTACTTGCAATGGAATTTTAGAACTGTAAGACTGGATGGGACCTTGAGTGCTCATCTAGTCCAGTCCCCTGAATTCAAGGCAGGACTAAGTATTATCTAGGCCAGGCCTGCACAACATGTGGCCCGGGGGCCGCAGGCGGCCCGCATGGGCTCACTGTGCGGCCTGCAGGGGGATGAGTAGGTGGGCTCACTTGCGGCCCTTGGGGGGGGGGGGGGGGGTGAGTAGGAAAGCGGCGGGGTGGGGCAAGCCAACGGCCGGCTGGCTGGGCTCATGAAGAGGCCAGTGGCAGGCTGGGGAGTGAGGGTGAGCCAGTGGCAGGGAGCGGGGGCAGCGGCAGAAGGTAAGAGGCCAGCAGCGGGCAGGCAGGTGAGCTGGTGGCAAATCTCCCAGATTCAAAATCTGGGCCTGTGTCCGTTGGTCCTTTCTGCTGCTTGTCTCGGGGCTGGGGGTTGTCCCAATGCTGCAAAGAGGGTGTTCCCAAAGGAAGGTGCTTGCTTCTAACCTCCGAGGCCATCAGTATGTCTGCTCTTCTCTAGTCAGCCCACTTGACAAGTTTGATTGTCCTTGGTCTGGTTCCCATCCCCTCTCCATGGGTTGCAGCTGTCTGGAGGTGCCTGCCTTCCTCATTCATTTAACAGGGCCATTGAATACAAAGGGGGCGGGGGAGATCTTATTCTACTTCTAGCAAAAAGACATTTTTCTTTATTATACTACCTTAGGGGCCCGCTATAACATATTACCAAGGTTCAATACAAAGTCATATAAAAGTTATACAAAAATGCACAATGCAGAGATTTATCTACAACTGCATTGATTGACTGTTGTGTGCAGTAATATAGTGATCCCTGGGTGGGTAAAGAGGGGGGTGATGGTGGGGCTGAGCAGGGAGGGGGCAGGTCCTATTTTACTGCTGTGATCTGGTCACCCTCTGCGCACTGTTTCTTTCCCCCTCTACAGGCTTCCACACCCCCACGCTGGGGAAGGAGGGGTTGTTTCCATGGGGTGGGTGGCGCTGGGGGGGGGGGTTCCGTGGGGCTGGGGTTTTTTGGCCCTCAGCTGTTTTCTTTGGAGTAATATGGCCCTTGCTGCTTTACGAGTTGTGCAGGCCTGATCTAGACCATTCCTGACCGGTGTTCTGTCTGGCCTGTTTTTTAAAACTTCTACTGATGTAAAGTCCATAACTTCCCTAGACAATTTGTTCCAGTGCTTAACCACCTTGACAGCAAATTTTTCTCAACTTCTAACTTAAACCTCCCTTGCTATGATTTAAGCCCATTGCTTCTTGTCCTATCCTCAGCAGGTGACTTTTTTTTAACCCCCCCTCCTCTTATGAACTTAAACTGTTATTGTGCCCCCATCCCTCAGTCTTCTCCAGGTTACATACCCATTTTTTTTCACTCTTCCCCTTCTAGACCTTTAATCATTTTTGTTGCTCTTCACTGGACTTTCTCCAATTTGTCCCCAGCCTTCCTGAAATGGGGCACCCAGGACTGGACACAATACTCCAGCTGAGGCCTGATTAGAGCGGAAGAATTACTTCCTGTGTGTCATTTACAACACTCCTGCTAATACATCCCAGAACTGTTTTGGTTTTGCAACAGTGTTACTGACTCATATTTACCTTGTGATCCACTATGACCCCCAGATCCCTTTCCCCAGTACTCCTTCCTAGGCAGTCATTTCCCATTTTGTATATGTGTGTTCCTGCCTCAGTGGAGTACTTTGCATTTGTCCTTATAGAATTTCATCCTATTTATTTCAGACTATTTCTCCAGTTTGTCCAGATCATTTTGAATTTTAAGCCTATCCTCGAAAGCCCTTGCAACCCCTCCCAGCTTAGTATCATCCGCAAACTTTATAAGTGTACACTCTCTATGCCATTATCTGTGCTGGAACCCACAGTGGATGCAGGGCCTGGGTTCCCCTATAGGCTACTAAGGATGGTGGTGTGAAAGTATCCTAATATAAGTGGGTCAGGGACCAACCTGCTCTGAGTTGGGCTGAAGGCCTAGTGGACTATTTGTTTTTTTTGGGGGGGGGGAGAAGGGGGCCCTGTTACCGCAGAAGTGGCGGAACAGAGCATGACCTGGCTCGAGGGCTGAGTCACAAGAAGAAGCACACCACTGAAGTGCTGGAGTGGCCATCCGCAAGGGGAGCCAAAGAGGGAAGTCACGATGGGGTGGGCTGGCTGATGAGTCATGTTTCCATTGGGGGCTAGAAAAGCTGCCTTCTTAGAGTGGCAGCACTGGTGGGAAAGACCCTTACCATGTTAGGCCCTATGTCTTCATCGTAAAGAAATACCCATGTTGCTGAGTCTGAGCTCAGGTCAGCTGACTCAGGCTTGTGGGGCTTGGACTGCAGAGCTAAAAATAGCAGTGTAAATGTTCCCACTCAAGGCGGATGCTGGGCTCTGAAATCCTGCCTCCTTGTCAACTGGAGCGTAGACCCTGGACCAGACTCAACAGACTACTCTCTGGCTCATCGAGTTTCTGTAACTATGCACCGGAGCGGCCTGGTTTTCTCTCCATGCTATGACTGGGGGACAGCATCACAGGAGAGGGCCCCAGCTTGACAGCTGGAGGGTGGTTTGCAACATCTCCCCTTCCATGACACAGAGTCTATCCTCTGGTTTCAGATTCTGAATGTTGACCCTGCATATGAGAAGTAGAGGGCTATAGATGGAAATCACATCTCTGAGTTGAGATGGGGGGGGGGATCTCTCAGTTTTGACCATCCTTCCTCAGCCAGCCAGGCCTGTGCAGGATGAAGAGCCTAGGGCTTGAGAAGGTAGCTAAAACCTCTTGCAGGTGATCATCCCCCCCATGAGGGATGAACAAGCCTGGGCAAACTCTGGGATGGCGTTTATTACCAGGGCAATGGGCCACATGATTATGTATGTACACCACCTTGTGCAAAGAAGCCTGGTCTTACATAGGGCTTCTTGGATCTATGGTAATACAAATACCAAACAACAATGGTGCAGGTCTTGCTGTTCTGACCAGATTGTGATTCTTGAAGGGGTCGGGGGACAGCCAGAATCATGCAGGACTCTGAGCACATTTCAATCTGCTGGCCCATCATGGCATCTTTTTGTTGTGACTTTCCATGGTTTTCACTAGAGATGGGTCTGAGTCATAAAAGCTGGATCTGGACCCAGTTCTGGGTTTTGGACCCCTGATGTTTATGGCTGTTCTGATCCTGGGTTTTGGCTCAGCCTCTTATGAAGAAAGAAGCCAGTTGTGAAATTCTGATCTGGAGTTTTGATTCTGAGCCTGAGCCACTCCTGCAAAGTTCAGGGTTGGTTTAGCCTCATTTCTATTCTCTGAGGGCAGAGAGGAAGGACACTTCAGCAATTAGGGCTAGGATTGGGAAGACCTAGCCTCTGTGACTTAGTCTGTCTGTGCCACCATTCCCCATCTGTAAAATGGGGATAATAGTATTTTCCTACCTCACTGGGAGTGGAGGGTAGGTGAAGATAGGTATCTATCTTTAGTGTATTTATTTAGATACTACGGTAATAGGACCAGATAAGTACAGTATATTAGATTAGCAGTAGAGCTGTATTTTTAGGAGTTTTCTGGGATGTGTCTCCAAACCAAATCACCCAGTAATATTTTTTTTTTTTGCACTCACATGTTGCAACAGGACACTACTTCGTGGCTGCAAAAACAGCGTAAGCAATCCTTGGTGTACCAGTAGACACCAAAGTCATGTATCTCTCCATCCCTAAAGCAGCCTGGATAGATGAAACATAATACAACTTGTGAAAATACAGAATTAAAAATGTATATTAGTGTGTGTGTATGCCTTGAGCTTGAATTTTGTGCCAAAAGCGGGGTGCAGACCGGTGCATAAATAAAAATAACCTACCTGGAAATAATTTCACCCTCTGTCCTAGCCCCAACTACCTTCCTCAAAGGTCTCCCACTGCAGGTGTTGCACACCTCTGACTACTTAGCAGCAGGGGGGAGGGATAGCTCAGTGGTTTGAGCACTGGCCTGCTAAACCCATGGTTGTGAGTTCAATCCTTGAGGGGGCCCTTTAGGGATCTGGGGCAAAAATCTGTCAGGGGACAGTACTTGGTCCTGCTAGTGAAGGCAGGGGACTGGACTCGATGACCTTTTAAGGTCCTTCCAGTTCTAGGAGATTGGCATATCTCCATTTATAAATAAATATCGTGGTAAACATACTAGTCCAATTTCACCCCTACTGACAGACACTGGTTAATTGCCTAATGGAATCCTCAGTTCCCATAGTGGCTCCTACAGCAGCCCCTTCTGGGCCACCAGTTTCCCTGTGTCTAGGGATCCATTGGTTACCAGAACAGTCGTTGTAGGCAGCCTACACAAATTGGGGCATCCTTCAGGCATAGCCCAGGACAAGCTGACTCCAGATAAGAGGATGGCAGAGGTGGCTAATAGCTCACCTTTGCCCCATCCAGCTTGAGCAGTGCCAGGAGCTCCATGGATGGACCTGAAGATCTTCAGCTTCTGCTTTATGTTTCTAAGATTGCTTTCTGTCTCCAGGAAAATGCAACACAGTGGATCGACTCCAGTTAATATGGAGACTGTTATTGCAAGTGAACCAAAGATAGGATCCTGAACCAGACCCCCGAGAGTTTGACATCATTCATTAAACTGGAGTGTGTGGGGGGGAATCTTTCTGAATGCTTGTCCTGATGCTCCCCATTTTTCCCCAGGGTAAATTTATTACCCTGTTCTCATTCCATCCTATTGTTTCATTCCTCTCCTTCCCTCCCCACCAACAGTGAATGGACAGTGACTAAAATGGACAAAACCATCCTGGCTTTGTATTCTATTGTAAGTGCCTTCTACAATGCTGAACATGGAATAGTTGATGGTTTACGGTTCCTACCTCTTTTGTTGGATACTTTCTTGTCTGGGATGGGTTCATAAAAACACTGGGCACTGGATAAGGTCATTGCAATGGCAAAGGTAAGAAGGAAGCTCAAGAAGTGCATCTGTATAAGAGAAAGAAACATCATCATCATCATCATCATAATTACGCAGAAGCAAACTGAATGATAATTAGTAGTAGAGTTGAGTAACTTGCAATGAATAATTTGTCCACTTAACATAACTTCCTTCTACCAGCAACATATCCATAACCAGATCTCAATTTCCTCAAATGCACTTGTTATTAAACTATCCAACAATGGGTTTGGTGATTTATTGATTATCTCTAGGAGCTCGCTGAATTTATTCCCTATTTGATCTGCATGGGCTAGTCACGACTGGCTAGATGAGCCAGAAAGTATAGCAGAGGAGCAGGTTGCCCAACCAACAGCTTGAGAACTAACCAGCTGACACAGGATCTCAACTGCACTCAGCTGAGCATGTTCCCTCTCCTGTGTGTGCACTAGTGCAAGGTGTCCCAGTCTAACCAGGCCCTTTTCCTACAGCTCAATGGAGGAAGGGTGTGTGTGATGGCATGGACCAACCCCACATTGGGCCCATGGAACTCATTGCCAGGGGATGTTGTGAAGGGTAAAACTATAAGGGGGATCAAAAAAGAACTAGATTAGTTCATGGAGGATAAGTCCATCAAAGGCTATTAGCGAAGGTGGTCAGGGATGCCACCCCATGCTCTGCATGTCCTTAGCCTCTGACTGCCAGACGCTGGGAATGGATGAATCATTCAATGATTACCTGTTCTGTTCATTTCCTCTGAAGCACTGGCATTGGCCACTGCTGGCAGACAGATTATTGGGTTAGATGGACCATTGGTCCGACCCAGTATGGCCGTTCTTATGTTCAGAAAGGGTTTATGAGTGCCTGAGAACTCAATCCGCCCTGTTACACCCGGTGTCTGGACCAAGGAGTTACAAGGGATTAACTGGCTCAGGTGTCGGGGCTGACTGGGAAGGAGAGAAGATGGCTGGGTGTCACTCAGTGCCAAGACAGGGCAAAGTAGGAAGCGGTCCAGAAATGCAGCAAGAGGCAGCGGAGCCAGGCCTCAATGGCCTGTGAAACAGTCCCTGGATAGGAACCTAGAGGCAAGGGAAGGCCTGGGTTCCCCTATGAGCCCACCAAGGAAGGTGAAGCAGATTCCCTTGACAAGGGGCATGGGCTATTGAAACCCCTTATAGCAGGGGTAAGGCCTACTGAGTCAACTGAGGACCCAGCCTGAGGCAGACAGACTATTGTTTGTTGGGCTATTTGTTTACCCTGGGAGGGGTGGGATGCTACATGTGACCTAGCTGGAAGTCTGAGCTGCAAGAAGAGGTGGTTGACTGCAGGGCTGGAATGGCTGTCAGTGTGGATGCAAAAGGAGGAGAGCCCACTCTGGTGTGCTCAGCCACGAGGGGGCGTGCCAGGCGGTGAGTCACAGTCGTACGGGGGCAGCACAAGCACTGGGAATACTGGTGTGTGGCTTTAAAATCCAGTTAGTATGATTCTGACTTTCCCTTTCCCTGAATGTTCCTGCCAGTTAAACTCAACGGCCCAACTGTTCATGGACAGTGAACCCAGGCAGGGTGAGAGCACAGCCAAAGTGAGTCCATTTGCAGGAAGGGTGAAGTCTTAGGTGAGGTATGGCATTGCCAACAAGTGCAGCTTAAACAAAGAAGTGCCCTGTCACAGCTGCAGGTCTGCCTGTTTGGATCCTCCTGGAAGAGGTCTGGTTACCAGAGGGAGCTCCTCCTCATGTGCCTCAGGGTGACTGAGAGCAGATTCAAGTTCAGTGGGCTCAGATTTTGCTTTTCATTTTGCTGGTGCAAATCTGGACTGGGTCCACTGAAGTCAATGTTATGGAGATGAGAATCTGGCCCAGTGGAATTACACTGGTGTCAAACTAAGATCAGAAACAGACCCATTCAGTGCAGTCGTGGAATCCCAAGTCAGTACAAACACCCTTAAAAAGAAAACCAGGGTGTTCAATGACGCTAATGCACTGTTACAACTGAGGATGTAAATGCATAAGGGAGAGGAATTTAAAATTAGGAGCATATAGCAGCCACAGTACTGCATGACAGAACTCTATTAAGGCATAAAGGAGGGAAGGATGGTCTAATAGTTAGGGCTCTACCCTGGGATTTGGGAGACCTGAGTTGAATTTCCTCCTTTACCACAGAATTCCTGCATGACCGTGGGCATGTCATTTAGTCTTTCTGTGCCTCAGTTTCCCATCTGTAAAATGGGAATAATAGCACATCTCTATATCGCAGGGGTGTTGTGAGGATAAATACTTTAAAGGCTGTGAGGTGCTCCGATACTATGGGAATGGTAGTACCTAAGACAGATAACATTTCATGTCTAGATTTTCAAATCTAAAGTTAAGCTCCTAAACTTATAGTTGGGGTCCTAAGTCAGTGTTCTGATTTTTCATAAGTGCTGAGTGCCCCTGAAGCTCCTGTAGAAGTAAATGGAGCTGTTCCTACTTACAGCCAGGGTTGATTTGGCCCAATATGTGCAAGGTGTGGTACTGAATTACTGCTGGTGAAGCTGATGTGCTTGTAGCTTTGAACTTCCAACCTTTTAAATTTAAGAGTTACATTCTCAATCCTAATGTTACAGTGATTGTGTGAAAGATTCCATAGCAGTCAGTACTGTGGAAAAGTTCAGGCAGACACAAAAGTCCTACAGACCATCTGCTTAATAGCTGTTGCATGTAATAGATGCTTAAAGCAAAAAGAAAAGCTTGATTTTTCCTGGTGCATGGCATCTGCATTTCCCTTGACTTCCATTACAAATTGTCGGCACCTTTGAATTCAGGCTATAAAAGAATCATGGTGAAAGAAGTAAACCTTAGCCTTGCTGCTGAGATTGCCAATCATGATGGTGTCTTTTAGTTATGCGAATCCCTGTCTACTAAGAAATGGACAGAGATCACCCAACATAGAGACAAATAAACTGCTGATCAGGGGGTAGTGATTTTTCATTGTACCATCTCATCCAGGATTGAATTAAAATCAAAAACAAGAGATAGAAACCTTAGTGACATCCTGCATATTTGTTACACACACACACACACGTACACGTGCACACACACACTCCCATTCATATTCAGGGTCAAATTCTCCCCTCACTTGTGTGTACAATTTCCACCGAAGACAGTGAAAGTTGTACATGTATAATCAAAGGCAGACTTTGACCCTTCGTCTTCCATCAGACCCAGCTGTATTGGCTTGGAGTGAATATGCCCTAGATCGATATAGGCTAATGTTACAGTAGCCAGCCTGTAATTAGCCCCCTATAGCCTTAAAGATCCTTTTTTTTTTTAGAATCAGACACTTTTAGCAGCCTAACATCTCCCAAAACCCATCAAGTTACACACACATAATGTATCTACTGCAGCAAACACTTTTTAAACTCATTGGTAAGATATTAAATACATTAGCATTCACTAATAAATCCATATTCCAACATTAAAATAAATAACAGCATATGCCTCCCATCATACCTTTAAAATCTGGAGTGCACACTTTGACTTCCCTCTGTGAAGTGCTTCTCTTTCAAAGAGCACACAGTTGTGTTTGCAAAGTCTATTTCAAGGACTTCCCTTCTTCCCACTCCCTGCTCTTGTTTTGAGCCACCTGAATATTAATCCATGCTTGCACAAAATCACTTATCTTTGTGCTAAGAGGTGTAGCAATCAGTCCCCAGGGACATCACTTTGCTCCAGGATTCAGAGACAATTTCAGTGTCTCTAGTAACAGTAGTGAGGGGAAAACCCTTAAACCGATTGTGACAGTGTCCCCAATAAAACTTTATGGGGAGATGCTTATAAATGTATATATGATGTAGTATAAAGTTTTATAGGGGACACCATCACACCGATAACTCTTTCTATTTCTTTCCACACTTACATCCGCCAAGAACAGCAGACAAAAGTCAGAATTGAGGCAGAAAAAAGTCAGAGGTGGCTGTTTCATGGCTTGATACAGCATTCAATTAGATGTTAGCTCCCAAACCTAGAGCAAGATTAGAGATGGGTCACTGTTGCCAAATTCAAATCGAGATCTGGAATCTCCCAATGTATAAAGGGTGTATGAAGTTGGGGACTCATTGACCTAGAGACCAGCTGTAAATTTCTAATCCTGGACTGTTTTCTGAGCCATCCCCACCTGTACCTTCTGGGTTTGGGACTGGGGCTTTGGTTTAGGCTCTAACGAAAGCCAGTGTCCTTTTTATTCATCATTGCTCAACATTCTATGCCCCTGATCTTGGGCTTCTGACTATCACTTCCCATCGTTTCACCAAAATCCGACAACCCCCAGCAATGTAAGCAGTAGAAAGGTACACTCTCTCCCACTTGCTTGCACTTCACACCATCAGTTCATTCATACCCTTTGTAGTGAGAAGAGGGCCTGAAACGTAAGGCCTTGTATCAGAGGCCTGGTATGAGGCTTGAGGCCTGAACTAAAGTAGTGGTCAAAACTTTGCTGAAGCAAAGTTAGGTTGTGAGCAAGAGGCAGGCCCTGCTCACAGAATTTGGCAATCACAGGGCTGATATTGCAAAAACACATATTCCTAAGAGGTGCTGGGCACAGAGCACTCATGCAAGCACATTCCAGATGGGTGGTACCAGAACACCTCGATACCAGCACATTCCCCAAAGATAACAGGAACACATTGACCTATCCTAATGATATGGTCAGGATGACAGCATGATGGATAGAGATGTTTTGATCAAACCAACAAATACATCAGAGGGTGGCACCTAGAGATGTCATGGGTGATACATAACTTGTTTGTATTTGTGTATAAATATGTATCTCAGAGGGAGTGTCTTTGGCTGGCCTCAGGGATAATGGAAAGTCCCACCATTAAGTGAGCTAGTCCATTGCAACGGGCATACATGTGTTAGTGTACCCGTAACCATTGAGCCAGGACATTAGGACCGTGCTTTGTTGATGATGAATCTGACTGAGTTCCTTTGCTACGAACGGAGTCTGTGGACTTACTGGGCAGTTTGATTGGATCCTGCTGTACAGGCTATCTGACCAGAGTCAATACAGGATGCAGAAAGAACACACACACAGCCAAACATCTGACCACACCCTTCTGTATCCATAATCATAATGCCAGCCCACCATCTGAGCATAAAACTCCTTCAGTTATGATCTGTGTGTTCAGGAAATGTTCTCTTCCACCCCCCCACTCCCCCCCACCCCCCCCCCCGCAAGGCACCGGTCATCAAATGATCTCGCTGCAAATATCAGACTGTCCTGTCCTGATCCTGTTGTCTAGCTTGCCATCCTACGACATGTCTCAGGTGGATGGAATATTTTCCCTTTGATGATTTTTCCTACCAGTCATCTGGAGCAGTTTTATGCTATCAGCTCCTCCCATTCAGTAGTAAGGCTAAGCTTCCACTTTTCAGTTTGTGGCGATTATAAACTGGGTTGTCCTGTTAAGAATCTGAATTTTGAGTTTAAAGGGTTCCCTTTAATCAATTTCTTGGCTTTTGTGTCCATTGACACACCTAAATTGACCCGCTTCCCTGGGTTCTGGAAGAAGAGTTTTGTTCATACAACCCATTGAAAAGGTCTTTCTTTTTCTCCCCCTTTAAGGCTGTACACAGCTAAGGCAGAATTTCTGCTAGACTGTAAGTTTTCAGCTGTCCATTTGTTCTCTCTCTTGATGGATTGATGGTCCTGCAGTCTTGTAAGCATACTTTGAATTCAGAATTGTTTGACTTTCTAAGAAAAAGTTTTAATACTGTTGTCTTCATGCTATTATTACTAACTTACATATTTATCTGTCTTCCCATCCATCTTCTATTTGTTTGCCTGGCGAATGCTTTTCGAATGCTTCCATAACCATGGTATCTAGGTGCTAAAAAAGCATATCAACGTTTTTTATTTTTTTAATGAGGAATTTCCTTAACTTTTTCAGTAGTATTTTGTAAGAATTGCTGTTATTACCAGCCCACCAATGTATTTCACAAGTCAGTGGATGCAGAGCGGTAGATCCAGTGGAACCTCTGAGGCATACCATATCCTGCAGCATGTCTTTTACCCTGTATATATTGTTTTATTTAATCAATTGAGTCTTTCATTAATTACTTTTATGCTATGGGACCAATGACTTTAGCACAGTTAAGGAATGTAATAACCTGGACTCCTCTGTGTTAGTCTGCCAGACTTAGAGAGACCTTTATAAATGCCATCAGATGTTTGGCGAACTCAATAAAGTTAGCCAGACACAGCAAAGCACACAACTTTAACCATCAGAGGAGTCCCGTTGACTTCAGCTGTTAATCATGGGCTTAAGTATACACTTAGTCCTTTTTTGGAGTGGGGCACTGGTGAACTTTGTAAAGTCTGCCAAAACCTGATGGAGCAGTCAAAGATTCAGAATGCAGAACTTCTAAACAGGTATGCAGGCTTGCTAGAGCTAGTCCCATGCACTATATCTCATCAGACTCTTGACTGATACATGTTTGACATTTCTAGGCCAAAGCATTTTTGAGAACCATAACTGTTGTTCGTGCTGCGGAATGTTGTTATTGCTGCAACGTTGCTACGGCTGCTCGGTTTCTAGCTCTCCGATGTCGGCTGCGCTAGCGGCGGGTGCAACTGCTGATTTGATGTTGTTCATAAAGAAAGACCACAGGCTCAGTTCAGTGGCAGAGGCACTTGGCCAGGTTTATGGTGTATGAAGCACGGTCCTAGTGCCTTGGCTCCGTGGTTACAGGTAGACTAGGGCAATGGTTCTCAACCAGGGTAGGTGTACCCCTGGGAGTAAGCAGAGGTCTTTCAGGGGTGTGACAAAGTTCTTCCTCTACCTTGGTGGGTCCTGCACTTATTGGCAGATTTGCTTGCCTCAGAGATTCACGGCAGCCCTCAGTTTGACCACTTTCATGGCTCACATCTGCTGTTCACTCAATAACCTCATCACTGCCAGCATGGGGAAAAGGAAGGAGAACAATCCCCGCAGTCCCTGCTGATCCACCATGTGAGTCAAGGAACAGCCCAGAGACCTTCCCCTCTGGTGAAACCCACAGTCCAGGTCAACTCCTCCCGTGTCTGATCAGGAGTTGGGAGGTTTGTGGGGAACCCAGGCCTGCCCCCCAATCCGGGTTCCAGCCCAGGGCCCTGTGGACTGCAGCTGTTTAGAGTGCCTCCTGGAACAGCTGCACAACAACTACAACTCCCTGGGCTACTTCCCCATGGACTCCTCCCAACACCTTCTTTATCCTCACCACAGAATCTTCCAGCAGTACGCCTTCTCACTCTCAGCTCCTAGTGCCTCTTGCTCCCAGCTCCTCGCATGCACACCACAAACTGAAGTGAGGTCCTTTTTAAACTCAGGTGCCCTGATTAGCCAGCCTGCCCTAATCGATTCTAGCAGCTTCTTAATCGGCTCCAGGTATCCTAATTAGTCTGCCTGCCTGAATTTGTTCCAGCAGGTTCCTTCTTGTTCTGGAACTGCCCCTGTTACCTTACCCAGGGAAAATGAACCTGCTTAATCTGGGATTAATATATCTGCCTTCTAACATGCTCCTGTAGCCATCTGGCCTGACCCTGTCACAGAGGGTACACTCACTCATCTAGATACTTGCCTAGTTTTATAGCAGGCTACACAAAAAGCACATGCCAAGTCAGTACAAACTAAAATTTCATACACACAAAATGAGAGAAAGTCAGTGTTGAGATGAGTTCCTGTCTGCTTTCTGTAAAACTTGCCCATACCAGTATTGCCCTGGCCTCTTCTTTTGTCATTCAGTGTGGCACACATTCTAAAGCAATATGCATTTCCTCACCTTTTGGGGGCGAAGCCAGACTTTGAGGCACCTGCTCCCCCACTTGGTGTTAACTTTGCTTGTGCCAATCAGAAACGAACACAAACAGGTTTTGGGCCCCATCCCCTATGACACTTCTATGATGTCATAGTTGGTACTTTAGGGGCTGCCTGCCATGTGCAGGCAGGAAGAGGAGAAAGAAAAACGAATCCTGTGTATCCCGTGTACACCCGTAACCGAGCCTGATCACCTCGAAGCCTCTCTCTCAGCTCACGTGTTTCAAACAGAGTTTCTACGTTTGCCGGTCGTTATGTGTTGGTTTGTATTTGTGAGTATCAGTTATTACTAAATGCTGTATCTTTGTTTATAAATATTGTTAGTACATATTTAGTTATTGTGTGTTTTAAGTTTCATTAACTCTATTAGCTAATCTAACGCTGCTCCCTTACCCCTTGTAATTATCCCCAATAAAACTTTAAATTGATTAATTTTAGTTGTGTGTGTGCGTGTCTGCAGTTTGCAGCGTGACCCATATTCTCCTTGCATCCCCTACCAATATAGTCTATTGCCACGTGCAGCCTAGTAAATAACAGGCCTGCATTTTCTTTCGCCCCTGCGTGCCCATGGCAATCCACAGTCAGTATTTTTTCCGTAACAATGTACTGTGACAGTTTTGTATATTTGTCTGATTCTGTAAGCAGGTAGTTTTTACGTGAGACGAAACTTGGGGTACGCAAGATAAATCAGATTCCTGAAAGGGATACGATAGTCTGGGAAGACTGAGGCAGTGCACTAGGATCACCAGATGTCCCTTTTTTATAGGGACAGTTCCGATATTCAGGGCTTTGTCGTATATAGGTGCCTATTACCCCTCACCCCCATCCCCATTTTTCACATTTGCTATCTGGTCACCCTAAGGTACACTAACATATGTACACCCACAACAATGGTACCCGCTCAGTCAGCGCACCTGGATGCTGTTCCCTCGGTGAGTGCAAAGATACCCCTCTTATGACTTCTCCTTTTATACATCGATACAAGCAAGTTACATATTACATTCCATATACTTTTTGTTACCATCCTGTACCTTGTACCTGCTAGTTTGAACAAAACAGCCTCATCCCTTATCTAGTCATCCCCTCCTTATCTTACAAGGGGTCTGTGTGTGCCTGTACCGTCTCCTAGGAATGTGTTTATGCAGTTACTTGAGAGCTCTGTGTGTTCCTGTACCATCCTCTCAGCTCAGGAATGTGGTTGCTTGGTGTTAGCTAATATCTGATGGATTGCTACTTTGTCAAAGCCAGGCCTACTTTGGTTCATACTGTGACTTATGCTTGGGGCTCCAGCAGGATCTCAGTAATGACAAACATGAATGACAAGAACTTTCATGGAGAATTACACCTATTTTTCGTAAATCTGAGAAGTGGCTTGTCGGCTTGGCCTTCAGATTTACCCCCAAAGTACTCTGGGGGCTGAAAGCAATGCATGAAACCTTTTAAGCACAAATGACATTGGTGAGGAATTAAGAGGAGGACCCAAAAATAGCTTGTAATGGGAAACTAGTTACAACATTAATGATCAAGTGACTGATGCTGTTAGTGAGAAATTGTAATTTACTTATGCCTGTAGCGGTCTATAGTCATCACTGCAAAACAATTAGATCCATCAGTGGAGCATAACTGTCCCAAAGGCATGGACAGACTGTTAGCTCTGGGACAAGTGATTCAGAAAAGTTCCTAATGTTCTTTCCCCGCATGCTTTGGGTATGAAATGTCCTCACTGCAAAGAGATAATGTTGCCATGCTCCAGTCCCAGTCTGGCCACCTCCCACAGTCATAGGGTTTAAGGCCTGAAGAGACCATGAGGTCATCCAGTCTGACCTCCTAATATCACAGGCCACCATCACCAGCTAGCACCCACACCCTCAACCCAATGACCAAAATTAGATTAAAATATTACAGCACACAGGAGACTACACTAGTATGAGTCACAAGCAGAGACCAGTGTCTGAGGCCCCTGCAATAGCAGGGAAATAATTAAGTGAGACATACCCAGATAATCCTGGCAAGTGCCCTATGCCCTGCAAAGGAAGGCAAAATCCCCCACAAGCTCACTGCCAATACGACCTGGAGGAAAATTCCCTCCAGCCCTACATATGGTGATCAGTTAGACCTGGGACATGTAAGCAAGAACCAGCTAACCAAGCACCCGAGAGAATGCTCAGTGCCCCCTCAGAGCCCCGGCCCACCCTACCCAGTGTCCTATCTCTAGCTGTGGCCATCTCTGATGCCTCAGAGGAAGTAGAGCAAAAAATAACAACCCCAAAATACAGTGGGGGCAAAAATCCCTTCCTGACCTCTGCATGTGAGCAGCTAAAATCCTGAAGCATGAGATTTGTAAACATAAGACATTAATCGAGGGGGGGGGGTAAGGGGGGAGTGGAGGGACTCCTAGGGCTATGGAGCCTTTCCCCCGCAAAGCACAAGCAACCCCATCATATAATCCCACTCAGACATTTGTCCATCTCTTAAAATTAATCAAATTCTTTGCCCCCACAACTCTTATTGGGAGGCTGTTCCAGAACCTCACCCCTCTGCTGATTAGTGACCTAGAACATTCCCTACATATTATCCCTTCCATGTACCCCCAGAGCTCTGCTACCCATCCTCTGGTTCAATTTGAATATTCAGTGGTAGGGCCAAGACAGAGCCACACCCTTTGCTTGATGTGGCATCTGTTGGGTTCTCATTTTATTCGGCCAGAGTTACTGCTGCTGAGTGGCAAGAGAGACTCAGGCGTTCCTCATGCTGCTTTAGCAAACCCGGCTCCCTCGAGCCAGAGTTAAGTAAGAAACAAACCCTTGTTTAAAAAAAATCACAGCCCTGCTGGCGTGGGTCATTTTTACAAAATTCCAGTACCTTTGGCATAAAGGAAGCATGCTGGGTTTACCAGCAGCCAGCATCATAACGGTAAAAGGTGGGGTGCAGCTTGACATGGGTGTTCGTCTATCATCACAGTGCATTTATTGCATAGGCTTATTTCTGTGTGACGTGACAATTTGCAGTGCAATAACATTAAAATAAATAAAAAAATACCGAGGCAGCTTGGATCCAGGACTGGCCGCTTGGGTCCAGCTCTGCTCAACCCACAGGAGAACTCAAGTGATCTAACGGAGTGAGCTACACTGGGAAACAGTAGTCACTGAGTACATCTTTAGGTTTTGTAGGACAGTAAAGAGGGGAACAATTAACCCTGGGGGTTAATCAGTGATGTATTTTCCTCTGGGCTAGGACAGGCCAAGGCCTGGGGAAACAGTTAACGGGAGGTAGCATCCAACTGTCATGACCCTAGTTGGCGGTCTCCTGGACTTTCTAGATGTTTACAGCCCTGGCCTGTCATGGATGAAGGGATTTTTCCCATAGTTCTGATCTCCACCCAGCTGGAGGCTGGGCAGACAGGACAGGCCTCTGCCAGGCCATGCTGCTACTTGTCTCAGGGGAGGTATGGGCTAGTTGGGCTCAGAGGGAGGCAGGTAGGGAATAGCTGCTGCCATGATTCTGGGAAAGGGGGTGGGGTCTGTGAATCAATGGGGGAAATATGATCTGTGGGGCAATGGAAGAACACCCAGAGTCCGAACAAGGGTTGGGGGCCAGGAGCTTGGGAACACATACAGAATCAGCCTGGAGGGAGGGGGAACACCTGGAATCTGTGATGAGCATGCCTGGGTTGCATGTGGCAGTGGGGGACACACTTGGGCTGTATGGGGCAGGGAGGGACACAGAATCTATGTGAAGGGGGCACACAGAATCTATATGGGGGCCAGGGGAGGCCAATTAACCTTAGATACTGCATCTGGAGGGGAACCAGGGCTTAATAAGCATTTAATGGCAGGTGAAGCCCAATGGGGCTAGGAGTGTAAAGCCAGGAAGTGAGAACTGTGGCCAATGGGAGCTGGGGGGACAGGGTGCGGAGCCACCTGCCCCTCCCCCCCCTCTCTCCGGAGCTACTGCCGGATATGTCTGCTGCTTCTGGGAGCAGTGTGGAGCTAAAACAGGCAGACAGTCTGCCTTAGCCACGCTGTGATGCTAGCCGGGAGTCTTCAGAGGTAAGCAGTGCCCAGCCAGAGCCCACAACCTGAACCTTGCTGCTCCCCAACCCCCTGTCCCAGTTATGAGCCCCCCAGTACTCCCAACCCCCTCCCAGAGCCTGCACCCCGCACCTCCTCCTGCACCCCATCCTCCTGCCCTAGACCCTTCCTAGAGCCCATACCCTGCACCCCAACCCACTGCCTGAGCCCTGAGCAGTCTCCCGGAGTCAGTACCCTGCTCCTCCTCCTGCCCCAGCCCTGAGCCCAGAGCCCCGCCCACACTCTGAACCCCTCAGCCCCAGCCCAGAGCCTTCACCCCCTTCCGCACCCCAACTCCCTTCTCAACCCCATGAAAGTGAGTGAGAGTGGGGAAGAGCAAATGATGGAGAGAGGGGGGATGGAGCGAGAGGGGTGAGGTCCTCAGAGAAGGGGCAGGGTAGCGCCGTGGCCTCAGGGCAGAGGCAGGACAAGGGTGTTTAGGTTTGCGTGATAACTGTTGTTTCTACGTTTTCTTTCAGGTAGATCCTGGGTTGCACTTAAATTCAAAAAGTGATCTTGTGCTTTAAAAAATTGGAGACCACTGCTTCATAGGGAAAAAGATCTGGGTAGGGACAAGGGGGAAGTGTAGGGGTCCTATCCTGAACTAGGGAGTCTTATAAGAGGCTTAGAGGGGTGTAGTAGCCATAGGGAATGGAGAACGCTCCCAGAGATAGAGAGGAGGGGTAGGAAGGAGCTCAGGGAGACAGCAATAGGCTCTGAGACTGAGCAGCCCTAGGCTGCTAGTCCTAGGGGCTCTAGGCTGGAACGTGGATTTCCCTACCAGCCCCTGGCACAGTGGCACTGCACCTAGATTTATATATATGGAGATATGCCTATCTCATAGAGCTGGAAGACCTTGAAAGGTCATCAAGTCCAGTCCCCTGCCTTCACTAGCAGGACCAAGTACTGTCCCCTGACAGATTTTTGCCCCAGATCCCTAAATGGTCCCCTCAAGGATTGAACTCACAACCCTGGGTTTAGCAGGCCATGGCTCAAACCATTGAGCTATCCCTCCCTCGAGGGAGAAAACTGACTGAGATGGCACATGAATGGCTTGTTACCCTGGGGGAATTATACAGTGACCTGGCTGGAGGCAGAGTCATGAACAGGGAGCCCCCTGAGTCCTGGAGATAGAATGGGGCCACAGCATGAGCAAACCGATGGAAGGGGGTGCTAGAGAGGGTGAGAGCTAATTCCCAGGCCCAGCCACGAGGAGGTGCATCTATGGTGAGTAGAGCCATTTAGCTACGGTACACGGGGAAACTGTAGCCATGTGCTATCCCACTTAGTGTGCAGAGCAGTGCTACAGAGAAGCTGATGGCATCAGGCACAGCACAAGCCCCTGAAAATCTAACGGGGAGATATGTCAAAGGAACAGTCTTGAAACATTTAAAAAGATGCTGTGATGTCCCCTCCTGGTCACCAGAGATGTATCTGTGAGGTATGAATAATGGAGAAAGAAACCACTTTGGGAATTTTTGCTGGTTAGCGATCAGGGCAGGAGTCCTGGTGGTGCTTATGATCCCTGCAGGGTTGGGTTTATAATTTCTGCAAAAGCATGTACAACTAGGTGAGATTGTTCCCTTCTTTCAGGGCAGGAGAGTCGCATCTCAAAACAGGGCTGGAGGTGTAATAGAATCATAGAATCTCAGGGTTGGAAGGGACCTCAGGAGGTCATCTAGTCCAACCCCCTGCTCAAAGCAGGACCAATCCCCAACTAAGTCATCCCAGCCAGGGCTTTGTCAAGCCTGACCTTAAAAACCTCTAAGGAAGGAGATTCCACCACCTCCCTAGGTAACCCATTCCAGTGCTTCACCACCCTACTAGTGAAAAAGTTTTTCCTAATATCCAACCTAAACCTCCTCACTGCAACTTGAGACCATTACTCCTTATTCTGTCATCTGTTACCACTGAGAACAGTCTAGATCCATCCTCTTTGGAACCCCCTTTCAGATAGTTGAAAGCAGCTATCAAATTCCTCCTCGGTCTTCTCTTCTGCAGACTAAACAATCCCAGTTCCCTCAGCCTCTCCTTATAAATCATGTGCTCCAGCTCTCTAATCATTTTTGTTGCCCTCCGCTGGACTCTTTCCAATTTTTCTTCATCCTTGCAGTGTAGGGCCTAAAACTGGACACAGTACTCCTGATGAGGCCTCAACAATGCCGAATAGAGGGGAACGATCACGTCCCTTGGTTGCTGGCAATGCTCCTACTTATACAACCCAAAATGCCATTAGCCTTCTTGGCAGCAAGGGCACACTGTTGATTCATATCCAGTTTCTCATCCACTGTAACCCCTAGGTCCTTTTCTGCAGAACCACTGCCCAGCCATTTGTTCCCTAGTCTATAGCAGTGCATGGGATTCTTCCGTCCTAAGTGCAGGACTCTGCACTTGTCCTTGTTGAACCTCATCAGAGCCATGTCTCACTAAGATTTCAGTGGCCATCCTAGAGCACTCAGAGATTAGTGTGCACATGAGACCTCGTGTAGCTCTGACGTCCCCCAAATCCTTATTGAACAAATTTATAATTGGCCAGCCAGCCTTCCCTAAAGTTCCAGCCAGCCCCTGAATGAGCCACGGTTGGGGCTTCTGGGCCATGCTGTATTTGAGAGTTGAAGTTCTGAAAGAAAACCTTCCAACAATCTTATGACATTGAAAGGGCAGTTTGAAAACTTGAGGTTATCTGTCCAAAGAAGGCTGAGTCCAGTCCCTCCCCGCGTTCCAAACAAACTCTGCCCCGCAGTGGGGCACACATGCTGAACGTCAGGTCAGTTGATTCAGGCCGATGTAGAATGTCAACCAATGTGCAACAAAGCTCACTTCAAAATCAGTGTTTTCTCCCATCTTATGTGTTTCACAAACCCACCCAATTTCTCTGTTTGTTAGTGTTTTGAGGATGGATTTTCTTATGGACTCTTACGGCATTTTAAAACATACAGCATTATTATATCTGAACTTCTTCTATCACTTTGAGCAGCTGGGCAAGGGCAGGAGGCATTTTAAGATATTTTTAAATGTTTATTACCCCCTCCTTTGAGTGGCAAAATGGAAGCATACTGTTTGTATATGTGGTCAGCTTTCTATACACCAAAGACCTGTGGCTAGCTAGGAGATACATAGATGCCAGTGCTCAGCAAGGAAAGGGTGTATTTAATCCTCTGGGAGCAGTGAAAATTACACCAGCCTGCCCTCAGTGAAGTAATGGACCAGTGAAGGAGTGAATTACCTGATTTCCCAGCTGAGGTGAATTGATCCCTCATAAGATGGGTACACTCTAGTGACACAAGCCTTCTGTGTGAGGAAGGGGAAACTGACTGGTAGGCAGGCAGGAAAAGCTCTCGCTTGTGCATGCTCTTTCTCACACACTAAGGGCTGGTCTACGCTGGGGGGTGGGGGTGATCAATCTAGGATACGCAACTTCAGCTATGAGAATAGCGTAGCTGAAGTCGACGTTTCCTAGATCGAAGTAATTTTACTTACATCGGGTCCACGCGGCGCAGGCTCGCTCCCCCGTCGACCCCGCTTCCGCCTCTCGCCGTGCTGGAGTTCCGGAGTCGATGGGGAGCGCTTCTGGGATCGATTTATCGCGTTTAGATGAGACGCGACAAATCGATCCCCAATAGATCGATTACTACCCGCCGATTTGGCGGGTAGTATAGACGTACCCTACGAAGCACTTCCTGAGTGATTGAGTCTGTGCTTTGGCTGCATCAAATCTGCTTGGACAAGCCCTTTCTCTTTGTGAGTGAGACAAGATGGGGGAGGTGATAACTTTTATTGGACCAACTTCTGTTGGGGAGAGAGGCACGCCTTCGAGCTTCCACAGAGCTCTTCTTCAGACCCACCTTGTCTGAAGCGGATGACATGACTCCTCCAAACCCACTTTTTTCTGTGTGTCTGGTCAGCCGGAAGATTGGCTCTAAGGAGAGATTTCTTTTCTCTCCACCGTGTGGCGCCGGCGTCACAGCAAGCTGTATCTGTCGTGGCTTGATGCGGAAACTTATATAAGGGGCTGATGCAGACATCAGCACCAACAAAGTTACAGCTGTTATATCTTAGTCTGTTGCATGCAGCCAATATTTTAGCAAAATCGCCTCCATTACCTTCTGATAAGACCCCTGGCCTGGGTCTGTATGTGCTTACACAGAGTGGGAGGTGAAGGAGTGGGGAATCTCTAATTTTTTTTGTTAGCCCATTTTAACATATTACTCTTCTAACTATAGGAAGGAAGGCAGCACCATTTGGGAAACCTATCTATGAAGGGCCACTGCTGGAGAAACAGAGAGTCCAACACAGTGTTCTGAGAGGGTGAGCGGAGGGAATTGAAGATCTTGTGAGAAGGGAGGGGCTGCAATGGATTTTGTTTTTATTGGTATTAAATCTGATATTTGTTGCACAATCTGATGCACTGAACAGGCAAACAAACATTTTAATAACCCCCAAGGCATCCTTCTGTCTGACGAGGATTATTTAGCAGAGGGGGTGGCTCCCTATGCCAGGACAACCCCCCAACTTTTCCTTTCTAGTGGTGGTATTCTAAAGAGAGACTCAATAGCTGAAATCATGAAATTTACTATTTTTAAAATCCTATGACCGTGAAATGGACCAAAATGGACCTTGAATTTGGTGTAGGGCCCTAGAAATAAGGAAACCAGTTGCATAAAAGATTGAGGGCATAAGCCTAAAATAGGGGACAGGAGTGTATTAAATGCCATGGGAAGCACACTTCTTGTAGTGTCCAGGTTTTCCGACCTACTATATCTTCAAATAATAGTACAAGGATATAGAATCTCCTTCGCTGGAGGTTTTAAAAAAAAGGCTGAATAGTCATCTGTCTTGGATGGTTTAGACACAACAAATCCTGCATCTTGGCAAGGGGTTAGATCAGATGACCCCTGTGATCCCTTCTAACCCCATGGTTCTATGATTCTAACCTTGCCTAGTACTTGTTGGAAATAGATATGACTTTTAACCATTCACTCGACCATGTACTGCCAACACTTTATTAAACCTGCCTCAGTACCTGAAGTATTTAATTTGCAATATATTCTGATTTCCCAGACCAGATGCATACTTAAGATCTATAAATGATGCACAAGGCTTATGTATAAAGCAGACAACAGTGTGAAAAGCAGTGATTTGGTATGGAATTCCCTTCCCTAGACCAATCTTGGGCTTTGCTAATAAATGACTTTGCACAGTGCTACTTCTGTCGGTGACTAAATATTGTCTCTACTTTTGAGACAAAATAGCTTTAGTTAGAGCAGTGGTTCTCAACCTGTTTATCATTGTGGGCCACATTGTGGGCCTGCCTCTCCCCCCTCCCCCCCGTGGGGGAGGGGGCTGCATAGGGCCCCAGAATAGCTAGGGATGGCTCCGCAAGAGGTGTGTGAGTTACATACTCACCCAAAGATCCCAGGGGAACAATCAAACTCTACACTTTCCAGTGACTAACCTGGCAGACAGTGGCAGCCAAATACCACAGGGACAAACCAGGGAGTGTAAATGAACTGTGGGCTTCATATTAGCTCATGGCTCCTCATCCCAGCCCTACCAGGTTGGACTTGCATTTACACCATAATCAGGGGATCAAGAGAAGGGAAAAATCACACCCCTTTATTTCACCGTGTGTGCAGCTCCCTCTTCCACTGTCTCATCCTCTGAGCTCCACACACACACACACACACCCCACCCATCTCCCTCTCTGCCCCCACCTCCTTCTCCTATGGTGGACAGGAAGGCCAGCCTTGCATTTGCCACCTCCCACTGGGTCCTTACAGATCATCATCCATTATTCTGAAGCAGCAGGTTGTACATCACGAGGTTGTCATCCTTGAGTCCACATCTGTCCTCTCGCAAAACATCTTTGTATGAAGAGAACCATCTCTCTTGCTGTTGACATTTTTTCACCCCGATTTAACTCCAGTGGCCAGAGGGTGCTGAAAGGTGAGGTGGAAGTGGGCAGCTGGGCCAAACCTGAGTGGTGCTGTGATCCTGCACGCCAGGTCGCAGTGCCACTCAGTATCACAGACTTTAAATTCACAATTTGTGTGATCTCCGTGACAAAATCACAGCCCTATTCATAGCAAGCCCTAAACAATGTCCCCTGTTCTGTGAAATCTGTATGTTGATTTCATGGTTCTGAAGCCCAGCATTGGACAGGTTAATATGCTACAGAAATGCTCAGCATCCTTATTACTTTGCTGATGTGGGTGTAGCCTGGGCACAGATTTAGGACTTCTGGCCTCCCAGATCAGCAAAGCATCTGCATTGTGTCCTGCGGGTGGGAGGCAGCCGTGAAGCTACAACAGTGGCCTAAAACAGAGTCAGGCACCATCAGTGAGACCACGTCCTGCCTAGACTCCTCTAAATACCCCTGTGATAAATGAAGAGGGGAGTAGCTCCATTTTATTAACACCCAGCCAGCCAGTTAGCTATAAAATCCCTTTTAGTAGCTGTTCTCTACTTGCTTTACCTGTAAAAGGTTAAAAAAGTCCATAGGAAAAATAAAGGGAGTGGGCATCTGACAAAAAGAACCAATGTTAAGACTAGAATTTTTTAAAATTGGGAAAAAAACTTTCCCTTTGTCTGTCTGTTGTTCTCCGTGGAAGAGGGGAACACGGCAGCAGTTATGCTGTGAGAAGCTGAAGGCCAGATATGAAAATCATCAGATCATATCTAGAACTACTTATTTAACAAGCCAGATATGTAAGTAGATTAGAAATGTTTAGAAAGACGCAATTAGGTTTATTTCTATTTATTTCTTATGGCTAGTGGACTCCCCTGTGCTAACCCCTGATGCTTTCGTTTGTTTGTAACCTTTAAACTGAACCTCCAAGAAAGCTATTTTGGATACTTAATTTTTGAAATTGCTTTTTTAAAATTTAGCAATAACCGGAGTTTTCAAATGTATTTTTTTTCTTTTTAATAAAATTCACCTTTTTTAAGAACCGGATTTGAATTTTTATGTCCTAAGAGGTTTGTGCATATTTTTTAATTAGCTGGTGGTAACATCTAATTTCCTTTGTTTTCCTTTCTCAGCTCTTCCCCAGCTCGGGGGTGAAAGGGCTTGAGGGTACCCCACAGGAAGGAATTCATAAGTGTGCCTTCCTGGGTTTTCAAAGTGGTTTTGCATTTGGGTGGTGGCAGCGTTTACCAATCCAAGGTCAGAGAAAAGCTGTAACCTTGGGAGTTTAATACAAGCCCAGAGTGGCAAGTATTAATTTTTAGAGTCCCTTCAGGCCCCCATCTTCTGCACTCGAAGTGCCAGAGTGGGGAATCAGCCTTGACATGGTGGCAGAGCAGTGGGATCATTTTGAATTAGAAGCACAAACCTTAGGAATTTAAAAGGACACATTTTTCCTTTTGGCTGCTTGAAAACCAGGGAGGTTTTCCTTCTTTCTTTCTTTGCTGCCTGAGGGGGGAACAGGCAGGCAAACGGTTCAGCCTGCCAAGCCAGGGAGTCCAACAAGCTGTTTATTCTTTTTTCTTCTAGCTTTGTGACCATGAAATAGCTGGGCTGGAGTAGGGCAGACTGTGCAAGAGGTTGAGGTTGGGCACCAAAATCCCAAAGCAGCATGCCACATTGAAGACAGACCCAAATCAAGCCCAGACATCCAGCTCCATGACAGAAATGCAGGGAGGGGATGGGGGACCGGGAATTTCCTAGGAGGAAAGGGTCAGCCCTCCCCAACCCAAGATCCAGGGGCTAAGATGGAGGGATGCCCTTAACTCAGGCCGAGTTCTAACTGAGGCAGAAAGGAATTTCTACCTAGAGATTTCTACCCTAGGGCTAGCTCAGTGGTTTAAATGTTGGCCTGCTAAACCGAGGGTTGTGAGTTCAATCCTTGAGGGGGCTATTTAGGGATCTGGGGCAAAAATCAGTCAGGGGACAGTACTTGGTCCTGCTAGTGAAGGCAGGGGACTGGACTCAATGACCTTTCAAGGCCCTTCCAGCTCTAGGAGATTGGCATATCTCCATTAAAAAAAAAAAGAAAAGATAAAGCATTTGGAAGCAAAAGACAAGGGCTTGGAGGCGGAAGCGGAGGACAACAAGCGCTTGGAAGCAGAGGAGAGAGGCAAAGCACTTGGAAGTGGAGCTGAAGCGCTTAGAGCTGGAAAAGGCTAAGCTGCTCAATCAGGTACCCTAACAATCCTTCTCCAGGTACTGCTCCCTATTCCAAAAAATTCCCCACATACAAAGTCAGCGATGATAAGGAGGCCTTCTTAGAAAGTTTCGAAAGGGCCTGCCTTGGGTACAACATCCCTACAGACCAGTATATGGTGGAGCCGAGGCCACAACTCAGTGGATCCTTAGCAGTGGTGGCAACATTTACCAATCCAAGGTCAGAGAAAAGCTGTAACCTTGGGAGTTTAATACAAGCCTGGACTGGCCAGTATTAATGTTTAGAGTCCTTGCGGGCCCCCACCTTCTGCACTTGAAGTGCCAGAGTAGGGAATCAGCCTTGACAACCCCTCTTGGCCTCCATGGCTCCATCCTCCAGCTCAGCGTCATGCCCATGGAGCTATTCTCCTCACAGCATCTGAAAGAAGAGGGCTTTAATTCTCAGGGAGCCCCAGGCCCTGGAGCTATAAATGCCATCTTCAAAGGAATCAGCATCGCTGTGAGAGTCCGTCATGGGCTTGTCTCATCAAACCTTACATGCGGGAGATAGGAAAAGCCTAATATATTCCTTCAGCCATCACCTCTACCCTCTCTCCAGCCAGGCCCAGGGCCAGATTAACCATTAGACTGATAAGATTATAGGTCTTCTATTAGGTCCTTCTATTTTTTAGGCCCTACTGGTCAGGCAGGGGGCGCTGCCGGGGCAGGAGAGGGAGTGTGGAAGCGAGCTTGCTCCCGCAGCCCTGCTGGAGGGCGCCTGCCAGCAGGAAAGGCAAATCAGCCCCCTGTGGCTTGGAAGGAGCTCAGCTGGGCCGGCAACCTGCTGCTTCCGCTCCCTCCCATTTGCGTCTCCCCACGATGCAGGAACACACTGCCAGGTATCCGGTTAACACTGGTGACTGGACACTAAAAATCTGGTTACCACGGGAACTAATGCCAGCCATGGGTGTAGTTTGAGCAGGCATTGCCTCCCTCCGAGCTCACCCCACCCCCGATTTCTCCAGAGTTCTGCTTAGCTGTCAGGGAGGGAAGAGGCTCCCTCTGTCCCTCTCCTGGCTCAGTGGTTTGAGCATTGGCCTGCTAAACCCAGGGCTGTGAGTTCAATCCTTGAGGGGGCCATTTAGGGATCTGGGGCAAAAATTGGGGATTGGTCCTGCTTTGAGCAGGGGGTTGGACTAGATGACCTCCTAAGGTCCCTTCCAACCCTGATATTCTATGATTCTATGACACTGGGTCCTAGTGCCTGTCATCGTCATCTTCTATGAGTGCTGGGTCCTGTTTCTGGACAATTGGCGAGTGCCAGGGGGGGTAGGGGAAAGAGGCAGTACCAGAGTGGTAAGGGGGAAGCTTGCACAGAACCTGCACACACACTATCCAGCTCCAGCCAGAATTATTGCACCTCCCATGTATAAGGAACGGATTCCCACACATTTGTAGAGGGAAAACACCAAAACCCAAAACTCGTACTTTAACTTTTACAGTACCTTCCATCGAGGGGCTTCAGATTTATGATGCACTGTGTTCAATACTGTATTGAACTGTACTAAAAAGCAAAGAAATCCAATTTTTTCCTTTGATGTATTTTTCTGTACTGGGATGCACAGGCAACCAAGTTCTTTCCTTACGCTCAGCCTAGTTCCACAACACATCTTTGTATTTTTAAGGGGTTGCAAAAGCACTGGAGGAAGCCCAACACACAATGTTGTAGATTTCTCCCTCCCCTCTCCCTCAAGGATTTTAAATCCACTTCTTAGCAGGCTATGATAGAAAGACTGGGTGAATAGGCTAAACACAGGTTCTGTCCATTTCCTGGTTCTCTAGCAGTTCAATCCATCATAAAACCCTAACCCTAACCCTAACCCTAACCCTCACATTTGATTTATTTTGAGTTTCAGTTGAAAAACTTTAAAGCTAAGGCCTTGGCTACACTTGCACATGTACAGCGCTTTTAGTTAAACCCGTGTTCGTACAGCTGAGTAGGGAAAGCGCTGCAGCCTGTCCACACTGGCAGCCACCAGCGCAGTAACTAGCACTGACGTGGCTACATTTGCGGCACTTGCAGCGGTTTTGGGAGAGGTGCATTATGGGCAGGTATCCCACAGAACACCTCTTCCAATTCTGGCGCCGTGGGTTGTGGGAAGGGGGCGTAGGGTATGGTGCATTCTGGGTCCTGTCCCAACGCCCCGTGATGCATCGCTTCGCATCCCAGCAATCCCTGTGTTTCCGGACACAATTTGAGCCATCTTTCAACGGTTTCTTTGTAGCGCGATCTGTGCTCCGTTTCGGTCAGCGGGAAAATGGATCCCGACCTGGTGAGCAAAATACTGACGAGTCTAGCCAGCACGTCACATTTGGCAGTCGAGCTGTTCCTTAAGATCCACAGTGACAGCGAGGAGTCCGACGATGACGATAAAATTGTCACGCAAAACGCGTACGACACGAACTTGCTTGTGGCATTCACGGACATGCTATGCACCGTGGAACGCCGCTTTTGGGCTCGGGAAACCAGCACAGAGTGGTGGGATCACATTGTCATGCAAGTCTGGGATGATGAGCAGTGGGTGCAGAACTTTCGAATGAGAAAAGCTACTTTCATGGGACTGTGTAAGGAGCTCGCCCCCGCCCTGCGGCGCAAGGACACGAGATTGAGAGCTGCCCTGACGGTGGAGAAGCGGGTGGCTATTGCAATCTGGAAGCTCGCACCTCCGGACTGCTATCGATCAGTAGCGAACCAGTTTGGAGTGGGAAAGTCGACCGTTGGGATCGTGCTGATGCAAGCTTGCAAGGCCATTAATCGCATCCTGCTCAGAAGAACCGTGACTCCGGGTAATGTGCAGGACATTGTGGCTGGCTTTGAACAAATGGGTTTCCCTAACTGCGGAGGGGCTATAGGTGGGACGCATATTCCTATTCTGGCACCACCCCACCTAGCATCCGAGTACATTAATCGGAAAGGGTATTTCTCCATGGTTCTCCAGGCACTTGTGGATCACCGAGGGCGTTTCATTGACATCAATGCAGGCTGGCCCGGAAAGGTGCATGATGCACGCATCTTTCGGAACACTGCCCTGTTCCGGAAGATGCAGTCCGGGACTTTTTTCCCAGACCGGAAGATCACGGTAGGGGAAATTGAAATGCCCACTGTGATCCTTGGAGACCCCGCGTACCCTTTAATGCCGTGGCTCATGAAACCCTACACAGGGAGCCTTGACACCAGCAAGGAATGGTTCAACTACAGGCTGAGCCGGTGCAGAATGACTGTGGAGTGTGCTTTTGGCCGTTTGAAGGGCCGCTGGCGATCTCTATATGGGAAGCTGGACTTGGCTGAACACAGCATCCCCGCGGTTATATCCGCGTGCTGTACCCTCCATAATATTTGTGAAGGGAAGGGTGAAATGTTCACTCAGGCGTGGACCTCAGAGGTTCAACACCTGGAGGCTGAATTTGCACAGCCAGAGAGCAGGGCTATTACAGGAGCCCAGCGTGGGGCTGCAAGGATTAGGGATGCCTTGAGGGATAAATTTGAGGCTGACAACCACCAGTAATGTGTGCTGCCCTGCACGACCCTGAAGTGAAGTGGTTCCAATGTTATCAGTTATCTGTCTTTGCTAAGCTGATTTGTGTTTGCTCAGCTCACTTGCGTTGCCTGTTTCTTTCCTGGGCTAAGGTATCTTTTTTCCTTATGCAATAATAAAGACTGTTTGCACATCCAAAGAATCCGTTTATTACAGAGAAAATACATGTATTAAAAAGAAACACAACTGCTTGTGAGACAGAAAGGGCAAGGGGGTGGTGGGTGGTGTGGGGAAGGGTTCAATCACAGGGTATGGTATGTCCTGCTTTCATACTCGGGCTTCCTGTCTGGAGTGCTGTGCAGTGAGTGCTGGACCTCAGGATGTCTATAATTCGGGATGGGAGTTGAGTGCAGTGGGTAAGGGTCATAGTTTCCAGGGCTGGCTGGTGAAGCTACAGGTGTTGGGGGCATCTGGTGTGGGCGATAAGAACCTGTATGTTGGGTGAAGTGGGCAGGTGGTGACATGGGGGCACAAGTGTTTTGGGACACTGGCTGCAGGGGGGGCGGGTGCGGTACTGCTCCGCCTGCATGGCAACGAGCGCCTGGATAGAGCCCGCTTGGCGCGCCATGATGCTAATCAGCTCCTTTGTGCTTTCGTGCCGGAGCTGCATGCTTTGCTGCCGCTGCGCTGTGTTTTCCTGGCGGAGCCTGCTTTCACTCTCCCTCCACTCCCGAGCCTTTTGATTCTCTTTAAGAGACTGTTTCATAACTTCCTGCAGCATGTCTTCTTTCGTTCTTCTGGGCCTCTTCCTGAACTTTTGGAGTCTCTCAGCCGGTGATAAGAAGGATGGCAGAGATCTCAAGGTTGCATCTGGAAGGCAAAATGCAACATTTAACAGAGGCATCATTGTTTTATGCCAGACAGAGCAATGATTCCCCCACACTTAAGGAGGGCGCGCACAGTCTCAATTTTCCCATCCCAAACAGAGCGCACAGAACCCACGGGAGCCCCAAAATGGTGAGTAAGCACAGGGTAAAGGGGGACTAATTGTTTCACTGATATACTGTCCGACGGGTTTCTGTGCCTTGGGGAGAGCCAACAGCAGCAGGGGGAACCTACACTGAACACTATCCCCACATTTTCCACAGGAGTTCGTCCTGGAAGATATCTCGCTGCTGAGGGTGTCCGGGGAAGCAAGGGAGGGTCTTCTACTGCAATGCAGCTTCCGCCCTGGCCCATATGCAGCTTGCCTGTGTGCAGCAATGGTCCCCCCGCCCCTCGCGGCACAGTGGCGCGGACACGTTACCCTGAATGGGACAAGGACCACGGCGGCTCTCTCAATAAACCTGCGCAAGCGCATTGCCCACGTCCTGGCTGAGACTTTCGAAGAGATTACAGTGGCCGATTTCTCCGATGTGATAGACCACATCAATGCGCTCTTCCGCATCTAGGCATGCATGCAGCCCAAACCCACCTCGCCCAAGGACCTGCTGCGACTGGCTCCCTTCCTCCTGGCTCGAGAAGAGATCCTGGCTGCATGTACCCAGGGAGTCAGGGGTGTCTCCCCCAGCCACAGCACCCTCGCTTCTGTTTTCTTCAACCCCCTCCTCCTCCTCCTCTCCCTCCTCCTCCTCCTCCTCATCCCGCTCTCCCGTGTCCACGGTGGTGCTCGGAACAGTAGTGGGGTCAACCCCAAGTATTGCATCCAGCTCTTTGTAGAATCGGCAGGTTTTGGGGGGAGCACCCGAGCGGCTGTTTGCCTCGCGGGCTTTGCAGTACGCATTCCGCAGCTCCTTTATTTTTATCCTGCACTGCATTGCGTCCCGGTCATGGCCCCTTTCAATCATGGCCCTTGATATCTGGCCGAAAGTATCGAAATTCCTCCGGCTGGATCGCAGCTGGGACTGGACAGCTTCCTCCCTCCCAAACAGCGATGAGGTCCAGCAGCTCGCCATTGCTCCATACTGGGGCTCGTCTCGCACGTGGAGGCATGGTTACCTGGAAAGATGCGCTGAGAGCACTCCACGCCTGGCTGAGCAAACAGGAAGGGGATATTTAAAATTCCAAGGGAATTTAAAGGGTCGGAGTGGCGGTTGGTCACCTGAGGCTAGGGCAGTAGAGTGCTAATTGATGACCAGAGTGGCTAGAACAGGCGTTGTGGGATACTTCCGAATACTTCTGGAGGCCAATAAAAGCGCATTGGGTGGCCACACTGTAGCCGCAGCACACCAGCAGCAGCGCAACAAACGTTATTCCTCTCGGGGAGGTGGAGTACATGCAGCGCTGTACCTGAGGAGATGCAGCGCTGCACGTGCCTTGCGAGTGTAGACAATTAGTGAGTTACAGCGCTGCAGGCAGTTTTATTGCGCTGTAACTCGTGAGTGTAGCCAAGGCCTCAGCTGGGGCCTCTACCATACAATGATAACACATAGTACTATTGGATTCCTGCCTATAGATGCTAACCCAGGGATGCTCCCCTGCCTTCCCTCCTTAGGGACTGTTTATAACTTGGCAGAACTCCAGTCAGGATTGTGCCCCTCTGCGCGGGGAGCGAACACCGAGGGAGGAACGGCCACTGCTGAAAAGAGCTGACTGCCTAAGAAGACATAGCCAGAACCAGTTTGCGGCATTGGGTTACCGCATAGCAGCAGGGAGACTGGGGTGATGGCAGCACAGGGGAGGGCACTGCCATGTTTCTATTGGTGCAGACAGATGTTGGGTTGGGTTGTATATGTCAAAGACATTGGGGTTTTGCCTGACGGAGGAGGTTGGGGAGGGCTGTTGGAGTAAAAGGAGCAAAATCAGCACACAGAACAGATGATGACTAACGGTGAATTCTCACCAGCTCCCATCTCACCCCTTGGGCTGTTGGTGGAGAATCCCTGAAAATCAGCACCCACCCCTCCTATCAGTGTCCCTGACTGGCCCTTGCTCGTGCAGACCTTGGCAAAAATCAGCACTAAGCTGAATGTCAGAATACAAATTCAGGTGCAACTTTGGCAATTTAGGATTTGGAGGAGCATTTTTGCATCCAAAATATATTTTCCACTCCTACCTCCATAGTGTAGCTTGTATCTGTGTCCCCGTTAAAGGAGTGCAGACAGGCTCCTAATTCAGGCAGTGGAAATTGAGATTAAAAAACGGGGACACAATTAAAAGTTGCTAAATGTTTCATGGATCTTTATTGGAAATGAGTTTCTGCCCCCTTGCTCCCTACTAGTGATAATGAAGGACCAGATCCTCTGCGTGGTGCTGAGCTAGTCTATACCAGATGGGGATCTGACCCCAAGACTTGCAGCCTTAGGATCTTTCAACCACTTCTTACCCCTTGGGCAGATTTGGGCTTGTCACAGGGTCCGCGCCGGTTTCCCTCTCTCGTCCCGGCGCCCTGTGTTTGGCTGGTGCAATTAAGAGTCCCAACACCTGTTGTCCTGGTTCACCCAAGTGTCTTTATTTATAGTGCATGTGCAGGTCTCCCAACAGTTAGTGCCCCACAGACCCTCCCCAGGGTCTCCTAGCCCTTTGAGGTTTCCCTCTACTATAAGGAGACAGCTAAACCACCTTCCTGTCTCCTCTCAGGCTAGCCCCCTCTCTGGCGTTTGCCCTGGGCTTTATAGCCCTCCTGACTCCACCCAGCTGGCTGCACTTAGCTCAGCCTGTTCCTCTGAGCTGGCCCTCATTAGGGTTTGCAGCTGGGCCGCCTGCTGGATACCTGCAGCCCTACCCCTGGCCAGGGAGCCGGCCGCAGCCAGCAGTTTGGCAGGGCTTTAAAGGGGGATTTTACCCCTGCCCTGCCACAGGGCTATTGTTTAACTCAGTCGCTGTCACAGTGGCCATACTTCTGGCAGCGTTAGGCCAAAAGAACCACAGCATGTACATGTAGCCTTTGCTAGGAACCAGGGGGTCACTTGTAAGGTCTGAAGGACTTTGAGATCTGGGAAGGCCAGCCAGGACTGATGGAGTTCTGGGAACCATCTGTCTCATTCTGTGCTCTGTAAAATGTCGGATCTGTTTGCCTTATTGATAATTCCACTCCCCCATTTTTCCCTTTCCTCAATAAACTTCAGCCCTTGCACTTCACTCGAATAGCTGTTCTCTATTTTGAATGCTCTCTGGAATCAATAAACCCTATGGAGGCGATACTGCATATCAGGGCCGTCCTTTGGCATATACAGCATATGCGGCTGGGTAGGGCACCTGAAAATTTGGGCCACCCTTGGTCTTAGTGTCCACCCTCCCGCCTCTTCGAGTAGCTGCAGGACCTGTAATGGAAGGTGAGTTTACATTTTTCTTCATCAAAGCTAACAGGACGAGAAAAGCTAGCATTGGAAAGGAAAACAAGAATTGGTGTGTCAGGCTAACTCTGACAACAGCTAAACAAATCAGTTACCAGGTCATAGGGCAGATTTCCAGGTGTGTCCTCACTATCTTTGAATTGGCAATTTGTTTTAAATCAAAATGCCCTGTAAATAGAGACAGACCAAATCTGACATCAGGAATCATAACATTCAAAAGCCAGTAGGAGAACACTTCAACCTCTCTAATCACTCAGTGACAGACTTAAAGGTGGCAATTTTGCAACAGAAAAGCTTCAAAAACAGACTCCAACAAGAAGGTGATGAACTTGAATGAATATGCAAACTAGATACCATTAATGTAGGTTTGAACAGAGACTGGGAATGGCTCGGTCATTACGTTAATTGAATCTATTTCCCCTAGTTTAGTATCCTAGCTAAGTACCCTTACATCTTTCTGTCAACTGTCCGTAATGGGCCATCTTGATTATCACTTCAAAAGTTTCTTTCCCCTGCTGATAATAGTTCCTTTCAATTAATTAGCCTTTTACAGTTGGTATGGTTACTTCCACCTTTTCATGTTTCTCTGAATGTATAAATATCCTCCTACTGTATGTTCCATTCTATGCATCCAACGAAGTGGATTGTAGTCCACGAAAGCTTATGCTGAAATAAATTTGTTAGTCTCTAAGGTGCCACGAGTAATCCTTTTCTTTCTGCCAGCGTTTTGGAGACATTGCAGCATAGAAGAGTTTTACTTCAGTGGGAACTCTAGATGTCCCCCATCACCATGGCATCTAAAAACCTCACAACCACTAACATTTTGATCTTCCCACCACCCCTGGGAGCTGGGGAAGTGCTCCTAGCCTCATCTTATGGCTAGGGAAATGAGGCTCACAGAGACTTGCAGATGTAGAGCGCTGTGAGTTAAACCAGTCTTCAGAGACCGCAGCAGGGAAAGCGCTGCAGTGTGCTCACACTGTGAGCTGCAAGCGCAATGGCGTGGCCACATTTGCGGCACTTGCAGTGGCATTGGGAGTGGTGCATTATGGGCAACTATCCCACAGAGCACCGCTTCTCATTCTGGTGCTGTGGCTTGTGGGAAGGGAGAGGGGTGTGCGTGGCATTCTGAATCCTGTCCCAATGCCCCGTGATGCATCAGTTCGCATCCCAGCAATCCCTGTGCTTTCGTCCACATTTGGTGCCATTTTTCAACTGTTTTTGTGCTGCGTGCTCTGTCTTCCCTTTCGATCTGCAGGAATGGATCCCGAAGTGCTGAGGAATATGCTCAAGGATCTTGCCAGCATGTCACGAATTACAGTTGAGTTACTCCTTAAGCTACAAACTGACAGTGAGGAGTCTGAGGATGATGTCGACTCGCATAACGCATACGACACAAGTTTGCTTGTGGCATTCATGGATGTGCTCACCACCATGGAACTCCGCTTTTGGGCTCAGGAAACAAGCACTGAGTGGTGGGATCACATCGTCATGAAAGTCTGGGATGATGATCAGTGGCTGAAGAACTTTCGGATGAGAAAAGCCACTTTCATGAGACTGTGTGTTGAGCTCACCCCCACCCTGCGGCGCAAGGACACAAGATTGAGAGCTGCCGTGCCAGTGGAGAAGCTGGTGGCTATTGCAATCTGGAAGCTGGCAACTCCAGACAGCTACTGATCGGTCGCTAACCAGTTTGGAGTGGGAAATTCGACCGTTGGAATTGTGTTGATGCAAGTTTGCAGGGCCATTAATGACATCCTGCTCAGAAGAACCATGACTCTGGGTAACGTGCATGACATTGTGGCTGGCTTTGCACAAATGGGTTTCCCTAACTGCGGAGGGGCGATAGAGGGGACGCATATTCCAATTCTGGCACCAGCCCACCTAGCCTCCGAGTATGTTAATCAGAAGGGGTATTTCTCTATGGTTCTCCAGGCGCTTCTGAATCAGCGTGGGGATTTCATTGACATTAACACAGGCTAGTCCGGAAAGATGCATGAGGCACGCATCTTTCAGAACACAGGCCTGTTCAGGAAGTTGCAAGCCGTGACTTTCTTCCCAGACCAGAAGATCACCACAGGGGAAGTCGAAATGCCCACTGTGATCCTTGGAGACCCTGCTTACCCTTTAATATCATGGTTCATGAAACCCTACACAGGGAGCCTTGACAGCAGCAAGGAGTGGTTCAACAACAGGCTGAGTCGGTGCAGAATGACTGTGGAGTGTGCTTTTGGCCATTTAAAGGGCTGCTGGCGCTGTCTGTATGGGAAGCTGGACCTGGCCAATGACAACATCCCCATGGTTATATCCGCATGCTGTACACTCCATAACATTTGTGAAGGGAAGAGTGAAAGAGTCACTCGGGCATGAACCTCGGAGGTTGAACACCTGGAGGCTGAATTTAAACAGCCAGAGAGCAGGGCTATTAGAGGGGCCCAGCGTTGGGCTGCAAGGATCAGGGATGCCTTGAGGGAGCAATTTGAGGCTGAAAGCCACCACTGATGTTTGATGCCTTGCAAGGGAGTGAAGTGCCGTGGTTCCAATGTTCATAGGAATCTGTGTTTGCTACATATGATGCACTGACTTGCAGTGCCTGTTGATCTCCTGGGCTACGCTATCTTTTACTTAATGCAATAATAAAGAATGTTTTCAAAGCCAAAAAATTAATGTATTGAAAATAAAATGCATATATTGAAAAGAAACACAACTGCTTGGGAAACAGAAAGGGCCAGGGGGTGGGATGGGGAACAGTACAATCACAGATTTGCGTATGTCTTATAGACTGATAGACTTTAAGGTCAGAATGGACAATTATGATCATCTAGTCTGACCTCCCGCACAATGCAGGCCACAGAATATTACCTGTTCTCATACTCAGCCTTCCTGTCTGGAGTGCCGTGCAGTGAGTGCTACACTTCAGGCTGGCTATAATGCATGGTGATGGGGATTGAGTGCAGTGGGTGAGGGTCGTAGTTTTCAGGGCTAGGTGATGAAGCTACAGGTGTTGGAGGCAGCTGGTGGTGATAAGAACCCGGATGTTGGGGAAAGTGGGTTGGTAGTAGGGTGAGCAGATTAAAGAAACAAAAAATCAGGACACATGGGGGAAGCAAAAAAACAACGGCCAGAGCTGAGTTCTCCAAGCCAAAAAAAACAAACCAGCAGAAGCCCCGATATCAGGACAAATGGCGTCCTGACCATGCATCGGTCGGGACGCGGGGCATAGAAGCAAAAATCGGGACAGCCCTGATTTTATCAGGACGTCTGGTCACCCTAGTTGGTGGTGACATGGGGGCACAAGGGAAAGAATTTTGGGACAAGGACTGCAGTCGGGGCAGGCATGGAAGTGCTCCGCCTGCATGGCTACGAGAGCCTGTATCGAGTCCGCTTGGCGCTCCATGATGCTTAGCAGCAGCTCCGTGCTTTGGTGCCAGCGATCTGCATTCTGCTGGTGGACGCTCCTTTCACTCTCCTGCCACTCCTGCACTTTTTGATTTTCATGAATGGACTGCTGCATCACTTCATGCAGCATGTCCTCTGTGCTTTTTCGAGTACGCTTCCCGATTCTTTGAATTCTTTTGGCCATTCATAACAAGGCTGGCTGGGATCTCAAGGCTGCATCTGTAAAGCCAAAATGCAACACTTAACTGATTGTTTACACCAGACGGAGCAATGATTTGGCCTTACTTAAAGACAAGCACAGTGTACACAATAGCAGAACTGCCCGTCCCAAAGCGAGCACACATAACCCACAGGAGCCCCAAAATGGTGAGTAAGCACAGGGGCAAGGGGGACTGATTGTTTCACAACCGTACTGTTCTCTAGGGTTCTGTGCTTTGGGGGGGAACCAACATCTGCAGGGCACCCCTATACTGAACACTGTCCCCGCATTTTCCACAGGAGTTCGTCCTGGAAGAAATCCCACTGCTGAGGGTGACCTGGGAAGCAAGGGAAGGTCTTCAACTACAATGTGGCTTCCTCCCTGGCCCATATGCAGCTTGCCTGTGTGCAGCAATGGTCCCCCTGCCCCTGCCCCTCACAGCACAGTGGCATGGACATGTTAGCCTTACTGGGACAAGGAACACAGTAGCTCTGCCAAGGAACCTGCGCAAGCAGATTGCCCAGCTTCTGCATGAGACCTTTGAAGGGATCACTGAGGCCGATTACTGCAATGTGAGAGAGCACATCAACACCCTCTTCCGCATCTAGGCATGCATGCAGCCCTAACCCTCCTCCCCCCAAGAGCCCGCACCGAACAACTTCCTTCCCAAAATAAAAGCCGCTTACCTGGCACCTCTTCTGATGTTTGTCCTTCCCCAAGCACCATCCGTTGCGACTGGCTACCTTTCTCCTGGCTTGAAAACAGCTCCTGGCTGCATGCATCTAGGGATGCCGGACTGTCTCCCTTCTCCTCAGCTCCTGCTTTCCTCCTCCTCCTGCTTTGTTGAACTTGGCTCTGAAGTGTCCATGGTTGTCTTCGGAGTGGAGGTGGGGTCGCCACCAAGTATTGCATCCTGCTCTTTGTTGAAATGGCAGGTTGATGGCTTTGCGGCAGGCATTCCGCAGCTCTTTCACTTTAACCCTGCACTGCAGTGCGTCCCGGTCATGGCTCCTTTCCACCATGTCCATTGATATCTGCCCAAAGGTATTGTAATTCCTATGGCTGGAGCGCAACTGGGACTGGACAGCTTCCTCCCCCAAAACACTGATGAGATCCAGCACCTCGCCATTGCTCCATACTGGGGATCTCCTGGTGCTTGGCGGCATGGTCACCTGGAAAGATTTGCTGAGAGAACTCCACGCCTTGTTGAGTAAACAGGAAGGGGATTTTCAAAATTCCCAGAGAATTTAAAGGGCGGGTCTGACGGTTGGTCACCTGAGGGCAGGGCAGTAGAGTTCAAAGTGATGAGCAGAGTGGCTAGAACAGACATTGTGGGACACTTCTGGACGCTGATCAGAGTGTATTAATAGACCAGGGCATCCACACTGGTGCCATGGCACTCCAGCTAGGGCACAGCAAGCATTATGCTTCTCGTGGAGGTGGATTACCGGGAGCACTCCAGTCGCGGAGTCCAGGCACTCTACGTGCCTTGCCAGTGTGGACACGTCATGAGTTAGGGCACCCAGGGCTGCTTTAATGCGCTCTAACTCGCAAGTGTAGCCAAGCCCTTAGGTCCAAACCCTCAAGGGTATTAGGCTCCTAACGTCCTTTATTTCAATGTAACCTAGGTGCCTTCTTGAGGATCTGGGCCCAAGCAACTTTGCCCAAGGTTACACATGAAATTTATGTCAGAGCAGGGTATTGAACGTGGGTTTCCCAAAGTACTACGTGAGAGTGCTAACTACTGGACCATCCTGCCTCTCTGAAAAATGGAGGTATTACATCCCATCTGATCATCAAAAATCCGATGGGCATTTTTCACAAAGGGAGCAATACTAGACCCTGTGATGGTGTCCCCATAAGGCTTTATGGGGAAATGCTTATAAATGTATATATGATATAACTGGAATATGTTTTATGCTACATGTGCCATGTAACATATCTCTGTAAAAGATATGATCTACTGAATCTATTCCTCCTGTTTGTATGCATGTACCATTTTTGTAGTTGAAGTTATGAATATTGGTTGTATACTTGCTTGTTGTCTACATAGCCTTAATAAGAGCATTTGCTCAGGGTCTGGAGAAAGGAATGTGCAGGTTAAGTGCCCAATCAAGAAACACTTAACAGACAAAAGAGCTTGGAGACACGAATCCACATCTGAGCTTTGCCAGGAATGTGGCTTGGCTTATAAGGAACTGACTTGTGCATGGACATGTGACTTGCTCATGTGACCCCAGAACTCCATTTTGTAACTGGATGCTACACAGGGAGAGGGAGGGGTGTCCACCCAGAGGAGAAAGTCTATTTAAACCCCTGGGAGACCCCTCCATTTTGTCTTCAGCTGGCTAAAGAGAGAGCCTCTCCACCCCCCAAGGATATACCTGAAAGAAACTGGAACAAAGAACAATAACAACGGGGTGTGAGTGATTGCTGGACCCAGGCTAGGAGGAGCATAGCCTGTAAAAGGAAGTTTACTGGAACTGGTGAGATTTTTATCTGTATTCAGTTTGATTAGACATAGACTTGTGTTACTTTATTTAAGTAAAATAATTAAAATTATTTGGTAATTCACGTTGTTCTGTCTGTTACTACTTGGAACCACTTAACTCCTACTTTCTGTATTTATTCAAATAATTTTTTACTTATTAATTAACCTGGAGTACGTGTTAGTACCTGGAGAGGGGCAAACAGTTGTGCATATCTCTCTATCTGTGAAATAGAGGGTGAACAATTTATGAGTTTACCCTGTATAAGCGTTATACAGGGTAAAACGGATTTATTCAGGGTTTGAACCCCATTGGGAGTTGGGCACCTGGGTGTCAAAGGCAAGAACACTTCCTAAACTGTTTCCGGGCAAGCCTACAGCTGTTAGGGGACGTGTCTCAGACCTGGGTCTGGGTTTGCAGCAGGCTAGCGTGACTGGCTCAAACCAGACAGGATTCTGGAGTCCTAAGCTGGAAAAGGCAGGAAAGCAGGGGCAGGAGTAGTCTTGGCACACCAGGTGGCAGCTCCAAGGGGGTTTCTGTGATACCAACCCGTCACAGACCCAATTTCAATTAACTCAATTCTTCAAGTTTCAATGCCCCATATAATTTCAGCTGGACAAATTATTTCTCATTACTTCCTATGTGATTTTAGCCACCTGTGACAGATCTTCTACCCCAGTGTAAACCAGGGATTTGCCAGTGTCATGAGAAGTTCTAAAAAAGCCATTCCACATACAGCCATGCAACAAGATGAGTGTCCAGCGAGGCTGCCTCCAATACCAGGGAGTAAGATGGAAGCCGGTGTCTGTTTGGAGTGTAAGTTCTTTGAGGCAGGGCCTGGCTCTCATTAGGTCTTTGCACAGAGCCTGGCCCATCTCAGCAACGATAACACATACTGCTATTGGATTCCTGCCTATAGAAACTCACCTGGGGCAGCTCCCTTGCCTTCCCTGGGGAAGGGGCTATTCCTGAGGTACTGTTCATAATATGGATAAACCCCAGTCAGGATCGTGCCCCTCTGGTGCTGGGGACAAACACCGAGGGAGGAATGGCCACTGCTGCAAAGAACTGACTGCCTAAGAAGACAAAGGCAGACCCAGGATGCAGCATCAGGTACAGCAGAGCAGCAGGGAGACCTGGGTGATTGCCACACAGGGGAGGACATCCCTGGTACAAACAGAAGGGGCAGAAGTTCCCCAAGAATGGGGGGGGGCACAGAGGGCTAGGAGGTGGAGTGAGGGGAGGTACTGAGCAGGGCTGTAACCATGGTGGGGAGAGCGGGGTTTGATAGTCACTTTCACAAAATGGAAACCTAAGCAGGTGCTACCTTCCTGTCTGTCTCTGAACGCTCCAGTCCAAACATCTGCCCCAGCTATCTGCCGTCTGGGATTTGGAAAAACATTTGTACGTCCAAAATATCTTTTCTGTTCTTCTACCACTTGTATCTGTGTGCCCATTAAAGACATGCAGCTCGGCGAGAATGAGCTTCACACAGGCTCCGAATTCAGGCAGCGAAAACTGAGATAAGAGGACCAGTGATAAAGGAAAACTTGTAAGCTGTTTCACTGAGCTTTATCGGAAATGAGTTTCTGCCCACTTGCTCCTGACTAGCGATAATGAAGGGCCTCAGTGTGGTGGTGTGCTAGTTTACATCAGCTGGAGATCTGACTTCCAGCCTTAGGATCTTTCACTTGCTTATTACCCCTTGGGCAGATTTGGGCTTCTGCCAGTGGCCAAAAGAACCACAGCATGGACAGGCAGCCTCTGCCAGGCCACTACGGTCACATTCTGAGGAATAGGGGACTTTGGCATCTGGGAAGGCCAGCCAGGACTGAGTGAGTTTTGGGAGCTGTCTGTCTCATTCTTTGCTTTGTGATGTGCCTGATGGTCAGTTTTCCCTTTTAATTGTTCCTTTCCCCTTCCTTGTTCCCTTTCCACAATAAACTTCATCCTTTGCATTTCACAGTAGGTGCTGATATGTATTCAGAATGGTTTATTGATTCCAGAGGGCAGGCTGGAAATTATACTGCATGTCGGTGGCATGGCGGCACCCACTGTGTACACACTTCCTGGGAACTGGAGACAGTGTGCAAAACAAAGTCCTAAGTGATGCCCAATCCCTGGTAACAGAGCTGGAGGCTAGGTACCATGCCAACCCATGACCTATCCCTCTCAGCAGGGTTACAAAGTGGGGTTCCCTGGCTACAGCACAAAGCCTTATTTGGTGCCGTTGGCTTCTGCAGCTCATTGTAGCAGAGATAAAGATGCAGAGGGATCCTTTTGTACGCAGATCACTCAATGTAGCAGAAATAAATCTACTCACAGGGCTGCAGGTAGGGAGCTGTCTGGTTTTAGTTGAACTGCATCAAGTGAGGGGCAAACTCTCACTGACTGACAGGAAGTAACGGAAGCATTGGCCATAGCTCCATTCCATAATACTCTGGAAAACCTGGTTAACCCCTAGCATGACCACTTTCCTACCCCTGTTTGGGGTATAACACTCACACTACTCAATGGCATGCATGTGCACGCACACACAAGACCCCAGTGGATTTGCTGGCTCTACCTGTCTGCTGCTCTCCTTTGCAAAGCTCTGGGGGTGGAGCGCTGGCACCTGCTGGAGACCCCAAGGAAGGTACAGGACCTCCTCACTTAAAGTCGTGCCGGTTAACGTTGTTTCGTTGTTACGTTGCTGATCAATTAGGGAACAGGCTCGTTTAAAGTTGTGCAATGCTCCCTTCTAATGTCTGTGACGAAGTGGGGGGGTTTCTTGTTTTTTCCTTGTTTCCTATGGGGGGTTTTCTTGGTTTCCTAGGGGTTGCATGCAGAGGGGGTGGGACTCAGTTTCCCTGGGTGTTACGGGTTTACCAAAGGGATGGGAGAGGGAGTTTGTTGTTACAGGGGACCAGTGAGGAGACTGGGGACCCCAGCCACGGGCATGGAGAATGGAGACCCCAGCGATAGGTGACCTGGTGTCCTGGAGGCGCAGCTCAGGAGTCGCAGATGGTTCTGGCCAGTGGGAGGACAATGGGCTGCGAAGAGAGGACCCCGGTGACCTAACCAACCGGTTCCAGCCAGAGAGGGCCAGAGACAAGAAGAGGCCCAGGCGACCCTGTTTACGGGGCTGTTTACCTGGAGAGAAAATGATGGGCAGAGGGCCAGTGATATCAGATGCCAAGCAGGGCATCAGGGGGGCGGCTCTGGGCTGGAGAGGAGGAGCAGGCAGAGCCCACCTGGAGGCAGGGTAGACTTGGATGTGCTGTGCTGAGGGAGGCCAGGCCTGAGGGTCCTGAGAGTGTACTGTGCTGGGTTCAATGCTCAATAAACCCTTCTGTTTTACGCTGGCTGAGAGTCACTCTGGTCTATAGAACAGGGTTACATCATCCCCTTCGGGGGTGGAGGCCCGGGGGGGTCCAGAGTGCGTGGACTCCCTGAGGGGGTCCACAGAGAGAAAAAGGTGTGCCAAGGCTCCGAGAGGTGCAGCTCCAGGAGGTGGAGGGGCTGAACCCCGAGAGAGAGTGGACCCCCAAGAAGGGCTGTCTCACTGAAAGGGGCACCCCCCACAGACCGCACGGGGCCAAGAGTGGGCACGACCCGTGAGTCCGTGACAACGTCTTTGGCAGCCGCCTGCTTTGTCCACTGCTTGCAGGAAGAGAAGCCCGGTGGAGCTAGCTGGTGGGGGCTTGGAACTAGGGTGGACTGGCAGCCCCCATAGCAGCTCCCCCTAGCAGCTCCCCACTCCCGTAAGTTCCCTGTGAAACAGCTGCCCAGCAGGCTATCAGTTGCCAGCAGTTCAGCTGTCCCTCCCCCACTGCCATGTGCTGCTCCTGCCTTGGAGCTGCTCCCCGAGCCTCCTGCTTGCTGTGCGGGGGCGGGGGAAGAAGAGGGATAATGTCAGGGTGTCTCCCTCCCCCCTGCTCCTGCACCCCATAGAGCAGGGGGGACACACCACAGTCCCAGAGGCAGCAGCTGAGGTGGGTCTCAGCTTTCTGATCTAATTAACAAGGTAGTGTACTTAAGACAGGGATCAGCATACTTAAAGGGGAAATGCACATCTCTCTCTCACCCTGTGTGTGTCTCTGTCTGCTATGCTGTCTCCCCTCCCTTCATTCCTTCTGCTTTGTAGCATGTGAGGCTACATTAACAACAATGAGTAACCCTTGAGGGCTAGTTCATAATTTAACACTAAGGCATTCCCTGGGAAATATCCCACCCTCTGACTTCACCATCTCAACCAAGCTTCACAATCATCATTGCTGTGTACCGGTATTAAATTGTTTGTTTAAAACTTACACTGTGTATGTGTGTGTATATATATATATATATATAGTCTTTTGTCTGGTGAAAAAAAAATTCCTTGGAACCTAACCCCCACCCCCCATTTATATGAATTCTTATGGGGAAATTAGATTCGCTTAACATTGTTTCACTTAAAGTCGCATTTTTCAGGAACATAAATACAACGTTAAGTGAGGAGTTCCTGTACCACTGGGTCCCAGACAAGGTAGGGGGCAGGTGAAGCTACAGGTCCCAACTTCTGGGAAGAAAATGAAGGTATTGTAGGAGTTTGGGAAGGCAATATGGGAGAGGGGGCACGTGTGGGTAAGAGCTGGACAAACTACATCAAGCCTGTTCTGTAAACATTCATGGACCTTCTGATCTTTCCTGCCTGTTCCGTACGTTGTGGAAGTCATCATGCACATTGTGATTTGCACTGCAGGCATTTCCCAGGACTTGTTTTTCTCTTCCATAGCTACAAACAAATCCTGTGGGATCTGTGTGAGCATCAGGAGTGCGGGGTGACTGGGACTGAAGCGTGGTGAACGTGCTAGTTTGGTTTATGCTTGTGGAGGAAGAATGGGTTCATTAGTCACTTTTAAAAGACTAAAACGATCTAACTTGATGCCCTCTCAGTGGCTCTGCATTCCAGACCAAGCACCTGCCCCAGCCATCTTCATTGCAGGCTCCTTCAGGTTTTCAGAGCGCAAGGTGTGAGCAGTGTTTGGTCTGGAGAAGTGCGGCTCTTGCAAGCTGCCGGGCAGGAGTTTCTTTGGAGGGCTACAGGGAGCCAGCTGACATGGCTAAACTCATGAAACTGGGGAGATTCCTCTTACATTCAGGAGCCCAGCTGGCATGGGGGAGTTCCAGGTTCAAATCCCCACTCTGAAGTAGGGCTGTGGACCCAGGTCTTTTGTAACCCAAGGGCATTCCCTAACCCCCAGGCTATTGTGTGTTCCAGGGTGGGGCTTTCTCAGTCTCTCCTGTTGACACTGTTCCACTCTGTATAAATAAATAGTCATTGGAGCAGGAACTACAGTGCGGGTGTCCCCTGCTCCCAGGTAAACACCCTATGTCCCAGCCTGGAGAGTCACTCACATGCTGTTTCTAGCTCAAGGAACAGGTAAGTATTTAACTAAAAGTGGAACAGCTTCAGCAGGAGACATTGAGTGCGGCCACCCCCACAATAACCTGGTGGCTAGGGCATTCATTGCGAGGTGGGAGACATGGGGTCACATCCTTTCTCTAGAGGGAGGATATGAACCTAGATCTTCCAGATCCAACTGGCTGCCTGGCCCCTCACCCTGGAATATGGGATAGAGATGGGGCTCCTTCTCCCTTCCTCAGCTCTGTGAATCTAGCTCTGGGTTTCTAAATTCCATTTCCTTTTATTTTCAAAAATACCCAGAGTGGAAGTGAAACACTACATTTGGGGTGGAGCAAATCTTTTGTTTGACCCGAAATAACATAAATCTGAGGTTTTGAATCACTGAAAAATCCCCAAAAAATCAGTTTCAGGTTGGACCCAAAATGATTCCCCCCTCCCCCGCGCAGGACTTCCGGTCACCTGAAAATCAGTTACTCACAAAGCTCTGACATGGCCGTTTGCAGGTGAAACAAATGAGTAGGAAGGAGGTGAAGACCTAGGGTTCCTGCTACTGTGTCACAGGTCACTGGAGTTTCATAAGAAGCGTCCTTGCCAAGACCTCTCTCTTGCAAAGGCTGGCATTAAGGGCTAACATTTCAACACAATGAGCAGAGATTGCGTGTAGGAATCCAGTTGTCCCAGTCACTCCCCACGCAGTGCTGAAAGGTTAGCCCTAGGAGAAAGCTTGAGTTAAAGAAGGGATTATCTCAAGAAAGAGAATGTCTTCCAATGCCCTTGATCCTTCCCCCCAATAGTTTTTCCCTTGCGACTTTATAATACCCTATATTCCAAATGGTGCATTGATTCCTAATACTCGATGTGTTTGCGTCGTGTTACCAGTGAGCAGATGATGCCAAGCTAATGCCCTGCCAGTCAGTGAAAAGAGGTTGCTCCGCAGCAATGGCTAGCACCGCTCAGAGGTACAGCAGTTACAAAGGGTGGTAGTGCTGTGTTCCCAGCTAGCTGGGTGCTCCTGAAACCAGAGCACCGTTCCCACTGCTAGTTTGGTTTCCTGCTGGTGAATGACAACGAGGAACCTGTTCAGTGTTCAAAGAATCATGGGCCAGGAGGAAGTCTGGCATCTGGTATGTGCAAACAGAGTAGAAAGCTGGGTGTGGGTACCTACTGGCTCTTGCAGTCAATCAGGTGGTAGCTGTGTATGAGAAAAACATGGCTGCACTGGAAACTGAGATGGATGGATCCTTCATGAACATATATGAACCTGGACAAAGGGCACAGAGGTGGTTCAGGAAATACAGGCTGGTTCTTACTGTTTCATGAACTGATTCACCCATCACAGTTAGAAAAACTGCCGAAATCAGTGTGCTCTCCTCAAAGGAAGGAGAGGGAGCCCCATCAATACTTAGCTCTTATTAAGAAAACACTCGGGGACTTCTGATGCTTCATCTGAGTTTATTTTACTCGGGTGATCAAAGCTCAGTTATGCAGGGAATAACTGAAACAATATATAATCAGGAACAGTGCATTCTCACACACTGACCTGCTACTCAAAAAGGAGAAGAAAAACCAGCTATTAGTAGTGATGCTTCAAAGACCATCATGAATCTTTGAAGAACAGACTCATTCCATCATTGATCATTGTTAGAAGGGGAAGGAGAGGCACTATGAGGAGAAATTCTAAGTGGATTTGTAATTAACCCACCCAACCGTGGACCTCACAGGCTTTCGAGGGGTCGGCCTTCTCCACCACAGTGTAGCTGCAGGTGTCCTTGTTGAAAATGCTTTCACATTTTTCTTGGTCATACCCAGCAGGAGAAACAAAGCTGTCATTGGGAGAGAAAAAAGCAAATATCAGGCTGTGAGAATGGGAAGCAAATAATCTCCAGTGATGACAGCATCCACACTTCCAGCAGGAAGAGACTGTGTTGAGAGGCATGAGAGCTAGTTGAGCTGTTTTCTAGCTAATAGTTTGATTAGCTGAGCCCCTTTTGCTGCTCATGAACAAAGTCTGAATTTTGCAGTTGTTTCGTTCTTTGTTGTTCGACAAATGGTCTGCAAACTAATTTCACCCGATGGCTTATTCTAAAAATGTGCATGTTTTGTTTGTTTATTTTTCAGTTTTCATTATCCCATTGTCTGACTGGTCGCTTTAGTCACATGGCTAATTGGATGAGTGTAATGGTAGAGGATGGGAAAACTACAGTCAAGGCACTGGGCCCTTGGTTCTCTCTTAGAGAGAAGGGGAGAGCAATCTGGGGAGTTAGGAGAACTTAGACCAGCAGGCTTAAGGAGTTTTTAAGACATTACATCCAGAGGCAGATTGCGCATTTGTGGGGCCCTGGGCCAGAGCAAGTGGGGGCCTGTAGTGGGGCAGCTCCCCCACTCCAGCAGAAAAGGGTTAAAGTCAGCCCTGGGAGAAGGCTGTGGCTGAGAGCTGCTAAACTGGGCTGATTGGGGAAGCGGCCGCAGCTGGGCCACGCCCCAATCAGGCCACAGCGGCCTTGTATAAAAAGGCTGTGAGCCAGCAGCCCAAAAAGAGTCTCTCTCCAGGCTAGGAGAAAGCAGGGCCTGGCTGTCTGCAGAAAGGGTACTGGGAGTGAAGCAGGGTGGGGGAAGAGCCAGGGGAGCTCCAGGCTGGCAACTCCCCAGGCTGCAGGGCCTGGTCTAAGGCCCATAGAGGTACTGGGAGGCAGAGGAAGGCAGCAGGTCAAAACTCCCCTTGCCTATGATGAGTGGCTTTTACACTGCAGTCTGCCTCAGTGAACCGGGGCTTGGTGATGACTGAGGCAAGGTGGGGATAAGAGGGTTGGGGGTTTCCCAGAGAGGGGAGACCCATAGAGACTGTTGGGGGTACTGCCAGGGGGCAGCCCTAGGGTAAAGTGGCACTGGGGTCCGGGAAGGAACTGGGGCCAGTGAGACAGGTGGAACACTGGCCTGCAGAGGGCGCTCTAGAGCTGGATGAGCTTATTCCCTGAACGACCAGCAGGAGGTGCTGCAGGGGTGAGTCCCGCACCATCACAGGGCCCCTCTCCACCCTTTTAGCCTGCAGTCCCCCTGACCTTCCCTGCCATGTGCCTGCCAGGGAGCGGAGTTGGGGTGCAGGGTCTTCTCTCCTCCCCGCCCCCCACTCCCTAGCAGTAGTGCCAGCTGGGCAGAGCGGGGCAAAGTCCCAGCACGCTGACCTCGCTGCCCAGCAGAAGCACTGGGTGGGTGGGGAGAGCGGGTTAGGGTACAGGGGTGCCCACTTTTCCAGGGTTCCCCAATTGGCCCATGGCTAATCCACCACTGATTACATCGTCTCCTTTCTAGTCAATTGAGTCAGGCCTGGCCTGAGACATCACTGCTAGAAAAATGGAAATTGAAGTCCAGAAATCTGAGCTACTCTCCTAAATCTGGAGGCCGTTTTTTTTTTTTTAAACATGAGCTAAATTTGCAAAGGAAATTTTCCCATTGCTGGTAATATCTCAGGTAGAAGCTTCATATGCTGCGTTCTCTCTCATGGGGAGGGGGAACATCCTGGAGTATGGAAGCAACAAGGTGCAGGACTTTTTAGGGCATTTATCCTCCTCATGCTTCTGTGAGGTAGAGCAGTGCCATTATCCCCATTTAAGAGACTGAGGCAGAGAAAAACGAAGTGACTTGCCCGCGATCACACATGTAATCTGTGGCAGACCAGTGAATTTAATGCAGGTCTCCATGTCCTGGCTAAAACTACAATGACAGCTGGATAAAGTATTCCCCATCACTTTCTGTCCAGTTCTGTGTGGTGTTAGACACCTGTGACCATATTCTACCCCAGGATATATGCATACTTTCTAAAACACTTGAAGATCCTCAAACTAACGAGCAAAAGAGACTGTATTAACATTTGTTGTACAGTGCCAAGTTCAGTATTAGCACTAAACAAGGGATTTGTGAGTCACAAGCAGCTCTAAAGAAAGCTGTACAGCCAGGTGCGATGGCATGAGGGAGTTTCCTGTTTTCTTTGTTGCCTATGGGGCGTTTCCTTGGTTTTCTAGGGGTTGCATGCAGAGGGGGTGGGACTCAGTTTCCCTGATGTTACGGGTTTAACGAGGTGATGGGAGAGGAAGTTTGTTGTTACAGGGGACTGGCGAGGGAACTGGGGACCCCAGCCACGGATGTGGAGAATGGAGATCCCGGCAACAGGTGACCTGGAAGCCAGCTCAGGAGTCCGCAGCCCGTTCTGGCCAGTGGGAGAACAATAGGCTGCGAAGAGAGGAGCCCCGGGGGCCTAACCAACCGGTTCCAGCCACAGGGGGCCAGAGACAGAGAAGAGGCCCAGACAACCCTGTTTACAGGACTGTTTACCTGGAGAGAAGACAATGGACAGAGGCGGAGCTTGGGGGGCCAGTGAGATCCACTACCCAGCTGAGAAGCAGGGGGGCTCTGGGCTGGAGAGAGAAAGCAGGCTGAGCCCACCTGGATGCAGGAAAGCTGGATGTGCTGGGCTGGGGGGAGGCCAGGCCAGGCCTGAGGGCCCTGAGAGTTCCTGTGCTGTGTTCAATGCTCAATAAACCCTCCTGTTTTACTCTGGCTGAGAGTCACTCTGGTCTAGAGAACAGGGTTGCATCGTCCCCTTCGGAGGTGGAGGCCTGGGAGTCCAGAGTGCGTGGACTCCCTGAGGGGGCCCACGGCGAGAGACAGGAGTGCTAAGGCTCCTGGAGGTGGAGGGGCTGAACCCTGAGAGAGAGTGGACCCCCGAGAAGGGCTGTCTCACTGAAAAGGGCACCCCCACGGACCGCATGGGGCAAGAGAGTGTATGACCTGTGAGTCTGTGACACCAGGCAACTTGATATGTTTCCAGCAAGGCTACTTCTAATACCAGTGGGTAGGATGTAAGCTAAGGAGAATGCAGCCATTGACCCAATGGGTGGAAAAGATCTCTTGGCGGAGCTGTGACTTTGGAAGTGTGTTTATTCAAAATGTGGCTGGCTAGAGCATCATGTGGCTTTCACGCTGGAAATACGCTACAGGTTCTGTTTAACTTACGTGGAGCAACAACGCATTCTATTCTGGCTGCAGTGACATTTGTTGCAATTTGCAGTCCAAGTGGTACCAAATCCATGCAGCTTTCCGTCTTGAATACAACCTGAAATAGAACAAAAACCCAAACCCTTCCCTTAAACGTTGACAGATGACTGACAATTTAAATATCTCTATGCATTTTGTGCATGATTGATGGGCATGTGCTGGTAGGGTTCAGTTGAAATGTAGTTCCCTCCACTCTTGTGTTCACCTGAGTTACATTTCAGCCTTGTTTACTACTTTGAGAGCACAAGCTGATTTTCTCTTCGTTTTCTGCACTCGTGGGACAAATCTTTTGTGACACTGAGCAGTAAATAACTGGGGCTGTATCCTGCCAGCATAACACATTTAAAACTGCCATAAACTCTGGTGGGAGTCTGCTTGAAAAAAATGATGGCCTCCAAACCCACTAGAAAACCAACACATGTGGAATTGTTGTACTGGGGCTTCTCTGTCAGTCGCTTACATAGAGAAAGTCTTGTGTCCCTTATTTAGAGCTTGGATTCATGTTATTCTTTGAATCTTTGGAATAGAACAGCAAGGGAAGGGGATCCAGCTAGAATGGACACTGTTGCTACACAGCATCAGAACACTCAAAAGCTACTTGCTTGAGTCAAATCCATTGGATGTCTGCCATCTGTGACGCTTTCTGTGCACGCCTCTTGCCCGCTGCCTCCCACTTTAAATATGTAATTTTGGGGGTCTCCTACATTCCCTTCTTGCTCCCTCTTTCATACCTTTCCTGGCTATTCTCAATGGCGATCAGCTATCATAGACCAATTCAGAGAGAGTGTTTGTGGTTCTTACCTTTGGTAGATTTCAATGGATCATTTTGTGCATAAAAACAGGATGCATCGCATAGTGTCACCAAGATGACAAAGGCAAGAAGGATACCCAGAAAGCATTTCTGTAAGTGGGAGACATGGCAAGAATGTGGTGACTTTTCAATGGTTATGAGCTAAAAACAATTCATTTGTACGGAGTCAGACAAAAATAAATCTTGGTATGCATAAAAACAAAAATCAAGAAGAAATAATTCCAAAGACCAACACAACTTTTTCTTCGTCTATGACTTATTTCTGAGTAGGAAAACCAAAACAAGAAAAGAAACAACCAGTATAGACCTGAGTGAGAGAGTGCATAGAGTGTTACTAGGAATAGACTGCAGCTGTGACCTCTACTTCCCAGCAGATACGCAGCAAGACTCATGATGTTTAAAGGCACAATATGCAGAAAACTGATTCATAACATCTCCTCTTCATTTACAAATCTACATACGCCACGGAAACTGTCACCTATTCTGCAAATCCTGCACTCATCAAGAGACTGTCAAATTCTGCCTTTGGTTACACCCCCTGTAACTATCATGGGATTGCATGGGTGTAAACCAGAGCAGAGTTTGGCTTCTGTTCTCTTCCCATCTTTTGAGGGATGCCTTAGTGGTCGGCTTTTGCAATCTCTTCATGAAGCTAATAGAGTGCTGAAGAGGACACCTCTTGGTATCTCAGAATAAAGGGACTATATACAAACTTTATAAAATGTATTTTCCATCTAGAACTTCCAATTGCATTGTTCTACACAGCTGCAGATCAGAAAAGGTTTTTAAAAAGGGACTGACTTTTCCCAGGATTAAAATATCAATAGGCCAAAGAGCCACAGAATTACATGTGCGACTCCTAGCAAACAATTAAACAAAATCCACTGTTTTCATAAAATTATGGCCATGATCTTAGTCTCCTTAGAGACCCCTGCAGGTATTCAGTAAAATAGAGGCAAATCAAATACATCTCTAGTCAGGCGTTTCTCTCTAATAGCAAATTTAAAACAAATAGCTTTATCAGGCACCATCAGCTTTTAAAATCTGAAACTGATTTACCATTGTAAAATTGGTTGCTCCCAGTCTATGAGAAGTTTTCTGCAGTGAAATTGTACACTGCATGAAAACAAGTATTGTGCAAGGCCTAGTATTGAGCAATTTGAATGTATTCTCATTCCAGAGAAGTCATGTTGAAAGTACTGCAGAAGTTACTGAAATTTGACCAGTTGGCAACCGGAGGTTTTGGCTCGGCGAGGCACAAAATGAAGTGAAAGGCTGTATTGGAGCTCCCTGTTCAATGTTTCACATCCACACTCATAACAAAAGCCTTTCCTTGTGATATGCAAGCAGTGACAGGCCTTCAAGAAGAGCTCGTATGAGAGAAACGAAGATGGATATGGTGTATTCCACTGCTCGTACTGCTCTGTTGTCTAAGACCCTAGAGACTTCTTACTAGGCATCAGTGCTAGGCATTGCCTCTTTCAAAGGGTTGCCATAGAATTAAGGGATGGATTGTGGCCTACTGGTTAGAGCATGAAACTGGGAACGAGGCGTTCTGACTTATATTGCCAGCTCTTTAACTGATCCATGTCAGTGCTTAGATGCTACAATGACAAGTGCTATAGAAAAACCTAAGAGAGTTCAATCTAGTGGATGTTGAGGGAAAAATCCCCTCACATCTAGAAGCCTGGATGAAAGAGCTCATCCCTCAGATCTCCATCAAAGCGGGAAAACTCTATAAACGTCTTTTCCAGATTCTCTTTCTTTCCTCAAACTACCTGGAAACCCAGCAGAAGCAACATTTCCACCCTGATTCTAACTCCAGTTCTGGAGTTCCTCTAGTCCTGCAAGAAGGGAGTGTCTAATTTTACAGAAACATTTTTTTCTGCAACTGAATTCAGTGCAAATGCAAACCAGGGGAGACTTCAAATGAAAGTGTTCAAGTAAAGCTACCAAAGTAGGTCTGGAGCAACTACATCAAATGAGTCTTAACTAAAGATTCACAAAGAATGAAGCAACATGGTGATTAAAGAGTCTTCTTAAGTGGTGAACATGCCTGGTGTTGATCAATTGTACAGTCTGTTACCTGACCACATTTTGGCTCATTAGGAAGCTTATCCAGAAACCAAATAACCAAGACCAGTCAGGTTTATTGCTATCATAGAATCATAGAATCTCAGGGTTGGAAGGGACCTTAGGAGGTCATCTAGTCCAACCCCCTGCTCAAAGCAGGACCAATCCCCAATTTTTGCCCCAGATCCCTAAATGGCCCCCTCAAGGATTGAACTCACAACCCCGGGTGTAGCAGGCCAATGCTCAAACCACTGAGCTATCCCTCCCCCCAAATTGGCTAAACGCCAATAATAACATAGTACAGGAAATAAGGCTCCATATGATACCAGTTCCCAGGAAGCCTTCTTGTGCAGTGTTGTTAAATTCACCTTACACAGAAGATGTAAACATGTCAGCTAGGAGTATTTATAGGATGATTTCACAAAACTCTTTACACATCACTAAAATACAACCCTTCATTTTGTCCCAGCTCCTTAGCTCGTTGTTTTATGACTTTGCCTGCCTTATTTTTGTTTTGAGTACTAGCATTCCCGGTTCTGGTCCATGAAGGTACCTCCCTAGCTTGTATTAAGGCATAGAACAATTATATATTGATGTTGACAAGTTTCCTATCTGCTTATACCAAGTGCTGAATTGTACTATTGCAGGGTATTGGGGAGCATAGTTTGGCATGAGTGAACAGAACTCTGGGAAAAACATAGGCCAATTCCTCTCTTATAATTGCCAGGCATTCATATCATGTGATATATGCTAATTTACCATATATGCACTGGCTAACATTGGTAACCAGACTCAGCTGCCAATTGTGACAGATCCCACCCAACAAGTTACTGTCAAATCCATCCTTGAGCTGCTGTAACAAACAGCATCTCCATTGTGCTAGACACAGTAGAAATACACAGTAGAGACAGTCCCTGCCCTGAAAAGCTTACAACGTAATTAGACAAGACAGGCAAAAAGATCATTATTATTCCCATTGTACAGACTGGGAACTGAGGTATCAAGAGATCCACTGACTTGCTGTAATGGGGTCTACAAACCCCATCCTGAGCATAGACAGTGTGGGAAGGAGAGCCTCCCCTGTTTACAAGCAAGCAGCTTGACAAAACCCCCAAACAGCTGCCAATCATGGAGGCAGGCATCCACAGCTGAAGCCAAGAGAAGAAACAAGGCCTGCAATAAAGGGGAGAGCACAGAGAAGGAAAAAGAGGCAGAAAAGCTTGGGCTGGCACAGTGCCGACAGCCCCACATCAAGTTGCCTTGAAGAAAACTGTCAGGAGACTCAAAGAAACTACAAGCCATGAGAAGAGATGGTACGTTTCTGTCACCAATTACCTAAGCCAGGGGTTCTCAAACTTCATTGCTTTGCAACCCCCTTCTGACAAGACAAATTACTACACAACTTCAGGAGGGGTGACTGAAGCCCGAGCCTGCCTAAGCCCCACTACCTAGGCCATGGGAGCCAAAGCAGAAGCCCAAGGGCTTCAGCCCCAGGCGGGGCCCTGTAACCTGAGCCCCACCAGGGCTAAAGCTCTCAGGCTTCAGCCCCAGATGCCAGCAAGTCTAACGCAAGCCCTGGTAACCCCATTAAAATGAGGTTGTGACCCACTTTGGGGTCCTGACCCACAGTTTGAGAACTGCAGATCTAAGCTAAACTTGAACCAATTACCTGAATGTGAAAGGCGCTGCAATAATTAGTTAATCAAGAGGAGAGAAGGCTGTAAGGAATTACATAAGAACCTAGCTAAGCTTAGTGATTGGACAACTCTACAGCAGATGAAATTCAATGTATATAAATACAAGAAATTGAACTAATCATACATACTAAATTAACTACTTGAGGAAAAGATCCAGGCATTGTTCTAGACTAGAGCTGTGTGAATAACTGATTTTTTGGCTCATTGGCAATTAAAAAATATAATTTAAAAAAAAATAAAAAATTCCAAAAAAAATCACAATATTTTGTTTGACCCCAAAACAATTTTTTTCAACTATTAGATTAGCTGAATAACATTTTTAGTTTGACCTGAAACATTTTTTTTTTTAAACTTAAACAGTCTGGCAAAGCAGACATGAAATCACCAGATATTTTGATGTTGCCAAATCTGCATTATTTATTAATTTATTTGCCCAGCTCTATTCTAGATATCTCATTAAAGACATCCACTCAAAGCTTGGTGACTTTAAATAAAGCAAAACTAGATATTAGGTTTCATAAAGTAATAGAAAATAATTCTGACTATTAATGCTGTTATATAAATTAATATACCTCCTCACCTTTAATACTGAACAAAAAGCAGACTTTGACTCCCTCAGGGAACTGATGGGCAAGGTCCCCTGGGAGAATAACATGAGGGGGTTTGGGTTTTTAAACAAAGGAAGGGCCTAATGTGGAGTGAGACTGGAAATGTCCAGAGGTAAAGTTCAGCTCTATTTGAGCTGAGGGTGACTAAAATAATGCAGAGTAACATTCATTTAAAATGGGAAAATGTTCTCCTCTCCTTAACTTTGAAACAGTGGACAGCTTTGGGCTAAACTCTCTACAATAAACACAACATTCAACTCTGGGCTGAGAGTAAGCAGGGATGATTTCAGCCAACAAAGTTATGAGCATGTGAAAACAAGGTTATAATGAAAAGGCCTGATTCAAAACATTTTGGTCTCTTTGCGTACCCTGGCAGGTAAAATCATCTGGGATCTGATTATTTTCCCCCCAAGTTGCTAAGTACCTGTAATCTCCTATTTATATAATTTAGAGCTGTCAGCACACAGCACTTCCGCAAATCAGGCCCCAAATATCTGCTACTGATTTTAAAGTAATCTACAGCCACCTTTTAAAATATGAAAAACAAGAACTTACCATTCTTGCAAAGTCCTTGGCCTCAAAGGAGCAGACAGCCTGTGGGAAGTCTATGCTTGCAATGCATTTATATAAACTTATATATGGTGTGAAGGTAAGTCGTTTGCAGTGCCAATCCTTGAGCAAACACAATGAATGCAAATAGCTCTGACAGAGGTTTCTGTAGAATGATGTTATATGGGTGGACACCATTAAAATGTTTTGTTAATTATCAGCGGAAGGCTTAGTTCGGAAATGAAAGGGCAAGACTTCTGTGTGCCCGATACGGAGCTAGACAGCAGCTGTGTGGGGTTTTGAGTCAAGGGTTATCAGGACTGGCAAGTGCGGATAAGGATTCATATCAGATTTTATTGCCAAGACGTCCCTGGTGTAGCAGGGCAGTCACTCCGCTCCAGCCCTGAAGGGGTTAAAACAGCCCGGAAAAGGGGGGGGGGGGAAGGGCTGCCCTGGGGAGCTAATAGGGTAGGCTAATTGGGGAAGCAGCCACAGCTGGGCCACACCCCAATCAGGCAACAGCTGGCCCTGATAAAAGGGCTGTGAGCCAGGGGCTGGGTCAGTCTCTCTCTAGCTGTAGAGAGAGAAGGACCTGGCTGTGTGGGAGAAAAGGGTATCTGGAGTGGCGCAGGGCTGTGGAAAGGCCAGCTGAGCTGGGGAGCTCCATCCTGGAAATTCCCCAGGCTGCAGGCCTTGCTAAAGGCCTAAAGAAGATACTTGGGCTACAGAGGTACAGTCCAGGGTTAGGCAGAAGCAGCAGGTCCAAACCCTCCTTGCCAGTGATGAGTGGCCTTAACAGACTGTAGTTTGCCCCAGTGAGCGGGGGCTAGATGCTGACTGGCTGTAGCCACTGAGGCAAGGTGGGGATAGAGGGTTGGGGGTTCCCCGGGGAGGCAAAGGGGCACTGGGCTCTGGGAGGGACACAGGGGCCAGGGGCAGGCAAGACATTGGCCATCAGGGGGCGCTTCAAGGCTGAACAGAGCTAATTCCCAGATGACCAGCAGGAGGCATAGCAGCGGTGAGTCTCGACCTGGCCTCAAGGCTTGTATGAAACGCTAATCTTTTAGCCGAAGCAGCAGCACGCAGGAATCCAGTCATTCAGCAACTATGCGCAAGCTGAGCCGAATGGTTAGCCCTAGGAAAAGAATCTGGGGGGGGTGTCAGGGTTCCCTCCCCACTCTGAATTCTAGGATACAGTCATGGGGACCTGCATGAAAGACCCCTTAAGCTTATTTCTACCAGCTAGGTTTAAGTAGATGCTGCCACCACCAAGTGATTTTAAACAAAGAACCAGGGAAAAGGACCACTTGGAGTTCCCCTTCCCCAAAAAATCCCCTCAAGCTTGTACACCCCCTTTCCTGGGAAGGCTTGAGAATAATCTCCTAACCAATTGGTTACAAGTGATCAAAGACCCCAACCCCTGGGTCTTAGAACAATGGAAAAATCAGTCAGGTTCTTAAAAGAAGGATTTTATTAAAACAAGAGAGGTAAAAATCATCTCTGTAAAATCAGGATGGTAATATTTTACAGGGTACTCAATTTCCGCTGAGCAAAACCTTAAAGTTACAGAAAAACAGGAATATCATCTCCCTTTTAACACAGGGAAAATTCACAAGCAAAACAAAAGAGAGCCTAAACGAAATGCCTGACTAACGTATTTGGTTGAGGATGGGTGGGAGGAGATGGATGCTGACCCTGTCCCTCTTAACCCCAAGAGAGAACAGAAACTAAAACACACAAACAAAGCTTCCCCCTCCCAGGATTTGAAAGTATCTTCTCTCTTTCTTGGTCCTGGTGGTCAGGTGCCACTTGGGGCTATTTGAGCTTCTTAACCCTTTACAGGCAAGGTGGAATTTTAGGTTACCCTTAGCTGAATGGTTATGACGGGGGTATATAGTGGAAGGAAGGATTACCCCACTCTGCAGGGATCACCTCAAACTTCCCCCCTCCTGGTATGCTGTAGCCCAGGGTGCACATTCACAAGCCTGGCAATTATCAGAGCGTTATGCAGCCTGGCACACAGGCAACAGATTTTCCTCTGGGCCCAGTGCTGGCATTTCTGACTCTGGGCCAGTAGCAATGAGAGGGAGAACTGCTGGAGGAATCCGGCTGTTAATGGCAGTTTGGAAGTGTCTAGCACTGCAAAAGCCACATGTCCTTTTCAGCACTTGAGAACAGCTAGGGCTTCTGGGGATTGTTGTCATTAGAGCTGAGAAGCCCTTCAAAGTTGGGCATCTCACGCACACACACACCCTTCCTACCTGTAACAGCTTCCCCTACGGGGGAGGGTGGGTCCTTGTGGAAAAGGCAATGCCGTTGCAGATGGCATAGGTCCTTGGAAGCCTGGATTCTGTGTATGGAACCCAGCTGGCCTCTTCCTCAGATTCCTTGGGGGCGCAGGGGGGGGGGCAAGTGGCCATGTTCACAGGCTTCTAGCTTTAGGAAGCCGCCATGTAGCGACTCGATCCATGTTGTATTTTAATCACCCCAATATCTGCTGGGAGAGCAATACAGCAGTGCACAGACAATCCAGGAAGTTTTTGGAAAGTGTAGGGGAAAATTTCCTAGTGCAAGTGCTGGAGGAACAAACCTAGGGGAAAAGCTCTTCTTGACTTGCTGCTCACAAACAGGGAAGAAATAGCAGAGGAAGCAATAGTAGATGGGAACCTGGGAGGCAGTGACCATGAGATGGTCGACTTCAGGATCCTGACACAAGGAAGAAAGGAGAGCAGTAGAACAGAGACCCTGGACTTCCGAAAAGCAGACTTTGACTCCCTCAGGGAACTGATGGGCAAGGTCCCCTGGGAGAATAACATGACGGGGAAAGGAGTCAAGGAAAGCTGGCTGTATTTTAAAGAATCCTTACTGAGGTTGCAGGAACAAACCATCCCGATGTATAGAAAGAAAAGTAAATATGGCAGGCGACCAGCTTGGCTTAACAGTGAAATCCTTGCTCGTCTTAAACACAAAAAAGCAGCTTACAAGAAGTGGAAGATTGGACAAATGACCAGGGAGGAGTATAAAAATATTGCTCAGGCATGCAGGAGTGAAATTAGGAAGCCCAAATCACACTTGGAATTGCAGCTAGCCAGAGATGTTAGGAGTAACAAGAAGGGTTTCTTCAGGTATGTTAGCAACAAGAAGAAAGTCAAGGAAAGTGTGGGCCCCTTGCTGAATGAGGGAGGGAACCTTGTGACAGAGGATGTGGAGAAAGCTAGTGTACTCAATGCTTTTTTTGCCTCTGTCTTCACAGACAAGGTCAGCTCCCAGATAGCTGCACTCCGCAGCACGGTATGGGGAGGAGGTGACCAGCCCTCTGTGGAGAAAGAAGTAGTTCGGGACTATTTAGAAAAGCTGGACGAACACAAGTCCATGGGGCCGGATGCACTGCATCCGAGGGTGCTAAAGGAGTTGGCCGATGTGATTGCAGAGCCATTGGCCATTATCTTTGAAAAATCATGGCAATCGGGGGAGGTCCCGGATGACTGGAAAAAAGCTATTGTAGTGCCCATCTTTAAAAAAGGGAAGAAGGAAGATCCGGGGAACTACAGGCCAGTCAGTCTCACCTCAATCCCTGGAAAAATCATGGAACAGGTCCTCAAGGAATCAATTCTGAACCACTTAAAGGAGGGGAAAGTGATCAGGAAGAGTCAGCATGGATTCACCAAAGGCAAGTCATGCCTGACTAACCTAATTGCCTTCTATGATGAGATAACTGGCTCTGTGGATGAGGGGAAAGCAGTGGATGTGCTATTTCTTGACTTTAGCAAAGCTTTTGATACAGTCTCCCACAGTATTCTTGCCAGCAAGTTAAAGAAGTATGGGCTGGATGAATGGACGGTAAGGTGGATAGAAAACTGGCTGGATGGTCGCGCTCAACGGGTAGTGATCAATGGCTCCATGTCTAGTTGGCAGCCGGTATCAAGTGGAGTGCCCCAAGGGTCGGTGCTGGGGCCGGTTTTGTTCAATATCTTCATCAACGACCTGGAGGATGGTGTGGACTGCACCCTTAGCAAGTTTGCAGATGACACTAAACTGGGAGGAGTGGTTGATACGCTGAAGGGTAGGGATAGGATACAGAGGGACCTAGACAAATTAGAGGATTGGAGCAAAAGAAATATGATGAGATTCAACAAGGACAAGTGCAGAGTCCTGCACTTAGGACGGAAGAATCCCATGCACTGCTACAGACTAGGGACCGAATGGCTGGGCAGCAGTTCTGCAGAAAAGGACCTAGGGGTTACAGTGGACAAAAAGCTGAATATGAGTCAACAGTGTGCCCTTGTTGCCAAGAAGGCTAATGGCATTTTGGGTTGTATAAGTAGGGGCATTTCCAGCAGATTGAGGGACGTGATCATTCCCCTCTATTCGGCACTGGTGAGACCTCATTTGGAGTACTGTGTCCAGTTTTGGGCTCCACACTACAAGAAGGATGTGGATAAATTGGAAAGAGTCCAGAGGAGGGCAACAAAAATGATATGGGGACTGGAGCACATGACTTATGAGGAGAGGCTGAGGGAACTGGGATTGCTTAGCCTGCAGAAGAGAAGAGTGAGGGGGGATTGATAGCTGTTTTCAACTACCTGAAAGGGGGTTCCAAAGAGGATGGATCTAGACTGTTCTTAGTGGTAGAAGATGACAGAACAAGGAGTAATGGTCTCAAGTTGCAGAGGGGGAGTTTTAGGTTGGATATTAGGAAAAACTTTTTTACTAGTAGGGTGGTGAAGAACTGGAATGAGTTACCTAGGGAGGTGGTGGAATCTCCTTCCTTAGAGGTTTTTAAGGTCAGGCTTGACAAAGCCCTGGCTGGGATGATGTAGTTGGGGTTGGTCCTGCTTTGAGCAGGGGGTTGGACTAGATGACCTCCTGAGGTCCCTTCCAACCCTGAGATTCTATGATTCTAGGGCCTGTCTCTCGCTATGTCTTTGCACAGAGGCTGGCCTGTCTTAGGCCTTGGCTACTCTTGCAGATGTACAGCACTGTGAGTTAAACCCATGTTCGTACAGCTGAGTAGGGAAAGCGCTGCAGCCTGTCCACACTGGCAGCCGCCAGCGCAGTAACAAGCACTAACGTGGCTACATTTGCGGCACTTGCAGCGGTTTTGGGAAAGGTGCATTATGGGCAGGTATCCCACAGAACACCTCTTCCAATTCTGGCGCCGTGGGTTGTGGGAAGGGGGCGTGGGGTATGGTGCATTCTGGGTCCTGTCCCAATGCCCCGTGATGCTTCGCTTCGCAACCCAGCAATCCCTGTGTTTCCGGACACAATTTGAGCCACCTTTCAACGGTTTCTTTGTAACGCGATCTGTGCTCCGTTTCGGTCAGCGGGAAAATGGATCCCGACCTGGTGAGCAAAATACTGACGCATCTCGCCAGCACGTCACGTTTGGCAGTCGATCTCTTCCTTAAGATCCACAGTGACAGCGAAGAGTCCGACGCTGACGATGTAATTGTCATGCAAAATACGTACGACACGAACTTGCTTGTGGCATTCACGGACATGCTCTGCACTGTGGAATGCCGCTTTTGGGCTCGGGAAACCAGCACAGTGTGGTGGGATCACATTGTCATGCAAGTCTGGGATGACGAGCAGTGGGTGCAGAACTTTCGGATGAGAAAAGCTACTTTCATGGGACTGTGTGAGGAGCTCGCCCCCACCCTGCGGCGCAAGGACACAAGATTGAAAGCTGCCCTGATGGTGGAGAAGCGGGTGGCTATTGCAATCTGGAAGCTCGCAACTCCGGACTGCTATCGATCAGTAGAGAACCAATTTGGAGTGGGAAAGTCGACCGTTGGAATTGTGCTGATGCAAGTTTGCAAGGCCATTAATCGCATCCTGCTCAGAAGAACCGTGACTCCGGATAACGTGCAGAACATTGTGGCTGGCTTTGAACAAATGGGTTTCCCTAACTACGGAGGGGCAATAGATGGGATGGGACGCATATTCCTATTCTGGCACCACCCCACCTAGCATCCGAGTACATTAATCGGAAGGGGTATTTCTCCATGGTTCTCCAGGTGCTTGTGGATCACCGTGGGCATTTCATTGACATCAACGCAGGCTGGCCCGGAAAGGTGCATGACGCACACATCTTTCGGAACACTGCCCTGTTCCGGAAGATGCAGTCCGGGACTTTTTTCCCAGACCAGAAGATCACGGTAGGGGAAATTGAAATGCCCACTGTGATCCTTGGAGACCCCGCGTACCCTTTAATGCCGTGGCTCATGAAACCCTACACAGGGAGCCTTGACACCAGCAAGGAACGGTTCAACTACAGGCTGAGCTGGTGCAGAATGACTGTGGAGTGTGCTTTTGGCCATTTGAAAGGCCGCTGGCGATCTCTATATGGGAAGCTGGACTTGGCCGAACACAGCATCCCCACGGTTATATCCGTGTGCTGTACCCTCCATAATATTTGTGAAGGGAAGGGTGAAATGTTCACTCAGGCGTGGACCTCAGAGGTTCAACACCTGGAGGCTGAATTTGCACAGCCAGAGAGCAGGGCTATTACAGGGGCCCAGCGTGGGGCTGCAAGAATCAGGGATGCCTTGAGGGAGAAATTTGAGGCTGAAAACCACCAGTAATGTGTGCTGCCCTGCACGACCCTGAAGTGAAGTGGTTCCAATGTTATCAGTTATCTGTCTTTGCTAAGCGGATTTGTGTTTGCTCAGCTCACTTGCGTTGCCTGTTTCTTTCCCGGGCTAAGGTATCTATTATTGCATAAGGAAAAAAAAGACTGTTTGCACATCCAAAGAATCCGTTTATGACAGAGAAAATACATGTTTTAAAAAGAAACACAACTGCTTGTGAGACAGAAAGGGCAAGGGGGTGGTGTGTGGTGTGGGGAAGGGTTCAATCACAGGGTATGGTATGTCCTGTTTCATACTCGGGCTTCCTGTCTGGAGTGCTGTGCAGTGAGTGCGGCACTTCAGAATGTCTATAATTCGGGATGGGAGTTGAGTGCAGTAGCTAAGGGTCATAGTTTCCAGGGCTGGCTGGTGAAGCTACAGGTGTTGGGGGCATCTGGTGTAGGCGATAAGAACCTGGATGTTGGGTGAAGTGGGCATGTGGTGACATGGAGGCACATGTTTTGGGACACTGGCTGGAGGGGGGGGCGGGTGCGGTACTGCTCCGCCTGCATGGCGACGAGCGCCTGGATAGAGTCCGCTTGGCGCGCCATGATGCTAATCAGCTCCTTTGTGCTTTCGTGCCGGAGCTGCATGCTTTGCTGCCGCTGCGCTGCGTTTTCCTGGCGGAGCCTGCTTTCACTCTCCCTCCACTCCCGAGCCTTTTGATTCTCTTTAAGAGACTGTTTCATAACTTCCTGCAGCATGTCTTCTTTCGTTCTTCTGGGCCTCTTCCTGAGCCTTTGGAGTCTCTCAGCCGGTGATAAGACGGACGGCGGAGATCTCAAGGTTGCATCTTGAAGGCAAAATGCAACATTTAACAGAGGCATGATTGTTTTATGCCAGACAGAGCAATGATTCCCCCACACTTAAGGAGGGCGCACACAGTCTCCAAAACAGCACAATTTTCCCGTCCCAAACAGAGCGCACAGAACCCACGGGAGCCCCAAAATGGTGAGTAAGAACAGGGTAAAGGGGGACTGATTGTTTCACGGATTTACTGTCCGATGGGTTTCTGTGCCTTGGGGAGAGCCAACAGCAGCAGGGGGAACCTACACTGAACACTATCCCCACATTTTCCACAGGAGTTCGTCCTGGAAGATATCTCGCTGCTGAGGGTGACCGGGGAAGCAAGGGAGGGTCTTCTACTGCAATGCAGCTTCCGCCCTGCCCCATATGCAGCTTGCCTGTGTGCAGCATTGGTCCCCTCGTGGCACAGTGGCGCGGACACGTTACCCTGAATGAGACAAGGACCACGGCAGCTCTCCCAATAAACCTGCGCAAGCGCATTGCCCACGTCCTGGCTGAGACTTTCGAAGAGATTACAGTGGCCGATTTCTCCAATGTGATAGACCACATCAATGCGCTCTTCCGCATCTAGGCATGCATGCAGCCCAAACCCACCTCGCCCAAGGACCCCACACCGAAAAAACTCCTTCCCAAAAATAAAAGCTGATTACCGCGAACCTGTTCTTCTCTTTCTCTCCCAGCGCGTACCGGCTGCTTCGACTGGCTCCCTTCCTCCTGGCTCAAGAAGAGATCCTGGCTGCATGCACGCAGGGAGTCAGGGGTGTCTCCCCCAGCCACAGCACCCTCGCTTCTGTTTTCTTCAATCCCCTCCTCCTCCTCCTCCTTCTCTCCCTCCTCCTCCTCCTCCTCATCCCGCTCTCCCGTGTCCATGGTGGTGCTCGGAACAGTAGTGGGGTCACCCCCAAGTATTGCATCCAGCTCTTTGTAGAATCGGCAGGTTTTGGGGGGAGCACCCAAGCGGCTGTTTGCCTTGTGGGCTTTGCGGTACGCACTCCGCAGCTCCTTTATTTTTATCCTGCACTGCATTGCGTCCCGGTCATGGCCTCTTTCAATCATGGCCCTTGATATCTGGCCGAAAGTATCAAAATTTCTCCAGCTGGATCGCAGCTGGGACTGGACAGCTTCCTCCCCCCAAACAGCGATGAGGTCCAGCAGCTCACCATTGCTCCATACTGGGGCTCGTCTCGCACGTGGAGGCATGGTTACCTGGAAAGATGCGCTGAGAGCACTCCACGCCTGGCTGAGCAAACAGGAAGGGGATATTTAAAATTCCAAGGGAATTTAAAGGATCGGAGTGGCGGTTGGTCACCTGAGGCTAGGGCAGTAGAGTGCTAATTGATGACCAGAGTGGCTAGAACAGGCGTTGTGGGATACTTCCGAATACTTCTGGAGGCCAATAACAGCGCATTGGGTGGCCACACTGTAGCCGCAGTGCACCAGCAGCAGCGCAACAAACGTTATTCCTCTCGGGGAGGTGGAGTACATGCAGCGCTGTACCTGAGGAGATGCAGCGCTGCACGTGCCTTGCGAGTGTAGACAATTAGTGAGTTACAGCGCTGCCGGCAGTTTTATTGCGCTGTAACTCGTGAGTGTAGCCAAGGCCTCAGCTGGGGCCTCTACCATACAATGATAACACATAGTACTATTGGATTCCTGCCTATAGATGCTAACCCAGGGATGCTCCCCTGCCTTCCCTCCTTAGGGACTGTTTATAACTTGGCAGAACTCCAGTCAGGATTGTGCCCCTCTGCGCGGGGAGCGAACACCGAGGGAGGAACGGCCACTGCTGAAAAGAGCTGACTGCCTAAGAAGACATAGCCAGAACCAGTTTGCGGCATTGGGTTACCGCATAGCAGCAGGGATGGCAGCACAGGGGAGGGCACTGCCATGTTTCTATTGGTGCAGACAGATGTTGGGTTGGGTTGTATTTGTCAGAGACATTGGGGTTTTGCCTGACGGAGGAGGTTGGGGAGGGCTGTTGGAGTAAAAGGAGCAAAATCAGCACACAGAACAGATGATGACTAACGGTGAATTCTCACCAGCTCCCATCTCACCCCTCGGGCTGTTGGTGGAGAATCCCTGAAAATCAGCACCCACCCCTCCTATCAGTGTCCCTGACTGGCCCTTGCTCGTGCAGACCTTGGCAAAAATCAGCACTAAGCTGAATGTCAGAATACAAATTCAGGTGCAACTTTGGCAATTTAGGATTTGGAGGAGCATTTTTGCATCCAAAATATATTTTCCACTCCTACCTCCATAGTGTAACTTGTATCTGTGTCCCCGTTAAAGGAGTGCAGACAGGGTCTGAATTTAGGCAGTGGAAATTCAGATAAAAGAAACCGGGACACAATGAAAAGTTGCAAAATGTTTCATGGATCTTTATTGGAAATGAGTTTCTGCCCCCTTGCTCCCTACTAGTGATAATGAAGGACCAGATCCTCTGCGTGGTGCTGAGCTAGTCTATACCAGCTGGGGATCTGACCCCAAGACTTGCAGCCTTAGGATCTTTCAACCACTTCTTACCCCTTGGGCAGATTTGGGCTATTGTTTAACTCAGTCGCTGTCACAGTGGCCATACTTCTGGCAGCATTAGTGCAAAAGAACCTCAGCATGTACATGTAGCCTTTGCTAGGAACCAGAGGGTCACTTGTAAGGCATGAGGGACTTTGGGATCTGGGAAGGCCAGTCAGGACCAAGGGACTTCTGGGAACTGTGTGTCTCATTCTGTGCTCTCTCAAAGGTCGGATCTGTTTGCCTTATTGATAATTCCACTCCTCCCATTGTTCCCCTTCCTCAATAAACTTCAGCTCTTGCACTTCACTTGAGCAGCTGTTCTGTATTCTGAATGCGCTCTGAAAACAATAAACTCCTATGGAAACAATACTGCATATGCCAGTTGCACATGGTACACACCCACTGTGTACACACTGGAGGGAATGTGAAAGACACACTCCTGACTCGTGCCCTCTGGATGTCTGGTCCCTGGTAACAGACCGTGAGGCTAGGTATCACGCCAGCCCGTGAATCCAGCCTTATCATGCACAGCAGGATTACAAGGGGGGATTTCCTGGTTACAGCTCTGATTCTTATTGGTGCCGTGGGTTCCTGCAGCTTACTGGAGCAGAAATGAAGATGCAGAAGGATCCTTTTGTACAGAGATTGCTCAGGGCTGCAGACTGGGACCTTTCTGTTTTATTTTAACTACATCACAACAGAGTGGGGAGCAAACTCCCACTGACTGAACAGGAAGTAAAAGAAAGGTGGGGCATAGCTTCATTCCTTAATACTCTGAATAACCCAGTTAACCCCTATCATGACCAGCGCCGCTTTCCTAACCCTAACTCTTTACAACACTCTGCAAGATGGGGGAGCAGCCATCTGGAGACTCTAGGAAGTGCACTACTGAGTCCCCTACATACTGGGTGGTGAGGTTATCGAGCCCTCCTCCTCAGAACACAATTAAGATAAGCTTAGTGTGTGAGCGCAGTAAGGGAGAGGGGGCTCAGGGAGTACGGGTGGAGAAGATGGGAAGGGCTGTGCAAACCCCTGAGCCTCGGTCTGCAAACGTTCATGGACCTTCTGATCTTTTCTGCCTGTTGTGGCATTTCTGTTCTATGCCCAGTTTGTTGTGCCTCGTGTTTATCTTTGTTCTGTATGTTGTGGATGTCACTGCGTAATTGTGATTTGCATTTCACAGGCTTTGCTATCCTCTTCCATTGCTACAAGTCTTCTGGAATCTGTTTTGGGTGAGTGTGGGGATGGGGAAAGTGGCTGAAACTTCATGAACTTGCTAGTTTATGCTTGTGGAGGCAGAATGAGTTTTAGTCACTGTCAAAAGATGAAATCCTAACCATACACCATCTGTCTCCTCCAGTGTTTCAGATCAAGCTCCTGCCCCAGCTATCTCCACTGTAGGCTCCTTCAGACAATTGCATCCCATCAGCTCCATTTTTAATCACTGGGGGGGGGGGGTGGTCAAAGTATGTCTAGGATTCTTTAAGCAGCAGCTCCACCGCTATGCAGAAACACCTGTCCCCATCCCCTTGACTTTCTTTGGGATTTGGCACCCCTACCTCATGCTTAGCAAGTGAAGTTCAGTTGAGGGTGACCTTGATCAAGGCAGGTTAAGAACAGTTCTGCTGCCTCTTAGTACAATAAGGATAACATTTCATAGGATCATAGATCATAGAATATCAGGGTTGGAAGTGACCTTAGTAGGTCATCTAGTCCAACCCCCTGCTCAAAGCAGGACCAATCCCCAATTGTTGCCCCAGATCCCCAAATGGCCCCCTCAAGGATTGAACTCACAACCCTGGGTTTAGCAGGCCAATGCTCAAACCACTGAGCTATCCCTCCCCCTCCACATTTCATTACCCCTACATGTTAGGATATAGATATTCAGGCCTGTCTGCACAGGCCTATACTTTAAGAATTAAGGTGTATTCTTATCACTTAGCTAGTTATAGTGGTATAAAAGAAAAAATCAAAATCAGTCTGCCTCTTTATGGACCTTCTCTTACTGTGACTGTCTGAGGCCGTGTTCTTAGGCTAAGATCTTTGGCTAAATAACAGAGGCAGCCATAAGCTGAAAAGTGTATGGTCACATCCTTGCATTCCAAACCAGTCACATTGAAATAAGGTGCTATTGGACTGTTAGGAATACAATCCTGTCCTGATAATGCCCATCACCTCCAAAGAAAGGGAAGATCCTAGAAGATTTAAAGGAAACTTAGTTTGATAGCATCCTGTCTGGCAAGAACTCACTTATCAATAACTGGGATGTGAAATCCTCATTTCTTTGTTGTTCTATCACTGTAGTCCCCATTTCCCTATTGTTTATTTGCATGGTCTCTGTCTGGTTCTGTCTGCTGTATAATTAATTTTGTTGGGTGTAAACCAATTAAGGTGGTGGGATATAATTGGTTAGATAATCATGTTACAACATGTTAGGATTGGTTAATTAAATTTCAGTAAAATGATTGGTTAAGGTATAGCTAGGCAGAAATCAAGTTTTACTATATAAATCTGCAGTCAATCAGGAACTAATGGGGATGGGGGAATTGGAATCATGTTTTGCTAAGGGTGGGGGAATTGAAATCATGTTTTGATAAGGGGGAGAATGGGAACGGAATGGGAACAGGGACACAGGCAAGGCTCTGTGGCATCAGAGCTGGGAAGGGGAACACTAAGGAACGAAATTGGAATCCTTGCTTGCTGGAAGTTCACCCCAATAAACATTGAATTGTTTCCACCTTTGGACTTCGGGTATTGTTGCTCTCTGTTCATGCGACAAGGACTAGGGAAGTAAGCAGGTGAAGGAATAAGCCCTCTAACACTGCATACAAATTTTAAAACTTTATTAAAGCTAATGTTAAAATTATATAATACATAGGCTAAGAAAAGAGTGTCTGTACATCTGGGTGTAGTGCTTAGATTATCCAAAAGTACAAAAACTGGTATAAAGTCATAAAATACTTATAGTACATAATCTGCAATAACCCAAATTTTAGGTGAATAAATTTAACGGCACAGTTTATATACTAGAATCCAAATACTCATGAAGCATTATACAGAGAGTTGATTGTAGAAACAAAATATAGGAATGAATGTAGATTGTCCCTCAGTCTTTGAGCATTTAAGATAGGTTGTCCCTTAATAGATATAATCCATCAGAGACGTATTTCAGTTACTTTCCGATTTCGCTTCTCATTGGCACTCCAACTCATTGCTCCTGGTATTGCCGATGTCCAATGAGGCGTTCTAAGTAGATGTCCCTCAACCACCTGATGGCGTCCGACACCATGAATTGCCGCATCAACCGAGCCTAGCGCTGACCAATTCCGCATTCTCTCAATATTTGCTCATTGCTGGGGTCCCATGTGCCCAGGACTCCAATGATCAGTGCATGAATTTGAACCTCATAGACCCTACTTCTCAAGGTGTCAACCAGAGGGGAGTATTTCTCCAGCTTTTGAGACCGGGAATTGCAGAAGGCCAGGGTCCTGTTTTCAAAGAGAACTGTGATGTGCACCATGATGATCTTCTTCCATTCCTCACTGGTAATGAGGATGTCCAGTCACAGTTGGCTGTCCATTTCACGGCTGGAAGGATGGCTCTGACTTGGCAATTCTGGATGGTGTTGAGTCACAGCTGTCAGGGTCTGGAATGGGGCTTGCAGCTACACAAGACGTGGGCTAGCATCTCATTGGCATAGCCGCACTTTGAGGGGTTGGCCTTCTCCACTGAAGCTGCAGAGGTCCTTATTGAAAATACATTCATGTTTCTCTCTGTCATACTCAACAGGCAAAGGAAAGCTGCCATTGGGGGGAGGGAGGGGAAAGCAAATATCAGGCCATGAGAGCGGGAAGCAAACAATCTCCAGTAAAGATGGTATCTGCATTTTTGGCAGGAAGAAATGGTGTTGAGTGATTCAAGCTGGTTGAGCTATTTGAAGTTAATAGTTTGATTAATAGAACCCCCTTTACTGCTCATGAACAAAGTCTGACATTTGCAGGTTGTTTCATTCTTTGTTGTTCGACAAAATCTGAAAACTAATTTCACCCAATGGGTTGTTCTTGAAATGTGCATATTTTGTTTATTTACCATTAGATTTTCATTATCACCATTGTCTGACTAGTCACTTGAGTCACATGGTGCTGTTTCTGTTCTCTGAGTGGATGGATGCAACTGCAGTTCAGGGGGTGAGTATAGTCAAACCACTGGGCCCTTGTTTCTCTCTCTTGGAAAGAAGGGGAGTGCTGTCTGCAGAGAAAGGAGGACTTAGGCCAGAAGCTTTAGGCAGTGCTTTGTGCTTCATGCTTCATGGAGATATTGTTATGATATGAATATAGCCTAACTAAGATATGTTTATGCAAGATGGCTCATGTGAGGTATCACTGGAAAGGTTATGATGTACTGACTATGATTATCCTCTTTCTATTCATGTATCATTTTTGTATCTGAAGTTGGGAATATTGTCTATGTACCTATTACAACTGAGTTTTCATCTGGGGGACGCCCACCAGACAGAATGCAATCAGCCTGGATGAGCCATTAAAGACAACAATAGGACTGTGGAGATGCTAATCTCCCACCCTCCTGAGAAGCTTCCTGGGGTCCATCAAATAACCTTTGACTCATGGTTGTTTTGGCACTGCGGGGTCATGTGATCATGTCACCTGGTACTGGACTCCATCTTGGACTACTAGTTTTTTTCCACTAATGGGGTGGGGATCAAATTAGGAAACAAAGTATTCACACCATATGTAAATCCTATTTAAGGCTGGAAAGTGAGATGATCAAGGTTCTTTCTTCACTGAATCCCCGCCCAGGATGACTGCTAAAAACATCTAAGAAACAAAGGAAAAAGAAGGGGGGAGTGCAGGGAAGACGCAGATGGTGCTGGAGAGAAGGGTTTGGATTCTTTGACCATGGGATGGTGTTCCAAGAAGGAGTGCTAGGCAGAGACGGGCTCCACCTAACGAAGAGAGAGAAGATTATCTTTGCAAGCAGGCTGGCTAACCTAGTGAGGAGGGCTTTAAACTTGGTTCACTGGGGAAAGGAGACCAAAGCCCCAAAGTAAGTGGGGAAGTGGGATACCGGGAGGAAGCACAAGTAGGTGAGTGCAAGAGGGAAGGGCTCCTGCCCGATAGTGGGACAGCAGGACGATCAGTGAGTTATCTTAAATGCCTATACACAAATGCAAGAAGCCTGGGGAACAAGCAGGGAGAACTGGAAGTCATAGAATCATAGAATCTCAGGGTTGGAAGGGACCTCAGGAGGTCATCTAGTCCAACTCCCTGCTCAAAGAAGGACCAAACCCAACTACATCATCCCAGCCAGGGCTTTGTCAAGCCTGACCTTAAAAACCTCTAAGAAAGGAGATTCCACCACCTCCCTACGTAACCCATTCTAGTTCTTCACCACCCTACTAGTGAAAAAGTTTTTCCTAATATCCAACCTAAACCTCCCCCTCTGCAACTTGAGACCATTACTCCTTGTTCTGTCATCTTCTACCACTGAGAACAGTCTAGATCCATCCTCTTTGGAACCCCCTTTCAGGTAGTTGAAAGCAGCTATCAAATCCCCCCTCATTCTTCTCTTCTGCAGGCTAAACAATCCCAGTTCCCTCAGCCTCTCCTCATAAGTCATGTGCTCCAGTCCCCTAATCACTTTTGTTGCCCTCCGCTGGACTCTTTCCAATTTATCCACATCCTCCTTGTAGTGTGGGGCCCAAAACTGGACACAGTACTCCACACCAGTGCCGAATAGAGGGGAATAATCACGTCCCTCGATCTGCTGGAAATGCCCCTACTTATACAGCCCAAAATGCCGTTAGCCTTCTTGGCAACAAGGGCACACTGTTGACTCATATTCACCTTTTCACCCAATGTAACCTCTAGGTCCTTTTCTTTAGAACTGCTGCCCAGCCATTCGGTCCCTAGTCTGTAGCAGTGCATGGGATTCTTCCTTCCTAAGTGCAGGACTCTGCACTTGTCCTTGTTGAACCTCATCAGATTTCTTCTGGCCCAATCCTCTAATTTGTCTAGGTCCCTCTGTATTCTATCCCTACCCTCCAGCGTATCAACCACTCCTCCCAGTTTAGTGTCATCTGCAGACTTGCTAAGGGTGCAGTCCACACCATCCTCCAGATCGTTAATGAAGATATTGAACAAAACCGGCCCCAGCACCGACCCTTGGCGCACTCCACTTGATACCGGCTGCCAACTAGACATGGAACCATTGATCACTACCCATTGAGCCCGACCATCTAGCCAGTTTTCTATCCACCTTACCGTCCATTCATCCAGCCCATACTTCTTTAACTTGCTGGCAAGAGTACTGTAGGAGACTGTATCAAAAGCTTTGCTAAAGTCAAGAAATAGCACATCCACTGCTTTCCCCTCATCCACAGAGCCGGTTATCTCATCATAGAAGGCAATTAGGTTAGTCAGGCATGACTTGCCCTTGGTGGATCCATGCTGATTCTTCCTGATCACTTTCCCCTCCTTTAAGTGGTTCAGAATTAATTCCTTGAGGACCTGCTCCATGATTTTTCCAGGGACTGAGGTGAGACTGACTGGCCTGTAGTTCCCCCGGATCTTCCTTCTTCCCTTTTTTAAAGATGGGCACTACATTAGCTTTTTTCCAATCATCCGGGACCTTCCCCGATTGCCATGATTTTTCAAAGATAATGGCCAATGGCTCTGCAATCACATCGGCCAACTCCTTTAGCACCCTCGGATGCAGTGCATCCGGCCCCATGGACTTGTGCTCGTCCAGCTTTTCTAAATAGGCCCAAACTATTTTTTTCTCCGCAGAGAGCTGGTCACCTCCTCCCCATACCGTGCTGCGGAGTGCAGCTATCTGGGAGCTGACCTTGTCTGTGAAGACAGAGGCAAAAAAAGCATTGAGTACACTAGCTTTCTCCACATCCTCTGTCACTAGGTTCCCTCCCTCATTCAGCAAGTCCTGGCACAGTCAAGGAATTATCATGTAATTGGAATAACAGAGACTTGGTGGGATAACTCAGATGATTGGAGTACTGTCATGGATGGATATAAACTATTCAGGAAGGATAGGCAGGGCAGAAAAGGTGAGGGAGTGGCATTGTATGATTGCTCAGAGCTCCATTATGAAACTGCAGAAAAACCTGAGTCTCTGGATTAAAGTTAGAAGTGTGAGCAACAAGGGTAATGTCATGGTGGGAGTCTGCTACAGACCACCAGACCAGGAGGATAAGGTGGACGAGGCTTTCTTCCAGCAACTAACAGAAGTTACTAGATCACAGGCCCTGGTTCTCATGGGTGACTTTAATCACCCCGATATCTGCTGGGAGAGCAATACAGCAATGCACAGACAATCCAGGAAGTTTTTGGAAAGTGTAGGGGAAACTTTCCTGGTGCAAGTGCTGGAGGAACCACCTAGGGGAAAAGCTCTTCTTGACTTGCTGCTCACAAACAGGGAAGAAATAGTAGAGGAAGCAATAGTGGATGGGAACCTGGGAGGCAGTGACCATGAGATGGTCGACTTCAGGATCCTGACACAAGGAAGAAAGGAGAGCAGTAGAACAGAGACCCTGGACTTCAGAAAAGCAGACTTTGACTCCCTCAGGGAACTGATGGGCAAGGTCCCCTGGGAGAATAACATGACGGGGAAAGGAGTCGAGGAAAGCTGGCTGTATTTTAAAGAATCCTTACTGAGGTTGCAGGAACAAACCATCCCGATGTGTAGAAAGAAAAGTAAATATGGCAGGCGACCAGCTTGGCTTAACAGTGAAATCCTTGCTCGTCTTAAACTCAAAAAAGCAGCTCATAAGAAGTGGAAGATTGGACTAATGACCAGGGAGGAGTATAAAAATATTGCTCAGGCATGCAGGAGTGAAATTAGGAAGGCCAAATCACACTTGGAGTTGCAGCTAGCCGGAGATGTTAGGAGTAACAAGAAGGGTTTCTTCAGGTATGTGAGCAACAAGAAGAAAGTCAAGGAAAGTGTGGGCCCCTTGCTGAAAGAGGGAGGGAACCTAGTGACAGAGGATGTGGAGAAAGCTAGTGTACTCAATGCTTTTTTTGCCTCTGTCTTCACAGACAAGGTCAGCTCCCAGACGGCTGCACTCCGCAGCACGGTATGGGGAGGAGGTGACCAGCCCTCTGTGGAGAAAGAAGTAGTTCGGGCCTATTTAGAAAAGCTGGACGAGCACAAGTCCATGGGGCCGGTGCACTGCATCCGAGGGTGCTAAAGGAGTTGGCCGATGTGATTGCAGAGCCATTGGCCATTATCTTTGACAAATCATGGCAATCGGGGGAGGTCCCAAATGAGTGGAAAAAAGCTAATGTAGTGCCCATCTTTAAAAAAGGGAAGATGGAAGATCCGGGGAACTACAGGCCAGTCAGTCTCACCTCAGTCCCTGGAAAAATCATGGAACAGGTCCTCAAGGAATCAATTCTGAACCACTTAAAGGAGGGGAAAGTGATCAGGAACAGTTAGCATGGATTCACCAAGGGCAAGTCATGCCTGACTAACCTAATTGCCTTCTATGATGAGATAACCGGCTCTGTGGATGAGGGGAAAGCAGTGGATGTGCTCTTTCTTGATTTTAGTAAAGCTTTTGATACAGTCTCCCACAGTGTTCTTGCCAGCAAGTTAAAGAAGTATGGGCTGGTTGAATGGACTGTAAGGTGGATAGAAAACTGGCTAGATGGTCGGGCTCAATGGGTAGTGATCAATGGTTCCATATCTAGTGGGCAGCCGGTATCAAGTGGAGTGCCCCAAGGGTCGGTGCTGGGGCCGGTTTTGTTCAAAATCTTCATTAACAATCTGGAGGATGGTGTGGACTGCACCCTTAGCAAGTCTGCAGATGACACTAAACTGGGAAGGGTGGTTGATACGCTGGAGGGTAGGGATAGAATAGAGAGGGACCTAGACAAATTAGAGGATTGGGACAAAAGAAATCTGATGAGGTTCAACAAGGACAAGTGCAGAGTCCTGCACTTAGGATGGAAGAATCCCATGCACTGCTACAGACTAGGGACTGAATGGCTGGGCAGCAGTTCTAAAGAAAAGGACCTAGAGGTTACAGTGGGCGAAAAGCTGAATATGAGTCAACAGTGTGCCCTTGTTGCCAAGAAGGCTAACGGCATTTTGGGCTGTATAAGTAGGGGCATTTCCAGCAGATCGAGGGACGTGATTATTCCCCTCTATTCGGCACTGGTGTGGAGTACTGTGTCCAGTTTTGGGCCCTACACTACAAGAAGGATGTGGATAAATTGGAAAGAGTCCAGCGGAGGGCAACAAAAAAGATTAGGGGACTGGAGCACATGACTTATGAGGAGAGGCTGAGGGAACTGGGATTGTTTAGCCTGCAGAAGAGAAGAATGAGGGGGGATTTGATAGCTGCTTTCAACTACCTGAAAGGGGGTTCCAAAGAGGATGGATCTAGACTGTTCTCCGTGGTAGAAGATGACAGAACAAGGAGTAATGGTCTTAAGTTGCAGAGGGGGAGGTTTAGGTTGGATATTAGGAAAACCTTTTTCACTAGTAGGCTGGTAAAGCACTGGAATGGGTTACGTAGGGAGGTGGTGGAATCTCCTTTCTTAGAGGTTTTTAAGGTCAGGCTTGACAAACCCTGGCTGGGATGATGTAGTTGGGGTTGGTCCTGCTTTGAGCAGGGGGTTGAACTAGATGACCTCCTGAGGTCCCTTCCAACCCTGAGATTCTATGAAGTACTGAGCCCAGGCTGGAAAAGGTGTCTGGCCTGTTAAATGAATATCTGAAGTTTTAAGCTGCAAGCAAGAGCAAAACCACATTCAGGGTGAGAAATTACTTCTTGTAACCAGTTTCTTTAGCCTATTAAGCTTAGTTTGGAGGTTCATTTTATTTGCTCAATAATCTGCTTTGATCTGTTTGCTATCCCTTATAATCACTTATACTCTCTCTTTTGTAGTTAATCAACTTGTTTTGTTTTCTCTAAAACCAGTTTGTGGAACTCATATGTGGGGGGCACGAAGCTGTGCATATCTTCCTCCACACTGAGGGAGGAAGTGAATTTCATGAGCTTACGCTGTACAGTTCTCTGTGCAGCGTAAAACCAATACAGTTTTGGGTTTGCACCCTTGATGGGGTGTGCACCTGAGTGCTGGGCAATTCCCTAGCTGACTCTTACCAGGCAGAGCTGATTTCAGTATCTGTGTGTTTCTGCAGCTGAGTGTGTCCCTACCTGTGTGTGTGCTGTAGGAGGCTTGAGGTCCTGGCTCAGCAGGACAGTGTAGGGGAGCCCAGGTTGGTAGAACAGGTGGGCTCAGTGGTACCCCAGAACATCAGGTGGCACCCCAGAAGGGGGGCATCCCATCACACTTAGAACATTACATCTTCCCCTTTCCAGGTCACTTGTGTCTGTCCTTACCTAAGACATCACTGTTAGGAAAATGAACTCCAGAAGTCTTAAGTCTTCTCCTAAATCTTAAAGCTGTTAGTTTTGGGCGTGAGCTAATGTAACACCGACAGACCCCCAGCTGTTGGAATTGAACCTGGGATCTCTGGAGCTTAGTGCATGAACCTTTACCGTATGAGCTAAAAGCCACGGGGCTCTCGGCTAAGTCTGTAGAGTAGACTCATTTTATCTCTCTCTCTAAGTGGTCTCAGTGCCATTAGATGGGACAAAACACCACACCTAGGAGGTGTGTGGGTTACACTAACTTTTGGCAAAGGAAGTATTCCCATTCCTGGTACTAATGTGTGTGTTGTTTATTCCAATTAGTTGTTGAGTGCCTGTTATCCTGGCAATGAAAGAGTTGTGTCCCTGGGGCTTCATCTTCATTTTGAGAAGACACTTTAATACTTCATGTTCATTTTCTATTGACACAAGTTTGAGTGTGAACTCCCAGCATTTATGCAAATCAGGCCCCTAATATCTGTCAGTAGTTCTCAAACTTTTGTACTGGTGACCCCTTTCACACAGCAAGCCTCTGAGTGTGACCCCCCCTTATAAATTAAAAACACTTTTAAATATATTTAACACCATTATAAATGCTGGAAGCAAAGTGGGGTTTGAGGTGGAGGCTGACAGCTTGAGACCCCTCTATGTAATAACCCCGCAACCCCCTGAGGGGTCCTGACCCCAAGTTTGAGAACCCCTGATATGTAAAGTCAATAGTAATGTATCTCTTGAAACACAAGAATTTACCATTCTTGTAAGCATCTGTTTTCCAAGGAGTGGACTTTCTGTGGCAAGCTTCTTTGTTTTCAGTGTGCTTATATGCAGTTTACAGATAGGTAGTTCGCTCAAGGATTGATACTATAAATACAATGAAAGCAAATATTATCTCTGATACAGGATTCCGAAGAATGCTCTTTTATGGGTGGACACCATTAAAATGTTTGGCCAATTATCAGCAGAAAGTTGTGAAGATAAGTAGTTTGCAGTGCCAATCCTTGAGCAAACACAATGATGCAAATAGCTCTGATAGAGGTTTCTGCAGAATGATTTTATAGAGGTGGACATCATTAAAATGTTTAGACAATTATCAACAGGAAGGTTTAGTTCTGAAATGAAAGGGCAAGACTTCTGTGCACCAGATACGGAGCTAGAGGGCAGCTGTGTGGGGTTTTGCAGTCAAGGGTTATCAGGACTAGCAAGTGTAGGTAAGGATTCATATAAGACTTTATTGCCAAGACTTTCCTAGCCTCAAGGCTTGTATGAAGCACTAACCTTTCAGCCCAAGCAGCAGCAGTTGCATGCAGTACTCCTGGGGGAATTCTACACCAAAAAATTAAAAATTCTGCATCTTTTTGGTTAAAATAACGCAATATAATCAAACTGATTTCAATTATGTTGGTAATTTATTTAAACTACAATACAATGGATGGAGAATGGGAGTGGGGACCATTGGAGGAAATCACAAACCCCCTCTGTCTAATAGTAATGTAGCTAGTATTGAGCCTTTACTTCTAGTTATCAGTCAATAAATATATACAGCCATATGCTCAGTGTTGCATCATAAGCAACTGAAGAGCAAGTGAGGGTTGGGGACTCAAACTCACAATTTATACTGGCTACTGACCATCTCCAAAATGACCAGTTCTAATCACTAAAGCACCATAGGCATTTATAAAGCCATACTGTCCTTTAAAATAATGCTCCTTTACATCACTAGGAGCCTTAAAATTTGTACCCCTGTTTTATAGTACTGGGGCAATTCACTAAAAATAATGGGAACAATTCACTAAGCAGGGAGGCTGCTACATTCTGCTATGCCTGGGGGAACAGAGCCTGCCCACGCCTACCTTTTCAGAAACACTCCAAAGCCCTGCCCCTCCACGATGAGCATGCTGCAATAGCAAGCAAGAGGGACAGAGTGCGCCTTTCTCACACACGTATGACTGCCCAGCTCCTCTCTCCCTCTCCCCAGTGATTTACATCTCTACCAGCTGCTCTGGGTGCCCAAACTGACCTGCCTGCACTGCCGGGGAGGGAGCACATTAGTGCTCTTGTGGCTTCCCTTGGCTTCCCCATCAGAAGTCATTTTTCTGCAGAGAAGCACAGAAATCTGCAGGGGTCATAAATTCTGCATATGTGCAGTGACACAGAATTTCCCCAGGAGTACTGCAGGAATCTAGTCATACAGCGACTCTGTGGAAGTTGCACCAAATGGTTAGCCCTAGGAAAAGCTTCTGGGGCAGATATAGAGTAGAAGGAAGGATTACCCCCCTTTGCAGGGATTAGCCCAAACTTCCCCCTTCCTGGTCTGCCTGTAGCATGGGGAACACATTCTCAAGGCTGGCAATTATCACAGCACCATGGAGCCTGGCATGCAGGGAACAGATTTGCCTCTGGGCCCAGTGGTGGCATTTCTGCCTCTGAGCTAGTATCAGTGAGAGGGAGAGCTGCTAAGGTATCCAGCTGTTAATGGCAGTGGTATCGTTTGGAAGTGTCTAGCACTGCAAAAGTCATTTGTCCTTTTCAGCACTTGAGAGCAGCTAGGGTTGCTCTGGATTGTTGTCACTAGAGCTGAGAAGCCCTGAAGAGTTGGGCATTACAGAGTGGACTCCACAGGCTCAGTTCACATAAATTAGCCCTAAACCCTCTCCTGGGGCAGAGACCTTCAGGCATTGCAGAAGCCAAACTTCCAAGAAATCACACACACACACCCTTCCTACCTCTAACTGCTCCCCCTAGGGGGAGGGTGGGTCCTTGTGGAAAAGGACCTTGCATGTGTTGCTGAGTCATAGCAGCCATTACTCATAGGCTGGCTGAAATGTTCACAGGAAGGCTAAGCTCTTCAATGGTCCATTGTCTTTGTTGATGAGCCATCAGCACTGTCTAGCTTCTTCACAGTTGAACCTAAAAGGCTAGTTGTGGGTGTTACCAGAGTAAGCACATTTGAAATACAGATACATCGTCAATATTCATAACTCCAGATAAAAAAATACAGGTTTTAGAGTAGCAATGACAGACTGGACTTTTACATAGATTGTTGACGTACATGGGATGAAATTGTGGAAAAGCAGCATCACTTGCCCCACAACCTCAGCCGTGCTGAACACAACGCCATCAACAACCTCAGGCACAACTCTGACATCATAATCAAAAAGGCTGACAAAGGAGGTGCTGTCATCATAAATAAGTTGGAATATGAACAAGAGGCTGCTAGACAGCTCTCTAACTCCACATTCTACAGGCCATTTTCCTCTGATCCCACAGAGGATTACCAAAAGAAACTACACCATCTGCTCAAAAAATAATACATGCACACAAATAGGGTAATCATATTCAGCAACTTATAACTTTTCCATAGACAGCTTACGTAACATAGTTTGTACAAGATGCATCATAACAATGTCATAATCATATAAGGATACCACTATGATGAATATGGGGTGCAGTGTCACACCGGGGCTGCTTCCCTACCTTTCCTAGGGGAGGGGCTTCTCCCAAGGTACCGTTTATAACTTGGCTGAGCCCCAGTCAGGATCGTGCCCCCCTTGCACTGGGCACAAACACTGAGGGAGGAACGGCCACTGCTGCAAAGAACTGACTGCCTAAAAAGACAAAGCCAGACCCAGGGTGCGGCATTGGGTTACCGCACAGCAGCAGGGAGATCGGGGTGATGGCAGCACAGCGGAGGGCACTGCCATGTCTTTGTTGGTGCAGACAGATGTTGGTTTGTTTGTATTTATCGGTCAGAGGCATTGGGGTTTTGGTGGGTGGGGAGGCTGGGGAAGGCTGTTGGAGTAAAAGAAGGGGGTACAGAAAGAGGCAGGTAGAGAGACTAGTGCGGTGAGAGAAGCTGAGAAGCACAATAGGGAGCGTGGGGTGGGGTGCAATGGTAGGACGGGGTGAGGTGAACAGCAGCCCAACAGCCAATGGCAATACAGTAAATCCCTCCCAACCAGAAGCTGCTCCTTCTCCCTTGGATGGGGGTTTCATAGGCCTGATGACCCAGGAGATCCCTCTGAGTTCAGCAGAGGGCTTGTGGGAGTTGGCAGGCCCTTATAAATACCCTCTACCCAGTGCTGTCACTTGTAGATGCTTGTTCTGTGTATCTGTAGGGAGAGCTTTAGCAGATGCATACAGCCATTATACTCTCCCATGAAGGAACAAAATAAGGAAGTCTATGGACTGGAGGGGGTCTGACTGGAGAGTCCGTGGGGAGGTTCTGTCTCCTGGAGACCAAGCATGGACCAGAAACACATAGTTGCTGATGGACTGAACCCAGTTCTTATATATGGAGGCATGGCATCTTCTATCAGATTCCAAAACCAGCACACAGCAAGGATGAAAACTAACAGGGACTTCTCATCAGCCCCCATATCACCCCTCAGGCTGTTGGTGGAGACTCCCTGAAAATCAGCACCTACCCCTCCTATCAGTGTTCCTGACTGGCCCTTGCTCGTGCAGACCTTGGCTAAAAATCAGCACTAAGCTGAATGTCAGAAAACAAATTCAGGTGCAACTTTGGCAATTTAGGATTTGGAGGAGCATTTTTGCATCCAAAATATATTTTCCACTCCTACCTCCATAGTGTAACTTGTATCTGTGTCCCCGTTAAAGGAGTGCAGACAGGCTCCTAATTCAGGCAGTGGAAATTGAGATTAAAAAACGGGGACACAATGAAAAGTTGCTAAATGTTTCATGGATCTTTATTGGAAATGAGTTTCTGCCCCCTTGCTCCCTACTAGTGATAATGAAGGACCAGATCCTCTGCGTGGTGCTGAGCTAGTCTATACCAGCTGGGGATCTGACCCCAAGACTTGCAGCCTTAGGATCTTTCAACCACTTCTTACCCCTTGTGCAGATTTGGGCTTGTCACAGGGTCCGCGCCGGTTTCCCTCTCTCGTCCTGGCGCCCTGTGTTTGGCTGGTGCAATTAAGAGTCCCAACACCTGTTGTCCTGGTTCACCCAAGTGTCTTTATTTATAGTGCATGTGCAGGTCCCCCAACAGTTAGTGCCCCACAGACCCTCCCCAGGGTCTCCTAGCCCTTTGAGGTTTCCCTCTACTATAAGGAGATAGCTAAACCACCTTCCTGTCTCCTCTCAGGCTAGCCCCCTCTCTGGCGTTTGCCCTGGGCTTTATAGCCCTCCCGACTCCACCCAGCTGGCTGCACTTAGCTCAGCCTGTTCCTCTGAGCTGGCCCTCATTAGGGTTTGCAGCTGGGCCGCCTGCTGGATACCTGCAGCCCTACCCCTGGCCAGGGAGCCGGCCGCAGCCAGCAGTTTGGCAGGGCTTTAAAGGGGGATTTTACCCCTGCCCTGCCACAGGGCTATTGTTTAACTCAGTCGCTGTCACAGTGGCCATACTTCTGGCAGCGTTAGGCCAAAAGAACCACAGCATGTACATGTAGCCTTTGCTAGGAACCAGGGGGTCACTTGTAAGGTCTGAAGGACTTTGAGATCTGGGAAGGCCAGCCAGGACTGATGGAGTTCTGGGAACCATCTGTCTCATTCTGTGCTCTGTAAAATGTCGGATCTGTTTGCCTTATTGATAATTCCACTCCCCCATTTTTCCCTTTCCTCAATAAACTTCAGCCCTTGCACTTCACTCGAATAGCTGTTCTCTATTTTGAATGCTCTCTGGAATCAATAAACCCTATGGAGGCGATACTGCATATCAGGGCCGTCCTTTGGCATATACAGCATATGCGGCTGGGTAGGGCACCTGAAAATTTGGGCCACCCTTGGTCTTAGTGTCCACCCTCCCGCCTCTTCGAGTAGCTGCAGGACCTGTAATGGAAGGTGAGTTTACATTTTTCTTCATCAAAGCTAACAGGACGAGAAAAGCTAGCATTGGAAAGGAAAACAAGAATTGGTGTGTCAGGCTAACTCTGACAACAGCTAAACAAATCAGTTACCAGGTCATAGGGCAGATTTCCAGGTGTGTCCTCACTATCTTTGAATTGGCAATTTGTTTTAAATCAAAATGCCCTGTAAATAGAGACAGACCAAATCTGACATCAGGAATCATAACATTCAAAAGCCAGTAGGAGAACACTTCAACCTCTCTAATCACTCAGTGACAGACTTAAAGGTGGCAATTTTGCAACAGAAAAGCTTCAAAAACAGACTCCAACAAGAAGGTGATGAACTTGAATGAATATGCAAACTAGATACCATTAATGTAGGTTTGAACAGAGACTGGGAATGGCTCGGTCATTACGTTAATTGAATCTATTTCCCCTAGTTTAGTATCCTAGCTAAGTACCCTTACATCTTTCTGTCAACTGTCCGTAATGGGCCATCTTGATTATCACTTCAAAAGTTTCTTTCCCCTGCTGATAATAGTTCCTTTCAATTAATTAGCCTTTTACAGTTGGTATGGTTACTTCCACCTTTTCATGTTTCTCTGAATGTATAAATATCCTCCTACTGTATGTTCCATTCTATGCATCCAACGAAGTGGATTGTAGTCCACGAAAGCTTATGCTGAAATAAATTTGTTAGTCTCTAAGGTGCCACGAGTAATCCTTTTCTTTCTGCCAGCGTTTTGGAGACATTGCAGCATAGAAGAGTTTTACTTCAGTGGGAACTCTAGATGTCCCCCATCACCATGGCATCTAAAAACCTCACAACCACTAACATTTTGATCTTCCCACCACCCCTGGGAGCTGGGGAAGTGCTCCTAGCCTCATCTTATGGCTAGGGAAATGAGGCTCACAGAGACTTGCAGATGTAGAGCGCTGTGAGTTAAACCAGTCTTCAGAGACCGCAGCAGGGAAAGCGCTGCAGTGTGCTCACACTGTGAGCTGCAAGCGCAATGGCGTGGCCACATTTGCGGCACTTGCAGTGGCATTGGGAGTGGTGCATTATGGGCAACTATCCCACAGAGCACCGCTTCTCATTCTGGTGCTGTGGCTTGTGGGAAGGGAGAGGGGTGTGCGTGGCATTCTGAATCCTGTCCCAATGCCCCGTGATGCATCAGTTCGCATCCCAGCAATCCCTGTGCTTTCGTCCACATTTGGTGCCATTTTTCAACTGTTTTTGTGCTGCGTGCTCTGTCTTCCCTTTCGATCTGCAGGAATGGATCCCGAAGTGCTGAGGAATATGCTCAAGGATCTTGCCAGCATGTCACGAATTACAGTTGAGTTACTCCTTAAGCTACAAACTGACAGTGAGGAGTCTGAGGATGATGTCGACTCGCATAACGCATACGACACAAGTTTGCTTGTGGCATTCATGGATGTGCTCACCACCATGGAACTCCGCTTTTGGGCTCAGGAAACAAGCACTGAGTGGTGGGATCACATCGTCATGAAAGTCTGGGATGATGATCAGTGGCTGAAGAACTTTCGGATGAGAAAAGCCACTTTCATGAGACTGTGTGTTGAGCTCACCCCCACCCTGCGGCGCAAGGACACAAGATTGAGAGCTGCCGTGCCAGTGGAGAAGCTGGTGGCTATTGCAATCTGGAAGCTGGCAACTCCAGACAGCTACTGATCGGTCGCTAACCAGTTTGGAGTGGGAAATTCGACCGTTGGAATTGTGTTGATGCAAGTTTGCAGGGCCATTAATGACATCCTGCTCAGAAGAACCATGACTCTGGGTAACGTGCATGACATTGTGGCTGGCTTTGCACAAATGGGTTTCCCTAACTGCGGAGGGGCGATAGAGGGGACGCATATTCCAATTCTGGCACCAGCCCACCTAGCCTCCGAGTATGTTAATCAGAAGGGGTATTTCTCTATGGTTCTCCAGGCGCTTCTGAATCAGCGTGGGGATTTCATTGACATTAACACAGGCTAGTCCGGAAAGATGCATGAGGCACGCATCTTTCAGAACACAGGCCTGTTCAGGAAGTTGCAAGCCGTGACTTTCTTCCCAGACCAGAAGATCACCACAGGGGAAGTCGAAATGCCCACTGTGATCCTTGGAGACCCTGCTTACCCTTTAATATCATGGTTCATGAAACCCTACACAGGGAGCCTTGACAGCAGCAAGGAGTGGTTCAACAACAGGCTGAGTCGGTGCAGAATGACTGTGGAGTGTGCTTTTGGCCATTTAAAGGGCTGCTGGCGCTGTCTGTATGGGAAGCTGGACCTGGCCAATGACAACATCCCCATGGTTATATCCGCATGCTGTACACTCCATAACATTTGTGAAGGGAAGAGTGAAAGAGTCACTCGGGCATGAACCTCGGAGGTTGAACACCTGGAGGCTGAATTTAAACAGCCAGAGAGCAGGGCTATTAGAGGGGCCCAGCGTTGGGCTGCAAGGATCAGGGATGCCTTGAGGGAGCAATTTGAGGCTGAAAGCCACCACTGATGTTTGATGCCTTGCAAGGGAGTGAAGTGCCGTGGTTCCAATGTTCATAGGAATCTGTGTTTGCTACATATGATGCACTGACTTGCAGTGCCTGTTGATCTCCTGGGCTACGCTATCTTTTACTTAATGCAATAATAAAGAATGTTTTCAAAGCCAAAAAATTAATGTATTGAAAATAAAATGCATATATTGAAAAGAAACACAACTGCTTGGGAAACAGAAAGGGCCAGGGGGTGGGATGGGGAACAGTACAATCACAGATTTGCGTATGTCTTATAGACTGATAGACTTTAAGGTCAGAATGGACAATTATGATCATCTAGTCTGACCTCCCGCACAATGCAGGCCACAGAATATTACCTGTTCTCATACTCAGCCTTCCTGTCTGGAGTGCCGTGCAGTGAGTGCTACACTTCAGGCTGGCTATAATGCATGGTGATGGGGATTGAGTGCAGTGGGTGAGGGTCGTAGTTTTCAGGGCTAGGTGATGAAGCTACAGGTGTTGGAGGCAGCTGGTGGTGATAAGAACCCGGATGTTGGGGAAAGTGGGTTGGTAGTAGGGTGAGCAGATTAAAGAAACAAAAAATCAGGACACATGGGGGAAGCAAAAAAACAACGGCCAGAGCTGAGTTCTCCAAGCCAAAAAAAACAAACCAGCAGAAGCCCCGATATCAGGACAAATGGCGTCCTGACCATGCATCGGTCGGGACGCGGGGCATAGAAGCAAAAATCGGGACAGCCCTGATTTTATCAGGACGTCTGGTCACCCTAGTTGGTGGTGACATGGGGGCACAAGGGAAAGAATTTTGGGACAAGGACTGCAGTCGGGGCAGGCATGGAAGTGCTCCGCCTGCATGGCTACGAGAGCCTGTATCGAGTCCGCTTGGCGCTCCATGATGCTTAGCAGCAGCTCCGTGCTTTGGTGCCAGCGATCTGCATTCTGCTGGTGGACGCTCCTTTCACTCTCCTGCCACTCCTGCACTTTTTGATTTTCATGAATGGACTGCTGCATCACTTCATGCAGCATGTCCTCTGTGCTTTTTCGAGTACGCTTCCCGATTCTTTGAATTCTTTTGGCCATTCATAACAAGGCTGGCTGGGATCTCAAGGCTGCATCTGTAAAGCCAAAATGCAACACTTAACTGATTGTTTACACCAGACGGAGCAATGATTTGGCCTTACTTAAAGACAAGCACAGTGTACACAATAGCAGAACTGCCCGTCCCAAAGCGAGCACACATAACCCACAGGAGCCCCAAAATGGTGAGTAAGCACAGGGGCAAGGGGGACTGATTGTTTCACAACCGTACTGTTCTCTAGGGTTCTGTGCTTTGGGGGGGAACCAACATCTGCAGGGCACCCCTATACTGAACACTGTCCCCGCATTTTCCACAGGAGTTCGTCCTGGAAGAAATCCCACTGCTGAGGGTGACCTGGGAAGCAAGGGAAGGTCTTCAACTACAATGTGGCTTCCTCCCTGGCCCATATGCAGCTTGCCTGTGTGCAGCAATGGTCCCCCTGCCCCTGCCCCTCACAGCACAGTGGCATGGACATGTTAGCCTTACTGGGACAAGGAACACAGTAGCTCTGCCAAGGAACCTGCGCAAGCAGATTGCCCAGCTTCTGCATGAGACCTTTGAAGGGATCACTGAGGCCGATTACTGCAATGTGAGAGAGCACATCAACACCCTCTTCCGCATCTAGGCATGCATGCAGCCCTAACCCTCCTCCCCCCAAGAGCCCGCACCGAACAACTTCCTTCCCAAAATAAAAGCCGCTTACCTGGCACCTCTTCTGATGTTTGTCCTTCCCCAAGCACCATCCGTTGCGACTGGCTACCTTTCTCCTGGCTTGAAAACAGCTCCTGGCTGCATGCATCTAGGGATGCCGGACTGTCTCCCTTCTCCTCAGCTCCTGCTTTCCTCCTCCTCCTGCTTTGTTGAACTTGGCTCTGAAGTGTCCATGGTTGTCTTCGGAGTGGAGGTGGGGTCGCCACCAAGTATTGCATCCTGCTCTTTGTTGAAATGGCAGGTTGATGGCTTTGCGGCAGGCATTCCGCAGCTCTTTCACTTTAACCCTGCACTGCAGTGCGTCCCGGTCATGGCTCCTTTCCACCATGTCCATTGATATCTGCCCAAAGGTATTGTAATTCCTATGGCTGGAGCGCAACTGGGACTGGACAGCTTCCTCCCCCAAAACACTGATGAGATCCAGCACCTCGCCATTGCTCCATACTGGGGATCTCCTGGTGCTTGGCGGCATGGTCACCTGGAAAGATTTGCTGAGAGAACTCCACGCCTTGTTGAGTAAACAGGAAGGGGATTTTCAAAATTCCCAGAGAATTTAAAGGGCGGGTCTGACGGTTGGTCACCTGAGGGCAGGGCAGTAGAGTTCAAAGTGATGAGCAGAGTGGCTAGAACAGACATTGTGGGACACTTCTGGACGCTGATCAGAGTGTATTAATAGACCAGGGCATCCACACTGGTGCCATGGCACTCCAGCTAGGGCACAGCAAGCATTATGCTTCTCGTGGAGGTGGATTACCGGGAGCACTCCAGTCGCGGAGTCCAGGCACTCTACGTGCCTTGCCAGTGTGGACACGTCATGAGTTAGGGCACCCAGGGCTGCTTTAATGCGCTCTAACTCGCAAGTGTAGCCAAGCCCTTAGGTCCAAACCCTCAAGGGTATTAGGCTCCTAACGTCCTTTATTTCAATGTAACCTAGGTGCCTTCTTGAGGATCTGGGCCCAAGCAACTTTGCCCAAGGTTACACATGAAATTTATGTCAGAGCAGGGTATTGAACGTGGGTTTCCCAAAGTACTACGTGAGAGTGCTAACTACTGGACCATCCTGCCTCTCTGAAAAATGGAGGTATTACATCCCATCTGATCATCAAAAATCCGATGGGCATTTTTCACAAAGGGAGCAATACTAGACCCTGTGATGGTGTCCCCATAAGGCTTTATGGGGAAATGCTTATAAATGTATATATGATATAACTGGAATATGTTTTATGCTACATGTGCCATGTAACATATCTCTGTAAAAGATATGATCTACTGAATCTATTCCTCCTGTTTGTATGCATGTACCATTTTTGTAGTTGAAGTTATGAATATTGGTTGTATACTTGCTTGTTGTCTACATAGCCTTAATAAGAGCATTTGCTCAGGGTCTGGAGAAAGGAATGTGCAGGTTAAGTGCCCAATCAAGAAACACTTAACAGACAAAAGAGCTTGGAGACACGAATCCACATCTGAGCTTTGCCAGGAATGTGGCTTGGCTTATAAGGAACTGACTTGTGCATGGACATGTGACTTGCTCATGTGACCCCAGAACTCCATTTTGTAACTGGATGCTACACAGGGAGAGGGAGGGGTGTCCACCCAGAGGAGAAAGTCTATTTAAACCCCTGGGAGACCCCTCCATTTTGTCTTCAGCTGGCTAAAGAGAGAGCCTCTCCACCCCCCAAGGATATACCTGAAAGAAACTGGAACAAAGAACAATAACAACGGGGTGTGAGTGATTGCTGGACCCAGGCTAGGAGGAGCATAGCCTGTAAAAGGAAGTTTACTGGAACTGGTGAGATTTTTATCTGTATTCAGTTTGATTAGACATAGACTTGTGTTACTTTATTTAAGTAAAATAATTAAAATTATTTGGTAATTCACGTTGTTCTGTCTGTTACTACTTGGAACCACTTAACTCCTACTTTCTGTATTTATTCAAATAACTTTTTACTTATTAATTAACCTGGAGTACGTGTTAGTACCTGGAGAGGGGCAAACAGTTGTGCATATCTCTCTATCTGTGAAATAGAGGGTGAACAATTTATGAGTTTACCCTGTATAAGCGTTATACAGGGTAAAACGGATTTATTCAGGGTTTGAACCCCATTGGGAGTTGGGCACCTGGGTGTCAAAGGCAAGAACACTTCCTAAACTGTTTCCGGGCAAGCCTACAGCTGTTAGGGGACGTGTCTCAGACCTGGGTCTGGGTTTGCAGCAGGCTAGCGTGACTGGCTCAAACCAGACAGGATTCTGGAGTCCTAAGCTGGAAAAGGCAGGAAAGCAGGGGCAGGAGTAGTCTTGGCACACCAGGTGGCAGCTCCAAGGGGGTTTCTGTGATACCAACCCGTCACAGACCCAATTTCAATTAACTCAATTCTTCAAGTTTCAATGCCCCATATAATTTCAGCTGGACAAATTATTTCTCATTACTTCCTATGTGATTTTAGCCACCTGTGACAGATCTTCTACCCCAGTGTAAACCAGGGATTTGCCAGTGTCATGAGAAGTTCTAAAAAAGCCATTCCACATACAGCCATGCAACAAGATGAGTGTCCAGCGAGGCTGCCTCCAATACCAGGGAGTAAGATGGAAGCCGGTGTCTGTTTGGAGTGTAAGTTCTTTGAGGCAGGGCCTGGCTCTCATTAGGTCTTTGCACAGAGCCTGGCCCATCTCAGCAACGATAACACATACTGCTATTGGATTCCTGCCTATAGAAACTCACCTGGGGCAGCTCCCTTGCCTTCCCTGGGGAAGGGGCTATTCCTGAGGTACTGTTCATAATATGGATAAACCCCAGTCAGGATTGTGCCCCTCTGGTGCTGGGGACAAACACCGAGGGAGGAATGGCCACTGCTGCAAAGAACTGACTGCCTAAGAAGACAAAGGCAGACCCAGGATGCAGCATCAGGTACAGCAGAGCAGCAGGGAGACCTGGGTGATTGCCACACAGGGGAGGACATCCCTGGTACAAACAGAAGGGGCAGAAGTTCCCCAAGAATGGGGGGGGGCACAGAGGGCTAGGAGGTGGAGTGAGGGGAGGTACTGAGCAGGGCTGTAACCATGGTGGGGAGAGCGGGGTTTGATAGTCACTTTCACAAAATGGAAACCTAAGCAGGTGCTACCTTCCTGTCTGTCTCTGAACGCTCCAGTCCAAACATCTGCCCCAGCTATCTGCCGTCTGGGATTTGGAAAAACATTTGTACGTCCAAAATATCTTTTCTGTTCTTCTACCACTTGTATCTGTGTGCCCATTAAAGACATGCAGCTCGGCGAGAATGAGCTTCACACAGGCTCCGAATTCAGGCAGCGAAAACTGAGATAAGAGGACCAGTGATAAAGGAAAACTTGTAAGCTGTTTCACTGAGCTTTATCGGAAATGAGTTTCTGCCCACTTGCTCCTGACTAGCGATAATGAAGGGCCTCAGTGTGGTGCTGTGCTAGTTTACATCAGCTGGAGAGCTGACTTCCAGCCTTAGGATCTTTCACTTGCTTATTACCCCTTGGGCAGATTTGGGCTTCTGCCAGTGGCCAAAAGAACCACAGCATGGACAGGCAGCCTCTGCCAGGCCACTACGGTCACATTCTGAGGAATAGGGGACTTTGGCATCTGGGAAGGCCAGCCAGGACTGAGTGAGTTTTGGGAGCTGTCTGTCTCATTCTTTGCTTTGTGATGTGCCTGATGGTCAGTTTTCCCTTTTAATTGTTCCTTTCCCCTTCCTTGTTCCCTTTCCACAATAAACTTCATCCTTTGCATTTCACAGTAGGTGCTGATATGTATTCAGAATGGTTTATTGATTCCAGAGGGCAGGCTGGAAATTATACTGCATGTCGGTGGCATGGCGGCACCCACTGTGTACACACTTCCTGGGAACTGGAGACAGTGTGCAAAACAAAGTCCTAAGTGATGCCCAATCCCTGGTAACAGAGCTGGAGGCTAGGTACCATGCCAACCCATGACCTATCCCTCTCAGCAGGGTTACAAAGTGGGGTTCCCTGGCTACAGCACAAAGCCTTATTTGGTGCCGTTGGCTTCTGCAGCTCATTGTAGCAGAGATAAAGATGCAGAGGGATCCTTTTGTACGCAGATCACTCAATGTAGCAGAAATAAATCTACTCACAGGGCTGCAGGTAGGGAGCTGTCTGGTTTTAGTTGAACTGCATCAAGTGAGGGGCAAACTCTCACTGACTGACAGGAAGTAACGGAAGCATTGGCCATAGCTCCATTCCATAATACTCTGGAAAACCTGGTTAACCCCTAGCATGACCACTTTCCTACCCCTGTTTGGGGTATAACACTCACACTACTCAATGGCATGCATGTGCACGCACACACAAGACCCCAGTGGATTTGCTGGCTCTACCTGTCTGCTGCTCTCCTTTGCAAAGCTCTGGGGGTGGAGCGCTGGCACCTGCTGGAGACCCCAAGGAAGGTACAGGACCTCCTCACTTAAAGTCGTGCCGGTTAACGTTGTTTCGTTGTTACGTTGCTGATCAATTAGGGAACAGGCTCGTTTAAAGTTGTGCAATGCTCCCTTCTAATGTCTGTGACGAAGTGGGGGGGTTTCTTGTTTTTTCCTTGTTTCCTATGGGGGGTTTTCTTGGTTTCCTAGGGGTTGCATGCAGAGGGGGTGGGACTCAGTTTCCCTGGGTGTTACGGGTTTACCAAAGGGATGGGAGAGGGAGTTTGTTGTTACAGGGGACCAGTGAGGAGACTGGGGACCCCAGCCACGGGCATGGAGAATGGAGACCCCAGCGATAGGTGACCTGGTGTCCTGGAGGCGCAGCTCAGGAGTCGCAGATGGTTCTGGCCAGTGGGAGGACAATGGGCTGCGAAGAGAGGACCCCGGTGACCTAACCAACCGGTTCCAGCCAGAGAGGGCCAGAGACAAGAAGAGGCCCAGGCGACCCTGTTTACGGGGCTGTTTACCTGGAGAGAAAATGATGGGCAGAGGGCCAGTGATATCAGATGCCAAGCAGGGCATCAGGGGGGCGGCTCTGGGCTGGAGAGGAGGAGCAGGCAGAGCCCACCTGGAGGCAGGGTAGACTTGGATGTGCTGTGCTGAGGGAGGCCAGGCCTGAGGGTCCTGAGAGTGTACTGTGCTGGGTTCAATGCTCAATAAACCCTTCTGTTTTACGCTGGCTGAGAGTCACTCTGGTCTATAGAACAGGGTTACATCATCCCCTTCGGGGGTGGAGGCCCGGGGGGGTCCAGAGTGCGTGGACTCCCTGAGGGGGTCCACAGAGAGAAAAAGGTGTGCCAAGGCTCCGAGAGGTGCAGCTCCAGGAGGTGGAGGGGCTGAACCCCGAGAGAGAGTGGACCCCCAAGAAGGGCTGTCTCACTGAAAGGGGCACCCCCCACAGACCGCACGGGGCCAAGAGTGGGCACGACCCGTGAGTCCGTGACAACGTCTTTGGCAGCCGCCTGCTTTGTCCACTGCTTGCAGGAAGAGAAGCCCGGTGGAGCTAGCTGGTGGGGGCTTGGAACTAGGGTGGACTGGCAGCCCCCATAGCAGCTCCCCCTAGCAGCTCCCCACTCCCGTAAGTTCCCTGTGAAACAGCTGCCCAGCAGGCTATCAGTTGCCAGCAGTTCAGCTGTCCCTCCCCCACTGCCATGTGCTGCTCCTGCCTTGGAGCTGCTCCCCGAGCCTCCTGCTTGCTGTGCGGGGGCGGGGGAAGAAGAGGGATAATGTCAGGGTGTCTCCCTCCCCCCTGCTCCTGCACCCCATAGAGCAGGGGGGACACACCACAGTCCCAGAGGCAGCAGCTGAGGTGGGTCTCAGCTTTCTGATCTAATTAACAAGGTAGTGTACTTAAGACAGGGATCAGCATACTTAAAGGGGAAATGCACATCTCTCTCTCACCCTGTGTGTGTCTCTGTCTGCTATGCTGTCTCCCCTCCCTTCATTCCTTCTGCTTTGTAGCATGTGAGGCTACATTAACAACAATGAGTAACCCTTGAGGGCTAGTTCATAATTTAACACTAAGGCATTCCCTGGGAAATATCCCACCCTCTGACTTCACCATCTCAACCAAGCTTCACAATCATCATTGCTGTGTACCGGTATTAAATTGTTTGTTTAAAACTTACACTGTGTATGTGTGTGTATATATATATATATATATAGTCTTTTGTCTGGTGAAAAAAAAATTCCTTGGAACCTAACCCCCACCCCCCATTTATATGAATTCTTATGGGGAAATTAGATTCGCTTAACATTGTTTCACTTAAAGTCGCATTTTTCAGGAACATAAATACAACGTTAAGTGAGGAGTTCCTGTACCACTGGGTCCCAGACAAGGTAGGGGGCAGGTGAAGCTACAGGTCCCAACTTCTGGGAAGAAAATGAAGGTATTGTAGGAGTTTGGGAAGGCAATATGGGAGAGGGGGCACGTGTGGGTAAGAGCTGGACAAACTACATCAAGCCTGTTCTGTAAACATTCATGGACCTTCTGATCTTTCCTGCCTGTTCCGTACGTTGTGGAAGTCATCATGCACATTGTGATTTGCACTGCAGGCATTTCCCAGGACTTGTTTTTCTCTTCCATAGCTACAAACAAATCCTGTGGGATCTGTGTGAGCATCAGGAGTGCGGGGTGACTGGGACTGAAGCGTGGTGAACGTGCTAGTTTGGTTTATGCTTGTGGAGGAAGAATGGGTTCATTAGTCACTTTTAAAAGACTAAAACGATCTAACTTGATGCCCTCTCAGTGGCTCTGCATTCCAGACCAAGCACCTGCCCCAGCCATCTTCATTGCAGGCTCCTTCAGGTTTTCAGAGCGCAAGGTGTGAGCAGTGTTTGGTCTGGAGAAGTGCGGCTCTTGCAAGCTGCCGGGCAGGAGTTTCTTTGGAGGGCTACAGGGAGCCAGCTGACATGGCTAAACTCATGAAACTGGGGAGATTCCTCTTACATTCAGGAGCCCAGCTGGCATGGGGGAGTTCCAGGTTCAAATCCCCACTCTGAAGTAGGGCTGTGGACCCAGGTCTTTTGTAACCCAAGGGCATTCCCTAACCCCCAGGCTATTGTGTGTTCCAGGGTGGGGCTTTCTCAGTCTCTCCTGTTGACACTGTTCCACTCTGTATAAATAAATAGTCATTGGAGCAGGAACTACAGTGCGGGTGTCCCCTGCTCCCAGGTAAACACCCTATGTCCCAGCCTGGAGAGTCACTCACATGCTGTTTCTAGCTCAAGGAACAGGTAAGTATTTAACTAAAAGTGGAACAGCTTCAGCAGGAGACATTGAGTGCGGCCACCCCCACAATAACCTGGTGGCTAGGGCATTCATTGCGAGGTGGGAGACATGGGGTCACATCCTTTCTCTAGAGGGAGGATATGAACCTAGATCTTCCAGATCCAACTGGCTGCCTGGCCCCTCACCCTGGAATATGGGATAGAGATGGGGCTCCTTCTCCCTTCCTCAGCTCTGTGAATCTAGCTCTGGGTTTCTAAATTCCATTTCCTTTTATTTTCAAAAATACCCAGAGTGGAAGTGAAACACTACATTTGGGGTGGAGCAAATCTTTTGTTTGACCCGAAATAACATAAATCTGAGGTTTTGAATCACTGAAAAATCCCCAAAAAATCAGTTTCAGGTTGGACCCAAAATGATTCCCCCCTCCCCCGCGCAGGACTTCCGGTCACCTGAAAATCAGTTACTCACAAAGCTCTGACATGGCCGTTTGCAGGTGAAACAAATGAGTAGGAAGGAGGTGAAGACCTAGGGTTCCTGCTACTGTGTCACAGGTCACTGGAGTTTCATAAGAAGCGTCCTTGCCAAGACCTCTCTCTTGCAAAGGCTGGCATTAAGGGCTAACATTTCAACACAATGAGCAGAGATTGCGTGTAGGAATCCAGTTGTCCCAGTCACTCCCCACGCAGTGCTGAAAGGTTAGCCCTAGGAGAAAGCTTGAGTTAAAGAAGGGATTATCTCAAGAAAGAGAATGTCTTCCAATGCCCTTGATCCTTCCCCCCAATAGTTTTTCCCTTGCGACTTTATAATACCCTATATTCCAAATGGTGCATTGATTCCTAATACTCGATGTGTTTGCGTCGTGTTACCAGTGAGCAGATGATGCCAAGCTAATGCCCTGCCAGTCAGTGAAAAGAGGTTGCTCCGCAGCAATGGCTAGCACCGCTCAGAGGTACAGCAGTTACAAAGGGTGGTAGTGCTGTGTTCCCAGCTAGCTGGGTGCTCCTGAAACCAGAGCACCGTTCCCACTGCTAGTTTGGTTTCCTGCTGGTGAATGACAACGAGGAACCTGTTCAGTGTTCAAAGAATCATGGGCCAGGAGGAAGTCTGGCATCTGGTATGTGCAAACAGAGTAGAAAGCTGGGTGTGGGTACCTACTGGCTCTTGCAGTCAATCAGGTGGTAGCTGTGTATGAGAAAAACATGGCTGCACTGGAAACTGAGATGGATGGATCCTTCATGAACATATATGAACCTGGACAAAGGGCACAGAGGTGGTTCAGGAAATACAGGCTGGTTCTTACTGTTTCATGAACTGATTCACCCATCACAGTTAGAAAAACTGCCGAAATCAGTGTGCTCTCCTCAAAGGAAGGAGAGGGAGCCCCATCAATACTTAGCTCTTATTAAGAAAACACTCGGGGACTTCTGATGCTTCATCTGAGTTTATTTTACTCGGGTGATCAAAGCTCAGTTATGCAGGGAATAACTGAAACAATATATAATCAGGAACAGTGCATTCTCACACACTGACCTGCTACTCAAAAAGGAGAAGAAAAACCAGCTATTAGTAGTGATGCTTCAAAGACCATCATGAATCTTTGAAGAACAGACTCATTCCATCATTGATCATTGTTAGAAGGGGAAGGAGAGGCACTATGAGGAGAAATTCTAAGTGGATTTGTAATTAACCCACCCAACCGTGGACCTCACAGGCTTTCGAGGGGTCGGCCTTCTCCACCACAGTGTAGCTGCAGGTGTCCTTGTTGAAAATGCTTTCACATTTTTCTTGGTCATACCCAGCAGGAGAAACAAAGCTGTCATTGGGAGAGAAAAAAGCAAATATCAGGCTGTGAGAATGGGAAGCAAATAATCTCCAGTGATGACAGCATCCACACTTCCAGCAGGAAGAGACTGTGTTGAGAGGCATGAGAGCTAGTTGAGCTGTTTTCTAGCTAATAGTTTGATTAGCTGAGCCCCTTTTGCTGCTCATGAACAAAGTCTGAATTTTGCAGTTGTTTCGTTCTTTGTTGTTCGACAAATGGTCTGCAAACTAATTTCACCCGATGGCTTATTCTAAAAATGTGCATGTTTTGTTTGTTTATTTTTCAGTTTTCATTATCCCATTGTCTGACTGGTCGCTTTAGTCACATGGCTAATTGGATGAGTGTAATGGTAGAGGATGGGAAAACTACAGTCAAGGCACTGGGCCCTTGGTTCTCTCTTAGAGAGAAGGGGAGAGCAATCTGGGGAGTTAGGAGAACTTAGACCAGCAGGCTTAAGGAGTTTTTAAGACATTACATCCAGAGGCAGATTGCGCATTTGTGGGGCCCTGGGCCAGAGCAAGTGGGGGCCTGTAGTGGGGCAGCTCCCCCACTCCAGCAGAAAAGGGTTAAAGTCAGCCCTGGGAGAAGGCTGTGGCTGAGAGCTGCTAAACTGGGCTGATTGGGGAAGCGGCCGCAGCTGGGCCACGCCCCAATCAGGCCACAGCGGCCTTGTATAAAAAGGCTGTGAGCCAGCAGCCCAAAAAGAGTCTCTCTCCAGGCTAGGAGAAAGCAGGGCCTGGCTGTCTGCAGAAAGGGTACTGGGAGTGAAGCAGGGTGGGGGAAGAGCCAGGGGAGCTCCAGGCTGGCAACTCCCCAGGCTGCAGGGCCTGGTCTAAGGCCCATAGAGGTACTGGGAGGCAGAGGAAGGCAGCAGGTCAAAACTCCCCTTGCCTATGATGAGTGGCTTTTACACTGCAGTCTGCCTCAGTGAACCGGGGCTTGGTGATGACTGAGGCAAGGTGGGGATAAGAGGGTTGGGGGTTTCCCAGAGAGGGGAGACCCATAGAGACTGTTGGGGGTACTGCCAGGGGGCAGCCCTAGGGTAAAGTGGCACTGGGGTCCGGGAAGGAACTGGGGCCAGTGAGACAGGTGGAACACTGGCCTGCAGAGGGCGCTCTAGAGCTGGATGAGCTTATTCCCTGAACGACCAGCAGGAGGTGCTGCAGGGGTGAGTCCCGCACCATCACAGGGCCCCTCTCCACCCTTTTAGCCTGCAGTCCCCCTGACCTTCCCTGCCATGTGCCTGCCAGGGAGCGGAGTTGGGGTGCAGGGTCTTCTCTCCTCCCCGCCCCCCACTCCCTAGCAGTAGTGCCAGCTGGGCAGAGCGGGGCAAAGTCCCAGCACGCTGACCTCGCTGCCCAGCAGAAGCACTGGGTGGGTGGGGAGAGCGGGTTAGGGTACAGGGGTGCCCACTTTTCCAGGGTTCCCCAATTGGCCCATGGCTAATCCACCACTGATTACATCGTCTCCTTTCTAGTCAATTGAGTCAGGCCTGGCCTGAGACATCACTGCTAGAAAAATGGAAATTGAAGTCCAGAAATCTGAGCTACTCTCCTAAATCTGGAGGCCGTTTTTTTTTTTTTAAACATGAGCTAAATTTGCAAAGGAAATTTTCCCATTGCTGGTAATATCTCAGGTAGAAGCTTCATATGCTGCGTTCTCTCTCATGGGGAGGGGGAACATCCTGGAGTATGGAAGCAACAAGGTGCAGGACTTTTTAGGGCATTTATCCTCCTCATGCTTCTGTGAGGTAGAGCAGTGCCATTATCCCCATTTAAGAGACTGAGGCAGAGAAAAACGAAGTGACTTGCCCGCGATCACACATGTAATCTGTGGCAGACCAGTGAATTTAATGCAGGTCTCCATGTCCTGGCTAAAACTACAATGACAGCTGGATAAAGTATTCCCCATCACTTTCTGTCCAGTTCTGTGTGGTGTTAGACACCTGTGACCATATTCTACCCCAGGATATATGCATACTTTCTAAAACACTTGAAGATCCTCAAACTAACGAGCAAAAGAGACTGTATTAACATTTGTTGTACAGTGCCAAGTTCAGTATTAGCACTAAACAAGGGATTTGTGAGTCACAAGCAGCTCTAAAGAAAGCTGTACAGCCAGGTGCGATGGCATGAGGGAGTTTCCTGTTTTCTTTGTTGCCTATGGGGCGTTTCCTTGGTTTTCTAGGGGTTGCATGCAGAGGGGGTGGGACTCAGTTTCCCTGATGTTACGGGTTTAACGAGGTGATGGGAGAGGAAGTTTGTTGTTACAGGGGACTGGCGAGGGAACTGGGGACCCCAGCCACGGATGTGGAGAATGGAGATCCCGGCAACAGGTGACCTGGAAGCCAGCTCAGGAGTCCGCAGCCCGTTCTGGCCAGTGGGAGAACAATAGGCTGCGAAGAGAGGAGCCCCGGGGGCCTAACCAACCGGTTCCAGCCACAGGGGGCCAGAGACAGAGAAGAGGCCCAGACAACCCTGTTTACAGGACTGTTTACCTGGAGAGAAGACAATGGACAGAGGCGGAGCTTGGGGGGCCAGTGAGATCCACTACCCAGCTGAGAAGCAGGGGGGCTCTGGGCTGGAGAGAGAAAGCAGGCTGAGCCCACCTGGATGCAGGAAAGCTGGATGTGCTGGGCTGGGGGGAGGCCAGGCCAGGCCTGAGGGCCCTGAGAGTTCCTGTGCTGTGTTCAATGCTCAATAAACCCTCCTGTTTTACTCTGGCTGAGAGTCACTCTGGTCTAGAGAACAGGGTTGCATCGTCCCCTTCGGAGGTGGAGGCCTGGGAGTCCAGAGTGCGTGGACTCCCTGAGGGGGCCCACGGCGAGAGACAGGAGTGCTAAGGCTCCTGGAGGTGGAGGGGCTGAACCCTGAGAGAGAGTGGACCCCCGAGAAGGGCTGTCTCACTGAAAAGGGCACCCCCACGGACCGCATGGGGCAAGAGAGTGTATGACCTGTGAGTCTGTGACACCAGGCAACTTGATATGTTTCCAGCAAGGCTACTTCTAATACCAGTGGGTAGGATGTAAGCTAAGGAGAATGCAGCCATTGACCCAATGGGTGGAAAAGATCTCTTGGCGGAGCTGTGACTTTGGAAGTGTGTTTATTCAAAATGTGGCTGGCTAGAGCATCATGTGGCTTTCACGCTGGAAATACACTACAGGTTCTGTTTAACTTACGTGGAGCAACAACGCATTCTATTCTGGCTGCAGTGACATTTGTTGCAATTTGCAGTCCAAGTGGTACCAAATCCATGCAGCTTTCCGTCTTGAATACAACCTGAAATAGAACAAAAACCCAAACCCTTCCCTTAAACGTTGACAGATGACTGACAATTTAAATATCTCTATGCATTTTGTGCATGATTGATGGGCATGTGCTGGTAGGGTTCAGTTGAAATGTAGTTCCCTCCACTCTTGTGTTCACCTGAGTTACATTTCAGCCTTGTTTACTACTTTGAGAGCACAAGCTGATTTTCTCTTCGTTTTCTGCACTCGTGGGACAAATCTTTTGTGACACTGAGCAGTAAATAACTGGGGCTGTATCCTGCCAGCATAACACATTTAAAACTGCCATAAACTCTGGTGGGAGTCTGCTTGAAAAAAATGATGGCCTCCAAACCCACTAGAAAACCAACACATGTGGAATTGTTGTACTGGGGCTTCTCTGTCAGTCGCTTACATAGAGAAAGTCTTGTGTCCCTTATTTAGAGCTTGGATTCATGTTATTCTTTGAATCTTTGGAATAGAACAGCAAGGGAAGGGGATCCAGCTAGAATGGACACTGTTGCTACACAGCATCAGAACACTCAAAAGCTACTTGCTTGAGTCAAATCCATTGGATGTCTGCCATCTGTGACGCTTTCTGTGCACGCCTCTTGCCCGCTGCCTCCCACTTTAAATATGTAATTTTGGGGGTCTCCTACATTCCCTTCTTGCTCCCTCTTTCATACCTTTCCTGGCTATTCTCAATGGCGATCAGCTATCATAGACCAATTCAGAGAGAGTGTTTGTGGTTCTTACCTTTGGTAGATTTCAATGGATCATTTTGTGCATAAAAACAGGATGCATCGCATAGTGTCACCAAGATGACAAAGGCAAGAAGGATACCCAGAAAGCATTTCTGTAAGTGGGAGACATGGCAAGAATGTGGTGACTTTTCAATGGTTATGAGCTAAAAACAATTCATTTGTACGGAGTCAGACAAAAATAAATCTTGGTATGCATAAAAACAAAAATCAAGAAGAAATAATTCCAAAGACCAACACAACTTTTTCTTCGTCTATGACTTATTTCTGAGTAGGAAAACCAAAACAAGAAAAGAAACAACCAGTATAGACCTGAGTGAGAGAGTGCATAGAGTGTTACTAGGAATAGACTGCAGCTGTGACCTCTACTTCCCAGCAGATACGCAGCAAGACTCATGATGTTTAAAGGCACAATATGCAGAAAACTGATTCATAACATCTCCTCTTCATTTACAAATCTACATACGCCACGGAAACTGTCACCTATTCTGCAAATCCTGCACTCATCAAGAGACTGTCAAATTCTGCCTTTGGTTACACCCCCTGTAACTATCATGGGATTGCATGGGTGTAAACCAGAGCAGAGTTTGGCTTCTGTTCTCTTCCCATCTTTTGAGGGATGCCTTAGTGGTCGGCTTTTGCAATCTCTTCATGAAGCTAATAGAGTGCTGAAGAGGACACCTCTTGGTATCTCAGAATAAAGGGACTATATACAAACTTTATAAAATGTATTTTCCATCTAGAACTTCCAATTGCATTGTTCTACACAGCTGCAGATCAGAAAAGGTTTTTAAAAAGGGACTGACTTTTCCCAGGATTAAAATATCAATAGGCCAAAGAGCCACAGAATTACATGTGCGACTCCTAGCAAACAATTAAACAAAATCCACTGTTTTCATAAAATTATGGCCATGATCTTAGTCTCCTTAGAGACCCCTGCAGGTATTCAGTAAAATAGAGGCAAATCAAATACATCTCTAGTCAGGCGTTTCTCTCTAATAGCAAATTTAAAACAAATAGCTTTATCAGGCACCATCAGCTTTTAAAATCTGAAACTGATTTACCATTGTAAAATTGGTTGCTCCCAGTCTATGAGAAGTTTTCTGCAGTGAAATTGTACACTGCATGAAAACAAGTATTGTGCAAGGCCTAGTATTGAGCAATTTGAATGTATTCTCATTCCAGAGAAGTCATGTTGAAAGTACTGCAGAAGTTACTGAAATTTGACCAGTTGGCAACCGGAGGTTTTGGCTCGGCGAGGCACAAAATGAAGTGAAAGGCTGTATTGGAGCTCCCTGTTCAATGTTTCACATCCACACTCATAACAAAAGCCTTTCCTTGTGATATGCAAGCAGTGACAGGCCTTCAAGAAGAGCTCGTATGAGAGAAACGAAGATGGATATGGTGTATTCCACTGCTCGTACTGCTCTGTTGTCTAAGACCCTAGAGACTTCTTACTAGGCATCAGTGCTAGGCATTGCCTCTTTCAAAGGGTTGCCATAGAATTAAGGGATGGATTGTGGCCTACTGGTTAGAGCATGAAACTGGGAACGAGGCGTTCTGACTTATATTGCCAGCTCTTTAACTGATCCATGTCAGTGCTTAGATGCTACAATGACAAGTGCTATAGAAAAACCTAAGAGAGTTCAATCTAGTGGATGTTGAGGGAAAAATCCCCTCACATCTAGAAGCCTGGATGAAAGAGCTCATCCCTCAGATCTCCATCAAAGCGGGAAAACTCTATAAACGTCTTTTCCAGATTCTCTTTCTTTCCTCAAACTACCTGGAAACCCAGCAGAAGCAACATTTCCACCCTGATTCTAACTCCAGTTCTGGAGTTCCTCTAGTCCTGCAAGAAGGGAGTGTCTAATTTTACAGAAACATTTTTTTCTGCAACTGAATTCAGTGCAAATGCAAACCAGGGGAGACTTCAAATGAAAGTGTTCAAGTAAAGCTACCAAAGTAGGTCTGGAGCAACTACATCAAATGAGTCTTAACTAAAGATTCACAAAGAATGAAGCAACATGGTGATTAAAGAGTCTTCTTAAGTGGTGAACATGCCTGGTGTTGATCAATTGTACAGTCTGTTACCTGACCACATTTTGGCTCATTAGGAAGCTTATCCAGAAACCAAATAACCAAGACCAGTCAGGTTTATTGCTATCATAGAATCATAGAATCTCAGGGTTGGAAGGGACCTTAGGAGGTCATCTAGTCCAACCCCCTGCTCAAAGCAGGACCAATCCCCAATTTTTGCCCCAGATCCCTAAATGGCCCCCTCAAGGATTGAACTCACAACCCCGGGTGTAGCAGGCCAATGCTCAAACCACTGAGCTATCCCTCCCCCCAAATTGGCTAAACGCCAATAATAACATAGTACAGGAAATAAGGCTCCATATGATACCAGTTCCCAGGAAGCCTTCTTGTGCAGTGTTGTTAAATTCACCTTACACAGAAGATGTAAACATGTCAGCTAGGAGTATTTATAGGATGATTTCACAAAACTCTTTACACATCACTAAAATACAACCCTTCATTTTGTCCCAGCTCCTTAGCTCGTTGTTTTATGACTTTGCCTGCCTTATTTTTGTTTTGAGTACTAGCATTCCCGGTTCTGGTCCATGAAGGTACCTCCCTAGCTTGTATTAAGGCATAGAACAATTATATATTGATGTTGACAAGTTTCCTATCTGCTTATACCAAGTGCTGAATTGTACTATTGCAGGGTATTGGGGAGCATAGTTTGGCATGAGTGAACAGAACTCTGGGAAAAACATAGGCCAATTCCTCTCTTATAATTGCCAGGCATTCATATCATGTGATATATGCTAATTTACCATATATGCACTGGCTAACATTGGTAACCAGACTCAGCTGCCAATTGTGACAGATCCCACCCAACAAGTTACTGTCAAATCCATCCTTGAGCTGCTGTAACAAACAGCATCTCCATTGTGCTAGACACAGTAGAAATACACAGTAGAGACAGTCCCTGCCCTGAAAAGCTTACAACGTAATTAGACAAGACAGGCAAAAAGATCATTATTATTCCCATTGTACAGACTGGGAACTGAGGTATCAAGAGATCCACTGACTTGCTGTAATGGGGTCTACAAACCCCATCCTGAGCATAGACAGTGTGGGAAGGAGAGCCTCCCCTGTTTACAAGCAAGCAGCTTGACAAAACCCCCAAACAGCTGCCAATCATGGAGGCAGGCATCCACAGCTGAAGCCAAGAGAAGAAACAAGGCCTGCAATAAAGGGGAGAGCACAGAGAAGGAAAAAGAGGCAGAAAAGCTTGGGCTGGCACAGTGCCGACAGCCCCACATCAAGTTGCCTTGAAGAAAACTGTCAGGAGACTCAAAGAAACTACAAGCCATGAGAAGAGATGGTACGTTTCTGTCACCAATTACCTAAGCCAGGGGTTCTCAAACTTCATTGCTTTGCAACCCCCTTCTGACAAGACAAATTACTACACAACTTCAGGAGGGGTGACTGAAGCCCGAGCCTGCCTAAGCCCCACTACCTAGGCCATGGGAGCCAAAGCAGAAGCCCAAGGGCTTCAGCCCCAGGCGGGGCCCTGTAACCTGAGCCCCACCAGGGCTAAAGCTCTCAGGCTTCAGCCCCAGATGCCAGCAAGTCTAACGCAAGCCCTGGTAACCCCATTAAAATGAGGTTGTGACCCACTTTGGGGTCCTGACCCACAGTTTGAGAACTGCAGATCTAAGCTAAACTTGAACCAATTACCTGAATGTGAAAGGCGCTGCAATAATTAGTTAATCAAGAGGAGAGAAGGCTGTAAGGAATTACATAAGAACCTAGCTAAGCTTAGTGATTGGACAACTCTACAGCAGATGAAATTCAATGTATATAAATACAAGAAATTGAACTAATCATACATACTAAATTAACTACTTGAGGAAAAGATCCAGGCATTGTTCTAGACTAGAGCTGTGTGAATAACTGATTTTTTGGCTCATTGGCAATTAAAAAATATAATTTAAAAAAAAATAAAAAATTCCAAAAAAAATCACAATATTTTGTTTGACCCCAAAACAATTTTTTTCAACTATTAGATTAGCTGAATAACATTTTTAGTTTGACCTGAAACATTTTTTTTTTTAAACTTAAACAGTCTGGCAAAGCAGACATGAAATCACCAGATATTTTGATGTTGCCAAATCTGCATTATTTATTAATTTATTTGCCCAGCTCTATTCTAGATATCTCATTAAAGACATCCACTCAAAGCTTGGTGACTTTAAATAAAGCAAAACTAGATATTAGGTTTCATAAAGTAATAGAAAATAATTCTGACTATTAATGCTGTTATATAAATTAATATACCTCCTCACCTTTAATACTGAACAAAAAGCAGACTTTGACTCCCTCAGGGAACTGATGGGCAAGGTCCCCTGGGAGAATAACATGAGGGGGTTTGGGTTTTTAAACAAAGGAAGGGCCTAATGTGGAGTGAGACTGGAAATGTCCAGAGGTAAAGTTCAGCTCTATTTGAGCTGAGGGTGACTAAAATAATGCAGAGTAACATTCATTTAAAATGGGAAAATGTTCTCCTCTCCTTAACTTTGAAACAGTGGACAGCTTTGGGCTAAACTCTCTACAATAAACACAACATTCAACTCTGGGCTGAGAGTAAGCAGGGATGATTTCAGCCAACAAAGTTATGAGCATGTGAAAACAAGGTTATAATGAAAAGGCCTGATTCAAAACATTTTGGTCTCTTTGCGTACCCTGGCAGGTAAAATCATCTGGGATCTGATTATTTTCCCCCCAAGTTGCTAAGTACCTGTAATCTCCTATTTATATAATTTAGAGCTGTCAGCACACAGCACTTCCGCAAATCAGGCCCCAAATATCTGCTACTGATTTTAAAGTAATCTACAGCCACCTTTTAAAATATGAAAAACAAGAACTTACCATTCTTGCAAAGTCCTTGGCCTCAAAGGAGCAGACAGCCTGTGGGAAGTCTATGCTTGCAATGCATTTATATAAACTTATATATGGTGTGAAGGTAAGTCGTTTGCAGTGCCAATCCTTGAGCAAACACAATGAATGCAAATAGCTCTGACAGAGGTTTCTGTAGAATGATGTTATATGGGTGGACACCATTAAAATGTTTTGTTAATTATCAGCGGAAGGCTTAGTTCGGAAATGAAAGGGCAAGACTTCTGTGTGCCCGATACGGAGCTAGACAGCAGCTGTGTGGGGTTTTGAGTCAAGGGTTATCAGGACTGGCAAGTGCGGATAAGGATTCATATCAGATTTTATTGCCAAGACGTCCCTGGTGTAGCAGGGCAGTCACTCCGCTCCAGCCCTGAAGGGGTTAAAACAGCCCGGAAAAGGGGGGGGGGGGGAAGGGCTGCCCTGGGGAGCTAATAGGGTAGGCTAATTGGGGAAGCAGCCACAGCTGGGCCACACCCCAATCAGGCAACAGCTGGCCCTGATAAAAGGGCTGTGAGCCAGGGGCTGGGTCAGTCTCTCTCTAGCTGTAGAGAGAGAAGGACCTGGCTGTGTGGGAGAAAAGGGTATCTGGAGTGGCGCAGGGCTGTGGAAAGGCCAGCTGAGCTGGGGAGCTCCATCCTGGAAATTCCCCAGGCTGCAGGCCTTGCTAAAGGCCTAAAGAAGATACTTGGGCTACAGAGGTACAGTCCAGGGTTAGGCAGAAGCAGCAGGTCCAAACCCTCCTTGCCAGTGATGAGTGGCCTTAACAGACTGTAGTTTGCCCCAGTGAGCGGGGGCTAGATGCTGACTGGCTGTAGCCACTGAGGCAAGGTGGGGATAGAGGGTTGGGGGTTCCCCGGGGAGGCAAAGGGGCACTGGGCTCTGGGAGGGACACAGGGGCCAGGGGCAGGCAAGACATTGGCCATCAGGGGGCGCTTCAAGGCTGAACAGAGCTAATTCCCAGATGACCAGCAGGAGGCATAGCAGCGGTGAGTCTCGACCTGGCCTCAAGGCTTGTATGAAACGCTAATCTTTTAGCCGAAGCAGCAGCACGCAGGAATCCAGTCATTCAGCAACTATGCGCAAGCTGAGCCGAATGGTTAGCCCTAGGAAAAGAATCTGGGGGGGGTGTCAGGGTTCCCTCCCCACTCTGAATTCTAGGATACAGTCATGGGGACCTGCATGAAAGACCCCTTAAGCTTATTTCTACCAGCTAGGTTTAAGTAGATGCTGCCACCACCAAGTGATTTTAAACAAAGAACCAGGGAAAAGGACCACTTGGAGTTCCCCTTCCCCAAAAAATCCCCTCAAGCTTGTACACCCCCTTTCCTGGGAAGGCTTGAGAATAATCTCCTAACCAATTGGTTACAAGTGATCAAAGACCCCAACCCCTGGGTCTTAGAACAATGGAAAAATCAGTCAGGTTCTTAAAAGAAGGATTTTATTAAAACAAGAGAGGTAAAAATCATCTCTGTAAAATCAGGATGGTAATATTTTACAGGGTACTCAATTTCCGCTGAGCAAAACCTTAAAGTTACAGAAAAACAGGAATATCATCTCCCTTTTAACACAGGGAAAATTCACAAGCAAAACAAAAGAGAGCCTAAACGAAATGCCTGACTAACGTATTTGGTTGAGGATGGGTGGGAGGAGATGGATGCTGACCCTGTCCCTCTTAACCCCAAGAGAGAACAGAAACTAAAACACACAAACAAAGCTTCCCCCTCCCAGGATTTGAAAGTATCTTCTCTCTTTCTTGGTCCTGGTGGTCAGGTGCCACTTGGGGCTATTTGAGCTTCTTAACCCTTTACAGGCAAGGTGGAATTTTAGGTTACCCTTAGCTGAATGGTTATGACGGGGGTATATAGTGGAAGGAAGGATTACCCCACTCTGCAGGGATCACCTCAAACTTCCCCCCTCCTGGTATGCTGTAGCCCAGGGTGCACATTCACAAGCCTGGCAATTATCAGAGCGTTATGCAGCCTGGCACACAGGCAACAGATTTTCCTCTGGGCCCAGTGCTGGCATTTCTGACTCTGGGCCAGTAGCAATGAGAGGGAGAACTGCTGGAGGAATCCGGCTGTTAATGGCAGTTTGGAAGTGTCTAGCACTGCAAAAGCCACATGTCCTTTTCAGCACTTGAGAACAGCTAGGGCTTCTGGGGATTGTTGTCATTAGAGCTGAGAAGCCCTTCAAAGTTGGGCATCTCACGCACACACACACCCTTCCTACCTGTAACAGCTTCCCCTACGGGGGAGGGTGGGTCCTTGTGGAAAAGGCAATGCCGTTGCAGATGGCATAGGTCCTTGGAAGCCTGGATTCTGTGTATGGAACCCAGCTGGCCTCTTCCTCAGATTCCTTGGGGGCGCAGGGGGGGGGGCAAGTGGCCATGTTCACAGGCTTCTAGCTTTAGGAAGCCGCCATGTAGCGACTCGATCCATGTTGTATTTTAATCACCCCAATATCTGCTGGGAGAGCAATACAGCAGTGCACAGACAATCCAGGAAGTTTTTGGAAAGTGTAGGGGAAAATTTCCTAGTGCAAGTGCTGGAGGAACAAACCTAGGGGAAAAGCTCTTCTTGACTTGCTGCTCACAAACAGGGAAGAAATAGCAGAGGAAGCAATAGTAGATGGGAACCTGGGAGGCAGTGACCATGAGATGGTCGACTTCAGGATCCTGACACAAGGAAGAAAGGAGAGCAGTAGAACAGAGACCCTGGACTTCCGAAAAGCAGACTTTGACTCCCTCAGGGAACTGATGGGCAAGGTCCCCTGGGAGAATAACATGACGGGGAAAGGAGTCAAGGAAAGCTGGCTGTATTTTAAAGAATCCTTACTGAGGTTGCAGGAACAAACCATCCCGATGTATAGAAAGAAAAGTAAATATGGCAGGCGACCAGCTTGGCTTAACAGTGAAATCCTTGCTTGTCTTAAACACAAAAAAGCAGCTTACAAGAAGTGGAAGATTGGACAAATGACCAGGGAGGAGTATAAAAATATTGCTCAGGCATGCAGGAGTGAAATTAGGAAGCCCAAATCACACTTGGAATTGCAGCTAGCCAGAGATGTTAGGAGTAACAAGAAGGGTTTCTTCAGGTATGTTAGCAACAAGAAGAAAGTCAAGGAAAGTGTGGGCCCCTTGCTGAATGAGGGAGGGAACCTTGTGACAGAGGATGTGGAGAAAGCTAGTGTACTCAATGCTTTTTTTGCCTCTGTCTTCACAGACAAGGTCAGCTCCCAGATAGCTGCACTCCGCAGCACGGTATGGGGAGGAGGTGACCAGCCCTCTGTGGAGAAAGAAGTAGTTCGGGACTATTTAGAAAAGCTGGACGAGCACAAGTCCATGGGGCCGGATGCACTGCATCCGAGGGTGCTAAAGGAGTTGGCCGATGTGATTGCAGAGCCATTGGCCATTATCTTTGAAAAATCATGGCAATCGGGGGAGGTCCCGGATGACTGGAAAAAAGCTATTGTAGTGCCCATCTTTAAAAAAGGGAAGAAGGAAGATCCGGGGAACTACAGGCCAGTCAGTCTCACCTCAATCCCTGGAAAAATCATGGAACAGGTCCTCAAGGAATCAATTCTGAACCACTTAAAGGAGGGGAAAGTGATCAGGAAGAGTCAGCATGGATTCACCAAAGGCAAGTCATGCCTGACTAACCTAATTGCCTTCTATGATGAGATAACTGGCTCTGTGGATGAGGGGAAAGCAGTGGATGTGCTATTTCTTGACTTTAGCAAAGCTTTTGATACAGTCTCCCACAGTATTCTTGCCAGCAAGTTAAAGAAGTATGGGCTGGATGAATGGACGGTAAGGTGGATAGAAAACTGGCTGGATGGTCGCGCTCAACGGGTAGTGATCAATGGCTCCATGTCTAGTTGGCAGCCGGTATCAAGTGGAGTGCCCCAAGGGTCGGTGCTGGGGCCGGTTTTGTTCAATATCTTCATCAACGACCTGGAGGATGGTGTGGACTGCACCCTTAGCAAGTTTGCAGATGACACTAAACTGGGAGGAGTGGTTGATACGCTGAAGGGTAGGGATAGGATACAGAGGGACCTAGACAAATTAGAGGATTGGAGCAAAAGAAATATGATGAGATTCAACAAGGACAAGTGCAGAGTCCTGCACTTAGGACGGAAGAATCCCATGCACTGCTACAGACTAGGGACCGAATGGCTGGGCAGCAGTTCTGCAGAAAAGGACCTAGGGGTTACAGTGGACAAAAAGCTGAATATGAGTCAACAGTGTGCCCTTGTTGCCAAGAAGGCTAATGGCATTTTGGGTTGTATAAGTAGGGGCATTTCCAGCAGATTGAGGGACGTGATCATTCCCCTCTATTCGGCACTGGTGAGACCTCATTTGGAGTACTGTGTCCAGTTTTGGGCTCCACACTACAAGAAGGATGTGGATAAATTGGAAAGAGTCCAGAGGAGGGCAACAAAAATGATATGGGGACTGGAGCACATGACTTATGAGGAGAGGCTGAGGGAACTGGGATTGCTTAGCCTGCAGAAGAGAAGAGTGAGGGGGGATTGATAGCTGTTTTCAACTACCTGAAAGGGGGTTCCAAAGAGGATGGATCTAGACTGTTCTTAGTGGTAGAAGATGACAGAACAAGGAGTAATGGTCTCAAGTTGCAGAGGGGGAGTTTTAGGTTGGATATTAGGAAAAACTTTTTTACTAGTAGGGTGGTGAAGAACTGGAATGAGTTACCTAGGGAGGTGGTGGAATCTCCTTCCTTAGAGGTTTTTAAGGTCAGGCTTGACAAAGCCCTGGCTGGGATGATGTAGTTGGGGTTGGTCCTGCTTTGAGCAGGGGGTTGGACTAGATGACCTCCTGAGGTCCCTTCCAACCCTGAGATTCTATGATTCTAGGGCCTGTCTCTCGCTATGTCTTTGCACAGAGGCTGGCCTGTCTTAGGCCTTGGCTACTCTTGCAGATGTACAGCACTGTGAGTTAAACCCATGTTCGTACAGCTGAGTAGGGAAAGCGCTGCAGCCTGTCCACACTGGCAGCCGCCAGCGCAGTAACAAGCACTAACGTGGCTACATTTGCGGCACTTGCAGCGGTTTTGGGAAAGGTGCATTATGGGCAGGTATCCCACAGAACACCTCTTCCAATTCTGGCGCCGTGGGTTGTGGGAAGGGGGCGTGGGGTATGGTGCATTCTGGGTCCTGTCCCAATGCCCCGTGATGCTTCGCTTCGCAACCCAGCAATCCCTGTGTTTCCGGACACAATTTGAGCCACCTTTCAACAGTTTCTTTGTAACGCGATCTGTGCTCCGTTTCGGTCAGCGGGAAAATGGATCCCGACCTGGTGAGCAAAATACTGACGCATCTCGCCAGCACGTCACGTTTGGCAGTCGATCTCTTCCTTAAGATCCACAGTGACAGCGAAGAGTCCGACGCTGACGATGTAATTGTCATGCAAAATACGTACGACACGAACTTGCTTGTGGCATTCACGGACATGCTCTGCACTGTGGAATGCCGCTTTTGGGCTCGGGAAACCAGCACAGTGTGGTGGGATCACATTGTCATGCAAGTCTGGGATGACGAGCAGTGGGTGCAGAACTTTCGGATGAGAAAAGCTACTTTCATGGGACTGTGTGAGGAGCTCGCCCCCACCCTGCGGCGCAAGGACACAAGATTGAAAGCTGCCCTGATGGTGGAGAAGCGGGTGGCTATTGCAATCTGGAAGCTCGCAACTCCGGACTGCTATCGATCAGTAGAGAACCAATTTGGAGTGGGAAAGTCGACCGTTGGAATTGTGCTGATGCAAGTTTGCAAGGCCATTAATCGCATCCTGCTCAGAAGAACCGTGACTCCGGATAACGTGCAGAACATTGTGGCTGGCTTTGAACAAATGGGTTTCCCTAACTACGGAGGGGCAATAGATGGGATGGGACGCATATTCCTATTCTGGCACCACCCCACCTAGCATCCGAGTACATTAATCGGAAGGGGTATTTCTCCATGGTTCTCCAGGTGCTTGTGGATCACCGTGGGCATTTCATTGACATCAACGCAGGCTGGCCCGGAAAGGTGCATGACGCACACATCTTTCGGAACACTGCCCTGTTCCGGAAGATGCAGTCCGGGACTTTTTTCCCAGACCAGAAGATCACGGTAGGGGAAATTGAAATGCCCACTGTGATCCTTGGAGACCCCGCGTACCCTTTAATGCCGTGGCTCATGAAACCCTACACAGGGAGCCTTGACACCAGCAAGGAACGGTTCAACTACAGGCTGAGCTGGTGCAGAATGACTGTGGAGTGTGCTTTTGGCCATTTGAAAGGCCGCTGGCGATCTCTATATGGGAAGCTGGACTTGGCCGAACACAGCATCCCCACGGTTATATCCGTGTGCTGTACCCTCCATAATATTTGTGAAGGGAAGGGTGAAATGTTCACTCAGGCGTGGACCTCAGAGGTTCAACACCTGGAGGCTGAATTTGCACAGCCAGAGAGCAGGGCTATTACAGGGGCCCAGCGTGGGGCTGCAAGAATCAGGGATGCCTTGAGGGAGAAATTTGAGGCTGAAAACCACCAGTAATGTGTGCTGCCCTGCACGACCCTGAAGTGAAGTGGTTCCAATGTTATCAGTTATCTGTCTTTGCTAAGCGGATTTGTGTTTGCTCAGCTCACTTGCGTTGCCTGTTTCTTTCCCGGGCTAAGGTATCTATTATTGCATAAGGAAAAAAAAGACTGTTTGCACATCCAAAGAATCCGTTTATGACAGAGAAAATACATGTTTTAAAAAGAAACACAACTGCTTGTGAGACAGAAAGGGCAAGGGGGTGGTGTGTGGTGTGGGGAAGGGTTCAATCACAGGGTATGGTATGTCCTGTTTCATACTCGGGCTTCCTGTCTGGAGTGCTGTGCAGTGAGTGCGGCACTTCAGAATGTCTATAATTCGGGATGGGAGTTGAGTGCAGTAGCTAAGGGTCATAGTTTCCAGGGCTGGCTGGTGAAGCTACAGGTGTTGGGGGCATCTGGTGTAGGCGATAAGAACCTGGATGTTGGGTGAAGTGGGCATGTGGTGACATGGAGGCACATGTTTTGGGACACTGGCTGGAGGGGGGGGCGGGTGCGGTACTGCTCCGCCTGCATGGCGACGAGCGCCTGGATAGAGTCCGCTTGGCGCGCCATGATGCTAATCAGCTCCTTTGTGCTTTCGTGCCGGAGCTGCATGCTTTGCTGCCGCTGCGCTGCGTTTTCCTGGCGGAGCCTGCTTTCACTCTCCCTCCACTCCCGAGCCTTTTGATTCTCTTTAAGAGACTGTTTCATAACTTCCTGCAGCATGTCTTCTTTCGTTCTTCTGGGCCTCTTCCTGAGCCTTTGGAGTCTCTCAGCCGGTGATAAGACGGACGGCGGAGATCTCAAGGTTGCATCTTGAAGGCAAAATGCAACATTTAACAGAGGCATGATTGTTTTATGCCAGACAGAGCAATGATTCCCCCACACTTAAGGAGGGCGCACACAGTCTCCAAAACAGCACAATTTTCCCGTCCCAAACAGAGCGCACAGAACCCACGGGAGCCCCAAAATGGTGAGTAAGAACAGGGTAAAGGGGGACTGATTGTTTCACGGATTTACTGTCCGATGGGTTTCTGTGCCTTGGGGAGAGCCAACAGCAGCAGGGGGAACCTACACTGAACACTATCCCCACATTTTCCACAGGAGTTCGTCCTGGAAGATATCTCGCTGCTGAGGGTGACCGGGGAAGCAAGGGAGGGTCTTCTACTGCAATGCAGCTTCCGCCCTGGCCCATATGCAGCTTGCCTGTGTGCAGCATTGGTCCCCTCGCGGCACAGTGGCGCGGACACGTTACCCTGAATGAGACAAGGACCACGGCAGCTCTCCCAATAAACCTGCGCAAGCGCATTGCCCACGTCCTGGCTGAGACTTTCGAAGAGATTACAGTGGCCGATTTCTCCAATGTGATAGACCACATCAATGCGCTCTTCCGCATCTAGGCATGCATGCAGCCCAAACCCACCTCGCCCAAGGACCCCACACCGAAAAAACTCCTTCCCAAAAATAAAAGCTGATTACCGCGAACCTGTTCTTCTCTTTCTCTCCCAGCGCGTACCGGCTGCTTCGACTGGCTCCCTTCCTCCTGGCTCAAGAAGAGATCCTGGCTGCATGCACGCAGGGAGTCAGGGGTGTCTCCCCCAGCCACAGCACCCTCGCTTCTGTTTTCTTCAATCCCCTCCTCCTCCTCCTCCTTCTCTCCCTCCTCCTCCTCCTCCTCATCCCGCTCTCCCGTGTCCATGGTGGTGCTCGGAACAGTAGTGGGGTCACCCCCAAGTATTGCATCCAGCTCTTTGTAGAATCGGCAGGTTTTGGGGGGAGCACCCAAGCGGCTGTTTGCCTTGTGGGCTTTGCGGTACGCACTCCGCAGCTCCTTTATTTTTATCCTGCACTGCATTGCGTCCCGGTCATGGCCTCTTTCAATCATGGCCCTTGATATCTGGCCGAAAGTATCAAAATTTCTCCAGCTGGATCGCAGCTGGGACTGGACAGCTTCCTCCCCCCAAACAGCGATGAGGTCCAGCAGCTCACCATTGCTCCATACTGGGGCTCGTCTCGCACGTGGAGGCATGGTTACCTGGAAAGATGCGCTGAGAGCACTCCACGCCTGGCTGAGCAAACAGGAAGGGGATATTTAAAATTCCAAGGGAATTTAAAGGATCGGAGTGGCGGTTGGTCACCTGAGGCTAGGGCAGTAGAGTGCTAATTGATGACCAGAGTGGCTAGAACAGGCGTTGTGGGATACTTCCGAATACTTCTGGAGGCCAATAACAGCGCATTGGGTGGCCACACTGTAGCCGCAGTGCACCAGCAGCAGCGCAACAAACGTTATTCCTCTCGGGGAGGTGGAGTACATGCAGCGCTGTACCTGAGGAGATGCAGCGCTGCACGTGCCTTGCGAGTGTAGACAATTAGTGAGTTACAGCGCTGCCGGCAGTTTTATTGCGCTGTAACTCGTGAGTGTAGCCAAGGCCTCAGCTGGGGCCTCTACCATACAATGATAACACATAGTACTATTGGATTCCTGCCTATAGATGCTAACCCAGGGATGCTCCCCTGCCTTCCCTCCTTAGGGACTGTTTATAACTTGGCAGAACTCCAGTCAGGATTGTGCCCCTCTGCGCGGGGAGCGAACACCGAGGGAGGAACGGCCACTGCTGAAAAGAGCTGACTGCCTAAGAAGACATAGCCAGAACCAGTTTGCGGCATTGGGTTACCGCATAGCAGCAGGGAGACTGGGGTGATGGCAGCACAGGGGAGGGCACTGCCATGTTTCTATTGGTGCAGACAGATGTTGGGTTGGGTTGTATTTGTCAGAGACATTGGGGTTTTGCCTGACGGAGGAGGTTGGGGAGGGCTGTTGGAGTAAAAGGAGCAAAATCAGCACACAGAACAGATGATGACTAACGGTGAATTCTCACCAGCTCCCATCTCACCCCTCGGGCTGTTGGTGGAGAATCCCTGAAAATCAGCACCCACCCCTCCTATCAGTGTCCCTGACTGGCCCTTGCTCGTGCAGACCTTGGCAAAAATCAGCACTAAGCTGAATGTCAGAATACAAATTCAGGTGCAACTTTGGCAATTTAGGATTTGGAGGAGCATTTTTGCATCCAAAATATATTTTCCACTCCTACCTCCATAGTGTAACTTGTATCTGTGTCCCCGTTAAAGGAGTGCAGACAGGGTCTGAATTTAGGCAGTGGAAATTCAGATAAAAGAAACCGGGACACAATGAAAAGTTGCAAAATGTTTCATGGATCTTTATTGGAAATGAGTTTCTGCCCCCTTGCTCCCTACTAGTGATAATGAAGGACCAGATCCTCTGCGTGGTGCTGAGCTAGTCTATACCAGCTGGGGATCTGACCCCAAGACTTGCAGCCTTAGGATCTTTCAACCACTTCTTACCCCTTGGGCAGATTTGGGCTATTGTTTAACTCAGTCGCTGTCACAGTGGCCATACTTCTGGCAGCATTAGTGCAAAAGAACCTCAGCATGTACATGTAGCCTTTGCTAGGAACCAGAGGGTCACTTGTAAGGCATGAGGGACTTTGGGATCTGGGAAGGCCAGTCAGGACCAAGGGACTTCTGGGAACTGTGTGTCTCATTCTGTGCTCTCTCAAAGGTCGGATCTGTTTGCCTTATTGATAATTCCACTCCTCCCATTGTTCCCCTTCCTCAATAAACTTCAGCTCTTGCACTTCACTTGAGCAGCTGTTCTGTATTCTGAATGCGCTCTGAAAACAATAAACTCCTATGGAAACAATACTGCATATGCCAGTTGCACATGGTACACACCCACTGTGTACACACTGGAGGGAATGTGAAAGACACACTCCTGACTCGTGCCCTCTGGATGTCTGGTCCCTGGTAACAGACCGTGAGGCTAGGTATCACGCCAGCCCGTGAATCCAGCCTTATCATGCACAGCAGGATTACAAGGGGGGATTTCCTGGTTACAGCTCTGATTCTTATTGGTGCCGTGGGTTCCTGCAGCTTACTGGAGCAGAAATGAAGATGCAGAAGGATCCTTTTGTACAGAGATTGCTCAGGGCTGCAGACTGGGACCTTTCTGTTTTATTTTAACTACATCACAACAGAGTGGGGAGCAAACTCCCACTGACTGAACAGGAAGTAAAAGAAAGGTGGGGCATAGCTTCATTCCTTAATACTCTGAATAACCCAGTTAACCCCTATCATGACCAGCGCCGCTTTCCTAACCCTAACTCTTTACAACACTCTGCAAGATGGGGGAGCAGCCATCTGGAGACTCTAGGAAGTGCACTACTGAGTCCCCTACATACTGGGTGGTGAGGTTATCGAGCCCTCCTCCTCAGAACACAATTAAGATAAGCTTAGTGTGTGAGCGCAGTAAGGGAGAGGGGGCTCAGGGAGTACGGGTGGAGAAGATGGGAAGGGCTGTGCAAACCCCTGAGCCTCGGTCTGCAAACGTTCATGGACCTTCTGATCTTTTCTGCCTGTTGTGGCATTTCTGTTCTATGCCCAGTTTGTTGTGCCTCGTGTTTATCTTTGTTCTGTATGTTGTGGATGTCACTGCGTAATTGTGATTTGCATTTCACAGGCTTTGCTATCCTCTTCCATTGCTACAAGTCTTCTGGAATCTGTTTTGGGTGAGTGTGGGGATGGGGAAAGTGGCTGAAACTTCATGAACTTGCTAGTTTATGCTTGTGGAGGCAGAATGAGTTTTAGTCACTGTCAAAAGATGAAATCCTAACCATACACCATCTGTCTCCTCCAGTGTTTCAGATCAAGCTCCTGCCCCAGCTATCTCCACTGTAGGCTCCTTCAGACAATTGCATCCCATCAGCTCCATTTTTAATCACTGGGGGGGGGGGGGGGTGGTCAAAGTATGTCTAGGATTCTTTAAGCAGCAGCTCCACCGCTATGCAGAAACACCTGTCCCCATCCCCTTGACTTTCTTTGGGATTTGGCACCCCTACCTCATGCTTAGCAAGTGAAGTTCAGTTGAGGGTGACCTTGATCAAGGCAGGTTAAGAACAGTTCTGCTGCCTCTTAGTACAATAAGGATAACATTTCATAGGATCATAGATCATAGAATATCAGGGTTGGAAGTGACCTTAGTAGGTCATCTAGTCCAACCCCCTGCTCAAAGCAGGACCAATCCCCAATTGTTGCCCCAGATCCCCAAATGGCCCCCTCAAGGATTGAACTCACAACCCTGGGTTTAGCAGGCCAATGCTCAAACCACTGAGCTATCCCTCCCCCTCCACATTTCATTACCCCTACATGTTAGGATATAGATATTCAGGCCTGTCTGCACAGGCCTATACTTTAAGAATTAAGGTGTATTCTTATCACTTAGCTAGTTATAGTGGTATAAAAGAAAAAATCAAAATCAGTCTGCCTCTTTATGGACCTTCTCTTACTGTGACTGTCTGAGGCCGTGTTCTTAGGCTAAGATCTTTGGCTAAATAACAGAGGCAGCCATAAGCTGAAAAGTGTATGGTCACATCCTTGCATTCCAAACCAGTCACATTGAAATAAGGTGCTATTGGACTGTTAGGAATACAATCCTGTCCTGATAATGCCCATCACCTCCAAAGAAAGGGAAGATCCTAGAAGATTTAAAGGAAACTTAGTTTGATAGCATCCTGTCTGGCAAGAACTCACTTATCAATAACTGGGATGTGAAATCCTCATTTCTTTGTTGTTCTATCACTGTAGTCCCCATTTCCCTATTGTTTATTTGCATGGTCTCTGTCTGGTTCTGTCTGCTGTATAATTAATTTTGTTGGGTGTAAACCAATTAAGGTGGTGGGATATAATTGGTTAGATAATCATGTTACAACATGTTAGGATTGGTTAATTAAATTTCAGTAAAATGATTGGTTAAGGTATAGCTAGGCAGAAATCAAGTTTTACTATATAAATCTGCAGTCAATCAGGAACTAATGGGGATGGGGGAATTGGAATCATGTTTTGCTAAGGGTGGGGGAATTGAAATCATGTTTTGATAAGGGGGAGAATGGGAACGGAATGGGAACAGGGACACAGGCAAGGCTCTGTGGCATCAGAGCTGGGAAGGGGAACACTAAGGAACGAAATTGGAATCCTTGCTTGCTGGAAGTTCACCCCAATAAACATTGAATTGTTTCCACCTTTGGACTTCGGGTATTGTTGCTCTCTGTTCATGCGACAAGGACTAGGGAAGTAAGCAGGTGAAGGAATAAGCCCTCTAACACTGCATACAAATTTTAAAACTTTATTAAAGCTAATGTTAAAATTATATAATACATAGGCTAAGAAAAGAGTGTCTGTACATCTGGGTGTAGTGCTTAGATTATCCAAAAGTACAAAAACTGGTATAAAGTCATAAAATACTTATAGTACATAATCTGCAATAACCCAAATTTTAGGTGAATAAATTTAACGGCACAGTTTATATACTAGAATCCAAATACTCATGAAGCATTATACAGAGAGTTGATTGTAGAAACAAAATATAGGAATGAATGTAGATTGTCCCTCAGTCTTTGAGCATTTAAGATAGGTTGTCCCTTAATAGATATAATCCATCAGAGACGTATTTCAGTTACTTTCCGATTTCGCTTCTCATTGGCACTCCAACTCATTGCTCCTGGTATTGCCGATGTCCAATGAGGCGTTCTAAGTAGATGTCCCTCAACCACCTGATGGCGTCCGACACCATGAATTGCCGCATCAACCGAGCCTAGCGCTGACCAATTCCGCATTCTCTCAATATTTGCTCATTGCTGGGGTCCCATGTGCCCAGGACTCCAATGATCAGTGCATGAATTTGAACCTCATAGACCCTACTTCTCAAGGTGTCAACCAGAGGGGAGTATTTCTCCAGCTTTTGAGACCGGGAATTGCAGAAGGCCAGGGTCCTGTTTTCAAAGAGAACTGTGATGTGCACCATGATGATCTTCTTCCATTCCTCACTGGTAATGAGGATGTCCAGTCACAGTTGGCTGTCCATTTCACGGCTGGAAGGATGGCTCTGACTTGGCAATTCTGGATGGTGTTGAGTCACAGCTGTCAGGGTCTGGAATGGGGCTTGCAGCTACACAAGACGTGGGCTAGCATCTCATTGGCATAGCCGCACTTTGAGGGGTTGGCCTTCTCCACTGAAGCTGCAGAGGTCCTTATTGAAAATACATTCATGTTTCTCTCTGTCATACTCAACAGGCAAAGGAAAGCTGCCATTGGGGGGAGGGAGGGGAAAGCAAATATCAGGCCATGAGAGCGGGAAGCAAACAATCTCCAGTAAAGATGGTATCTGCATTTTTGGCAGGAAGAAATGGTGTTGAGTGATTCAAGCTGGTTGAGCTATTTGAAGTTAATAGTTTGATTAATAGAACCCCCTTTACTGCTCATGAACAAAGTCTGACATTTGCAGGTTGTTTCATTCTTTGTTGTTCGACAAAATCTGAAAACTAATTTCACCCAATGGGTTGTTCTTGAAATGTGCATATTTTGTTTATTTACCATTAGATTTTCATTATCACCATTGTCTGACTAGTCACTTGAGTCACATGGTGCTGTTTCTGTTCTCTGAGTGGATGGATGCAACTGCAGTTCAGGGGGTGAGTATAGTCAAACCACTGGGCCCTTGTTTCTCTCTCTTGGAAAGAAGGGGAGTGCTGTCTGCAGAGAAAGGAGGACTTAGGCCAGAAGCTTTAGGCAGTGCTTTGTGCTTCATGCTTCATGGAGATATTGTTATGATATGAATATAGCCTAACTAAGATATGTTTATGCAAGATGGCTCATGTGAGGTATCACTGGAAAGGTTATGATGTACTGACTATGATTATCCTCTTTCTATTCATGTATCATTTTTGTATCTGAAGTTGGGAATATTGTCTATGTACCTATTACAACTGAGTTTTCATCTGGGGGACGCCCACCAGACAGAATGCAATCAGCCTGGATGAGCCATTAAAGACAACAATAGGACTGTGGAGATGCTAATCTCCCACCCTCCTGAGAAGCTTCCTGGGGTCCATCAAATAACCTTTGACTCATGGTTGTTTTGGCACTGCGGGGTCATGTGATCATGTCACCTGGTACTGGACTCCATCTTGGACTACTAGTTTTTTTCCACTAATGGGGTGGGGATCAAATTAGGAAACAAAGTATTCACACCATATGTAAATCCTATTTAAGGCTGGAAAGTGAGATGATCAAGGTTCTTTCTTCACTGAATCCCCGCCCAGGATGACTGCTAAAAACATCTAAGAAACAAAGGAAAAAGAAGGGGGGAGTGCAGGGAAGACGCAGATGGTGCTGGAGAGAAGGGTTTGGATTCTTTGACCATGGGATGGTGTTCCAAGAAGGAGTGCTAGGCAGAGACGGGCTCCACCTAACGAAGAGAGAGAAGATTATCTTTGCAAGCAGGCTGGCTAACCTAGTGAGGAGGGCTTTAAACTTGGTTCACTGGGGAAAGGAGACCAAAGCCCCAAAGTAAGTGGGGAAGTGGGATACCGGGAGGAAGCACAAGTAGGTGAGTGCAAGAGGGAAGGGCTCCTGCCCGATAGTGGGACAGCAGGACGATCAGTGAGTTATCTTAAATGCCTATACACAAATGCAAGAAGCCTGGGGAACAAGCAGGGAGAACTGGAAGTCATAGAATCATAGAATCTCAGGGTTGGAAGGGACCTCAGGAGGTCATCTAGTCCAACTCCCTGCTCAAAGAAGGACCAAACCCAACTACATCATCCCAGCCAGGGCTTTGTCAAGCCTGACCTTAAAAACCTCTAAGAAAGGAGATTCCACCACCTCCCTACGTAACCCATTCTAGTTCTTCACCACCCTACTAGTGAAAAAGGTTTTCCTAATATCCAACCTAAACCTCCCCCTCTGCAACTTGAGACCATTACTCCTTGTTCTGTCATCTTCTACCACTGAGAACAGTCTAGATCCATCCTCTTTGGAACCCCCTTTCAGGTAGTTGAAAGCAGCTATCAAATCCCCCCTCATTCTTCTCTTCTGCAGGCTAAACAATCCCAGTTCCCTCAGCCTCTCCTCATAAGTCATGTGCTCCAGTCCCCTAATCACTTTTGTTGCCCTCCGCTGGACTCTTTCCAATTTATCCACATCCTCCTTGTAGTGTGGGGCCCAAAACTGGACACAGTACTCCACACCAGTGCCGAATAGAGGGGAATAATCACGTCCCTCGATCTGCTGGAAATGCCCCTACTTATACAGCCCAAAATGCCGTTAGCCTTCTTGGCAACAAGGGCACACTGTTGACTCATATTCACCTTTTCACCCAATGTAACCTCTAGGTCCTTTTCTTTAGAACTGCTGCCCAGCCATTCGGTCCCTAGTCTGTAGCAGTGCATGGGATTCTTCCTTCCTAAGTGCAGGACTCTGCACTTGTCCTTGTTGAACCTCATCAGATTTCTTCTGGCCCAATCCTCTAATTTGTCTAGGTCCCTCTGTATTCTATCCCTACCCTCCAGCGTATCAACCACTCCTCCCAGTTTAGTGTCATCTGCAGACTTGCTAAGGGTGCAGTCCACACCATCCTCCAGATCGTTAATGAAGATATTGAACAAAACCGGCCCCAGCACCGACCCTTGGCGCACTCCACTTGATACCGGCTGCCAACTAGACATGGAACCATTGATCACTACCCATTGAGCCCGACCATCTAGCCAGTTTTCTATCCACCTTACCGTCCATTCATCCAGCCCATACTTCTTTAACTTGCTGGCAAGAGTACTGTAGGAGACTGTATCAAAAGCTTTGCTAAAGTCAAGAAATAGCACATCCACTGCTTTCCCCTCATCCACAGAGCCGGTTATCTCATCATAGAAGGCAATTAGGTTAGTCAGGCATGACTTGCCCTTGGTGGATCCATGCTGATTCTTCCTGATCACTTTCCCCTCCTTTAAGTGGTTCAGAATTAATTCCTTGAGGACCTGCTCCATGATTTTTCCAGGGACTGAGGTGAGACTGACTGGCCTGTAGTTCCCCCGGATCTTCCTTCTTCCCTTTTTTAAAGATGGGCACTACATTAGCTTTTTTCCAATCATCCGGGACCTTCCCCGATTGCCATGATTTTTCAAAGATAATGGCCAATGGCTCTGCAATCACATCGGCCAACTCCTTTAGCACCCTCGGATGCAGTGCATCCGGCCCCATGGACTTGTGCTCGTCCAGCTTTTCTAAATAGGCCCAAACTATTTTTTTCTCCGCAGAGAGCTGGTCACCTCCTCCCCATACCGTGCTGCGGAGTGCAGCTATCTGGGAGCTGACCTTGTCTGTGAAGACAGAGGCAAAAAAAGCATTGAGTACACTAGCTTTCTCCACATCCTCTGTCACTAGGTTCCCTCCCTCATTCAGCAAGTCCTGGCACAGTCAAGGAATTATCATGTAATTGGAATAACAGAGACTTGGTGGGATAACTCAGATGATTGGAGTACTGTCATGGATGGATATAAACTATTCAGGAAGGATAGGCAGGGCAGAAAAGGTGAGGGAGTGGCATTGTATGATTGCTCAGAGCTCCATTATGAAACTGCAGAAAAACCTGAGTCTCTGGATTAAAGTTAGAAGTGTGAGCAACAAGGGTAATGTCATGGTGGGAGTCTGCTACAGACCACCAGACCAGGAGGATAAGGTGGACGAGGCTTTCTTCCAGCAACTAACAGAAGTTACTAGATCACAGGCCCTGGTTCTCATGGGTGACTTTAATCACCCCGATATCTGCTGGGAGAGCAATACAGCAATGCACAGACAATCCAGGAAGTTTTTGGAAAGTGTAGGGGAAACTTTCCTGGTGCAAGTGCTGGAGGAACCACCTAGGGGAAAAGCTCTTCTTGACTTGCTGCTCACAAACAGGGAAGAAATAGTAGAGGAAGCAATAGTGGATGGGAACCTGGGAGGCAGTGACCATGAGATGGTCGACTTCAGGATCCTGACACAAGGAAGAAAGGAGAGCAGTAGAACAGAGACCCTGGACTTCAGAAAAGCAGACTTTGACTCCCTCAGGGAACTGATGGGCAAGGTCCCCTGGGAGAATAACATGACGGGGAAAGGAGTCGAGGAAAGCTGGCTGTATTTTAAAGAATCCTTACTGAGGTTGCAGGAACAAACCATCCCGATGTGTAGAAAGAAAAGTAAATATGGCAGGCGACCAGCTTGGCTTAACAGTGAAATCCTTGCTCGTCTTAAACTCAAAAAAGCAGCTCATAAGAAGTGGAAGATTGGACTAATGACCAGGGAGGAGTATAAAAATATTGCTCAGGCATGCAGGAGTGAAATTAGGAAGGCCAAATCACACTTGGAGTTGCAGCTAGCCGGAGATGTTAGGAGTAACAAGAAGGGTTTCTTCAGGTATGTGAGCAACAAGAAGAAAGTCAAGGAAAGTGTGGGCCCCTTGCTGAAAGAGGGAGGGAACCTAGTGACAGAGGATGTGGAGAAAGCTAGTGTACTCAATGCTTTTTTTGCCTCTGTCTTCACAGACAAGGTCAGCTCCCAGACGGCTGCACTCCGCAGCACGGTATGGGGAGGAGGTGACCAGCCCTCTGTGGAGAAAGAAGTAGTTCGGGCCTATTTAGAAAAGCTGGACGAGCACAAGTCCATGGGGCCGGTGCACTGCATCCGAGGGTGCTAAAGGAGTTGGCCGATGTGATTGCAGAGCCATTGGCCATTATCTTTGACAAATCATGGCAATCGGGGGAGGTCCCAAATGAGTGGAAAAAAGCTAATGTAGTGCCCATCTTTAAAAAAGGGAAGATGGAAGATCCGGGGAACTACAGGCCAGTCAGTCTCACCTCAGTCCCTGGAAAAATCATGGAACAGGTCCTCAAGGAATCAATTCTGAACCACTTAAAGGAGGGGAAAGTGATCAGGAACAGTTAGCATGGATTCACCAAGGGCAAGTCATGCCTGACTAACCTAATTGCCTTCTATGATGAGATAACCGGCTCTGTGGATGAGGGGAAAGCAGTGGATGTGCTCTTTCTTGATTTTAGTAAAGCTTTTGATACAGTCTCCCACAGTGTTCTTGCCAGCAAGTTAAAGAAGTATGGGCTGGTTGAATGGACTGTAAGGTGGATAGAAAACTGGCTAGATGGTCGGGCTCAATGGGTAGTGATCAATGGTTCCATATCTAGTGGGCAGCCGGTATCAAGTGGAGTGCCCCAAGGGTCGGTGCTGGGGCCGGTTTTGTTCAAAATCTTCATTAACAATCTGGAGGATGGTGTGGACTGCACCCTTAGCAAGTCTGCAGATGACACTAAACTGGGAAGGGTGGTTGATACGCTGGAGGGTAGGGATAGAATAGAGAGGGACCTAGACAAATTAGAGGATTGGGACAAAAGAAATCTGATGAGGTTCAACAAGGACAAGTGCAGAGTCCTGCACTTAGGATGGAAGAATCCCATGCACTGCTACAGACTAGGGACTGAATGGCTGGGCAGCAGTTCTAAAGAAAAGGACCTAGAGGTTACAGTGGGCGAAAAGCTGAATATGAGTCAACAGTGTGCCCTTGTTGCCAAGAAGGCTAACGGCATTTTGGGCTGTATAAGTAGGGGCATTTCCAGCAGATCGAGGGACGTGATTATTCCCCTCTATTCGGCACTGGTGTGGAGTACTGTGTCCAGTTTTGGGCCCTACACTACAAGAAGGATGTGGATAAATTGGAAAGAGTCCAGCGGAGGGCAACAAAAAAGATTAGGGGACTGGAGCACATGACTTATGAGGAGAGGCTGAGGGAACTGGGATTGTTTAGCCTGCAGAAGAGAAGAATGAGGGGGGATTTGATAGCTGCTTTCAACTACCTGAAAGGGGGTTCCAAAGAGGATGGATCTAGACTGTTCTCCGTGGTAGAAGATGACAGAACAAGGAGTAATGGTCTTAAGTTGCAGAGGGGGAGGTTTAGGTTGGATATTAGGAAAACCTTTTTCACTAGTAGGCTGGTAAAGCACTGGAATGGGTTACGTAGGGAGGTGGTGGAATCTCCTTTCTTAGAGGTTTTTAAGGTCAGGCTTGACAAACCCTGGCTGGGATGATGTAGTTGGGGTTGGTCCTGCTTTGAGCAGGGGGTTGAACTAGATGACCTCCTGAGGTCCCTTCCAACCCTGAGATTCTATGAAGTACTGAGCCCAGGCTGGAAAAGGTGTCTGGCCTGTTAAATGAATATCTGAAGTTTTAAGCTGCAAGCAAGAGCAAAACCACATTCAGGGTGAGAAATTACTTCTTGTAACCAGTTTCTTTAGCCTATTAAGCTTAGTTTGGAGGTTCATTTTATTTGCTCAATAATCTGCTTTGATCTGTTTGCTATCCCTTATAATCACTTATACTCTCTCTTTTGTAGTTAATCAACTTGTTTTGTTTTCTCTAAAACCAGTTTGTGGAACTCATATGTGGGGGGCACGAAGCTGTGCATATCTTCCTCCACACTGAGGGAGGAAGTGAATTTCATGAGCTTACGCTGTACAGTTCTCTGTGCAGCGTAAAACCAATACAGTTTTGGGTTTGCACCCTTGATGGGGTGTGCACCTGAGTGCTGGGCAATTCCCTAGCTGACTCTTACCAGGCAGAGCTGATTTCAGTATCTGTGTGTTTCTGCAGCTGAGTGTGTCCCTACCTGTGTGTGTGCTGTAGGAGGCTTGAGGTCCTGGCTCAGCAGGACAGTGTAGGGGAGCCCAGGTTGGTAGAACAGGTGGGCTCAGTGGTACCCCAGAACATCAGGTGGCACCCCAGAAGGGGGGCAACCCATCACACTTAGAACATTACATCTTCCCCTTTCCAGGTCACTTGTGTCTGTCCTTACCTAAGACATCACTGTTAGGAAAATGAACTCCAGAAGTCTTAAGTCTTCTCCTAAATCTTAAAGCTGTTAGTTTTGGGCGTGAGCTAATGTAACACCGACAGACCCCCAGCTGTTGGAATTGAACCTGGGATCTCTGGAGCTTAGTGCATGAACCTTTACCGTATGAGCTAAAAGCCACGGGGCTCTCGGCTAAGTCTGTAGAGTAGACTCATTTTATCTCTCTCTCTAAGTGGTCTCAGTGCCATTAGATGGGACAAAACACCACACCTAGGAGGTGTGTGGGTTACACTAACTTTTGGCAAAGGAAGTATTCCCATTCCTGGTACTAATGTGTGTGTTGTTTATTCCAATTAGTTGTTGAGTGCCTGTTATCCTGGCAATGAAAGAGTTGTGTCCCTGGGGCTTCATCTTCATTTTGAGAAGACACTTTAATACTTCATGTTCATTTTCTATTGACACAAGTTTGAGTGTGAACTCCCAGCATTTATGCAAATCAGGCCCCTAATATCTGTCAGTAGTTCTCAAACTTTTGTACTGGTGACCCCTTTCACACAGCAAGCCTCTGAGTGTGACCCCCCCTTATAAATTAAAAACACTTTTAAATATATTTAACACCATTATAAATGCTGGAAGCAAAGTGGGGTTTGAGGTGGAGGCTGACAGCTTGAGACCCCTCTATGTAATAACCCCGCAACCCCCTGAGGGGTCCTGACCCCAAGTTTGAGAACCCCTGATATGTAAAGTCAATAGTAATGTACCTCTTGAAACACAAGAATTTACCATTCTTGTAAGCATCTGTTTTCCAAGGAGTGGACTTTCTGTGGCAAGCTTCTTTGTTTTCAGTGTGCTTATATGCAGTTTACAGATAGGTAGTTCGCTCAAGGATTGATACTATAAATACAATGAAAGCAAATATTATCTCTGATACAGGATTCCGAAGAATGCTCTTTTATGGGTGGACACCATTAAAATGTTTGGCCAATTATCAGCAGAAAGTTGTGAAGATAAGTAGTTTGCAGTGCCAATCCTTGAGCAAACACAATGATGCAAATAGCTCTGATAGAGGTTTCTGCAGAATGATTTTATAGAGGTGGACATCATTAAAATGTTTAGACAATTATCAACAGGAAGGTTTAGTTCTGAAATGAAAGGGCAAGACTTCTGTGCACCAGATACGGAGCTAGAGGGCAGCTGTGTGGGGTTTTGCAGTCAAGGGTTATCAGGACTAGCAAGTGTAGGTAAGGATTCATATAAGACTTTATTGCCAAGACTTTCCTAGCCTCAAGGCTTGTATGAAGCACTAACCTTTCAGCCCAAGCAGCAGCAGTTGCATGCAGTACTCCTGGGGGAATTCTACACCAAAAAATTAAAAATTCTGCATCTTTTTGGTTAAAATAACGCAATATAATCAAACTGATTTCAATTATGTTGGTAATTTATTTAAACTACAATACAATGGATGGAGAATGGGAGTGGGGACCATTGGAGGAAATCACAAACCCCCTCTGTCTAATAGTAATGTAGCTCGTATTGAGCCTTTACTTCTAGTTATCAGTCAATAAATATATACAGCCATATGCTCAGTGTTACATCATAAGCAACTGAAGAGCAAGTGAGGGTTGGGGACTCAAACTCACAATTTATACTGGCTACTGACCATCTCCAAAAAGACCAGTTCTAATCACTAAAGCACCATAGGCATTTATAAAGCCATACTGTCCTTTAAACTAATGCTCCTTTACATCACTAGGAGCCTTAAAATTTGTACCCCTGTTTTATAGTACTGGGGCAATTCACTAAAAATAATGGGAACAATTCACTAAGCAGGGAGGCTGCTACATTCTGCTATGCCTGGGGGAACAGAGCCTGCCCACGCCTACCTTTTCAGAAACACTCCAAAGCCCTGCCCCTCCACGATGAGCATGCTGCAATAGCAAGCAAGAGGGACAGAGTGCGCCTTTCTCACACACGTATGACTGCCCAGCTCCTCTCTCCCTCTCCCCAGTGATTTACATCTCTACCAGCTGCTCTGGGTGCCCAAACTGACCTGCCTGCACTGCCGGGGAGGGAGCACATTAGTGCTCTTGTGGCTTCCCTTGGCTTCCCCATCAGAAGTCATTTTTCTGCAGAGAAGCACAGAAATCTGCAGGGGTCATAAATTCTGCATATGTGCAGTGACACAGAATTTCCCCAGGAGTACTGCAGGAATCTAGTCATACAGCGACTCTGTGGAAGTTGCACCAAATGGTTAGCCCTAGGAAAAGCTTCTGGGGCAGATATAGAGTAGAAGGAAGGATTACCCCCCTTTGCAGGGATTAGCCCAAACTTCCCCCTTCCTGGTCTGCCTGTAGCATGGGGAACACATTCTCAAGGCTGGCAATTATCACAGCACCATGGAGCCTGGCATGCAGGGAACAGATTTGCCTCTGGGCCCAGTGGTGGCATTTCTGCCTCTGAGCTAGTATCAGTGAGAGGGAGAGCTGCTAAGGTATCCAGCTGTTAATGGCAGTGGTATCGTTTGGAAGTGTCTAGCACTGCAAAAGTCATTTGTCCTTTTCAGCACTTGAGAGCAGCTAGGGTTGCTCTGGATTGTTGTCACTAGAGCTGAGAAGCCCTGAAGAGTTGGGCATTACAGAGTGGACTCCACAGGCTCAGTTCACATAAATTAGCCCTAAACCCTCTCCTGGGGCAGAGACCTTCAGGCATTGCAGAAGCCAAACTTCCAAGAAATCACACACACACACCCTTCCTACCTCTAACTGCTCCCCCTAGGGGGAGGGTGGGTCCTTGTGGAAAAGGACCTTGCATGTGTTGCTGAGTCATAGCAGCCATTACTCATAGGCTGGCTGAAATGTTCACAGGAAGGCTAAGCTCTTCAATGGTCCATTGTCTTTGTTGATGAGCCATCAGCACTGTCTAGCTTCTTCACAGTTGAACCTAAAAGGCTAGTTGTGGGTGTTACCGGAGTAAGCACATTTGAAATACAGATACATCGTCAATATTCATAACTCCAGATAAAAAAATAATACAGGTTTTAGAGTAGCAATGACAGACTGGACTTTTACATAGATTGTTGACGTACATGGGATGAAATTGTGGAAAAGCAGCATCACTTGCCCCACAACCTCAGCCGTGCTGAACACAACGCCATCAACAACCTCAGGCACAACTCTGACATCATAATCAAAAAGGCTGACAAAGGAGGTGCTGTCATCATAAATAAGTTGGAATATGAACAAGAGGCTGCTAGACAGCTCTCTAACTCCACATTCTACAGGCCATTTTCCTCTGATCCCACAGAGGATTACCAAAAGAAACTACACCATCTGCTCAAAAAATAATACATGCACACAAATAGGGTAATCATATTCAGCAACTTATAACTTTTCCATAGACAGCTTACGTAACATAGTTTGTACAAGATGCATCATAACAATGTCATAATCATATAAGGATACCACTATGATGAATATGGGGTGCAGTGTCACACCGGGGCTGCTTCCCTACCTTTCCTAGGGGAGGGGCTTCTCCCAAGGTACCGTTTATAACTTGGCTGAGCCCCAGTCAGGATCGTGCCCCCTTTGCACTGGGCACAAACACTGAGGGAGGAACGGCCACTGCTGCAAAGAACTGACTGCCTAAAAAGACAAAGCCAGACCCAGGGTGCGGCATTGGGTTACCGCACAGCAGCAGGGAGATCGGGGTGATGGCAGCACAGCGGAGGGCACTGCCATGTCTTTGTTGGTGCAGACAGATGTTGGTTTGTTTGTATTTATCGGTCAGAGGCATTGGGGTTTTGGTGGGTGGGGAGGCTGGGGAAGGCTGTTGGAGTAAAAGAAGGGGGTACAGAAAGAGGCAGGTAGAGAGACTAGTGCGGTGAGAGAAGCTGAGAAGCACAATAGGGAGCGTGGGGTGGGGTGCAATGGTAGGACGGGGTGAGGTGAACAGCAGCCCAACAGCCAATGGCAATACAGTAAATCCCTCCCAACCAGAAGCTGCTCCTTCTCCCTTGGATGGGGGTTTCATAGGCCTGATGACCCAGGAGATCCCTCTGAGTTCAGCAGAGGGCTTGTGGGAGTTGGCAGGCCCTTATAAATACCCTCTACCCAGTGCTGTCACTGGTAGATGCTTGTTCTGTGTATCTGTAGGGAGAGCTTTAGCAGATGCATACAGCCATTATACTCTCCCATGAAGGAACAAAATAAGGAAGTCTATGGACTGGAGGGGGTCTGACTGGAGAGTCCGTGGGGAGGTTCTGTCTCCTGGAGACCAAGCATGGACCAGAAACACATAGTTGCTGATGGACTGAACCCAGTTCTTATATATGGAGGCATGGCATCTTCTATCAGATTCCAAAACCAGCACACAGCAAGGATGAAAACTAACAGGGACTTCTCATCAGCCCCCATATCACCCCTCAGGCTGTTGGTGGAGACTCCCTGAAAATCAGCACCTACCCCTCCTATCAGTGTTCCTGACTGGCCCTTGCTCGTGCAGACCTTGGCTAAAAATCAGCACTAAGCTGAATGTCAGAAAACAAATTCAGGTGCAACTTTGGCAATTTAGGATTTGGAGGAGCATTTTTGCATCCAAAATATATTTTCCACTCCTACCTCCATAGTGTAACTTGTATCTGTGTCCCCGTTAAAGGAGTGCAGACAGGCTCCTAATTCAGGCAGTGGAAATTGAGATTAAAAAACGGGGACACAATGAAAAGTTGCTAAATGTTTCATGGATCTTTATTGGAAATGAGTTTCTGCCCCCTTGCTCCCTACTAGTGATAATGAAGGACCAGATCCTCTGTGTGGTGCTGAGCTAGTCTATACCAGCTGGGGATCTGACCCCAAGACTTGCAGCCTTAGGATCTTTCAACCACTTCTTACCCCTTGGGCAGATTTGGGCTTGTCAGAGGGTCCGCGCCGGTTTCCCTCTCTCGTCCTGGCGCCCTGTGTTTGGCTGGTGCAATTAAGAGTCCCAACACCTGTTGTCCTGGTTCACCCAAGTGTCTTTATTTATAGTGCATGTGCAGGTCCCCCAACAGTTAGTGCCCCACAGACCCTCCCCAGGGTCTCCTAGCCCTTTGAGGTTTCCCTCTACTATAAGGAGACAGCTAAACCACCTTCCTGTCTCCTCTCAGGCTAGCCCCCTCTCTGGCGTTTGCCCTGGGCTTTATAGCCCTCCCGACTCCACCCAGCTGGCTGCACTTAGCTCAGCCTGTTCCTCTGAGCTGGCCCTCATTAGGGTTTGCAGCTGGGCCGCCTGCTGGATACCTGCAGCCCTACCCCTGGCCAGGGAGCCGGCCGCAGCCAGCAGTTTGGCAGGGCTTTGAAGGGGGATTTTACCCCTGCCCTGCCACAGGGCTATTGTTTAACTCAGTCGCTGTCACAGTGGCCATACTTCTGGCAGCGTTAGGCCAAAAGAACCACAGCATGTACATGTAGCCTTTGCTAGGAACCAGGGGGTCACTTGTAAGGTCTGAAGGACTTTGAGATCTGGGAAGGCCAGCCAGGACTGATAGAGTTCTGGGAACCATCTGTCTCATTCTGTGCTCTGTAAAATGTCGGATCTGTTTGCCTTATTGATAATTCCACTCCCCCATTTTTCCCTTTCCTCAATAAACTTCAGCCCTTGCACTTCACTCGAATAGCTGTTCTCTATTTTGAATGCTCTCTGGAATCAATAAACCCTATGGAGGCGATACTGCATATCAGGGCCGTCCTTTGGCATATACAGCATATGCGGCTGGGTAGGGCACCTGAAAATTTGGGCCACCCTTGGTCTTAGTGTCCACCCTCCCGCCTTTTCGAGTAGCTGCAGGACCTGTAATGGAAGGTGAGTTTACATTTTTCTTCATCAAAGCTAACAGGACGAGAAAAGCTAGCATTGGGAAGGAAAACAAGAATTGGTGTGTCAGGCTAACTCTGACAACAGCTAAACAAATCAGTTACCAGGTCATGGGGCAGATTTCCAGGTGTGTCCTCACTATCTTTGAATTGGCAATTTGTTTTAAATCAAAATGCCCTGTAAATAGAGACAGACCAAATCTGACATCAGGAATCATAACATTCAAAAGCCAGTAGGAGAACACTTCAACCTCTCTAATCACTCAATGACAGACTTAAAGGTGGCAATTTTGCAATAGAAAAGCTTCAAAAACAGACTCCAACAAGAAGGTGATGAACTTGAATGAATATGCAAACTAGATACCATTAATGTAGGTTTGAACAGAGACTGGGAATGGCTCGGTCATTACGTTAATTGAATCTATTTCCCCTAGTTTAGTATCCTAGCTAAGTACCCTTACATCTTTCTGTCAACTGTCCGTAATGGGCCATCTTGATTATCACTTCAAAAGTTTCTTTCCCCTGCTGATAATAGTTCCTTTCAATTAATTAGCCTTTTACAGTTGGTATGGTTACTTCCACCTTTTCATGTTTCTCTGAATGTATAAATATCCTCCTACTGTATGTTCCATTCTATGCATCCAATGAAGTGGATTGTAGTCCACGAAAGCTTATGCTGAAATAAATTTGTTAGTCTCTAAGGTGCCACGAGTAATCCTTTTCTTTCTGCCAGCGTTTTGGAGACATTGCAGCATAGAAGAGTTTTACTTCAGTGGGAACTCTAGATGTCCCCCATCACCATGGCATCTAAAAACCTCACAACCACTAACATTTTGATCTTCCCTACACCCCTGGGAGCTGGGGAAGTGCTCCTAGCCTCATCTTATGGCTAGGGAAATGAGGCTCACAGAGACTTGCAGATGTAGAGCGCTGTGAGTTAAACCAGTCTTCAGAGACCGCAGCAGGGAAAGCGCTGCAGTGTGCTCACACTGTGAGCTGCAAGCGCAATGGCGTGGCCACATTTGCGGCACTTGCAGCGGCATTGGGAGCGGTGCATTATGGGCAGCTGTCCCACAGAGCACCTCTTCTCATTCTGGTGCTGTGGCTTGTGGGAAGGGAGAGGGGTGTGCGGGGCATTCTGAATCCTGTCCCAATGCCCCGTGATGCATCAGTTCGCATCCCAGCAATCCCTGTGCTTTCGTCCACATTTGGTGCCATTTTTCAACTGTTTTTGTGCTGCGTGCTCTGTCTTCCCTTTCGATCTGCAGGAATGGATCCCGAAGTGCTGAGGAATATGCTCAAGGATCTTGCCAGCACGTCACGAATTACAGTTGAGTTACTCCTTAAGCTACAAACTGACAGTGAGGAGTCTGAGGATGATGTCGACGCGCATAACGCATACGACACAAGTTTGCTTGTGGCATTCATGGATGTGCTCACCACCATGGAACTCCGCTTTTGGGCTCAGGAAACAAGCACTGAGTGGTGGGATCACATCGTCATGAAAGTCTGGGATGATGATCAGTGGCTGAAGAACTTTCGGATGAGAAAAGCCACTTTCATGAGACTGTGTGTTGAGCTCACCCCCACCCTGCGGCGCAAGGACACAAGATTGAGAGCTGCCGTGCCAGTGGAGAAGTGGGTGGCTATTGCAATCTGGAAGCTAGCAACTCCAGACAGCTACTGATCGGTCGCTAACCAGTTTGGAGTGGGAAATTCGACCGTTGGAATCGTGTTGATGCAAGTTTGCAGGGCCATTAATGACATCCTGCTCAGAAGAACCATGACTCTGGGTAACGTGCATGACATTGTGGCTGGCTTTGCACAAATGGGTTTCCCTAACTGCGGAGGGGCGATAGAGGGGACGCATATTCCAATTCTGGCACCAGCCCACCTAGCCTCCGAGTATGTTAATCAGAAGGGGTATTTCTCTATGGTTCTCCAGGCGCTTCTGAATCAGCGTGGGGATTTCATTGACATTAACACAGGCTAGTCTGGAAAGGTGCATGACGCACGCATCTTTCAGAACACTGGCCTGTTCAGGAAGTTGTAAGCCATGACTTTCTTCCCAGACCAGAAGATCACCACAGGGGAAGTCGAAATGCCCATTGTGATCCTTGGAGACCCTGCTTATCCTTTAATGTCATGGTTCATGAAACCCTACACAGGGAGCCTTGACAGGAGCAAGGAGCGGTTCAACAACAGGCTGAGTCGGTGCAGAATGACTGTTGAAGGTGCTTTTGGCCATTTAAAGGGCTGCTGGTGCTGTCTGTATGGGAAGCTGGACCTGGCCAATGACAACATCCCCACGGTTATATCCGCATGCTGTACACTCCATAACATTTGTGAAGGGAAGAGTGAAAGAGTCACTCGGGCATGGACCTCGGAGGTTCAACACCTGGAGGCTGAATTTGAACAGCCAGAGAGCAGGGCTATTAGAGGGGCTCAGCGTTGGGCTGCAAGGATTAGGGATGCCTTGAGGGAGCAATCTGAGGCTGTAAGCCACTGCTGATGTTTGATGCCTTGCAAGGGAGTGAAGTGCCGTTGTTCCAATGTTCATAGGAATCTGTGTTTGCTACATATGATGCACTGACTTGCAGTGCCTGTTGATCTCCTGGGCTACGCTATCTTTTACTTAATGCAATAATAAAGAATGTTTTCAAAGCCAAAAAATTAATGTATTGAAAATAAAATGCATATATTGAAAAGAAACACAACTGCTTGGGAAACAGAAAGGGCCAGGGGGTGGGATGGGGAACAGTACAATCACAGATTTGCGTATGTCTTATAGACTGATAGACTTTAAGGTCAGAATGGACAATTATGATCATCTAGTCTGACCTCCCGCACAATGCAGGCCACAGAATATTACCTGTTCTCATACTCAGCCTTCCTGTCTGGAGTGCCGTGCAATGAGTGCTACACTTCAGGATGGCTATAATGCATGGTGATGGGGGTTGAGTGCAATGGGTAAGGGTCGTAGTTTACAGGACTGGGTGGTGAAGCCACAGGTGTTGGAGGCAGCTGGTGGCGATAAGAACCCGGATGTTGGGGAAAGTGGGTTGGTAGTAGGGTGAGCAGATTAAAGAAACAAAAAATCAGGACACATGGGGGAAGCAAAAAAACAACGGCCGGAGCTGAGTTCTCCAAGCCAAAAAAAACAAACCAGCAGAAGCCCCGATATCAGGACAAATGGCGTCCTGACCATGCATCGGTCGGGACGCGGGACATAGAAGCAAAAATCGGGACAGCCCTGATTTTATCAGGACGTCTGGTCACCCTAGTTGGCGGTGACATGGGGGCACAAGGGAAAGAATTTTGGGACAAGGACTGCAGTCGGGGCGGGCATGGAAGTGCTCCGCCTGCATGGCTACGAGAGCCTGTATCGAGTCCGCTTGGCGCTCCATGATGCTTAGCAGCAGCTCCGTGCTTTGGTGCCGGCGATCTGCATTCTGCTGGTGGACGCTCCTTTCACTCTCCTGCCACTCCTGCACTTTTTGATTTTCATGAATGGACTGCTGCATCACTTCATGCAGCATGTCCTCTGTGCTTTTTCGAGTACGCTTCCCGATTCTTTGAATTCTTTTGGCCATTCATAACAAGGCTGGCTGGGATCTCAAGGCTGCATCTGTAAAGCCAAAATGCAACACTTAACTGATTGTTTACACCAGACGGAGCAATGATTTGGCCTTACTTAAAGACAAGCCCAGTGTACACAATAGCAGAACTGCCCGTCCCAAAGCGAGCACACATAACCCACAGGAGCCCCAAAATGGTGAGTAAGCACAGGGGCAAGGGGGACTGATTGTTTCACAACCGTACTGTTCTCTAGGGTTCTGTGCTTTGGGGGGGAACCAACATCTGCAGGGCACCCCTATACTGAACACTGTCCCCACATTTTCCACAGGAGTTCGTCCTGGAAGAAATCCCACTGCTGAGGGTGACCTGGGAAGCAAGGGAAGGTCTTCAACTACAATGTGGCTTCCTCCCTGGCCCATATGCAGCTTGCCTGTGTGCAGCAATGGTCCCCCTGCCCCTGCCCCTCACAGCACAGTGGCATGGACATGTTAGCCTTACTGGGACAAGGAACACAGTAGCTCTGCCAAGGAACCTGCGCAAGCAGATTGCCCAGCTTCTGCATGAGACCTTTGAAGGGATCACTGAGGCCGATTACTGCAATGTGAGAGAGCACATCAACACCCTCTTCCGCATCTAGGCATGCATGCAGCCCTAACCCTCCTCCCCCCAAGAGCCCGCACCGAACAACTTCCTTCCCAAAATAAAAGCCGCTTACCTGGCACCTCTTCTGATGTTTGTCCTTCCCCAAGCACCATCCGTTGCGACTGGCTACCTTTCTCCTGGCTTGAAAACAGCTCCTGGCTGCATGCATCTAGGGATGCCGGACTGTCTCCCTTCTCCTCAGCTCCTGCTTTCCTCCTCCTCCTGCCTTGTTGAACTTGGCTCTGAAGTGTCCATGGTTGTCTTCGGAGTGGAGGTGGGGTCGCCACCAAGTATTGCATCCTGCTCTTTGTTGAAATGGCAGGTTGATGGCTTTGCGGCAGGCATTCCGCAGCTCTTTCACTTTAACCCTGCACTGCAGTGCGTCCCGGTCATGGCTCCTTTCCACCATGTCCATTGATATCTGCCCAAAGGTATTGTAATTCCTATGGCTGGAGCGCAACTGGGACTGGACAGCTTCCTCCCCCAAAACACTGATGAGATCCAGCACCTCGCCATTGCTCCATACTGGGGATCTCCTGGTGCTTGGAGGCATGGTCACCTGGAAAGATTTGCTGAGAGCACTCCACGCCTTGTTGAGTAAACAGGAAGGGGATTTTCAAAATTCCCAGAGAATTTAAAGGGCGGGTCTGACGGTTGGTCACCTGAGGGCAGGGCAGTAGAGTTCAAAGTGATGAGCAGAGTGGCTAGAACAGACATTGTGGGACACTTCTGGACGCTGATCAGAGTGTATTAATAGACCAGGGCATCCACACTGGTGCCATGGCACTCCAGCTAGGGCACAGCAAGCATTATGCTTCTCGTGGAGGTGGATTACCGGGAGCGCTCCAGTCGCGGAGTCCAGGCACTCTACGTGCCTTGCCAGTGTGGACACGTCATGAGTTAGGGCACCCAGGGCTGCTTTAATGCGCTCTAACTCGCAAGTGTAGCCAAGCCCTTAGGTCCAAACCCTCAAGGGTATTAGGCTCCTAACGTCCTTTATTTCAATGTAACCTAGGTGCCTTCTTGAGGATCTGGGCCCAAGCAACTTTGCCCAAGGTTACACATGAAATTTATGTCAGAGCAGGGTATTGAACGTGGGTTTCCCAAAGTACTACGTGAGAGTGCTAACTAGTGGACCATCCTGCCTCTCTGAAAAATGGAGGTATTACATCCCATCGTGATCATCAAAAATCCGATGGGCATTTTTCACAAAGGGAGCAATACTAGACCCTGTGATGGTGTCCCCATAAGGCTTTATGGGGAAATGCTTATAAATGTATATATGATATAACTGGAATATGTTTTATGCTACATGTGCCATGTAACATATCTCTGTAAAAGATATGATCTACTGAATCTATTCCTCCTGTTTGTATGCATGTACCATTTTTGTAGTTGAAGTTATGAATATTGGTTGTATACTTGCTTGTTGTCTACATAGCCTTAATAAGAGCATTTGCTCAGGGTCTGGAGAAAGGAATGTGCAGGTTAAGTGCCCAATCAAGAAACACTTAACAGACAAAAGAGCTTGGAGACACGAATCCACATCTGAGCTTTGCCAGGAATGTGGCTTGGCTTATAAGGAACTGACTTGTGCATGGACATGTGACTTGCTCATGTGACCCCAGAACTCCATTTTGTAACTGGATGCTACACAGGGAGAGGGAGGGGTGTCCACCCAGAGGAGAAAGTCTATTTAAACCCCTGGGAGACCCCTCCATTTTGTCTTCAGCTGGCTAAAGAGAGAGCCTCTCCACCCCCCAAGGATATACCTGAAAGAAACTGGAACAAAGAACAATAACAACGGGGTGTGAGTGATTGCTGGACCCAGGCTAGGAGGAGCATAGCCTGTAAAAGGAAGTTTACTGGAACTGGTGAGGTTTTTATCTGTATTCAGTTTGATTAGACATAGACTTGTGTTACTTTATTTAAGTAAAATAATTAAAATTATTTGGTAATTCACGTTGTTCTGTCTGTTACTACTTGGAACCTCTTAACTTCTACTTTCTGTATTTATTCAAATAACTTTTTACTTATTAATTAACCTGGAGTACGTGTTAGTACCTGGAGGGGGGCAAACAGTTGTGCATATCTCTCTATCTGTGAAATAGAGGGTGAACAATTTATGAGTTTACCCTGTATAAGCGTTATACAGGGTAAAACGGATTTATTCAGGGTTTGAACCCCATTGGGAGTTGGGCACCTGGGTGTCAAAGGCAAGAACACTTCCTAAACTGTTTCCAGGCAAGCCTACAGCTGTTAGGGGACGTGTCTCAGACCTGGGTCTGGGTTTGCAGCAGGCTAGCGTGACTGGCTCAAACCAGACAGGATTCTGGAGTCCTAAGCTGGAAAAGGCAGGAAAGCAGGGGCAGGAGTAGTCTTGGCACACCAGGTGGCAGCTCCAAGGGGGTTTCTGTGATACCAACCCGTCGCAGACCCAATTTCAATTAACTCAATTCTTCAAGTTTCAATGCCCCATATAATTTCAGCTGGACAAATTATTTCTCATTACTTCCTATGTGATTTTAGCCACCTGTGACAGATCTTCTACCCCAGTGTAAACCAGGGATTTGCCAGTGTCATGAGAAGTTCTAAAAAAGCCATTCCACATACAGCCATGCAACAAGATGAGTGTCCAGCGAGGCTGCCTCCAATACCAGGGAGTAAGATGGAAGCCGGTGTCTGTTTGGAGTGTAAGTTCTTTGAGGCAGGGCCTGGCTCTCATTAGGTCTTTGCACAGAGCCTGGCCCATCTCAGCAACGATAACACATACTGCTATTGGATTCCTGCCTATAGAAACTCACCTGGGGCAGCTCCCTTGCCTTCCCTGGGGAAGGGGCTATTCCTGAGGTACTGTTCATAATATGGATAAACCCCCGTCAGGATCGTGCCCCTCTGGTGCTGGGGACAAACACCGAGGGAGGAATGGCCACTGCTGCAAAGAACTGACTGCCTAAGAAGACAAAGGCAGACCCAGGATGCAGCATCAGGTACAGCAGAGCAGCAGGGAGACCTGGGTGATTGCCGCACAGGGGAGGACATCCCTGGTACAAACAGAAGGGGCAGAAGTTCCCCAAGAATGGGGGGGGGGCACAGAGGGCTAGGAGGTGGAGTGAGGGGAGGTACTGAGCAGGGCTGTAACCATGGTGGGGAGAGCGGGGTTTGATAGTCACTTTCACAAAATGGAAACCTAAGCAGGTGCTACCTTCCTGTCTGTCTCTGAACGCTCCAGTCCAAACATCTGCCCCAGCTATCTGCCGTCTGGGATTTGGAAAAACATTTGTACGTCCAAAATATCTTTTCTGTTCTTCTACCACTTGTATCTGTGTGCCCATTAAAGACATGCAGCTCGGCGAGAATGAGCTTCACACAGGCTCCGAATTCAGGCAGCGAAAACTGAGATAAGAGGACCAGTGATAAAGGAAAACTTGTAAGCTGTTTCACTGAGCTTTATCGGAAATGAGTTTCTGCCCACTTGCTCCTGACTAGCGATAATGAAGGGCCTCAGTGTGGTGCTGTGCTAGTTTACATCAGCTGGAGATCTGACTTCCAGCCTTAGGATCTTTCACTTGCTTATTACCCCTTGGGCAGATTTGGGCTTCTGCCAGTGGCCAAAAGAACCACAGCATGGACAGGCAGCCTCTGCCAGGCCACTACGGTCACATTCTGAGGAATAGGGGACTTTGGCATCTGGGAAGGCCAGCCAGGACTGAGTGAGTTTTGGGAGCTGTCTGTCTCATTCTTTGCTTTGTGATGTGCCTGATGGTCAGTTTTCCCTTGTAATTGTTCCTTTCCCCTTCCTTGTTCCCTTTCCACAATAAACTTCATCCTTTGCATTTCACAGTAGGTGCTGATATGTATTCAGAATGGTTTATTGATTCCAGAGGGCAGGCTGGAAATTTATACTGCATGTCAGTGGCATGGTGGCACCCACTGTGTACACACTTCCTGGGAACTGGAGACAGTGTGCAAAACAAAGTCCTAAGTGATGCCCAATCCCTGGTAACAGAGCTGGAGGCTAGGTACCATGCCAACCCATGACCTATCCCTCTCAGCAGGGTTACAAAGTGGGGTTCCCTGGCTACAGCACAAAGCCTTATTTGGTGCCGTTGGCTTCTGCAGCTCATTGTAGCAGAGATAAAGATGCAGAGGGATCCTTTTGTACGCAGATCACTCAATGTAGCAGAAATAAATCTACTCACAGGGCTGCAGGTAGGGAGCTGTCTGGTTTTAGTTGAACTGCATCAAGTGAGGGGCAAACTCTCACTGACTGACAGGAAGTAACGGAAGCATTGGCCATAGCTCCAGTCCATAATACTCTGGAAAACCTGGTTAACCCCTAGCATGACCACTTTCCTACCCCTGTTTGGGGTAAAACACTCACACTACTCACTGGCATGCATGTGCACGCACACACAAGACCCCAGTGGATTTGCTGGCTCTACCTGTCTGCTGCTCTCCTTTGCAAAGCTCTGGGGGTGGAGCGCTGGCACCTGCTGGAGACCCCAAGGAAGGTACAGGAACTCCTCACTTAAAGTCGTGCCGGTTAACGTTGTTTCGTTGTTACGTTGCTGATCAATTAGGGAACAGGCTCGTTTAAAGTTGTGCAATGCTCCCTTCTAATGTCTGTGACGAAGTGGGGGGGTTTCTTGTTTTTTCCTTGTTTCCTATGGGGGGTTTTCTTGGTTTCCTAGGGGTTGCATGCAGAGGGGGTGGGACTCAGTTTCCCTGGGTGTTACAGGTTTACCAAAGGGATGGGAGAGGGAGTTTGTTGTTACAGGGGACCAGTGAGGAGACTGGGGACCCCAGCCACGGGCATGGAGAATGGAGACCCCAGCGATAGGTGACCTGGTGTCCTGGAGGCGCAGCTCAGGAGTCGCAGATGGTTCTGGCCAGTGGGAGGACAATGGGCTGCGAAGAGAGGACCCCGGTGACCTAACCAACCGGTTCCAGCCAGAGAGGGCCAGAGACAAGAAGAGGCCCAGGCGACCCTGTTTACGGGGCTGTTTACCTGGAGAGAAAATGATGGGCAGAGGGCCAGTGATATCAGATGCCAAGCAGGGCATCAGGGGGGCGGCTCTCGGCTGGAGAGGGGGAGCAGGCAGAGCCCACCTGGAGGCAGGGTAGACTTGGATGTGCTGTGCTGAGGGAGGCCAGGCCTGAGGGTCCTGAGAGTGTACTGTGCTTGGTTCAATGCTCAATAAACCCTTCTGTTTTACGCTGGCTGAGAGTCACTCTGGTCTATAGAACAGGGTTACATCATCCCCTTCGGGGGTGGAGGCCCGGGGGGGTCCAAAGTGCGTGGACTCCCTGAGGGGGTCCACAGAGAGAAAAAGGTGTGCCAAGGCTCCGAGAGGTGCAGCTCCAGGAGGTGGAGGGGCTGAACCCCGAGAGAGAGTGGACCCCCAAGAAGGGCTGTCTCACTGAAAGGGGCAACCCCCACAGACCGTACGGGGCCAAGAGTGGGCACGACCCGTGAGTCCGTGACAACGTCTTTGGCAGCCGCCTGCTTTGTCCACTGCTTGCAGGAAGAGAAGCCCGGTGGAGCTAGCTGGTGGGGGCTTGGAACTAGGGTGGACTGGCAGCCCCCATAGCAGCTCCCCCTAGCAGCTCCCCACTCCTGTAAGTTCCCTGTGAAACAGCTGCCCAGCAGGCTATCAGTTGCCAGCAGTTCAGCTGTCCCTCCCCCACTGCCATGTGCTGCTCCTGCCTTGGAGCTGCTCCCCGAGCCTCCTGCTTGCTGTGCGGGGGCGGGGGAAGAAGGGGGATAATGTCAGGGTGTCTCCCTCCCCCCTGCTCCTGCACCCCATAGAGCAGGGGGGACACACCACAGTCCCAGAGGCAGCAGCTGAGGTGGGTCTCAGCTTTCTGATCTAATTAACAAGGTAGTGTACTTAAGACAGGGATCAGCATACTTAAAGGGGAAATGCACATCTCTCTCTCACCCTGTGTGTGTCTCTGTCTGCTATGCTGTCTCCCCTCCCTTCATTCCTTCTGCTTTGTAGCATGTGAGGCTACATTAACAACAATGAGTAACCCTTGAGGGCTAGTTCATAATTTAACACTAAGGCATTCCCTGGGAATGTATATATATATACACACACACATACTTATACTGTGTGTGTGTGTGTATATATATATATATATATATATATATAGTCTTTTGTCTGGTGAAAAAAAAATTCCTTGGAACCTAACCCCCACCCCGCATTTATATGAATTCTTATGGGGAAATTGGATTCGCTTAACATTGTTTCACTTAAAGTCGCATTTTTCAGGAACATAAATACAACGTTAAGTGAGGAGTTCCTGTACCACTGGGTCCCAGACAAGGTAGGGGGCAGGTGAAGCTACAGGTCCCAACTTCTGGGAAGAAAATGAAGGTATTGTAGGAGTTTGGGAAGGCAATATGGGAGAGGGGGCACGTGTGGGTAAGAGCTGGACAAACTACATCAGGCCTGTTCTGTAAACATTCATGGACCTTCTGATCTTTCCTGCCTGTTCCGTACGTTGTGGAAGTCATCATGCACATTGTGATTTGCACTGCAGGCATTTCCCAGGACTTGTTTTTCTCTTCCATAGCTACAAACAAATCCTGTGGGATCTGTGTGAGCATCAGGAGTGCGGGGTGACTGGGACTGAAGCGTGGTGAACGTGCTAGTTTGGTTTATGCTTGTGGAGGAAGAATGGGTTCGTTAGTCACTTTTAAAAGACTAAAACGATCTAACTTGATGCCCTCTCAGTGGCTCTGCATTCCAGACCAAGCACCTGCCCCAGCCATCTTCATTGCAGGCTCCTTCAGGTTTTCAGAGCGCAAGGTGTGAGCAGTGTTTGGTCTGGAGAAGTGCGGCTCTTGCAAGCTGCCGGGCAGGCGTTTCTTTGGAGGGCTACAGGGAGCCAGCTGACATGGCTAAACTCATGAAACTGGGGAGATTCCCCTTACATTCAGGAGCCCAGCTGGCATGGGGGAGTTCCAGGTTCAAATCCCCACTCTGAAGTAGGGCTGTGGACCCAGGTCTTTTGTAACCCAAGGGCATTCCCTAACCCCCAGGCTATTGTGTGTTCCAGGGTGGGGCTTTCTCAGTCTCTCCTGTTGACACTGTTCCACTCTGTATAAATAAATAGTCATTGGAGCAGGAACTACAAGTGCGGGTGTCCCCTGCTCCCAGGTAAACACCCTATGTCCCAGCCTGGAGAGTCACTCACATGCTGTTTCTAGCTCAAGGAACAGGTAAGTATTTAACTAAAAGTGGAACAGCTTCAGCAGGAGACATTGAGTGCGGCCACCCCCACAATAACCTGGTGGCTAGGGCATTCTTTGCGAGGTGGGAGACATGGGGTCACATCCTTTCTCTAGAGGGAGGATATGAACCTAGATCTTCCACATCCAACTGGCTGCCCGGCCCCTCACCCTGGAATATGGGATAGAGATGGGGCTCCTTCTCCCTTCCTCAGCTCTGTGAATCTAGCTCTGGGTTTCTAAATTCCATTTCCTTTTATTTTCAAAAATACCCAGAGTGGAAGTGAAACACTACATTTGGGGTGGAGCAAATCTTTTGTTTGACCCAAAATAACATAAATCTGAGGTTTTGAATCACTGAAAAATCCCCAAAAAATCAGTTTCAGGTTGGACCCAAAATGATTCCCCCCTCCCCCCCGCAGGACTTCCGGTCACCTGAAAATCAGTTACTCACAAAGCTCTGACATGGCCGTTTGCAGGTGAAACAAATGAGTAGGAAGGAGGTGAAGACCTAGGGTTCCTGCTACTGTGTCACAGGTCACTGGAGTTTCATAAGAAGCGTCCTTGCCAAGACCTCTCTCTTGCAAAGGCTGGCATTAAGGGCTAACATTTCAGCACAATGAGCAGAGATTGCGTGTAGGAATCCAGTTGTCCCAGTCACTCCCCACGCAGTGCTGAAAGGTTAGCCCTAGGAGAAAGCTTGAGTTAAAGAAGGGATTATCTCAAGAAAGAGAATGTCTTCCAATGCCCTTGATCCTTCCCCCCAATAGTTTTTCCCTTGCGACTTTATAATACACTATATTCCAAATGGTGCATTGATTCCTAATACTCGATGTGTCCTAATACTTGATGGCTGCACTGGAAACTGAGATGGATGGATCCTTCATGAACATATATGAACCTGGACAAAGGGCACAGAGGTGGTTCAGGAAATACTGGCTGGTTCTTACTGTTTCATGAACTGATTCACCCATCACAGTTAGAAAAACTGCCTAAATCAGTGTGCTCTCCTCAAAGGAAGGAGAGGGAGCCCCATCAATACTTAGCTCTTATTAAGAAAACACTCGGGGACTTCTGATGCTTCATCTGAGTTTATTTTACTCGGGTGATCAAAGCTCAGTTATGCAGGGAATAACTGAAACAATATATAATCAGGAACAGTGCATTCTCACACACTGACCTGCTACTCAAAAAGGAGAAGAAAAACCAGCTATTAGTAGTGATGCTTCAAAGACCATCATGAATCTTTGAAGAACAGACTCATTCCATCGTTGATCATTGTTAGAAGGGGAAGGAGAGGCACTATGAGGAGAAATTCTAAGTGGATTTGTAATTAACCCACCCAACCGCGGACCTCACAGGCTTTCGAGGGGTCGGCCTTCTCCACCACAGTGTAGCTGCAGGTGTCCTTGTTGAAAATGCTTTCACATTTTTCTTGGTCATACCCAGCAGGAGAAACAAAGCTGTCATTGGGAGAGAAAAAAGCAAATATCAGGCTGTGAGAATGGGAAGCAAATAATCTCCAGTGATGACAGCATCCACACTTCCAGCAGGAAGAGACTGTGTTGAGAGGCATGAGAGCTAGTTGAGCTGTTTTCTAGCTAATAGTTTGATTAGCTGAGCCCCTTTTGCTGCTCATGAACAAAGTCTGAATTTTGCAGTTGTTTCGTTCTTTGTTGTTCGACAAATGGTCTGCAAACTAATTTCACCCGATGGCTTATTCTAAAAATGTGCATGTTTTGTTTGTTTATTTTTCAGTTTTCATTATCCCATTGTCTGACTGGTCGCTTTAGTCACATGGCTAATTGGATGAGTGTAATGGTAGAGGATGGGAAAACTACAGTCAAGGCACTGGGCCCTTGGTTCTCTCTTAGAGAGAGGGGGAGAGCAATCTGGGGAGTTAGGAGAACTTAGACCAGCAGGCTTAAGGAGTTTTTAAGACATTACATCCAGAGGCAGATTGCGCATTTGTGGGGCCCTGGGCCAGAGCAAGTGGGGGCCTGTAGTGGGGCAGCTCCCCCACTCCAGCAGAAAAGGGTTAAAGTCAGCCCTGGGAGAAGGCTGCGGCTGAGAGCTGCTAAACTGGGCTGATTGGGGAAGCGGCCGCAGCTGGGCCACGCCCCAATCAGGCCACAGCGGCCTTGTATAAAAAGGCTGTGAGCCAGCAGCCCAAAAAAAGTCTCTCTCCAGGCTAGGAGAAAGCAGGGCCTGGCTGTCTGCAGAAAGGGTACTGGGAGTGAAGCAGGGTGGGGGAAGAGCTAGGGGAGCTCCAGGCTGGCAACTCCCAGGCTGCAGGGCCTGGTCTAAGGCCCATAGAGGTACTGGGAGGCAGACGAAGGCAGCAGGTCAAAACTCCCCTTGCCTATGATGAGTGGCTTTTACACTGCAGTCTGCCTCAGTGAACCGGGGCTTGGTGATGACTGAGTCAAGGTGGGGATAAGAGGGTTGGGGGTTTCCCAGAGAGGGGAGACCCATAGAGACTGTTGGGGGTACTGCCAGGGGGCAGCCCTAGGGTAAAGTGGCACTGGGGTCCGGGAAGGACCTGGGGCCAGTGAGACAGGTGGAACACTGGCCTGCAGAGGGCGCTCTAGAGCTGGATGAGCTTATTCCCTGAACGACCAGCAGGAGGCGCTGCAGGGGTGAGTCCCGCACCATCACAGGGCCCCTCTCCACCCTTTCAGCCTGCAGTCCCCCTGACCTTCCCTGCCATGTGCCTGCCAGGGAGCGGAGTTGGGGTGCAGGGTCTTCTCTTCTCCCCCCCCCCCCTCCCCAGCAGTAGTGCCAGCTGGGCAGAGCGGGGCAAAGTCCCAGCACGCTGACCTCGCTGCCCAGCAGAAGAACTGGGTGGGTGGGGAGAGCGGGTTAGGGTACAGGGGTGCCCACTTTTCTAGGGTTCCCCAATTGGCCCATAGCTAATCCACCACTGATTACATCGTCTCCTTTCTAGTCAGTTGAGTCAGGCCTGGCCTGAGACATCACTGCTAGAAAAATGGAAATTGAAGTCCAGAAATCTGAGCTACTCTCCTAAATCTGGAGGCCGTTGTTTTTTTTAAACATGAGCTACATTTGAAAAGGAAATTTTTCCCATTGCTGGTAATATCTCAGGTAGAAGCTTCATATGCTGCGTTCTCTCTCATGGGGAGGGGGAACATCCTGGAGTATGGAAGCAACAAGGTGCAGGACTTTTTAGGGCATTTATCCTCCTCATGCTTCTGTGAGGTAGAGCAGTGCCATTATCCCCATTTAAGAGACTGAGGCAGAGAAAAACGAAGTGACTTGCCCGAGATCACACATGTAATCTGTGGCAGACCAGTGAATTTAATGCAGGTCTCCATGTCCTGGCTAAAACCCTAACCACTGGACTATCCTTCCTCTCTGATCATCAAAAATCCTGTAGCATTTTTCATAAAGCTAGGGGTATTAGTTGCAGTGACCAGATCAAATTTCAGTGAACTACATTCCCCATACAATGACAGCTGGATAAAGTATTCCCCATCACTTTCTGTCCAGTTCTGTGTGGTGTTAGACACCTGTGACCATATTCTACCCCAGGATATATGCATACTTTCTAAAACACTTGAAGATCCTCAAACTAACGAGCAAAAGAGACTGTATTAACATTTGTTGTACAGCGCCAAGTTCAGTATTAGCACTAAACAAGGGATTTGTGAGTGTCACAAGCAGCTCTAAAGAAAGCTGTACAGCCAGGTGCGATGGCATGAGGGAGTTTCCTGTTTTCTTTGTTGCCTATGGGGCGTTTCCTTGGTTTTCTAGGGGTTGCATGCAGAGGGGGTGGGACTCAGTTTCCCTGATGTTACGGGTTTAACGAGGTGATGGGAGAGGAAGTTTGTTGTTACAGGGGACTGGCGAGGGAACTGGGGACCCCAGCCACGGATGTGGAGAATGGAGATCCCGGCAACAGGTGACCTGGAAGCCAGCTCAGGAGTCCGCAGCCCGTTCTGGCCAGTGGGAGAACAATAGGCTGCGAAGAGAGGAGCCCCGGGGGCCTAACCAACCGGTTCCAGCCACAGGGGGCCAGAGACAGAGAAGAGGCCCAGACAACCCTGTTTACAGGACTGTTTACCTGGAGAGAAGACAATGGACAGAGGCGGAGCTTGGGGGGCCAGTGAGATCCACTACCCAGCTGAGAAGCAGGGGGGCTCTGGGCTGGAGAGAGAAAGCAGGCTGAGCCCACCTGGATGCAGGAAAGCTGGATGTGCTGGGCTGGGGGGAGGCCAGGCCAGGCCTGAGGGCCCTGAGAGTTCCTGTGCTGTGTTCAATGCTCAATAAACCCTCCTGTTTTACTCTGGCTGAGAGTCACTCTGGTCTAGAGAACAGGGTTGCATCGTCCCCTTCGGGGGTGGAGGCCCGGGAGTCCAGAGTGCGTGGACTCCCTGAGGGGGCCCACGGCGAGAGACAGGAGTGCTAAGGCTCCTGGAGGTGGAGGGGCTGAACCCCAAGAGAGAGTGGACCCCCGAGAAGGGCTGTCTCACTGAAAGGGGCACCCCCCATGGACCGCACGGGGCAAGAGAGTGTACGACCTGCGAGTCTGTGACACCAAGCAACTTGATATGTTTCCAGCAAGGCTACTTCTAATACCAGTGGGTAGGATGTAAGCTAAGGAGAATGCAGCCATTCACCCAATGGGTGGAAAAGATCTCTTGGCGGAGCTGTGACTTTGGGAGTGTGTTTATTCAAAATGTGGCTGGCTAGAGCATCATGTGGCTTTCACGCTGGAAATACGCTACAGGTTCTGTTTAACTTACGTGGAGCAACAACGCATTCCATTCTGGCTGCAGTGACATTTGTTGCAATTTGCAGTCCAAGTGGTACCAAATCCATGCAGCTTTCCGTCTTGAATACAACCTGAAATAGAACAAAAACCCAAACCCTTCCCTTAAACGTTGACAGATGACTGACAATTTAAATATCTCTCTGCATCTTGTGAATGATTGATGGGCATGTGCTGGTAGGGTTCAGTTGAAATGTAGTTCCCTCCACTCTTGTCTTCACCTGAGTTACATTTCAGCCTTGTTTACTACTTTGAGAGCACAAGCTGATTTTCTCTTCGTTTTCTGCACTCGTGGGACAAATCTTTTGTGACACTGAGCAGTAAATAACTGGGGCTGTATCCTGCCAGCATAACACATTTAAAACTGCCATAAACTCTGGTGGGAGTCTGCTTGAAAAAAATGATGGCCTCCAAACCCACTAGAAAACCTACACATGTGGAATTGTTGTACTGGGGCTTCTCTGTCAGTCGCTTATATAGAGAAAGTCTTGTGTCCCTTATTTAGAGCTTGGATTCATGTTATTCTTTGAATCTTTGGAATAGAACAGCAAGGGAAGGGGATCCAGCTAGAATGGACACTGTCGCTACACAGCATCAGAACACTCAAAAGCTACTTGCTTGAGTCAAATCCATTGGATGTCTGCCGTCTGTGATGCTTTCTGTGCACGCCTCTTGCCCGCTGCCTCCCACTTTAAATATGTAATTTTGGGGGTCTCCTACATTCCCTTCTTGCTCCCTCTTTCATACCTTCCCTGGCTATTCTCAATGGCGATCAGCTATCCTAGACCAATTCAGAGAGAGTGTTTGTGGTTCTTACCTTTGGTAGATTTCAATGGATCATTTTGTGCATAAAAACAGTATGCATCGCATAGTGTCACCAAGATGACAAAGGCAAGAAGGATACCCAGAAAGCATTTCTGTAAGTGGGAGACATGGCAAGAATGTGGTGACTTTTCAATGGTTATGAGCTAAAAACAATTCATTTGTACGGAGTCAGACAAAATAAATCTTGGTATGCATAAAAACAAAAATCAAAAAGAAATAATTCCAAGACCAACACAAATTTTTCTTCGTCTATGACTTATTTCTGAGTAGGAAAACCAAAACAAGAAAAGAAACAACCAGTATAGACCTGAGTGAGAGAGTGCATAGAGTGTTACTATGAATAGACTGCAGCTGCGACCTCTACTTCCCAGCAGTTACGCAGCAAGACTCATGATGTTTAAAGGCACAATATGCAGAAAACTGATTCATAACATCTCCTCTTCATTTACAAATCTACATACGCCACGGAAACTGTCACCTATTCTGCAAATCCTGCACTCATCAAGAGACTGTCAAATTCTGCCTTTGGTTACACCCCCTGTAACTATCATGGGATTGCATGGGTGTAAACCAGAGCAGAGTTTGGCTTCTGTTCTCTTCCCATCTTTTGAGGGATGCCTTAGTGGTTGGCTTTTGCAATCTCTTCATGAAGCTAATAGAGTGCTGAAGAGGACACCTCTTGGTATCTCAGAATAAAGGGACTATATACAAACTTTATAAAATGTATTTTCCATCTAGAACTTCCAATTGCATGGTTCTAAACAGCTGCAGATCAGAAAAGGTTTTTAAAAAGGGACTGACTTTTCCCAGGATTAAAATATCAATAGGCCAAAGAGCCACAGAATTACATGTGCGACTCCTAGCAAACAATTAAACAAAATCCACTGTTTTCATAAAATTATGGCCATGATCTTAGTCTCCTTAGAGACCCCTGCAGGTATTCAGTAAAATAGAGGCAAATCAAATACATCTCTAGTCAGGCGTTTCTCTCTAATAGCAAATTTAAAACAAATAGCTTTATCAGGCACCATCAGCTTTTAAAATCTGAAACTGATTTACCATTGTAAAATTGGTTGCTCCCAGTCTATGAGAAGTTTTCTGCAGTGAAATTGTACACTGCATGAAAACAAGTATTGTGCAAGGCCTAGTATTGAGCAATTTGAATGTATTCTCATTCCAGAGAAGTCATGTTGAAAGTACTGCAGAAGTTACTGAAATTTGACCAGTTGGCAACAGGAGGTTTTGGCTCGGCGAGGCACAAAATGAAGTGAAAGGCTGTATTGGAGCTCCCTGTTCAATGTTTCACATCCACACTCATAACAAAAGCCTTTCCTTGTGATATGCAAGCAGTGACAGGCCTTCAAGAAGAGCTCGTATGAGAGAAACGAAGATGGATATGGTGTATTCCACTGCTCGTACTGCTCTGTTGTCTAAGACCCTAGAGACTTCTTACTCGGCATCAGTGCTAGGCATTGCCTCTTTCAAAGGGTTGCCATAGAATCATAGAATATCAGGGTTGGAAGGGACCTTAGGAGGTCATCTAGCCCAACCCCCTGCTCAAAGCAGGACCAATCCCCAATTTTTGCCCCAGATCCCTAAATGGCCCCCTCAAGGATTGAACTCACAACCCTGGGTTTAGCAGGCCAATGCTCAAACCACTGAGCTATCCCTCCCCTCCATCCCGCCATAGAATTAAGGGATGGATTGTGGCCTACTGGTTAGAGCATGAAACTGGGAGCGAGGCGTTCTGAGTTATATTGCCAGCTCTTTAACTGATCCATGTCAGTGCTTAGATGCTACAATGACAAGTGCTATAGAAAAACCTAAGAGAGTTCAATCTAGTGGATGTTGAGGGAAAAATCCCCTCACATCTAGAAGCCTGGATGAAAGAGCTCATCCCTCAGATCTCCATCAAAGCGGGAAAACTCTATAAACGTCTTTTCCAGATTCTCTTTCTTTCCTCAAACTACCTGGAAACCCAGCAGAAGCAACATTTCCACCCTGATTCTAACTCCAGTTCTGGACTTCCTCTAGTCCTGCAAGAAGGGAGTGTCTAATTTTACAGAAACTTTTTTTTCTGCAACTGAATTCAGTGCAAATGCAAACCAGGGGAGACTTCAAATGAAAGTGTTCAAGTAAAGCTACCAAAGTAGGTCTGGAGCAACTACATCAAATGAGTCTTAACTAAAGATTCACAAAGAATGAAGCAACATGGTGATTAAAGAGTCTTCTTAAGTGGTGAACATGCCTGGTGTTGATCAATTGTACAGTCTGTTACCTGACCACATTTTGGCTCATTAGGAAGCTTATCCAGAAACCAAATAACCAAGACCAGTCAGGTTTATTGCTATCATAGAATCATAGAATATCAGGATTGGAAGGGACCTTAGGAGGTCATCTAGTCCAACCCCCTGCTCAAAGCAGGACCAATCCCCAATTTTTGCCCCAGATCCCTAAATGGCCCCCTCAAGGATTGAACTTACAACCCCGGGTGTAGCAGGCCAATGCTCAAACCACTGAGCTATCCCTCCCCCCAAATTGGCTAAAAGCTAATAATAACATAGTACAGGAAATAAGGCTCCATATGATACCAGTTCCCAGGAAGCCTTCTTGTGCAGTGTTGTTAAATTCACCTTACACAGAAGATGTAAACATGTCAGCTAGGAGTATTTATAGGATGATTTCACAAAACTCTTTACACATCACTAAAATACAACCCTTCATTTTGTCCCAGCTCCTTAGCTCGTTGTTTTATGACTTTGCCTGCCTTATTTTTGTTTTGAGTACTAGCATTCCCGGTTCTGGTCCATGAAGGTACGTCCCTAGCTTGTATTAAGGCATAGAACAATTATATATTGATGTTGACAAGTTTCCTATCTGCTTATACCAAGTGCTGAATTGTACTATTGCAGGGTATTGGGGAGCATAGTTTGGCATGAGTGAACAGAACTCTGGGAAAAACATAGGCCAATTCCTCTCTTATAATTGCCAGGCATTCATATCATGTGATATATGCTAATTTACCATATATGCACTGGCTAACATTGGTAACCAGACTCAGCTGCCTATTGTGACAGATCCCACCCAACAAGTTACTGTCAAATCCATCCTTGAGCTGCTGTAACAAACAGCATCTCCATTGTGCTGGATACAGTAGAAATACACAGTAGAGACAGTCCCTGCCCTGAAAAGCTTACAACGTAATTAGACAAGACAGGCAAAAAGATCATTATTATTCCCATTTTACAGACGGGGAATTGAGGTATCAAGAGATCCACTGACTTGCTGTAATGGGGTCTACAAACCCCATCCTGAGCATAGACAGTGTGGGAAGGAGAGCCTCCCCTGTTTACAAGCAAGCAGCTTGACAAAACCCCCAAACAGCTGCCAATGATGGAGGCAGGCATCCACAGCTGAAGCCAAGAGAAGAAACAAGGCCTGCAATAAAGGGGAGAGCACAGAGAAGGAAAAAGAGGCAGAAAAGCTTGGGCTGGCACAGTGCCGACAGCCCCACATCAAGTTGCCTTGAAGAAAACTGTCAGGAGACTCAAAGAAACTACAAGCCATGAGAAGAGATGGTACGTTTCTGTCACCAATTACCTAAGCCAGGGGTTCTCAAACTTCATTGCTTTGCAACCCCCTTCTGACAAGACAAATTACTACACAACTTCAGGAGGGGTGACTGAAGCCCGAGCCTGCCTAAGCCCCACTACCTAGGCCATGGGAGCCAAAGCAGAAGCCCAAGGGCTTCAGCCCCAGGCGGGGCCCTGTAACCTGAGCCCCACCAGGGCTAAAGCTCTCAGGCTTCAGCCCCAGATGCCAGCAAGTCTAACGCAAGCCCTGGTAACCCCATTAAAATGAGGTTGTGACCCACTTTGGGGTCCCGACCCACAGTTTGAGAACCGCAGATCTAAGCTAAACTTGAACCAATTACCTGAATGTGAAAGGCTCTGCAATAATTAGTTAATCAAGAGGAGAGAAGGCTGTAAGGAATTACATAAGAACCTAGCTAAGCTTAGTGATTGGACAACTCTACAGCAGATGAAATTCAATGTATATAAATACAAGAAATTGAACTAATCATGCATACTAAATTAACTACTTGAGGAAAAGATCCAGGCATTGTTCTAGACTAGAGCTGTGTGAATAACTGATTTTTTGGCTCATTGGTAATTAAAAAATATAATTTAAAAAAAAAATATTTCAGGTCAAACTAAAAATGTTATTCAGCTAATCTAATAGTTGAAAAAAATTGTTTTGGGGTCAAACAAAATATTGTGAATTTTTTGGGAATTTTTTATTTTTTTTAAACTTAAACAGTCTGGCAAAGCAGACATGAAGTCACCAGATATTTTGATGTTGCCAAATCTGCATTATTTATTAATTTATTTGCCCAGCTCTATTCTAGATATCTCATTAAAGACATCCACTCAAAGCTTGGTGACTTTAAATAAAGCAAAACTAGATATTAGGTTTCATAAAGTAATAGATAGAAAATAATTCTGACAATATTAATGCTGTTATATAAATTAATATACCTCCTCACCTTTAATACTGAACAGTTCTGGTCACACTGTCTCCAAAATAGTATAGCAAAGATAGAAAAAGCTCAGGGAAAGGAAGATGGATAAAAACATGGAAAGGCTTCCATATGGGGGGAGAGAAAAGATAAGGACTATTTAGTTTAGAGGAGAGAAAATGGGATGCGATAGTTATGTAAAATGAGAAATGGTGTAGGGAACTGAAATCAAGTGCTCCTCTTTCATAATGCAAGAGCTAGGGATCACATGATTAATTAGAAAAGCAACTAATTTAAAACTGATTAAAGAGAATATGTTTACACAATGAATAATTACAGTAGAGCTCACTGCCCCAAGACCTTGAGGCAAAACATTTAGTCAGATTCTACAAAGGATTAGATGCTGACACAAATAATAAAAATATTCTAAGTTATACTAACAAAGTTAGACATGGATATGGGATATAAGCCATCATGATGTAGGGTATAAGTCAGCCCCTACTTAATGAGGGTGAGAAGATGTTTCCCCTATGGGCAGGTTTTCCATAATTGTCCATATCTGGGTTTCCTGCACCTTCCTCTGAAGCAGCTAGTACTGGTCACTGTCAGAGACAGGATGTTGGAGTATATGGTCCATTGATCTGATCCAGTCTGGCTATTCCTATGTGCCAGAGTAAAATATGCTCCATTTTGAAATGGACTAAACCCCCAGGAGGCAACCTGAAATCAGCCCTTTTATGTCAGTTAGAACAGTGCGATTCTGAATGGCTTTAATCAGAGGTGCTTTTACAATGATCATTTCTCCCACCACCGAAAAGAGGTTCAGCCGTATGAGTAACATATACAAGCACCACCAAGCAAATGTTCATTGGTATTCTCATAGAATTACCCTCAACCATTCATTCCCTTTACGGACCCCTCCAGGTATTCTTTAAAATTGATGTAAATCAGATACATGCATAGTTGAGCAGCTGTCACTAGCACAAAGAGTAACTAAAATACAGTAAATAGGAATATAGACTGCATCCTTTTAAAGCGTGAGATGCACACTTTGACTTACCATTGTGAAAACTTTCCCTGCCGGAAATCTCACAGCCTGTGGTTACTTGTGTTTTTGGCAACTTTATAAACTAGATAAGAGCAAGTCTTTTGCAATGCCTAATGCTGAGAAATTGGAATGTACGTAAATAACTCAAATATTTGCTCAGAAATCACATCGGGGGTATGATTGAAGTCTAGGTCAGCTGGCAGGGGAAACGTTGACTCTGGTAGATAAGTAAGCCGATCCAAAATCCACTGAAACCAATGGAAAGATTCCCAATGACTTCAGCAGTTTTTGGATCAGCCCCTAGGGCAGGGGTGGGCAAACATTTTGGCCCGAGGGCCACATCTGAGTGGGGAAATTGCTTGCAGGACCATGAATGTAGGGCTGGGGCAGGGGGTTGGAGTGCGGGGTGTGGAAGGGGGTGCAGTGTGCAGGAAGGGACTCGGGGCAAGGGGTTGAGGTGCAGGAGGGGTGCGGGGTGCAGCAGGGGGCTCAGGACAGGGGCTTGGGGGTGCAGGAGGAGTGCAGGCTCCGGCCCGGTGCCACTTACCTTGAACGGCTCCAGGGGGGCAGCAGCGCACAGCCCTGACCCCGCACCGCTCCTGGAAGCAGCTGGCATCACATCCCTGTGGCCCCTGGGGGAGGGGGGACAGAGAGCTCTGCGCACTGCCCTCGCCTTCAGGCACCGCCCCCTGCATCTCCCATTGGCCGTGGATCCCTTAACCCCAGGGGTGGCAATCCCACAGGCCGGATCCAAAGCCTGACGGGCCGGATCCGGCCCACCCAGGGCCGGCTCCAGGCACCAGCTTTCCAAGCTGGTGCTTGGGGCGGCATCGAGAATGGGATGGCAGTTTGAGTCCTGCAGCGGCAATTCGGTGGCAGGTCCGCCATTCTTCCCGCCGCCGAATTGCCGCCGTGGGACTCGGACTGCCCCCATTCTTGCCCGCCACCGAATTGCCGCCACGGGACTCAGACTGCCGCCCCATTCTCGCCCGCCGCCACGGCAATTCGGTGGCAGGGCGAGAATGGGGCGGCAGTCCGAGTCCCGCGGCAGCAATTCGGTGGCATGAAGAGCGGCGGACCTGCCGCCGAATTGCCGCCACGGTGGCAACTGCTTAGGGCGGCAAAATTGTTAGAACCCTGGGCCCACAGGCCGTAGTTTGCCCACCCCTGCCCTAGGGCCCTGATCCAGTAAAGCCCTGAAGTACAACTTAGCTTTAAGCATATGAGTAGTTCCGTTGTTTCCATGGAAACTACACTACGCGCTTAAAGCGAAGCACATACTTGAGTGCTTTGCTGGATTAAGGCATAAATAAATTTAAAACACTGGCCCAGTATCTTCCCATTGTTGGTGTCACTGGGCATGACCCTAGGTAACTCGGAAAGATGGAAGGCCACGAGTGGCGATGAAGTCTTCTCGCACTAGGCCCAGATGAACCAAACTTCCTCCATGTTGAATTATGTTTAAACTCTCCTCGATCTAGCAGGCTAGCAACTAGAATGGAATGTGCAGATGGGCTATCAGCTAGCTTTTACAGCTCAAACCCGTGTGAAGTAAATGGGAGGCGAGAATGAAGTTCAGGGAGGGAAAGCAACAAGATAACTGTCTAAAGCGCAAAATGACCTCATTGCTTGAATGTATTTGCTACTTGCTTAATGTAAGCTTTGTAATTGTCGTGGGAAGGGGGAGAGCAAGGGTGGGGAGAAAAGGAGGGGCTTTGTTCCTGTAAAATATAAAAACAGAAAAACTGTTTTCTGGGTAGGTGCCTGATTTGAGACGTGTCTGTCTCCTCGCACCGCTTTGAGATCTCAAATAAACTTTGTTTGTTTCTCCACCCTGGTGTACTTATTGGAGCGAAGCACACCGGGCAGTGAACCCTGTTGCTGCTGCCTCAAGCACTTGCTGCCGGTAACACCATGATAAATATATATCATATGCTTTTTGGGGTGGAGGGGAAGCAGCATGGTCCAGGGGCAAGGATGCAGAACTGGGACTCGGAAGACCTGGGATCTGTCCCTGACTCTGCCGTGGACCTTGCTTGGGCAAGTCACCTCATCTCTTGGTACCTCTGTCAAGCAGGTGGGACTCTCCAGCCATGGCAGCACATCCACACAGGAGAAGGAAAGCTCTAATTCCAAACCAAGAATGTCAGCCCTGGCCAGCCGGTTTGTAAGAGTTGTCAGTCGCACACGCTCTCTGAGTCTGCACCACCAACCCCAGCTAACAAGACACGCCAAAGCTATCAAGCCTTTTTGGATAGTCTTCTAGACACGATTGCTTACAAAAGCAGGAGCAGACGTCCTGCTCAGAAGAATGGCAATGCTCTACAGTCCCACAGCTATGTGTCAAGGGTCCTAGAGATTTCAGAGGAGGTATCATTGCCAGGAGTTTCTTGTTCCAAAGTTTGCTAATGAATTAAGGGAGAGTGCATGGGACTTTTCCTGGCTCTGACATTGACTTTCTGTGTGACCTTGGGCAAGTCCCTCACTTACAATTACTTACATATCTTTCACGGGTGTTGTGAGGTTTAATTAAAGATTGAGCTGCGGTAAAAGTGCAATGTATTATTTCCCATACCATGCAGTATTAGCCTCTGCGAGAAAGTATTAATCTGATATTCACCTTTACAGATTCTTTTAAAATGTATAGAATCAACAGATTCCAGGCCAGGTTTTGTTCCCTAAGGCTAAGGTTTTACACTCATGTGGGTACTTGTGATATAGAGCAGACAGAGCCAAAACAGTTTTATAGTTCATGAGGCAATGGTGATTCAACAAAGGGGGCATCAGCTGGGTAAGAGTCTTGGTGGTGATGATCATTTTAAAATCTTCCACTAGAGAGCAGGGAAAGCGGAAGATGTACTCTAGGTTTTGGATTCCTTGAGGGTCCTTAATAGCCTGGAATGTGTATTATATATACGTAAAAGGAAATAGACTTGTCTGTCAGTTGCCCGTGTAAGCAATTTTTCCTGCAATCATCTGGGCATATAAGGAACAGTGATGTGTTTAATGAGCCCTGATACATGGGGGCATTTTTAATTTATATTGTCTAATTAAAATCTGCCTGTCTGACACATAGGTCAAATAAAACAAAAAACTTATCTAATTTTGAATTCCTCTCTGATGAGCATGATATTAGACCAACAGGTTATAGTCCATGTTATCGCTTCTTTTTGCATGATGCAACAGACAGACGTAAAAGAAAACACAGTCTTAAATCAAACAAAAAGAGACCTTTGTGTTGACCTTCTGAAAGTTCTGTTCACAAATAGGGCAATGGCTGGTAGTGGAAATGTTTCAAAGGCTCTACTTTTCCCTTCAGTGGGCATGAAATTGGCCTACTGTGTAAGCGGATTTTTACACTTTGTGCCTTCAGAGTGAACCAGATTGCACCAAGCATCAGGTATTTTAAAAAGCATATCCGGGGAGGACAGGGCTGATTTCTTCTCCACTGAAAAACAATCAACAAGGCCCCCAAATCTGCAGCTACTTGGCAAAAGGATGACGCTATTGTTCAGGAGCAAAGTGCTTAACAAATATAGGCCCCAATCCTATACTGAAGTCAGTGAGGCTCTCTGCAGGTGCAGCAGTTTACTGAAATAGAGCTTATTAGCTCGAGGTGATACTGAATGAGCATGAAGATTAACTGAATTTACCAGAGACAGCCTGCTCCATTACTTAATGTTGGAGAGCATGGAGAGCACTAAAAGCCGGTGAGAATGATCTTAAATCAAACACATCTGTCTGGCTTTACATTCTTGTTTGCACAAAGCATTATTGTGAAACAATTTGCCACCCCACTATGCAAACTAGCTTGGACTGATAGTTTTCTATCAGTAGTTTGTTGATTCTCTGCTCTATTAACACTCTATAAAAATTCTTTGTTCTACTAAGGTTCACGTTTAGAGCTAATGTGACATTGGGTGTCACTTTTCCCTTAGAAGTTCCTATGGCCGCAGTCGAGCAAAGGACCTCAATCATGTGACTAATCCCATTTAAATCAACACTGGGGCACCTAGAAGTTTCTTTGGGGTATTTTATATTGTTTAAATACATTCAGAATCCCAGAAATGCCTGGCACTTAGATGACGGATGAAAGACAGATTCATAGATTCATAGATTCTAGGGCTGGAAGGGACCTCGAGAGGTCATCGAGTCCAGCCCCCTGCCCTCATGGCAGGACCAAATACTGTCTAGACCATCCCTGATAGACATTTATCTAACCTACTCTTAAATATCTCCAGAGATGGAGATTCCACAACCTCCCTGGGCAGTTTATTCCAGTGTTTAACCACCCTGACAGTTAGGAACTTTTTCCTAATGTCCAACCTAAACCTCCCTTGCTGCAGTTTTAGCCCATTGCTTCTTGTTCTATCCTCAGAGGCTAAGATGAACAAGTTTTCTCCCTCCTCCTTATGACACCCTTTTAGATACCTGAAGACTGCTATCATGTCCCTTCTCAGTCTTCTTTTTTCCAAACTAAACAAACCCAATTCCTTCAGCCTTCCTTCATAGGTCATCTTCTCTAGACCCTTAATCATTCTTGTTGCTCTTCTCTGGACCCTCTCCAATTTTTCCACATCTTTCTTGAAATGCGGTGCCCAGAACTGGACACAATACTCCAGTTGAGCCTAACCAGCGCAGAGTAGAGCGGAAGAATGACTTCTCGTGTCTTGCTCACAACACACCTGTTAATGCAGCCCAGAATCAAGTTTGCTTTTTTTGCAACAGCATCACACTGTTGACTCATATTTAGCTTGTGGTCCACTATAACCCCTAGATCCCTTTCTGCCGTACTCCTTCCTAGACAGTCTCCTCCCATTCTGTATGTGTGAAACTGATTGTTCCTATTGAAGTAGAGCACTTTGCATTTGTCCTTATTAAACTTCATCCTGTTTAGGCCTCTGACCATTTCTCCAATTTGTCCAGCTCATTTTGAATTATGACCCTATCCTCCAAAGCAGTTGCAATCCCTCCCAGTTTGGTATCATCTGCAAACGTAATAAGCGTACTTTCTATGCCAATATCCAAGTCGTTGATGAAGATATTGAACAGAGCCGGTCCCAAAACAGACCCTTGCGGAACCCCACTCGTTACACCTTTCCAGCAGGATTGGGAACCATTAATAACTACTCTTTGTGACGAATTAGGACTGTTGTTAATGTTTTCCCTGAGTACTGTGTGGGTGCCTCGGTTTCCCTATGCAGTGCTTGAGTATCTAGGTGGTGGGACAAGGGTGCATGATTGTTACAGAGGGGCCTGGACACAGAGAATGGCCGACACTCTGTCTCCTAGCAACGGATGGCCCCGGCCCCTCCCCTGCAAAGGTGAGAGCTGAAGGTGTTGGAACAAAGGGATCAGGTGACCTCCTGGCCTGGGAAGGAGACAAAGGGAGAGGAGGGGCTGGACAGTTTCAGTTTGGAGCTAGCTGGGGAACATGGAGGGAAGCGCAGACAGGGTCTGGCCTCTCTGCCCCCATTTTGGAGCTGTGGGGTAAAACGCAGGGAGCCCCAGGCTGGGGTCTAAGCCCCTGCCCCCCGGAAGGGCCCGACTGAGGAGTCCTGGTTGTACTGACAAACTCTGTTTGGACTGTGTTCCTGGCATCTCTAATAAACCTTCTGTTCTACTGGCTGGCTGAGACTCTCAGTGAATCCGGGGAAGACGGGTGCAGGGCCGGACTCCCCCACACTCCGTGACAACTGGTGGCAGCGGTGGGATGTTCTGCACCCCAGGAACGGCGCTTCCTGCAGTAAGTAACTGGGGAGCAGTAGAACGAAGGGGGGCTAACGAGGACCAGGCGTGCTGAAGTCTCACAGAGTAGCGGTTTCGGGGAGCGGAGGAGCTACGCTTAACCCCTGGGAGTGTGTAACTAGCGAGAAGGACTGTGCAATGATGGGGTCCCCCTGGGGGCTGCGGTGAGCAGTCCCAGGGGTGGAGGAGCCTGTGGCTTGGCCCTGGGAGAGAGAAGGATTTTTGCAGTGACAGGGATCCCCTGGGGGTGCCGTGAGCGGACCCAGCGGCGGAGGAGCTGCAGCTCGACCCTGGCAAAGAGGCGGTGACCTGGAGAAGGACTGGCACACTTGGGGTTCTTCCTGGAAACCGGGGGGGAGCTAAGAGCACACAGGCCTGCGAATCTACAGCAACTTGGGAGCAGTGAACTGATGGCGTATCACCTTCTCCTTAAAAGAAGCATTGTAACCCTGTGCAAAAAGAGAGGGATAGGCATTGGGAAGTTCACTAAAGCGCAGTTAATCATGCAGCTGGAGGAGGATGACCATTCTAAGGAGCAGATTCCTGACCCCGATGGGGCTACAGCAGGATCTGGGAGCAGCTGGAGCGGTAGCCTGGCATCCCCAAGAGTCTGGTCCCCAACCAGACGGGGGTCTTCACAATCGGGTTCCCCAGCAGGGGATCGGAGACGGATGGGACTTGAGCTGAGTCCGAGAGAGCAAGAAGACTGTGAGAGACAGCGAGAGCCTGAGAAAGGGCTACAGGAGAAGCAGCAGCAGCAGCATGAACTGGCGGTGGTGGAACGGAGAGGCATAGGGGACTGGCCGGGGGTGAGTGGGGATGTGGAGGCCCACCTCACTGCCTTTGAGCAGGCTGGCGATTTGAACCAGGGAGACCCTGCAGAAAGGCCCTGGGATCCAGCTCCCTTGCTGGGTCCCAGGGCCATAAACTCCATCAGCCAGATGGGTGGGATGGTGGACGGATTTCCACTCCTGGCCCCAACCTATATGTCTGCGTGGAGTCTCCTGGGCTCAAGTCCTACGTTACCTGCCTGCCTGTAACCAGACCCCTAGGACGGGGTGGGAGAGAGAGATGCTCCCCACCCCCCTGCACAATGGAGAGCGGGCTCACGCTAGCTCTGATGCAGAGAGCAAAGCAGCGAGCTCGCTGCCTGGCCCCACAGGGACAGCCAGGGCAGCGCTGAGCACGGGGGGAGCGGAGACCCCAGCTGAGTGGGGGGACACACAAGCAGGGCAGGATGGTTGCCAACCAGGCTTGCCTGGTCCAGAGGTGCTGCCGGGAATGGATTCCATGGCAGGGAGGGAGCCACCAAGGACAGGGCTCAGTGGGGCGGTGACCCCAGGCCTGGCCAATGAGCTGCAGAAGGATCCCTCCTTGGAGAAGCTGAGGGAGCTTGCTGGCCACAGCGCTGCAAACCCCCTTGGGGAAGGCTGCAGGGACAGATCCCTGTGGGAGAAGGGATTCCGGTACCGGGAATGGGCTTCCCCAGGGGAAGTAGAACGGTGGGGAATCAGGAGGCAGCGGGTGTGGCCCCAGAAGTATCATAACCGGCTATTGTACCTGGCCCGGGGTAAGGGAGAAGATCCCTGGAGGTCCCTGCCCATCAGAGAGGAACCTTTCCAGAAGGTGGCTATGAATAGGGTGGGCCCCCTCAGCAGGGTAACCTGGTCAGGGAAGAAATGCATCCTGGCGGTGATGGATTTCACCATCCGCTACCCAGAGGTGGTGGCTCTGTCCTCCACCGGGGCAGACACTGAGGCAGACGTGCTGCTGACCATCTTCAGCAGAGTGGGGGTCCCCAACGAGGTCCTTACAGACCAGGGATCCAATGTCATGTCAGCCCTGCTCCGGGGCGTGTGGGAGAAATGTGGGGTCTGGCCCATCTGGGCCTCTGCATATTACCCTCAGTCCAACGGGCTGGGGGAGAAATTTCATGGGGCCGTGAGGCTGATGCTGAGGACTTTTATAAATCAGCATCCGCAGAACTGGGACAGGTACCTGCCCCACTTGTGGCACAGGGAAGTGCCCCAGGTAACCCCAGGGTGCTTCCCTTTCGAGCTGCTGTATGGGAGGAGAGTAAGGGGAGCCCTAGAACCGGTAAGGGATGATTGGGAGGAGAAGGGGGAAGACCCCCCGGTGGATATCTCCCCTGAGATGGGAGCTCATCCTCCCATCAGGTGTCCCCCATTCAGAGTAACTGGGAAAAGAGCCCAGAACCTGGAGAGAGAGGCCAAGGACATGCTGGCTTTAGAGGTGAACCAGTCATTCAACAGCCCAGGGCTGGCCAAGGTGGAGGTGATCAGAGTTTGGCCTGTTCCCCAGAACAAGGTCCAGGCCTGTAGCGGGATGGCGCGGTACTACCAGAGGTTTGTACCCCCCTTTAGCTCCCTAGCTGCCCCCCTCACAGAGCTAGGTAAGAAGGGGAAGCCAGACGAGGCAGTCTGGACCGAGCAGGGCCAGAGGGCTCTCTGTGCGCTGAAGGAGGCTCTAATCCAGGGCCCAATCGATCGAGTAAACCCAGACCGGGCCAATCCCTGTAAAGTGTTCACCGAAGCCTCAGACACAGGGCTGGGCGCGGTGCTGATTCAGGCCTATGCGAACGGGGGGAGACCCCCCATCGGGTATCTGAGCAAGGAGCTGCTGCCCTGGAGGCAGAACGGTCTGGCCATAGAGAGAGAATGCCTGGCCATGGTGCAGGCCCTTAAGAAGCGGCAGCCGGATCTATTTGGGTGGCGCTTTACGGTGTATATTCACCACCTCGCCCCGCCGTGGCTGCATCCAGGAAAAGGGGCCGATGCCGACCGGCTGGTGACACAGACACGTGATCAGAGTGGGGACCAGATCAAGAGGGAGGCTCTTAACCAAGAGAGCCCGAATTACAGCCCTCCAGACTGGAGCGCTGGGAGAAGACCTGATCTCAGCTTGAACCCCAGGGGTTTTGGGATGGAAAAAGGGCATGGGCCACATAAACCTTCCCACATGTGGCCTGCGGGTGAACTAAGGGAGGACGTCGAACTGTAATGGCCTGGTGTAACCATGTTCGAACTTCCCCAGGTCACTGGCTAAAGTGACCCTGCTCAGTTTGGTCTCGAAGGGGGGAGAGATGTGACGAACTAGGACTATTGTTAATGTTTTCCCTGAGTACTGTGTGAGTGCCTCGGTTTCCCTATGCAGTGCTTGAGTATCTAGGTGGTGGGACAAGGGTGCATGATTGTTACAGAGGGGCCTGGACACAGAGAATGGCTGACACTCTGTCTCCTAGCAACGGATGGCCCCGGCCCCTCCCCTGCAAAGGTGAGAGCTGAAGGTGTTGGAACAAAGGGATCAGGTGACCTCCTGGCCCGGGAAGGAGACAAAGGGAGAGGAGGGGCTGGACAGTTTCAGTTTGGAGCTGGCTAGGGAACATGGAGGGAAGCACAGACAGGGTCTGGCCTCCCTGCCTCCCTTTTGGAGCTGTGGGGTAAAACACAGGGAGCCCCAGGCTGGGGTCTAAGCTCCCTGCCCCCCGGAAGGGCCCGACTGAGGGGTCCTGGTTGTACTGACAAACTCTGTTTGGACTGTGTTCCTGGCATCTCTAATAAACCTTCTGTTCTACTGGCTGGCTGAGACTCCCAGTGAATCCGGGGAAGAGGGGTGCAGGGCCGGACTCCCCCACACTCCGTGACACTCTCTGAGTACGGTTATCCAGCCAGTTGCGCACCCACCTTATAGTAGCCCCATCTAAGTTGTATTTCCCTAGTTTATTGATAAGAATATCATGCGAGACCGTATCAAATGCCTTACTAAAGTCTAGGTATAGATCTCTAAGGGCCTTTGGTTTCTCACAAGACCTTCAGTGGCACTGCTGGAAACAACCTCCTAGATAGAATTCTGGCTACCACAAATTGACAGTATTAGTCTTAAGCAACTCAGTTAATAACTGAAAAATAGAAGATGTGACTGTCATTTCCTTTCCTGTCAGTTCACCCATAATCAAAGACAAATGTGCTACGTTAACATCAAGGAGGATTAGTGGTGTGTTTGTTTTGTTTTCAATGACCACTTTGAATGAATGATTTCTGAAGGCACAAGAAATAGAAACAAAGAAAAAAAAGTCACCATATGCTAAACTGTTGTCAAAAACCCTGGAGTCACTGCTAGAGTCCAGGTGGTAAAGGTTGTTGTTGTTGCTATTATGGATTATTTTATTGCATCAGATCCTCACTCAGGTCTAATCACTATTGAAATCAATAGGAGTTTTCCCTGATTAAAGGACTGTGTAAAAGCTGAGCAAGGACATGAGGATTTGGGCCATTTAATGTATTAGTAATAATATTTATATGGCACTGAACGTCTTCATATCTAGGCACAATGTTCCATTGATGCACAATGTTGTGCAGCATACCCACTACTATAACTAGCTCATGGACCTTCTCCTGCTGCACTGGAATCTTGTCTCTTGTATGGCGTAGGTCCCTTGAAATGCATGTTTGAAATCCTGAGTGTTTTCTTGATGATTCTCCCTAGTTATTCATATGCTTGCTCTCCAGGAATCGCAGGATTGGGTTAATCAAAGAGAGGTGCAGCACACAGGCTGAGCCCGGGAGGCGGGAGGCAGCCGTGGCGAGCGGTCCCCTCCGGCTCCCACCTCAGCTGCGGAGCCAGGAGGTGGGAGCCAGCCGCGGCCAGCCGCCCCTCCCCACCGGCTCCCGGCTCAGCCTTGGAGCCGGGAGGGAGCCACGGCGAGCTGCCCCCCAAATCCTGGCGCCCTAGGCAACCGCCTAGGGTCGCCTAGTGGGCACGCCAGCCCTGCATGTATATCAAACCCTGAAACTTGTTTAACGCTATTTAATGTTGGACAGTTTTGGGTCATGTTAAGTCCTTTAATGCTTTGGGACCCTTTATTCTATCTAAATTAATACAACAGCCAGCACACCTAAACCAGATTTTCAAAAGAGCTCAGTATGCTGAGCTACTTTACAGATCTGGCCATTCATTTTGGTGCCTTAATGGGAGTTGAGTGTTTAGGAACCTTTGGCCCTAATTCTAGTCTAGATCCTGAGCACTTATACTGGCTGTTATCTAAATACTTGCAGTTCTGTGGCAGGCAAAGCAGCCAAGAATCTCCATGCTGAGTCTCCTCAGTCTCTCAGAGCTCAAAGCTGCAAGGAAGCCCAGTAGATCACTAAGTGGCGGACGCTGTTGGCTAATATAGAAGTGTTGCCAGGCTTGGAGTCTTGGAATGAAATGGGATCACCTTGTTTAATGTGTGTTCAACATCCCCACCCAGTGGCTGGATCACACAGGACATGAATCTAGTGCAGCTGCCAGCTATTGACAGATGCAAAGACCATGAGGATCAATGGGAGTCTTTCTTTCCTGTGACTTCAGGGGTTTTGGGGTTAGGTCATACATGCTGTGTGCTGCAGAGGACTATCCTAGCCTGGGGGTAAGGTGGGGACGATGGACTGCAAGACACCAAACAGACCTGTCCTGTAGGATTTTGTTCATTTCCCTGCTAAACAAGGCTCTGGCTCCCCCTGCCATTAACAAAACCGCTAGTTGCTGAATCCACCTGAACACCCACCTGGTGCTTGGCCTCCCTGCTGCTACTGTGTCCCTCTAGTGGGATGAGAGAGCCCTGGAGGGGCTGTAGGGTGACCAGGTGTCTGGTTTTCTACCGAAACACCTGGTCGAAAAAGGAACCTGGCAGCTCCGGTCAGCACCACCGACCGGGCTGTTAAAAGTCCAGTCTGCAGTGCTGCGGCGTTAAAGCAGGCTAGTTCCTATCTGTCTTGGCTGGTACCGTGCTGCGCCCCGGAAGCGGCCAGGAGGTCGGCTCCTAGGCAGGGGGGCATGGGGCTCTGTGCGCTGCCCCCATCCTGACCACCAGCTCTGCACTTCAATTGGCTGGATGAGCTGGGGGGGGAGGGGAGGGACCTGTGGGCGACAGTGGCACATGGAGCCTCCTGGTCCCCCTGCCTAGGACCCGAACCTGCTGGCTGATTCTGGGGCACACGAGGCAGCACAGTGCTAGGACAGGCAGGCAGCCTGCCTTAGCCCCGTTGCTGACCGGGAGACACCTGAGGTAAGCCCAGACCCCTGCCCCAGCCCTGAGCCCCCCCAAACCCAGAGCACCCTCCTGCACCCCAAACCCCTTCCTCAACCCACAGCCCCCCCACACACTCCAAATCCCTTAGCCCTACCCCCCAGCCTGGAGCCCCCTCCTGCACCCCAAAACCCTCATCTCCAGCCCCACCCCACAACCTGCAGCCCCAGCTGGAGCTCTCACCCCCTCCAACACCCCGACCCAGTGAAAGTGAGTGAGGGTGGGGGAGAGGGAGCCACCCAGGGAGGGGGAATGTAGTGAGCGGGGGGCGGGGCTTGGTGAAGGGGCGGGGCCTCAGGGAAGGGCTTGGGGGTTTGGTTTTGTGTGACTAGAAAGTTGGCAACCCTAAGGGGCTTGGCTGTGCCAGGTGAAAGAGCGCTGGTGAGTGACCCCTGGTGGGAGGCGAATGCAGGGGGTGGCTGAAGCCTGGTAGTCTGCAAGGCGTCAGGAATCCCCGGGGGGGGGGCGGGGGGAGTGAATGTTTGCGGGGGTTGTGATCCCTTGGCGGGGGAGCGGGAGAATCAGCCCAGGCTGGAGGAGGTGGGGTGCATAAGCCCCTACGGGAGAGGAGGGCAGGGCGGGTGCAGGAAGCCCGCCGGGGGTAGGGGCGGGGTCAGTGAGCCCGGGGGCGGGGCTGAGCTGAAGGGCGCCCATCCAGTATCGAGACGCAGCGGCTGCCCGGGGCCACGTGGTGGGGCGGGTCACATGATCGGGCTCAGCTGACTGCCGGCCGGGCTGGGCTGGGCTGGGCTCTGCTCTGCCATGGAGCGCGCTGACCCGGTCTGGGAGCGGGCCTGGGCTCTGGACGAGATCCGCAAGGGCAGCCAGAGCTGGTCGCTGGCAGCGGACGCCGGGGTGAGCGTTGGGCGGCGGCTCGGGACCATGGGCGCGGCTCCCGGGCGGCTGGGAGTGAAGGGCGGGCGGGCGTCGCGGCGGGGCTTAAGGGGGGTGACTGGTGGGGGGAGGGGGGGTGAAGGGGGGGCTGATGAAGGGGGCTATGGGGGAGGTGGGGGCTGGTGAAGGGGGCTATGGGGGTGAAGGGAGCGGCTGGTGAAGGGGGCTATGGAGGCGAAGGGCCGGGGGCTGGTGAAGGGGGCTATGGGGGAAAGAGGGGGGCCGGCAGGAGGTGACTGATGGGGGAGAGGTGAAGAGAGCTATGGAGACTGGTGGGGGTCTGGCAGGGGTTGTGAAAGGAGCTATGGGGAGCTGGGGTGAGGGGGTGAGGGGGTGGCTGGTGAGGGGGAGGTGAAGGGAACTATGGGGGAGATGGGGGGGATGATAGGATGACTGGTGGAGGGGCTGGCGGGGGGAGGTAAAGGGAGCTATGGCCGGGGCTAGTGAGAGGTCGTGTGGGGGAGGGGGGTGATTCCCCAGGTAGACTCGCTCTCAGCCTCTGGGCCCTCCTGGTACCTGCTTCCCTCTCCCCTTGCTGTGATTGCACCAGGGGGCCGTTCCCTACGTGTTTCTCATTGCCCCACGCCCGGGGCCAGGCCTGTTTCTTACTGTGAAGGCAGTCTGTAGCCCTCTAGCAGGTGCAGTCAAGAGGGTCTTGGCAGCTGGGAGCAGTGGGGGCCGTGCCCAAAGTCTGAGCCAGCTGTGTTCCCCAAAACTAGCTGCAAAAGTAGGGGTGAGCTCATGGATCTGGGGGAGGGTCATAATCAAACTGGCAGTGGGCCTTTTTGGTCAGCTGGCTCTAATGAGGGGTGTGTTTTTCCTATGCTGTATGGATTCTTGAATATATAGACCCCCCTCTGCAGACTGGAAACCCAAACATGGCACTAGGGTGCTAGTGCCCAAGAGCTGGGAAATCTCTTCCCCACTCCGGAAGTACAAACAGAAAATGAAACTGGTCTCACTCTTCAAACTGAGGCCACCTTCTCTGTGGATTTGGAAAGGGGCAACCCAGGGATGTCCTGAGAGCTCTTGAATTTCCCATCTCCCCATTCACCCTAGTCCCCTGTTACTTTCTCCCTCCTCCTACCTGTTCAGCGCATGTACCAGTAGTGATAGGTTCAGTGTTGTTAGAGGGCTTATTCCTTCACCCATTTACTTCCCTGGTCCTTCTCGCATGAACAGAGAGCAACAATGTCCGAAGGTGCAAACAATTCAATGTTTATTGGGGTGAACTTCCAGCAAGCAATGATTCCAGTTTCCTTCCTTCGTGTCCCCTTCCCAGCTCTGACACCACAGAGCTTTGCTTGTGTCCCTGTTCCCATTTCCCCCCCTACCCCGTTAGTGAAACATAATTCCCATTCTCCCCTTTCCCATTCTCTCCCCGCCCCCCTTACTTCCTGATTGACTGCAGGCTATATAGTAAAACTTGAGTTCTGCTTAGCTATACCTTAACCCAGGGGTAGGCAACCTATGGCACGCATGCCAAAGGCAGCATGCAAGCTGATTTTCATTGGCACAGTCCTGGCCACCGGTCTGGTGGACTCTGCATTTTAATTTAATGTTAAATGAAGCTTCTTAAACATTTTTAAAACCTTATTTACTTTACATACAACAATAGTTTAGTTATATATTTATAGACTTATAGAAAGAGACCTTCTATAAACGTTAAAATGTATTACTGGCACGCGAAACCTTAAATTCGAGTGAATAAATGAAGACTCGGCACACCGCTTCTGAAAGGTTGCCGACCCCTGCCTTAACCAATTATTTTACTGAAATTTAACTAACCAATCCTAACATATTGTAACATGATTATCTAGCCAATTATATCCCACCACCTTAATTAACTTACACCCAGCAAAATTAATTATACAGCAGACAGAAACAATTAGAGAACCAGACAGATTAACAATAGAAAAGTGGGGGCCATAAAGATAAAACATACAGAAATTAGGATTTTACAATCACAACTATTGAGAAGTGATTTCTTGCCAGACAATCTAAGTTTCCTTTTACATCTTCTAGGCTCTTCCCTTTATCTGGAGGCTATTGGGGAGGTGGGGGTGAAGGGGGTGGTTGGCGACTGAGAGTAAGGTGCTATGGGGGAAAGGATCATCTTCCTAACACCCCAATATCATCTTATTTCAATGTGACTAGTTTGGAATGTAAGAATGTGACCATACACATTCCAGCTTATGGCTGCCTCTGCTGTTTAGCCAAAGATCTTAGCCTAAGAACACAGCCTTAGACTATCCTAGTGAGAGAAGGAAGTTTTTGGAAAGTGTAGGGGACAATTTCCTGGTGCAATTGCTGGAGGAACCAACTAGGGGAAAAGCTCTTCTTGACCTGCTGCTCACAAACAGGGAAGAAATAGTAGAGGAAGCAATAGTGGATGGGAACCTGGGAGGCAGTGACCATGAGATGGTCGTGGTCAGGATCCTGACACAAGGAAGAAAGGAGAGCAGTAGAATACAGAGCCTGGACTTCAGAAAAGCAGACTTTGACTCCCTCAGGGAACTGATGGGCAAGGTCCCCTTGGAGAATAACATGAGGGGGAAAGGAGTTGAGGAAAGCTGGCTGTATTTAAAAGAATCCTTATTGAGGTTGCAGGAACAAACCATCCCGAGGTGTAGAAAGAAAAGTAAATATGGCAGGCGACCAGCTTGGCTTAACAGTGAAATCCTTGCTCGTCTTAAACACAAAAAAGCAGCTTACAAGAAGTGGAAGATTGGATAAATGACAAGGGAGGAGTATAAAAATATTGTTCAGGCATGCAGGAGTGAAATTAGGAAGGCCAAATCACACTTGGAGTTGCAGCTAGCTGGAGATGTTAGGAGTAACAAGAAGGGTTTCTTCAGGTATGTTAGCAACAAGAAGAAAGTCAAGGAAAGTGTGGGCCCCTTGCTAAATGAGGGAGGGAACCTAGTGACAGAGGATGTGGAGAAAGCTAGTGTACTCAATGCTTTTTTTGCCTCTGTCTTCACAGACAAGGTCAGCTCCCAGACGGCTGCACTCCGCAGCATGGTATGGGGAGGAGGTGACCAGCCCTCTGTGGAGAAAGAAGTAGTTCGGGACTATTTAGAAAAGCTGGACGAACACAAGTCCATGGGGCCGGATGCACTGCATCCGAGGGTGCTAAAGGAGTTGGCCGATGTGATTGCAGAGCCATTGGCCATTATCTTTGAAAAATCATGGCAATGGGGGAGGTCCCGGATGATTGGAAAAAAGCTAATGTAGTGTCCATCTTTAAAAAAGGGAAGAAGGAAGATCTGGGGAACTACAGGCCAGTCAGTCTCACCTCAGTCCCTGGAAAAATCATGGAACAGGTCCTCAAGGAATCAATTCTGAACCACTTAAAGGAGGGGAAAGTGATCAGGAACAGTCAGCATGGATTCACCAAGGGCAAGTCATGCCTGACTAACCTAATTGCCTTCTATGATGAGATAACTGGCTCTGTGGATGAGGGGAAAGCAGTGGATGTGCTATTTCTTGACTTTAGCAAAGCTTTTGATACAGTCTCCCACAGTATTCTTGCCAGCAAGTTAAAGAAGTATGGGCTGGATGAATGGACGGTAAGGTGGATAGAAAACTGGCTGGATGGTCGCGCTCAACGGGTAGTGATCAATGGCTCCATGTCTAGTTGGCAGCCGGTATCAAGTGGAGTGCCCCACGGGTCGGTGCTGGGGCCGGTTTTGTTCAATATCTTCATCAACGATCTGCAGGATGGCGTGGACTGCACCCTTAGCAAGTTTGCAGATGACACTAAACTGGGAGGAGTGGTTGATACGCTGGAGGGTAGGGACAGGATACAGAGGGACCTAGACAAATTAGAGGATTGGGCCAAAAGAAATCTGATGAGGTTCAACAAGGACAAGTGCAGAGTCCTGCACTTAGGACGGAAGAATCCAATGCACTGCTACAGACTAGGGACCGAATGGCTGGGCAGCAGTTCTGCAGAAAAGGACCTAGGAGTTACAGTGGACAAAAAGCTGAATATGAGTCAACAGTGTGCCCTTGTTGCCAAGAAGGCTAACGGCATTTTGGGCTGTATAAGTAGGGGCATTTCCAGCAGATCGAGGGACGTGATTATTCCCCTCTATTCGGCACTGGTAAGGCCTCATTTGGAGTACTGTGTCCAGTTTTGGGCCCCACACTACAAGAAGGATGTGGATAAATTGCAAAGAGTCCAACGGAGGGCAACCAAAATGATTAGGGGGCTGGAGCACATGACTTATGAGGAGAGGCTGAGGGAACTGGGATTGTTTAGCCTGCAGAAGAGAAGAGTGAGGGGGGATTTGATAGCTGCTTTCAACTACCTAAAAGGGGGTTCCAAAGAGGATGGATCTAGACTGTTCTCAGTGGTAGAAGATGACAGAACAAGGAGTAATGGTCTCAAGTTGCAGAGGGGGAGGTTTAGGTTGGATATTAGGAAAAACTTTTTCACTAGTAGGGTGGTGAAGCACTGGAATGGGTTACCTAGGGAGATGGTGGAATCTCCTTCCTTAGAGGTTTTTAAGGTCAGGCTTGACAAAGCCCTGGCTGGGATGATCTACTTGGGGTTGGTCCTGCTTTGAGCAGGGGGTTGGACTAGATGACCTCCTGAGGTCCCGTGCAACCCTGAGATTCTATGATTCTAAGGCCTATAAAGAGGCAGACTGTAATTTTGATTCTTGTTTTGTACCTCTATAACTACCTAAGTGATAAGAATACACCTAAATTCTTAAGAGTATAAGCCTTTACAGACAGGCCTTAATATCTATATCCTAACAAGCATTAATTACCTTCAGAAATGTCTCAGATTGGCAGCACACCCAGAATGGTGCTGTGGTAAGCTGCCATCCTGGACTTTGCCCTCACTTCCCCATGTCACATATAGTCCTCATGGAATTGTAGTGTGACTAGTCCCTGGTGGTGATGCCATGGTGAAAGGAGAGGGATGCAATGCCATTTTAAATCCAACCCTTCAGCAAATCAGTGGTGGTTTCTGCTATTTTAATACTCTCTTGTTTTATAAGCTGGCCCTGTGTGAACTGCAAAAACAAACAAACAAAAAACAAACAAAAAACCCTACAAAAATAATGGGGTGGGGTCACAAGACATTTACAGTATTAGTAACTTGTCAGAGGTTTTCAAGTCTAAAATCTTTATTTTGTCACTTTCCTGTTTTTAATTCACTTGAATGAATAGCTGTGGCCTTTTTATTGTGACTAAAGTTATCTGAAATTAAACACCACTCTCATGTGTTTTTTGTAAATAGCTTCTACATTTTCTGCAAGAGTTTTCCCAGCAGACCATCTCCAGGACGCATGAAATTAAAAAGCAAGTAGACGGACTGATTCATGAAACAAAAGCCACAGACTGTCGCCTACGTAATGTCTTCAATGACTTTCTTATGTTGTCCAACACACAGTTCATTGAAAATGTGAGTGCACAAGGATCTAACAGGCTTAGAAGCAAATGATATAGTTTGGAGTATGTTAAAATAGAGAGCATTTCTCCTAGATCTCGACTGTTTGATCGTTTTTGTTTGGCAATCCTATAACTATTGGTGAAATGATGCATTGTTTCTGATGATTTTGTCTGTTCAGAAGTCACTTCTCTAAATTATGCCAGAAATATTAGACAAGTTTGTGGTTCTGGTTTACTCACACAGTATTTACTGTGACAGAATGACTGTATTGGTGCTCGCAGATGTGAACATCAGTGTTTCAGTACAGTAAGAAGTTGGATGTGAAAAAAGTAGTTGTGTGTAACGCCAACAAAGTGAGTAATGCTATAACAATGAATGGCTTTAATTTCTTTAGGCATTCTGAAGTGTTCTGCACACTGGCAGATATTTTGCCTTTATCAACGTACTCTGATTGTGCTTGGCTTTCACAAAGCTAGAGATACCTTATTACTGTAAGGGCCTTTGTACAGGGACAAGGCAGTGGAGAATCAGGCCCTTGGTATCTTTAGATACTGTGATACCTAGCTGTGTTGTACCGCATCATAATGCTGCTGTGTACGACATTTAAAAGATATTATAGGTGCTCAATGTCTTTGAAAATCTGGTCCAAATTGTGTCGAGTTGGTTGCCCAAAAATTGAAGTACTCTGAATTGGGGGCCACTTCTAATATCTTTGGCCTAAACTTTTCTGTGCTTCAGTTACTAATCTGTGAACCAGTTTAATGTCTTACCAGATTTTCATAGCTAGGTTTGGCAAGCTGGTCAATTGACCGTCTCTTATTTGCCTATGGTCATGTATTCCAGCAAGTGTCCTAATGTAGGCAGTAGCCTACCTTTTTCATTGCATCATGGTGCCACCAGATGGCAAGCCTACTTAAATGTCTTGATCATTCACTTTACTACATGCTAATGCCACCTGTTGGGGGAAGAAGGTGAACTAATTAAAGTTGAGCATCTTGATTGGCTGGAATCTTCTAGAACAAACACTGTATGTAGGAAGGGTATATCTTTACTTGTATAATGGGCCATCAATGCACATGGTGTCTTACAAAGCACATTAAACAAGTTAAGACAGTCTTTGCCCAAAGAATTTACAGTGTAAAATCACTACGCAAATGTGCAAAAATTAATTCAGAAGAGAGTGGGGGAGGGAGAGGAGGGTTCAGTCATTAAACTTCCTTTCCCAATACAGAGAGAAAAGATTTAACTTAATTTTTCTTTTCTTTTTGTAATGTTCAGTCTTGAATCAGTTCATATTTAAATGCTAAACTCACATTGCTTAAAAAAAAGGTAATGATCATTCCTGTTTTTAGAATCTCTCCTTATTGTGTTTTGCATTTTTCTGAGTTAAAGTAAATCAGTTAAGTAACTTGTTTTTTTGTAATTAGGCAAAAGTCTCTTAAGGCTAAGCCTATTGGCGACCGTAAAGTCTTATTCTTTTGTTACTGTTCTAATAAATTATTTAAAAATATTTGACCATTTGTGATGTTTGATCTGTCAATTGACTAGTTATTTTTGGAACAGTCAAATGCCCAACCCTATTCATAAAATCGTTTTGCGATTCTCCTATGAAAGATGCTATAGAAGTACAAAATATTTTCTACTAAACTGTAGAAAAAATGCCAGATCTTCTAATCATGCTAAATTAATACATGTTTTTAAATAAATGAATTAGACCAGCATTTCTGAAACTTTTTTGCCTATGTAACACTTTTTAGCCTATTATGGAACACTTATAATATTATTTTGTAGTTTGGTTTTCAAATAAAAAATTGTGTTGTTTATGCTCAAATATATTTTATTTTATGAAACAAAGCAAAAATACAAATTTAAAATAACTTGAACTAACAATTTCTAATTGGAAAGCGCATATAAAGTAGTATAAAAATCAAATTTAAAGACCCTTTTTTAAAATTACGATTCTTTCACGGAACAACTATTCACATCGTGCGGAACGCAGTTTGGGAAACGCTGCATTAGACAGTTCAAAAATAGCATCATGCTGAATCTCTCTAATGTAAACAATCATATTGTTTGTTTTCTGAAAATGTAGTGGGAATAGAGTCTCAATATGTTAATGCATTTTTCTATACCTTGTGGACAGTATCTGATTTTTCACCATCTGCAGCAGAATGTTATATTAATTTGCATCAATTCTCTTGAATCCATAGAGAGTATATGATGAAGAAGTGGAAGAACCTATTCCCAAAACTGAAGTAGGAGACAAGGCGGAACAGGTTAGATTACTTATATTACGAGTGAGTCCAGTGTGTTTGGAGCTGTGGAAAACATAGAAGAAGACACAAGGTTTTTTGTTTTGTTTTTTCACTCCCAGGCACGTGCAACTTAGAGGCTGAATCTTGTTTACGTTACTCTTGCAAGTCCACCTGTTGGATGACTTGAGTCTCACTGTTATACTATACAAAGCACATGGGATTTTCTATAGGGGAGAAGGCAAATATGCTGCATTTATTGAAAATACAATAGTTGGCATATGCTTTTTAGTGTCTGTCTCTCTCTCTCTCTCCCCCCCTCTCCCCCGGTAGTCTTTATATTTACCAGTCTGTTGTAGCTCAAGTCAATCTAATGGCCAGTTAGATTGAGCATGAGTGAAAAGCTGGGCTCTGTCGGTCGTGATCCGATGCTTTGAGGCTTGCAGGACTGAACCCAGAGTTCCGTGGCAAAAACACCCCATCTTTATAATTGTACATCTTCACTTGAGTCCATGCATTTTGCAATGTCATTCTGTAATTATTAGTTCTTAAATGGTGTTAATCTTGGGGTTTTTTGCTGTCATCATTTGATGGTTATTGTCCGGCTTCCCATCGTTATCTCCTATTTGTTGTCTTGCCTTCGGGGGTGCATGCCTTACCTCTAAGGTCGTCAATGCTGCTAACATGTTCAGCATCTGATACAATGGATGTTTTCGGATCGTCTCCTGGTGTTTCCAAGGCTCTCACTTTTTCTTCCTTGACCATCTGGCTATAACAATGGCCTTCACACCCTATCTTTTCCTGATGCATGCATTCCTCATTCACACAAACAGTTTCTCACAGAAACCTTAAAAGGTATACAGACAGATCAAGTCTTGCTAAATCTTATAACTAAAACAATTCCCTCAACATTTCTCTAATCTATTTATCATAGACACAATACAAAATCCTGTCTTTTACTTACTAAACTTTATAACCGGTCCAAATTGTAATGCATAATGAAAACAAGACCCCATCTTTTATAATACCACTTATTCTAAAACAAAAGGGTGACCATAATCAGTCATAAGGACTGTTCGAAAATACATTTGGTACATACTATGTTATGACCTTTAATACAAATATAAAATCCTACCCTACATCACAATCCTAAGAACTCAGGAGCACTATGGAAGACTACTGGTGTATCATAACTTCTAGCCCAGTGTCTTGTGTGCAGTAGCCAAGCTTAAATTCTAGTTTTCAAAGTGCAACACGTAATTGTAGCAAAAGGGACAGGGGGCTAAACACTCTTCCCAAATCCTGGAGTTGTGACTAGAAACAGTATTGTGTCTGGAATCCTGTAATGGTGCAAAGCCAGGAAGTCTTCATTTGGTAATGAAATGCACTTGGAAGCAAATGATCTCTTGTATTTTGGGGTTGGTAAAATGGAATTTAATCTGCGATGAAAACATGTATTCAATTCTATCAGTTTTTGCCATTAACTATAGTGAAACAGCTCTGTTGAGATACAGCAGTTTTCAGTCTCACTGCTATGACCGTTGAACCCCATGACCTCTACCATCAGAGGTGGAAACTAGATCTCTTGGTGCCATAGAGGTATGAAGGTAGCTCTATTGAGAGTGGGCTCATAATGCTGATTTGGAGCTAACCTCCTGCAGTTATGTTTGACAGTGAAAATGACTTGGACTAAAACTAAACAGAAATACGGTGTTTCCATTATTTAAAGGAGAAAACCCGGGAGCAAAAAGAAGCAGATTTGATTCCTAAAATCCAGGAAGCGGTGAACTATGGGTTGCAAGTGCTGGACAGTGCGTTTGAGCAGCTGGACATCAAAGCAGGCAATTCAGACTCTGAAGAGGAAGAAACTAATGAAAGGGTAGAACTAATACTGGAGCCAAAGGTAAAGAAACCTGCCTTTGTGGGGAGCATTGGGCTTAATCTTAGCTCATGTACACCAGTGCAAGTGGGGAGCAATACCAGCTAAATTGGTTATGCTGGTGTAAAACTGATACAAGTTGCGTCAGAATTGGGCCCAGCAGTGCCCCTTGCTGAGCTATCTCTGGTTTTGTGCAGCTAGTTCCTGTGTTTTAGAGCCAACCAGATAGTAGTTGTGTGTACTTGCGAAGAGTACATAGAAAAAGGCCCGGCATCCTTTCTGGGGTTTTCTGGTGCATGTTGAAGTACAAGGGGGTAGTTCATATTAATGGGTTTGGGAGGGGGCACATTCAATTTTTGTGTGAACTTTTTTTTCCCCTCCTTTTTTGGTCCCTTTATGGGATTCAGAGACCGCTTAATTGATATAGACACGATCTCCATTGGACCAACGAATGACAGCCCTAACCATCAATCCTAGACCCAGGACACCAACCTAATATTTGTATTCTTCCAGTCTTCACAAGCATTATTCAACTCCTGATTTGGAACCTAAACCTGTTTTGGGAATAAAACACAATGACTAATGGTCTGCATAGTGTTGGGTTCTTTTTTTTAGTGCGGTATTGTTTTGAAATAGGAACTGTAAAGTGTCTTCTCCATGACATGAGATATAAACAAATACCAACCCTCTTTGTCTCTTTACAGGATCTCTATATTGATAGGCCTTTACCTTATTTAATTGGTTCCCAGCTGTTCATGGAACGTGATGATGTTGGGCTGGGAGATTTCTCTAGCGAAGGTTTGTGTGGGCGTTGGCCTTATTTATGTTGGTAACTAGTTATTGCTTTGACTCATGTTGAAGTGAAATGGCTCTGATTATGTTGTGTGGTGGTGATTTTGGTGACCGATGCACTAAGGGGGGGCGTGCATGCACCGTATCAGGTACTTGCTAAGAGCTAAATGTTATAGTGAACTGACCAAGCTTAATGTGACTGAGTGCTCAGTGCTTACAAGATCTGACACTTGTGGGCATGGAATGGAGGGATTATCATAACCTGTGCTTTTCAAACCAATCTCTCCTCTTCACAGTGTTTAATTCTCCATTTACGATGCTGTAGACTAGATGTCTGTTTTCTGAAGGCTGGATAGCTGCATGTGTCACTGTGCTGTCTGAACTGAGCTCTTTTCTCTTTGTCATTTTTGAACAGAAGGGTCAGTAGACAGTGATCGTGGGAGTGTAATTGACAGTGAAGAAAAAGATGAAGAGGTAAGAGGGGGAAGATAAGTGGCTGTTTAAGCTCGTTGGGGCAGGGGCTATCTTTGTTCTGTTTGTACAATGCCTAGCATAGTGGGGTTCTGGTCCATAACTGGAGCTCCTAAATGCTGATGATGATACAAATAATGTTTTGCATAAACACTTGGGCTTCTTGATTATGTAACTATATGATGGCCTCATTATTTAGAATGACATTTTCCACTCCAACCTCACTAAAGGGTCAACTCTTTTTTTTTTAAATTGTATATTTTAACTGTGATACAAATATTTCACATTACTGTTCTTGTGCGGTTATTTTTCCTGAAACAAAATATTTTCAATAGAGCAACAAAGAAACACTAGTTCTAATTTTGCTTCCTATATTGAGGCATGCATATTTGGCTGAAATATTTTCAGTCTAATCACTTATTGTTGAAATGACAGAAAATTAGGTCTTCCTGTGGCTTCCCATGAGCTGCAGGTATACGCAATGATCCAGTATGGTGACAGAAGATGAACAACAGAAACCCCCTTCACTGCTTACTCTGTAAACCTGCTTGGCTCCACTGATTATGGTGAACCATAACTTGTGGTTTTATATACTTACTGTATCACGTCTTTTGCATCTGACAGGCTATGTCTCTAATGTGTACATTACATGCACCAGCTGTGTGCTAATTAGTGGAAGCATACGCTCCTCTGCTCCTGAAAAGTTTTGCTTTCTGCATTTTGTAAGACTTGAGCTTTCCCTTTGAGCCAGACTAAAACTCCTATTCAAATCTGTTGAACATTCTTCTGAAAACAAAGCCTTAAAAACTCTTGTGCATCAGTCATGGTCTGTAGTGACTAGTTACTAGACTGCCGGGTTCAGTGATAGAAAGCAAGCCGAAAAGGTGCAGTAGGCTGTTTTGGCGGTCAGAACTACTGCAGGCATGAAATTTTAAAGCATTCTACCGTAGGCACATAGCATGACTGTGTGCATTGCCTGTTTATCAAATTGCTTTTGCATTCTAGGAATCCGATGATGAATTTGGAAACCCAAGTGAGGACGACCAAAAGCCAGTAAGGGCAAGTACTGTGAAATGGAACAAAAGGCTGTCTGATTTTTAAATCAAGATTGGGTGCTTTTCTGAAAGACCTGCTCTAGGAGTTACTTTGGGGAAGTTCTTTGTCCTGGGTTATAGAGGCCAGACTATATGATCACAGTAGTCCCTTCTGGTCTGGGAATCGATGTGTACGGCACATATATAGGATTTTATAGCGACAGATGTTCAAAGTCTAGGTTAAAACAGGAATGATGTCATCTTTCAGATATCTTGTTTGTGTGCTCAGCATGTTTGGACCCAGTGGTCATTGGTTTGGGGGTGGGGTGGGGCGGTGGGAGAAAGCTTTAAAAATGAAGTAAAGCCCACTTGCCGTTCAAGTCCAAACCTTCAGAAATGCACAATGTCACAGATAAAACAGAAAAGGCAAAGTAGATAGGGGGTGAAGCAGAAGGAAGCTGGAAGGTAGAAACAGAGATGGGAGGGGTGTATATGTGTAATGGTGAGGATACTGTCCTAATGATCAGATTCTTTGTCATCTCTCTTCCGTTTAGTCAATTGGAGGAACTGTCTGTTAGTGCTGGGAGCAGGGAGAATATGCAGCATTACTTGGGGCTTAGAACACTTTCTTCCCTGTCATCCCTACCTCAAAAAAATCATACCCCTAAAACTAGTTGAATGTTCCTATAAGCAAATTCAGTTCAGTCTGCTGGCCTTTCTCTTTCTGGCTGTAACAGATGACAATGACTTGTGTTTTTGCTTCTCAGAGAAGGAGATTGGTGAGTGATGAGGAGGAAGAGGAGGATGGGTGTGACCTCTTCGGTGACTCTGAAAAAGAGGAAGAGGAGGAAGAGGACTTAGAAGAAAACACAAGGCCGGTAAGGGATTGCTGCTGCCAGTGGGAATGGGGCATGATTCTCTCTTGCGGGTGTAGAGGAAGAATTGCAATACTGTCAGTGTGAGTAAATGAGCAAGCACAGTGATGGCTAGGAATTCTCTGGCACAGGGTGTTGCAGAGACTGGTGAGGCTCCTTTCTAGCATTATTTCCTGTTCATGATACCTCTTGGGATGCCCAGGTTGGCTCCAGAGCGGCCCTCTGAAGTTGTGCAAAGTAGCTTATTGCGCTCCTACATGCAAATGTTGTCTGTCTCTCACTCCGGGGAGTGCCCAGAAACAAGGTGGTGGCTTTAAGAATTTTGAAGAAAAGTGGGAAATGGCTTATGTTCTTGCCTCTTGTGACCCATTAAATTACCTGATATTTTAAACTTGCATAACACCGTCTGTCCTGCAGGATTCCAGAGTACTTTGCAAACCATTGGCATATAGCCCTATTGAAGCAGTGCTGCCTCTGGTGTGGAGCATGGCAGCCAATAGGGGAAGGGAAGTGATTAGCCCAGTATATTGGGACAAAACCCTTCCTCTTACACACAGTGGTAGGTCTTGAGCTCCCTTCCCTAAGGGTCTGATCTGAACCCCTTTCCTATCCCATGCAATTGTGGGGTTGAAACTCTATGGATTAGCCTCAGATGAATGAAGGGCTGATTGGTTCTGCTGGCATCTGTACCTGTGTGTTTACCGGTATCAAACCTGTTGCTAGCGCTGCTAAACTGTCCCCTTGGGTAATGTTCTTATCTCTGCCAGTAAGGGGTGAGCCAAACAGTCATTAAGACATCAAATAGGACTTCACTGAAAGGAATACAGTATTCTCTTCCTTCTCCTTGTTGTACCCTCAGAAAAAGAAAAGACCAACGTCCTTTGCAGATGAGCTGGTGGCCCGGATCAAAGGGGATGTGCCTAGCAAACGAGATGAAGAGCAGTCCTGTAAGCTACTCTTTAGTACATGTCTGTGGGGAAGTGCTAGGGTCTTGAGGCTGTTTGAGGAGTTCTTTGTAATAGTATTCTCATATGTGTTAGTGCGTTTTGCATGAAAGCAAATGGCATGTGTTTGTCCTCTTGCAATCAAGGACAAGTAAATGATACAGACAATGACATTTTAATAACACAGCATTTGACAATGGGATCTTGAAGGGGTTCTGACCAAGGTTAGGTATGAATGTCAGGTTGGAATTTGTAGGGAGAACCAGTAGAATACTCCAGTCAAGAATAGGCTAATCTTCCACTTCCCTGCAGATTAGGTTCAGGAAGGGGATTCTCACCTAGTCTGCTGGTGTAAAATTTCGCATTGGTGTATGGCTTCAGAGTGGTAGCCGTGTTAGTCTGTATCCGCCAAAAGAACGAGGAGTACTTGTGGCCCTTTAGAAACTAATACATTTATTTGGGCATAAGCTTTCGTGGGCTAGAACCCACTTCATAAGATGCATAGAGTGGAACATACAGTAGGAAGATTTATGCACACACACACACACACACACACACATATACACACAGAGAACATGAAAAGATGGGGGTTGCCAGACTAATTCTAAGAGACTAATCAATTAAGGTGGGCTATTATCGGCAGGAGGAAAAAAAAACTTTTGTAGTGATAATCAGGATGGCCAATTTCAAACAGTTGACAAGAAGGTGTGAGCAACAGCAGGGGGAAACAGCATGGGGGAAGTAAATATCAATTTGTGTAATGACCCAGCCTCTCCCAGTCTTTATTCAAGCCTAATTTAATAGTATCCAATTTGCAAAGTAATCCCAGTTCAGTAGTTTCTCGTTGTAGTCTGTTTTTGAAGTTCTTGTTGTTGAAGAATTGCCACTTTTAGGTCTGTTACTGAGTGACCAGAGAGATTGACGTGTTCTCCTACTGGTTTTTGAATGTTATGATTCCTGATGTCAGATTTGTGTCCGTTAATTTTTTTTGCGTAGAGTCTGTCCGGTTTGGCCAATGTACATGGCAGAGGGGCATTGCTGGCACGTGATGGCATATATCACATTGGTAGATGTGCAGGTGAATGAGCCCCTGATGGTGTGGCTGATGTGATTAGGTCTATGATGGTGTCAGTTGAATAAATATGTGGACAGAGTTGGCATCGGGCTTTGTTGCAAGGATAGGTTCCTGGGTTAGTGTTTTTGTTGTGTGGTTGCTGGTGAGTATTTGCTTCCGGTTGCGGGGCTGTCTGTAAGCGAGGACTGGCCTGCCTCCCAAGGCCTGTGAAAGTGAGGGATCGTTGTCCAGGATGGGTTGTAGATCACTGATGATGCGTTGGAGAGGTTTTAGCTGAGGACTGTAGGTGATGGCCAGTGGAGTTCTGTTGGTTTCTTTCTTGGGCTTGTCTCACAGCAGGAGGCTTCTGGGTATACGTCTGGCCCTGTTGATCAGTTTCTTTATTTCCTCGGGTGGGTATCGTAGTTTTGAGAATGCTTGGTGAAGATCTTGTAGGTGTTGGTCTCTGTCTGAGGGGTTGGAGCAAATATGGTTGTATTTTAGAGCTTGTCTGTAGACAATGGATCGTGTGATATGTTCTGGATGGAAGCTGGAGGCATGTAGGTAAGTATAGCGGTCAGTAGGTTTCCAGTATAGGGTGGTGTTTATGTGACCGTCGCTTATTAGCACTGTAGTGTCCAGGAAGTGGATGCGTATTGTTTGGCAGTTTCATCTGACTTGGGGGGAGACCCTGGCCACTAGCCTCTTCCCCTTCTTGCTGTTCTAAGAGTGAGAGAAACAAAATATTCTACTGCTTTAATATGTTCAGGTTTTTAAATAAAAGCTAACCTGTCAATATCACTTGTACTCTGAGAAACATTCCTTGCTGCTGGTGTTAGTCCCACCATAGACTAAGGTTGTGAAAGATTTTTGCATTTTATTTACTCTTGACCATTTAGACCACCTGTTTCTTTTACTTTGCTTAGCTTGAACAGTCAAACTAGATTGGCCCGTTTCATGCTTAATTTGAAAAATGTTCTTGTTTATGAAAATAAATAGAGGAATCTTCAACATATACCCCCCATCAAATACTTTTAAATTAAAATATGTAACCTCTAAAGTGCCTGGTGTGATGGAGCCCTGATATATGAAGTTTAAGTGCTACTGTAATAAACAATGACACATTTCTATTCGCCTCAAGCTCTGAAAATGTTCACTCAATTAAACAATGGGCATAAAACTAGTTTGCAGGGTTGCTTTAGGATGCTGTGCAACGTGGAAAAATATACAAACAGGCTCTTGTTCTGACTCTGTTTTAAGCTGCATTTATAGCAAACTGGCCTCAAGTAATAAATCACAAGAGTAAAGATGGACTCTTTTTAATGACCTCTTCATCTTTTCTTCTCCAAGCCCTGTCAGCAGAAATAAAAACGAAGAAGACTGTGAAAGAAAAGAAGGAAGTTAGAGTTCCATCAGACGGTACGGCTTCCTCCTCTGCTCTGTAACTTCTGCTTCAAAATTTGGGGGGAGGGAGTCAGATCTTCTGGATAAAGTGATCTATTCCAGAAACCCCACTTCTGCACTGTGTCAATTAGCATCCTTCATTTTATATGACTGGCCGTAAAGTAGCTCGTGTTCATGTCTACACCAAGCAAGAGTAGAAATGGGTGTAGAAGAAGTTCCTTGTTCACACATGATCTTACTTGGCTTGGTCCAGTTGCTACAGATCTCATGTGTATCACTGTAGCAACTAAGCACGTCAGAACGTCTATAGAGTAGGCAAAGCTGATTGTTCCCTGTTCATGTACAGCTGTAAAATCAAAACAGGGTTGTTACCATGGAGCATGTGTAGTTATTTGGCCCCTTCTCCGTGATGCCCTCCTGAGAATGCAGAGGAATAGGCCCAGTTAACAGCTCTCTTGCACTATGCATGTGCTGTGTTTCTAGATGACGAGGATGACATCTTCAAACCTCCCAAGCTGACTGATGAGGACTTCTCGCCATTTGGTTCAAAGGGTGGTCTTTTCAGTGGCGGGATGGGACTCTTCGACGATGATGAGGAGGTTAGTTACTGGTGGGGTAGAGGGGCATGTGGATTCTTGCACAGATGTCCCCCTAAAAAAGGGATTGATGCTGTTGGAAGGTGAGGAGAGAGGAACTCTCAAACTTACCACAACATCTTTCCTGCTTGATCCGCAAACATAATGCTTGAAGGTTCTGCATGTTGTTCCTCTCTGCACAATGCCCTTTCTCCAGTAGTGGCGCTAGTATAAAAAGCAATGAGGGGATGGCTTGGCATTCCGAAAATCACATTGGAAACAAATTCCTTGGATTCGCAGGTTCAGCTCCCAGCGGGGTTATCTCGGCCCTTCTTCTTTTTGAGGTAGATAAATCAAGGAAAGTGCAATTAACTGAAAAGACCTGTGGGAGTAAAGACCTTTAAAGGCAGCTCCGCATTGACACTGAAAATCATGTGCCTCTCTTCAGAGGAGAGTGGGTTTGACCCTGGGGTCTTTGGGCAAAATATCCCTCCCACTTTCTCTGCACCATTAGCATTTAGGGATGCTGTCAATAACTGCTCTGCCACCCCTACCCCAGAGAGAGCCATATTGCAACAGTGCAGTATATACATAGCTTGTGAAGTGCTGTGTGATTCTTTGGAATGGAAGGCCAGCTGTATAGACACAAAACTAACGTTTAATAGCTTGCCTGACCCATCTTAGACTTTTGGTTCACCCTTTGGTCCTGTTAACCTGTGATTGTACAACTCCTGGGTACCTGCACTGCCCAGAAAAGTGTGTGTGTGTGTGTAAAAAGAATAGGAGTATTTGTGGCACCTTAGAGACTAACACATTTATTTCAGCATAAGCTTTTGTAGGCTATAGCCCACGTTATCGGATGCATAGAATGAAACACACAGAAGTAAGATGTGTATATTGTGGCAGAGCTCCGACCCTGTCCCGGTGGGTCCCGCGCTTCTAGGCGGTTTATACTAGCCTCAGAGGCTCACTGCGACCCTCCACGTAGCCCTTCTCTCTCTAGGGCCAGGGTTACAGTCTACTGAGCCCTTATCATCATAAGCCGGCACAAGGTTGGTGAGAGAACTCCCACAGTCTCTGTTGTCCCTATGAGCTTATCTCAGAACAGATTAGCTTCCTGTCCTGATAGGGGAAGACAGGCCCCTCCCAGGAGGTGTTTCTGTAGTGAAAGGTTGGGGGGAACCCAGGCCCGCCTTCTACTCCTGGTTCTGGCCCAGGGACCCTAGTGGTAGCAGCTGTTGGCAGCTGACCTTTCACTGCCAGAGTTGCTATGTTTCCCTGGGCCACTTCCCCACAGCTCTCCTGCTTCTCACTTCTTCACCCTTACCTTAGGGCTCCCTTACTGATGGCGCGAGCGTGTCCTCATTTACTCAGTCCTTCAGTAGCAACAGCACTTCCTCTCCTCTGGCTCCCTGGCTCTCCTCAGTCTGACTGGAGTGAGCCCTTTTATATGCTCAGAAGAGCCTTAATTAGAGTCAGGTGTTCACATCACCTTAATGGCCTCACCTGACTCTTTGCAGGTTAATTAGTCAGGTGTCCTCATTAGCCTGGAGCAGTCCCTGCTCTGGTCAGTCAGGGAACAGAAACCTGGTAATCCAGTAGCCAGTATATCTGCATGCTGCTACTTTGTTGTACCCAACTGGCCTGGGTCTGTCACAATATATACACACAGAAAACTTGAAAGCTGCCATACCAATTCTAAGAGGCTATTTCATTTAGATGAGCTATTATCAGCAGGACGAAAAAAAACCTTTTGTAGTGATAATCAAGAAGGCCTATATCAGACAGTTGACAAGAAGGTGTGAGGATACTTAACTTTGTGGAAATAGATTCAATGAGTGTAATGACCCAGCCATTCCCAGTCTCTGTTTAACCCTAGGTTGATGGTATCCAATTTGCAAATTAATTCAAGTTCAGCAGCTTCTCCTTGGAGTCTGTTTTTGAAGTTTTTCTTTTTTTAAATTGTCACTTTCAAGTCTGTTATTGAGTGACCAGGGAGGTTGAAGTGTTCTCCTGGTTTTTCAATGTTATGATTCCTGATGTCAGATTTGTGTCCATTTATTCTTTTGCGTAGAGACTGTCCAGTTTGTCCAGTGTACATGGCAGAGGGGCTTTGCTGGCACATGATGGCATATATCACATTGGTAGATGTGCAGGTGAATGAGCCCCTGATGGCGTGGCTGATGTGATTAGGTCTATGATGGTGTCAGTTGAATAAATATGTGGACAGAGTTGGCATGGGGTTTTGTTGCAAGGATAGGTTCCTGGGTTAGTGGTTTTTGTTGTGTGGTTGCTGGTGAGTATTTGCTTCCGGTTGGGGGGCTGTCTGTAAGCGAGGACTGGCCTGCCTCCCAAGACCTGTGAAAGTGTGGGATCGTTGTCCATGATGGGTTGTAGATCACTGATGATGCGTTGGAGAGGTTTTAGCTGAGGACTGTAGGTGATGGCCAGTGGAGTTCTGTTGGTTTCTTTCTTGGGCTTGTCTCAACAGGAGGCTTCTGGGTACACGTCTGGCCCTGTTGATCAGTTTCCTTGTTTCCTTGTGCGGGTATCATAGTTTTGAGAATGCTTGGTGAAGATCTTGTAGGTGTTGGTCTCTGTCTGAGGGGTTGGAGCAGATACAGTTGTACCTCAGCGCTTGGCTGTAGACAATGGATCGTGTGGTGTGTCCAGGCTGGAAGTTGGAGGCATGAAGGTAGGCATAGCAGTCGGTGGCTTTTCGGTATAGGGTGATGTTAACGTGACCGTCACTTATTTGCACCGTGGTGTCTAGGACGTGGACCTCCCGTGTAGACTGGTCCAGGCTGAAGTTGATGGTGGGGTGGAAGCTGTTGAAATCATGGTGGAATTCTTCCAGCGTTTCCTTCCCATGGGTCCAGATGATGAAGATGTCATCAATGTAGCGTAGGTAGAGAAGGGGCGTGAGTTGACGAGAGCTGAGGAAGTGTTCCAGGTCAGCCTGAGGGTCGAAATTACAGTCTGGACCTATACATAGAATGCTTCCGCCGACGTGCACAGGCAGAAAATGTGGAAAAACAACGCCGCCTGCCTCATAACCTAAGTCGTGCAGAACGCAATGCCATCCACAGCCTCAGAAACAACCCTGACATTATAATCTAAGAGGCTGATAAAGGAGGTGCTGTTGTGATCATGAACAGGTCTGACTACCAAAAGGAGGCTGCCAGACAACTCTCCAACTCCAAATTCTACAGGCCACTCTCCTCAGATCCCACTGAGGAATACACTAAGAAACTGCACCATCTACTCAGGACATTCCCTACACTAACACAGGAACAAATCAACATACCCTTAGAGCCCTGACCGGGGTTATTCTGTCTACTACCCAAGATCCACAAACCTGGAAATCCTGGATGCCCCATCATCTCGGGCATTGGCACTCTCACTGAAGAACTGTCCAGATATGTGGACTCTCTACTCAGACCCTATGCCACCAGCACTCCCAGCTATCTCCGTAACACCACTGATTTCCTGAGAAAACTACAATGGATTGGTAATCTTCCAGAACACACCATCCTAGCCACCATGGATGTAGAGGCTCTCTACACAAACATCCCACACACAGATGGAATACAAGCGGTCAGGAACAGTATCCCTGATGATGTCCCAGCACAACTGGTTGCTGAGCTCTGTGATTTTACCCTCACGCACAATTATTTCAAATTTGGTGACAATATATACCTCCAGACCAGTGGCACTGCTATGGGCACCCGCTTGGCACCACAATATGCCAATATTTTTATGGCTGACCTGGAACAACGCTTCCTCGGCTCTTGTCCACTCACGCCCCTTCTCTACCTACGCTACATTGATGACATCTTCATCTGGACCCATGGGAAGAAAACTTCATCTACAGTCCTCAGCTAAAACCTCTCCAATGCATCATCAGTGATCTACAACCCATCATGGACAACAATCCCACACTTTCACAGGCCTTGGGAGGCAGGCCAGTCCTCACCCACAACCTGCCAACCTGAAGCATATTCTCACCAGCAACTACACACTGCACCATAGTAACTCTAACTCAGGAACCAATCCATGCAACAAACCTTGATGCCAACTCTGTCCACATATCTACACCAGGGACACCATCACAGGACCTAACCCGATCAGCCACACCATCACCGGTTGATTCACCTGCACGTCCACCAATGTAATATACGCCATCATGTGCCAGCAATGCCCCTCTGCTATGTACATCAGCCAAACAGGGCAATCCTTACATAAAAGGATAAATGGACACACATCAGATATTAGGAATGGCAATATACAAAAACCTGTAGGAGAACGCTTCGATCCCCCTGGACACACAATAGCAGATTTAAAGGTAGCCATGCTGCAGCAAAAAAAAACTTCAGGACCAGACTTCAAAGCGAAACTGCTGAGCTTCAGTTCATTTGCAAATTTGACGACACCAGCTCAGGATTAAACAAAGACTATGAATGGCTAGCCAACTACAAAAGCAGTTTCTCCTCCCTTGGTGTTCACACCTCAACTGCTAGAAGAGGGCCTCACCCTCCCTGATTGAACTAACCTCGTTATCTCTAGCCTGACTCTTGCCTGCATATTTATACCTGCCTCTGGATATTTCCACTGCTTGCATCCGAAGAAGTGGGTATTCACCCACGAAAGCTTATGCTCCAATACCTCTGTTAGTCTATAAGGTGCCACAGGACTCTTTGTTGCTTGTATTTCTAATAAGATTTAAGAGTCAGGAGGTCAACAAGAAAAATAACTGCTTGTGTGTTACGAGCTGGAGTCAGCTGACTTACTTAGAGCAGCAACTGTTGGCTTTTGTGGCTACACCCGCACAGTTCATCAAACAGGCTATTGAGTTACTAGTCATGACCAATGAGACATAAGATAGAAGTATGATATTAACAGTGCACCCACTGATTCAGATGTTCCCTGAGGACAAAACTTTGCCATCTAGCGACTTGTAAAGCAGACTTATCCTGGAGTGGGTGTCAGAGATCACACAGATTCTGACACTTATTGGATACTTTGCAACAGAACAGGGAGCCTCTTTATTATAGATATCTGTACACCCACCCCAAGTCTGCCTTCATCTGTTTTAAAGCACTAAAAATATATTTCCACTCTAAGCAGCAGTAATTGATTTTTCTTTTAATTACAGGATTTATAAATTTGGTTTTTAACATCCATACAGATTTGGGTAAAAGAACTAGGCTCTCATTTATTATTGTAAAAGTTACCTTCATCATCTTAATTTTTAAATGTTTCCGTTTTCAATATAGACATCCTCCATAAAGCTTATTAGAAGAATGAGTCTGTAGCAGGATTCCTCAAGGAGCCTGTTTTCAAACAGCTGTACCCAAATCCCTTTTATACACTAGGCCTGGGATATTTTTGGGAGTGCCAGAGTAGGATGCTCAACACCCTCAGAGTTTCAGTGATGCCCAGCTCTTAGGATCCTTGAGTGGTACCTAGGGTGACATTTTCAAAGCGCTCATTTGAGTGGTCAGCATAGAGCAATTGGAATCGGTGTTTATCGTTTGAGGAACACAATTTCAAGTTCTCTTCAGCTTCTGGTAATCTAGCTGGAGCTATGTGGATTTGGCATGTATCTAGCCAAGGGAGCAATGTGTCTATGCAGATGCGGAAGGGACTCCATAATTAGCTGTTCTTTTTTGTTGTAACATGTACTTTTGGGGGGCAGGGGAACTTTAAATGCCAATCGAAATCTGTCACACTGCATACTATGACCAGTGATGTTAACCCTTTATTTTGTCCTGGTCTGAAACTCGAGAGATTCATGCTATGCCCCTATCCCTCTTATGCCCTGTCTACATGAAAAAGTTGCATTGGGATAACCTAAAGGATTAATTTAAACCGATATACAGTAGAACCTCAAAGTTACAAACATGAGAGTTACGAACTGACTGATCAACCACACATCTCATTTGGAACCAGAAGTATGCAATCAGGCAGCAGGAGAGACACCCCCCCCCCTCCAAAAAAAAGCAAATGCAAGTTCAGTACTGTTAAACGTAAACTACTAAAAAAAAAAAGAAAGTTTAAAAAAAAAAAGACTTGACAAGGTAAAGAAACTGTTTCTGTGCTTGTTTCATATATATTAAGGTGGTTAAATGTAGCATTTTTCTTCTGCAGAATAAAGTTTCAAAGCTGTATTAAGTCAAAGTTTGGTTGTAAAGTTTTGAAAGAACCACAATATGTTTTGTTCAAAATGACGAACACTTCAGATTTACAACCTCCATTTACAAGGTGTTTGTAACTCTGAGGTTCTGCTGTTGTTAAAACCATTGCAAGCCCATGTGGATGCTTATGTTGGTGTAGGAGCGTCTCTTTGGTTTAGCGTAAATTGGTTGGGACCAGGTTTAATTTTAAACTGAATAAAGCTACTCTTATTTTGGTATAAGTGTCCGTAAAAGTTTGCACTGGCTTAACTAAATTGATGCAAGTTTGGGTGGCCAAGCCCTTAGAACATGAAGTGAAGCAAAGGGGAAGAACTTTTCCTAACCCAGAACAAAAATGGTAATATGTAGAAATGCACAGATTTCAACTTCTTCTCCATTGGCTGTTGCCCCAAGTCTTTTTCTTTGCAGTCAGTTGATCAAGTTCTCACATTCTTTTGTTGTGCGTCTTTGTCTTCAATCAGTGTGATCTTTTTGCTGAAGCACCCAGAGGGGAAGACTTGAAAGAAAAAAAGCTGCGAGTCCCAATAAATGATGGTAAGAACTGATTTGTGCAAGTAGCACACTTCTCCAGTTGCACTATAGGTGTCTGGATTCTCTGTGGTTGGTAGTCTCTCTTAAAGGGTGATCTGAACCAAACTAGATAAATAGCAAACTAAGAAGCTAGAAAAGAAGCTGCTAGTTAACTCTAAAGGTTTTCTGTTCTCAGTAGGGAAATATTCACATTTTTCTTTGATTTTAAAAAGCTAGATGTTTCTTCACCGTAACTTTTTTTTATAGTTTATGGCCTCCATCAGGTTGCTGGGTGGGAGGTGTTCCCACTAGGGGCTTGATGCAGAGTCAAATGCTTTTCAGTATGGAATAATTCACAGCAGGGTGTGTATATGGCCAAATGTTTTTCGAAAATGTTTATGCCTAAATTTAGGCTTCTAAATTCGTATATGAGCAGCCTGACTCTGAAAAGTGCCATGTGCCTAGCTGCTCCTACTGAAGTCATCTAACTCCAAGGGCTAAATTTTCAAATGGACCTTAGGCTCCTAAGTGATGGGCATTGTTTTTGTGGTGCGGGGTGGATTTTTAAATGATGTATAACTTGTGGATACAGGCTCTTGTAAATAACCACACAGGAATTCTTTTTATTCGTGGCTTTTTAGTTTCATGGGCATGTTTTGCAACACGGAAGGAACATCTGGACTCACTTTTTGTCTGTCGAGGAAAAAACCACAAGAAATTCAGAGAATGTGTCTAAAGCACATTGATTTGAAGCCATTTGGGCTCCTGAATAAAAACAAGGAAGCTCAGTACAGTAGTCATGTTTCTTATACTGCAGTATTTGGGGCGTTCATTGTACAAAATGTTTGCATCTATAAGTTATTGTCTTGTATTTCCCATAATTTCAGAGCCATCAACAAAGGCTTTACGGAAAGTTCCTGTGGGCGCAGTCTCTCTTTTCCCAGGTATGGTTCAATTGATAGTGACCTGCTTCATGCAGGGAACACGTCTCTTGCTTTAAAACACACTACAAAAGCTGTGTTATCCAGCACTTTACCAACCGGAAAGCTCTCTAAAGCCGACATTTCTTATCTTCATTGAAAGTCTAGTTTATAGTCTGGTTGATGCAGGGCTAACAGGCTCCATCCCTGGCTCTGCGTGGCTCCCCGGGAGCAGTGACATGGCCCTGCTGTTCCTAGGTGGAGGTGCAGCACCTCCTAGGTGGAGGTGCAGCTAGGTGGCTTTGCGTGCTGGCTCCGCAGCTCCCATTGGCTGGGAACCCTGGCCAATGGGTGCTGCATGGGCAGTGCAAGCAGGTGGGGGCAGCATGCAGAGTTGCCTAGCTGCGCCCCTGCCTAGGAGCAGCAGGGACATATTGATGCTTGCAGGGAGCCGCCTGAGGTGAGCGCTGCCTGGATCCGGCACCCCGCACCGCCTCCCGTGCCCCAGATCCCTTCCCCGAACCCCTCCTACACCTAAACTCCTTCCCAGAGTCCGCACCCCCTCCCGTCCCCCAGCCCGGAGCCCCCTCCCACATCCAAATTCCCTCACTCTTAATGAACTGGAATTTTTCACTTACCAGCACCCCCCATTTCCCCAATATGCCGGATAACCAAGCTTTTACTGTACAATGGTTTTAAAGAAAAAAATTATCAAATTGCAGCACTGCTGTATTGGATATTCAGAATCAAACATGGGAACTGTGAACACGCTAGCCCTGAATTTCACAGTGTTCTGTGCAATAGTAAAGGTTCTGTGGAGGGGCATTCAAGAAAGTGTGAATACCAGTGACGTTGCTAGTATCATTTCTAAACTAGCAAAATCTTTGGATAGCTTTATTTTTAAGTGTGCGCTATTTGTATCAGTGATTCATATACTGAATGCATAAGGGCTGGATATTGCATGGGTACAGTTCAGTCCTATTCCTCTTTCAAGCGGTAGTATGAGCTACATTTAAAAAATTGGCTAGATCTTTACAGTGTTGTGCCGTTTCTTCATGCTAGCCTGTTTAGTTTGTTTTGAAGGAGGCAGTTAAACTTAATAACTTGTTCTTTTCCCCCATGATCAAAAAGAGAAGAAATAGTTACAGAACTCCCTGCCCCCCTTAGTTTCTCTCAGGAACCTGATCTATGTGAGGAAGAGCTTCTGGAAGTATCTTTAGTTTTGAACTAGACAGCATGTTGCACATTTTAAGTGTAATAACAAAAGCAAACTGAGGTAACATGTTTGTACCAAAGTCTTATTTTTATATATTGGATATATTTCTTCCTATTTTATGCTATATCGGCTGGTTCTAAGACTGGCTAGATGAGCTCAGAATTCCCTCAACCTTTTCACTAATTCACCAGGGATGGCTTTGGCACAGGGTTAGGTCAAATGCCATCTTGCTCCTCTGGGGCGAATGCACACTTTGTCAGTATTGGAGCTGGCTAGACTATCTGTTGCAAGCAACTGAGGTGATGAATTTAGTCCTCTCTTGCTATTCAGGAATTGTGCAAGTAGATCGTGACTTCTATGAATTTAATTACTGTTCAAAAGTCACTGGCTAAATAGCTCTTAAACTTTTGTAGTCCATGTTGACTTAATTCAGTATTCTGACTCGCAGGTGGGAATGACGTGTTTAGTTCCGCCTCTGTTCTCGTGGAGAAAGAAAACAAGAAGCCCGTGGAGCAGAGCGCAGACACAACCCCCAAACAGCCTGGGAAAGTCAGTCTGTTTGATGACGATGATGACTTTTTTGTGGAACCAACTAACGTACATTCAAAATTGGGTAAAGCATGTTCAGAAAACTATAAAAGGTCATAGAAACTAGGGCCAGAGGGGACCTGTGAGTGATGAAATCCCCCCTGCACCTGGTGTTGTTTCTTCCTCGGCTATTCCACTGTCTCATCTATATCCAATCCCTCTGAACATTACCATCAGTAACGTCTCTGATCTTTCTTGGCAGATTTTGGCCATTCATTCTTATGGGGTTTTCTTTTCTTTTTCTGGGAGGCTTTTTAGTGTCAGGTGATATCTAGTTTTGGTTCAGGAGAGCTTTGTGTCTAGATGGGCATGCCTGTGTGGGGGAAGGACGGAGAACAGCACCCATTGACGTTTTGACTAATGACCATTGTACCCAACTGACGCTTCACCTTGTGATGTAGACCCACCCACCCACCCCCAGTCAAAAAAACAGACTTCTGTTCCTCATTGCTGTCATTCTGCTCCCTACAGAAGAGACTATTTGTTCCTTCTAGAATGCCACAACCTCTCGTGAGATCAGTGATAGCTGGTCTCTTCCAACAGAAAACATTCCCCAATATGAATGTGTATTCTCTCTCTCTCCTTTTTTTTTTTTTTTTTTAACAAAGTCAAATCCGCTGCTGACTTCTTTGGCAACGATGAAGGCGATTTATTCAAGAAAAAGCCTGAAGTTGTTCCTGCAGCTGTCAGTAAGGCAGATGAAGGGCGTAAAGAATCCATGGGAGGGAAAAAGGTAATGTTAGAAGTGGATTTTTCCATTGTGCGCAAAGAACTGATCTTGGAGGAATAGTTAGGCCATTCTGGCTCTAACTCTGCTGGAGTCTATCCCTCAGAATAACAGGAATGTGTTTTGCTCTATGAACGTGATGCTTAGTTTTCAGATTCCTCCCCAGCCAGCTCTGGGGGTTGCCTGTATGCCTTCCTCAGCTCTTTGACTTTCTGGGCTTCCTGCCAGGGGTTTCCTGTGCTGTGAGGTTGGTCTCTGGGAGTCTTACCAGGGTTGGAGTTGGTCTCCTTTGTCATGTGACCATGGTGCCTCTCTTGTTCCTCTTCTTGCTCTAAGCAGCTGGCAGAAGCTGGCTGTGAAGTAGAGCTGGGAGGAATTTCCTGGTCGACTAGTCTATTTGCTGAAAAATGCAGTTTCAGGTTGACCGAAGCAATTCATGAATTCGGGTCAAGCTTGGCTAATAGTTTTGGCTGACTAAAAATGGGGAAAATAAATTTTCAAAAGTCAAAATGGTTCATTTTAGCACTTCTTTTTGTTTCTAAACAACGTTTTGTTTAGAAATTTAGCTAGATTGAGTTAATTTTTTTTTAATTGTAAACACCCACAAATGAAACCAAGAAAAAATCAAACAAACATTTCACTTCTGGTGAAATGTTTCATACTTGGTACTTATTAACTCTAGGGTTATAGTACTCTCACCATTGGCTGGTTCATCTCGGTTGTCTCTACATGGGCTTATCCAGGAAAATATAACCAAGCAGTGCCATGGAATCCCTATAAGTGCCTCCTGTTGAAGTCAATAGGAGTTGTATGGAAAAAAAAAAAATCTATGGCCAGCACTTGAAATCGTCCTCATGCAGCTGAGGCTCTGCAGAACAATCTATCTTCAAAAACACGTAGGTGTTGGATTCTCTAGTGTCTGGATCAGAATTTCCTAGGTTTCAGCCATCCCTTTTCAAAATGTGGGGCACTTAGCAAGCCAGCTACCAAAGAGGAATGTAAAGTGTACTGTTTGCATTGATTTAAATGGGTGCTGATTGTGTTCTTGTTTTGAAGAGTCAACCATCTTCCACTGAGGACTCCAAGACTTTATCTGACATACTTCCCAAAAACCAAAGAGGCCTATTCTCTGATGAAGAAGATTCTGAAGTAAGTGCTAAATGCTCTTAGATCTAAATGGAATTATAGGGGGCCTGGACTGCAACATGACTGCATTTCTACTGCCTCATTACCTAAAACCCATTCCTGTTGGGAGATGTCTCAAATCGTTGCTTAGCTCCAAGGAATGGGATCTCTGGTATGTGGTTTCCCCAAAAAACACTCTTTCCAGCAGGAGCAGTGTGTGTCTCCCAGTATTTTCCACCAGTTTTACAAATTCTTTTTTACATGCGCACAGAGGTGTGAGATGGAAGGTTAAATGACGTAAAAAGGCAGGAAAGAGCATCCAACCCTTGGATTTGCTTCAGTATGTACAGGGGTCATGCGAGCTCTTCAGCCCCTGTCTTCTTGCTTCCCAGCTTGGACCTGACCTGGAGACTTCAGAGCAGACATGCCAAACCCATGAAAAAATGCAGAAATTGGGCTTGTTTTTTACTTAATCAGCTTGTGAGTTGCTTGCTGGCTAATTTTTGGCTTGTAGCTTGTTGCTTCTTTTTTTTTTTTGATCAGCTCCTGGCAAGCAGGGGCCAGAGTGGGAGAGAGTCGGGTGCATAGCAGGCCCACCACAGGGGGGAATCTAATGACATTGAGTGTTGGGGCTTTTAGGGATTGGCTTGTTTTGGTCTTGTTTTGAAATGGGATTAGCTTGATTTTTGGCTTATTGTGAAAGTCGGGGTGCTTATTTACCACGTAAAAGTTGGCAACTGTGCTTCAGAGAGCTCCCAGGAGAAGTTGCATGTGCTCAATATCTCTGAAGGTGTATTCAGTAAGGCCCCAAAATCAGTGACCTTTTCTGTGAAAGTGTGGGCCTCTGGTTTAGACGTGGTGAGAATCCACCATCTTACTCCTCTTCAGTAGCACACCAAATAGTCTCTTTTTGAATAAATGCAAAGTGCATAGTGTTTTTCTGAGTTCTTAAACCCTGTTTCTCTCATCTCAAACTGTCTTGCTAAATGATTGTGTTTGGTTCTAGCAGGACTTGTTTTCATCGAGTCAAATGGGGAAGTCAAAGAGCACATCTCTACTGTCTAGCAAGTCAGCCACAAAAACCCCACTCTCCCTCTTTGACGATGAGGATGAAGAGGTAAGTGCCACCCCAGCACTGGCCACACTTTCTCTGTAGCCCACTCACTGGGCTCTGTGAGTAAGGTAAATCTGTTAAAAGGGTCACTGTTCACATGCCAGGGTTTGGTGACATGTAAAACTTGGCAGCATATCTCCTCCTGTAACAGACTGAGCGTAATGGCTGCTTGAGAAGTGGTACAGGCAACTGTAATCTTTGATTTACTACTTTGTGCTGTTCTAGTCCACTTCATCCCTGAAGCTCAAGTAGTCTGTATCCTCCTCACTTTGGAGATGGGGAAGCTGAGGTGATTTACTCAGGGTTACGTGGTCAGTGGTGGAGCTGCTGCCCTGTTCTCCAGGATAAGTTGCCTCTCTAGAGGGTAATAACTATGGACAGCTTCATAGTATTCTTAATTTAGTGTTTCTTGTGGTACTGACCAAAAGCCCCCATCCTAGGCGCGGTACAAACACACAGGGAAGCATCACCCTCTGCTTTTACAATCCATCTTTGGACACCCAGCCCCCAGAATAAACTAGCCTACCCCATAATCATCCCCTGGCTATGATGAGGTGTCAGCAGATTGTGGCAGGCCTGTGGCTTATGTAAATTCCAGAGCCCTCGTCTGAGAGCATCCTGCCTCCAGCTCCCATTTCTTCCCATCTGGGACTGTTGGCAGAAGCTCCCCATTGCTTAGCAAGCCGTCCTACTGGGCTTTCCTGATTTTGGTTTTTTTGCAAGGTTTCTAACCAGGAATCCAAATTCGACTGGGAAAAACTTTTAAGAGATTCTGTTTTTATCCCACTTCATAAGAGTCTTGCACATGGACAGGTGCCAAGTTCACCAGGTGTCTTTTTACATGTACAGTAGGCCACACACCTGTTGCAGATCAGTTTCCCAGATGCAGCAGTGCTTTGTCTTTGCTTGCCTGTCCTGTCGGAAAGAGTCCCTCCTCCATCCCTATTCTGCAGAGATGTGTGTAGTGGTCTGCTAGGCTGCAGCAGAGCTGCTGAGCAGTGGGTTGTGGCTGGGAAGACTTTGACTAGAGTAATGAGCTGGTCGACCTATGGTGGTATTTTTGTCCCCTGTGATGGAGAAATTTCCTCCGAGACCAGCGTCCGAGAGGTGATGAGGATCAACTGGTAATGATCTGGGGGCAGTTTCTCTCTTTCTCCAAGAATAAATACGAGTACGTCTTTTGACTGTCAGCAAAACTTCCCTTCATAGAATCATAGAATCTCAGGGTTGGAAGGGACCTTAGGAGGTCATCTAGTCCAACCCCCTGCTCAAAGCAGGACCAATCCCCAATTTTTACTCCAGATCCCTAAGTGGCCCCCTCAGGGATTGAACTCACAACCTTGGGTTTAGCAGGCCAATGCTCAAACCACTGAGCTATCCCTCCCCCCTTCTTGTGAGGCTCTTTGAAATGAAAGTACAGTCCATCTCCTAAAGCTCTGCCATAGACAGCCGGTTACAATATCCTAATCGGGAAGATGTGCATATGCCTAAAGTATCCATGTGAGTTTGATTGTAATGCTTGCCATCTTACACCACCACCTTGCTGTCCTCTTCGCTGACCTTGTCTATCCCAGCAAACTTCATATAGCCATAATTTACCACCACCCAGATCCGCCACATTTAGCGTGACAAAGCTAAGATGACATGGTGTCTTACGTGCCTGAGGGCTAATCTACGGTACCGTGCAGATGCATTGCTATAGCGCATTGCTGAAGATGCGCTATGCCGATGGGGGAGTGCTCTCCCATCGTCATAATTACTCCACCTCAGTGAGAGGTGGAAGCTATGTCGGTAGGAGAACGTCTCCTGCTGACACAGCATGGTTTAGACACCGCTTTAAATCGATGTAACTTACGTCGCTCAGGTGGGTGGCTTTTCCACATCTTTAAGTGACCTAACTTACATTGTCTTAAGTGGTAATGTAGACAAGCCCTGAGCCCTGTTTGCCCTTGTGGTGACTTACAGCTACAAAGCTAGCTACTGTAGATGTGAGACAAGGGCTGTGTCCAACGCGAGGACAGAAAATAAATGACAATGCAAAATAAACAACAATGGAAAGCGTATGTGCAAGCTACAGTCAGTAGAGAGCCTCTTCCAAAGTGAGAGTGTGGTTTTTAAAATCTCTCTCAGATCCTAGAGTTAAAAGCCTGGTAGATGTAGTTCTTAATCACATCATAAATTGGAAGTCCCCAGCTGAAACAAAAGTTGCAGAATAAAAGCCAAAGCCTGCAATGGGAAATTGACTTTAGGGGGACTGGCTAGGAGATCCCATTGCAGGACCAGGTTCTTATCCTAGTTTGTCAAGTTGAAAGCATTAATACTTACAAGCTTTTGGGCTGTAACTTTGGTCCATTGGACATCTATCTGTGGATGGCATGGCTGAGTACCATTTGCTCCATGGTATCTGAAGCTGTTCTCCTTTGAATAGGTTTTGGTGGAAGTATTTATATTTCCCTAACCAGTTGAATGTAGCTCAGCCAAGAAACAGATGTTGCTAGGAACCTGAGTGCTGATGTACACCAAGTACCAGGCGGAGTTACCTTTCTTGGCTTTAATATTTTTAGGATCTGTTTGGTACTGCACCTGCTAAGAAGCAACAGTCAAAACCACCCCAGGAGAAAGCAAAACAATCGGAGCCCCTCAAAAAAGCCTCCGTCTCGTTGTTCAGCAGTGATGAGGAGGTACTGTAGAGCGAGATGCTTTTTAAAGGGGGATATTGGGCTTGCAGCTCTCCACAAGGTGAAATGTTCAATAGAGCATTCACGCCGTTGTACTTGAGTGTGGACTGTTAAGTGCCTGGGCTGTGTCTACAGACAATGGTCCTTCCAGTGGTTGTGATACATCTGTGGGGCTGAGGGAGCAATATGTCCTCTTTAGCTGCATGCACAATGGGACTGGCTGGCAGAGGTACCATGGCTGGGAACTTGCCAGAGGTAGGCTATAAGTGTCTAACAAATGGCACTGTGGCCTCCTGCCAAGAAGGGTGACTTAGAGCTGTCCTACAAAAGAGGAAAAAAGAGCAGGAGCTCCTTTACTACTAATGTGTGTAAAGAAGGCCTGAAAGTTTTGGGATAATCAAGGTTTATTTAGAAATATGGGGGAATTGGAAAACAAGATTTGACCTGTCTCTGTTGGATAACTTGGGTACAGGGCTTGGGAGCTCTTCCAGCCCTTAATTAAAGAGTTGGAGGGTGTTGAATCCTTAATCAAGATTTGCAGCCAGGTACTTGAGTTAACGAAGTGTCAGCATGACCCACTTAAAGGGAACTTTACTGTGTGAATAAAACTTGCATTCCTGTTTGTTTAATCGTAAGAATGGTCATACTGGGTCAGACCAAAGGTACTAGCCCAGTATCCTGTCTTCCAACAGTGGCCAATGCCAGGTGCCCCACAGGGAATGAACAGAGCAGGTAATCAAGTGATCCATCCCCTGTCGCTCATTCCCAGCTTCTGGCAGACAGAGACTAGAGACACCATCCCTGCTCATCCTGGCTAATAGCCATTGATGGACTTATCCTCCATGAACTTATCTAGTTCTTTTTTGAACCCTGTTCTATTTCACTGCTGCTTTAGTGTCTGTCATAAAACTACTGGCTTTCCAGGTAACCTATAGTGTGGTGGTGTTTTTTTTAAGGTAGATGAGACAGGAATATCTAATGTAAAAATAAAGCAAGGCCGAATTTAAAAAAAAAGCCTTCCTATTTTTTTTATGCATCATAAAGTAGAAAATGGATGTGGTGGTCTTCCATCTGCGGACCACCTGTAACATAGGGATAAAGAGAGACCTTGTAAGCATGAAAACAGAAAATATTTCTGGGATTTGCAGTATTAATGCAAATTCTGACGTCTCACTTGGATAATGTCAATATGTAAATGGCTTTGTCGCAGAAAGAGACAGGTTATGCCATTGCTCTGTTAACCTAGCCTTTCAGAAAACTCTCTTCAGCCAACTAGTTTTAACAGCAAAGGCATACATTTAACTTCCCATCTCAGCACAGTCACCTCCAATTGAGGCATGAACATAACCCTTAAATGGCTCAACCAGACTTAACGCTGTATTTAGCATGGTCAATTATTTTGTTAACCCAAGAGGAAAAACTGCCTTAATATTACCGTTAGAAGTCAGGAAATGAGGCAGCATTGTTACTAATATTATCTCAGGACACTGTGCATAGTGTGTATTTCCACACTCTAACTGTCTAATCATCAAAATGTTATGGGCCAAATTCTCAGAAAGATCAAGCGTCTCCCTTCTGTGGCTGCACAACATGAACTCACAAAAGCAGCTTCAGGGGCAGATCTGAGATGCTAGTACTCATTTACACCTGCAACTCATTTAGCACCTGCTAAATGGGAGCCAGACCTATGTCCTGAAAGCTTATGCAGTGGGAATTAATAACATCATCATTTTCTGGCCTGGTGTTGCATAGATGTTTGTATTCGATGCATAGATGCAAGAACAGCCCATGTCTTCAAAGGAACAAGCACTGTATGCTGACTAAGGTAGAAGAGGTGAGGAAATGGCTGAAATGACCTGCAGGAAATAGGCTTGTAAGAGAATAATTCCTATATTATTTTTTTTAGGACCACTGGAATGTCAGCAAGCCAACTAAACCAATTTCCGAAGACAGCCGAAAGGGAGAACCTGCAAAACCTGTCAGTGCAGTTGATCCAGCTAATGTTGTGAAAAAGACCAGTCTCTTTGAGGAGGATGAAGAGGAGGATTTATTTGCAATCACTAAAGACAGGTGAAAAAACTTGACAGCGGAGCAGCACACTTCTCTCCAATTTCTTGGAGCAGGCTTACCTGTTCCAATAGTTTGTCAAGGGTATTATGGGATTCCCATCCTGAAATAGCACAACGCCATTCTTCCAGGAGGCTGAGATGCTGTCAAGTAATCTTAAAATAATTGTTTTCTGCAGTGCATTTCTGCTGTTACACTGATGAACTGGTAGGCTACACTGGCTGAATGTTGATTTCCAGGTGGAGATTAAGGTGTTGGTTTAGACCCTGGTTTCCCATGACCCTGTGGTGCTTCCATAGCTGGGATCACCATAGGCACCTATGCTGGAGAAGCCTCTTTAAAAGGAGAGGGCCACTCTGACAGGGCATTCACGTTACTCTTGACTCTGGAGCTCGCCATCCTCCCCTGGGACCAAAATAGTTCAGATCGGTTTGCCTGCAGGGCACATGGCAAAGCTCACCTATTCTCAGGTTGTTATGGAGTGTTGGGTCTGATAGGACAGGTGGGGAATTCATTTTTATTTGGCTCTCTGGGTTTGGTTAGATGGATGGAGATGAATCTTTTTGCTGCTAATTTTGTGTAAATATCTTCACAAACAGAAGTGCAGCCTTGGATGTGCTGTTGCTTCATGGGGGCAGGGGTGGTTATTTTGGGGAATATCCAGCTTGCTACCACTTTACTTACGGAAATTTTTGGGTTTTGAAAACTTCAGATTTTAGGCTAAAAGTCTAATCATCTGAAAGGATCTAAGAAAAGAGCATTGTTTGAGATGAACGATGAGTAAGTAATTCTCCTCCTGTTTAAAAAGTTGCACTCATCCAGTCAGGAAGCGGAATTGATATCAAGTGAGTTAGGTGACTGACTTGCACACCAGGTGACTAATTTGCACACCAGAAATAGCAATCAGTGACATCTTGTGAACACCTTGATAGTCTATAAACTGTGCTGCTGATGCTTAGGAGTGACAAATGGATTTGAAGAATCTAGGATGGATTTGTGGACAGTACTAAGGTCATACTGAGTTATTAGGCTAGCTGTAATGCCCAAGTGGAGAGAACCCCATGTTTTTGTGAGACAATTCATAGATTCCAAGGCCAGAAGGGACTGTTGCAATCATTTAGTCTGACTTGCTGTGTAGCACTGGTCATAGAACTTCCCCAAAATAATTCCTAGAGCAGATGTTTTCAAAAAACATTTCAGCCTTGATTTAAAAATTGTCAGTGATGGAGAATCCACCACAACAGTGGTAAATTGTTTCAATGGTTAATCACTTCCACGGTTAAAAATGTACACCTTCTTTCCGGTGTGAATTTGTCTAGCTTCAACTTCTAGCCATTGGATTGTGTTAGACCTTTCTCTGCTAGATTGAAGAGCCCATTATTAAATATTTGATCCCCATATAGGTACTTGTAGACTGTAACAAGTCACCCCTTAACCTTCTTTTTGTTGAGCTAGATAGACTCAGAGTTCAAACACTGTAAGATGTTGTCTAATCCTTTCATCATTCTTGTGGCTCTTCTCTGAACCCTCTCCAATATTTCAAAGTGATCTGCTTTTGTATTTGCAGAAAGAATAAAGTCCCAGTGATGGTGCTGAATTAAGTTTTTTGTTCAGCGTTTTTCAGGAGTGTATATAACATTATATTCCTGGAGTTCACCATCTACTGAGTAGCACCTTGGGCCTCTTTCTGCCACACATCCTGCCACATGAACCCCAACTCGAGAGGATGTCATGTTGGAAGCCACAATCCTACCTGTGCTTTGAAAGAACAAGCAATCACATTTATTACAGTAGTGCCTAAGGGCCAACCAAGATTGGGGCCCTGTTATGCTTGGTGCTGTACACTGAATAGTAGACAGCCTCTGCCCCTAAATGCTTACAGGCTAAATAGACAAGATGGATGCAGGGAGTATGTGTCACCTTCACATAAAAGGCTGAGAGATGAGACTCTAGTGCTACTGAGGTTAGGAATGGCAGCAACTTGCTGTGGCACTCACATATCCTAGTATGGACTGAGGATGGAGGCAAGGTCTCCTGTGAGACTGGAGCAGCAGTCCTGGGCCCCCGTAGCTTAGAGAAAACCTGGCCCTGATCATTCTTTGTTCAGACTTTGTGTTTTTCTATACCATGTCCCTAAAGAGGACAGTCTAAATGATACCATTTGACCAGTTAAACATGTCTGCTGTGCATGGATTTCTCTCTCCAGTCAGAGGAAGCACCAGAAGGCTTCTCTTCTCTTTGAAGAAGATGCTGTTAACGGTGGACTACTCTTCAGCTCCCAGCCGACATGTCTTCCTTCAGCAGCTAAAGCCACAGCGGTACCTCATTTTCCTGCTTAACCCCAAGGCAGATTTACTGAATGGCACTGTTGTAGCAAGGCAGGCTTCTCCATAACACACTAACCAGGTCCTTTAGGTTAGATGAGTTCCAACAAATTTATAATAGTGATTGGAATTTTGGGCTTAAAACTACTTGGCTTCATTAGGTTAAAACTATACTCTGAAATGGAGTCTGAATGCTGCCTTTGCGGGGGCTGGGCCTGCTCAGACTGTGCTGAGCATTACTGAAGGGTTTTGAGAACGGTCTTGGAGATGAAATCCTGGTCCTATTGAAATCAATGGCAAAGTTTCCATTGACTTCAATAGGCGCAGGATTTTCCCCTGTGTCAGACCCATCAAACTCTGATTCTCCACTTGTGGCTATAGTTTCTCCCCAGCCCTCCTCCATAGGAACCTGGGTGTTATCAGAAACCCCTATCATCCTGGCCCAGTGTGCTGATTTTAATAATAACCACTCTGCCACGCAATGCCATCGTATCTGTAGTGCCACCCCAAAACACTGCTCCGAATAGCTACCATAGAATCTACTCTGGCCTGCCACATAGGCCCTAAACCTCTCCTTTTCCCAAGCCCACTCGCTATGTGTGGACCACAGGCTTCTCCCATCTGTTGAGCCACTGGGAACATGGGAAGCCCTGTTTACCTATCTGCTGTCCCATGTGGGCCAGAGACCCCACTCCCTTATAGATACATATAAAAGGCCTGTATCTATCTGTGTGCTTATGTGCCAGATCTCTGTATGTGAGTAGTAACATCCTTTCATTTCCCAGGAAAAAGCAAAAATGCCTCCGGCACCACCTTCACTATTTGATGAAGAGAAAGAAAAGGAGGATCTGCTGGGCACGTCAAAGACTAAACTGGTAGAAGAGAAGTCAGGACATTCAGAGGAGCGTAGAGCAGTTCCTGTGACTGGAGGAACAGAGGTTGCAGGGCAGCAGGAAAAGGTAAGAGATGCTCTTTTAGTTAGAGATTCGGCAAATGTTCCCTTAATCTCTTTAACAGTGCGTTTTGTAGAATTCTTTGAACAGCCTCTAGATGTTCTATGCTTAGCAGTAGTCGCCCTGTTTCAAAATCAAGGGTGCAGCCCTATTTGTTGCCCACCAAAATTATGCTTGGACTAAAATGGCAAACTGAATAATTGCAGTTTTTAAAAATGTTTTCAATTGGGTCATACAGAGAAATGCCTCTCAGTATGCAAAACATCAGTCACACTGGTGCAGTATTCCTTTCCAAATGTGAACTGGACGAGCTCTGTGTGTGTGTGTGTGTGTGTGTGTCCCCTCTCTCTCTCTTCCTCCGCCGCTCCCCCCCCCCCCTTTGCAACAAACCCAGGAACTGTTGTGATGCTATTGAAACATCCTATTTACATTCATCACACTAGTGTGCCCATGGGACTATAGACCTGCTAAAACCATGAGAGTTTCTGCTTTTGGCAGCAATATTTGCTAAATGAAATTCTCAAGTGTAATGTTGGAAAGGGTCAGGAAAATGTAGGCTAACTCCCAGCTACTAAATTGCTCAGTGAATGTTGTGGGAATTATTGGGCAATGACTTTCTAGGTACAGTAACTGCTCACTTAGTCGTCCCAATTAATGTTGTTTCGTTGTTACATTGCTGATCAATTACGGAACATGCTCGTTTAAAGTTGCACAATGCTCCCTTTATAATGTTGTTTGGCAGCTGCCTGCTTTGTATATTGCTTGCAGAAAGAGCAGCCCGATAGAGCTAGCTGGTGGGGGCTTGGAACCAGGGTGGACCGGCAGCCCCCCTATCAGCTTCCCGCTCCCCTAAGCAGGGCCGGCTCTGGCTTTTTTGCCGCCCCAGGCAAAAAAGTTGCCGGTCGCCCCGCTCTCCCGGCTAGGGCACCGGTGGGGAGCGCGGCTCGCCCGCTGCCCCGGCTGGTAGCGCGGCATGGCTGCCCCGCGCTCTCCCGGCTGGGGCGCCAGCGGGGAGCGCGGCTTGCCCGCGGCTCTGCTGCCCCGGCGGGGAGTGTGGCATGTCCGCCCCCCGCAAAAAAGGCTGCTGCCCCAGCTGGGGAGCCGGCTGGGGGCGCAGCACGCCCTCCCCCCCGCTCCCCCGGCCGGGGCACCGGGAAGAGTGTTTTGTTTTAGAAAACAAAAAAGACCGCAGCGCCGCCCCCCTCCAGGTGCCGCCCCAAGCACATGCTTGGTCGGCTGTTGCCTGGAGCCGGCCCTGCCCCTAAGTTCCCTATGCAGCAGCCGCCCAGTAGGCTATCAGTTGCCGGCAGTTCAGCTGTCCCTCCCCCCACTGCCATATGCTGCTCCTGCCCTCTGCCTTGCAGCTTCTCCTGGGAGCCTCCTGCTTGCTGTGCAGGGCGGGTGGGGGAGAAAGGGAGACTGTTAGGGTGTTCCCCTCCCCCCGCTCCTTCTCCCCACTTACCCCTTCACCATATAGAGCAGGGTGGGGACACGACAGGACTCAGGACCATAGGCGCTGACTTTAGTCGGCGCCGGTGGGTGCTCGCGCCCCTGGCCCCACCCCCATTCTACCCCTTCCCCAAATCCCCGCCTCCTCCCCTGGGCCCGCTGCATTTCCCCTCCACCGCCCCCTCCCCCCCCCGGCTTGCAACCCTGGAAGGGAGGGGGGAAAAACAGCAGAGCACCCACCGGCAACTCCCTGGCCCCAACTCACCTGTGCTCCACCTCCTCCCCCTCCCCTGAAGTGCCGCCGCTCCGCCTCCCTCCTCCCCCCAGTCTTGCTGCACGCCGAACAGCTGGCGTGCAACAAGCCTGGGAGGAAGGAAAAGCGGATTGGCGGCGGCACCTTGGAACTCGGGAGGTGAGTTGGGGGCAGGGCGGGGAGCTGCCAATTTTTTCCCGTGGGTGCTCCAGCCCCGGAGCACCCACGGAGTCGGCGCCTATGCTCAGGACGGAGGGAGCTTGCTGGCTGCAGCCGCTGTCTCAACTTGCTGATATACTTAAAAAGGCAATGTACTTAGTGGGGTCAGCATACTTAAAGGGGCAACGCATCTCTCTCTCTTCCCCACACACACACACAGGGTGTGTCTCTGTCAGCCATACTGTCTCTCCTCCCTCCATTCCTGCTGCCTTGTAGAGTGTGAGGCTACATTAACAACAATGTGTTAGCTCTTGAGAGCTCCGCTGAATGCTAGTTGATCATTTAGCAGAAAGGCATTCCCTGGGAAATATCCCACCCTCTGACTTTACCACCTCAACCAAGCTTCACAATCATCATTGCTGTGTACAGTATTAAATTGTTTGTTTAAAACTTATACTCTGTGTGTGTGTGTGTGTGTGTGTGTGTGTGTGTGTGTGTGTCATTTTTCAGGAACATAACTACAACGTTAAGTGAGGAGTTACTGTACTTATTTTTTTAGCAGCAGTATGTGCTTGTAGAAAACCATTCTGAGCACATCTAACAGTCAAAGTGCTTTCCGCTTCAGAGGATCCCAAACCGTTTAACAAACTAGCAGCACAACTATTGACAAGCAGCCACCTCTGGAGTGGAGCAGAAGCAGCCAGGCTAAAAAAAACCCCAAACAAACCCTGATGCACAACATGCTGAACAACAGGACCAGGGTGCAATGTGCTGACGCAAACCTGTGCTCTTCTGCAGGAGGGCCATCAGCTCTGTGATGCACACAAGTAATGCATATGGCACTCCTGTTTATCTGCCTGGGAAGGATTGGTGCATTTAGCTGTTTGCCATGTTACTGGATCCCAGAGTTCTGGACACGTCAAACATCCAAACCAAAATAATCCAGCAAAACAGCACCAGATTCCAGTCCCTGTTCTTTATTTATACAGTTGGAGCCTTTCGCGGCATCGTCTTTGGGGCCGATCAGTCATTTGGATCTGTTCTCGGCCTCTCCACCACTGTTGGAGAAGGAAGCCAAAACCAGGGCTAAGAATGTGCTGAGCTTGTTTGAAGAGGAGGAAGAGGAGAAAATGGAAGATCAAGACATCAGTGAGATTGAGCAGAAAGAAATAAGAAAGGTGAGCAAAGAGCAAACTGGCTCCCTGGCTTGCCTGAAGACCTAGTCTCCCCCGACCCCCTCTCCTTGCAATGTTCCTGCCCCTTTGTCTCACCTGCTGTCTAGAACAACCGTTCTGTGTTTCTGCTTCATCAGCTCTTCCCGATCCTGTCTGAAACCAGCTTTACGTGGTTGCCTGTTCCTCTGGATCGCTCTTCTTTGATCAAGCTCGCTATAACTAGCTCTAACTCTGCAGTGTGTTTCTAGGGGATGCTGTGCGTGTCTGATACGACCTGAAATTTAAACTGTTACTTTAAACACAGCTGCCCGTGGTTGGCCTGGCGTATAGGACCAGAGCTCCGATCCTGAGCTAGCTCTGATATTGCTGTGGTGAGAGGGGCTGGGAATACAGAGGTGCTTCTCACCTCCCTTCACCACTCCCTCCCCTCCTCACATCAGAGCAGATGGATCTAACAGGAGCCACTTCCCATTATGAAAGGGGAGCTTAGCTCCTAGCCGCCAATATATAAGTGGTATGTGAACCCTGAGGGCCCGCTACACGTCCCCAGGACAAACTAGTGTAACTCACACCTCTGTGCCAGTGAGCCCGACCTGGTATCTCCACCACTACCCTCTAGCAGGTGTTGTACCAAGGGACAGGAGAGCACAGCGTTCCTTTCTGCCGAGGCACTATAGGAGCTCTGCTTAGGTGAGACTCACCTGCTGACATCCTGAATCAGCCCACCTCACCGCTGCTCCTTTCCAGCAGGCGCAGCAACGTTCTTCACGTTCCATCGCCTGGGGCTGCGTGCGCGCATGCTAATGTTTTTTAATACAGACCTACAATTAGGAGAACTTGTGAACAACTTCATTGATTTGAATGCAGCAGTCCCCTAAATGCTAATAAGTCTGAGTTCTGTCAGATAGGATGGGCAGCAATTTCTGGAGCTGATGGCTCCTGATGGGGGCGGGGGGGGGGGGGGACGGGACCTGCCTCTAGCACCCACCTGTTTGAAATCAGGTAGCTGTTGGCCTGAGCATCTCTGCTGATTGCTGCTATGGGGCATCCCAAGTATGCAGGATATATTGCGAGGTACTTGACATGCTCTCCAGCAGATCGGGGCACATCATAGATTTTTTGTTCGGTTCACTGGCAGTTTTGAAAAGGTGGGTGGAAATTTGTTTTTGTTTCAACCCCAAAAATGTTTAGGCTTTCAGGCAGCTTGAGAAAAGCAAGCAAAGGATTCAAGAAACAAGGTGTGGTGGGAGGTCTTGGTTATGAGCTGTAGCCCAGTGGTTAGGGTAGTGAGCTAGCCTGTGGGAGACCCAGGTTCAATTCTCCTCTGATGTGGAGAAGGGATTTGAGTTTGGGTCTCCCCCCCCTGGCAGGAGAATGCCGTAAATTATATGGGTGCTCTGAAGTGTGTGCACATCTGAATGTACTGATGAATCTCACGTACACATTTCAAGCTGTTAGCAGATAATGATTTAAAGATTTGACACTAAAATGGGAAGAAAATGAAAACCTGTTTGCATTTCAGAACACACAGTATTCAAAAGTTTAAAAAAGTCAAAAACAGGAGAAAAGGATGAAGTTGAGCATATGTGCTGCAAATGGTGTTGCCCAATTATTAAATGTAACTATTTATAGGCTAATAGTTCTAAGTCTACAGCAGTAAATTGTTTGTTAAAATGAAAGGTTTTATTTGGGGATTGCATTGAGATGCATTGTTTTCTTAAACTCAGAGGTGGCATTGTGCTTTGAGTTCTGTTTTAGTTCTGCAACAAACCACATTGAATTCCATTAATCAAAGCATTAATCTACCTTTTCCCCCATATCCTTCCATCCACTAAAATAAACCCAATATTTACCCAGAAAAAATATTTTTTCACTAATTTTTCATCTGCTTTTGTTGCTGTAGTAATAAACTTCAATAAATTCCTGGGGGAAAATAAATTAAAGTAAAAACAGAAAACGAAGGACCCTAACTATAAATGAATTACTGAATAGCCACTGGAATGGGCACTTAACCTTGGGTCTCCCATATCATAGGTAAGTGCCCTAATCACTGGGCTATAAGGAATTCACATTGGGTTTCTCTGGCCCAATGACTGTAGAATTGTAGGGCTGGAAGGAATCTTGTGGAGTCATCAAGTCCAGCCCCCTGTGCTGAGCCCAGAACCAAGTAAACCTAGAGCATCCCTGACAGGTGTTTGTTCAGCCTGTTCTTAACAAGCTCCAGCGATGGGGATTCCTCAGCCTCCTTGGAAGCCTGTTCCAGAGCTTAACTTCCCCTAGAGTTAGACAGTTTTCCCGACTATGAATTGCTCCATGGTTTGCGCTCATAGCGTCAATGAAGTAATTTGCAGTGGGTGTGTTCATGTTTGGTGTCTGAATCTGCCTTCTGGAGCCTAGTTTGCAGGTCTGTTTTACATCAATAAGCGAATGCCGAAATTGACATCTGTTAAGACAAGCCCTCAGCAATGGGAAGTCTAACAGGCGAGTTGCACTGTTAAACTGGTGTTTAAATCAGTTTAATTAAATTAGTACAAACCTCTGTGTGAACACTTAGATATAAGCCAGGGTTAAATCTTTTTATTGCATTGTGTGCTGCAGGGGGCTTAGCATTTAGTTAATTTGATTTGATTAGTTAAAGCTGTACAACTGTGCCTGTGTGTATAAAGACCAGCCTGGCTTGCATTGCAAACCCACTTCATTAGCATACGAGTGTGATATTGGGAACAAACTGTTAGTGGGTTTTGTAACTGTGTGTGGGGGTTTTCCTCCCCTTCCCACAGCCCGCTGAGAAGAGCTCTCATTCCAAAAGCACTGGAGTGTTTCAGGACGAGGAACTTCTCTTCAGTCACAAGCAACAGAAAGACAATGATCCTGATGTTGATCTCTTTGCCAGGTCCAAGAAATCAGGGGTGAGTTCAAAGCCCTGTTCTGAACCTGCTGTTTATAAATGGATTCTTTGAAATGTACTAATTGTAACATTGCTCTGATGTCCCTTACTCAGGTGTTCTGGATAAGGTCGCTGACCGCCAGAAAGGACAGAGAGTAAATGTGGATGCAGTAATCAGCAGCTAGAAATGTGGCTTTTACCTATGTGGCATTCTGTCTTTATTTCAGTCTGCAAAACTCCGTGTGAAGCAGTCATCTGCAGGGGGGCTCTTTGGTGATGATGATGAGGATGATCTCTTCAATATCGCTAAAGCAAAGCCTCCGGTACTTGCCTTTTTATTGTAAATGACTTCTTTAAAAAATGTAGAAAAAAGGTGTGTGTGTGTGTGTGTGAGAGGTGGGGTAACATAGATTTCCAAGTGAAATCAGTTGTGTTTAGAGTAGAAACTTGTTAAAGTGACTCTCTTCAGTTAGTGGAACCTTGCTCAACAGACCTGTTCCCTGTTTGTATTCAGGTTCACATTAGCTGATTTTAGTGACAAATGTATGTGTTTATTGCTTGGGGTTGTTTTAGTTTTTCTTACTGCTGAGTCACCAAAACTACAGGAGAATGAGTTGGACTCTGTTTCTCCTTGTGCATCATCAATTAAACTGGCTGTTTCAACCGGGCAGTTGTGCAAAGTCACTGGGGGCAGTAGGGTTGCCCTTGCGTTGCTGAGGTCCTGACTTGTTCTGTAGAATCTTTACCAAGGTGATGCTGTGTGAGATGGCAAGAACTCCAGCCTTGCTCTCTGATTCCCGGGCAAGTTTGCACAGGTGACCGTTCAGAAGGGGGTTTAATAATTTGAGCCCATTTGATATGGAAAGTAGAGTTAATAAACCATGGACACCCACAATGCTGCCACTTAGTGTCTTTTCAGCCTACAACTGCACTTGCCATAAAACAACCTATGCACTATTTTGAATTACTGTGCTATGGTTAGAACTTATTTTTTCCTAGAGCAACTGACTTTTGTTGGGGAAACTAATCAAAACCTGGAATTGACTAGACTTATTTGACAGCTCTAGAAATTCAGCAGAACAAGGAGTCTAACAATCCCTCCCTTCCTATCTTCCTCACAATTAATTATAGTGTACTTAAAAATACTAACACTATTTTTCGACAGCATTGTGTGTGTGCACAGAGAATCTGTAGTTGTATAAAACATGCACAAGGAGATTTTATGGTTGAGCTAACAATCTTAATATGAAGATGACCTTGGGTGGGGAGGAAGGGGGTGAGTTATGTGAGCTCTTCCAGGGCTACAGTTCTATGATCACCCTTCACGCTCTCTGACTTCTGTATATTTGACTGACAAATTAGTTGTGTGTTAGCGGGTGAGTTCCCATTCCCCACCCTTGCTCCGAAGTGTTCACACTGTATAGAGCTCATATATTTACCTGGTGTTTGGTTTATCGATAACTCCATTAACAACTGTCAATCATAAACCTTCCCCAAGCTTCCTCTGCAAGCATGACTGTGCCTCTGCTTTTCCGTGGAGGACTTCTCTGTCCCAGACCTTAGTTCCCTCAGTCCAGAGATCCAATCTTTGTTACCTGCTTGGATCGAAGAGATTCACTTGCTAGTATAACTTGCCAGTAGTTACCTTTGTGCATTACTCAGAAGAACCCTCCTCCCCCACAAATAATGTCCTTGGAAACCTTTTATAGATTGGCTTAATGTAAGGCCTTAGGTTGGTTTTAATGACAAACTCCAGGCACATCATTTAGGGCCCAATCAGGGATGGCATGGTCTACAGCATGAGCAGCAGCAGACTAGCAGGGTTCAGGATGGCCTCTGTTAAACTCTGCGCAGTTCAGAATGCATTTGCTAACTTAGGCTTTAAAATATACTGAACCCATTTTTCTTTAACTTTAATCTTATTTACGTTTCAGTCCATGAAACGATCTAAGCTGTAAAATCAGTAAGAACATTCCCAACTTTCAAGTGATATCAAGTTGGCAAACTAATTTGAAAAAGGGTGCGCTGAACTAATAATCACACCTAGGGTGTGTACCAAAATTATGAGCATTTGGCACTTTAATCAACTCTTTTTGAAACCAAGCAAAGAGCCAGTCCTCAGCGAGAGTGTATGTATTTAAAGCCCCAAACTTCAGCCCTTTCTCCTGCTGCCTTGTGTGAGGGATTTATGTTGTGTTAGAAGTTAGCTTTTCATCAAGCTAGAAAAGATTGATTGGAATTCAGAAGGTGCGGGAAGGGATAGACAGCGTGCAGAAAACTATAGTCGCTTACCTGCCCATAAAAGGAAATTATGTTGTAAAATATTTTTGCAGACTCTTTTTTTAAAAAATCTTCACATTTCAGAAAGTAGCAGAAAAGAAAACAGTAATGAAAAAGGACAGCTCTGGCCCTTCTGCAGAGAGCAGTAAGGATCTGCAGAATATGCTGAGTGCCAAACCAGTTGAGGTACCTAAACCTGAAACCACTGAGGTAAGCATCTAAGTTCAATGGTTTAAACAAAGCAAGCAGAAAAGGGTTTGTTGGTTTTGTTGTCAGTGAAAACTGATAATGGAGACTGACTCTTTGCCTCATCCATGGCATAGCAGCATGACCTGCTGTAACTCATAAAGATTACATTTTAATATTGTACTTGGGAAAACTAGAACAGCAGTTCCCTTTCCTAAAAGGTTGAGGCATTCTCTGTCACTGGGTTTAAAATGCTGTTGAATCAGAGCAGTAGTGTATTACACCCGCTTAGCCTTGGGCTACATGAATACACCAGGTGCTGGGCAATGAAGAATTGGACCCATTGACTTAATGATTTACTGAAAAATGAAGATTTATTGACCCTTCCCCTCCCGCTTGCATCTTCTTTAAATTAATTAATTAATTCTCTGTTTCTCTCATGGACGTGAGCTTTAAAGTGTGGTTAGGGTCAGAAGAGACTTTCTTACCCAATGACACCTGCATCCTTCCCCTGTGTTCAGCACCGTCTTGAATTTTATTGTCAGCTAATAAGACTCCTACTCCTCTTGGCTCTGCAGAGCCAGCGCAGCTCTGGGAGAGGTAGCTGGATTGTGTTCTGGCTTGTGCCTCAACAGAATTATCAATTAGCTTCTATCCGTAGCCTCTTATAACTGGAGGGAGGAGCCCTGGGGGAGTTTACAGGGCTGGCAGTTAGAGAGACCATCTTTTTACTTGTAATTTGAGCACCCCTAATGTGGAGACGCCGACGCCTGGTCTACACTACAGACTTAATGCAAGGCATCTTATGTCAACCTAATTATGTCAGTGTATAGACTACAATGCTGCTTCCGCCGAAGTAAGTCCCCTGCTACGTCGACATCATAATTCCCCATCCCGTGAGAGGCGTACTGCTTTTGTTGGTGTAGTGCGGGCGATGCAGTGTCCATGTAGACACTGAGTTACTTGCATCGCCTGTTGGCTATCAGCCCCATTCCAGCTGCCCCAGTGTTGACTGCCTGAGCTGTCAGCTGGGCACTGGGGTCATAGCTGGCCCCCCCCACCCCCTCTCGACCCCAGTGCTGACAGCCCAACCTGTCAGCACCACAGTGGCTGGGCTTCAGCTGTCAGTGCTCCACTTCGATCCCTGGAAGCGCTACTGGTAAGAATGTGCACTCCTGACAGAAGGCGTAAGCGTGGATGTGAATCACTGCTTTAGTTATTGTGGTGACTGTACGTCAACATAAGTTGATTGAATTTTGTAGTGTAGACAAGCCCTGAGAAACGCACATTTTTCTGGCCTCTGTAAACTGGCCCAGTCCCGTTCTCTGGATGGACACCAGCCTGAGGAGACCTAACTGCTGGATCCCAGATGCTTCTAAGCCCCAGTGTGTCTGGGCAGTGACTGGTAGCTGTTTTCTAGCTCTGGGTCTCTCGGGAGCACTCCAGGGGCATATCCTGTGTCTGACGCCCTTCTTGGGCAGCAGCATCTCACAGTCTGGCTCCCTTTAGACCCCAAAACCAATGCCTTGGCCTTCCTGAGCCACCAGTTACTTAGACATGTCCCCTTCTCCCTTCCCAAGAGTCCCCCTGGCTGTGGTAGCTCTGGTTGCCTAGTTACCTCTTCAGGGGCCATGTGGCAGTAAAGCAAGGCTCATGGGCCTAACAAAGGGATTTCTTCGCTCTTGCAAAAGCAAACAAATGTTAGGGATCTATAGAAAGCAACACACTCGTGAGGGGAATTGCCTTCAGTTCGATGTCACCACTCTTGTGGGTTTGGGCCGAGTCTTTGGGCCAGGCAGCTCCTCTTGGTGGTCTTGCTTCTGCTGCTGTCTGGCCTCCCTTACATAGAGAAAGCATCCCTTTTTTAAAAATCTGTCCCGTTTCTCAATGTGCTGCAAGCTGGGTGTCGGTCCAGGCCCTAGTCCCTTGGTCAGGCTTCTTCGGAGAGAGTTAAGTCATTGGCCCTAGTGGATAAGTCCCATTGTTCTAGTGAGCAAGAGCCATTCTGTGCTGATGGCCCTTAATTGCTCTGTCACAGCTTCTCCAACACAGTCTGTTCACGGAGCATCAGGGCCTGCTGCCCCCCATTTGCAATGGAGGTTAGTCACAAATGGTGTGTACGACTGGAATTCATAATTTGACATGGACAGACCCATCCCCAAGCTGTATGCAGTATTGTTGTAGCTGTGTTGGTCCAAAGAGATCCCCAAGCTGTCAACTCACTTTTTTAGAGTTGAAGTAAATGGAACAAGGAACAAGAAAACGGCTTGAACTGAAGTGTTGTGTGTCGCTTTAGCTCTGTTTTTTTCCAGCTTGAATATTAGTGATCTGCTGGTGGCCCAGCTTGCTGGCGATGCCAAAATTGGGTATACTGATATATTGTGACTTGACTTGTTTAAAGATCTGCCCGCCTGCAGGGGGGATGGCGTAGGAAACAGTGGATGGATTTGAGCACAAGCTAGCGTAAAGTGGGATCTAAAAATTATAAAGCAGCCTTTGCATTGCTGGGCAAAACTGGAGTGTTGAGGATGAAGAGGGACTTGGGGCCCTGACAGCAGCAATGTGACGATGGAAATGCAGTGAAGAAAGCCAGTGTGGTCTTTCAGGCACCTCGAATTGTGCTAGGTTCCTTAATCAAACACATGGCCCTTGCGCTAGAGAGCAATCGACTTGGCAGTACACGAGTGGGTCATCAATAGATGTGGGGACGAGGAAAAGGGTGGTGACAAAAAGTTGGTGCAGTTATGTGTAGGGCATGTACATACCCTGATGGTTTGGCTCCTTTTAATTGGGTACCCATCCTTCCCTTTGCTGCTTGTAGGCTGCTTGGCAGCAGTGAGTTTTGGGGAGGGAATTGAATGAGGAGAGGGAAGCCTAGACTGTCAGACTTGAGGAGAGTGTTCTGTGCATACTGGGCAGCGGGGAAAGAAATGTCCCCTTGTCTCAAAGAGAAGATGAAGGGAGTAATGTGGTTGGCAGCATCGGCGTGACAAGGTGCCGTGTGGGAGGAGGTGAAGGGAGATCGTCAGGTCAGGTATGTGGACAGGAGCTGAAAGCTGTTGGGCCTTGGGGACCAGGATAAGACATGGCAATAGCTGCTTGCCCTATGTGGGCTGAGGGGCGATGAAGTTAAGGGTTAACTGTGTGGGCTTTAGGAATGAAAAACGCTATGGTGAGAACCAAGTGTTTGTTGCAAGGTCATCTCTCCAGCTCTTGCTGAGTAGGGAGGGATAGCTCAGTGGTTTGAGCATTGGCCTGCTAAACCCAGGGTTGTGAGCTCAATCCTTGAGGGGGCCATTTAGGGATCTGGGGCAAAAAATTGGTCGGGGACAGTACTTGGTCCTGCTAGTGAAGGCAGGGGACTGGACTCGATGACCTTTCAAGGTCGTTCCAGTTCTAGGAGATTGGCATATCTCCATTTATATCTTATATCTATATCTAGTCGGGGGAGCCAGAACTAGCTTCTTTTCCCCTAGACACATTAAAATGCAGGCTCCAATCCGAGTGAAGATTTCAATCTCATTTATCCAGCTGATTTTTAATCCAGTGTAATTTTGTGCAGAAATCCACAGGTCCTGCTCCCATTAAAACCAAAGAGCCCTCGTCTCGGATTGGAAAACTACAAGTAATTATTTTACTTGCATTTTGACTCTCGCGCTCGCTCTTGCGCTCGCTCGCTCTCTCTCTCTCAAAAAAAAAAATCTTCCCTGCCTCACTAATGGTGCTTTATTTTTTAAAAACTCCTTTTTACTTCCTCATCTTTTCAGGCCTCTTTCCAGATGCAGTTGATTTTCAGTTGTTGCTTTCTATATACTGCATGTTTAATGCTTTTTTCTTATGTTCAGTATGGAGGCTGATTCTGGGCAGCAGTATCTGTAATTCTTCATCTGAATTGGGGGACTGTTCCCTAACTTACTGTAACTTTCTTCAGCACTGCATTTCTCAAGCATGTACAGAAACTTGTTGGACAATCGGCCATGGATTGCTTGTAATTTGGTATTACAGCAGCCTCTCATCAGAGCCCCATTGCGCTAAGTGCTGTACAAACCTAGTGAGACAGGATAAATGAAGGGAGGGGAAAGGGAAGCACAGAAAGGTGAAGTGACTTGGACAAGGTCAGTGATGAAGCTAGAATAGAACCCAGAACTCCCGAGTCTTAGCCTAGTGCCCTACCCACTAGACAATGCTGTCTCTTTGGTGCTCGTCTGTCTCTACGGAAACACTAATGCAATTTTGTTCATGGTTTTTAGGCTAATTTAGCTATTAACCCAGCAGCCTTACTACCCAGTGCAGTTCCTAAGATCTCCAGTGTGAAGCCTGCATTGCCAAATTTGGAGACTCCCTTGCATGGGTCGGATGGTGTACGAAGTGCTGAAACCTTTTCTGCTGCAGGAATCAGTGAGGAGGCTGGTGTGAGCTTTGATCATCCCATGCAAGTGGATACCTTGCACAGTGCTAATAAGGTAATCTCTGTGCCTAGGTACTAAGGTGCTTACAGAGAGAATGAGTCAAATTGATATCAAAGTTCTGTAGAGAACTATGTGTTTGAGCAGTGGTTATGTGATCTTAAAAGTTAGTGGGTTTTATGGCTTGTGCCTTAAGTACTTTGCTGCATGTAGGGATGGTTTGCTCAGTCAGGGTCTACAGAAGTAGAGGATTTTCCTCCTCTAATGACACACACTGTTTAGGCCACGGAAGAATAACAGCTGTACTTCAGCATAACTCTCTGCCAAATCTAGCTGGGAGACAACTCCATTCTACTCCTTAGTGCGGCATCCCTCCATGAAACACCTTAAGGGCTACAGAAGAAGACAATGCTGTCCCTGTTCTGTGGATAAAGAACATTGGTTTCCAGGGCATTCACTCTTGATTCCTGCCTGAGCAATAAATCCACTGTGCGGTGGGAGGGGGAAGTTGCTGCTCTGAAGTGACTGCTCTTTCCCTCCTGAGTAGTTGGTTTTCCACTCATACCGTTATTTTATTGACTGTAAATGCCATATTGTACTTAAGGGTTTAATGGATCTTTAAATGGAATTGAGTCGAGCAACTAGAATTTCAATGTGGGGGTTTGAATCCATAAATCTCTTGTTTTCGACAGAAATGACTTGAACAAGATAATTGAGGGTCTTAACATTGATTTTTCTATCATAACTAGACTGATCATTACTAGACAAGAAGCAGGAGGAAGCCACAAGGACTTAGAAGGATGCAGCAGATGTTGCTATAATAATAATAATTAATGAATGGATGATATGACTCCTTAGTACTGGCAGGGTTGCAGAGCTTACACATTAGCACTAATCCATTGCCTTGTAGGAATCCTTCTTTCCAGTGCCACATGCACTGTGCTGTGAAAACCCTTATCTAATGCTATAAGCAGCGTGATCTATACAAGGGGAAGGTTGTAGAACCTGAGTCTAGCCACAGAGGATGGGCTGCCCAACCTCAGACTTCTCTTTAGGATGGGGAACCTCCACACTCATTTCTTCCCACACCGATCTGAGGATAGATGTACGAGAGAGAGCACACTGTGAAATGCTCTTCATTGATCCCTTTGTGCTATTTTACCTTGTATTGTTTCTTCTTAAAGCCTTTAATTCTAGGTTAATCTTTAACTCCCTAAGATACAAACCAGTCCTAAAGTAATACACCCCCTGTTCTTTGCTCCCAAAGGCTGAATCAAAGCAACTGTCCCAGTATTCTCCTTCCCCTTTCAAACTACCCCCCTCCACAGGGATCAGTCTTAAAGTGCATCTCCCATCCACGTGGGATCGCTACTCTCCAGACACGCCCTTGTTAATACACAGACCCACATCCCACGGTAGGCAGACATATAATACTATGTTCCTCTCACAAATACAGAACCCCCCACCCTGAGGCACAGCAAACCTGCCCGGCTTGGCTTTCCGCTCCAGGGTAGCACTCAGTAACATGGAAAATGTCGGTGCCCGCTCTTACCTTCCCCCTGGCTTGGTGAAATATCCCTGCCTATACACTGTACTACAGGGACTAGAATAAAGCCTTCAGGGTTTTGCAGCAACAGTGTGAACTGCAGGAGGCTGTACTTCAAATAACTGAAATTCAAAACATCAGCTAAAATAGAAACATTTGTGTTCAGGTGTCATAGAACATCAGGGTTGGACGGGACCTCTAGGAGGTCATCTAGTCCAACCCCCTGCTCAAAGCAGGACCAATCCCCAATTTTTGCCCCAGATCTGTAAATGGCCCCCTCAGGGATTGAACTCACAACCTTGGGGTTAGCAGGCCAATGCTCAAACCACTGAGCTATGCTCCCCTCCCCCCATATGTTAGATCACATGACTAATAATATCTGAAATAAGCAGGAGGGACTGGACAACAAAATGCCAAATGAAATTCAATGCTGATAAATGCAAAGTAATGCACATTGGAAAACATAATCCCAAGTATACATTATAAAATTATAGGGTCTAAAATTGGCTGTTATTACTCATGAAAAAGATCTTGGATTCATTGTGGCTAGTTCTCTGAAAACATTTGTTCTGTGTGTGGCAGCAGTCAAAAAAGCTAACAACGTTGGGAATCATTAGGAAAAGAATAGATAAAAGGACAGAAAATATCATATTACCTCTATATAAATCTTGAATACTGTGTGCAGATTTGGTCGCCCCCCATTTGAGGGGAGGGATAGCTCAGTGGTTTGAGCATTGGCCTGCTAAACCCAGGGTTGTGAGTTCAATCCTTGAGGGAGCCATTTAGGGATCTGGGGCAAAAATTAGGGATTGGTCCTGCTTTGAGCAGGGGGTTGGACTAGATGACCTCCTAAGGTCCCTTCTAACTCTGATATTCCATGATTCTGTCTCAAAAAAAATATGTTGAAATTGGAAAAGGTTCAGAAAAGGGCAACAAAAATAATTAGGAGTCTGGAACAGCTTCTGTATAAGGAGAAATTAATAAGACTGGGACTCTTCAGCTTGGAAAAGAGACAACTAAGGGGAGATATGATAGAGGTCTATAAAAACATGACTGTGGAGAAAGTAAATAAGTGTTTACTCCTTCTCATAACACAAGAACTAGGGGTCACCAAATGAAATTAATAGGCATCAGGCTTAAAACAAATGAAGTATTTCTTCACACAATGCACAGTCAACCTGTGAAACTCCTTGCCAGAGGATGTTGTGAAGGCCAAAACTATAGCAGAGTTCTAAAAGATATAGATACATTCATGGAGGATAGGTCTATCAATAGCTATTAGCCAGGATGGGCAGGGATGGTGTCCCTAGCCTCTGTTTACCAGAAGCTGGGAATGGGTGACAGAGAATGGATCACTTGATTACCTGTTCTGTTCATTTCCTCTGGGGCACTTGGCATTGGCTACTGTCAGAAGACAGAACACTGGTCTAGATGAGCATTTTGTCTGACCCGGTATGGGTCTTTATGTTTAAAATAAAAAAATACAGTATTCTGTCAAAATCCTACTGCAAGACTGCTGCAGGATTGTGATCCAAGACAATAAAGAACCTTCATACCAACACTTCACTCATGTTAATTTTGCTTGTGTAATGTGACTAATGCCAATTAAGCAATAACTGCCAAGGAAAGCTCTCTGCACTGAACTAAATAACCTGGTGCAAAGGGTTGATAATTTGAACAGCAGCCAGTGGACTCAAGTTGGTCATTGACCTCAATGCAGGATGTTTCCTGGCGATTGTTAATACTGTTATGGGATGGCCTTGTGTTATGGCACAAGGTTGAGGGTCAGGACCCTTGAGTTTTATTCTGTATTCTGCCATTGACTCGCTCTGTGACCTGAGCACCCTGCTTTGTCTGCCTGCCTTGGTTTTCTTGTGCTGCTAATCTACCTCACAGTGTGAGCTGAGGCAATATGAAAGTTTGCTGAGTGTGGTGGCTCTAATATTAAATGTACCTTAGTGTTAATTAAATGTTCATGTAACCAAAAATTACAAAATCCTTCTCAGAGCTGGGATTAGATTTTTGGGGGTCATCTGGTCCCCATCATGTGCTAGAATAAAATGTGGAAAGATGGAACATGACGAGAGCAGGGTCTCTGTCAGGTGCATGCCTCCCTTCAAGTCCTTAACACAACCTGATCTCCCTCTTCTCACAGAGCAGGATCAAGGTGATGAGCAAACGAAGGCCTCCCTCCAGGACAGCCCGGCGGCTAGCTGCTCAAGAATCCAGCGAGAACGAGGAGTTGAACAACGCAGAGGAGCCACAACTGCCACTCCCCAAACAGAACACTTCATTAGTGGATGCAAAGGAGCTGTGCACTGCTGAGCCAGGGGCCAAGGGAAGCATGGAAAACATTTCGGTGGCTAAGCTGTCATCACCAACAGATGGCAGTAGCCTGTCACCTGGAATGGCTGGAAGCCCTTCTGGGAAAGGCCCAGGCCAAGAGGATGACTTGTTTGGGTCTGACTATCTTTTTGTGAAAAATTCAGTGTCGAAGCCAGCAGCCAAAGCTAAAACCTCAGCGATCTTGGCCAGCAAGCCCCTTAAAGGTGGTGAGAAGAAGCCTGCTCTGTCCGTGCTAGATGATCAGGGCAGCAATAATCTATTCCAGCCCATAACGCAGAAAGCATCCAAGAAAAGCAGCCCCATCTCTTTCCTGGAGGATGAAGATCTCTTCACTAGTCAGAAAACTGTGAGGAAGAAGGAGTTGAAACCCACCACCCAGCAAGACCTTGATCCAAAAGCCCAAGATATTTTTGAGGTAATGGCTGATTTATTGTTTTTTCCTACATAGAAAGGGAGGAGATGTATCACTAGGGCCTTGGGCAAAATAATTCTGCCTTCAGCATAGAGGAATGGGGCTTGTGTGGGTCAAGTAAGGCTAAGCATGAGGCCTGGTTCTCTGCTAAGCTGTAGAAAATGTTGTCCTCTGAATCTCTCTCTTAGGCTACATCCACGCTACCCACCCTATTCGGCAGGTAGCGATCGATGTTCAGGGATCAATTTATTGCGTCTCGTCTAGACGTGCTAAATCTATCCCAGAGCTGCTCCCCGTCGACTCCGGAACTCCAGCTCCACGCAAGGAGTAAGCGGAGTCGACGGAGGAGCCTGCCTGCTGCCGTGTGGACCAGCGGTAAGTACTTTTTGAAATCGATCTAAGATATTCGACTTCAGCAACGTTATTCACATAGCTGAAGTTGCGTATCTTAGATCGATTCCCACCCCCGTAGTGTGGACCAGCCCTTACTTTCCAGAGCAAGGGGGTAAAAGGGATGGCGTGTGGGCAGACAGGTGTGTTTGAGGAGACCTGGCTCTCTCCCTGCTAAGGGAATGCTTAGCTCCCTCTCTGACCTAACTGCTGCTACACGACAGTAGTAACTGAGCTACACAACAGCGCTGATGGTAATGCAGGAATGAGGCCTCCATCCTGTCTGGGCCTGTCTGTTCCCCATAACCTTGCTCTCCCATATCCTGGACCTGGCCTGTGCAGTATCAGCAATGACTAGATAGCCCATGCCAAATTGGAGACCTGCTCCTAACCTGATAGAGTTGCAATGCCCAGGGTAGTTATTGAACTTCCAACTCTATCTACTGCAGCATGTAGCTGAACACGAACGCTCAGTTATCTTGTCCTGTACTAATGCTGTTCAATGTATGCTTTGCTCCAAGGATGATATATTTGCAACAGAAGCCATTAAACCTCTGAACAGAACAAAAGAGAGAGTACCGGAGTCTAACCTGTTTGATGATAACACTGACATTTTTGCGGATCTCACCATAAAACCAAAAGAAAAGAAGACCAAGAAAAAGGTGGAATCCAAATCCATATTTGATGATGATATGGGTAAGGCCCTTCTTTGTATTACTTGATTTGGCTTCATCTTGATTCAGCCGTGTTCTAAATCCCCCAGTGACAAAGGATGGGTTTTAGAACTTTCCAGGTTCCTTTTCATTCCCCTCCCCTTCTAAAGACTTTAGTACCATCCACCTTTAACCTCTGGGCATGAAATTCCAAGTGATTATAGGGTTTAAACAGTCAGGAGAATTTATTTTGGGGTTAAATATTAATCTGTTCTAAAGAGAGATGGGAATGAAGACTGAATGTTGGAATGGAACAGATGGCTGCATCTTACACTGTGCCACCTCCACACCCCGTGTTGGATTTACACAGTAGAGATATCTGTCTTTACCAGTGTCTGCTCGGCAATCTTAAATATTTCACACTAGAGGCCAGTTTGTGTTGGCCTTACTCTCACAGAGGAGTACCTCACTTGACAAATAGTTCCCATTGATTTTAATGGGGGAAAGTTCTGCTGTGTACGGTACTATTCAGTGAGTGAGGATAGCATAAACTGGCTGCAAGTACTTGGAGTAGGACTTTCAAACCAATCACCCCCAATGTCCATCTCTGCCCATTGATGTCAGTGGTAAAACTCCCATTGCCTCCAACGAGAGTGGAGATAACTCAGTGCTGAGTGCTTCTCAAAATCCAGCCTTAATTTTTAGCTACTGAGTACTGTTTCCCAAGAGCTTTTCATGAAAGCCCCTGATAAAGAAAACGACTTTCATTCTTTCATGACATTCTTTTCATACTTTCATGACAATTTCAAAACTGTTTCCAAACATTTTTCAAACAGAAAATTGTTAGAACTGAACGTTTTCCAGCAAACAGCTTCAGTTCAGATGAATTCACAATTTCTGACCCAAATCCATTTTGTCTAAAAATTTGCACCCAGCTCTAGTTATCCTACAGTTTCCAGCACTAGAGCTCACTGTTTGCAGTGGCATTTTTGGCACTGAGGCACCTGGAGCACAAGTCAGAACTGTCCATGTAAATGAATGTACCTTCACCCTAATTGTATGTCCCTTCTGTTCTCAGTTTAAGGGCACAGCACCTCCAGATGAAGGATTCATGCGGGGGTGGTTGCTCCGTGCTCCAGACTAGGTAGTGCTGCCTTCAATGCACCAGCAGGACTCCAGGGAAGACACTTGAATTTCATTGATCAGCCTGGCAGCCCCAGATCAGGACTGGCATAGCATCTTCCTTAGCTGTTTAGCTAAGGGCTGGTAGCAATGCCCATCTTGGCATTTTACCAGAGGCTGTCGCTGCCTGTTGAGCCTTTCCTGCTTGGAATGCTGTCTTTCGAACTGCATCCAATCACTCCTAGTGTCTATTGTATTTGCAAACGAATTATGTTCCCCTGCCCCACCACCACTTTCACTTATTGCTTAGTCTAGAGATGCACATATTTAGTTCCTTTAATCTCTCCCCATAAACCCTGTGATGTTTTAGGGATTACCCAGACCAGTAAGGGCTTCTGTCATCACCAGCCTTATAACTTTGACTGCTTTCATGCTAGGTTGCTATGGCTCAGAGTCCTGACACCAGTCGCCAGCTACAGGCATAATTGTCTCACCCTGCCTTCTAACAGCCTATACTCCTTGGCAGGGTGACTACAATAGCCTGTCTGGTCCCAAGGCTCCCCAGATCTGCCCCCCAAGTTCTTAACTACCAGCCACTCAGACTTTTCCTTTCTTGTTTATCACTACCCCAAAGGTCTGAAACTAGCCCCCAGTTATCAGTCCACTTGAGGCCACACAGTTTGCACAACAGAGAACTGCTTGGGGCTCAAAATAAACAAAGCTCATATAATAGAAAAAATACAGATTTAAAGATGGACTAGTCAGTTAACGCAGACAAGTTACACGGACAATGAACATAATGATGTCACCTCACGCTTTATCTTCTGCATTACATGGAAAGCCTTCACATCAAACCCCTTCCCTTCTGACAGGGTTTGCAGGTGGGTTTTCTTTCCGCCTGGCAATTCATGGTTACACAGGGCAGGGGAAACATCCTCTTTCCTTAGTTTTCCAAGACTGAGGTTGTCTTTGCCATTTCAATGGCTTTCCATTACTTTCATGGTCTGCCCTTGTCTCTCCCTGGGTTGTACAATGCTGGGAGTTAGTTTCGTGTAAGCCACTAGCTTGGGAGGTGCCCCTCCCTGCCTGACTGCTTCCCGATGGCTGCAAGGTGAGGGAGGAGTTGGACCTTTTATAATGACCATGTTCTATGCACATACACCCACTTACATTCAGAACCATAACCTGTATACTGTGTGAAATTCCAGTGACCACCAAGTTCAGCATTTTACATGTGTTTTACTTGACCTGTATTGACACACAGTAGCATTACATATAACCAGTTGATTCAATTGCTTATTCTTTGGGGTGCAGACCCCCATCTTCCCCTGTGGGTGTCTCGACCCGGACTGTGTCAAAGCCATCCTTCTGATCCGTATACTGCCTCTCTTCCAACACTGATTGGTATTCTGGCTGCTTAAAAACCTCTGGGCATTGTCTCTACTTGTGCTTAGGATGCTGCCTCCTGGGGAACTGAAAATAAGAAAGAAAAACTTGTAGCACCTTAGAGACTAACAAATTTATTTCAGCATAAGCTTTCGTGGGTTAACCCACGAAAGCTTATGCTGAAATAAATTTGTTAGTCTCTAAGGTGCTACAAGTTTTTCTTTCTTATTTTCATTTTGCTGACACAGACTAACACGGCTACTACACTTAAACCTGGGGAACTGAGTATTCCTCTTCAAGTAGTGCTGCTTTCCCTGCCACAGAGAACAGGCTTCCTTCTCCTCCCCTTCCTTTAGTCCCCATGTTGTAAGTTAGGGGTGTAACTTCACTCCTCGCAGCACCCACTACACTTCCCATGGAAGCTGGGAGGATCCTAAATGGCTGTGAAACTCATCTCAGATGGCTTGTTTTGGAGGGCTGCCAATTGGGGTTTACTCCATACTGCTGCCTTTCTAGACTGCTCTCTTGTGCTGAAATTCTATCCTGGATTAAAGCTGCGTATCCCTAGGATTACAGTAGTGGTCATTTGCAGCGGAGGGGGAGGGCAGCGAGAATAAATGCCTCTCACAGGTAGAGTGGCATGTAGTGGCAGTCCACCTCTGATCTCTGGCCCACGTGTCCCTAACCTTCAGCATTCAGAGCCCAGATGAGGGGCTTGGTCATGTGGTTCCACGGGTGCTCTGTGTGCACCTGGGTTAATGTGTACTCACTGAGTCAGTGCCAGACTTGTAAAGGCATGCTAGCTTACCACACCAAGGCACAGGAGAGGGGAGAGGATGCAGCAAACATCCATCAAACAATAGAAACCTCCCAAGCCTTAGCTGTGTGTAACCTTTTATTAACCTGTATTTGACCTTTCAGGCCCACCATCGTTCAGTGGTCTCTTTTTTTCCAGCTGCTTTTCAGCATTTCTTCTCTTCCCTCCCCCCCCAAACACATTTGGGCCAAGTCCATCCCTTCAGTACAGCCCCACAATCAGCAACCACCTGTGGTGAACCCTACTGAGCTTTGAAGTTATCTATGTTGCCGATTCCCAGATGGGACACCCCACTCCATGGGGGGGAAGAGAGGGCTGGCTCTGGCCTATTGTCTAGGGTCACTCCAACAGCAGCAGAAGAAACCAATAAACTCCATACTAAAGTATTAATGGCTCCATGATTTTCACTGCCTCACATGTGAATGAGCACAACAACATCTGTGAAAGAAACTGGGCTTGTTAAACCTCCATCTCCTCTAACCCTGAGACTGTTTCCAAAAGCTTTCCCATTATGCCTGTGATCCGTATATGCCACTAAAGACATTTCTAAATCCATCCTTGTTCTGATCCCAGGTGAGCCACGCTCTCCACTTTATACTACTGCTTTAAGGTACCTGATTTGCAGAGCCGGAGGTGCCAGCGACAGTAGTAAAAGTTCCCCCCAAGTATGTGTTTTTCCCAGCTCACTTGAGTAATAATGCTGGCAACTTTTGCAGTTTGTTTTAGCAAAAAATCTCTTAATTCTTTGAACCTGGTTATTCCCAGACTGCCAGCCACAGGAATGCCTTAGTGGGCCAGGGGAATGTGAATGTTTGTACAGCACTTAGGAGATGAAAAGTGTTAATTAGTAGAACCCATGTGTGTGCATGCATGAATAATGCATTCTCCAAAGGGCAAATGTGTAGGCAGGAAGTATGACTTAATGGTTCTAAAGCACAGGACCGGATGAGTCTCTTAAGTCCTTTCCCAGTTCTGTTACTGGCTTCTTGTATGGTGCTGGGTGAGCTGCAGAGAAGTTAAATGACTTATTCATCTGTGAAATGGATATAATGCCTAACTCAGCATTGTGAAGCTTCACTTAGTGCTTGTTTAGTGCTTTGAGATCTCTGGCTGGCATAAATACCAAGTATCAGGATTTCTTTTGTTCCTTCTCATTGACTATACCTAGTTAAAAACCCATAGCTAAAAGCTCCCCTGTATGCCCTCACAAATACATTTTCATGTCACAAGCAGCAGGAAAGCGTTTATCAGCAAAGTGTCCTTGGCAGTAACTGCTACATGCTGGGGATTTTTCTGTGTAACATCTTACGTCTGGCAGTAGCTTCTCTCCTTTTCAATCACTGGTTTTTCTCTTTCTTTAGATGATATCTTCTCTTCTAGCAACCAAGCCAAGGCGTCCACCCCCAAAGGCCGAGCCTCTCAGACAGCCTCTGAATCAAAATCTGAAAGCAAGGCATCCAGTACATTTGATGACCCACTAAATGCCTTTGGAGGCCAATAGATAATGGCGGGCGTTGCAGAGAGAGGGCCCTCTCTGCAAAGTTATCCTGTCCAGTACTAGTACTCTTATGTCAGCTCTTTGAGTAGAGAATCGGATGACCATGGACATTCAAATGACTGGCTCCCCACTTTACATGGTTAGTATCTCTTCCCTGCACTGGGTCTAATCACGCCTAACACTGTAAAAAGACTCTCCAATCGTAACTTTCTGCAGTCCTGTTTCAGTGCTGCCCAGACGACATAGCTTGTGCAATACCTGCGATAATGTAATCTGTTATACAAAGTATACGTTCTTTTATTGAACAGAGCTATAGAAAAAAATCACTGATCTTGTGAAATAGTAAATGGTGTCTGCTAAACCGGGTCCAGCTGTGCTTGTCTTGCTTTCTGCTCTGCAGTCTGCTAGCAGCCTCTGCCTCCAGATCCAAAAATGGGGAAAACCAACACCACATCTCTCATTGGGTCAGCAGTGTGTCTGCTGGGCACATCCTGTACATTCATGTCCGTTCCTCTCATCAGGGAGCACCTCTTGTCTCTTACAGATTGGAGCGTGTTGTCAGTGCTTAATGGATAGATCCTCCCGGAGGAGACGGTGCCAAGTGAGAACTAGAGGAATGGAGAAGAGATTTTTGCCCGTGACTTTATGCAAGCTGTTGAAAAATACTGGGTTGAGGCAAAGTTTCTATTGGTATTGGTGGGCGGAGGAACATGGTCCTTTGGTGCTGTGGCACTGTGCAGAGTATCCTTACCTTGAGGGACTGTTTTGCAGTCCTCTTTTCCTCCCTCTGTTAAAGCCCATTTACAGTTAGCAAAGAATGAAAGTAATTGGAGAGCCCAGAAATTATTCAGGAACCTGAGAGATGTTGAGCACTTGCTGTTCCCACTGAAGTCCGGATTCTGAGCACCTCTCAGGGGTCAGCCCCTAAACGTGTGACCTGGTAACAACTGTGTTTTATTGTACATCACTGGGCACACCTAATCAATGGTATAAACTGCGTCCCATCTAGAGGGCATCATGTTTGGAATCACTGAGAATCTTTAGAACCTCTGGTAGGGTGACCCGGTGTCTGGTTTTCGACCGGAAGACCAGGTCGAAAAGGGACACTGGCAGCTCCGGTCAGCATTGCCGACTGGGCCGTTAAAGGCCTGGTCGGTGGTGCTAAGGCAGGTTAGTCCCTACCTGTCCTGGCACTGTGCTGCGCCCCGGAAGGTCCAGCTCCTAGGCTGGGGACCATGGGGCTCCCTGTGCGCTGCCCCTGCCCCGAACACCAGCTCCGCACTCCCATTGGGTGGTTCCCAGCCAATGGGAGCGGGGGAGGGGGGTGCCTGCGGCAGGAGAGAGCAGCGTGGGGAGCATCCTGCCCCTCCTCCCCCCCGCCTACTACAGTCAGACCTGCTGGCCGCTCACGGGGCGTGTGCAATGCGGTATCAGGACTTGAAGAAAGCCTGCCTTAGCCCCCCGTGCTGCGCCGCTGACCAGGAGCCACCGGAGGTAGCCCTCATCCCTGGCCCCAGCCCAGAGCCCTCAACCCCCAGCCCTGAGCACCCCCCCAACCCGGAGCTGCCTCCTGCACCCCAAACCCCTCATCCCAGGCCCCACCCCAGAGCCTGCACCCCTAGCCAGAGCCCTCACCCCCTCCCGCACCCCAAGTTCCTGCCCCAGCCCAGTGAAAGTGACTGAGGATGGGGGAGAGCAAGCCACTGAGGGAGGGGGAATGTAGTGAGCGGGGCCTCAGGGAAGGGCGGGGCGGGCTAGGATGTTCGGTTTTGTGCCATTAGAAAGTTGGCAACCCTAACCTCTGGGCTTGGGAGCAGGGGTTAGAATTTTGGCAGGGGAGTGACCCTGGTGTCGGATGTACTTTTTACCATCCCGGTGACAAGTCTCCCCAAATTTGTCCCAGTTACAAGCCTCTAACAAGTATCTTCTGAGCAGGTGCAAACTAGATTCCATCGGCATTCAGCATGCTCTATCCTCTTCTCATCTCTTATATGTGACTGGACTGGCTATGAGCCATCGCCATGGTGACTGAGCATGCTCCATCTCCAGGCTGCAGGGAATGAGCATGACTTTCCCTGCAATTGTTCCTCCTGGCTGGTGGGGTTGCCAGGGTGCTGGGCACCAAAACTGAGAACAGGAAGTGTCTTTTTGTGCCCTCTGCTGGTGCCTGGGCAATGTGGAGAAGAGAGAGGCATTAATTACATTATCTATCTCCTAACTTTTAAGTGCTTGACTTTGCAACCTTAGCGTTCTTTTAATGTAGTGCTTTTTGATGCAATAGCTATACAGCAGTTGAAAACCTTCCAGTAGAGGTAATGCCATTGGAAAGCAGAACCTGGTGCAATCTGGTGGGGGTGGGGGTCCGGGTGGCTTATTTCAAAAGTAGGGAGGAAAGAGGAAAACGGGATGTTTCTGCTTTCTGAGCATTCCTCCCCTAAATGTCTCTGGATCTGCTGTGCTTTAAGAACAAGGGCCCAGGCGTGTAACCATCTAATTCTGAGTGACTCAACGCCTATCTGCTAGGCAGCCCCATGGCAGTGTCAATGAGTCAGTATCTGAGGGCTTGTCTTCACTACCCGCCGGATCGGCAGGTAGCAATCGATCTATTGGGGATCGATTTTTCGCGTCTCGTTAAGACGCGATTAATCGATCCCCGATCGTGCTCCCCGTCGGCTCCGGAAATCCACGTCATCGAGCGGCGGAAGCGGAGTCGACGGGGGAGCGGCAGCGATCGACTCGCTGCCGTCCTCATGGTCAGGTAAGTCGATTACAATACGCCGACTTCAGCTACGTTATTCATGTAGCTGAAGCTGCGTATCGTAGATCGACCCCCCTCCCCTAGTGTAGCCCTGGGCTTAGTCTCCATCACATTCCTACAGTCTGCACACCACAGGGGTGTAAAAATCCACTTCTGCCAGCAAGATGCTGCTGAATCTGAGATGACGTCATGCTGGATGTTGAGAGATCCAGTGTGAACAAGGCTTCAGTTAGATCTGCTTTCGTGGGTTAGTACCCACTTCATCAGATGCATGAAATGCATCTGATGAAGTGGGCACTAACCCACGAAAGCTTATGCTGAAATAAATTTGTTAGTCTCTAAGGTGCTACAAGTTTTTCTTTCTTATTTTCGTTTTGCTGACACAGACTAACACGGCTACTACACTGAAACCTATCAGTTAGATCTGAAGCTGAAAAAGTAGGTCACCAGTTAACTCTCTCATTATCCTGTGAGAACTGATACTGAACTCATGTGAATTTTGCACTCATCAAACTTGACATTCTAAAGCGTCTTCTGAATTTTTGTCAATTTGTAAGTGATCTAGTCTAGAGCAGGGCCTGTTTCAGCATGTGGTCTTGAAGAACACTCTAAATCTGAAATAGCTGCTACCTCAAAACTTTGAATGGTCACAACTTGCTTATGTCAGAGTTCAGCTGACTCCCTTGAGCAGGGATATGATAACTTCTCTGCCTTATCCCTTCCAGTATCACTAAAGATCAGAGTAGCAGGGGGAGGGAAAGGTGTTTTGGTCCAGCTGTGCCCCTGATCCCAGGCCGGCTGGAGTTTTATGCTTAAATGATCAGCAATGAAGTAGCAGTATTCATGGTAAACTTGGATGCTTAATGACAATCTAACATCCATTAAAATTTCAGAGCTCCTGAATGCAGACACCTGTTGTGCTCAATATATAGCAACATAGTTATGCAGGGCACTCTAAATAATAATGCCTGGGTCATTTTGTATCTGAGCTCTTGGGGCAGGCTGAGCCTGTAGCTGCATACTATCTTGGTTCATTGAGAAATGATGGAATTGCATTCTGTTGCATGCTGTTCATGCTTCATTGCTGTGCAGCCCTTCGCAATGAGTTGGCACAGCATCACAATGCTGTCATGTTTCTACCTACACACAAGATAATAGAACCTAGGGAGCACTACAGCTAACTAGAAAGTAGGATTGTGCTAGAGTTGTTGGCATAAAAATAGTCTCTTGAATAAAATAGTAAATCAGGGCTCTAGCCTTCCTAGGCTAGTCTGGGAACATTCATAATCTGTAACGCTGAGCAAGTGTGAAATGATCCCGTTATCTCTGAGGCACCAAGGATGTGCGTCCAGATGTAACTAAAGTTTTTCCCGTGGTCATTGGCATGACTTGAAATAGGTGACTTTTTTTGCTTTCGAAGGATTGTTCAGGTTCTTGCTCTGCCTTGAATTTATTATTTGATTTATGATCCAAAAACTGGAACTCCGTGGAAAGACTCCCATTGATGTCAGTGAGCTGTGGGTGAGGAGGCCCTTACTCTCTCCATCTCAGGTCCCACTCTGTAATCCTCCCCAACTCATGGAGGTGTTGACCATGAATCCATTAATGTTAATGGGCACTCCTCCACTAAAGGAGTGGGTGCTATAGAACTACCTAGACAGATAGTGAAATGATTGATCATTTTCACTTTCCAGTTCTCCTGCCCCAACACAATACTGGTGTTATGTGGGTTTCCAAGCCTGCAGCGGAACAGTTAAAAAGCTGTAATGACCTTAGGTTTGTAAATTCCCTTGCTTTCTGAACCAGTGCTTTTGGATCTAAACTAGTTGATAGTGCCCCTAGAAAGGAAGCAAATAGATCTGTGTGTGTCCTATGGTGCAGCGCAATATAATGTATTCTGCTTTGACAATGGAACCTAAGCACTAGTGTGTGCTAGAAGAGCAAGGTAGGGGTGTGTGTGTATGTCTATATAATGTGGAAGGTTTCATTCGTGACCTGGGTGAGTGTCAAATCCTGCCTTACAGCCCATTAGTGAAAACCTGCTTTTGTTCTTATTGTGAAACGTGCTTTCTGATCTGCATCAATTTCAGAATCAAAATACTTCTTCTGCCTTAGCTGTCAGCGTAGGAAGAAATGCTCTGAACAGTCACTCAGTAAACACTCCTGCGAGAGTGATTCTTGTGATGGATGCTCAGCTTTCCTGTAGCTTGTACTTGGATAGTGGCTGTCACTAATTTCGGGATAGCTGCTTTCTATCCCGCCCAGCCCTTGAATTTGCATGACGGATAGTAACATTCCGAATGTGGCTAGAGGTTAGGAGCCAGCAACAGCAGGGGTATGGCGGAGGGGAAAGCTCCGGTGCAAATGTTGAAGAGTTGTGCTTCTTACCTTGACAACAGCTCCATTAACAGGAATAATAGTGACAGTTTGAAATGTGTAGAGAGAAGAACGTGGGCGTCCTCATTGAGCAGGTTTAAAAACTGAGCTAGCGCTGTCTCCTTGATCTCTGTGCCATAAAACAGTGTGAATGGCTCGGTGGAACGTGTCCTCCATAGGGTTCATGGGAATGCCCACATCTGACCTGCAGAAAGATAGATGTGACAATGGTTGGAGTTCCACCTTTATTCCCTTCCCTTGCGTTATAAAGGCTTTAAAGGGGTTTCAGGAAATAAAGTGGGTTTTTTTCCTCCTCTCAGCTATTCATATAGTAATTTGGGGGGAGGGATAGCTCAGTGGTTTGACCATTGGCCAGCTAAACCCAGGGTTGTGAGTTCAATCCTTGAGGGGGCCATTTAGGGTTCTGGGGCAAAAATTGGGGATTGGTCCTGCTTTAAGCAGGGGGTTGGACTAGATGACCTACTAAGGTCCCTTCCAACCCTGATATTCTATGATCTTTTGGTATTGCTGAGAAACTGTTTATGTATCGCAGTAGCGCAAGTCATGGGCCAGGGCCCCATTGTGCTTGATGTTCTACAAGCCCCGAACAAAACATCCCTGCCCCAAAGAGCTTATTCTTAAATTGCAAGTGAAGGATTGGTAGCCCTAGAGATGAAAGGTCTCACTTGCTCCATGGGGCAGGGGCAGTTTCCACACCACTCCTTTGCCAATCTGCCTTGCCCCTGGATGTGTGGTGCGGTTTTAATTTTAGTTACTATGATTGTAGAGTGGCTAAAGTAGCGTTTACAGACTTTTGTCCCAGCTCTGGTTTGCTCTTGGGCTCAGCCTAGGTTAACCCCCCAATGTTCACCTTGCATTTGTAATACCATTAACTGGTAGTCAGTTAACGTCTGCTAAAACAGGTCTGCAAACTATCCTGGGAAGAATAGTGTCCAGGGCATATTTAAATCCTCAGTTTACACCCTTCCAAATAGGGTATAAGACAGGGGTGGGCAAACTTTTTGGCCTGAGGGCCACATCGGGTTTCCTAAATTGTATGGAGGGCTGGTTAGGGAAGGCTGTGCCTCCCCAAACAGCCAGGCGTGGCCCGGCCCCTTCCCCCTATCCAACCTCCCCTGCTTCTTGCCCCCTGATGCCCCCTTCCCAGGACTCCTGCCCCATCCAACCCCCCCTGTCCCCTGACGGCCCCCCAACCCCCCGGGACTCCTGCCCCATCCACCCTTCCCTGACCACCTCCGGACTCCCCACCCTGACTTCCCCCCCCCACTGCCCCATCCAATCCCTCCTCTCATTCCTGACTGTCCCCCCAAGAGCCCTGTCCCAACCAACCACCCCTTCTCCCTGACTGCCCCTGGAACCCCTGCCCCTGACTGCCCCCCACCCCCCATTCAACTCCCCCTGTTCCCTGCCCTCTGACCACCCCAACCCCTATCCACACCCTTGCCCACTGCCCACCACCCCAAACTTCTCTGTCCTGTATCCAATCCCCCCCTGCTCTCCTTACCGCACTGCGGCTGGCCGCCCAGAGCCCCAGGACAGCTGGAGCCAGCCAGGACACCACGCAGCACAGAGCACTGGGTCAGGCCAGCTCTGCAATCCTGCGGCCCAGAGAGGCTGTGGGGGAGGGGGAACAGCAGGGGAGGAGCTGGGGGCTAGCCTCAAGGGCTGGGCAGGAGTGTCCCGCAGGCCATAGTTTGCCCACCTCTGGTATAAGAGGATATCTATCGTTTTATGCTGGTGAGAAATCACGTGTAATTCAGGCATGTGTATTAACTGGGCGTGAAGCCAGAGAGCTACAGTGATTCTGACTTGTGCATAATTTAAAAGCTAAACTAATCACCTTTTTAAAAAGTGAAGCAGTTAGCTTATTAACAGGTGCTAACTGCACCTGCCTTGTTCTTTTGGTGAACTGTGCTGCCAAGAAACCAATCTTTGTTTCTGGGTTCTCCTGGGTGAGGTGAGCTGTTTACTATCTTATTGAAAACGGACTTGGTTCGGCAGTGCCAGGCTTAGGGCACTGTACCAGGGCCTCAGAGTTATAGCTGACCTTGCATGAATTTATTTTAAGGCTGTTAATTTCCAGTTCCAAAGTGTCTGGTTTTGACAAACATTATAAGCTAGGCCCACCTTCTCTGAATAGTTTGCTAAGAGTTTGATTTGTAGGGGAATATTTTGTAAAACATAAGCACAATGTGCAGTGTGGTATATTTATATGTAACATATGCTATGTAAAACATCAATAGACAGCGCCTATGTCACACTTTGGGGACCCAATTCCCTCTTGCTTATGCTAGTTTTTATTCCCCTGGGGCTGTGAGCAGCCGTGACTCCTATTAGTGAACCATGTTGCTTGGGGATTTTTCGTTCTTCCTACATGGGTAAGAGCCCCATGAGTGGGTATTTGTCTACTTCTCCAAACAAACAGGGGACTAAATAAGGGTATCTTTCTCTGTTCTGGTGAGATAGAGATAAGACAAACCCCTGTTGTGATGTAGAGGCCACCCTTATCCACAAGAGCCCAGACTGGCTCTTGTGTTCCCTCTCTAAATGCATCTCTTACTTGCCTCTCAATTTCCTATATACCATAGAATATCAGGGTTGGAAGGGACCTTAGGAGGTCATCTAGTCCAACCCCCTGCTCAAAGCAGGACCAATCCCCAATTTTTGCCCCAGATCCCTCAATGGCCCCCTCAAGGATTGAACTCACAACCCTGGGTTTAGCAGGCCAATGCTCAAACCACTGAGCTATCCCTCCCCCTGAATGTATAATGGAGCCCCCTTACCTATTTCTTCCAATCACTAATGCTCTCACACCCCATGCTTTCCTCAGTAGCACATCCGTGTTTTGTTGCATAGTTGGACCCTGATTTTTCAGAAGTGACTTTTGTGATTGTGGATATTCATCCTGAGGCACATTTCAAAAGTCTCTAGCTTTTTAGGTGGCCAGTACTTTCTAAAACTCAAGCTCCCGTCAAGTGTCTCCAGTTGGGTAACCAAGCTCAGTGGTCACATGAAAATCTTGGCCTTTAGTATCTAAAGATCTGAGAAGCGGGATTATCCTCTCCCCTGAAAAAATTGCCTCCCCTTTTTATATTTGGCATTGTGTATTACCCCCTGCTTTACCCCTCAGCTACCAAACTACGTCTGGTTTTACTTGTTTTATGTGCTGGTCTTATGAACCAACATTTTCAAACAAAAGTGGAGTATGAGTTAAGCTCATGTTAGTGCTTTTCAGAGAAAGAGATAACTTTTGACCTCTGCTGTTAACCATTTTGCAATAAATGGCACATTCTTATCTCTAGACAAGTTAAAAGCTACCTTTTTGTGGACAGTAGGGAGCTGGAACTAAGTGTAACTAACTCAGTGGGTTACAGACTACAGATTGTCCCAGGCTCAGTAGAATTCAATTTACCACTGATTGAAAGTTGTTGCTACTGCCAGTTCAAGCATGGGTGAAGTGAATTTGAGGGAGTCCTGGTCCACTTCCTATGAAGCAAGGCTTATACAGCACAAAACCCACTCTTCACACAGAGCATTAATTATTCCTCTTCTTGGTAGTCCTAGAAGAGAGGCCAAGGAGTGAAGGTGGTCATCAGGGGAGAACTTTCCTTTCAGTCCTGTATGGAGTATGTCTAGCTCACAGTTGATCCTCATTAGTAAAGGCACATCTGGGAAAGCTTGGGCAGTGTTTTTGTGCTCGACCTATTCTGTGATTAATGATGAGGGCTCAATGTGATGCTATACTGAAAGATGGGAGAAAGTAGATTCCACAATGATAGGGGGATAAGAGGCCTATGATGGCCCAGTGCTGTTTCCAAGATCTACATGTTCTGTATTTATGAAATGCACCCCAAAGCTGATATAATGGCACCACCATGCCTTTTCTTTATAACTTCCATTTGTATGTTTTTCTTAAAGCCCTAGGTCCTGGTGTTGGGTGACTGATAAAAGATAATAGAGTTCTGCTCTGGTGGAGAGGGGCTGGACTAGATGACCTCTTAAGGTCCCTTCCAATCCTATGATTAGAGTATGTGCTTTGATTGAAATAAAATAACCCCCGCCTCTCGGTCTTTCATGGCTGTGCAGAAGAGCCAAACTCTTTTTTGGTAAATCACATGCTGATTTTTTGTTTGAACAGGTGCGGTGGGTGCTACTGCTTGTGTCTAAGGGTTTAGTGCCCTAGAACAGCATAGTTATAGCTGGTACCTGTTCCCCTATGAAGCAGGGGGGTGATGAGACGTGGAAGTGATCGATTTCCTATATAAACGCCCACTCCACCCAGTTTAGCACCATTGAAACTACGTTTCCCACTAGCCCCTAGGGCAACCACGTTAGAACGGCGTCACGTGACTACTGTTAGCGATGGAGAGGCTGCATCCGGGTCCTCTTCCTCCCGCGCCGCCGGCCCCCTCCCCCCCAACGACCACAACAAGCAGAAGGGTGGCTTGGCAGACACCCGCCCCTGCTGGTTACAGACGCACCGCCCATCCCGCGACCTGATTGGGCAGCGGTTGTAAGAACGGCCACCTCATTGGTCAGTGAGAATGAGGAGGGAGGGGATGTCACAAAGGATAGGTAGGCGCGGCGGCGGCAGCTCAGGGAGCTAGCGACGGCGCAGGCGGAGGGGGTGGCTCCCCCCTCCCTGTCCTGTCCCCTTCTCCCGGCGGCGGCACCTCCATGAGGGCGCCCAGGGCCGGCGGCGGGTTCCCGTGAGAAGCGGTGGGCGGGGTCTGGCGCTCGTCTCCCGCGCGGGCCCGGCGGCTGCGGCAGGTGAGACCCCGAGCTCCCCCCCCCCCCCCCACCCGGGGCCCGCCCCGCTCCGCTCCCCCGCCCCCGGGGCCGCTGGCCTGGCGGGGCGCTGCGCGGCGCAGGGCCTGGGGCCGCCCGGCGGCGATCGCGCTCTCCTTTGTTTGCAGGCGCCTCTCGCTGCCCGGCCGAGCCCGCGGGGCCCCACAACCCCCATGGAGCCGGGCGGCCCCACGGGACCCAGGAGACGATCCGCCCGGGCGCCCCTCAAGGCAGGGATCTCGCCCTGCTGCCAGGAGCCGCCCCCCCCCCCCCCCCCGGGGCTCCGCGTGCACCGAGCGAGCCCCGCCCTCCTCGGCTGGGGCAGGGGCGGTGGGCGCTTCCTAGGCACGTGCTAGGTACACCTCTTGCAGGGGCTGTGACCCCGGCCCTTTCCCGGAGCTAGAGCTCCATCTCCGGTGGTGTTGCTAACCTAGCACTGTTAGTTACATTTCTCTCTCGCTGCCTGGCTGCCTGCCTTGTGGGTTTTAACCACCGGTTTATTTAATTATTCCTTGTGTTTAAAAGTCAACAGAACGGTTTGTTTGCCGAAGAGCGCATCCTGCCACTACTAAAACTGCCCTTGTGTTTTCCTTAGGTGCACCATTTGAAACATGAACAGCAATAGGCGTTATCAGTTTTCAAAGCTGGAACACAGTTGTCTGCGACGTTTCCAAACTAATCTTTCCACAAGGAATTTGTAAATCCTTTGTAATGGCCAACAAGAAAGAACCTCCTTTCTTCAATGATGATAACGTGGGACCGTTTCACTACAAACTTCCTTTTTATGAAACTATGGAGCTCTTTATTGAGACGCTTACAGGAACGTGCTTTGAGCTGCGAGTGGCTCCCTTTGAAACCGTGATTTCTGTGAAAGCTAAAATTCAAAGATTGGAAGGTACCTGTCTCTCTTTATAAAGTCAGCACATTGTATATCATTTTAAAGGAAAAGTCAATTTGCAAATGACCCTTAATTATAATTGTGCTGAAGATCAAGCTAGGGAATTAATTTAATTGGGTGATGCTGTCCATAAATTAGTTTGTAGCTAATGGTTTAGTAACCTCTGGTTTAAAGAGACTTCTGACATTTCTTGTAATTTACTCCTCTTTGTTTTTGTACTTCCTGCTAAGATATAAGGGCACAGTTTATCACTGGTAAAACTTTAACAATTTCTCCTTTTTTGGAGATATTCACTGTGTCAGAGGATTATCTTAGACAACTTTTTGGTTCACATACTAGAGTAGACAACTTTTTGGTTCACATACTAGAGTAGACAACTTTTTGGTTCACATACTAGAGTAGACAACTTTTTGGTTCAGAGTTTTAAAGCATAGGAGTTTTAATGTGAAGAAGCTTTTGATTTGTCTTGCCTATTGTTCACTGACTGTTTCTAGGTATGGTCAGGAGCTGGACTCTGCTTTTTCTTAAAATGATAAACTTGCTGCATGTGTTGAAGTTAAAACACCTTTTATCCTGATCTTATTCTCTAGTATGTAAAAACTTTATTCAGTGGATGGGGACCTATTGTTAACTATTAGATCTAAAGCATCATGTGAAGTACGGCCTCACTCCCAGGAGGCCTAACTCTAAGGGTTAAATCTACCTCCATGAAAATTTGCACTGGTGCAACTAAATCAGTGGCTTTGCACCAGTGTAACTACTGTGCAACACTGTGCAAATACAGAGGGATTTGCACCAGTACCAAAGTCAGCTGTGCTGCTGTAAACCCCATGTTGTGCCAGTTTAGCATGTCTACATTAGGAGTTTTTACCAGTGTAACTACACCGATGTAGGTATTCAGATGTGAATATCCTTCATGTAGATAGGGCCTTAAGTAGACTTCATAAGTTCTTTAACATCTTGTGGAGAATGTGGGGATACCGGTCGCATGACAAGTGGAGGGAGAGGTTTTTATGTTTGTTTTTTTCCCCCTCTCCCTCATCATGGCTGAGTATGGTGGTGGAGAATAAATATGTGTGTGGCAGAATGCTAGCCAAATCAAGTGAGTTAAGGGATTTGGGGGAAGGGAGTCCAATTTCTCCTATTCCATTCCCTCTTCCACTGTTGTCTTTACAGACCATCTCTGGTTCCATGTCTTTATTGGCTACAATGAATTGACCATAAATAAGATCTCTCACCTGCACATTTGGTCTTTCTTTTGGTTGCACCTTCAAATACCAAGTAGGACAAAGAAGCTTGCTCACTTCCACCAACATCCACTTTGAATATTTCACCTGCATTGATAGTCACTATGCTTATCACATGATCTCCCTTGACTGGGACATACCGCTCCTGCTGGGAGTCCAGTTGCTTAATGCACAGGAGCAGGAGGGCTGCTCCAAGAAGAGGAGAAAAAGAGGAGGCAGTATGTAAGGAAACGTTCTGGAGCTGTAAGTGGAAGAAGGAAATAGCATATTAAGGTGAGCAGAGCTGGTGGTGCATAGGGAGAAAGAAGAATAAGGAAATGGAAATCTGTATAAGTCCTTGAAGATGGTGAGGAAAAGGAGCTTGAATTTCCTGTAGAAAAAATCTGGAGGCTAGCAAATAGGCATATTGCGCTAGGTATGTCTAACTTGTGGGAGGATCACAATGAGAAATTGATTATCATAGAATCATAGAATCTCAGGGTTGGAAGGGACCTCAGGAGGTCATCTAGTCCAACCCCCTGCTCAAAGCAGGACCAGCCCCAACTAGATCATCCCAGTCAGGGCTTTGTCAAGCCTGACCTTAAAAACCTCTAGGGAAGGAGATTCCACCACCTCCCTAGGTAACCCATTCCAGTGCTTCACCACCCTACTAGTGAAAAAGTTTTTCCTAATATCCAACCTAAACCTCCCCCTCTGCAACTTGAGACCATTACTCCTTGTTCTGTCATCTTCTACCACTGAGAACAGTCTAGATCCATCCTCTTTGGAACCCCCTTTTAGGTAGTTGAAAGCAGCTATCAAATCCCCCCTCACTCTTCTCTTCTGCAGGCTAAACAATCCCAGTTCCCTCAGCCTCTCCTCATAAGTCATGTGCTCCAGCCCCCTAATCATTTTGGTTGCCCTCCGTTGGACTCTTTCCAGTTTATCCACATCCTTCTTGTAGTGTGGGGCCCAAAACTGGACACAGTACTCCAAATGAGGCCTTACCAGTGCCGAATAGAGGGGAATAATCACGTCCCTTGATCTGCTGGAAATGCCCCTACTTATACAGCCCAAAATGCCGTTAGCCTTCTTGGCAACAAGGGCACACTGTTGACTCATATTCAGCTTTTCGTCCACCGTAACCCCTAGGTCCTTTTCTGCAGAACTGCTGCCCAGCCATTCGGTCCCTAGTCTGTAGCAGTGCATGGGATTCTTCCATCCTAAGTGCAGGACTCTGCACTTGTCCTTGTTGAACCTCATCAGATTTCTTTTGGCCCAATCCTCTAATTTGTCTAGGTCCCTCTGTATCCTATCCCTACCCTCCAGCGTATCAACCACTCCTCCCAGTTTAGTGTCATCTGCGAACTTGCTAAGGGTGCAGTCCACACCATCCTCCAGGTCATTGATGAAGATATTGAACAAAACCGGCCCCAGCACCAACCCTTGGGGCACTCCACTTGATACCGGCTGCCAACTAGACATGGAGCCATTGATCACTACCCGTTGAGCACGACCATCCAGCCAGTTTTCTATCCACCTTACCGTCCATTCATCCAGCCCATACTTCTTTAACTTGCTGGCAAGAACACTGTGGGAGACTGTATCAAAAGCTTTGCTAAAGTCAAGAAATAGCACATCCACTGCTTTCCCCTCATCCACAGAGCCAGTTATCTCATCATAGAAGGCAATTAGGTTAGTCAGGCATGACTTGCCCTTGGTGAATCCATGCTGACTGTTCCTGATCACTTTCCCCTCCTTTAAGTGGTTCAGAATTGATTCCTTGAGGACCTGTTCCATGATTTTTCCAGGGATTGAGGTGAGACTGACTGGCCTGTAGTTCCCCGGATCTTCCTTCTTCCCTTTTTTAAAGATGGGCACTACATTAGCTTTTTTCCAGTCATCCGGGACCTCCCCCGATTGCCATGATTTGTCAAAGATAATGGCCAATGGCTCTGCAATCACATCGGCCAACTCCTTTAGCACCCTCGGATGCAGTGCATCCGGCCCCATGGACTTGTGCTCGTCCAGCTTTTCTAAATAGTCCCGAACTACTACTTTCTCCACAGAGGGCTGGTCACCTCCTCCCCATACCGTGCTGCGGAGTGCAGCTGTCTGGGAGCTGCCCTTGTCTGTGAAGACAGAGGCAAAAAAAGCATTGAGTACACTAGCTTTCTCCACATCCTCTGTCACAAGGTTCTCTCCCTCATTCAGCAAGGGGCCCACACGTTCCTTGACTTTCTTCTTGTTGCTAACATACCTGAAGAAACCCTTCTTGTTACTCCTAACATCTCCAGCTAGCTGCAACTCCAAGTGTGATTTGGCCTTCCTAATTTCACTCCTGCATGCCTGAGCAATATTTTTATACTCCTCCCTTGTCATTTGTCCAATCTTCCACTTCTTGTAAGCTGCTTTTTTGTGTTTAAGACGAGCAAGGATTTCACTGTTAAGCCAAGCTGGTCGCCTGCAATATTTACTTTTCTTTCTACACATCGGGATGGTTTGTTCCTGCAACGTCAATAAGGTTTCTTTAACTTTTATCACTAAAGGTTGTGTGATAGTGACAAATAGTACCACTTACTAGAACTTTGATTTATGAGTTGCACTTCTCAGAGTGGGAAAGTGGTAAACTGCTTGACATTCCTGAATATTGGATCTGATTGTATAGGCTTTAAATTACTGATAAATACACTCCACAAAAATGTGGAAGACATAGAAGTCCACCAGTGCTCATCTCTGAAAATCACTTGTATGGCTTAGTGTTCCAGGGTGGGTGGAGCTAAAAGACCCCAAGATTCTCCCCAATGTGCTGTGTAGGGGCAGATAGGCAATTTTTCCTGACTTGCAGTTGATCAGCTTGTACATGTAAATACTGTAAGTGTAAGTTTTGCATGTAAGGTACAGGCAAGTAATTATCCCATACTGTTGTGTAGGTCAGGATCTCTGAGAAGAAAATACGGAAACTGGGATTTCTGTGAGGGAAATACAGAATCATGTTAACAATTTCTTTGCAAGGTCTGCACTCAACAATGGTCAACTATAACACATGCTGCTAGCAGAATTAAAAACAAGCAAAGAAAACTTTTCTTTTTTCCATTGCTGTATTATCGGGAGACACCAGTGCATTGTCTACACTGTAACCAGGCCTGAAAACAGAATATTTCAAGTGCTGCCAAAGCCACTTTCCTACTCCCTATTTCATAATCTGACCTTCTTGGGCAGGTTTAGGGGCGTGGAAATAGTTGATGTCTGCTTTAAGAAAGCTGGATATCTCACCAAGAACAGCTCCAACACCTCTCTGCTGATTTTATCAGGTATGAAGAGCACAGGTAAACTTTGATAACAGGTAAGAGCCCCCAAAGTTCCTCTAGCACATCTAAACCCTCTGTGTGTGTGAAACTGCTTGAAGCTCAACCAGAACTGATGTGGTGGTCATGCCTTTTAGCCACAGATCTGTTTCCACACATGCAGTCTGTCCCATGCAAATCACAGCAGACTTATATGCAAATATTCAAACTTGTCCTAGCAAAACACACTTGATTATCTTCAAGGCAGTGGCAACCTGGATTTTTGCTTCACCCAGAACAGTTCCATTGAATGAGACTTTGCAGATGCTGTAGTGTAAAAGAGAGCCTCATTTGTCTCTGATAGCAATGGCATAAGAATTTAAATGCTGTCATAGTCCGTCTTCCTCAGAATAGGACTACCATCAGCAGCAACCTGCATCGCATCAGTTTCACTTCCTGCAGGAATCGTATATTAAGGTAGCATGCTAGGGTATGGAAGAAACAGCATATTGATTGATGATCATGGGCGTGACAATAAATCACTCTGTAGATGTAGATCAAGACTAACACAAGCAAAGTGATCATAAAGTGGTAAGATTTTGGACTGCAATACAATGAAATCGTAAATATGAATTATTTTACTAAAAACATACTGCGGAGACTGGAATGATTGGTTATCTCTTCTGTTGCTGTTGGACTGAAAGTGATCCCTACTCAAGTCTCTCTAATGGCCCCGCAAGTGAACCTTTTACATTTGTAAAGTCACCCCTCAGCCTATAGTTGTCTTGTCTTAAGGCAAAATACAGAACAATTTTTCCTATTTTTACCTGCCAGTATTTGAGATCACGATTCTCTTTTTTTGGTTCTACCTTTTATAAATGTTTGTTTCCTCCAGTTCTCTTCATATTCTGTATCACAAGTGCATTACATGTAAACAGCGTCAGTCTTGTACCGTACCACTTAAAGTCATAATCAACTGGTAGTTACTTTTACAGCAACCTATTGTGATGTGTCGGAATTGATTTCAGTTGAAAAGCAAGCAGTGGGAGTGGATTGAACTCTGCAGCTTACTCTGTTTTTTTGCAGAGGCAAGCTCCACCACTGCAAATGGTGGTACTGCCTACGCTGGGGTTTATATCAGCTGTAGAAAGTAGTTCTGGCTGCTGGAATCTTGTTTACGCCTCTTGCTGTAAGAGGGTTTAAAACTGGCTTGCATTTTTTGGAGAAATTTCCCCAGTGTAGATAGGGTCTCCTAGGCAAAGCAAATTGCTTTGCCAACTCAACATCTTCAGTCAGGGAAAGTAAATATTAAAAAGTCAATTAATATTCCACAAGGACTTCTTCCAGCAGATAGTCATAGCTGGAGGAGGGTATTGCAAATATATGTTGAAAGTTCCAATTGTATAGATTGACTTTCAGAGGAATATTTGGGGTGATAAAATGCAAGGTCAAATAATAATAATAACAAAAAGGAACAGATTATTTAGTTACAGCACTAAATACACACCTGTTTCATAGAATCATAGAATCTCAGGGTTGGAAGGAACCTCAGGAGGTCATCTAGTCCAACCCCCTGCTCAAAGCAGGACCAACCCCAACTAAATCATCCCAGCCAGGGCTTTGTCAAGCCGGGCCTTAAAAACCTCTAAGGAAGGAGATTCCACCACCTCCCTAGGTAACCCATTCCAGTTCTTCACCACCCTACTAGTGAAAAACGTTGTTCCTAATATCCAACCTAAACCTCCCCCTCTGTAACTTGAGACTATTACTCCTTGTTCTGTCCTCTTCTACCACTGATAACAGTCTAGATCCATCGTCTTTGGAACCCCCTTTCAGGTAGTAAGGTTCATATACAAGGAACCTGATCCACATGTTGTGGGGTGGAGATGTTTCTGGCATGTTAAAGCAGGTATGCTAAGGAAACCTGGAAAATGTAGTGAGACAGAATGGGATTGAACTTCAGGGGCTGTGTCTGACAGGCTAACTCCAGGAGGGGAGAAAATGATAGTGTGCTGTATAGAAATGTAAATTATGCCCTCTGCTTTGAGGGCAGAGAGGCGGGGACAGGACCTGGATTGCTCCCCTGGCTCTTGCAGAGCAGGTTGGCATTTGGAGTGGTGGAAGATGTTTGGAGAGAGGAAAAGCCTGAATTTGCTATTACCCCCTCCCCTGAGCTCCAATTGGCCAGCTGAGCTGGTGCAACCTTGAGACATAGCTGAGCCCTTCTTGCTCAGTACTGATTAGAACTGCCCAGTAGCAGGGCCACATGCTTCATAAGAGGAGGGGCCTTGGTGTGATCCTCATGATCATTGCCAGTTTTGTATTCTGAGTCTGTATGCAGATTTGTCTCCTCATAGAAGAAAAACTGCAATCCTGCAAAAGAACACCTAATTCAGCTTTCCTTGTATATGAACCTACAGAAACAGATACTACTTTATTTGCATTTTAAATGTACGATTTATAGGAAGCAGCATAAAAGTGAGTCTGTGCTTCCGTTATTGCAGACAGTAAAATTATTTTCTTTTCAGCATCCCCCACCAAAAAAAGTACTGTCACCTTAAGAAGAATGAAAAATGTCTGACTCTGTAGGATTCACGTTTGATCATTTGTTGCAAAAGAACATTTTGTAACAAATGATCTATCTGATTATCAAAGTAATTGGAAATCACCCCTTGAAGGCAGATGAAACCATGACAAATTCAGACAATAAAGACTGTGTAACCAGAAATGTTAAGTTGAAAACCGTTTTACTGCAGAAGACTGTTTTTTGCCAACTTGTTTTTGTTTGCTCTTGCTCATGCTGCAGACTTTAAATATGACCAATTATTAAATAGCCAGCTGAAGAAAAGGCATTTGTTGCTCTGTCATGTCAACTTGTCTCCTTCATGTGACTTTGACAGATTTCAAATGGGCACAGCACTAATGTCATTTCGTGCCTTTTCTTCTGGCTGACGTAAAGATACGTTGGCGGCTTTTAATGTTGCTAGGTGTGTTGACTGCAGTACTGTGATTTTAAGAGCTTGATTCTATTCTCATATGTGCATCAAACATAATTGTTGACTAAATTCCAATTTGAGGGCCAAAGTCTTTCCTTAGGTACACTTGTGCAGCCTCAGTGTGCAAGGGTTGTAAATCTATGGGCCAAATTCTGCCCTCGCAGTCTCGCTTGGTGATGCAGAAATCAGTAAAGTCAGCTTGACTTTCAGTTTGCTGGGTGAGTTTACAGGGATGACAGCTAGAAAAAACCCATCTTGTTGATATCCAGAGTCATTGAGATGATGTATGGAACCCTTTCTGTCATTTTATTACTTTTTTTAGTGTATAACTGCTCATGAAAGTGTGACATCTCTGCTCAACCCAGCTTTACTAGTATTTGTGCCTTACCCTGACCTGTTTACTGTTGTAAACCATTCTGCTGTATCATAATATTTTGCAGCTTATATTTTTCAAAATACTAGGCAGATCTTACAAGGCATTTGATTAATGTTGATAACCATTCTTCCTGCTCTTAAACAATGTACTATAAAATTATACACACCTGGGCAAGATCACTTTAAAATCGAAGTTATGGCAGTTGTATCTTGCTGCAATTTGTCACAGACATTGTGCAGTGTTCCATAACAAGAGCTCTGTGGAAGTGGTGAGTTTGGGGTTGTGACGTTATTGAGAATACCTGGGACCGTATAGAACATTGTTGCAACCAAGGTCCTGTAGTGGCACCAAATCTTACATAAAGGGGGTCAAAAGAGGTGTCTAAGACCAGGTTATGCTTGGCTGGTTATGATTGTCATTTATATGTATGTATCAGTTTTGTAGTTGAAGTTATGAATATTGGCTTTATGCTGTCTGTATTTCAAACTGGAGCCATGCTTCTGGGACCCCGGACAAGCTATCAGCTCTGCTAGGCCTGCTTGATGGCCCATTAAGGACCATCAACGATACAACGGCCCCATTGAGAGAAGGCAGACACACCTGTGACTCAGGAAGGTATGCAGGGACTTGCCCATGTGACTCCAGACTCCATTTTGCTGTGATTTTCCATAGTAAGGACAAGGAGGTAGGTGTCTTTACACCTGGAAGAAACTATAAAAGGCAGCTGCCTCATCTCCATTTTGTCGTCTTTCCTGCTTCTTACCTCTGGAGGGATGTCGCTACAAATGAAAGCTCTGAGCAAAGGACTGAAGGACCCATCCCAGCTGTGGATGTAATCCAGAGACTTGATTTGAACCTGCAGTTTATTCCATCTCACTGCAAGCCTGAACCAATAACTTTGCCGTTACTGTATGTAATTGATTCCTTTTAACCAATTCTAGCTCTCCCCTATACCTTTTTCCTTGTATGAATAAACCTTTAGATTTTAGATTCTAAAGGATTGGCAACAGCGTGATTTGTGGGTAAGATCTGAGTTGTATATTGACCTGGCTCTGGGGTTCGGTCCGTTGGGATCGGGAGAACCTTTTTTCTTTTACTGGGGCATTGGTTTTCATGACCATTTGTCTCCATAACGAGTGGCACTGGTGGGAGACTGGGAAACTGGAGTGTCTAAGGGGATTGCTTGGGATGACTTGTGGCTAGCCAGTGGGGTAAAACCAAAGTCTCCTCTGTCTGTCTGGTTTGGTTTGGTTTGCCTTAGAGGTGGAAAAACCCCAGCCTTGGGCTGTAACTGCCCTGCTTGAAGCAATTTGTCCTGAGCTGGCACTCTCAGTTGGGTCCCGCCAGAACCAGCATCGTTACAGAGGCCCTATAGTGTCATAACTGGATATCATACATATTTGATGCCAGTTGTATCCTCGTTGGTCACTTACTGTGTCGTTCAATTGACTTAGTGTAATCTAGGTTATCAAGCAAACATTACTAAGAACTCATTGTATTACACTATTCTGTACCCTCACTTTTGAGTATTAGAATATACCAGTGGTTCCCAAACTTGGTCCGTGGCTTGCTCATGGTAAGCCCCTTGCGCGCCGGGCCCGTTTGTTTACCTGCGGCCTCCGTAGGTACAGCCGCTCGCGGCTCCCACTGGCCGCGGTTTGCCATTCCCGGCCAATGGGAGCTGCGGGAAGCCAGTTGGCACGCTCTGCTTCCAGCAGCTCCCATTGGCCGGGAATGGCCAGTGGGAGCCAGGAGCGGCCGTACCTGCGGAGGCGGCAGGTAAACAAACCAGCCCGACGCGTCAGGGGTTACCCTAGCAAGCCATGGACTGAGTTTGGGAACCGGAATATACAAGTAAATGGAGTATTGAGCATTCAGACATTGGAATTACCAGAAGTATTTTGGTGCATTTCGTATCTGTTGTTTTACTGAAACTGCATAGAAATGGCTCTTAAGAACTATAAAATATTTGAGGATTTTATCACCAAAAAAGCAAAATTGCTCTTCACTGTTACATGCAGGAGTTGTATTTTTCTGTTCTCCTTCATACTAGGTATTCAAAGGTCAATAAAAACTAACTTTTATGATCTGCTTCAAATATTTGAAATGTTAGGATTAAGCAAATTAAGCAATTAAGAACAAATATTATGTGAGCTACAACATAATATTAAGTTTTTTTGTTTGGTGATATTATTGTAGGCCAAAAATATATAGTAAGGAAAAGATCTATTTCTCACAAATTGCCTGTATTTGGCAAACTTGCTACTTTTTGTCAGCTTGTTATGAACATTGTGCTTCCATCTGTTTAAATTTCAAAATACCCTATTATAGATAGAGAGAGCTAATCATTAGAAAGTTCATGTTGAGCTCTAATTACACTGGTCTACAATTTCTGGGAAGTCGTCTGCTTCAGAGATAAAATGTGCTATTTAGTATGTATTTTGATGTGCTGAATTCAAATATGACCATTAAAACAACCGATTGGCTACTGTTTCTAAGATATTTAAGTTTTTACATTTTATGTATATTGTGTAGATAGTAGAGTTTTAATCATAAATTGTAAACCTAGGTCTTTTCATGTGTTTATGGTTGCTTTACATGATACATAAACAGGACAGGTGAAATAGTAACACTTTAAAAATCAGCCAAGGGGTGTTATAAATAAAATGTATTATGAAACAAAAGGCAAAAAACTATTATGTACATAGTTTAGTCCTATTCGGTGTCTACTTCTTGGCTTGTCTCTTGTATTCATTAAATGGAGCATCTCTTGTCACTGTCCAGCAATAGTCTGCAAGCATTGATGGGCTCCATTTGCCCTGATAGCATTTCTCCATTGTTGCAATGTCCTGGTGAAATCGCTCGCCGTGCTCGTCGCTCACTGCTCCGCAGTTCGGTGGAAAAAAATCTAGATGAGAGTGCAAAAAATGTATCTTTAGTGACATGTTGCAACCAAGGCTTTTGTATGCCTCGAGGAGGTTTTCCACCAACAACCTGTAGTTGTCTGCCTTGTTGTTTCCGAGAAAATTTATTGTCACTAACTGGAAGGCTTTCCATGCCTTTTTGTCCTTGCCACACAGTGCATGGTCAAATGCATCATCCCGAAGAAGTTCATGAATCTGAGGACCAACAAAGACACCTTCCTTTATCTTAGCTTCACTTAACCTTGGACATTTTCCACGGAGGTACTTGAAAGCTGCTTGTGTTTTGTCAATGGCCTTGACAAAGTTCTTCATCAGACCCAGCTTGATGTGTAAGGGTGGTAACAAAATCTTCCTTGATTCAACAAGTGGTGGATGCTGAACACTTTTCCTCCCAGGCTCCAATGACTGTCAGAGTGGCCAATCTTTCTTGATGTAGTGGGACTTGCACGACTATCCCATTCGCAGAGAAAACAGCAGTACTTTGTGTATCCAGTCTGCAGACCAAGCAAGAGAGCAACAACCTTAAAATCGCCACAAAGCTGCCACTGATGTTGGTCATAGTTTATGCACCTCAAAAGTTGTTTCATGTTGTCATAGGTTTCCTTCATATGGACTGCATGACCAACTGGAATTGATGGCAAAACATTGCCATTATGCAGTAAAACAGCTTTAAGACTCGTCTTCGATGAATCAATGAACAGTCTCCACTCATCTGGATCGTGAACGATGTTGAGGGCTGCCATCACACCATCGATGTTGTTGCAGGCTACAAGATCACCTTCCATGAAGAAGAATGGGACAAGATCCTTTTGACGGTCACGGAACATGGAAACCCTAACATCACCTGCCAGGAGATTCCACTGCTGTAGTCTGGAGCCCAAAAGCTCTGCTTTACTCTTGGGTAGTTCCAAATCCCTGACAAGGTCATTCAGTTCACCTTGTGTTATAAGGTATGGTTCAGAGGAGGAGGAGGATGGGAGAAAATGTGGGTCCTGTGACATTGATGGTTCAGGACCAGAAGTTTCATCCTCTTCCTCGTCTGACTCAAGTGAGAGTGATTCTGGTGCATCAGGAACCAGCAGTCCTTCTCCGTGGGGTACTGGGCATAGAGCTGATGGAATGTTTGGATAATGCACAGTTCACTTTTTCTTCTTTGACACTCCTTTCCCAACTGGAGGCACCATGCAGAAGTAACAATTGCTGGTATGATCTGTTGGCTCTCTCCAAATCATTGGCACTGCAAAAGGCATAGATTTCCTTTTCCTGTTCAACCACTGGCGAAGATTTGTTGCACAAGTGTTGCAGCATATGTGTGGGGCCCACCTCTTGTCCTGATCTCCAATTTTGCAGCCAAAATAAAGGTGATAGGCTTTCTTAACCATAGTGATTATACTGTGCTTTTGTGATGCAAAAGTCACTTCACCACAAACATAGCAGAAGTTATCTGCACTGTTCACACAAGTACGAGGCATCTCTGCTCACTTTGGCTAAACAGAAATGTGTCCCTTTGCAAAATCAAACACTGACAAATAAGAGAGCACGACACTGTATGATTTCTAGAGCTGATATAGGGCAATTTGTTCAGCAGAGTGATGTAAGCTTTGTTATGATTGCATCATCCATGACTTCAAGGAATAACATGATGCAATTCATATCATGTATGACGCAATACCAGCTTCAGATTGCATCATTCATTGTTTTGCCTAAAATGCAAGTACAGTCCAAACCCAGTCATAGATTTATTCATAGATCCAGTCAAAGACGTATTTTAGTCATTTCTGGTTTAAATTGAGATCCCTTCCCTTTATAACTCACTTATCCTCCGCCATTCCCAAGTCAAGGGTCGTATATACTGACCCAATAGCATGTCTTGAAAACTAGAGCCAATCAACAATTTTAAGCATCATTTTCGTTCTCAGTACTTAGTGACCCAGAATTTTGACTACATTTATTTCAGAAGCATTTTGGCTGTAGAGCAGTGTTACTAGTCACTTAGTAACTTCTCATCCATGAAGAAAGAGCAACAAAGATTGAGAACGCTTATGTACAGTAACCTTCTGTTGTTCCTCTTTATGGTCATAGTGAGTCTTATACACATTGTGCCAAAATCTGCCTTCATTTACAAACACACACTCATCGCGTTCTCATGGCTGAAACTGAGGGCTGAATTTGACTATGAAGCAGGATGAATTAAAATCATCATTTAAAAAAATAATTTTTACTCATTTACATGCTGTTAGTTCTTTATTTCCTGTTCTGTAGTCTTAAATTGCTAAAGTGAATGTTTTGTAGCTTCCTAATTGCGAGTAGAATTTCTGATTTTACTATTTTTTTCCTATTAAAAAGTTTCACACTTAAAATGTTGCTGTATGCTGACAAACATTGTCCATGGCCTCATTAACAGCCTGACCATCATAAACTCAGACACCAAATTGATAAGCAATTAGACCATGCTGTATTGGTAATCAGTATCACCTTCCTATACAGTATATTGAACTTCCTCAAGTGAAGAAAGCTGAAATGTTTCACCAGGCCATATATAATCTTCCATCAGGATTTGCAGTTTGAAGTCCATGGCCCTTGTCTATGTCTCTTAGGGTAGGTCTATACTTACGCGTCCCGTCGGAGGCGCGCGATCGATGTTCTGGGTTCGATTTATCGCGTCTTGTCTAGACGCGATAAATCGAACCAGGAAGTGCTCCCCCGTCGACGCTGGTAATCCAGCTCGACGAACGGAGTAGGCGGAGTCGACGGGGGAGCCTGCGCGCCGCGTGTGGACCCCGGGTAAGTACGTTTTCATTCGAACTAAGATAGTTCGACTTCAGCTACGTTATTCACGTAGCTGAAGTTGCGTATCTTAATTCGAATTGGGGGGTTAGTGTAGACCAGCCCTTAGTTTTTGTTTTTGAAAATTGTACCCATAGGCCCCTGTTTTTGCAAATTTTGGCCTGCGTGCAAAAAAAGTCACAATAATTGTTAATGTATTGAAAGTCTAAGTAACATTACATTGTTAGCACAAAACAAAATTGAATAAGAGATTTTATGCCGTAAAGCGAAGAATATTTTATTAAATACAATTTTAGCCCCTGATGCTGCAAACACTCATGTTCATGCTTAACTTTTAGTGGTCCCACTGAAGTCGGTCGGACTGACCATGTAACTAAAATTAGTAAGTACCTGCTTAAGTGTTTTCAGTATAAGGGTCTTAACTTTCAGTGTTTTGTGGTTTGCTTATAGCAGTTCTGTAAAATTCAAAAAGACTCTCCCAGTAGTAGCATTTTAAAACAGTGTTTATAATTTTTAATGAATTTAAATTGTAATCTAAAGTTGCAGTATCGCATATTTTCAAACAGAGCCTCAGCCTGATTTAAATCTGATTTAAATCACTTGATTCTGCCAAGGAATAATTACATCTCTCTTTACTCTATCAGTTATGTACAAGAACAGCATCCTCGTCCATATTTCTTCTGTCACAGCACAACTCAGTTTTCAGTGTCTCAGAGGATGAAGGGAAGTGTACATACTACAATGTAATTTTAGTGTTTGGCTATGAAGAGCCATTTGGATAAACATCATGCATTCTTATCTGAGTGTTATAAGGCCAAGTAACCCTTTCTCGGTGTGTTAATTGTCCTATGGAGTAATCTTAGTCTTACCAGCAGGAGTGCAAACCATAAAACGGGTATGATTTTTACGTTTCCACCTTACTAGGCCACTAGGAAAGGAATATGTATAGGAACAACAGATGCAAAAGCTAAGGACTCTCCATTGCTGTGTTTTGGGAGGGATTTGCGTGCATTAGAGAGTGCTAGCTTTTTGCGTCCAGTGCAATGACGTTTGTGCTTCAGCGTGAAGGTTAGTGTTTACACCTCTCCTGCAGGCAGGCACTCCGTAGTTTCCATATAGTTTCATTCTACTTACAATATTTGTAGAATGTTTTTAATTAAGTCTTAAAGTGTATTGTACTTTGTGTGGGTCATTTGGACAGAATTGCTTCCACCTAACACTTTGAAAATTAACAAAGGCCCAGCAGACAGACCGACATGCTAACTGTGATTTGTGCTTTTGACTATCTACCTCTCAATCTTAAATAACTTGCTGATTAAAAATATTTTTCCTTTCAAACTTAAGTCTGGTTGTGAGTCTACCCAAGAAATCAAGACTGGAAGCTGTCACTCTCCTTTTAGGAAGGTATAAAGGGTCATTACTGAGCTCTGCACAGTTTGCTTTAAATGAGTGTCAACCCATAAGTGAGTTGTCCATACGCATGGAGGGAAAACAAAGTTAGCCAGCAAGTGAAATGTATGACTTCCTGTAATTTCCAGTGAAAAACAGACCTCATGTACACTGCTGCTCCTCAGCACTTCAACCCTGTTTCCTTTTAATAATACACTGTCATGTCAAATTTGTCCTAAAATGTTGGTGTGGTTCAGTAACAAGCTTTACCAGACATAAGACTAGTGAAGTGTTTCTGTAGTTTAAAAAATAGACCTTTGAGTGTTTGCAGTGCAAATTTTGCATAGCCGTGGATATTGCACCTGAATCCGAAACTTCAGATTTAACAGACACAGAAGTAAAAACATTATAAACTGGTGGAGCCTGGTCTAACTAGGGCTGCCATGGGTGGGCAATCTTTATCTAAAACACTGAAGTGTAGCCATTGACCATTATCTAAGGTAAGGGATGATCTGACAGACCAGTTTTTGTATCCCCAACTGGTCAGAGCCAGAAGCCTTATTCTACTTGCTGCCAAGGCTCAAAGGCCCTGTCTACACGGGTGGCAGCATGAAGGATACGTGCTGCTACACACAGCGGTGAAGGGCACGCTGTGTCTACACTGTGGAGTGTCGCTATACAAGGCAGTGAAAGGCTGTGGCAGGCAGGAGGCGATTGGGAAAGGCTCGAGCACTGCTTTTCCCTGCTGCTGGAGTCTTTCACTGTGGTGGGGAAAGGCTCTGGTGGCAGGGAGGCAGCAGGACACTACACTGCTAAAAGTGTAGATGTGGGAGCCATGTAGTGTGTATACCCTAGGGTTCTGGCATGTCTGTACTCACCTAAGCACTGGCTACACTGCTACTTACACCCTTGTTAGCTGGTCATTCAGAGTCTGTATGCTACACACTGCCATAAGTATAGATCTACCCAACATGTGTGCACAAGGTTCAGGGGGTAGGAACTGGAGGACTGAAATATCACAGAAGCAGTGTTGAGGAGCAGAATTTGGAAAGCCCTTGAGTAAGGCCACATTTGCTCTAGCTTAAGGCATGATAGTATGGGTGTGCCTACCTGAGTTGCAATACACCTCAACTTGCAGTGTAGACAAACCCTAACCATGGGTGGTAGCTCTTTAGTCGAAGTTGTAGCCCTTGCAATGTATTTAAATGCGTGCCTAATGTCTGGCAAGTGGTGTGGCTGGAAAACTCAACCATTTTTTAGTCTCTCTGAAGTAGATTCTACAGTGACGTTATACTAATTGACTGACTTTTAATGTTGTGTTTTTGAAGGTATTCCTGTCTCTCAGCAGCACTTAATTTGGAATAATGTGGAGCTGGAGGATGACTATTGCTTGAATGATTACAAGTGAGTATAAGATAAAACTAAAACAAACTGTTCCAAATATAACTATTACTACTGGAAACTAAGAGTACTACAAAACTTCACCTTTTTTGTTGACTATTCACAGCATTTCAGAAGGTTGCACTTTGAAGCTGGTACTGGCTATGCGAGGTGGGCCTATTAACACTAGAAGAGGTAGGTACAAGTTTGTTTGTGTCGGTTTCAGGTGAAGAATCAAGACAATCTAATAATGACTCTTACAATCGTCTACAGTTACAAGCATTTGTGTATTTTAGCCAAGCTTTTTGGCTGAATGGACTTTGAATGTAAAGGAATTGGAAGATCTTTGAGGAATATGTAAGGGTCTGTTCACCCATCTTTCATTTGTCATATTAATACCATTTTGTGGTTTTAAGAGCCATTAGCCCAAACTCGTTAGCCTAAAGGAAACTCTTGATATGAAGTTGGATTAGACGTTGAAAAGTGAATATTGCAATAAAACTATTGACTTGGCTGCCTTGCGTATCCTGAACTGCATGTCTTACTGTATAAATGTAATGATACCATTAAACTATTAATCTATAAATTTAACTAGAAATGTTGGAATAGATAATATGTACACATGATGGTGAGATTTCCAAAGGAGACTTCTGGAGTTGGATGCCCATTGAAATTCCTAACTAACATTGAAAAATCTCCGCTAACACGGCTAAGTTACCATTCTGTTGGAATGTCTAAATTCTGCGTATGTATGTGAAAATACATTATGCGTTGGTAAAGGGATACATCTTAAAAATCATGCCTAAAAATGTATCTTCTAGTGTTGTTTATAACACTAAGATTATTATTAGCAAATTTATTAGAAAATCATTACTTTTACTTTTTTTCATTTAGCACACTTGTGTATAGTCTGTCGAACTTGGAGACATGGGTGCTACATGTTACTAACTCGCTTTATAAAACTGGCTATATTTCAAGTCAGTATCCCTTTTTTTAAAAAAAAAAAAGGGGAAAGAGAAGAGTAGTATCAGGAATCCAGAGCTGTTTGGTATGTAGAGATTATGGGAGCCTTTGTTTCAATAAATGTCATTGTGCTTTGAGATCACATTAGCTTCCCTATGAAGAGGTTTGTTTTTTTCTTTTCTTCCAAATTTAGTCAGAGCCCTGAGATTAGATTGTTCTATTATCTTCATTGCTTACTTCAGTGGCAGTTCTTCCTCAGCCTGACATAAGTTAACCCTTTGTTTTATTATCCATTTTTCAGGCTGAGATATATTAGCGCAGAACTCTAAAGGAGTTGTCCTAATAAGGTCCATCCTTTGCTAATAATCCAAAATTCTGTAGTGCATCCCTAGTCGTGAAGGAAAGAGTAGGGCAGTAATTTTGGCAACACATGGCCTTGCCAACTTCTGCATTTCACATGACCCAACACATCATCTGTTTGCATGTAAACTATTCTTAATTTTTAATAGTCTAGTGAAAAGGGAAGCAAAAAGGAGGATATAAAGTTTAATTGCTGAAAATGGAGAATGGGTTTTGAGGAGGGCAGCAAAGTGAAGCTACCGACTTCAAATAGTTTCATGAATGGACTGCACTTTGAATGCTGATGAAAATACATGCACAGGACTGCATCTATACTGATTCTGAACTAGAAATATGATAGACTGATTCATGGGTCGGCACCACCATGTTGTACAATGGACACTTGACAAAATTACCGTACTTAGTGATGTAATTTGTAGGTGACTCTCATCCAAAGAGATGGCAGCTGGGGTTCAAGGTGGGAAAACAGTTCATGCTCGCAAAGCATATATACAAGGACATCCAAAGCTTTTTGCAAATGCCCCCTTCAACAATATTCTGAAATAGCTTTTAGGTCGAAGAGCAGTGTAGTTTGAGCATGAGAATTAGTGCACCAAACATCCTCTTACGACTTCAGAATCTCTGTGCCCTGTGAACAGCAGCTCTTAAACTGCTGCAGTGGTTACCTAAGCATGTCATCCTGATGTCTCTTTTGCTTATTACTACATACAGATGGGGCAGCAGCCTAGCCTGGGATAGGTAAAGCATTGTTCTGTGATGAAACCCACAGAGGCATGAAAGCTGAAAGTGAGGAAATCCCTTTGCTATTGTCACTTGTAAAGCACACTGTAGAAGAGAACTCTACACATACTGTAGGGGATTCACATCTAATCAGGCTTAAATGAGTTCAACTTTCAAAGGTAATTAAAAATAATCTGCCTGACACTTAGAGCTTTCATATAATGAAACCTCAATTGCAATGTCACTGTAAGTACAATCTACCATACATAACTGTAAAAATGCCTTGTTTTGCAAAACTCTTCTCTAGTCTTTTCACTGAGTGATTGTAGGTGGAGTTATTTTCATAGGAGAATTACATTAGTCTTTATTTCCAAAGGTGCTCCTTGTTCTAATCATACTCTGGAAAAGCTGAAGGTAGAATGGTTCCCACCCTTCTAAATAAACTGTAAAGTGGTTTGTTGTAAACTTCAGTCACGTAACAGGCTTCTGCTAGGATTCCCCAAAAACTAATCTTTGCCAGAAAAAATATTCGGCTCAATCTACTTAAAACATAGTGAGCACTGTTGGGATTATTTTCTCTAATTCAGACTAGGTAATCAAATCTAACCTCACTCTTCCTCATTTTAGAATGGGAAAATTAATCAAGGTTTAAAACACAAAGGTAGGTCTAATTTCATTGGTCTTTGTATCTCCTCTGCTCACTTTCAATTTAGATTGAAATATTTTAGGGGGAAGTTTATATTTAAAGTTTTCCTATCAGTCTATCTAGGTAGTGGTGCTATTTAATTTATTTTACTTATAAATCTAGTTAGTAGAATTCTCCACCCTTAACCAGCTAACTTTGTTGCTCCTCTGTCTTTCTATCCCATCCTTGGACCTCTGTGTGTGTGGTCTGCCTTTCCCCTTTGTGTCCTGCTCCCCATCTCCTATGCATGTACTGGTGTCCTAAGCCACCAGCATGTACAGGACTTCTCTCTTCTGCTGTTGTAGGCAGATAGGGAGAGGCAGGGTCTGATGCCAGATCTTCAATAACTAAGAAGGATCCCATGGTCTGCTCATTTATCTCATTCCATCCTTTCCCATATGTGGAATTCTGCTTGGAGCTGGTGATGTGGGGGTCTGCTTCAATAAGAGGAGTCAACAAAGGGAGAGGGCTAGTAATGGAAAGGGGTGGAGAGCCAGACAGATGAATAGGGGATAATAACAAACACCTTAATTTTTAGGCTGTGCTTTGTACCATTCCAGTCAACTGTTTCTGGCACCTGAGCTCTAAAAATAACCCTACCTCTAAGCTGTCCCCAAATACACACAATGATGTGGTCAAAGCATTCATGCCATAGTTTTCCTAAATGTTGTAGCAGGTGCTATTGGACTTCCTGTGACTATAATTTCCTTTTAAAAGAGCAGTGAGTGAGGCATTGAGTGACTGCAAGGTAGTTGTGATGTGGATTTTAATGTCGCTGACAGGAGGAATGGAGGTGCTTGTGAAGCTGGGTGATAAAACCCTGTCTCAGATAGCTAGAGGATCATAGCTGTCAGCATTTAGACTTGTCAACTCAGGGAGGCTCCATTGGCTCCTCTGGGCTAACCACCAGCAGTCATTGAAGTCCCCTAGAGAGTGGAGATATAAACATAGCAGGGAGAGGTGTGGGAACTTGAGCCAGGTACTAGAGTGCTTCAGACTCTTGAATGCACTCCCACGAATGACTTGGAACCACAGGGAGTTCAAACAAAACACCTGCATAGATGTAATGTTTGAATGCTGGCTGAAAAAACTAATTTTAGGTTGAACACTTCATTTTCAGACCATCACTGTAGATTTCTTTAAACACAGTATGCAGGTTGAGGTGTTCTACCTCAGCCTCTCTGAGGGATTAGACTTCAAAGTTGAAATAGACTGTTTTCATTCTGTTTTCTCCTTATAGTTCCTGTGGAAGACCCTATTAGGGAAATGGCTGAATACATGGACCCCAGTCGAGATGAGGTCTGGGAGAAGGGGCCATCCAACAAACAAGTTACCTTCTTGGTGTACCGGGAAGGAGATCAGTTGAATTTCTTCCGTGTTGTAGACAGGGGGGATGGCACTTTAACACCATTATCTGAATCTTTAAGGTAAAAAGTGGGTTTTGATTTCCGTGTCTGGTTTCAGAGGGGGGAAAGCTGTACAACTTTTCAGCTGTTATTCCTTAACTTGTGTCCAAAGAATATTTAGACTGTCACAAGTATTACTATTACTGATCAAATTTGCAGATGACACAAAGCTTGGGGGGTTGGGAAGGGTTTGCAAACACTTTGGAGGCTAGAGCTAAAATTCAAAGGGATCTTGATAAATTGGAGAACGGAGCTGTAGACAACAAATTAAAATTAAACAAAGGCAAGGTGTTTCCCTTTGGGAATTAAAACCAAATGTACAAACACTGAATGGAGGATAACTGGCTTGGCACCAGCACTGCTGAGAAGGATCTGGGAGTTGTGGTGGATCACAACCTCAACATGAGTCAGCAATGCAATGCTGTGGCAAAAAAAGCAAATGCAGTGTTGGGATGCATTAACAGAGGCATAGCTTGCAAGTCACAGGAGGTGATAGTACCGCTCTACTTGGTGCTGGTTAGGCCTCAGCTGGAGTAGTGTTCCCAATTTTGGTCACCAGTGTATAGAAAGAATGTAGAGAAACTGGAAAGGACCCAGACACAAGCAACAAAGATGATCAAAGGGATGGAATGCAAGCCATGTGAACAAATATTGAAGGAACTAGGTATGTTTAGTTTGTAAAAGAGGAGACTAAGGGGGGACATGATAGCAGTCTTCAGATATTTGAAAGGCTGCCATAAAAAGATGGAGAAAAGTTGTTTTCTGTTGCTACAGAGGGTAGGACAAGAGGGAATGGGTTCAAACTACAGCATGGCATATTTAGGTTAAATCTCAGGAAAAAATTCCTAACTGTAAGAACAGTAGGACAATGGAACAGACTCTTCACTGGAGGTTTTCAAAAGGATGTTGGATAGCTGTCTGTCTTGGATTGTTTAGACACAATGAATCCTGCATCTTGGCAGAGGATAAGACTAGATGACCCTTGTGGTCCCTTCTAACTATGGTTCTATGATTGTTATATTTTATATATTTAAATACTAATGTTTAAGTTGGATGTCCTAACTAAGCAGAAAGACTGCAGAGAATGTAGTAATGCTGACTAATATTCTCGCTCTGTTTCTCAATACAAAGTGAAACAAAGCTGACTTGGCCTCTGAGAGCAATCCAGAATTTCCATCTCGTATGAGAGCAAACTTGGAAACAGATACAAAAGAAATGTTGCTTTGGTACTTTTCCCCCTCCATATAAAGTTGCATGTGTAGTTTTATAAACATTCGCTCTCCTCACAGCCCAAACTTTTCTTCCTTACCTATCCTGCAGTGAAGCCATAGTCATGTGTAGAAGTCAGATTGGCAGCTGGAAGTGGTAGGATCCTACCTAGGTTTTGCCTTCAATTCCAAAGCAACTGGATTTTTTGCTGAAATGATCAGTATTGAAATAGGTACTGTTGACAGCTACAGTGATAGGCTTTGTTTAGATGAAAGTTGTTGAGGCATCAGGTCCATTACAGATGCCCAGCTGTGATAGAACTTGGGGACCATCAGCATCAAAGCTACAAGTCTCTATTACCTTAACTGGAAGATTAAATTTAATAGCTGACATTCAGTAGTAGGCTGCTACCAGTGCCGAGGCAAGCAACTTGAGACATGATGACATGCACTAAGCCAGTGTAATACATAATGACAAAATCTTAATTTTTGTTCAAACTTAATAGTATCACAGCATTTAGGAATCTGTTAGTAAAACATTTTACATTCTTTAAAATCTTCTGGTAGCTGAGTTAAAAGTTCAGCTATCTGTTCTGCTTCCACTTGTGATTGCATGGTGGTTTGTAAAATCAAGGGTGGGTCTTTGAGTGCTTGCTAATGTCCATTCCATTGCAGCTGTGTGTGCTCGCCACATGCACCGGTGCCAAAGTTTTTCCTTCAATGGTATTCGTAGGAGACCGGCTCTAGCACCCTCTGGACTGGCGCACATATGTGCAGGGATAAGGGATGCCACCAGCTCCCCCCTTTCTCAGTTCCTTCTTACCGCTAGTGATGGTGCTTCAGCAAGCTTTCCTAATTGGTTGTATATAGTTGTTTAAAGTTGTATAGTTGTTAATAGTTCCCTTAGTGTTAAATTAGAAATAGTTAATTAGTCCCGTAGGGGACTCAGCCTAGGGACGGGGCATCCCTGGGCTTCAAACCTTGTGACTGTTGCAAAAAACCGATGCCAGTCAATCCCCATAGACGCTGCCTGAAATGTTTAGGGGTAACCCACGTGAGTGACAAGGGTTGCATTTGTAAGAGCTTTAGGCTGTGGGCCAAAAAGGAGTGGAACATTTCTCTCCGAGGGCTCCTTATGAAGTCAGCCCTCGCACCGGCCTCAGAGCCGATGAGATCGGATTCTGCTCCAAGCACTGTGACCTCAGTGTGGAGTGTGCCGCCGACAGCGATCGACACCGATCCCCAGTACCGGCTAAAAAGCAAAGAAAGGCCAGGAGGGGGCATTCTCCTATATCCCATGAAGGGAAGGAGAGAGTCAGGAGAGCAAAGACCCACGCGGGGTAGCTCTTCCCCTCTGGACGGTGGCCAGGCTCTGACTCCCACTGAACTGTCAAGCCTGCTTTAAGACCTGCTCACCACCCCGGAGGCCTTTCAGGCCACTAAGGACATATTGTCCCTTCTGGTGCCACCCACGCTGGCTGCTGAGATGCCCCATTCAAGGAGTAAACCTGCCTTAGGACCTTTCCAGTGGTCTCCATCAGTGCGGCACTGGTCCTTGCCACAGGGGGTGCCCTGTCAGCACTTGCCTGAACAGCGCCACCAGTCCCCAGATGCGGGTCGACTTACCTGCCAGAGTTCCTGGCGTCGGTCCCTGGATTCTAGGCAGCGTTCCACAGGTTCTAGAGGTTGATCATCAGTGGTCTCCTAGCTCATGGCACCATTCTGGAGGGTTGATACTCCAGTCCCTGGAGCCCTGTCACCAATCGCTGGTGTGGTTCACCGTGGGCATGTTGACAGTCTCCGACATGTCGGTCTTCTCGCTCCCGATTTACGGAGCGGCACCGCTCTCTAAACGTGAGGCATCAGTTGCTGAGGTACCATTGCCAATCCACCAAACGCTGCTGCCGGCAGGGGGGGTGAGTGTCTGGGCTGGGAGAGGGGCCCTGGAGCTGGCTTCTGGGGGCTAGTGGATTTCAGTGTCTGGGGGTGGGGAAGAGAAGCAGGAACTGGGTTGTTGTAGGGGTTTCTTTAACTCTCTACTTCTGGGGGGATTTTTGTGTCTGTGTTGTTACAGACATACTTGCTGACAGGTATTTTGAAATAAATTACCAAAATAATTGAAACTGGCATGATTATATAGTGTTATCTTGACAAATAAAATCTGCAGAATTTTTATTTTTTTGGCGCACAGTTCCTTCAGGTGTAAATATAAAGAATATCAACTTAACAAAAGGCAGTGTTGAATGTGTGCTTTCCCAAACTACTATATACTGTATAGAAGGAGATGATAAAAATGTGTAGTAAGTGGAGAGGATGGGGAGAAAGCTCTCACTGTGCCCTTCACACACACCACTCGGCTTCAGTAAGTAGCACATGTGGTATTGTGTGAAACTTTGAAACAAGAAGGTAAGGAGAGAGAACCAGCAACAACTGACCATCTGTTGGCTTGCTGCACCCTGCCTGCAGGACTGGCCATTGAATCTGGGGCAAGGGTGAAGCCCAAAAATCTGGCTTCTATGATCTCTAGATTCCCTGCCTTTGCTAGTCTGGTGCATATCAAATTGGGGTAGGTTCTAAGTCCCTTGTTGCTTTCCTTTCCTTTTGGAAATCAGATTTTAAGGCTAAGTCTATGGACATCATGGGGTAGAAAATTGCAAGAAGGAACTTAGTCTTTCATATTTGTCTGTTTATATACTTTCTAGTATCTGCCAAGTGTTCTAATTCTTATTAAAAATTAGCAGTCTGAATTTCCCTGTCAGTTAAGACCATGGTATTCTAAAGTATGATTTGAAATATGAATGTACCAGAGTTTAGATAAATGCTTTATTTTCAGAGAAATACATTATGCTGAATGGGTTTTCCTAGGACACCTTGTTAGGACCGTCAGTCCAAATTAGTGTATCAAAATAGTAAAAATGAACATTTTTCCTAAAAAGTGAGTTTTTTATTTTTGTTTGAGTAACACCCAGAGACCCTAACCAGGTTAGGGCCTAGTTGTGCTAGGTGCACCAAACTAAACTACTCCTCTTCCTGCTCTGTTTTAACCACAGTACTTTCTGGGAGAAACTAGCCAAGGACATTTCTCCTAAAGACAGCCCAATCTTTCTTTAACTTAAAAAAAATAATAATGGATTGTCTGTAAGCAAGCAGGAAGTTCATGAGGCCAGATTTTTTGTGGGTCATGGGAGAGTGGAGGAGGGAAGAGAGGACACAAATCAAGCTTCCCTTTAGTTGAGCTTGATATGAAAAGGTTCAGAATAACTCTTAGAACAGGCCTGCACTACTCGTAAAGCGGCAAGGGCCATATTACTCCAAAGAAAACAGCTGAGTGCCGAAACCCCCCAGCCCCGCGGCAACACCCCCCAGCCCTGTGGAAACGCACCCCCCCCCCCCCCCCAGCACCGCCCGCCCCCGCGGAAACAACCTCTCCTTCCCCAGCGCGGGGTGTGGAAGCCTGTAGAGGGGGAAAGAAACAGCGCGCATAGGGTGACCAGATCACAGCAGTAAAATAGGACCTGCCCCCTCCTCGCTTGGCCCCACCATCACACCCCTCTTCACCCCCCCAGGGGTCACTATATTACTGCACACAACAGTCAATCAATGCAGTTGTAGATAAATCTCTGCATTATGCATTTTTGTATAACTTTTATATGACTTTGTATTGAACTTCGCTAATATGTTATAGCGGGCCCCTAAGGTAGTATAATTAAGGTAAAAGAAAAATGTATTTTTGCTAGAAGTATTCAATTGCTCTGTTGAATGAATGAGGTGTGAATGAGGAAGGCGTGGAAGGCAGCACCTCCAGACAGCTGCAACCCTTGGAGAGGGGATGGGAACCAGACCAAGGACATCAAACTTGTCAAGTGGGCTGACTAGAGAAGAGCAGACATACTGAGGGCCTCGGGGGTTAGAAGCAAGCACCTTCCTTTGGGAACACCCTCTCTGCAGCATTGGGACAACCCCCTGCCCAGAGACAAGCAGCAAAAAGGACCAACGGGGACAGTCCCAGATTTTGAATCTGGAAGATTTGCCCCCCTCCAGCCACCAACTCGCCACTCGCCTCCTCACCCCCGCCCCAGTATAAAGCCTCGCCGCCACTGCCCGCCCGCTCGGCTCATCATCCCTCCAGCCCCCCAGCTTGCCTCCTCAGCCGCCGTCCGCTCGCCTCCTCAGCCCCGCGCCGCTAGCTCACCTGCCTGCCCGCTGCTGGCGTCTTACCTTCTGCCACTGCCCCCGCCCCCTGCCGCTGGCTCACCCTCACTCCCCAGCCTGCCGCTGGCCTCTTCACCGGCCAGCCGGCCGTTGGCTTACCCCGCCGCTTGCCTACGTACCCCCCCCCCCCCCCACGCGTGCGCGCTGGCTGCACAGTGAGGCCACGCGGGCCACATATTGTGCAGGCCTGCCTTAGAACATTAGTATTTTCCAGATTGCCAGCCAAGCAAATGCTTAAGAACATAACGTTCACTGTCAGCTGTTTGTCAGCAGTAGAGCATCTTGTGATTCAGGAAATTGATGTTTTCTGCTTGGCCATGGCACCCTTACAGACACTCCAGCTGCCCCTTAGCTGCTGTCTTTTGGGAGGAAGGCCAGGTGCCTTGGAATGGCATGGGGTACAGCTTCTTTTCTCTGTCCCTTGACTGTGGGGTAGGGAGTTTAGGGACCACCTTCTTCCATTTGTTACATACATGTGAGCCTTGGTGGTGAGTGGCTCAGACATGTCCACATCCTTTGATCGGCCTTTTCCAATTTGCCTGAGAGTGGGAGCAGAGCTCAGTCACTCACAGAACAGGAGCAATTGATGCTACCTGGGGCTGGTTTAGATTATGTGGCCTGTCCCTCTACGCACAGCTGCTCAGTTTCTAGTGAGGAAATACATGACTGTTACTCATTTTCTAATTTAGGATTTGCCTTCCTATTCTTCCAAGAACTGTCCTTGATCTGTGCCTAGAGAGTCAGCACAAACACTGGTTCTTCATTTTAAGTGGAACAGACTTTCTCTGTAAACCATGGATGATGACAGCTTTAATTTGTGATCGTATGATTGAGACATATCTGGCTTGCGCAAATATAAAATTTGGCATGCTTTGTTATAATTACGCCTGTTTGACCAGCAATAACTACGTCCTGGCTGTTAGTTCTTCCCATGTCTCTCTTGGGGCTGGTCTACACTGGGGGTGGGGGTGGGGGTGGGGGGGATTGAACTAGGATACGCAACTTCAGCTATGAGAATAGCGTAGCTGAAGTCGACGTTTCCTAGATCGAAAGTAAAAGTACTTACATCGGGTCCACGCAGCGCAGGCTCGCTCCCCCATCGACTGCACTTCCTCCTCTCGCCAAGCAGGACTTCCGGAATCGACGGGAGCGCTTCTGGGATCGATTTATTGCGTCTAGATGAGACGCGATAAATCGATCCCAGATAGATCGATTACTACTCACCGATTTGGACGTGCCCTTGGAGAGAAAATACTTCTGTTAATACAAGTGTCTTATCAAGTTTAATCAAACCCTATAAGCTTTTTAATGTTCCCAGGGTTTCACAGTTAAATGTTGGAGGTATATTAATAGAATAATGCTTGCTAAAGGAAAACAAATAGGTATAAGATTTAAAACATATTGAGGTCCATATTCGACTTCTATTCTGTGTATTTGAGAAGATGGTGTGATGTTACATTATTTCCAGTGATCAGTCCATTGATTGGCAGGCTGTGTTAGATGTATTTTGTCTGGTTAGGTCTAGTGGTATTAGTGTTTCCTTTTTCCAAATGAGATTCTTTAGAACCCTAACTGAGCCTATTTTTTATTTTAAAAAACAGACCTGGAATGTCAAATCCACATGGGTGACCCCTCCATTTCCATTTATGGTGAAAGCACCCCTTGGGATGGATAGAAATTTGGACTTCCCATCCATGACAGTGTCTGGTTAATGGGAAAACTGATCAGCCTGTTGTCTGAGTTACACAATTAACAGCTTTGGCCATGCCAGCAGGAGACACTAATGGAACTGGATGTTGACTCTTAGGGGAAATTAGATAGTGGGTGCAAAACAACTGCATACATTACAACAATTTCCCAGTAGTTTGGCTACATTCTAATCTCATCATTATCATTTCATGGTGCGAACATCTCATTAAGGGATTCTTGTTTTCACCTAAGAAAATTACTTTTGAAATATCCTTTCATACAGTTCATATAATGCTTTGTCAACAGATGGACTACTGGCTTTGACTTTCTAGTTGTGTGCATACTCTACATTGATAGTTTTTGGATAAGTCCCTTGATTATAGAGTGTGAAAACACAAAAAACTTTGTTTTCTTTCTCTTTTCAGTGGTGGTTCAGTTTATAACTTATATGCAGATGATGATGAAGAAACAGAGGCATCTCCTTCTGGCCAACAAATTATTGAGAACTCGATTACTATGAATAAAATGAAGCTGCTCAAGGCAAAGATGGAGAACATGAATCTCAGTAAAAAGGTGAGGCTGTGATCTCAATACCCCCATGATAAAATGGTTCATGCCTTCCCAGTGCAGGTCTTTCTAGAGTGCTGATTAAATGTATTCTGGTTGTACTCTTGGATAACGTAGACATAAAGGGCATAGCTTTTTGGTATTCATTTTGTTATGTGGTGGGCTGACATGCAAGTGGTCTTTGATTATGCAAATAATAGTTTAATCTGGACCCACTGCCTCTGCATTCAAAGAATTCAGTGCTATATCATGGATTGTTTCCCCTTTCAATGCTTCACTAACATAGGCTATTTAATACTTAACTGTGCTGTTTTGTAGTAATGCTATAGTGTTTATAAGTACAGTAAATAAGCAAGTGGTGTCAGTCCCAGGATATGAGAGAGACAAGGTGGGTGAGGTAATATCTTTTATTGGACCAACTTCCGTTGGTGGATTTGACAAGTTTTTGAGCTACACAGAATGTGTAGCTCGAAAACTTGTCCTTCCACCAGCAGAAGTTGATCCAATAAAAGATATTACCTCACCTGCTTTTCTTAATCAGTAAGCAAGATAATTGGCTGCTGAAAAGTATTGATGCCTTTTTAATTAAAAAGAGTATGAACAAGAGACTGAGGCACTAGGCTGGGTTCAGTTCCCACCTCTGCAGTAGAACTTAAGTAGGTCACTTTCGTCTCTGTGCTTCAGTTCCCTGTCTGTAAAACGGGAATGAGAGTACTTCCTTTATCTTCTGTGCAGGGTCAATCTCTTGCTATGTGTATGTACAGCCCCTAGCACAATGGGGACCTAGTCTCAGTTGGATTCTCTAGATGCTACTGTAACACATCTTTTTTCCTTTGAAATAGCCTAAGAAGACTGTGAAGGTGAAACCTCGTCCACCTATGGCTCCTCGACCGTCTAGCAGTTCAGCAGCAGCTGCTCGTCACCGTTTTTTAAGAGTACTCCCCCACATTGGACAGTCCTGCCTACCTCCTCCTGGGAATTCATATCCCTTGGAGTCTTCCCAGAATGCACTTTCAGCTTTGGCTACTTTGGCCACTGCTGGTAGAACAATGCCATCCATTACTAGTGACTTTCTTAAGGAAGATGACAACTGGGAGAGCACCTCCCGGTCTCAGTCAGTTAATAGCATTCGACTACCACCGAAAATATCTCGTGTTGAACTAGAAAATGCAAAACTACCTACAAATAACTTCCTTCCCCCTGTCCCATCACTGCCTGCAAATTCCGAAAAAGCTTTAGAAAATGTGACATCCACAAATGAGGACGATCCTGTCTTGTATTCACATCTAACAAACGTAGAACTCTGTGCAACAGAAGACAAGCTTCTACCTGAAACAGATGCTTTTGCTTTGTTAGCAGAAGCAAACACTGCTGAACAGTATAGTGATTTATATGGAATAGGGCAGGTAAACCCAGAGCTTGGACTGTCTGATGGGGATGAGGAGTCTAAGGCTGTAGAACAGCATAGCAAACCCATTACAAAAATCCTGAGTGCTACAACAATGGAGGCTGGGCTTCTCAACACTCGTGAACTAAGTCCTCAGAAGAACACACTCTTGTCACCTCTTCGGTATTCAGCCCAAATGGCACATCACAGTTCTCTGAAACCACAGACACAACCCAAATGTTTTGAGGTTGGTAACTTGAGACCTGCTGCCTCCCCAAATCTGCTCCGATCTTTGGAGGTCCGCAATTTAGCAGACTCCTCTTTTCCAAGGACTACAAGATTTCGTGGTGTGAAGGTAGACTCGCCTGGCAAAAGACCTGATATCATTTCTAAAATGGAGGCTAGGGACATCACAGAGGTGGCAAACAAGGCATCCAAAGAACCTGTGGGTTCTGTAAATAACTTAGAATTTCTAGCTTCGCTGGCCCGAAGCACAAGCAGGGAAAGTTTACAGAATTCCTGCGGGACAGGCAGGTTTCGGACTTCTGGTATTGCACTACCTACGAACCTCCAGCGTTTTCAGGAAGAAAGCTTTAGGAAAGCCTCTCCCCCAGATGAAGCTGCTGAATACTTCCTAGTAAGTACCAGTATTTCCTGAACAATTGGGGTTTTCCTATAGTCTCTTGTAAAGACTGCCAAAAAATGCCTATTTTTCAAGCTGGGGGACTATAAATCTCATCTCACGCTATCAATAGTTCAAACAGACAATTTCTTAGATTTCTTTGGCACCTTGATTGCATGTTTAGCTAATGGGTTTCTAGAGGCAATTTTCCTACAGATTTACAGTAGTGGTAAAATACTTTTGGTTCAGAATGTAAACTCCTTTACTACTTGTAACTCTGGCTAAATACTGTATGTGTAGAAATGTCATTAGGCTCCTCCAGCTATTCATTAATTGTGAGCCATTTATAGGCTACCTTGTAACTGACACTGTACGTGCCTAACCACAGACTTTTAATATGCTGTACCACATTTCAAATATGCTGTATAAAGTATGGAAAGACTATTAAATCGTAGTCATTTTAAACAAGGTTTGTTCCATGTTAACTTGAGCTTCATATACAAAATACTTCTCATCTCTCTTCATGCGTATATTGACTGATACAACATGAGCTTCAGACAAGCTGATATGAAATTGCTTAATCTTTTATTTGTCTACCATCTGTCAGTAATTCCACTTAAAATATTCTTGTTTTTAGTCTGCCCATGGGCTTGGAATGAATGGAAATGTTGCAGCTACAGGGAAAAGAGTAGGTAAGTAATGCAAATTTGTTTAAAGAGCTGAAGTTGACTGCGTGTTTGATAACTGGGAAAAGACTTAAAGAGCAAGAATTATACCTTTGTAGGACATAAAGCTTTGAAACACTTTCTCTGTACTAGATTTTTACAGAATGGTATTAAACCTGAATGTTTTGAGTTGTGCTTTCATACATGGATCTCATTCTGGCCTTGGGTAGAATTTGGGACCCAGGAAAGTATTCCTGGCTCTGTCAATGCCTTGTTGGATGACCCTGGACAAGCCACTTCCCTCTCTGTGCCTCGATTTCCACATCTGTAAAACGGGGGTAATGATACTGCCCTTCTTTTTAAAGCACTTTCCATCAGTGCTATATAAGAGCATGGAGGTGGTGGTGTAGCTGTGTTTTAGCTGCATTATTTTTGTTGTTCACTGAGCGCCCAAGAGTGTTCTGCATCATCCACAAAAATACACGTTCTCTGCATTGAAGAGTTTATAATGTAAAGGCACCGATCCTGCAAACCAATTATGCACCTATTAAAGTCAGTGGGACTACTCGCATAGTGAAGTTATTCTTGTGTGTGCAGGACTGGGTCCTGAAAGACCTTGCAGTAGGAAACATGGAGCAGGCGAGGGCAGGGTGGGAGTTGAGGGTTACAGGTAAGGTCCTGAGTTTGGTTTATCATTAGAGCACACATCACACTACTTGTGTTAGTGGGGAGCTGTGAATGTGCAATACCTACTGAAAATCAAGCCACGTTTAATGCCTAGATGTGGATTTAGGTGTCTGACTTTGGGGATCCAAGCTTGAAAATGTTGATCTATATTTCTAATTTAATAAAATAAGCTCTTACCTGTTGTTGCCATCTTGTTCCTGTATGCTCCTAATGCCTAGCTGCCATGTTTTCCTTGCCAATACTCACTTTTCTTAGGGCAGGTCTACACTTAAAACGCTGCAGCGGTGCCACTAAAGTGCTTCAGTGAAGACGCTACTACGCCAACGGGAGCTTCTCCTGTCGGCATAGTTGATCCACCTTCCCAAGAGGTGGTAGCCATGTTGATGGGAGAAGCATAATGCTGATTACACCAGCATTTAGGTTGGTATCACTATGTTGCTCAGGGGTATGGCTTTTTCACACCATTGAGTGACATGGTTAAATCGATCTAAGGTTGTAGTGTAGACCTGGTCTTAAAAAAAAAAAAATTAAAACTTGCCTGTTTGCTTTGTTTTATCCCACATTTTTTTTGTTTTAACATAACCTTTTGCCATTGTTCATTAAGATTTATTTATTGCAGTATTTTGTATTTAAATTGTAGCCTACTTTTTACTTACACTGCCAATAATTTACATAATGTGTGTGTGCCTAAAGATAGTTTTAACATTAATAGTTGAAGTTGATGCACACTTCATAGCTCTTGCCCACGAAAGCTTATGCTGAAATAAATTTGTTAGTCTCTTAAGGTGCCACAAGTATTCCTTTTCTTTTTACTTCATTTAGAGTTAATATACTCTTAACGCTTGCAAAAGAATTTCAAGTGAGCAGGACTTGTAAATGATTCAGAACCTTTTACATGTGTACACTGTCTTTCACATGCATGTGCAGTTGTAGGTATCGCGGTGAGATGTTAGTGTTCAGAATATCATTGTAATTTGAAAGTGTCTTATATTCGGATATCCAACAGCATTAGATATTCTTTAAGGGGAGTATTTATCTCTGGACAAGTTCCCATGAATAACATTATTTTTTTATTCCATTTTGAATATTAGTATATTTTGATCATCTGAATGTTAAACCGTCATTGGTGTGTGATTAAACTCAGTTGTATGTAAACAGATGTTTCTCTGAACTATTTGTGTAATTCCATTGTTAGAGAACAAGAACAGTGTGCACTAGCCTAGCTCTGCCTTCTGAAACAAGTCTAGCTATTTGTTAGGGACAGAGTTAGACGGATACTGCTGCGAGCTACTGTTGCTTTAAGTAATGATTGCTCCAGCACACGGCCTGATAAGACCTCACCAGATCTTTTGTCTCTGTGAACCTTTTTCCTTAAAGAGTCAGTTATGCATCTCAGGGAGTGTGTTGCAGAGTAAGCCCTTTAGTGATGAATACCATTCTTTCTCACAGTCCTGGAGATAAGCTTCTTGGCTATATTTAATTCCTTATTCAAGGAAAGTATCAGTGTGTTCTTTTTGTCTTCAGACTAGCTTTAATAGTTATTTTTGTGTTGGCGCAGTAAACTCAAGGGGTTTTTCATCTTTTAAAAACTCTTAAACCTTTCTCAATTGCAGGTGCCTGGGAAGGCCTCTACTGGTTTCAAGCCTTGCATAGCTTTCTGGCGCAGGCAGGACATCTTAGGTTGTTAGGACTACTGCTTTGGGGTTGGATAGAATATCTCTAGTTTTTCTAACTTTTAGGGCCCACAGGCAATCCCTAAACCTACATTCAAGTCCAAGGAGCTCACTCACAATAGCAGTGACTCTTGTTTACTTAGGAGTTAAGAAATCAGTTGAGCATGATTGACTCTTTTCCTTCTTTGCTTCACACCCTTCACAGTTGTCCTACGGTCTTTTCCTCCACCTAGCATAACTTTTTGGAAAAAGGGATGAGCAATAAGATCCCTAGATCTTCAGATATATTTGTGATGAATCAACTAGAAGAATCTTGTTCCTCAAAAAGAAATCATATGACTTTCACAGTTACAGCTGCTGATGACCTCTGGCCAGAGGCAGTGGACACTGTCTTCCTTCCATTGCTGGTGGCGTTGTTGGTTAACCCAAAGCTACATTAATGTTCAGCTGTGTCCTTAGCGCTAATCTCCAGTCCAAAGGGGGTATATGTGCGCTATAATGGTACTCACCAGGGTCAAGGAAGCTATTGCTTATGTAGTCCACTCCAAAAAGTGAGTTGGGGGTGAGTATTTTGTAGAACTTTGTACTATTTTCTTCCCTTCTCCTCTGCGATCGTGTACAGCTGATAAGGGTAAGTGGGATATTAAGGTTTTTCCTCATCTGGACTTATTATATGGCTGTATATACATGCTTGACATAGCGCTTGCACTGTCAAAGCTTGTTTGTTCTTTTCTGTGGCACCACGCTTTGTTCCGGCACAGATAACGGAACCATGTATTTGACTGGAAGGGCCTTTATCAGGTTTTCTTTAGTTGGAGGAGGGGTATATAGTAGATTTTGTACATGTAGGTCATATAACTTTGTGAGAACACTAGCTGACTCTGTTACTCTTGGAACATCCATCATATGAGCTGTATGTACTGTATTGTAATCTCCAGCTATTACTGGTTGCTAAGTAGCTTGACTTCTGGTATGTTTATCTTTTTAACTCTGCAAACAATCTTGTTTGCAAACTGCTTGGGTATATTTAATAGGCTCTTACACCGTGTTCTCCTTCATCTGCTTTGAAGCATTTTGAGTGGTTCAAAGTGGCAGCATTTGAATAATCAGAGAAAATGCAATTGAATGCACTTGGAAGATGAGATCTAAGCAGTCTTATCAGAGACTGGCATGTCACATTTATTACCAGGCATTTATTTTTCAAGCGTTTGTGGCAAAACATGGTGAACCAGATTCTCAGGAGGTATAAACTAGCAACACTGTCTTAAATAGAACTATGCCAATTTACACCAGCAGAGGGTCTAGCCTGATGCACAATATGCCAGTGGTTTTCAGCCTGTGGTCCGTGGCCCCTGGGGGTTTGCAGACTATCAGATTTCCAAAGGGATCCACACCTCCATTGAAAATGTTGTAGGGGTCTGCAAATGGAAAAAGGTTGAAAACCACTGTTATGCCAACAAACAGCATGTCTTGAAAACAGTTCCAGACATCTGAGGAGAGGCTGGTGTTGCACTGTGGAGAGCCTTGTGAGATTTCCTAGGAAACCAATTGCTAATGGTCTCTTGCAGTGTGTTGTGCTGCAAACTTCACTCTTCAGTGGCTGATGTTACAGTACATTTGTCAGCCAGGTCAGTTGCCTTGGAAAAAGCAAGACAGTAGTGAAAACAGCAGTTCCCAAACTGTACTCTGCAAATCACTGGTGGTCCATGGAGGGCTGGCTAGTCACATGGTGTTGGCTTCTCTCATTTCCAGTTAGCTGTCTTTAATGTGGTACAGTAACAATGAGGTAAAACCTTCCCTAATATTATTTCTCCATGTAAGCAATTGCTGTATGAGCAGCAAGGATATGATTTGATTGCAGCTGGGAGGGCATTTGTCCATGAGGCAGTCTCTTTTTTTTGAGGAGTTATTTTGGGGCAGTTCTCTGGCCTGTGCTATATAGGAGGTCAGACTAGATGATCACAGTGGCCCTTCTGGCCTTGGGATCTATGAATCTGTATGGTCCACATTAGGAAAAATATTTTTAAACCCACCTTGTTGTATAAACCCTTAATATTATAGGGGGAGGGATAGCTCAGTGGTTTGAGCATTGGCCTGCTAAACCCAGGGTTGCGAGTTCAGTCCTTGAGGGGGCCATTTAGGGATCTGGGGCAAAAAAAAAAATCTGTCAGGGGACAGTACTTGGTCCTGCTAGTGAAGGCAGGGGACTGGACTTGATGACCTTTCAAGGTCCTTCCAGTTCTATGAGAGGGGCATATCTCTATTATATACTGCTCTCAACACCATTCCCAAACTGGGCTAACTGAACCCCCCTGGTAAGTGTCTGGGGACAGAAGCTGCTCCCCAGAATGGAGCCCAGTAAGTTGAGCACAGTTTTAGAGGATGAAACTGATGGTGTGAACTAGCTAGATCTAGAAATAAGTCTTCCATGCCAAGCAGCCATAGCTTCAGTGGGAGAAACTCGGCCCTTGTGTAAGCAGGCACAACTCCCACTCACGCATTGGGAGCTAGGTCAGCTTAGCTTAGGGCTGAATTTGGTCCACTGCCAGTTGCATCTGAAAAGGACTGGCTATTGGAAACTAAGATATGCTGTACGTAAAGTACTTACGTACTGATGGCTCGTGCTGTGAGCATCCAGATACTATAGTTATGGGTGCAGTAGAAATGCATTTATAATCCTCTGTATAGGTTGGTATTTTCCTCTCCTGATTGCTAACCATCACTTGCCACATAGCATAACAATAGGTGTGCATGGACAAGGTGACTGACTAAATTGTTCAAATCTCTGGTGATGGGGAAAATGAGTATCTTGTCATTTCATGCCTACTTTTCCTGTTAACTTGCAATATACCTGCAAAACTTTAAAATGTTAACTTAACATAGCCAGACACATATTATATTGTGATATTTAAAGGGCAAACATCTCTGAGTTTACTTGCTGCTGCATATGCTATATACTGGGTACATCCTAATGGTCCACTGATTCCACTGGAAAATCACCAGTGGTCAAGGCATTCTGTTCCAGTCACAAAATAAAAACACACACAGTGCAGCTGGGAGGCAGGCTTGGCACAGCACTGATTGGTTCTGCCCTTCATTAACGTTAACTTAGACCAGTTGCTTAACCTCTCTTGTATGTCAGGATCCACAGCCTACCTCCATTCCTAAGATGCTGTGAGGCTTAACTGATGCTTGTAAAACAGACTAGGAGCCCCATTTGAAAGGTGCTATGTAAAGGCAAAGTGTGTTCTCTGACTATGGGACTAGTTGAATCTCATCTCTTGAAACACAAGTGTTCAACAGAAACGTAACTAAAATCTGTTCATTACGTGTTTTACCTTTGAAAGCAGGTGAAGCAACCCATCTCCCACCTGTGAATGGCTCAATGCAAACAAAAAAGAAAACTACAAAGCACTGCTTTCTCTGTGGAAAGAAAACTGGATTGGCAACCAGCTATGAATGCAGGTAGGCTGAGTAAATAACAAGTGGTTAAAATGTGTGGCTGTGATTGGACAAAAGGGTATGTGCTAGAAGGTACAGTAATTCTAAACCTCAGTAAACCACAAGGTAACTAGTGTTCAAAACAAGTTGAGAGAATTGTTCCTGACTTAAATTTTTCCTCAACTGTGCAAAATGAAGTTCAAATAGAGAATGTATTCTCTGTTCTCGGGGTATCCATCCTGTGTCCTTGCAGTCAAAAGGTCTGGGCTCACAGGAGACTTTGGCTCACTAGGTGTAGCCAAGAGAGCATGATGGGAGGGAGAATTCATTCTAGTGTGGGAAGAACTTGTCTAAGATTCCATCATCTGTGAGAGAAACTTAAGAACGTACATTTGTAGCAACTTGGAGAATACGCTGCTTTGGTTGGTACTTCTGTGTAAATCTGCCATTGACTTCAAAGTTGTATGCAGTGGTGTAGCCGTGTCAGTCCCAGGATTTAGAGAGACCAGTTGGGGAGGTAATATCTTTTATTGGACCAACTTCTGTTGAGAGGAACGAGCTTTTGAGCTTACTTAGAGCTCTTCTTCAGGTCGCTTGAAGAGCTCAATATCTGTGTAAGATTGAAAGCTTGTTTCTCTTACTATCAGAAGTTGGTCCAATAAAAGATACTAACCCCCCACCCCCCAACCACCACCACCACCTTGTGTCTCTGATTGACTTCCAGGGTTACATTCGACCCCGGGGTAAGCCAAAACAACTAGCTAGCAACACCTCTTTATTACTTTGTATCAGCAATGTAGTTTTTAAATGTGGTCTATTTTGTGTAAAACAGCAGTCGCCACTGAACACTCTTCCATTTATCCTCTGTTTTTAATTAGCTTTCATAAAGTCAGACAATCTAAAGGTGGGGAAAGATAAACCACTAAAGTTTAAAATGGTTGATGGGACCTCCTTGTTTGTTTTGTGTGATCTAAACATACCAAGGAAAAAAGAAAAATGTGTTCCCTCTCAAAGCAAATAAATTTTATCATTAACCCCATGTGCTCAATCAAAGCAAATAGATACGGTCAAGATGATGATGGTGCATGTCACAAAAAAAGAAAGAGGGGGGAATTAGCAGAAGAAAATGTCAAAAATTCAGTACTAGAACTAACCATGTTAGTTTCCGAGGCAACTTCCTCATAATGTAAAAATCAGAGGATTTGATGCAGGACGTGCCAAAAGAGCATTGGTGTAATCCAAATAATAAAAATAAACTACTTTTAATCTATGAGCCATTATTTGACTGGGTTTCTCTCCTTTATTTCCATTCCAAGTAAGAAAGATTGGAAAGCAAAATGAGCCTGGGTGGTAAAGATGTGGATATTTATCTCTTTAGATAAAATTTTACCTTTTTTCATCCATGTATCTTGCATTCAGTTGTGCTCTCTCAAATCAGGTTTCATATTAAACAGTTAAAGCATCCAGAGAATTTAAGAAATTGACAGTAAATCTAAATAAACCTTCACTGGGTGTCGAGGGAGAAATACTGGCATATAGATCTTGAGTGATTTTTCCCAAGGTGTGATTTCCCCCCCCCCCCCCCCCCCCCCCCCCCGTATTAGAGTTGTCCTGTATTAGGTCTTCTAAAATAATTTTAACTTTAACTCCCTAATACAGTGGTTCTCAAACTTTTTTTTTCACGGACCACTTGAAAATTGCTGAGGATCTCAGTGGACCACTTAATGATCTTTCCAAATGTTGTTTGTACAGTTAGCTAACTATTGTAAAGCGCTTTGGATAAAAACACTATATTAAAACAAAAAAAACACTTTAAAATTATTAGTGTTTTTGTTCTGCAAATAAGCACACAACTCTGGAGTGGGGAAAGTCACCTTATTCTCTGGCCGCTGCAGCTCTGCATGTCCCAAATTTCCCCCAGCCCCTCTTCTCACCCCACTATCCCCTCCCATCTATTTCCTGTTCCCCCCAAGGCCACCACCTCATCTTACATGTGCTCTTCTCCAGGGTCCAGGCACCTAATTAGTGGAGCCACGCCTGCGCAGCTCCACCAATAAGGTGGGTGGCCCTTCATTTTGTCATGCGCGGCTGCCCAGGCGCGCATCTTAGAGGGAACTATCTGTGGACCACCTGAATGGAGCTCGCAGACCACAGTTTGAGAACCTCTGCCCTAATACAATAGCATCTCAATTTTTGGCTTCCCCGCCTCCATTCTGTCTTCCGATTAAGAAGTTCTGTTAGCCAAAATATCAAACTTGAGTCCAGGAGAATCTGTTCTTTAGACTTCAGTTCCTGAGTAGCTTTGAGTTGTTTTAAGAGAAACCCTAGGAAACACCTGAACCAGATTGGGCGAATGTAAGGGTATGTCTACACCAGAGATTATGCCGGCATAGCTAGAATGCCATAGGTATGCCAGCATAATCCCATAGTGTAGCTGCAGCCTGCACCCACAAAAGGGGTTTTTCCATCAGTGTAGGAACAGCTCCCTGAACAACAGTAGCGAGGTCATTGGAAGCATGCTTCTGTCAGCATAGCTGTGCCTACAGTGAGGATTGGGTTGGCAAAGCTAGATTGGTCACGGATGTGGATTTTTCAACTGACTTTTCAGTGAGGCAGACAGTCTCAGTTGCAGCTGCTGGCACTGGGGACTGACAGAAGGATGAGGCACTGCCTCCTGACTGATTCTCTGAACCCGGTTGGCTTTGTAAAGATTTTGGAAGTTACACTTTTCTGTATTGAGGGAATATCTTGAGACTCCTGTAGAATTAGATTTAGTGGCCTGCTTGAGCCTGAAAGGGTAATATTGTGCAGCGCCCCCTCTCCCCCACCCCCAAAAGGGGGGGGGGGGGGGGGAATCTGCAACCCAGCAACAGGGTCTGCCACTCCTGAGAACCTAAAAAGATCCAGATGTTCCTCTATTACAATGGAACGACAACCAAGTAAGGAATGTAATTTCACAAGAGAACTTCCAATTATAGACCTAGGGGAATAGATCTAGGGGGGAGGGATAGCTCACTGGTTTGAGCATTGGCCTGCTAAACCTGGGGTTGTGAGTTCAATCCTTGAGGGGGCCATTTGGGGATCTGGGGCATATATTGGGGATTGGTCCTGCTTTCAGCAGGGGGTTGGACTAGATGACCTCCTAAGGTCCCTTCCAACCCTGATATTCTATGACCTAAATATCAATAAATCAGCATAAAGTTCTACAGGAACATTCTACAGAGAATCCAGATAACTTAATAGAGTAGGCATATAGCCTAATCAGGCCTTAAAGCTGAACACATTACTATCAGATGCAAACTTAGGCTAGGTCTACACTAACCCCCCCTGTCGAACTAAGATACGCAACTTCAGCTACGTTAATAACGTAGCTGAAGTCGAAGTATCTTAGTTCGAACTTACCTGTGGTCCAGACGCGGCGCGCAGGCTCCCCCGTCGACTCCACCTACTCCGTTCGTCGAGCTGGATTACCAGCGCCGACGGTGGAGCACTTCCTGGTTCGATTTATCGCGTCTTGACAAGACGCAATAAATCGAACCCAGAACATCGATCCCGCGCCTCCGACGCGACGGGTAAGTATAGACATACCCTTAGAGACCACCTGAAATAAGTACTTATGACTTTACATTAGTTTTGACAGGCTGTTACACTACCACTGGCAGTGTACACTAATACACTACTTGGCAAAGGGCCACAAGCAATGGCTGGGGAGAGCTTATGTCAGGGTATGTCTTTATTGCAATAGTTAGCTTGAGTTAGCACACTTAAATTACTGCACTTGACCTAGCCTAATTTGAGTGAGAGGGATCGTGCTTCAGAACTATACCTGAGCTGCAGAGTGATTTGACTGGCTGCTGCTGAGTTGTAATTCACGTTGTTGCTTCCCCCACTGCATCGCTAGCTCAAGCATCAGCATCACTTGAGCGTCGACCCATCCACTCCTGACGGGCTAGCTACCTCATGCTGACTTGACTCAAACTAGAGGGGGTGTGTGTGTGTGTGTCCGTCCGTCCGTGTCCGGGAGTAAAGTAAGGGTACTGCTCACGTTCCAACTCAAAGCTAACTGCCGTGAAGACAGACCCTTTAGTCCTTTTCCCCAAGTAGCAGACTGAAGTGTGCCCTTTTTTCCTTTTGTCATGCTAGGAATTTTAGCTACAGTCAAGCTGTCAAATTCTAAGGCAAAACCATTCCCTTTTCTTAATTCGCATCTGCTGCTGCTATCAGGGGAAAGGCAAAGTTTGTCTTGTGTAGCAGAATTGTAGTAGTGCCTCCATGTTCATCCCAGCCTGTGATGGAATGATATTTGTGGTGGGATTTTAAGAGGTAAATAATGGTCGGTTGATTTCCCCCCCTCGGCTCATGGAGTACCTATCTAGTGATTTGGGTTCACTGAAAGAAAGGGGCACTGTGTCAAAGCAGAAACTAGCACTGTTGGGCTGAGCCTGTGTCCTGAGTTCAGAGAAGAACACAGTGAAGCCCTGTGTTGGCTGAAGTCACTTGATAAGATGATTGAACTCCTGAATTTCACCTGCTCACATTTTGGATGGTTCTATAAAACTGGAATGATTGGAGTTAAGTGCCAGAGCAATGCTGGGTACCTTTCTGCCAGCCCATACCCAAAGCAGTCTTTTCCTTGTCTCCCCATGGAAGAGAGCTGCAGTGGTGACCCAGTAACGGCGGGGGAGGAGGAGCAGTAACTCCAAAAAGGAGGGAAAGGGCAAGGTAAAGGCACCTTCTGAGTGTCACAGAGAAACAGGCTCTTGGAAGGTGAGTCCTAACGTTTCGTGTTCTTCATTCTTCAGATGTGGAAACAACTTCTGTGCAACTCATCGCTATGCAGAGACTCACACCTGCACCTACGATTACAAGAGCGCAGGGCGGAGGTACTTGCAGGAGACTAATCCCGTCGTTAGTGCACCAAAGCTTCCCAAAATCTAACCATGGTTGTGCTGCCATGGCGGAATTGTATTACATTGAGAGAAGCAGCATTTGCTTCGACTGCATTTATTTTGTCCTGCTCCATATCTAAAGATTTGCCAAGTAACAAAAGCACATGAGGATGCATCTGATTGAAGAATAATGTGAACACTACTGTAGCTGACACCTTTATTCTTTAGTGAATCAAAAGTTTAAAAAGTAGTTTTTAAAAACTTACACTATGATTTTAACTGTTCTTGCACGTCTTGTGTTAAGTGTTTTATATCTGAAAATGCTATTTCACTAGACAAGTCTTTAAAAGATGCACTTTACTAAGTTTCATATTTACTGTATAAGCAGACTTGAGGGGGTGCTGTAATGAGGGCGTCATGTAATGTCTCTGTACTCTACCTTGTGTTTTGTCCATTGTGTGGTATCTTAAGTTATTTCACTAGGAAGTCTCCCCCTTACTTCGAACCACCTGTCCAGAGCTTCAAAGAGTGTACTTTCTGCACTTCTGTTCCATTCAGATTGGCATTCATATACTGTGTATCCATTCTGCAAATAACATATCATGGTAATCACACTATTTCTTAAAATACTACTCTTTATATGGCAGTTTTTTTAAATAGAGAATTCCCTTTGTTGCCATTAAATACAAGGAACAACTTATTTTAACTTTTTTTGTAATCCTAGATTTTTTAAAACTTCACAACTTGGTTTGTTAAGATGTTGAGTGCTGTTACCAGAAGAAATTCTAATAAATATTAAATTTTATTCTGGTTTGCATGCGCTTATCATAAGCTCAGTACTAACTTTTAATATTTTACAGGGTGCTGGAAGTGAAGGGAGGGTTCTCAGAAGCTTACAGCATTGCCCTAACTGTTCTCATTTAAATCAGTGGTAAAACTCCCCTTTAGTGGGAATAGCTAGGCCAAAATTGAGCGTCTTGAAAGTCTCTCTGTCTTGCAAACAAGCTAGTCAAACCAAGCAAATCTGGGTGTTAACAAACTTCAGCAGATGTTTAACACGCCAGGCAATATTGTTGGTAGCCTTTACCACCTTGTGCCAACATTGTACTGGGCCGGTTGGGTTACTTGTATGGGAGACCTCCAAGGAACACATAGGTGCTGCAGAAAGTAGTGTTAGAGCACCACCTACTGAAAGCATTTCTCCTTCTACTCATTAAGTATTAAAACATCCCGGTCTGGTACCGGGGCACTATTCTACTAGAGGAGTCCTATTATGAATATGTTTTAAAACTGCACTCCCAGCCATGTCTGGCCATTACAATGTCATGGCACTTCTGAAGACGTAGGGTGTTTGGCAGACATGCAGCCAAGTTCTGACTTGGATAACTTGTCCACTCTGTCTTCTAAATTCCCTCACTGACTAATTGGCTATGGTATACTTCACTTCCTAAATGGTTGTGTAGTGTTACTGCTGTGAGTGATATTTCAACGGTGACTAAAACGAAATCCACGCAAAACAGGGTGTTCCTGGTAGGAAGAGGGAAGCAGTTGAAGAGCTCGCTTTCTCTGTAACATTCCCCTTTATTGAGGGCACCTGCAGCCTCCAGGTCCTTCAGGATACCTAAATAGCAATGGCTATTTACAAAAAAAAAAGCCCAATCCCATTTATGGTTGTTCAGAAGGCCACAGTTGGGGTGCAGGCACAGATCTGGCCATAGTGACCCATGCATTTGACACCTCAAGGCTCAGTTATGGCCACGCTCTGGTAAAAGCTCCAACTAGTATGAAATACAGCTGCCCCCTTTGTAGCAACACTAGTCACTGTGAACACATCACCTTGTTGCTCTGCCCTTTCCATTAACTACAGACTCCAAGGTCTGCCCTAATATTGAAAATGCTAATATTTCAATACACATCAACATGGCATGGAAGACTTCTGCTAGGGATTGTGCTCTTGGTCTTTTGAACTTTAAATTTTCTACTAAAAGGCATTGTAATCAAAATAATAAAATCCAGGAAAAAGCTAAGTGATCACATCAGGAAATGCCCACATTAAGTTTGCATCTGCAACTGTCACTCTTCCTCTTTGTACCTGTGCATCATGCTAGTCTTAATTGCGTGATCTTACTGTTTAGCAAATTTAGTACAAATTTTCCTGAGTGACATACACATAGCTTCTAGTAATTTTTTCCATTGTTGTATCTTTATTGATGTAGGTTTCTTGTACAATAAGTTTTAAGTTCTCCTTATTGTGAGCACTCTTCTGTATACACCCTTTTCAACCAGCAGCATAGCCTTAAGTGCAATTAGCAGTTACAATTACAAAACTAATTTTCCATATTCCTCCTGTGTTAGAATGTATGACAGATTGTTTACTATGTAAACTTTCATATAAGTGACTTGCACTTTACTACACAGAGTAGTACACAGTGCTCCACAATGCTACACATCTGTTGTAGAGAAATGTTTAGCTTTTGTATTTGAGTCTATTTGATCATGTAATTAGATTGTACTATAAAGCATTTACACAATGGCAGTTTACAGGTGACCTTGGTTTGTGCCCCTCCCCCTCTATTTTTTTATTTTTGCCTGCTTTAGTTTTTACCTAAGAACTATGAGGAATGCCAATGCTGCTCCCTTGCTGGAGGTGGCCTTGGTAAAAACTAGTCTATCCCTGTCTCTCTCTCTATCCCTTGGGATGGAATTGCTGTTTCCTGCCGCCACAGGCTTCAATAGTAGACAAGACTTGAATTATTAATGTATAACACACACCAAGAAACCTTTCCAACCTCCTTTATCCACTGTAAAGAAGCAAAGGGTTTGTTTCCTTACCTGGCATTCTCAACCCTCATAACGGAGAGCATTGACTGCTGTGGACATGACTCGTGGCTTAGACCCACTTGTGCCATGATGAGTGACACAGTATAGATGCCTGTTGGGCTGTCTTACACCAACATCGATTGAGCTCATTCTGAATCGTGGTAAAGTTCGAAGTAAAAATTGTGGGGAGGCAGAGGAGACTCAGCTGATCAAAGGAGGAGGTTTTTCTGGCTGAGGGAGCGGATTGCGTGCACTGGCCCGAATGAGTGAGCCTGCACCAACTCAGATTACTGCAATTCAGCTTCAGCTATAGGACCAATGGCCAGTGATGGGATGTTAGAAGTTACTACAGAGAACTTTTTCCTGGGTGTCTGGCTGGTGAGTCTTGCCCACATGCTCGGGGTTCAGCTGATCGCCGTATTTGGGGTCGGGAAGGAATTTTCCTCCAGGGTAGATCGGCAGAGGCCCTGGAGGTTTTTTGCCTTCCTCTGCAGCATGGGGCCCGGGTCACTTACCGGAGGATTCTCTGCATCTTGAAGTCTTTAAACCATGATTTGAGGACTTCAATAGCTGAGACATAGGTGAGAGGATTATTCCAGGAGTGGGTGGGTGAGATGCTGTGGCCTGCATTGTGCAGGAGGTCAGACTAGATGATCATAATGGTCCCTTCTGACCTTAAAATCTACGAGTCTGTGCCAATTGTTGCCTCCAATAATTGCATGAAGCCCTTGTCTGTGGATGTAAGGTGCTCTTTAATTGGCTGGAGTGTGGGCAGCAGGGACACAATTAATGCAACTTCTCTAGTGTTGTCAAGGGCTAATTTAAAGACAGTCACAGAAACCAAAAATGTGACAGAAGACAGTGTAATCTGTTTCACAAAGAGGCGAACTTAGGCAGTGTCTTGGGAAATGAGTGCCCTGTGGGAAGGAACCACTGGGATCTATTGGTGATCGTATTTGTTTCTGGTGCAGAATTATAATTCTTCACTTTTTACAATGGAAAATTTTCTTAGCTGCAGCCCCTTGCTTCAGTTTCTAGAATATGTTTGACACCTGTTATGCGGTGTTGAGTAAACCTGAATCCTGCGAAAGAATGTTCATTTGACAGGAGGACTCAAAGGTTGATTGCATGCATCTTTTTGAGCAACGTGTATCTCTAAAAAGTAAATTGTGGCACTGTTTGCTCTGCTGAACTGTAGAAGTGAAAGTATGTGCCAGATTCTATACAGTTAATTGGAGGTACTCTCTGTACCCATTCCACTAGAAAAGGTGTATTTGCTTGTCTGATAATGTGGATTGTACTTGGTGCTTAATTTGTGACGGGGCTTTTCAGTGCTGAGCCCAGCAGTTCAGAGCCCCGGCACCTCTGGGCTTGCTGTGTCAGTTATGAAAGTAAAAAAATTGCTTCAGCCCTGACACCTCTTTCATTACAAATTAAGCACTGTTTGTACTACAACAGCCAAGCACTGAGTATCTTCCTATCCTGGTCCTGTGAGAAATCATCTAGATGGTTGTGTGATAGCAAAGGCCACTAGATGTCAGTGGTGTCACCCATATGAGAGCAGATGGAGGGATAAACTAGAGCAAAATGCACCCTCCAGACAGTGCAGATCGGTCTGTTTCTAGCAGTGCTTCCTCTGTTGCTGTTATGTACGGCCTGATTTAAGTCTAGTGGCTTTGCTTTTCTGCACCACCTCAGCAGAGAAGTGCAGATTCCTTTCCTCGTATTCCAGCCTTATTAGCTAAGGTAGCCCACTGTTCCATTTTCAGAGAGCAGATCTTCACCGTGCTCCTTCATTCCTCTGTTTACTATAGGGTGTGATCTCTCTTTTCCTTTTGGTGCAGGACTCATGTAATCTCAGGCAGGATATCCCCTCTGTACTAGAGTTCTTCCATAGTGGGTTCAACAAAGGGTTCTCCACTAGCTTTCTGTGGGTCCAGCCCTCTCCCCTCGAACCCCCCAGTTGTCCGTAGGAGTGTTGCTGTGAAGTTCTACCCCAGTAACCAGTTTTTTTTTAGTGGTCTCTTACCTTAGCACCCAACCCTTGCTAAGTATCTTGGCAATCTAGCTAAATGGATATTTGGATAGAGATAAGTGTTCAATTCTCATCTTGTGCAATCTGCTACTGGGAACGTGGTCTCGCTTAATTAGGGGTGTGAAAGAGACAAAATTATTAGCATCAAGTATCGGGGTAGCCGTGCTAGTCTGTATCCACAAAAACAATGAGGAGTCCAGTGGCATCTTAAAGATTATTTGGACATAAGCTTTCGTGGGTAAAACACCCACTTCTTCAGATGCATCCCACGAAAGCTTATGCCCAAATAAATCGGTTAGTCTTTAAGGTGCCACCGGACTCCTCAAAATTATTAGTATCAGTCAGTAGAAGTGAATCTCCTGGCTTGTTGGTTCCCTGAGTAGTGCCCTTCCCCCTAAACCAAAATGTATTTTGATGGGGGAGTGCTTTAGCAGGAGGAGGAGGATCCATTTGTCTGTGGCCCATCTGGAGTTTGCCCTCTGTGAAATTGCTGAAATGAGACAGCAGGGAGTGGTGCATATCATAGAATCATAGAATCATAGAATCATAGAATCTCAGGGTTGGAAGGGACCTCAGGAGGTCATCTAGTCCAACCCCCTGCTCAAAGCAGGACCAACCCCAACTAGATCATCCCAGCCAGGGCTTTGTCAAGCCTGACCTTAAAAACCTCTAAGGAAGGAGATTCCACCACCTCCCTAGGTAACCCATTCCAGTGCTTCACCACCCTACTAGTGAAAAAGTTTTTCCTAATATCCAACCTAAACCTCCCCCTCTGCAACTTGAGACCATTACTCCTTGTTCTGTCATCTTCTACCACTGAGAACAGTCTAGATCCATCCTCTTTGGAACCCCCTTTTAGGTAGTTGAAAGCAGCTATCAAATCCCCCCTCACTCTTCTCTTCTGCAGGCTAAACAATCTCAGTTCCCTCAGCCTCTCCTCATAAGTCATGTGCTCCAGCCCCCTAATCATTTTTGTTGCCCTCCGTTGGACTCTTTCCAATTTATCCACATCCTTCTTGTAGTGTGGGGCCCAAAACTGGACACAGTACTCCAAATGAGGCCTCACCAGTGCCGAATAGAGGGGAATAATCACATCCCTCGATCTGCTGGAAATGCCCCTACTTATACAGCCCAAAATGCCGTTAGCCTTCTTGGCAACAAGGGCACACTGTTGACTCATATTCAGCTTTTCGTCCACTGTAACCCCTAGGTCCTTTTCTGCAGAACTGCTGCCCAGCCATTCGGTCCCTAGTCTGTAGCAGTGCATGGGATTCTTCCGTCCTAAGTGCAGGACTCTGCACTTGTCCTTGTTGAACCTCATCAGATTTCTTTTGGCCCAATCCTCTAATTTGTCTAGGTCCCTCTGTATCCTATCCCTACCCTCCAGCGTATCAACCACTCCTCCCAGTTTAGTGTCATCTGCAAACTTGCTAAGGGTGCAGTCCACACCATCCTCCAGGTCGTTGATGAAGATATTGAACAAAACCGGCCCCAGCACCGACCCTTGGGGCACTCCACTTGATACCGGCTGCCAACTAGACATGGAGCCATTGATCACTACCCGTTGAGCACGACCATCCAGCCAGTTTTCTATCCACCTTACCGTCCATTCATCCAGCCCATACTTCTTTAACTTGCTGGCAAGAACGCTGTGCGAGACTGTATCAAAAGCTTTGCTAAAGTCAAGAAATAGCACATCCACTGCTTTCCCCTCATCCACAGAGCCAGTTATCTCATCATAGAAGGCAATTAGGTTAGTCAGGCATGACTTGCCCTTGGTGAATCCATGCTGACTGTTCCTGATCACTTTCCCCTCCTTTAAGTGGTTCAAAATTGATTCCTTGAGGACCTGTTCCATGATTTTTCCAGGGATTGAGGTGAGACTGACTGGCCTGTAGTTCCCCGGATCTTCCTTCTTCCCTTTTTTAAAGATGGGCACTACATTAGCTTTTTTCCAGTCATCCGGGACCTCCCCCGATTGCCATGATTTGTCAAAGATAATGGCCAATGGCTCTGTAATCACATCGGCCAACTCCTTTAGTACCCTCGGATGCAGTGCATCCGGCCCCATGGACTTGTGTTCGTCCAGCTTTTCTAAATAGTCCCGAACTACTTCTTTCTCCACAGAGGGCTGGTCACCTCCTCCCCATACCGTGCTGCGGAGTGCAGCCATCTGGGAGCTGCCCTTGTCTGTGAAGACAGAGGCAAAAAAAGCATTGAGTACACTAGCTTTCTCCGCATCCTCTGTCACAAGGTTCCCTCCCTCATTCAGCAAGGGGCCCACACGTTCCTTGACTTTCTTCTTATTGCTAACATACCTGAAGAAACCCTTCTTGTTACTCCTAACATCTCCAGCTAGCTGCAACTCCAAGTGTGATTTGGCCTTCCTAATTTCACTCCTGCATGCCTGAACAATATTTTTATACTCCTCCCTGGTCATTTGTCCAATCTTCCACTTCTTGTAAGCTGCTTTTTTGTGTTTAAGACGAGCAAGGATTTCACTGTTAAGCCAAGCTGGTCGCCTGCCATATTTACTTTTCTTTCTACACATCGGGATGGTTTGTTCCTGCAACCTCAATAAGGTTTCTTTAAAATACAGCCAGCTTTCCTCGACTCCTTTCCCCCTCATGTTATTCTCCCAGGGGACCTTGCCCATCAGTTCCCTGAGGGAGTCAAAGTCTGCTTTTCTGAAGTCCAGGCTCTGTATTCTACTGTTCTCCTTTCTTCCTTGTGTCAGGATCCTGAACTCGACCATCTCATGGTCACTGCCTCCCAGGTTCCCATCCACTATAGCTTCCTCTACTATTTCTTCCCTGTTTGTGAGCAGCAGGTCAAGAAGAGCTTTTCCCCTAGTTGGTTCCTCCAGCACTTGCACCAGGAAATTGTCTCCTACACTTTCCAAAAACTTCCTGGATTGTCTGTGGACCGCTGTATTGCTCTCCCAGCAATATGCACTGCTAGAGAACAGGGAGGAGGTTTGCATGCTTCTAATAATGAGCTATACACTACACCTAGGAAATGGTGATTTTTGACAGCTTATAAGTCGGTCAGATCTGAACAGATGTACATGAAGTCAGCAAAAGGCACCTCCTTGACATCAGGACAATTCTTCTGCCAAATTTCGAAGTCCTTCTGCAAACTGGAGGTGTGAGAGTTTCTTAAAAAAACAAAATGGCTGCATGAATTTTTATAATGGAAAGTGATAGGCTGCCTTAATATGAGTTGCTTCTACTCACCATCTAACCACTATTAGTATTACAATGTTGCCCAGCACTTGCATTGCTCTAGGTGCTGTATAAGCAAACACAAGAGACACTCCCTGCCCCTAAGAGTTTACAATCTAAACACAAGATAAAGGAAGTATTGTTATCCCCATTTTATAGCTGGAGAACAGGTTAATTTTGCATGAAGACATGCTTAACATTATATGGAGACTAGCAGAGCTGGAAATGGAGGCCAGATCACCCAAATCTACTTCAGTGCCTTTTAATCACAAAATTCTTATTCCTGTCATCCTGGTGAAAGGAAAAAGTTACACCATGATCTAACAGCTGAAGGTAGACGAATTCAGAAGGGAAGTAAGGCATACATTGTTAACAGGGAGAGTAATTAACCATTGAAACCATTTACCACAGGTTGTGGTTGATTATCCATTACTGACAATTCTTAAATCAAGATTGAATGTTTTTTCTATAAGATCCACAGATTCCAAGGCCAGAAGAGACTGTTGTGATCAGATAGTCTGGCCTGCATAACAGAGGCCAGAGATCTCACCTCAAATAATTCCTAGAGCAGATCTTTTAGAAAAACATGTCCCTTCTGGATTTGGAATCTATGAATCTATGGTGTTACGACTAAAGGAGCTTTATTAGGCCTTGGCTACACTTGCAGATGTACAGCACTGTTAGTTAAACCCGTGTTCGTACAGCTGAGTAGGGAAAGCGCTGCAGCCTGTCCACACTGGCAGCTGCCAGCGCAGTAACGAGCACTAACGTGGCTACATTTGCGGCACTTGCAGCGGTTTTGGGAGAGGTGCATTATGGGCAGGTATCCCACAGAACACCTCTTCCAATTCTGGCGCCGTGGGTTGTGGGAAGGGGGCGTGGGGTATGGTGCATTCTGGGTCCTGTCCCAACGCCCCGTGATGCATCGCTTCGCATCCCAGCAATCCCTGTGTTTCCGGCCACAATTTGCGCCATCTTTCAACGGTTTCTTTGTAGCACGATATGTGCTCCGTTTCGGTCAGCGGGAAAATGGATCCTGACCTGGTGAGCAAAATACTGACGAGTCTCGCCAGCACGTCACGTTTGGCAGTCGAGCTGTTCCTTAAGATCCACAGTGACAGCGAGGAGTCCGATGACAATGAAATTGTCACGCAAAACGCGTACGACACGAACTTGCTTGTGGCATTCACGGACATGCTATGCACCGTGGAACGCCGCTTTTGGGCTCGGGAAACCAGCACAGAGTGGTGGGATCACATTGTCATGCAAGTCTGGGATGACGAGCAGTGGGTGCAGAACTTTCGGATGAGAGAAGCTACTTTCATGGGACTGTGTGAGGAGCTCGCCCCGGCCCTGCAGCGCAAGGACACGAGATTGAGAGCTGCCCTAACGGTGGAGAAGTGGGTGGCTATTGCAATCTGGAAGCTCGCAACTCCGGACTGCTATCGATCAGTAGCGAACCAGTTTGGAGTGGGAAAGTCGACCGTTGGAATCGTGCTGATGCAAGTTTGCAAGGCCATTAATCGCATCCTGCTCAGAAGAACCGTGACTCCGGGTAACGTGCAGGACATTGTGGCTGGCTTTGAACAAATGGGTTTCCCTAACTGCGGAGGGGCTATAGGTGGGACGCATATTCCTATTCTGGCACCACCCCACCTAGCATCCGAGTACATTAATCGGAAGGGGTATTTCTCCATGGTTCTCCAGGCGCTTGTGGATCACCGTGGGCGTTTCATTGACATCAACGCAGGCTGGCCCGGAAAGGTGCATGACGCACGCATCTTTCGGAACACTGCCCTGTTCCGGAAGATGCAGTCCGGGACTTTTTTCCCAGACCGGAAGATCACGGTAGGGGAAATTGAAATGCCCACTGTGATCTTGGAGACCCCACGTACCCTTTAATGCCGTGGCTCGTGCAACCCTACACAGGGAGCCTTGACACCAGCAAGGAACGGTTCAACTACAGGCTGAGCCGGTGCAGAATGACTATGGAGTGTGCTTTTGGCTGTTTGAAGGGCCGCTGGCGATCTCTATATGGGAAGCTGGACTTGGCCGAAGACAGCATCCCCGCGGTTATATCCGCGTGCTGTACCCTCCATAATATTTGTGAAGGGAAGGGTGAAATGTTCACTCAGGCGTGGACCTCAGAGGTTCAACACCTGGAGGCTGAATTTGCACAGCCAGAGAGCAGGGCTATTACAGGGGCCCAGCGTGGGGCTGCAAGGATCAGTGATGCCTTGAGGGAGAAATTTGAGGCTGAAAACCACCAGTAATGTGTGCTGCCCTGCACGACCCTGAAGTGAAGTGGTTCCAATGTTATCAGTTATCTGTCTTTGCTAAGCTGATTTGTGTTTGCTCAGCTCACTTGCGTTGCCTGTTTCTTTCCTGGGCTAAGGTATCTTTTTTCCTTATGCAATAATAAAGACTGTTTGCACATCCAAAGAATCCGTTTATTACAGAGAAAATACATGTATTAAAAAGAAACACAACTGCTTGTGAGACAGAAAGGGCAAGGGGGTGGTGGGTGGTGTGGGGAAGGGTTCAATCACAGGGTATGGTATGTCCTGCTTTCATACTCGGGCTTCCTGTCTGGAGTGCTGTGCAGTGAGTGCTGCACTTCAGAATGTCTATAATTCAGGATGGGAGTTGAGTGCAGTAGGTAAGGGTCTCAGTTTCCAGGGCTGTCTGGTGAAGCTACAGGTGTTGGGGGCATCTGGTGTGGGCGATAAGAACCTGTATGTTGGGTGAAGTGGGCAGGTGGTGACATGGGGGCACAAGTGTTTTGGGACACTGGCTGCAGGGGGGGAGCGGGGGTGGTACTGCTCCGCCTGCATGGCAACGAGCGCCTGGATAGAGCCCGCTTGGCACGCCAAGATGCTAATCAGTTCCTTTGTGCTTTCCTGCCGGAGCTGCATGCTTTGCTGCCGCTGCGCTGCGTTTTCCTGGCAGAGCCTGCTTTCACTCTCCCTCCACTCCCGAGCCTTTTGATTCTCTTTAAGAGACTGTTTCATAACTTCCTGCAGCATGTCGTCTTTCGTTCTTCTGGGCCTCTTCCTGAGCCTTTGTAGTCTCTCAGCCGGTGATAAGAAGGATGGCGGAAATCTCAAGGTTGCATCTGGAAGGCAAAATGCAACATTTAACAGAGGCATCATTGTTTTATGCCAGACAGAGCAATGATTCCCCCACACTTAAGGAGGGCGCACACAGTCTCCAAAACAGCACAATTTTCCCGTCCCAAACAGAGCACACAGAACCCACGGGAGCCCCAAAATGGTGAGTAAGCACAGGGTAAAGGGGGACTGATTGTTTCACGGATGTACTGTCCGACGGGTTTCTGTGCCTTGGGGAGAGCCAACAGCTGCAGGGGGAACCTACACTGAACACTATCCCCACATTTTCCACAGGAGTTCGTCCTGGAAGATATCTCGCTGCTGAGGGTGTCCGGGGAAGCAAGAGAGGGTCTTCTACTGCAATGCGGCTTCCGCCCTGGCCCATATGCAGCTTGCCTGTGTGCAGCAATGGTCCCCCCGCCCCTCGCGGCACAGTGGCGCGGACACGTTACCCTGAATGGGACAAGGACCACGGCGGCTCTCCCAATGAACCTGCGCAAGCACATTGCCCACGTCCTGGCTGAGACTTTCGAAGAGATTACAGTGGCCGATTTCTCCGATGTGATAGACCACATCAATGCGCTCTTCCGCATCTAGGCATGCATGCAGCCCAAACCCTCCTCGCCCAAGGACCCCACACCGAAAAAACTCCTTCCCGAAAATAAAAGCTGCTTACCGCGAACCTGTTCTTCTCTTTCTCTCCCAGCGCGTACCGGCTGCTGCGACTGGCTCCCTTCCTCCTGGCTCGAGAAGAGATCCTGGCTGCATGCACCCAGGGAGTCAGGGGTGTCTCCCCCAGCCACAGCACCCTCGCTTCTGTTTTCTTCAACCCCCTCCTCCTCCTCCTCTCCCTCCTCATCCCGCACTCCCATGTCCACGGTGGTGCTCAGAACAGTAGTGGGGTCACCCCCAAGTATTGCATCCAGCTCTTTGTAGAATCGGCAGGTTTTGGGGGGAGCACCAGAGCGGTTGTTTGTCTTGCGGGCTTTGCGGTACGCATTCCGCAGCTCCTTTATTTTTATCCTGCACTGCATTGCGTCCCGGTCATGGCCCCTTTCAATCATGGCCCTTGATATCTGGCCGAAAGTATTGAAATTCCTCCGGCTGGATCGCAGCTGGGACTGGACAGCTTCCTCCCCCCAAACAGCGATGAGGTCCAGCAGCTCACCATTGCTCCATACTGGGGCTCGTCTCGCACGTGGAGGCATGGTTACCTGGAAAGATGCGCTGAGAGCACTCCACGCCTGGCTGAGCAAACAGGAAGGGGATATTTAAAATTCCAAGGGAATTTAAAGGGTCGAAGTGGCGGTTGGTCACCTGAGGCCAGGGCCGTAGAGTGCTAATTGATGACCAGAGTGGCTAGAACAGGCGTTGTGGGATACTTCCGAATACTTCTGGAGGCCAATAACAGCGGATTGGGTGGCCACACTGTAGCCGCAGCACACCAGGAGCAGCGCAACAAACGTTATTCCTCTCGGGGAGGTGGAGTACATGCAGCGCTGTACCTGAGGAGACGCAGCGCTGCACCTGCCTTGCGAGTGTAGCCAGTTAGTGAGTTACAGCGCTGCCGGCAGTTTTATTGCGCTGTAACTCATGAGTGTAGCCAAGGCCTTACAATGAAAGGAAACTAGTTTAAAATATACTCCTGGGCCACCTTTCAAATCTATTTTCTAATCCTCTCCTTAAACCAGGCTTCAGCATTGCACTATTACACACTGTAGTGTTGGGATTATACACGCTAATCACAACTGCACAATGAATACTTGATGTAATTAGATGCTCTGCTTAGAATCAGAAATTTAAAACAATACCTAATCACCAAAACAATTTGAACTGTTTGGGATTTGATTAAGGGGATTAATGGGTTGGAAGCCAGATGCAAAGGTGACTAAAAGGAAGAATCCAAGATTTCAAAAAAAAATTTCCCTGCCCCCTCCTCTTTTTTAAACAAAACACCATGATTTTAGAATAAAGGGGCAATTATCCTTCCTTGTTCCCCTCCACAAAACATATGCACATATGCTCAGGCTGTCTTTATTCTTTTTAACTGCTTTTGAAATTGTTTGATGAAAGAGTGGATCTTGCCTTTATTTTAAATGGACCCAGTCTAGGCTTCCAGGTCAAATACTCACTGGAACTCCTCATTGTAATACCTCAAGTACAGTGATCTTTGGGCTACACTATTTGCGAAACCCCATAGTGTGATTACTGCTGTGCAAGACACGGGGGAGTCAAAATATTCTTGGCAATGTTCCCTCTAATTTTTGACAGGCCGTTTGCACAAAAAAATTTCTTCTGTGCAAATTTTTGTGCGCGCAGGGTTTTGCCATCTGCGCAGGGTTTAGGATCTCTGCGCACGCACACACGCACAGCTTAGAGGGAACAGTGATTCTTGGAAACAGCAGGATGGTCTCGAGATGGAAGCACAGGACTGAGAGCTGGGTTTTCTTCTCAGCCTTGCCATGGTTGTCACATCACCTTGGGAAAGTTACCGCCGTAGGGACATAGGAATTGCCAGCCTGGATCAAATCTGAGGTCCATCTAGTTCAGTATCCCATCTGCCAGCAATGGGTAGCACCAGATGATTTAGAGGAAGGTATAAGAACCCCCTAGTCGCAAATGTGGGATAATCTGCCCCCAACAGTAGGTCTCATCTTGATCTCTAATCCTTAGAGATTACTCTAAACTCCAAAGGGTTTCATATCCCTTCCAAAATTTTTGTTAATTACTACTGGATATTCTTGTTATAAATGTCATCCCTTTTTTTTAATCTTGACCACTTCTTGATCTCAATGACTTCCTCTGGCAATGTTCCATAGTTTAGTTACACATGTGGAAATATATTTCCCACCTTTTAGTTTCACTGAATGTTGCTTTGTTCTTGTGTTACAAGACAGGATCTCCCTGCTCTAGTCCATTCATTGTTTTAGGTACTTTTTTTCCCACATCCCTGTCGTTCATCATTTTTCTAAGGTAACTACCCCAGACTTTTCAATCTCTCCTCATGTATGAGGTGTTCCAGGTCCTTCTTCATTCTCATTACCCGTTTAAGAACCCCCTCTACTTCAGCAATATCCACGTAAAGACTCCTTTCTCTGACTCAGTTCCCCCTACCCTATGTCTATCTTGTCTACTTAGATTGATCTTTAGATCTTGTCCCTTCAGGTCAGGGGCTGTCACTTACGTATTTGTACAATAGGGCTCTGATCTCAGCAGGGGTTTTGTGGGGGCAGAATGTGGCAAAGCTCTGCAAAGAAGCCAGCAAGTTGAGACAGCTCTGCACCGTTCTTACCAGTGCAGCCACGAGGAGACTGTCTTGGCCCACCAGGAAGACCGCAAGATGCCTACTTTGAAGCTCAGGTGCAAATACCATGCAGGATGCACTCAGTCTGGCTATGCTGGAGATGTACTCTGCAAATCATTGAAGTCCACTGTAGAGTTTGACCATTAGGGGGAAGTCACAACAGAGCTAGACTCTCCTGTGGGGTTTAAGTGTTTTATGGCTGTGAAGGGAGAGGTTGCTGAGTAATTTAACCCCGCACAAATCTAAATAGTCTTAAATCACAAAGTTATAGAACACAGAGATGGTATAGGCGTACGTGACAGCTCATCCAGTCCATGTCCTGACAGTGAAGTGCAGTGGATCCAGTGCTTTTTCCAGTCTAGATGAAGATGTGATTGGGTTATGTTCTGCTACAGGCTGATTTTGGAGGCGCATCATTTTCCCTTGCTGGGCTTCAGTTCACACTGTGAAATGCGGGTAAATCCTACCTTACAAGTGATTTTCAGTCCTTACGAACTAATGAGAGGCAAAGGCTTTGGTATCCCCACATGGGAAGAGCTTCAGAAATCCTAAGTGTCTATTAGTCATGATAGTAGACATCAGAGCCCTGGGACATTATTCTGATAAAAATTCTGCAGTATTGAGGACCTAAACAGCCCCCACATACTCAATTATCTGAGCAACAGACAACAAAAAGTAGTGCTGGTTCTTTGAGTGCTTGACCATATGTAGCCCATTCTTGGTGCACACATGACCACACAGTTGGGATTAGAGTCCAGTGTCTACTACGTGCATCCTGAATATCCTTGTGCTCCTAACGGGTGGAATGGGCCAACTGCCACTCGGTGCCTTCTCACTACATAAATGGTTGGGCAAAATTCAACATGGTTTCTGTAAAAGGAAGTCATGTTTTACTAATCTATTAGAGTTCTTTGAAGGGGTCAACAAACATGTGGACAAGGGAGATCCAGTGGACATAGTGTACTTAGATTTCCAGAAAGCCTTTGACAAGGTCCCTCACCAAAGGCTCTTATGTAAATTAAGTTGCCATGGGATAAGAGGGAAGATCCTTTCATGGACTGAGAACTGGTGTAAAAGACAGGGCACAAAGGATAGGAATAAATGGTAAATTTTCAGAATTGAGAGGGGTAACTAGTGGTGTTCCCCAAGGGTCAGTCCTAGGACCAATCCTATTCAACTTATTCATAAATGATTTGGAAGAAGGGGTAAACAGTGAAGTGGCAAAGTTTGCAGATGATACTAAACTGCTCAAGATAGTTAAGATCAAAACAGACTGTTTCTCACAAAACTAAATGATTAGGCAACAAAATGGCAAATGAAATGTAATGTGGATAAATGTAAGTAATGCACATTGGAAAAAATAACCCCAACTATAGAATACAATATGATGGGGGCTAATTTAGCTACAACTAACCAGGAAAAAGATCTTGGAGTCATCGTGGATAGTTCTCTTAAGACGTCCATGCAGTGTGCAGTGGCAGTCAAAAAAGCGAAGAGGATGTTAGGAATACTGCGTACAAATGTGGTCTCATCTCAAAAAGGATATACTGGCATTAGAAAAGGTTCAGAGAAGGGCAACTAAAATGATTAGGGGGTTGAACCGGGTCCCATATGAGGAGAAATTAAAGAGGCTAGGACTTTTTAGCTTGGAAAAGAGGCGACTAAGGGGGGATATGATAGAGGCATATAAAATTATGAGTGGTGTGGAGGAAGTGAATAAGGAAAAGTTATTTACTTGTTCCCATAATAGAAGAACTAGGGGCAACCTAATGAAATTAGTAGGCAGCAGGTTTAAAACAAATAAAAGGAAGTTCTTCACACAGCGCACAGTCAACCTGTGGAACTCCTTGCCTGAGGAGGCTGTGAAGGCTAGGACTATAACAGGGTTTAAAAGAGAACTGGATAAATTCATGGAGATGAAGTCCATTAATGGCTATTAACCAGAATGGGTAAGGCATGGTGTCCTTAGCCTCTGTTTGTCAGAGGGGGGTGATGGATGGCAGGAGAGGGGTCACTTGATCATTATCTGTTAGGTCCACTCACTCTGGGGCACCTGGCATTGGCCACTGTCGGTGGACAGGATACAGGGCTGGATGGACCTTTGGTCTGACCCAGTACGGCCATTCTTATGTTCTTACTTATGATGGCCAGATGGAGTTCCTTAGGGCTGGTCCACAATCGGGACGGGGGGGGGGGTGTCGAACTAAGATACGCAACTTCAGCAACGTGAATAACGTAGCTAAAGTCGAAGTCTCTTAGTTCAAACTTAAAAGCACTTACTGCGGGTCCAGACGCAGTAGGCAGGCTCCCCCGTCGACTCCGCTTATTCCTCGCGCGGAGTCGATGGGGAGCGCTTCCGGGATCGATTTATCGCGTCTAGACGAGACACGATAAATCGATCCCAGAAGATCGATTGCTACCCGCCGAATCAGGCGGGTAGTATAGACGTACCCTTTAGTGCTACATCGATAGCTGCACTGTGTAAATACTGGTGTTAGATAGGGTGGTTAGCTGAACTGTGTACATATTAGTGTTAGTTGGGGTAGGCACCTATTGCAATTTTTTTTTTACTTGTTAATAGTTAGGGGCAAGTTTTTCCCTGACTGGGATCTTCTTCATGGTGCTGGGATTTAGGGGTAAACTTTCGTAACCCACCCAGCTTTAAGTATTGTCCCTCTTGCCAGGTGGTGCTACTTATTAATGATGGGCTCACACGATGCCTGTTTTGTCTTGGGAAAGCCCATATTCCCCACAGATGCTTGGTGTGTGAGTCCTTTTCTAAAAGGACTTTAAAAGTTAGGGAGGTGCAGTTAAATTGTTTGAGAGACCGTTTCATGCTGTTGGCCTCCAACTCAGGGCAGATGCGCCCCCCCCCGGACATGTTCCACCTCAGGCCAGAAGAGCCCTTGAGAGTTCCATCTCTGAAGGTCATTCCAGTAGGACTCTTAAAACAAAGTCTTTAGCGAAAAAGCAGCATCACGCCCCTGGAAAAGTTGGGCAGCTCCCCAATGGGATTCCTAATAAGTGGTCCACATCACCTCATCACTCACATTCTAAGGAGATTCCACTGCCCAAACTGGATACCATGTGAGCTCTGAGGGAGCACAGTAATAGGACTCCAGTACGATCTCAGGATTCAAAGCTAGCTCCCTCCAGTACTGAGACCAGAGCTTTGGGTGTTACCTCAGCAGCCAGCACTTCGGCACTGGCTATTACAGGACCAGTCCCACAGGACATTGGTTTCCTTGATGCTACTCACTTCTGCAAAATGTGTGCCAGTTCTGGGCATCTGGCACCATCAACCCCGATGTTTGTTTGTTTTTCTCTGACTGGGAAAACCTCAACTGAGGTTTACAGCACTGCCCCTCTCAGTACTAGGAAAGTTTGCAGTGCCAAGGGATCTTCAGGTGTTAGAAGAGCTGGAATTTCCTGTGCTGTACACAGGCCTAAACATCCTTTCCATGGTACCGATATCTCCTGCTTCACTGGCACCAAGTGCCTCCCCAGGGCCGATTGCCCTGCTTCAGTAGCCCCTCCCTTAGATCTGGAATGCTCGTTTCCATCTTCTCTCACCAGTGGGGAATGTCTCGTACTTATTCTTCAAGAGCCCCTCCGTGTGGATTTTATGAGTCTAAGAGGGAATCGAGGGCTTCATTCAGGGCTCTCATAGGGAGCAAAGGGTAGCTAGCATATGCCCTGTTACTCTTCTCTGTGAACCTCAGGTTTTTTCCGCATAACATTCCAGTATGGCCTTTATTGAAACCCTTGGGGCCCACACCAGCTCCTTAGAGAAAGGTAGCAGTTTCCAAAAAGGAGACTTTTTTCCTTAGCTATCACTTCATCCCACTTTGCATCTGCATCCAAACACATTGGTCAGGAGTTGTACTATGATCCACCTATCATATCTAGACCCTTCCTACACCACCATTTGGGAATTGTCTTCAGGTTTTTAAGGAGTCATGGACTCTGATAACAGACTGCTGGTTCCTATAGAGAATCTCAGTTGGATATTCCATTCAGTTCCATACTATGCCTCTTCCCATTCCCTTCCCCATCCCTTTTCAGGGACCCCCTCTCACTGTTACATCAGTGGTCAATAAGAGATGTTCCCCTTCAGTACAAGGTCATGAGTTTCTTCTCCAATTTGTTTCTAATACCGAAGAAAAGTGGGGGAGGAGATGGCACCCAGTTCTGAATTTGAGAGGGACCAACATTTTCATCTGCCAATTCAAGTTCAGCATGGTCACCCTAGCCTCCATAATTTCATCTCTAGATCCACATAACTGGTTTGTGGCTTCCACCACAGAATGCCATATCTCCTACATGTGGCACACAGGAAGTACATGAGATTTGGGGTGGGACAGAGCCACTACCCGTACAGCACCTGCCCTTCGGTCTCTCTGCAGTGCCAAGAGGCTTAATCACCAAGGGCCTAGCAGTCATTGAACTCCACCTGAGAAGACAGGGAGTAATAATTTACCCATATCTGGATGACTGGCTCATCTGAGAGAAATAGTCTCAACAGGGGGAAGGTCAATTTATTGCATTCTCCAACTTTTTCTTGCCCTCAGTTTAAGGATTAACAAAGAAAAGTCCTAGTTAACACCTACATAGATAGAAGTCAGAGGGGCAGTATTAGACTCCATGACAGAAAAAGCTTATCTACTTCAAGAGAGATTGGAGGCCATGTCCAACCTTATCAATCATCTCCAAAAGTAGAGGCAACGCATGGAGGGGAGGGGAGGGCATGCGCGGTCACATGTCCTGTTTCTTCCCCTTCCCCCCCCGATTTCTGCCAGGGTTTATATGCCCTGCCCTGAACCCTGCTGCATACCACCAGAACCTTTAAATTGTGCCCCCTATGCTAACAACAGTTATGCATCTTCTCGGATCAAAAGCATCCTCACACTACTGTAAAGGGTTGTTTAAATCTGCTTGGGCACCTGGCCTCCTGCGTGTTCATCATGCAGCATACTGGGTTGCACCTACGCTGCATGCTGAGCTGACTGAAGTCAGCATACAACCTAGATGGAGCTACTATAAGGTGGGTGCATAACTGGTTGGAAAACCGTTCCCAGAGAGTAGTTATCAATGGTTCATAGTCAAGCTGGAAAGGTGGCTCAAGTGGGGTCCCGCAGGGGTCAGTTCTGGGGCCAGTTCTGTTCAATATCTTTTAGATAATGGCACAGAGAGTACACTTATAAAGTTTGCGGATGATACCAAACTGGGAGGTGTTGCAAGTGTTTTGGAAGATAGGATTAAAATTCAAAATGATCTGAACAAACTAGAGAAATGGTCTGAAGTAAATAGGATAAAATTCAATAAGGACAAATGCAAAGTACTCCACTTAGGAAGGAACAATCAGTTGCACACATATAAAATGGGAAAAGACTGCCTAGGAAGGAGTATTGTGGAAAGAAATCTGGGTGTCATAGTGGATCACAAACTAAATTTGAGTCAACAGTGTAACACTGTTGCAAAAAAAGCAAACATTCTGGAATGCATTAGCAGGAGTGTTGTAAGCAAGACAAGAGAAGTACCTCTTTCGCACTACTTAGGCCTCAACTGGAGTACTGTGTCCAGTTCTGGGTACCACATTTCAGGAAAAATGTGGACAAATTGTAGAAAGTCCAGAGAAGAGCAACAAAAATGATTAAAGGTCTAGAAAACATGACCTCTGAGGGAAGATTTAAAAAAATTGGGTTTGTTTTGTTGGAGAAGAGAAGACAGAGAGGGAACATAACAGTTTTCAAGTATATAAAAGGTTGTTACAAGGAGGAGGGAGCAAAATTGTTCTCTTTAACCTCTGAGGCTAGGACAAGAAGCAATGGACTTAAATTGCAGCAAGGGTGGTTTAGGTTGGCCATTAGGAAAACTTCCTGTCAGGATGGTTAAGCACTGGAATAAATTGCCTAGGGAAGTTGTGGCATCTCCATCGTTAGAACTTTTTAAGCACAGGTTAGACAAACACCCTTCAGGGATGGTCTATAATACTTAGGGTACGTCTATACTTACGCGTCCGGTCGGAGGCGCGGGATCGATGTTCTGGGTTCGATTTATCGCGTCTTGTCTAGACGCAATAAATCGAACCAGGAAGTGCTCCGCCGTCGACGCTGGTAATCCAGATCGATGAACAGAGTAGGCGGAGTCGACGGGGGAGCCTGCGCGCCGCGTGTGGACCCTGGGTAAGTGCTTTTTCATTCGAACTAAGGCCAGGTCTACACTAGGACTTTATGTCGAATTTAGCAGCATTAACTCGATTTAATCCCTCACCCGTCCACATTAGGAAGCAGTTTATTTCGACATTAAGGGCTCTTTGAATCGATTTCTGTACTCCACCCTGACGAGGGGAGTAGCGCCAAATTCGAAATGGCCATGCCGAAAGCGAGGTACTGTGGACGGAATTCGACGCTAATAGCTCCGGGAGCTATCCCACAGTGCACCACTCAGTGGACGCTCAGGGCAGTAATCTGTACTCGGATGCTCTGACCTGCCACTCAGAGAAATCCCCGGGAAAATTTGAATCCCTTTTCCTGTGTGGCCATTTTGAATCCCATTTCCTCTTTGGACATCGTGGCGAGCTCAGCAGCACTGGCAACGATGCAGAGCTCTACAGCAGTGGTTTCAATGCCATCACAGAATAGAAAGAGGGCTCCAGCATGGAGTGATCGTGAAGTTTTGGATCTGATCGCTGTGTGGGGCGACGAATCAATCCTAGCCGAGCTCCGTTCCAAAAGACGGAATGCAAAGATTTACGAAAAAATTTCAAAGGCTATGACGGAGAGAGGATACAGCCGGGATGCTATGCAGTGCCGCGTGAAAATCAAGGAGCTGCGGCAGGCGTACCAAAAGACCAAGGAGTCCAACGGACGCTCCGGGTCGCAGCCACACACTTGCCGATTTTACGAGGCACTGCATGCCATGCTCGGTGGTGCTGCAACAACTACCCCACCACTGTCCGTGGACTCCGACGACGGTGTCCATTCTACGGCCACGTCGGAGGATGTTTTCGCGGACGGCGAAGAAGAGGAAGGAGGGGAGGAGGACGAGGCACTACACAGCGGTCTCACTCGTCATGTCCCCGACAGCCAGCAACTATTCCTCACCCTGACTGAGCTGCCCGACGAACACTCCCAAGGCAGCATTCCTGACCAGGAATCAGGCGAAGGATCATCAGGTCAGTGTGTTAGACATTTATTTGCAATACAATAGGTATGGTGTGTTAGCACAGTGTAACTGTGGCTTAACTGGCCTTATGCGCTTCACCTTGGAGTCGCTGTCCCGTGCAACTATTCGAAAAGTCTGTCAATATGTATGGGGATAGAGGAGTAATCCCCACCTGAGAGCTCCGCGAAGCTCTCCTGGAGGTACAGTGAGAGCTTGTTTAGCACGTTCACTGGGAGAGCGGCCTTATTGTCTCCTCCATGGTAGGATACTTTCCCGCGCCATGCAAGCTGCAGGTACTCTGGTATCATTGCCTTGCATAGCATGGCAGCATACGGCCCCGGGGTTTGCTTGCATTGACGCAGCATGCAGTATTTCTCGGTCTCTGTAATCCTCATCAGAGTGATATCAGTCATGGGGTCCTGGTTTGAATGAGTGGTATAATTAGTATAGTGAATGCTTCCTTTTCCCTTTAAAGAAAGACACCCGGCTGTTTCCGTTAACGCGTGGTGGTAGGGAGTCGGGAGCCAAACCATTACTACTTAGCGGTGCGCGGGTAGGGACAGTGCCGGGGACCGGCCACGCGAGGCCGGGGAAAGGGTACGCGAGCCGTTAAGACACAGCGGGTCTCGGGCAATATTGGTTCCCGGGAGCGCCCACGGGAAGGGGGGGGAGGAGGGGTAGGCCATCCGTTCAAACACAGCGGTTCGCGGGCGATCTTGGTTCCCGGGAGCTGCCACGCGAAGGGAGGGGGGGAAAGGGTAGGCGAGCCGTTCATGCTGAGCGGTTCGCGGGCATTTTTGGTTCCCGGGAGCGGCCACGCGGACGGGGGGGAGGGGTAGGTGAGCCGTTCCTGCTGAGCGGTTTGCGGGCACTTTAGGTTACCGGGAGCGGCCACGCGGAGGGAGGGGAAGGGTAGGCGAGCCGTTCATGATGAGCGGTTCGCGGGCACTTTACGGTCCCGGGAGCGACCACGCTGAGTGGTGGGGGTTAGGAAAGCCGCTGTAGATTAGCGGTTTGGCCAGCAGCAGTTCCTGCCCGCCGCCAGGAACAGTGAGTGAGACATGGGAGTAGAGCACTGCTGTGAAGCAATCTCTCAGCAGTCCTAACTCATCACCTTACCATGGTCTTCAGAGAGGTGATTTTCACTGTACGGCAAGGCTTCTGGGATCCGTATACCGGGACCCCAGACACTCAGCCTTAAGGCATAGTATTTGACCTTGTAGTACGTTTACATGTGATAGGCACTGTGTTTGGTCCTATTCACGGTGAAAGAGTATGGTCATTGTTCTGGAAAAAGTATCTTTCTGAGGAATTCACTCCCTTTCCCTCATCCCGCAGCTGCGAGTGTCTCCCGCCCTACCCGTGCTTCTCCCTCCCATGGGCTACTCCAGATAAGGCGGCGCAAAAAGAGAACCCGGGACGACATGTTCTCTGAATTAATGATGTTGTCACAGAGGGAGGCTGCACAGCGGAGAGAGGACGTCGCACGGTACGAGCGAGCAGCCAGGGAACGGGAGCAGAGGGCTGAAGCGCGCGAGGACAGGTGGCGGCAGGAGGATCAGCAGGCGACCCAAACAATGCTGGGACTAATGAGGGAGCAAACCGACACGCTCCGGCGCCTGGTGGATGTTCTCCAGGACAGGAGACAGGAGGAAAGAGCACCTCTATATGTTCTTTCCAACCGCCCTCCCCCGCCACAAAGTCCAGTGGTTCACTCTCCAAAAGTCACTAGGACAAGGGGAGGCAGGGTACGTGGAAATATTTACTCCACCCCTGCAGACTGCTCCAGTAGCAGAAGGCTGTTATTGCCAAAACCTTAGAATTTTCCTTCCCCTCCCTCCAGCCGCACCCCCGAACACCTCCCTTCCCAGGTTCCATGTTAAGTTAATGTTGTGTTTAATAAAACTGGTTTTTTGGTTCACTGATGTTTCCCAGAGTGTCTTAAACGGGACCGTTTGTTTCTCTGGTTATTGGTTAACGGGGTTTGTAAGTGCAGAGGACCGAAGCACAACCGAGGGTGCAGACAGGGTAACAGATGAAGTGACAGGCACAGTAAAAATTGCATGCAGTAAGCACACCTGTCATTCTGTGTGTAGGTTTCAAGGTTCTCTACGTGGGGTTGGTGGTTGGGTGGTTCGCTGTCTGCTGGGGGAGGGTGGCCGCTGATCTTTAGCGGCTGGCAATAGCCTGCTGGATAGATCAATGCACCGGGGGATCCGTAGCCGATATTCACAACGAAAAAGTCACAGAGACCCCACCACACACACATGAGATTAGGAGAGGTTAATGGTCCCTTTAAACAAGCAGTCCAGCACTTAGGACTGCTCTGTGGGCAGGATCATGTCATTCCCCTTTGAAGGGTACTTTCCCACACTCCACCCGCTCCCCAACCAAGGTATGCGTACATGGTTAAAACCGTAACCGACAAACCAGTACAGGAGACGGTCCAAATAAAAAAAATATTCCTTTATTGTGCCTTTAAAGCGTTGATCGAAGGAAGGGGAAGGGGGTTGGTAATGGGAGAGGATGGTCAACGGAACCTGTGTAAAGAAACAGGGGAAGGTTCAGTATCTGTTTACGGAAGTGTAACAGTCACTGGTTACCCTGCTCTGTTTGGAAGCGAGCTTTCAAAGCTTCCCGGATGCGCAGCGCGTCCCGCTGTGATCTTCTAATCGCCCTGGTGTCTGGCTGAGCGTAATCTGCTGCCAGGCGATTTGCCTCAACCTCCCAGCCCACCATAAACGTCTCCCCCTTGATCTCACAGAGATTGTGGAGCACACAGCACGCTGCAATCACAATGGGGATATTTTTAGGGCTGAGGTCGGAGCGAGTCAGTAAGCTTCGCCATCTGCCTTTGAGACGGCCAAAGGCACACTCCACCACCATTCTGCACTTGCTCAGGCGGTAATTGAAGAGCTCCTTTTCAGTGTCCAGGGCTCCCGTCTATGGCTTCATGAGCCATGGCATTAGCGGGTAGGCAGGGTCCCCTAGGATCACTGTTGGCATCTCCACATCCCCAACAGTGATTTTGCGGTCCGGGAAATAAACCCCCTGTTGCAGCCGTCTAAACAGACCAGAGTTTTTGAAAACTCGAGCATCATGAACCTTGCCTGGCCACCCAACACTGATGTTCGTAAAACGTCCTTTGTGGTCCACTAATGCTTGCAGTACCATAGAAAAATAGCCCTTTCGGTTAATGTACTGGCTGCCCTGGTGCTCCGGTCCCAGGATAGGGATGTGTGTCCCATCTATGGCCCCATCGCAGTTTGGGAATCCCATCGCTGCGAAGCCATCTATGATCGCCTGCACGTCTCCAAGGGTCACTACTTTGGGGAGCAGCAGGTCAACGATAGCATGGGCTACCTGCATCACAGCAACCCCCACGGTAGACTTGCCCACTCCAAATTGGTTCGCTACTGACCGGTAGCTGTCAGGGGTTGCAAGCTTCCACAGGGCTATGGCCACTCGCTTCTGGATAGTCAGGGCTGCTCACATCCGGGTGTCCTGGCGCTTCAGGGCAGGGGACAGCAACTCACAAAGTTCCATGAAAGTGCCCTTACGCATCCGAAAGTTTCGCAGCCACTGGGACTCATCCCAGACCTGCACCACTATGCGGTCCCACCAGTCAGTGCTTGTTTCCCTTGCCCAGAATCGCCGTTCCACAGGATCAATGTGACCCATTGCCACCACGATGTCTAGGGGCCGGGGTCCAATGCTTTCCGAGAGGTCCATGCCCCTCTCAGAGTTCAAGTACTCCTGGAGCTTCCGTTGCCTCCTCTCCCGATTTCTCTGCATCTGAGTCTGGAAAAGGTGCGCTATAAGGCGCGAGGAGTTGGCAACGGACAGAACATCAGCGATAATCGCGGAGGGCTCCATGCTCTCTGTCCTGTGGCGTACGAGCTATCAGCCACAGGAAAAGGGCGCGAATTCATTACCCACCGGCGCTTTCACGTAGGGAAGGCGGAAGTGTGGGTCGAGTGACGAAATTTACGTATACGACCCTTGACACAATTTCGGTCCCACAAGGCACTGGGGGCTACACCCAGAATTCCAGTGGGCAGCGGGGACTGTGGGAACTGTGGGATAGCTACCCACAGTGCACCGCTTGCAATGTCGACGCTTGCCCCCTTACTGTGGACTCGGAAATTCGAATTAAGATCCCTGATGTGGATTCGAACAATCGACCTGGCAATATCGGGTTACCAAGTTCGGTTTCACAAAAATCGAACTAGTCTCGTAGTGTAGACATACCCTAAGATAGTTTGACTTCAGCTACGTTATTCACGTAGCTGAAGTCGCGTATCTTAGTTCGAATTTCAGGGCTAGTGTAGACCAGCCCTTAGTGTTGCCATGAGTGCAGGGAACTGAACTAGATGACCTCTCAAGGTCCCTTCCAGTTTTATGATTCTATGCTGTGTAGGCACCATGTGGACATGCCTCTGCTAATCCCTCACAACATTCTCACATCACTAAATTGTTGGAAAAACCCCAACCAGGTGTGTAGGAGAGTATGCTTTTCTCCATGCCTCCCAACTAAGGCTTGTGACACAGATGTGTCCCTTCTGGGATGGGGAGTGTCCCTGGACCATCATCAGGTACAAGGTCTATGGACTCAAGAGGAGTCTTGACTACGTACAAACATATTGAAGCTCAAAGTAGTTCTCAAAGCTTGTGCTACTTTATTACCATTGATTCAAGCATGGACTATTAATTCAACATGTTTGACTTAACAGTCCAGGGGAGCATGTCAAGAGGCAGATGAACAATGGAACATCTGGCACCCGGTATCCTTCATGGCAATTCATCTCCCATGTCTACAGAATCTCTAGCAGACCTTTTTCATCTGACCATGCGTTGATAATCAAGGACTCTGTTATCCATCATGTTTTTCAGGAATGGGGTCATCCATCAGTAGATATGTTTGTGACAGACAAGAATGGCAAGTGTCTCTGTTTCTGCTCCAGAGGGGGTCTAAGCCAAGGGTCTCTATCAGACACATTTTTCATTCACTTGTCCTCAAGATTGATGTATGCTTACCGACCAACACGTGTCATTCCGAGGGTACTCAGAAAGATCAGGCAAGGACTGCCAGGGTCATCATGATAGCTCCCACCTGGATGAGGCAATTTTGGTACCTAGAGTTGATATTGCAAGCGAGTCATCCTGCAAGACCCTTACCCCTAATACCAGACTTAATATTACACAATAGGGTAATTGTACTTTCAAATCCAGGCTCCCTCCACTTCAATGCTTGGGTTCTGGCTGTATGTCAGGCATAGAAAGATCATGCTCCTCCAACGTCCACAACAGTTGATCCAAAGTAGGAGAAATTCCACCAGACAAACTTATGCTGGTATGTGGAAAAGATTTGGACTTTGATGTGAAGGACATTAATTACATCCTATTGAAGCCCAGATCCCCACTATCTTGGACTACTTGCCTTTCTCTAAGGAGTTTGGGGAGTTCTATTAGGTTGCACCAGGCAGCTATTTCTGCATACCACCCTCCCCTGAAAGGTACAGAGTCGTTTCCTACCCCGCTATGGCCTTTAAGGGCCAGGTTTTTTTCTGTGAAAGGAATCCTTCCCCCACACCCCCACCTTAGGACATTAGTGTGGTTCTGGCAGATTCAATGGGGGCCCCAATAAACGCTTACTAACCTGCTCTCCATTGCACTTATCTATTAAAACTCTTTCTTTGGTAGCAGTTACATCAGCTAGAAGAATTGGGTTAAGTACAGGTTCTTATGGAGGGACATCCCTATACTGTATTCTATAGATATGAGGTAACGCTCAGACCCCATCACAACTTCCTCCCCAAGATAGTTATGGCCTTCCATTTAAACCAGATGACTCATTTACCAACATTTTCTTCTAAATCACATACTAATTGGCAGGGGCTAGGCTGCACATCTTAGATCACGGGTAGTCAATTATTTTTTGTCAAGGTCCAAATTTCTTGGTCCAGGTATAGTCAAGGTCCAGGCTCCAGAGAAAATAATAAGTAAATAAAAAGATTTTGGGGTCCATTTATAAGCATCTGGTTGTCCGGCTTTGCCCTGCGGCCTGCATATTGACTACCCCTGCCTTAGATATTTGCAGGGCCTTAGCCTTTCATTTGAAAAAGACCAAACCTTTTAGGACTTCAGCAAACTGTTGATAGCATTTGCCGAAGGAATGAAGGGCCAACAATCCCACTATCCAAGTGGGTATCAGGATGTATTAAAATCTGTTATGATCATAGCTAGTTTTGATCCCCCTAGCTCAGATCAGGGCACACTCCAATAGAGCTCAGTCAGCTTCTGCAGCTTCCTTTTAAAGGGTACCCATTTCAGACAGCTGCAAAACTGCTATATGAAGTTCAGTCCATACTTCTACTAAACAGTATTCTTTGGTAGAAGCATCAAAGTCTGATTGTTTTAACATCCACCTTCTTATAGTAGTTGACTGCCTGTAAGTCACTAAAAGTGGAACATATATATGGACAAGCACTCAAAGGAAAAAGAAGTTACCTTTACAGTATCTGGAGTACTTTCAGGTGTGCTGTCCATATGTATTCCATGCCCTGCCTTCATTTCCCACTATTCCAGTGTCCTATAACTCCTGGATTCTGTATTGGTGAAGAAACTGAATGGCAGTTGGGCCCACTCCACCCTTTATGTTCTTTGTATGGGAACATGAGGATATTCAGTCTCACTGGCCACTGCTGGCCAAAATACTGTACCCCAATCTCTCAAGCACATGGAGCGCGTGGACAGCCCAAGAGGAATCCATGTGGACAGCGCATCTCAAAGAAGGCCAGTTACTGTAAAGGTGAGTCGTTTTTCTTTTCCTATCAGAACCAGAAGCCATTTTTATATGAATCAGAATCTGGGCCGGGCAGGACATCCCCTTTCCCTACTTGTCACCAAACTGATTCCTTTCTTCTCCCCCTGCATGTTCCCTTCTCCCCCTTCCCGTCCCAGAGACCAAGCCAATAGCAGCAGAAGTGCCCTAAAAGGGGGGCGGGGGGGCGCACAGACACCCAAAGCATGGCCCCGCCACCCTGAGGCCCCACCCCCACCCCTTCTCCCCAAGCCTCCGCCCATCCCCCCGGAGGCTCCGTCCTCGCACTGCCCCTTCTCCCAAGAGCCCGCTTCCAAACTGCCTCTGCTCCCATGGCCTTGCTCCCATGCCGCTTCTTCCCCCCAACATCCCGCCTCCCACTCACTGCTCTCCACCCCCTTACTCCCCCCATCACTCACCCTTATGGCTGGTAAAAAGTTGGGGGGGGGGAGGCATGGCACCCTGGCCCCCCTGTTCCAAGCTGATCTCCTCCGTGTTGAACAACAAGAAGCAGAGCAGCAGTTCAGGAGGGCATGAAGCCTGCTCTCTGATGGGCTTACACACGGCAAGACACAGAGGGCTTCAGAAAACAGCATTTTAGTCACTTTCAGTCTACTGCTAGTGATGCACACATGGGAGAATGAACAGATGGGAAAACACACAGCACAGGAAATGCAGGTGGAAGGGAGGAGGGGAACTGAGCTGAATCTCAAAGAAATTAGAGAAGAAAAAATCATAGGCACTCATCTTGTCCTTTCTCTACATAGAATGAGTGAGAGATAAATGAATGATTGTTCCCAGCAGAATATTCACAAGGGCTGTGTCCAGTTTTAAATGTCCTCAGTGATGAGGCTTCTCAACTTAATAGATCATACTGCAATATGGCCTAAATTTTCCTTTGCTGCATTTTTATATATTTAATCAGAGATGATGGGGATGGTGTGTGCATGCGTATTCAGAACTCACTGCACTTCATCAGGGAGCTCATGACAGCTGTCCTTTGAAGCCAAATGGTCCAATGTTGCACATTCTGGTGCATGAAGTTGCATCACAATTCTGCCACACAATGTCCTGCGAGAGCAACCTCCCACTTAAGGTGGGATGAAACTGGTCCAGCCCATTAAAAATGTGGTGATATTAATGCAAATAACATTAAAACACCGAATTTATTAAGGGCTGCTAAAATAATCTTGCGAACCAGAAACACTACAGAATTCTAAAGAACATTGCAGTATCACTATGGAAGCATATAGGGTCTGGGTCCAGTACTGGAGAATACTCTTTTATATGGGGAAAATGAGTGATACTTAGCTCAATATAAGTGGCTGGCTAATATCATAATTTACTCGTAGTGGGCACAGTGGGCAAGGGGCATTTTCAACATGGTGCACTTTTCTGACTTGATATTTGGCTCTGTCACTTCTATGCTTGGTGGGGGTTTAAGGGTTTTGAAAAGTGTCCAGTACAGTAGAACCTCAGTGTTACGAATACCTCGGGAATGGAGGTTGTTCATAATTCTCTTAATGTTCGCAAGTCTGAACAAAATGTTATGGTTGTTCTTTCAAAAGTTTGCAACTGAACATTGACTTAATACAGCTTTGAGACTTTACTATGCAGAAGAAAAAATGCTGCTTTCCCTTTATTTTTGTAGTAGTTTGTTTAACACAGTACTGTACTGTATTTGCCTTTTGAGGGGGAGGGGGGAGTGTCTCTGCTGCTGCCTGATTGTGTACTTCTAATTCCAAATGAGGTGTGTGGTTGACTGGTCAGTTCATAACTCTGGTGTTCGTAACTCTGAGGTTCTATTGTAACTGCACTGAGAGTCCATGCTGCTTCTGAGGAATATTAGGGTCTCACTCTGGGGACAGAAATTCCTATCAACTCCATTTAACAAAAATGAGTATTTACTGTTGGTGAAACATGCCTGACTGGTAGCCCTGAAGGCCATGTCTACCTACTCACAGGACAGATACAGCTCGGAGGGCACCAGGCAAGCTTCACCCACCCCCTCATCAATGTCTTTATCTATCGAATCTAGCCATCACAACTATTTCTTAGACCCTCCCACCTTGGTATATAAGCATCTTCCTCAACCTGGAGCTGGAAGTACCCACTTAGCAGAGTGAAGTAGGCCGTGTCTCCATATACTCCCTACTGAGATTGCCAACAATGGTTCAAGTTAGTGAGATACTCTTCAAAGGTTTGCACTACTATATTTGGAAGGCAAATAAGTCATCCCTGGGATCTTTCACATGGTATGTAAATGGACAGCAAGTCAGCTTTACAAAAAAGGAGTCTCAACCTTGGTTGGAAATGTTGTGGAGAACCTTAGGTGAGAGATGTTTTTCGACTGATTAACCTGTTAGTTTAGTCTCTAGAAAACATGTTATAATTGTGTTTTTATGTAACCACTTGTTTCCATCATTTTTACTATCACTCGAATCTCTGTAAACTTGTTTTTGTTTTAGAAACAGTTTTGAGGTATTTCCAACCTGGTCTTCATTGGTGCAGTTTAGATCTCTTTTAATTTTCATTCGTTTAAACCTTCACAAAACATATGAGACAAGAGGAAAATGAGTGGGATAACGGACCCTTTCCATCAGCATGGACAGGCATATGAATAGCTTGTTGCAGCTTCCTTCATTTTAGGCTTAAATGTTGCTTAATTGTATGTTTAGTCTGATGTGGATTTAATTTTGTTTAGAAAAGTTATTAGTGTGTGAAATTTTATTCCTGCATAACTATTATTGTTTATATTCCAACAGCATCTAGAGGCCCCGCTGAGATTGGGGCAAAACCCCATCATGGGCTAGAAAGGGTTAAAAGCCAGTTAGTCACATCTATTGCACCTGTGCCATAATTAATTACTGGCTTAACAGCTAGAGGGAGCAGGAAGAAGAGGGGTCAAGTGATAACTTAATGGACACTTGGGCCTCATAAAAGAGAGAGCTCAATCTGGGGATGAACCACAGTGAGCAGAGAGATTTCGATGAGGGGCAGAACCAGAGTCTGCAGGAAAAGAGACACTTCAGGCAGACTCCATCTCAATAGCAGAGATGTGCAGAAGACTCCAGGGTAGCTGAGAAAGGGTAGCTCCTCATCTCAAAAAGGATATACTGGCATTACAAAAGGTTCAGAGAAGGGCAACTAAAATGATTAGGGGTCTGGAACGGGTCCCATATGAGGAGAGATTAAAGAGGCTAGGACTTTTTAGCTTGGAAAAGAGGAGACTAAGAGGGGATATGATAGAGGTATATAAAATTATGAGTGGTGTGGAGGAAGTGAATAAGGAAAAGTTATTTACTTGTTCTCATAATAAAAGAACTAGGGGCCACCCAATGAAATTAGTGGGCAGCAGGTTTAAAACAAATAAAAGGAAGTTCTTCTTCACAGAGCGCACAGTCAACCTGTGGAACTCCTTGCCTGAGGAGGCTGTGAAGGCTAGGACTTTATAACAGGGTTTAAAAGAGAACTGGATAAATTCATGGAGGTTAAGTCCATTAATGGCTATTAGCCAGAATGGGTAAGAAATGGTGTCCTTAGCCTCTGTTGGTCAGAGGGGGGTGATGGATGGCAGGAGAGAGATCACTTGATCATTACCTGTTAGGTCCACTCACTCCAGGTCACCTGGCATTGGCCACTGTCGGTGGACAGGATACTGGGCTGGATGGACCTTTGGTCTGACCCAGTACGGCCTTTCTTATGTTCTTAAAGGGCAGAAATGAACACAAGAGTCCAGAGGAAGGGTTGATTTGTTGAGATGCTTTGGACATAACAATGAACTACTGTTATGATGAAAGGGTTCTGAAATAGATGCTTCTTACTGGAAGGGTTGAATCGTGCACAAAGGCAGACATGCAAATCCCTGCAATGCAAAGCTCTGACAATACGAGGTGATGTGACAACCACTTACAGGGCCTATTGTGCTAAGCACAGTACACACCCGTAGTGAGAAGCTGCCCCTGTTCCAAATTGCTTACAATCTAGAAACCAGACAAAGAATAGGAGGGGAAACAGAGGTACAGAAACTTGCCCAAAGTCACACAGCAAGTCAGTGGTCATGCTGGGAACAGAACCTAGGTCTCCTCTCAATCCAGTAGCTGTCTGTTATACGTTTAGGGCTTCTGATTTTGAGTTTTAACTGATGAAACACCCCAGATTAAAAAAAAAAAGAGAGAGAGAAATAAATTGATGTTTATGTGAATGTTGCTTGTATCTAAGAGCTTGGCTTATCTACATGGAGCAGCAATGTTGACTACAGGACAGAGTGTAATTTCTAAAGTGCACTGATGTGTTGCATATGAATTGGTCCACACAGACCCTGCTGGCTTGCACTAAAAGTTCCCTGATGTTCTTTAACACAGTGCTGTTTGAAACAGTACTATATTAAAGCACACTAGGGAAAATTACAAAGGGATTACTCATTACATGATATACTATTATGCAGTGTTGCATATATTATATACTATCATAATGAGTAATCACATTGTAATTTTCCCTGCTGTAGCGAGTAATGTATAATATACATTACGGTATATACAAAGAGAGAGCCCCCCCGCCCCTCCCCCAAACCTGATTTGACATCTGTATAAACTCAAAAGTTGCTAAAAATAAGAAAGAAATGAACCTTGAAAAACAGAAGCCCAATTATATCACACTGCCTCCAAATAATGCATAATTATTATAATCGATACACTATATCCAGTAGTGGAAAATACTTTGACTACAACCCAAGGAGGGCTGGGCCTAGTTAATAACTGAATGAGGAGTCCAACACATCTCCATAGAAACATACGATGCTGAAGGAAATAGTACTGCTTAATCCAGCAGGTGGCACTTTTCCTTCTGCATCAGTACAGAAGCAACGCCCCAGCCTGGAGATAAGAAGCCCTGTGATGATGGCAGTGTCATTTTTCAAAACCAAGCTCTTGACCCCTTGTGGTCATTAAAGATACACAGTGCTTTTCACAAGAGTTAGGAACATTGAAGGTGACAATTTTAAAACAGAAAAACTTCAAAAACAGACTCCAACGAGAAACTGCTGAACTTGAATTAATTTGTAAACTGGATACCATCAACCTAGGGTTAAATAGAGACTAGGAATGGCTGGATCATTACACTCATTGAATCTATTTCCCCAGGGGTGAAAGTAACTTACAGGACTTACTGGTACGCCGGAGTCCTGGGTGGGGGCGTGGCCTCAACCAGAAGAGGCGATTTAAAGGCCCTGGGGCTCTGGCTGAGAGCCCCAGGGCCTTTAAATCACCGCAGAGCTACCTGCTGCAGAGGCGGCTGGGAGCCCCGGGGCGAATTAAAGGGCCCGGGGCTCTGGCCGCTGCAGAGTTCTGGCCATTTTAAATCCCCACCAAAGCCCGGCTGCCAGAGCCCCGGGGCTCTGGCAGGGATTAAAAGGGCCCACGGCTCCCCACAGCGGCCAGACCCCCGGGCCCTTTAAATCCCCGCCAGAGCCTGCTGCCGCTACCCGTAGCGGCGACAGGGCTCAGGCAGTGCCTAAAAAGGCCTGGGGCTCCCTGCAGTGGCAGGAGCCCTGGGCCTTTTTAAGCACCACCAGAGCCCGGCTCCGGCAGTGGGGCTCCGGCGGTGCTTTAAAAGGCCCGCGGCTCCCCGAAGCGGCCAGAGCCCCGGGCCCTTTAAATCCCCGCCAGAGCCCTACCGCCACTACCCGTAGCGGCAACAGGGCTCAGGCGGTGCTTAAAAAGGCCCAGGGTTCCTGCCAGTGCGGGGAGCCCTGGGCCTTTTAAAGTGCCGCCCGAGCCCCGCTGCTGGAGCTCCGGCGGCGCTTTAAAGGGCCCGGGGCTCCCCGCAGTGGCTGGAGCCCCGGGCCCTTTAAATCACCGCCGGGGAAGCTGGTATGGTCCAGCATGACATACTGGCTCTTGCCGGTACGCCGTACCAGACCGGCTCACTTTCACCTCTGTATTTCCCTAAAGTTAAGTATCCTCACACTTTCTTGTCAACTGTCTGATATAGGCCGCCTTGATTATCACTACAAAAGGTTTTTTTTCTCCTGCTGATAATAGCTCATCTAAATTAAATAGCCTCTTAGAATAGGTATGGCAACTTCCAAGTTTTCTGTGTGTATATATACACACATCTTACTTCTGTGTGTTCCATTCTATGCATCTCATAGAATCTCGGGGTTGGAAGGGATCTCAGGAGGTCATCTAGTCCAACCCCCTGCTCAAAGCAGGACCAACACCAACTAAATCATCCCGGCCAGGGCTTTGTCAAGCCTGACCTTAAAAACCTCTAAGGAAGGAGATTCCACCACCTCCCTAGGTAACCCATTCCAGTGCTTCACCACCCTCCTAGTGAAAAAGTTTTTCCTAATATCCAACCTAAATCTCCCCCTCTGCAACTTGAGACCATTACTCCTTGTTCTGTCATCTACCACTGAGAACAGTCTAGATCCATCCTCTTTGGAACCCCCTTTCAGGTAGTTGAAAGCAGCTATCAAATCCCCCCTCATTCTTCTCTTCTGCAGGCTAAACAATCCCAGTTCCCTCAGCCTCTCCTCAGAAGTCATGTGCTCCAGCCCCCTAATCATTTTTGTTGCCCTCCGCTGGACTCTTTCCAATTTATCCACATCCTTCTTGTAGTGTGGGGCCCAAAAGTGGACACAGTACTCCAAATGAGGCCTCACCAGTGCCGAATAGAGGGGAATGATCACGTCCCTCAATGTGCTGGAAATGCCCCTACTTATACAGCCCAAAATGCCATTAGCCTTCTTGGCAACAAGGGCACACTGTTGACTCATATTCAGCTTTTCGTCCACCGTAACCCCTAGGTTCTTTTCTGCAGAACTGCTGCCCAGCCATTCGGTCCCTAGTCTGTAGCAGTGCATGGGATTCTTCCGTCCCAAGTGCAGGACTCCGCACTATTCCTTGTTGAACCTCAGCATATTTCTTTTGGCCCAATCCTCTAATTTGTCTAGGTCCCTCTGTATCCTGTCCCTACCCTCCAGCGTATCAACCACTCCTCCGATGAAGTGGGCTATAGCCCACAAAAGCTTATGCTGAAATAAATGTTAGTCTCTAAGGTGCCACAAGTACTCCTGTTCTCTATATTGTTAATTCTGTTATCCTGGCCACATTCTAACTGGAATTCCAACTTGCCCTCTGCCTGAAGTTTAGTTGGAGGAGTTATTCTGCAGTTTCTTTTCTAAAAACCTATTGTAAAGTGTTGCTAGCATAAAGGGGTTGCCACACTCCAAACCAGGAGATAGATAACTTTTGGCAGGCATACCTCTGGGGTGTGCCTCACTAACGTTGCCATTCATTTTATTGTCATCATTTCCCTCCATCCTGCAATGGGCAGGTGTCATTGCTTTGTATTCCTGTAGATTATTGACATAAAAAATGCAGACACATGATACAGATTACAGAACACTTGAACCATGCTCAGAGAATAACTTTCACATCACGTCAAAGGTCCCCCTCTTTTTGTTTTGCCAAGTCTGCTTTAAAAGTTGTCATCTTTCTTCAGGTTCTTTTTCACTTATTCTCAAGTCTTGTGATAAAATTTCTGCTGGGCAGAGGAATTAACTCTCTCTCTTCCTCCTGACATTTCCTTACATCATTCCCATTTCCCTTTATTCTTACTTTATCCTTATTTTACAAAGACTCACATATTCCAAACATATCTCAGAAAACCTGTATGAACAGCTCTGGCCCTCTGGAACAAGTATCTACCATTTACGGAATGAAAGCAGGAAATTATGACAGGTCTAGCAGCAGCTGCCACAAATAACATTATGGTGCAATTTTATTGCACGAAGGAGCTTTCATAAGATTATTTTCTTGAATATTTCCACCTTTTCTTCCTCTTACATGATCCCTGTCTCTTTCTTTCTTTGGCTCTATCGATGTGTTGCCCATTTTCTCCATAGTCTTTCATCCTGCAACCTGTTTGATTAATTTTACGCATTTACAAAATTCAAGCCTACAGTTATATGATTTAAATAGTTAACCTATCACAAAAGAGCAAATGATGACACAAGAATATTGGCTATATTCTTTACTGCATGTTTCCATCTGGGGAGTTGGCTGCCTAACTCCCTTACACCTTGTCTACACTGGAAAATTGTATCACTGTAACTATACTAGTATAGTTAAACTGGTAAACCCCAGCTTCTAGTGTGGATGCAGTTTTATCAGTATAAACATGCTTTATATCAGTATAACTATTCCCAGGCTGTGTCTACACTGCCACTTTCAGCAGTAAAACTTTTGTCGTTCAGGGGTGTGAAAGCCCCGTCCTCCCTAGCGACAAAAGTTTTAGCACTGAAAAGTGCCAGTATAGACAGCGCTTTATCGCTGGGAGCGCTCATTCGGGGTGGGTTTTTTCCATCGCCGGGAGAGCTCTCCCCGGCGATAAAGCATGTCTGCATTGCCCATGTCACAGCGCTGTGGCGGCCGCGCTGTAGCGTGGGTAGACATACCCTTACAGTATAAGGCACTTTTATACTGGCATAACTACAGCCACACTAGGGGTCATACCAGTAAAAGTGACATCCCTATCCGATACAGGTCTACATCTTTCAAGTGTTGCAAAAAGGTCATGTGTCATTGTTTTTATGCTTGCCTTAAACAGGGAGAGCGATGGTAGCGGGTGATGTGATTTATATGGGCCTGACCCATATCTTGAAATCAAATGAACAGCTTTTATTGGGGGGGGGGGGGGTATGGTTGAGGGAAGATGGTGAGGCTACATGAATACAGAGGCAGGGGGGAGGGCAGGGTCAGTATACCTGGGTTCTCTTACTGGCTTTGCAACTAACTCACTGTGCCACCATAGACAAGTCTCTGTCCCTCTCTGGGCATCAGCTGCCTTACCTGTACTGGCACGCGGGGGTGGGGGCGCTCGGGGCACAGCGTTTCTCTCCAGGGGACATGCTTCAGCCCAGCACACCAGGCCCGTCACGGCGGCGAGCAGCCTTGGGGCGCCACATCCCCCGTCAGGGGTATGGGGGGAGCGTGCCCCCTCCCGCGGCTTTCACAGGGGGCAGGAGCGACTGCAGGGGTTCGCACGCAGCCAGAGTGCCAGGGGCCTGAGGGCGCCGCGCTCCCGCCCCGAAGCCCCGCCCCGCAACACTGCAAGGCCCTGGAGCTGCTGCGGGAGCGGCCGGCGCCGGCCCCCAGAGCCCCGCAGGCCCAGCCGGCCCCGGCCCCGCCCCCGGCCATGGCGGCGGGGCGGGGCGGGGCGGCGCGCTGACAGACAGCTGGGCTTCCCCGTGTAAACAGGAGCCGGGCAGGAGCTGAGAGTCCGGGTTTCCCCGGCCGGCTGGAGCCGCGCAGCCCCCGCAGGAGCAGCCCGCCGCCCGCCCTGGCCATGGGTAGCCGCAGCTCGACGAGCCGGGCTGGGCCCAGTGCGGGGCAGCGAGGTAATCGCGGGCTCGGCCGCCGCCCTGCCCCAGCCATGGGGGCCCCCTGGGGCCGAGGGGCTGGGGATCCGCCCACAGCTCCACCCCGCCGGACAGGGGAAGGGGCTGGTCTCCCCCCCGCCAAAGGGCCAGGGGTTTGGGGGTCATCACCTCCATGGGGAGGGGCTGGGCCCCGCACCGGGCCGAGGAGGGTGTCCCCAGTGGTTCCGGGGAGCAAGTGACCGGATCCCACCCGAGGAGGGGACAGGCAGGGGTAGTACAGCACATAGGCACCCTCAGAGAGGGTGTGGCTCCCTCCCACCCCCAATTCCCTTAAAGGGCCCCGGCGCCGCACCCCCAATTCCTCTAAGGTGTTAGTGGATCCACCCATTCCCCAAAGGGTCAGGAAAGGTTCACGGGCTCCCACCCCCCAATTCACCAAAAGGGCCAAGGGATCCCACCCCCAATTCCCTTAAAAAGCCTGGGAAGGGACTGGGTATCTCTCTCCACTCCACGGGGGGAGGGTGGGAGAAGGGACTTGGGAACCTCTCCCCAAAGAACTACGGATTTTCATTGGCCCTTTCCTTCATTTAGAGATGATTCACATCCCTTTCCCATAAGAGTCTGACTGCTTGGGGGTGCTTCCCCCCATAGTAACAGTCAGTTTAAGGGGGTATCTGTCGCTCCCAGTCTCGGTGATGTGACGGGGGTCATCCCTTCACAGGTAATGTGCATATCAACTGAATTGTTGGGGGTGGGGAAGGTTACTGTTACGGAGGAGAGACCTGCAAGCAACAGGCAGCTCCAGGGAGGAGGAAGACAGCTCTATCCCTGCTGTCAGTAGCCTGTCCAAAAATGCATTTCTGTCTCCTAACTCAGACCGAGCCAGGGAAATACACGATTTATCAAATGAAGCCCATTAGACTCTTGATTGTTTTGGCTGCAAAGTTATTGATATTTTGATTATGATCCAACATGGGCCCATATAAGATGCTCATCGTTTCTGCTGTTGAGCTGAATATGACACTAGTTGTAGCTTGTGTTTTATTTACAGCCTGAGTCTATGGGACAGCTTGCTTGCTATTAACTTTCACATCTTGGCATGTCAGCTCTCGTGTTGCTAAGGAAATAGTGAAATTATTCATGTGTAAGTATAATTGGAGATTATAGGGTCAAATTTTGTCCTGACTTATGCCCTGTATGACAGTCACATAGGGCCTAAGTCAGTGCAGAATCAGGTGCCAGGACGTAAGGACTTGATTTTTATTTTTCTGAGTTTCAGTGGTTAATATAGAGGTTTATAATTCCTAGTATTTTGTTTCTATTCCAAAGGTTCTGCTTGGAAAAATGTTGGTTTCATGTTTATTCTCTCTCTATGTATCAGCTGTGCTAAGTTTACAAGTACAAGGATTTCTCCCCCCCTCCCTCCCCATAACTGCTTTCTCTGCAAAATCATCCTCGTTATTTCAAGTTGAATGTTATCACTGAAGGTATAAATATGACTGAATACAAATCAGGAGCAATCAAAAAGTACAGAAGTACTTGTGGCACCTTAGAGACTAACAAATGTATTTGAGCATAAGCTTTGGTATGGCAAATTCCACCTTTTCATGATTGTATGTATGTACGTACGTACATACATACATACATAGAATCATGAAAAGGTGGAATTTGCCATACCAAAGCTTATGCTCAAATACATTTGTTAGTCTCTAAGGTGCCACAAGTACTTCTGTTCTTTTTGAGGATACAGACTAACAGGGCTGCTACTCTGAAACCAGGAGCAATCAGTTAGGTAGGAAGGTGTCATTTTTTACACAGCCGCTTTTCAGAGGAGAATCACATCTTGAATATTTGCATTAGCAGGAAATAAAGAACATAAATTTTGGATAATTTTTATTCCGTGTAAACCTACTGGGTAAACTGAGATTTATAACAGTTGATAAATACAATCATGATCATTTTTCATGACTTTAGGAACTAGTTGCCAGATAGAAAGGACAACAAGAAAATTTCATCGGTTGTCCTCAAGTGTAGCATTTCATCTTTTCTCTTTGCAGTGAATTTCAAGTGCAGGGAAAAAGTCAAAGGATTATTGATGTTTACTGATTTAAAATTGAGACCTTTAAGTCTTAAATGTAGGATCGTTTGTAGTTTAGACATTGTATAACGGGTGTCTTAATTCTAAACTACCAAGGATAGTAAGTTTATATAACAAGACAACTGTATAATCACATAGGAGATAAGCCACAGGGAGCTTGAGAGAGGAGGTGGAGAGTGAGATGTTGGAAGGAAGGGCTTAAAGGAGACACGAGAGAACTTGAATTCAGCCTAGGATATGACGGTTGCGTCCTGGAGCCAAGCATCAGCACTATGCATGTAGTTAGTCTGGAAGGGTCTTGTGCAACTGGAAAGAGGTCTGGAGGAGTGCAAGGCTGATGATGTCTGTGGCCTTGTCTACAGTAAGAATATTGACAAGAATTTTTTTTCCTGTGCAGGATACCAGTCCCTGAAAGTAGAATATAAGCTCTGGGAACTCATTGCACAGCTTTACAAAGTCAAAATTGTTGAAACCATGTCAAAAAGAACAACTAGTACTCAAAGGCTAATCTTCATGTTCCAAGACTACTACTGCCAGGTGTAGAAAGAGTGAAGTGTCTCTATGGGGATTAAATTCAGTGGCTCTAAGATTACTACATCCTAAATTTGTAGCTGTGCTCTACACAGATTTGCCAGGAAATACCAAGGGCTTTGCCATTATGGATGTAACTCTTTGAATGAGTAACTCCTTCACCATTCACGGATGTGGTACTGGATCCTCCCTCCCACTGCTGGCTCTATATGATCTACTATGGGCAACATGCCATGGTCTCACCTCTGCCAGCCTGCTTTCCTGATTGCAAAAGTGTCTGACAGTGGGGTGAGGCAGCTGACCGAGAGACTACTAGTCAAGGGAGAAAGAGAGGTAGGATGCTAGATCAGCGTCCTGAATTAATCACACCTGCTAAGGAAAAAACTGCCTTCTGCATTTCCTAGAAACCTTATTAAAACCCTTAAGAGCTGGTTAGTCCTTAAGGTGATGGACAGTTTTAGCCAGTATCCTAAGTGCTAATGGAGAATTAACAGGATATGAATTGTGACCTGTGATGATGGGCACTCAGGGAAGAACAGGAAACTAAAGTTAACTATTCAAGTGTAAAGATCTTCTGTTGTTGTTATTACTTATTATTTGTATTATCATAGCGTCTAGGAGCCCTAGTCATGCACCAGGACCCCTTGTTCTATAGAACACCATTGCTAGCCTACCCTGCAGAGTGGAAGGACTGTGTAGGTGAAAGTTTGCACCTCCATGTTGGTAAAGGTGCCCTCTGGTTCAGAGCTTTTGGGAGCTGGTAGTTATTGTGGCTGAAATGGAATTGAAGGCCTTACTGCTATTGGGATGCACATGGGAAGATACTTTCCTTTCTCCTGGTTGGGCAGGTGGCTCATGCAGCAAGGCATACTAGTGCCTCATATCACAGCCAGAGATTTCCTGGTGTGGATATGTCCCCTCCAGAGCACGGCTGCTCTGGAAAAGACCATCCTTATCACAGGAAGGGAGAAGTTTCCATGCAATAGGAGTTAGTTGCTGATATGGGACTACATAGGGAGGCTGGAGCAAGCTGCTCTTGACCCCAGCTAGAGTAATTAAATAAGAGTTTTATTGAATAATGCTTTGGACAGTGCTATGTTTTAAAAGGCTATATTCATCCCATGACTCTGTAAGCCCATGGGGCCATCCTGGAACACAGCAAATGCTCCTCTTTACACATTATAAAGGGGTAACTGCTCTTGTACTATCCATTGTCCTGATTGCTTACCCTATTTTAGTCTTTATCAGGCTAATATACATAACAGTACAATGGAGAAAACAGAGGAAACAATAAAAGGAGGTTGGAGGTAGATTTTTTTTTTTTTCAAAAGTTTAGGCACTTAACTTCCATTGACTTTCATTGGGAGTGAGGTGTCTTTAACAGTCTTCACCTCTATTCCTGCACAAAGGTTTTATGGCCTAGAGCCTTCTTAAGTAACAAAAAAGGAAATATAGGATAAGGCATTCCGAATCCTATGAAACAGCCTCATAGAAACCTGCCCTGTCTTCTTAAATGTGGTCTCTCTGGCCTCAGAGACATTTTAACTGCTCATCCTCTTCTATAACTCAGGGCTGGTCTACACTACGGGGGGTGAGGAGGAGGAGGAAGGGGGAGTAATCGATCTAAGTTACGCAACATACGTGAATAGCGTAGCTGAAGTCAATGTACTTAGATCTACTTACCGCGGTGTCTTCACTGCGGTGTGTCGATAGAGACACTTTTCCGTCAATTCCCCTTGCGCTTCTCATTCAGCTGGAGTACCGGAGTTGAAGCTAGAGCGATTGGCAGTCGATTTATCATGTCTATACTAGACATGATAAATTGACTCCTGCTGGATAGATCGCTGCCTGTGAATCCAGCTGGTAGTGTATAGAAGCCTTCAGTGCCAAGAAAAATAGCTCAGCTCCTTTCTCATACTTCCTTTGGTTAGTTCCCCAGAATTTGTAGGTAATTCCATGTAAGGTGTTTATGAGAACCACCTCCCTCCAAACCTACCCCTTGCCTTGTGGGTTTGTGTATTGAAGAATGTTTCATAACAAAACCCTTCTGTTCTAACCCAAAGTAATTACCCATGTCTTGGTTTCACATCTGCTATTTCCTCCCACCTCTTTAATGGTTCTCCTATTTTCCTTAATGGCTCTGTTTATACTAAGGGCTGAGCCACATAAGATCTATTATTCTTTCCTGGTGACACCTAGCTACAAGATAAAATGGGTCAGATTGGATTGTTATGAGTAATTTGCATTCAGATATAGGTCTGTGGCTGTCCCACTTCTGTGTGGGATGGTATTTTTCTCAAACTCAGGCATGAGCCAAATAAATGAGTCCTCTGCTCTAAGCAATTCAGATTAACAATAGCTAATGGTAAACTTAAAAAAAAGTCTTGGAAGTAATGTAGACCCTCATGTTGGGGTATGAGCCAACTTGCAACTAGGGGAGAGAGAACTTTCCCTGGGAGTAGGTTATCCCATAACTGTCTGGTACTGCAGAACTTCTTCCTCTGAAGCAGCTAGTGCTAGCCGCTGCCAGAGACAGGATACTGGAGATGAACCCCCTGGTCCGATCCAGTATGGTAATTACTCCTATAGAACAATTCTAATATTACATATAAAATATGTACAAAACTCACTTGTAGATTTATTGTGACATGTTCTATTGACCTAGAGTTGAGATTACTCAGCACCTCATAAGATTGGGACCTTGCTTTAATAATGGGCTGAAAGATGAACTTACATTCAAAGCATGTGACTGGAATCAGGAGACATCTGTTCTGTTCCTGGCTCTGTCACAGATCCTAGGCAAATCACTTAACCATTTTATACTTCAATTTCCTCATCTGTATAATAGAGATAGGGACAGGAAGTTGCAAAGTTAAATTTAATGTTTGTAAGGTGCTTTGAGATAGAATCATAGAATAACAGGGTTGGAAGGGACCTTAGGAGGTCATCTAGTCCAACCCCCTGCTCAAAGCAGGACCAATCCCCAATTTTTGTCCCAGATCCCTAAATGGCCCCCTCAAGGATTGAACTCACAACCCTGGGTTTAGCAGGCCAATGCTCAAACCACTGAGCTATCCCTCCCCCCTCCTCAGATGGAATACACTACAACAGTAGTAGTAGTATTCTGAGTTAGTAAGAACAACATAAAGCTTTGGCAACCCTTATTTTTTTTTAAAAAAAATATCTCTCTGGTTAGTAACCTAAAAAGCAAATCACGGACCCTGTTGAAATGCAGTGTCATACAAAATGTTGCTGCAATGACAATTACTGTAAAGGAAGTGTTGTCTTCTGCAAAGTTAATTGACTCAGTGTGCTGACCTGTGACAGCATGACAACACACTAATGGTGGGATTTCAGTTGTGATTATTAAAAAAAAAAAAAAGTCTGGAGAAAGGATAGATGGAGAGAAGACAGTTTCATGGGAGAACCAAAGGGCCAAGAGACAAAGGAGGAGGGGAAGTAATTTAACCTCATTCCAACTCAGTTTTTCTCTAAGTTTTCAGTGTGGCAACTAGTCAAGTCTCTGCATGTTCGCCTCCAGCTTGCTGTACAAGACTTACTGGTTCCCTGGACACCTGGGTTTTCCACATGAACACCAAATAACCTAACTCTTTGCTCTCTCAAATGGATTATTTCCCTCTATTTACCCCAATATTTGTGTGCATGTGTTTTCTATATTGTGACGGCAGTTTTTACCATAGCATCTGACTGCCTCACCATACATTTTTACAACAAGCATCAAGTCATTCTTATTTATTTATTTAGATTTATAAAAATGCTAAAAAAGGGGGCTAATCCATATGTTAAGGATGCATAGAGCATATCTTAAGAAAGAAAGAAAAAAGAATGAATGTGGGGTATAATTAGCATAGCAATGACACTTGCTTCTGCCCCAAAAAACACGCAATCCCCCCCCACCACAATTTTATTTTTAAAAGCATTTTAGCTCCTTTTTGAAGTGCAGTAGTGCACTGTGGTATGAAAAGTGACTATGTAGAAATGGAACCCTCTTACTCAATGCATCTGCTTCCTCTGTGTGTTTTAGGTTAGATCTGCTGACTTTGGTGACCAAAATAAGTTGTTACTATGACTGAGGACATGGCTACACTTTCAGATGTAGAGCTGTCATAACCATACAGCTAAGGGTAGCCTAAAATTCCTCCTTACCTATAAGGGGTTAAGAAGCTCAAATAACCTGGTTGGCACCTGACCAAAAGGACCAATGGGTAAAGAAGATACTTTCAAATCTGCGGGGAGGGGGAGAGAGGATTTGTTTGTGCTCTTTGTTTGTGTGTTCTCTGGGGAAGCAGAGAAGCACCAGGTCAGAAAACTCCTTCTCCTATAAACCATCCTAAAGTGAGTCTCAGTATTGCAAAAAGAGTAAGTAAATAAGGCAGGGTGCATTAGATTACCTTTTGTTTTCAACTAGTGAATTTTCCTTGTGCTAAGAGGGAGGTTTATCCCTGGTTTGTTTTTGTTTTTTTTTTGTAACTTTAAAGTTTTGCCTAGAGGGGAATCCTCTGTGTTTTGTATCTGATTACCCTGTAAAGTTATTTTCCATCCTGATTTTACAGAGGTGCTTCTTTTACTTTTTTTTCTTTATAATAAAGTTCTGTTTTTTTAAGAATCTGGTTTACCTATTTGGTTGTTAGGTTATTCTCAAGTCTTCCCAGGAAGGGGGTGTAGTGCTTGGGGGGATATTTTGGGGGAATAGGAATTCCAAGTGGTACTTTCACTGATTCTTTGTCTAAATCACTTGGTGGTGGCAAGGGGAAGTTTTTAACCTAAGCTGGTAGAAATAAGCTTAGGGGGCTTTCATATGCCAGTCCCCACATCTGTACCTTAGGGTACGTCTATACTCACGCGTCCTGTCGGAGGCGCTGGATCGATCTTCTGGGTTCGATTTATCGCGTCTTGTCTAGACGCGATAAATCGAACCAGGAAGTGCTCCGCCGTCGACGCTGGTAATCCAGCTTGACGAACGGAGTAGGCGGAGTCGACGGGGGAGCCTGCGCGCCGCGTGTGGATCCCGGGTAAGTGCTTTTTCATTCGAACTAAGATAGTTCGACTTCAGCTACGTTATTCACGTAGCTGAAGTTGCGTATCTTAGTTCGAATTATGGGGTTAGTGTAGACCAGCCCTTAGAGTTCAGAGTGGGGAGGGAACCCTGACAAGAGCGCTTTGAGTTAAATCAGCCTTCTGAGAGCGCGGTAGGGAGAGCACTGCAGTCTGTCCACACTGACAGCTGCAAGCACACTAGCGTGGCCACATTTGCAGCACTTGCAGCGGCAATGGGAGTGGTGCATTATGGGCAGTTATCCCACAGAGCACCTCTTCCCATTCTGGCACTGTGGCTTGTGGGAAGCGGGTGGGGAGTGCAGGGCATTCTGGGTTCTGTCCCAATGCCCCGTGATGCATCGGTTCGCATCCCGGCAATCCCTGTGCTTCCGTCCACATTTGGCGCCATCTTTCAACTTTTTTTTTGTAATGCGCGCTCTGTCTTCCCTTTCGGTCTGCGAGAATGGAGAGGAATATGCACATCATGTTTGGCAGTCGAGTTACTCCTTAAGATCCAAACTGACAATGAGGACTCCGACGATGATATTGATTCACGTAACACATATAACACGAGATTGCTTGTGGCATTCACGGACATGCTTAGCACCATGGAACGCTGCTTTTGGGCTCAGGAAACAAGCACTGAGTGGTGGGATCGCATCATCATGCAAGTCTGTGATGACGAGCAGTGGCTGCAGAACTTTCGGATGAGAAAAGCCACTTTCATGGGACTGTGTGATGAGCTCGCCCTCACCCTGTGGCCCAAGGACACAAGATTGAGAGCAGCCCTGACGGTGGAGAAGCTGGTGGCTATTGCAATCTGGAAGCTGGCAACTCCAGACAGCTACTGATTGGTCGCTAACCAGTTTGGAGTGGGAAAGTCGACCATTGGAATCGTGTTGATGCAAGTTTACAGGGCCATTAATCATATCCTGCTCAGAAGAACCGTGACTCTGGGTAACGTGCATGACATTGTGGCTGGCATTGCACAAATGGGTTTCCCTAACAGCGGAGGGGCAATAGATGGGATGCAGATTCCAACTCTGGTACCAGCCCACCTAGCCTCCGAGTACGTTAATTGGAAGCGGTATTTCTCTATGGTTCTCCAGGAGCGTGTGGATCACAGTGGGCGTTTCATTGACATTAACGCAGGCTGGCTCGGAAAGGTGCACGACGCACGCATCTTTCGGAACACTGGCCTGTTCAGGAAGCTGCAAGCCGGGACTTTTTTCCCAGACCAGAAGATCATCGTAGGGGAAGTCGAAATGCCCATTGTGATCCTTGGAGACACAATTACCCTTTAATGCCATGGCTCATGAAACCCTACACAGGGAGCCTTGACAGGAGCAAGGAGATGTTCAACAACAGGCTGAGCCAGTGCAGAATGACTGTGGAGTGTGCTTTTGGCCGTTTTTAAAGGGCCGCTGGCGCTCTCTGTATGGGAAGCTGGGACTTGGCCTTTGACAGCATCCCCGTGGTTACATCTGCGTGCTATACTCTCCATAACATTTGTGAAGGGAAGGGTGAAAGAGTCACTCAGGCATGGACCTCCGAGGTTCAACACCTGGAGGCTGGATTTGAACAGCCAGAGAGCAGGGCTATTAGAGGGGCCAAGTGCGGGGCTGCAAGGATTAGGGATGCCTTGAGGGAGCAATTTGAGGCTGAAAGCCACCGGTAATGTTTGGTGCCCTGCATGGGAGTGAAGTTCAGTGGTTCCAATGTTACTAAGAATCTGTGTTTGCTACGCTGACTTGCAGTGTCTGTTGCTTTCCTGGGTTAAGGTATCTTTTACTTTATGCAATAATAATGTTTTCAAAGCCAAAAAATCCATTTATTGAAAAGAAACACAACTGCTTGGGAAACAGGGCAAGGGGGTGGGGGTGGGGAATGGTAGAATCACAGATTTGAATATGTCTTGTTATCATACTCAGCCTTCCTGTCGGGAGTGCTGCACTTCAGACTGGCTATAATGCATGGTGATGGGGGTTGAGTGCAGTGGGTGAGGGTTGTATTTTTCAGGGCTGGGTGGTGAATCTACAGGTGTTGGAGGCAGCTGGTGGCGATAAGAACCCGGATGTTGGGGAAAGTGGGTTGGAGGTGACATGGGGGCACTAGGGAAAGAGTTTTGGGACAAGGACTGCAGGGGGGGGGCGGTAGTGCTCGCCTGCATGGCTACGAGTGCCTGTGTCAAGTCCGCTTGGCGCTCATAATGCTTAGCAGCCGCTCCGTGCTTTGGTGCCGGTGATCCACATTCTCCTGTTGGACCCTCCTTTCACTCTCCCGCCACTCCTACACTTTTTAGATTCTCAGTAAGTGACTGCTGCATTACTTCATGCAGCATGTCGTCTTTGCTTCTACGTGGCCTCTTCCTGATTCTTTGCAATCTCTTGGCTGGTGATAACATGGACGGCTGAGATCTCAAGGTTGCATCTGTAAAGGCAGAATGCCGCACTTAACAGAGGCAGCATTGTTCGCACCAGACAGAGCAATGATTCCCCCTGTACTTAAGGAGGGCAAACACAGTCTACACAATAGCATAATTTGCCTGTCCCAAAGCTAGCGCACACAACCCATGGGAGCCCCAAAATGGTGAGTAAGCACAGGGTCAAGGGGGACTGATTGTTTCACGGCCATACTGTCCTCTGGGTTTCTGTGCCTTGGGGAGAGCCAACAGCTGCAGGGGGCACCTACACTAAACACTGTCCCCACATTTTCCACAGGAGTTGGTCCTGGAGGATACCTTGCTGCTGAGGGTGACCTGGGAAGCAAGGGAGGGTCTTCTACTACAATGCGGCTTCTGCCCTGGCCCATATGCAGCTTGCCTGTGTGCAGCAATGGTCCCTCTGCCCCTCACGACACAGTGGCACGGACATGTTAGCCTGACTGGGACAAGGACCACAGTGGCTCTCCCAATAAATCTGCACAAGTGCATTGCCCAAGTTCTGCATGAGACCTTTGAAGAGATCACTGAGGCTGATTACCGCTGTGGCGGGTTGGGACCACAGAGACCTGCTTGGTGCTGCCACCTGGTGTGCCAAGGCTACTTCTGCCCCTGCTTCAAGGCCTTTTCCAGCTTGGGACTCCCGAATCCTGTCTGTTTTGAGCCAGATTCCACTGATCTGCTGCAAACACAGACCCAGGTCCGAGCCAAGTCCACTAACAACTGCAAGGCTCCTGGAAGCGCTCTTGCCGTTGACACCCAGGTGTCCAACTTCCAAAAAGGTTCAAACCCTGAATAAATCCGTTTTACCCTGTATAAAGCTTATACAGGGTAAACTCATAAATAGTTCGCCTTCTATTTCAAAGATAGAAAGATATGCACAGCTGTTTGCCTTCCCCAGGTAACCACTCGTACTCCAGGAAACTTAATAAGTAAAAAGTGATTATAATAAGTACAGAAAATAGGATTTAAGTGATTTCAAGTAGTGACAGACAGAACAAAGTGAATTACTAAATAAAATAGAACACGCAGTTCTATGTCTAATCACCCTGTGTACAGATAAAAACCTCACTAGGTCCAGTAAACAGGCTATCTTCCTTCTAGCCTGGGTCCAGCAATCACTCACCCCCCTAATGTCTTTGTCCTTTGTTCAGTCTCTTTCAGGTGTCCTTGGGGTGGAGAGCTTCTTTCTTTAGCCAGCTGAAGACAAAAAGGAGGGGTTTCCTAGGGGTTTAAATAGATTTTCTCCTCTGGGTGGACACCCCTCCCTCTCCCTGTGTGGCATCCAGTTACCAAATGGAGTTGGGGTCACATGGACAAGTCACCTGTCTATGCACAACTCAGTTCCTTCTCAGACCAGCCACATTCCTGGCAAAGTTCAGATGTGGATTGGTGTCTGCAAGTTCTATTGTCTGTTAAGTGCTTCTTGACTGGGCACTCAACCTGCACATTCCTTTCTCAAGAAATACAACCAATATTCATAACTTCAACTACAACAATGATACATGCATATAAATGAGAGGAATAAATTCAGTAGGTCATAACTTTCACAGAGATATGTTACATGGCACATGTAGCATAAATCATAGTCCAGTTACATCATGTATACGTTTATAAGCATCTCCCCATACAGTTTTATGGGGTACACCGTCACAACCGCGATGTAAGAGATCACATCAACGCCCTATTCCGCATCTAGGCATTCATGCAGCCCTAACCCTCCTCGCCCCAAATTCCTGCACCGAATGACTTCCTTCCCAAAATATAAGTCGCTTACCGGGAACCTCCTCTGATTTTTGTCCTTCCCCAATCACCAGCCACCGTGACTGGCTACCTTCCTCCTGGCTTGAGAACAGCTCCTGGCTGCATGCATCTAGGGATTCCGGGGTGTCTTCCTCAGCACCCTCACTCCCGCTTTGCTGCTCCTCCACCTCCTCCTCCTCCTACCTTGTTGGACTGGGCTCTGAAGTGTCCATGGTGTTCCTCGGAGTGGAGGTGGGGTCGCCCCCGAGTATTGCGTCCAGCTCTTTGTAGAAACAGCAGGTCGCGGGGGCACCACCGGAGTGGCTGTTTGCCTCGTGGGCTTTGCGGCAGGCGTTCCGCAGCTCCTTCACTTTAACCCTGCACTGCAGTGCGTCCCGGTCATGGCCCCTGTCCATCATGTTCCTTGATACAATACCTTCAGGCAGATAATTCCTACAGCTGGAGCGCAGCTGGGACTGGACAGCTTCCTCCCCCCAAACACTGATGAGGTCCAGCACCTCGCCATTGCTCCATACTGGGGATCTCCTGGTGCTTGGAGGCATGGTCACCTGGAAAGATTCGCTGAGAGCATTCCATACCTGGCTGAGCAAACAGGAAGGGGATTTTCTAAATTCCCAGAGAATTTAAAGGGTGGGTCTGACGGTTGGTCACCTGAGGGCAGGGCAGTAGAGTTCAAACTGATGACCAGAGTGGCTAGAACAGGCATTGTGGGACACTTTTGGAGGCCGATGAGAGTGCATTAACAGACCAGGGCATCCACACTGGCGCCACAGCCAGTGGTGGTGGTGTTCCATTTGCCGAGGTGGAGTACCAGGAGCGCTCTAGCCGTGGAGTCAGAGCGCTCTACGTGTCTTGCCAGTGTGGACGCTTCGTGAGTTAGAGCGCAAGGGGATGCTTTAATGCGCTCTAACTCGCAGGTGTAGCCAAGGCCTGACTCTTGTGCAGTAACTCCTCACTTAAAGTTGTCCCAGTTAACGTTGTTTCATTGTTACGTTGCTGATCAATTAGGGAAAATGTTCATTTAACGTTGTGCAATGCTTCACTATTACGTGGTTTGGCTGCCTGCTTTTTCCATAGCTGGCAGCCTCCCTACGCACCTTTCTCTCCCCACAGTGCCGCCTGCCCGCCGGCAGACCTCAAGGATCAGCGCCTTCCCCCTCCTCTCCCGCCGCTTGCCTGAGGCAATCAACTGGCTGGTGGCATTTTAGAGCAGGAGGGAGGGGGGAAGAGTGAGGACTCCGCGTGCAGGCTCTCCCTCCCTTTCCTGCCGCAAACCAGCTGATTGCCCCAGGCAGGAGGCGGGGGTGGGGAACGGAGGGAGGGGGAGCCTGTGCCAAGTCCTTGCTCCTCCCCCCTACCTCCTAAACTCTGCAAGCCAGCTGATTGCCCTGGGCAGGAGGTAGGGGGGAGGAGCGAGGACTCGGTGTGCCTCCTCCCTCCCCTCCTGCCCACGGAAATCAGCTGGCTGGTGGTATTGAGAAGGCAGGGGAGGGAGGGGGAGCCTGTGCACTGAGTCCTCTCTTCTTCCCCGCCTTCCTCCTGCCTCCTAAACAGTACTGGATTTACCATGGCGCCAGGCCCACGGTCCAAAGGGGCCCTGGTCCGGCCCATTCGTCTCCACTCCCCCCTCCTCCCCGCGGGGGCAGAAGCTTAGTGCTGCTGGCTCCTGCTGCAGCAGGGCTCTGCCGGCAGCCAAGCTCCTTCCCCGCCTCTTTCCCCAGCGTGCCAAGTTCCCTCTCCCTGCCGATCAGCTGCTTGCCAGGAGGAGGAGGAGCGGAGTGAGGAGTTACTGTCGTTATTAGTCCTGATTAGCCAACAGAGCTATGGGAGAGGGAGCTGAATTCAATTCCCATCAGCAGGGCCTGGTCTACACTCAAAAATTGATCGACTTAGCCATGCCGCTCGGGCTGTGAACATTTCATGCCAGGAGTGCCATGCGTTAGGTTGACCTAACTGCTGGTGTAGACGCAACTATATCGACAGACGAAATCTTTTGTTGACGTAGGTACTGCCCCTCAAACTACACTAATGGGAAAGCCCCTTTCCTTACTATAGGAAGTGTCTACGCTATAGCGGCGCAGTTGCACTACTGTAGCTGTGCTGTTGTAGACAGGGCCGCCGAGAGCGGGTTCAGGCCCCGGTGGAAAAAAAAATTTCGGGGCCCCCCCAGCAAGGGCGGACTGGCTAAAAATCTTTACGCCTACAGCAGCTCTTTTCTCTCTTTCTTTTTGTTCTTTCTGGTTTTTTGCACCAGATTTGTGACGATAATCCATGGTAAGAATTGAAAAGGGGTTAAAAAACGTTATCTAAAATTAAAAAATGTATTATAGTTATTTTAAATTCACTGCAATATAAAATAAATGTGTGATCTCATTTTTATGATAATATTCGTACCTGTTGAGAATATTAAGATCCTAATGACTAATATCATAGAATTGGAAGGGACCTTAGTAGGTCATCTAGTCCAACCCCCTACTCAAAGCAGGACCAATCCCCAATTTTTGCCCCAGATCCCTAAATGGCCCCCTCAAGGATTGAACTCACAACTCTGGGTTTAGCAGGCCAATGCTCAAACCACTGAGCTATCCCTCCCCCCCATTATATTATATCAATAATATAAGCACCCACACGATCGTTGCTGAACTAACCATACACTTTAAACGTTAAACTTGTACGTGTAACACAACACAATGTGTATCGCACAACAACTTTGTTGTATTCGCACGGTGGTCACTTATGAAAACATACAAATGCGACTTCACATAATAAGATGAGTGCACTGCCATACTATTAAAGCGCAGAAGTGAATGTTCCTATAGAGTCAGAAATACTTGGAAATGCTTGGTTCACGGCACAAGTTCACAAGCCATTATTCAGAATTGTGCATGCATTCAACATGAAATATATATTTTGTTAAGAATTACATTAAAATATAATTATATTCTGTTCTTAATGTGTAATTAGTAGTTCTTTGGTTGATTAGCGTCTATATTGGCCGATAACTGACAGAATTTTGTATATCATTATTTTTCTTTGAAATTCACCGATTTTTACAATGGATGTCAAAAAGAATCGACAAATAATGATACTACTGAGAGAGACAAAAATGTATGCAACTTAGTCGGACCCAGGGCCCCCTTCCAGACCGCCGGGTCCCGGACATTTGTACTGGCTTCCCCCCACCTTGTCGGCCCTGGCTGTAGCAACTGAAGTAATGTAGACATACCTTAAGTTTCAGTCATGGCAGACCATGAGGGTTGCACTGATGTCACTGAGAACAGAATTTGCTTTGCAGTGCACCAGTAGGCTTTGAGCAACTGATGTCAGGTTAACTTTCAGGATGGAATTTCAGCTGTTGAGTGAGTTTGAGTCATATTAGCAGGAGTAAGCAAAACCCAAGAGCAAATCAGACTCCAGGTGTGACAACTTGTACTTCCCTTTCGCTAACCGTTTAATGGGAGGCGGGGGGGGGGGAGGGGATTCAATTCAGTATATTGGCAATCCTGCCAGTGATGATAGAGATCCTCTTCCTCTTGCACGTTATATTTACAACAGGGAATCTTTATTTTATTTAAATTTGTCATCACCAGGAGACAAGAAAGTCAGTGAAAAAGCCTCCTTCAAACAGAAACCAGTCCTGTAGCAAGCTGAGGGAGTTCCTAGGAGGACTATTTATATCTGCTTTCACTGTCTCTGGCTCCTTGGGTCACCCAGGACAGAAGAATAATCTCTTTTTGATCTCTCTATTTCTAGTTGTAAAAGCGCAGCGTGTTATGGAGGGTGAATCAGCATGAGGCCAGTCTGTCCCCTGTTATAATCCCTTGTAACTACAAAATCATCAGTCACAAGGGTAAGGTGAATGGAAAGATCTAAATGTATTACTGTATTCTAATACTCTTTTCTGAAGAAAGATGAATGGAAATAAGCAGGTGCATTTCAGTACAGGGGTTCTGAAATATTTTCATAGCTTGGGCCTCTCTGTAGTAGGAGATTCCTCTGATGGCTCCTCTCCGCCCATTTACAATGGTATAACAGCCTTGTTGGCCTTGTTCATCAGCAGTGCGCCATCTGTCCCCTGTGAACCATCTGTCTTTGAAACATACTTTTGGCTATTTGGAGGGTAAATGCTGGGCTAGGTAGAAAGAGAATTGGCAGTGCTTTTTCAGTAAAGGAAAGCAAAAGTCTTTAATAAAAACAGTACAGCAAAAATGGCACCAGGTAATAATTTACCTGGGGTGCAAACTGACTATGAAAAATGGATGTGTTAAGTAGCCAGTCTTTTTCCTTGGGGTGCCAATGCCTCTTGAAACCCCACCATCTGCTTGACTTGTTGTGTGACTTTGTTTGGAAGCCTAGCCTTCCAGGATATTTCCCCTGCAGCTTTGCATGAAAACGGGACTGCTTTCCTCGGGGCTTGCATGGTGAAGACACAGCTACTGAATGAGGGCAGGTTCTATGTGAAGATGAACAGCATTTGCCAAACCCGAGTAGGGAAATATTCTAGGACATTACAAGGACGTAGCAATCTGTTGTGAAATAGCGTTTTCTTGTTCCGAGTTATATATACACATGCGCAGAGCTAAATCCAGTCAGCTTGCAAAAATTGTTGCTTAGCTCTAAAAGGAGAAGAATGATGGTTCCTTGGTGGCTAAAACATTGGGCTGGGAGATTTGGGTTTTATTCTAAGATATGTCACAGACTCACTGGACAAAGTCACTTCACCTCTCTTTGCCCATAACCCAGATAATAGCTGCCTTCCAAGGGTGTTGATTTTGACTGTAAATTACTCTGAGTTCCTTTGATAGAAGGCACAATACATGGGCAAGAAGTGGTAACTGGGTTAGTACAGTCGGCTGTTTTTAAAAGGTTGTTGATTAACTAGAAGGAAAAAGAATGAAGTACGTAAACTTTACATTAGTCTCTTCATTAGGTCAGCTCAGTCCTAAAAGCTATTCGAAAAGCAGCTTATGTGGTTTGAACACAGTGGGTAAAAATATCTGTTGCTCCCAGCATAACAAAACTGAAGCCAATAAACGTGGGATAAACTTTCAACCTTCTAACTGCATTACTTATGCAGTGTGTTAACACTGTAGTGTAGTGAAAGATCTTGTTTGTTTTCATGCCTCAGAGCTTTTTATAATTGTCTTTTAGCAGCTCTTAGTATGAATTTATTCTGTTACAAATGATCTGAGGATGATGGTGACAGCATTAGTTTGAGTTATTCATTTCATGGTGAGAGGTAACTGTGGGTGATAATCCACACGAGACCGACGTAGTTATGACTGTCTGTTTAAAGCACAGTAAAAATGTCCATCAACCTTCTTTCAAATCAAATAATGAAACAGAACAGTGAAGTTATAGCTGCTGCTTCTCATTAAATTAAGGACCAGAGAAATTAATGAAAAGATGGACTATGTTCTAAGTTCACATGCTGGATCGATTTAATTCCTGGTGTAATTCCACAGGCTTCCACCTCCCTCTCTGTCAGCATCTATCAGGCCTACCTGTGGTCCCTCCTCTTTTCTCCCTGCCTGTTGCTGGTTGACTTGATCGGTTTGTGTGAATTCTGCTACTTTCTCTTGACCACTGACAATGTTAAGTAATTCTATGGCTACTCACAACTATTAGCACCTCACAGCCTTTAATGTATTTATCCTCACAATACCCATGTGAGTTGGAAAGTGCCCTTCTACAATCTCCATTTTATAGATGGGGACCTGAGGCATGCAGAGACTGAGGGTGGGATCTACAAATATATTTAGGTGCCTAAGTCCTGTTTTTAGGTGCCATTGTGACCCAGAAAACTCTCTCTCAGTTGCTGCCTAACCTGTGGGCACCTACACTTGCTCAACGCCTATGGTTTTGCATTGAAAGTTCTGTAGGGGCCTATGTTTTTGTTTCTGGGCTTGCTCACTACTTCCTCACTTTAGGCGCCTGAGTGCCTATCTCCCACCTAAGCCTTGGGGTGACCCAGGAACTGGGGGGAAGACAGGCAGAGCTGCATGGGGCCTGATCCAGTAGGCATGCTTAGAGACCACTTAACTACACAAAGCCTTTAGCCCAAGGGTTAGGGTACTAATGCAGGATGTGGGAGACCACAGATTCAAGTTCCCCCGTCTGCCTGATATGGAGAAGAGATCTGAACAGGGATTTGCCACCTGTCAGGTGAGTGCTCTAACCGCTGGGCTGTGGGATATTCTGAAGTGGGGCTCCCTCAGTCTCTTCTGTTGAAGTTGTTCTACTTAATGTTATTCAATTATTTAATTAAACTGGGCCAGAGAAAGAGTTAAAATCTGTCTATAGACCAGTGGTTAGGGCACACACCTAAAAGGTGGCAATCCCTGTTCAGATTTCTTCTCCTTATCAGGGTCTCCCACATCCTGGGTGAGTATCCTAACCATTGGGCTAAAGTTATCAGGGAGGGCGGCATCTTCATCTTCCTCCTCCTCCCCCTTCCCTGGGGCTGTTTTGTGGCATTAAGTGGCCTCTAAGCATGCCTGCTGGATCGGGCCCCATATGCGACTTAGGCAGAGGAGTGCCTGTCATCCCCCAGCTTGGGGATCACTAGTGGAGATAGGCACCTCCCTGCAGCCCAGACTTAGGTGCCTATGTCCAAGAGAGGGGCAGGGCTTACCATGCACCCTCTTGTTGGCCTCTCCCATTGGCTAGCTGACCCGGCTCCCCACCTAGCGTGCTGGCTTTTGTGGATCACGTTCTAGGGCGCCTGTCTCTCCCCATTCATTGTATACGAACCTTGGTGCTTAACTCAGGCTTTGTGGATCCCAGTGTTGTTCCTCTGATTTTTCTAGGCACCTAAAAGCTACTCTTTGCAATGCTCAGTGTCACAATGCCTAAGTGCCTTCAAGATCTCACAGAAAATCTTTTGCAGAGCAGGGAGCTGGATCCCGGTCTCCTGAGTTCCAGGTTAGCATCCTACCATTCCTCTTGCCCTGTGCAGTCCTTCCAGATCTGACTGTCCCTCCAACATACTAGAGAGACAAGGTGGATGAGGTAATATCTTTTTGGGGGGTCAATTTCTGTTGGTGAAAGAGAGAGGCTTTCAAGCTTACACAGAGCTCTTCTTCAAGTTCTGCTTCTTCCAACATACTGTCCAGGATGACTTATTGACATCACAGGATCAAACGGGCAAAGGTATTTCTCCCAAATTCCTGTGGCTATAGCCTGGCAAATAGTGCAGTAATTAAGATCTGCATTATTTTTGAAAATTTTCCAATCAAATTTGGTTCACCTGTGTTTCTTTCTGTGACTTTCTGCAACAAAGTGATCGTTACCAAGCCTAAAGATCAAGAAAATTATTGGTCACAGAAATGATTCAAAATAAAGAATAAATGAGTGAAAAATGTTATCTCTTCTTAGGGTACGTCTATACTTACCCGCTGCTTCGGCAGCGAGCAATCAATCTTCTGGGATCGATTTATCGCATCTTGTCTAGACGCGATAAATCGAACCAGGAAGTGCGCGCCGTCGACGCCGGTAATCCTACTCCGCGAACGGAGTAGGCGGAGTCGACGGGGGAGCCTGCGCACCGCGTGTGGACCCCCGGTAAGTACCTTTTCATTCGAACTAAGATACTTCGACTTCAGCTACGTTATTCACGTAGCTGAAGTTGCGTATCTTAGTTCGAATTGGGGGGTTAGTGTAGACCAGCCCTTAGACAATTTGTGAATAGAAAGAAGCAAACTTCAGTTAATCAAATTTCTGTCCCTACAGCCCTTGTCAGATATGATGGCCTATGCTGGTTGAAGCGTGCTTTGTCAGGTGAGTGGGGAGAGAGCCCTGCTCTTATGCACGTTAGGAGCTTTGCAGCTCCTAAGGCTGTTACTGGAGATGTTCTCTGCCCTGTGGACATCCCACGGTATGTGGGGAAACTGCATTTTAGTATTTTCCAGCCAAATTATTCAAGATTGTGGAATTTGCATGTATTAGCTTTTTTGAAAATCAAAAGAGGTTAGAAGTTACAGAATGGGAAACTCCTTTAAAAAGCTATATTAAGATTAAGGTTGCGTGGTGCAGCACTCAAATGGGGAAAATGACAAAGTTAAGGTTGTGCCCTATCATGTGAGGTGCTGAAGACCCTCAACCATCAGCACATTTCCTGATCAAGCACTAAATCAGACTTGTTCTCTTCCATATTTCTTTGCTGCTTTCTCTACTGGAATCTACCAAATAGTCAGCAAATGAGGTCACATTTGTGCACTGTCGCCTATCACTTTACCTGAGAGAGGGCAATAAAGAGAGACTTAGAAAGTGGTGCGATGTGCTATCATGAGCCCTTCCAAGCTTCACAAAAAAGATACAATTTCAGTCTGACAGTTGTCGGGGATGCTGATTATTTTCAAGAGTTGTAACCATCTTCATTGAAGTGTATGGAGTGGGGGTGTTCTTGCAGCTGTATGCCTTATAAGATTTTTCCAATTCCAGACAGATACTTTTTATCTCCTCTCGCTGCGCTTTCCAGGTTTTGAGAGAGCTGTGACGAGATAGGGGACTTTGCAAGGCTCCCGAGTTTATCAGCTGAATAATGGCTGCTTGCTCTTTTCTCTTCTCTGCTCCCCCCCAAAGATGGTTGATAGATGTGTGTGATGTTGGCTGCTACTTTGAAGAGCAGGATTTTAGAGGTTGAATTTGAACCTGGATGTCTATAGTATGGTATAAAGAACTGGGATGGGTAACTTATAAGTATCTGCTTCTTTTGCTCAACTAGCAAAATACTAAAAATAATCCAGGTTGAATTGACCCCTATTTATAATCATTAATTTATAGCCATACTACCTCCCACTCTGAACTCGTTTCATGTCATATGCTAAGGTCAACTGGATCAATACTTGGAAGGGAAACCTCCAGGGAGAAAACAGGTGCTGTAAGAAGTCATGTTGATGGCATTCTGCTGAGTGAGTGCCCAGCTCTGAAGAGTGCTAAGGAGGTGCTATGATTTGGTTGAGATGTAAAACCACATCCCTGATCACTTGTGCTCAATAAAATTCCCTGGCATTTTTTTGTGCTTGCAAGAATCATGTTATTAACTTTCGTGTCCTGGACATTATTTCAAAATTGAGTAATTTTAAATTCTGCATTCCTTTACAAAACAAATTCCCTACTGTTTATATGGCTGTAGTTTTGTTTTGTTTTTTTCTTTACTTCCTGCCTTAAGCTGTCGTGTTTTACTCCAGAAGTGGCTACCTTTCGGTGTCAGAGAAAAGAGAAGTCTGCCATTGGAGATGATTAGCTTGTAGAACCCAAAGTTTATTTGTATGAAGGGTGATATATAAATGTGAGGTCATACTTATTATCCTTATTGATACACCTAGGAAGCTGTCAAAGTCGCTGAAATGTGGAGATGCCACAAGACCTTGCAGGAAATGTTAAGAGATGTGCATTACACAGAATTGTTTCCTACCACTTTCTGTGTAATAGAATTTTGCAGGAATATTACACGTCTCAGCCTAGAGCTTTCGCCACTATGTCACATCAAGAGGCACACAATGCCAATCACCAGACAGCATGTTTGCCTATAAAATACAATAATGTCTTCCAAGACAGCAGTTTTATGTCAGCACATCTAGTAGCACAGTACTCCCAGGTACCATGGCGGGCACAGGTTCACTCATGACTAGGGCCCTACCACATTCATGGCCTTGACAAACACATCATGGCCTGATATCTGGTGTTGCCCCATGAAATCTGTATAGTATAGGGCAAAAGCACACACAGGACCATTTTTCATGGGGGAGCCCAGCATTTCTGAAATTGGAAGTCCTGACCCTCCAATTGAAGAGTTGCAGGGGGGTCGCAAGGTTATTTTAGGGGGGTTGTGGTATTGCCACCCTTACTTCTGTGCTGTCTTCAGAGTTGGGTGGCTGGAAAGTGGCGGCCGATGGCTGGTCACCCAGCTCTGAAGGTGGTGCCTCGCCAGCAGCAGCGCACAAGTAAGGGTGGCCATATTATACCGTGCCATCCTTACTTCTGCGCTGCTGCCTTCAGAGCTGGGCTCCCGGCCAGCAACCCCCCCCCCCCCCCCCATAATAACCTTGTGACACCCACCCACCCCCAACTCCTTTTTGGGTCAGGACCCGCCTACAATTACAACCCTGGGAAAGTTCAGATTTAAATAGCTGAAATCGTGACATTTACGCTTTTAAAAACCCCATGACTGTGAAACTGCTCAAAATGGACCGTGAATTTGGTAGGGCCCTAGTAATGACTTCAAGAGAAGAATGCCACCTACTAAAGCATAAACACCACTTCCTGTAGCACCCTGGATTTTCCCTGGAGGTCCTGGAACTGACCAGCCATGGTGCTAGGAGAAAATGATTTTACATGCAGAAACAAACCCCAAAGATCAATTTTTAGTCATTTTTACATTGTAGGAGCACAGAAAATTAACTGTGTATAGCACATCTCTGTAGAGAAACATGCCGGCTGTCTTAACCGTGCACAGCAAAAGTAATTGGTAATCATTTCACTGGGAGCTTTTATTTTGGTTCTGTAACACCAGACAATTGTTGATTATCAATTTTAAATCAATATTTCCCCATTTAAAATAAAAAATATATATATTAACCTTTAACTTTATCTCCACATTGCTTCTGTCTGTCTAGTCCAGGTAGGAATTTGTACTGTGCACAGCATTGCATGTCTATGCTAATTTTTAACAGGTTGTTCTGCTGTAAGAATGAGTGTATGTGGTATTGTTTGCTGCTGTACAAAAGTGAATTTCCAGGGCACTTAGGGTAGGTCTACACTTACCGGCTGGATCGGAGGCGTCGGATCGATGTTCTGGGTTCGATTTATCGCGTCTTGTCTAGACGCGATAAATCGAACCAGGAAGGGCTCCACCGTCGACGCTGGTAATCCAGCTCGACGAACGGAGTAGGCGGAGTCGACGGGGGAGCCTGCACGCCGCGTGTGGACCCCGGGTAAGTACGTTTTCATTCAAACTAAGATAGTTCGACTTCAGCTACGTTATTCACATAGCTGAAGTTGCGTATCTTAGTTCGAATTGGGGGGTTAGTGTAGACCAGTCCTTAGACTCATAGACTTTAAGGTCAGAAGGGACCATTATGATCATCTAGTCTGACCTAATCAGGAAAAAGATCTTGGAGTCATCGTGGATCGTTCTCTAAAGACGTCCATGCAGTGTGCAGCGACAGTCAAAAAAGCAAATAGGATGTTAGGAATCATTAAAAAAGGGATCGACAATAAGAAGGAGAATATCTTCTTGCCCTTATACAAATCCATGGTGCGCCCATGTCTTGAATACTGCGGACAATTGTGGTCTCCTCATCTCAAAAAGGATATACTGGCATTAGAAAAGGTTCAGAGAAGGGCAACTAAAATGATTAGGGGTTTGGAACGGGTCCCATATGAGGAGAGATTAAAGAGGCTAGGACTTTTTAGCTGGAAAAAAGGAGACTAAGGGGGGATATGATAGAGGTATATAAAATTATGAGTGGTGTGGGGGAAGTGAATAGGGAAAAGTTATTTACTTGTTCCCATAAAAGAAGAACTAGGGGGCACCCAATGAAATTAGTGGGCAGCAGGCTTAAAACAAATAAAAGAAAGTTGTTCTTCACACAGCGCACAGTCAACCTGTGGAACTCCTTGCCTAAGGAGGCTGTGAAGGCTAGGACTATAACAGGGTTTAAAAGAGAACTGGATAAATTCATGGAGATGAAGTCCATTACTGGCTATTAACCAGGATGGGTAAGGAATGGTGTCCTTAGCCTCTGTTTGTCAGAGGGGGGTGGTGGATGGCAGGAGAAAGATCACTTGATCATTACCTGTTAGGTCCACTCACTCCGGGGCACCTGGCATTGGCCACTGTTGGTGGACAGGATACTGGGCTAGATGGATCTTTGATCTGACCCAGTACGGCCATTCTTGTTCTCCTGCACAATGCAGGCCACAGAATCTCACCCACCCACCCCTGCAATAATCTTCTCACCTATGTCTCAACTATTGAAGTCCTCAAAGCCTGCTTTAAAGACTTCAAGATGCAGAGAATCCTCCAGCAAGTGACCCATGCCCCATGCTGCAGAGGAAGGCGAAAAACCTCCAGGGCCTCTGCCAATCTACCCTGGAGGAAAATTCCTTCCCAACCCCAAATATGGCGATCAGCTGAATCCTGAGCATGTGGGCAAGACTCACCAGCCAGACACCCAGGAAAAGCTACTCTGTAATAACTTCTAACATCCCATCACCGGCCATTGGGTCTATTTACCACTGATAGTCAAGGGTCAGTAATTGACAAGATCATGTTATCCCATCAAATCATCCCCTCCATAAACATATCTAGCTTAATCTTGATTAAGATAGGTCTTTTGCCCCCACTGCATCCCTTGGAAGGCTGTCCCAGAACTTCACTCCTCTGATGGTTAAAAACTTTCATCTAATTTCAAGTCTAAACTTCCTGATGGACAGTTTAGATCCATTTGTTCTTGTGTCCACATTGGTACTAAGCTTCAATAATTCCTCTCCCTCCCTGGTATTTATCCCTCTGATATATTTAAAGAGAGCTATAACATCTCCCCTCAGCCTTCTTTTGGTTAAGGTAAACAAACCAAGCTCCTTGAGTCTCCTTTCATACGACAGGTTTTCCATTCCTCGGATCATCCTAGTGGCCCTCCTCTGTACCTGTTCCAGTTTGAATTCATCCTTCTTAAACATGGGAGACCAGAACTGCACACAGTATTCCAAATGAGGTCTCACCAATGCCTTGTATAATGGTACTAACGCCTCCTTTTCTCTACTGGAAATACCTCGCCTAATGCATCCCAAGACCGCATTCGCTTTTTTCACGGCCACATCACATTGGCGGCTCATAGTCATCCTGTGATCAACCAGTACGCCGAGGTCCCTCTCCTCTTCTGTTACTTCCAATTTATGCGTCCCCAGCTTATAACTAAAATTCTTGTTATTACTCCCTAAATGCCTAAATGCGTACTTCTCACTATTAAATTTCATCCTATTACTATTACTCCAGTTTACAAGGTCATCCAGATCTTCCTGTAGGATATCCCGATCCTTTTCTGAATTGGCAATACCTCCCAACTTTGTGTCATCTGCAAACTTTATTAGCACACTCCCACTTTTGGTGCCGAGGTCAGTAATAAATAGATTAAATAAGATTGGTCCCAAAACTGATCCCTGAGGAACTCCAGCCTGACAGTTCACCTTTCAGTATGATCCTCTGTAGTCTCCCCTTCAACCAGTTCCTTATCCACCTCTCAGTTTTCATATTGATCCCCATCTTTTCCAATTTAACTAATTATTCCCCATGTGGTACTGTATCAAATGCCTTACTGAAATCGAAGTAGATTAGATCCACTGCGTTTCCTTTATCTAAAAAAATCTGTTATTTTCTCAAAAAAGGAGATCAGGTTGGTCTGGCACAATCTACCTTTTGTAAAACCATGTTGTAATTTGTCCCGATTGCCATTGACCTCAAGGTCCTTAACTACTTTCTCCTTCAAAATTTTTTCCAAGACCTTGCATACTAAAGATGTCAAACTTCAGGCATGGGTCCCAGGGAATGTATTTTTCTGCTGCAGTCTTGAATGCTATCATTCTAAAAGTTCTAGCAGACACAAAGGGGGTTTTCAAGGAACATTTTTTCCCCCTCAGTTAACAAAATTGTGGTTTAAAAATGTTTTAGAGCATTTCTCTCTCCTGTAAAATCAAATGATTTTTTAAAGTGTATTGGTCTTACCCTCACAAATATTTCCGATTTTTTTAATAATATTGTGATCACTTGATCCAGGATGCTTCCTATCTTGGGACTTATTTAGCGCTTGGCTCACTTCACTGGCTCTAGTCCAGACTGATTTAAAGCAAACTGCATCTATTAAGAGAGGAGGCGGAGAGGCTATCTTTAAAGGTAATAGCTTTTCAAAATGTGTTATTCCAGTCCATATCAGTGGCATGGTCATGATCCTGGCTCCTTTCCAGACTTTGCCTGTCTGTAAAATTTCCCATTAATCTTCCTTAACTGCCCTGTGGATGCTCAGTAGCAACCAAAACTCCCAAAATCCACTCTGGAGCATTCTTTCTTTCACAACCTTCTTTCTGAACTTGGTTGTCTGACAAAATATTGCTCTATGGCCTACTGAGGGAGGTCGCAGGAAGTTATCGTGGGTACCGGCTGAAGCGTGTCTAACTTCAGAAAGGTCTTTACTTCAGGGTCTGACTTGCTAAAAACTGTCAGGCACCTAAGCAGTAGGGAAATGGAGTTCTCTAGATTTTAGTGATACAGCGTGTGAATGATTTTTTTTTTTTTTATGGACTGAACCCAAAGTATCTAAGCATGTGTGGATAGGTGTACACATAGGCACTCTCACAGTTCTATGGTATTTGTCTAAATCCCTGATAGATTTGTATTGGTGTATGTGATTGGTATTGTTAGGCTTCCTTACACTTCAGCCATAACACTATCTATTCTCTCTGTACAAAGGCCTAAGCTGCCAAATGGGTTTTCTATGAGCTCTGAGAAATATTTGTTTGCTGAGTTGTACTGTATTTTGAAACCCTAAGTAGCTGAAGTCCAGCAGGGATCAACCATATATCACTCACTGTGAAGTATGGGTTGCTGCAGCGAGGCTGAGAATTAAACTAAAACGGTGAGGAGTGAGAAGAATTTAAGTGAACACAGGCCTGTCTTGGAAACATATGAAGGTGTTAACTAAAATGTATACATAACCACTTATTAGTTTCATTGTCGCAGGCAGTGGTTATTTTAGGCACAGTGGAGATGAATAGCTTCATTGTAGATTTGAGTAAGGAATGCTTTGTCTATGAGACTCAGTCATGTCAGTTTCTTATTTTCTCCTAGCATAGAAGCACAGTTGTAGAGAGTAAGGGATGAATGAAAATGACATGAATGTTTCCCCTCTCTTGGACGAATAACTGAGTAATGAAAAGAAATGTGTTTATGCTGAGGTGTAAGCACGTAGTCACTGTTGGTACGGGGTGGTGTCAGCATTCATTTGTGGGGCTGGCCTGAGGAAAACATTGGCTGTTTGTCCCAGATCTTTGTGCTGTTGGGTGCCTGGTATTAAAAAATACAGCGGGAGCACTTGAAAGAGGAAGAAATCATCATACAGGTTTTGTTTATTGTTCTTTCTTACTACATAGGCTTCAAATCAGGTTGCAGTTTGTTGGGACTACTTATGATATGGAGCTCTAGGGATTTTTTTTCATGCACCCTTGGAAACTGAACTCTGGATGAAGGCTTTATAGAGCTTTACCTTTGAATAATCCTAGCACGACACGGATTATTAAACTCCTCATAGCACAGACCATATCTTAACCGTGGGATTCACAAGAGACATCACCTCTCTTTTCGTCAGTCACATCTGCTCTCTATGGCAACTACAGCAATTACTTACATGGCCATGGAAGGTATTAGGAAGCACTTAAGATACCTGTAGGTATTTTTCACTATTTGTATTCCAGTAGCATACTTAGAGGCCCTGAACAAGATGAGGGCTTCATTGTGCAATGTGCTGTACATACATAGAATCGTAGGACTGGAAGGAACCTCAAGAAGTCTAATCTAGTCCCCTGCACTCATAGCAGGACTAAGTATTATCTAGACCAGTCCTGACAGGTGGTTGGATAACCTGCTCTTAAAAATCCCCAATGATGGAGATTCCACAACCTCCCTAGGCAATTTATTCCAGTGCTTAATAGCCAGACAGGAATTTTTTCCTAATATCCAACCTAAACTGCCCTTGCTGTGTTTTAAGCCCGTTGCTTCTTGTCCTATCCTCAGGGGTTAAGGAGAACAATTATCCTCTCTCCTCCTTGTAGCAACCTTTTATGTACTTAAAAACTATCATCATGTCCCCCATCTCAGTCTTCTCTTCTCTTTACTAAACAAACCCAATGTTTTCAGTCTTCCCTCATTGGTCATGTTTTCTAGACCTTTAATCATTTTTGTCGCTCTTCTCTTGACTTTCTCCAGTTTGTCCACATCTTGTCTGAAATGTGCCACTCAGAACTGGACACAAAACTAATCAGCGTGGAGTAGAGTGGAAGAATTACTTCTCTTCTCTTGCTTACCGCGCTCCTGCTAATACATCCCAGAATTAGGTTTGATATATTTTTTTTTAAACAGTGTTACACTGTTGACTCATATTTAGCTTGTCATCCACTGTGACCCCCAGATCCCTTTCCACAATACTCCTTCCTAGGCAGTCATTTCTCATTTTGTTTGTGTGCAACCTTTTGTTCCTTCCTAAGTGGAGTACTTTGCATTTGTCCTTATTGAATTTCATCCTGTTTACTTCACACCATTTCTCCAGTTTGTTCAGATCATTTTTAATTTTAATCCTATCCTCCAAAGTACTTTCAAACCCCTCCCCCAAGCTTGGTATTGTCCGCAAACTTAATAAGGGTACTCTCTATGCCATTATCTGAAGATATTGAACAGACCCAGAACTGATCCCTGCGGGACCCCACTCATTATGCCCTTCCAGCTTGACTGTGAACCACTGATAACTACTCTCTGGGAACGGTTTTCCAACCAGTTATGCACCCACCTTATAGTAGCTCCATCTAGGTTGTATTTCCCTAGTTTGTTTATGAGAAGGTCATGTGAAACAGTATGAAAAACCTTACTAAAGTCAAGTTATACCATATCTACCACTTTCACCCTATCCTCAAGGCTTGTTACCCTGTCAAAGAAAGCTATAATCTTCTAGGTGTCTGCAAATTGATTGCTTAATTATTTGATTCATTATCTTTCAGGGTACTGAAGTTAAACTGACTGGTCTGTAATTCTTCAGGTTGTCCTTATTCCCCTTTTTATAGATTGGCACAATATTTGTCCTTTTCCAGTCTTCTAGAATCTCACCCGTCTTCCATGATTTTTAGAAGATAATCGCTAATGGCTCAGATATCTCCTCTGTCAGTCCTTTGAGTATTCTAGGATGCATTTCATCAGGGCCTGGTGACTTGAAGACATTTAACATGTTTAAGTAATTTTTAACTTGTTCTTTCCCGATTATAGCCTCTGATTCTACCTCATTTTCACTGGCATTCACTATGTTAAAGGTCCAGTCACTACTAAAATTTTTGGTGAAAACTGAAATGAAAAAGTTGTTTAGCCCTTACGCCATTTCCACATTTTCTGTTATGAGTAAAGAGACAATCTCTGCCCTGAAAAGATTACAGTCTAAAAAAGACAGGCCAGGGACTGAGGCACAGAGAGATCAAGTGACCTGCCCTATGGAACCACAACCAGCTCACATTTTAAACCAAACTATCTGTCTATAATGAGTGCTAAGTGGGTTTTAAAACATAGAATCATAGAATATCAGGGTTGGAAGGACCTTAGGAGGTCATCTAGTCCAACCCCCTGCTCAAAGCAGGACCAATCCCCAATTTTTGCCCCATATCCCCAAATGGCTCACTCAAGGATTGAACTCACAACCCTGGGTTTAGCAGGCCAATGCTCAAACCACTGAGCTATCCCTAATTAACACATGTTAATTAGCATGTGTTTAGTTGTGCTTCATAGGTCCTATACAACTGAGCATTTCCAATTCCATTCACAAGAATATCTGCACTAATGATCACCCTGCCCTTCTCATGTTGCTAAACAAATGGAGGTGGGGGTGTTCCAGTTAGATCCCAGGTAGATGGATGGGAGGTCCTGGGTGGTTTCCCACGATGGTAAAAGTTAAGAACCCCACCCCACTGTGTCTGGATTTTTACAAGACTAGAGAACAAAGGAACAAACAGTGTACAGCACTCACCATTCAAATGACCTTCACCAACAGTTACCACCACCTTGTGATATCTGACACATTGTGGTATTTCCAGGGGTGAAAGTAATAAGTTCTTATCGGTATGGGGGCCGGCTCTAGCCCCCAGAAGGGGCTGGGCATCGGGCGGAAGGGGCGGGGCTGGGGGGGGTCAGCTTCCCCCAACCAGCCCATCTGCACTGCCTGGCCCCCTGCTGCCCAGAGCTCTGGTGGTGATTTAAAAGGGCCCGGGACTCTGGCCACTGTTGCGGTGGCGGCCAGGACCCCCTGGCCCTTTTAAATTGCCGGCCCCGGGGAAGGGGCAACGACAGCGCTTTAATGTCATTGCACCTTTTGCCTCCCGCGTCGGCAGCTCTGCCGGTAGGGTCTGTATTGGCAGGGCCGCTGGCGGGGGGGAAGAGGCAGCGACGTTAAAGCGTTGCCATGGCAGCACTTTGACGTTGCTTCTGCACACACACCCAAATCGGTATTTCCCCGTACTTAAACTAGGAAGTAACTGTGACCTCAGGGATTGTGGTGTGTTAACGTCTGGTAACTGCCAACTTATAAATGGAACTCCTGCAAATCCATCTGTACAAGGATGTCAAATTTCTTTAAAAAGGTAGATAGGAATCAGCCCAGTTTACAGATGGGGAAATTGAGGCACAAATTGCAATTTGCCCAGAGTCGCACAGTATGTTTGTGGTAGAGCCAGGAATAGAACCCAGGAGTCCTGATGCACTTTCCCCTTTTACTGCAGATTTAAACCTTTGAAAAGACTTGACTCGGACGTGTCCAATTGTCAGATTATGTCAATTCAAAGAATGTAATTTGTTGCTAGTTCGTCACATGAATTTAAAGGCTTATGTTGTGATGACAATCTAGAATTTATTTACTATCTACATTTTTGTAAATCTAATCTAAACGCGTAGAAAGGTGCCTTTGATTTAAACACACAGCCTATTTCAGCTTAAAGTCTTTTGCATGATTTACCTCAGACATGTAATTTTGGAAATTTCCTGTTTCCTGGAGATGGGGAGATGCATTAGAATTTCATGCTTCTCAAAAGTAGGCTATAAAATTGTTCAAACAATGGCATATTCTCCATACCCCTTCTTTGGGGAAATATTTAACCTGTTAGCATTTGAACATTTGTGAAAAAGGTTGCTTAGGCTCCTATTGTTTATAAGTAGCTTTAACAAACATCATTGCCTGTTGTAATAAAAATAAGTGATGTAGCAGAGTATTTTCCTAAAAATACATCATTGTTAGCTGTGTACAATGCAGAATGTGAGCTGTGTTGGCATTTAAACAATAATGAGATTGTTTTGTCTTGTCAGTATCTTCTGTTATAAATATTTACACTGTGTTTAAAAAACACAAACTTTCAGTTTTCCCTGTAAATGGATGCATTTGTTTTAAAATTCTTCATTAGTTTTGTAAGCTCAGTGCACAGCAAAGACCCAGAGCTATTTTCCTCTGGGTTACACAGTTTTTCATTTAACTCTTCACAGATTATGGTGGAGAAGGGGAAATAAGTGAAAACTGTACGCTGCTGTGCTTATCATGTGGCCTCCTATGTCGAGTTAGAAACATGCATGCACATTTCTTTTACTAGTCTGTAAGTATTGCTGGCAAGGGACTTTCCCACTTTGAATCATTTGAGTAAAGGAAATTGTATTTAAAGTTGCAGATTCTCTTCTCGAGGTGACAAATTTGATAATTTGGAAGGGAAATGAGCACTTTTGGTTTAGGTGTTCTGAGGTCCTTTTCACTGTAGTGAGGTCTCTAAAAGTTCTCTTTCCCGACCTTTGTTTCTGTTCCTGAAAGAAGAAATACTATTCAGTTGGACTGTGACAATTTATAGGGGAATCATAATCTCTCTTTGCATGTGTGCTCTCTCTCTGCCTGACCCCCCAAATGACTGAGCGATTGCACTCCCTTGGTGTGTATTGACCAATTCCTCTTTCTTCTTTGCAGACCTGCATTTATTTGCTTTAGTTTTATTCAGCCACAGCCAGCGTGCTTTGATGAACCTCTCCCATCCTGGGCATTTGCTGGATTATGACTTGGAATGATGTTTCATGTCACTTCCCACAAGCTCTCATCCACCTTCCCCCCCAGTCAGTGTTAGCTGTAAGGTCCTGCTAGAGAACAATGTAAGAGGCTTCCAACCCCATCAGGCCTGGGTGCTTGCCCCCTGTGTGGCAGTGACTGACACTAGCTTGTCCTATTGATCTTTTATGTATTTATTGTGAACCAAGACTCAATAAAACCCCAGTATTTCTTGTTAAACCAAATAGAAAGCTGTTAATAGAGTACAGGTTATATGGTAGCATGTTGATCCTGAGCAGCTTGAAATGGGTTGTATGGGATTCAAGCAAATGGAGATATATAATTAATGGCAATCAACATAGCTTCATGGAAACTAAGCCTTGTCAATCAAACTTCATATCATTCTATGACCAGATTAGAAGTTTGCTTGATAAAAGTAACTGTGTTGGCATAATAGACTTCTGCAAGAGTTAGCATTGCACAACAATCTGATTAAAGAATTAGCACTATATAGAATCAATATGGCACATATTAAATGGATTATAAACTGACTGATCTCCAGCTGTACCTGGAGCTGTGAGTGGTGTCCCACAGGGATCAGTTCTCTGCCCAATATCATTCAGTATTTTGGGGTTCTGCTGCATGGGCAACAGCTGTTCCTCCATATCACCCTGCCCTGGCTTGCGCCCTGGAGAGGACACTCCAGCTTCGCTAAACATTCCCCATGGGCGCATATCCATCGTCTCTCGAGACTAACGGACGCCAACAACAACAACAACAACCAACGATCTGGAAGAAAGTATGAAATTGTTGTTGATGAAGTTTGCAGATTATACAAAGATTGGTAGTGTGGTAAATAATGACATAGTCATTGATGGGGTGGTAAATAATGGCAGGTCACTAATCCAGATCAGTCTGGATTGTTTGGTAAACTGGGCTCAATAATACATGTTTTTACAAATGCGAGGTCATACACCTAGGAGCAAAGAACGTAGGCCATACATACAGGATGGGGAACTGTATCCTGGAAAGTAGTGACTCCGAAAGGGGCTTTGGAGGGTCATGGTAGATAACCACCTGAACATGAGGCCTCAGTGCAGTGCAGTGGCTAGGTGGGCTAATATGATCCTTGAATGTACTATAAACAAAGATATATCAAGTAGGGATTACCTCTGTATGGTGCAATAATGAGACCACTGCTGGAGTACAGTGTCTAGCTCTGGTGTCAACACTTTCAAAATGATGTTGAAAAACTGGAAAGGATTCAGAGAGCTACAAGATGAATTAAGTCTGGAGGAAACTGAAGGCAAGTTGAACTGATCGCAGAACTCTCGTTAGTTTCTGCCATCAGGGCTGGGCAACCTGTATGCTCAGAAGCAAAGGTCTGAGCCTTTGGTAGTGGGTGTCTCTCAGGGAAAATAGGGTTGGATTACTGGGATTACTGCTACCCTGATCCCCAATTTTAAAGCTTTGCGTTATTTGTTGTGAATCCTCCTTTGGCTATATATTTATTACAAAAGACAATAGACTTCGGTAATCCGTGGCTGCGGAACTTGGGCGGGAGGAGAGAGGACACTAGTGCCCCACCCATGATGTGGGGATGGATCTATGTTTTCCTTCCCCGCTGTTCTCATGGAGGCGAGAGCAGGATCTGGCTATGTTCCCAGTCGCACACATACACAGAGGATGGAGACAAGAGTTGAACTCAGAGAAAGGGCTGGAGTGGCCATTGCAGCACATTAAATCAGACCAGTTTTCGGAAAGCTGGCAGGACTCCCCAGTCTTTCCATCCACCATGGGTCCTGATGGAGATACCCAGCCAAGGGGAGGGGCAGGAACACATACACCAGCTGATAGGTGGCGGGGGGGGGGGGGGGGGGTGAAGGATGGGACAGGGCACTGCCACCTGGGAGTACCAACCGCCCAAGAATTGGCAGTTGAAACTACTGGGTGGGGTGTGCTCCATCCCAGCCTGGAGCCAGCTGCCCACCCACCATGTTCATAGAATCATAGAATCTCAGGGTTGGAAGGGACCTCAGGAGGTCATCTAGTCCAACCCCCTGCTCAAAGCAGGACCAAACCCAACTAGATCATCCCAGCCAGGGCTTTGTCAAGCCTGACCTTAAAAACTCATATTCAGCTTTTCGTCCACTGTAACCCCTAAGTCCTTTTCTGCAGAACTGCTGCCGAGCCATTCGGTCCCTAGTCTATAGCAGTGCATGGGATTCTTCCGTCCTAAGTGCAGGACTCTGCACTTGTCCTTGTTGAACCTCATCAGATTTCTTTTGGCCCAATCCTGTTTTGGCCAAACTGTTCAGCAGTTCCCCTTGCTCCCCCTCTTCTACATCAGACCACCCCACCCCCCCATCCCCTTTCACAAGGTAATTCCTCCCTCTCCCTTAAACAATAAGTTAACAGGTAGTAATAAAAAAGGATAATCTACAGTGGTCACCATTAACATTTTTCCTATTGTGCCTTTGTAGGTAGATAACATTATATCACAATATTCACAAAATCCTCTGTAATTGGAATAGGGAATAGAGTGAATGCTGCAGTTACATTAATTATTTGCAAAGGGATTATTTAGTGAAGACTGCTATAATCAATGGTTTAAAAGACAGCTTCTCTAAAGTGTATGGGCCAAGCCTGCTCCCAGCTCCTGTGTGCAAGCCCTTGATATCAATGGCAGGATTTGCCTCTGGAAATTCAGTTATCCATAGTCCGCTGTAATCCACCCTATTGAGGTCTTGCATGATATGTGTATTTGATTGATTTACATTCACTGGATAAACTGTGAAGTGTTTATTTTAAAATAACATCTAAAAATGCTCTTGTGAAAGTGCATCGAAAATAACTTGGAGGGATTTTGTTTAAACCTGCAAAGTTCAGTGCTGAGGTTTTAGTAGCTATTCTGAAGCTTGTTTTGCCAAAACATTGCTGATCAAGTGTTGTGAGTGTATATATAAATATGAAAGTGATAGTCTGCCCTTCTCTACGGCCCTTTCACTTGACAATCTACATGCACACTAACCAAGCTTTACTCTTTTTCCTAGTTAAACAAGGAAGGGATACACAGAGAATCAGATCACCCACCACCACTGAACAGCAGTCACCTCTGTGGTGGGAAACATGGCAGCCATTGAACAGTGTAGAGCACCACTACACAACAGATTAGGACATGCAATGAAGGAGAAAACAATCTCCATTTGTGGGGATGGGGTGCAGGGAGGTCAAGGGTAGTTACTTGAGTTAGAAATTGGTTAGGATGCAGTTGTTAATATCTCTTCTCTTAAAAGCACCATGAGATCATAATTGATTATGAGTAGTCAGGACCTTGCGTTTTTAAATTTCACCCCCTAACTTTGCACTGGGACATTGGTTCAGTACGGACTCAGAAGGAAGAATGGCACTTCCCAGAGTAGCTGTGTGTTCCTTGGTGGAACATATCAAATACTGATAAAGCCCAACCCTGCTTAGCTCAAGAACTGCCAGGATCAGAGCTCAGAGTGATATGTCTGCAGCTTGTTTTGTGCAGTAACATTACACCCTGTTCAGAGCAAAGCTTTAAACACTTGGAACGGATTTTGCATGATTCATATATCCAAGTCACTTCATACAGGTGCATCTCATGGCACTGACCAAATAAGTTTGATGAAAATTGGAGATGCAGTGATGGGTGTCCAGGTGATGGAGCAAGTGCCCTTTGAAGATGGATTCTAAAATCATGTGGAGCAGGTAGAGAGCTGCTTACTGGCATAAAAACCAAAATGTATGTGTGAGTGTTTGAAACATTATTCTGTTTAAGACTCACTCTGAGTGTCTGTTAGGAATTCCTGATACAGCAAGGTCTGCTGAGAATGGAATTTCAACCTTACCTCTGAATTTCCTTTTGCATGTGAGTTAAAGACTGTACCAGGTTATTTTTTGAAAGAGCATTTTTAGTATTATATAAAAGCTGTCCTGTAAATAAATACAGAGGGACGTCTGAAAATGTGTTTTATCCCAGCAGAGTACAATTATCTTGAGTGAACTGATGCTCATTGAGATAGTGTCTTTGTGCGTGTGTGTGAATATGTGTGTGTGTGTGGACAGTGCTTAGTTAGTACATTGTGGGTACAACAGGAACCTCAATAATGATCACTGCTCTGTTCATTATATAGTACAGTTCCAATTAGTGACTTTATAAAACAAATAATGTGTAAACCTAAGGGACCATAATAGCTCCTTTATTTCTTTGTTATTAAAACACAGAGAATTGGCATTTGTTTTCCGTTGAATGTTAACGAACTAGGTCTTAATGACTCAAACAATGTCCCCATCAAATCAGTTGTTCAAAGCAAATACAGAGCCTGATTCTATGAGGTTGAAATCAGGTGGAGCTGAGTGCTCCAAGTTATGGGCCCATAGTTTATCAATGCTATAGTAGTGCAAACGTATAAGCAGTATTTGTTTTCTAACAAACTGTTTTGTCTAACACAATCATACTCCAGCTTTGAATAGAATCATTTAGGTTGGCAGACATCTCTGGTGAGTTCTCTAGTGTCTCAATATCTACTATATATATTTATCTCTCTGACATATGGTTCATACCCATATAATAGTGGCAGAGTTGACTTCATTGTTCCTAATTGCTCCTTAAAATTCTTCGAAGAAAAACATTAGCACTCTTGCAAGGAAACTTTTATTTTTAGGCTAGTAGCAAGTGGGGAAAAAAAGGGAAACTGAGAAAAATTAATATCAATAAGCTGCAGTTTTTACTGAACTAGTACACTATGAAAGTTATGTGCTCTGTTAAAGTGGTGTAAATCCAGAGTAACGCCACAAACTTCAGTGGCACTCCTCCAGATTTGCACCACCGAATCTGAGAACAGAATCTGGATCACTTCGCTTTTGGCCATTTTCAATAAATAGAAACACCAACATAGACAGGGTCAGGTAGGGAGAGAGAGTAAAGTGTTTTCTTTTTTTCCTAATTTCAAACTTCTGGAATTGAAAATAGATTTATTTTTCATGTTTGCAACTGGATGATGAGCCCAGGAGCTTTGATAATATGCCTTTAACTGTGCTGCTAGCAAAATATTGATTAAGTTACAATAAAACAAAATAAAATGTAGATGCAAGAAACCTCTTTTTGAGAATGCACATCTGTTATCTCCAGAAAAGATTATTTAAGCTACATTAGTGGGGGAGGAGTTCTGAGAAGCTCAAAACAAATAAAATGTGCAAACTGGTACAAGAACTAACTAGTAGGGTTTGGAATGGCAGCATAAATTGCATTTGTAGCCTATAGAAAGTAGGCAAATATCTTATTCAGTTGAAACTGCAAAGTAGGTAAGCAAAGTAACAACCCAAGCAGGAACATGGCCAGGTCACTCTGTTCTTCTGGAAAATGTTAGGGGACTCCTAATACTCACAAGTGTTTAAGATTTCACATCAACACCTTTACTAGAACAATGCCACCTAACACTTAAAAAAGCACAGGAACAAATCTGCACAGACACACCCCTAGAACCCCGACCAGGGGTATTCGATCTTCTACCCGAGATCCATAAACCGGGAAATCCTGGATTCACCATCATCTCAGGCATTGGCACCCTAACAGTAGGATTGTCTGACTATGTAGACTCTCCTCAGGCCCTACGCTACCAGCATTCCCAGCTATCTTCGAGACACCACTGACTTCCTGAGGAAACTACAATCCATTGCTGATCTTCTAGAAAACACCATCCTGGCCACTATGGATGTAGAAGCCCTCTACACCAACATTCCACACAATGATGGACTACAAGCCATCAGGAACAGTATCCCCGATAATGTCACAGCAAACCTGGTGGCTGAACTTTGTGACTTTGTCCTCACCCACAACTATTTCATATTTGGGGACAATGTATACCTTCAAGTCAGCACCACTGCTATGGGTACCCGCACGGCCCCGCAGTATGCCAACTTTTTTATGGCTGACTTAGAACAACGCTTCCTCAGCTCTCGTTCCCTAACGCCTCTACTCTACTTGCGCTACTTTGATGACATCTTCATCATCTGGACCAATGGAAAAGAAGCCTTTGAGGAATTCCACCAGGATTTCAACAATGTCCATCCCACCATCAACCTCAGCCTGGACCAGTCCACGCAAGCGATCCACTTCCTAGACACTACTGTGCTAATAAGTGATGGTCACATAAACACCACCCTAGACCGGAAACCTACTGACTGCTATACTTACCTACATGCCTCCAGCTTCCATCCAGGATACATCACACGATCCATTGTCTACAGCCAAGCTCTAAGATACAACCACATTTGCTCCAATCCCTCAGACAGAGACCAACACCCACAAGATCTTTATCAAGCGTTCTTAAAACTACAATACCCACTCGCTGAAGTGAAGAAACAGATTGACAGAGCCAGAAGAGTACCCAGAAGTCACCTACTATAGGACCGGCCCAAAAAAGAAAGTAACAGAATGCCACTAGCCGTCATCTTCAGCCCCCTTCTAAAACCCCTCCAGCCCATCATTAAGGATCTGCAACCTATCCTGAAGGATGATCCCTCACTCTCACAGATCTTGGGAGACAGGCCAATCCCCGCTTACAGACAGCCCCCCAACCTGAAGCAAATACTCACCAGCCACCACACAATAAAAACACTAACCCAGGAACCTATCCTTGGAACAAAGCCCGTTGCCAACTCTGTCCACATATCTATTCAAGTGACACCATCATAGGACCTAATCACATCAGCCATGTCATCAGGGTCTTGTTCACCTGCACATCTACCAATGTAATATATGCCATCATGTGCCAGCAATGCCCCTCCGCCATGTACATTGGCCAAACTGGACAGTCTCTACACAAAAGAATAAATGGACACAAATCAGGCGTCTAGAATTATAACATTCAAAAAACAGTCAGAGAACGCTTCAACCTCCCTGGACACTCAATTACAGACCTAAAAGTGGCAATTCTTCAACAACAAAAACTTCAAAAACAGACTCCAACAAGAAACTGCAGAACTGGAATTAATTTTGTAAACTGGACACCATTAAATTAGGTTTGAAAGGTTTGAATAAAGACTGGGAGTGTGGGGTCATTACACAAACTAAAAACTATTTCCCCATGCTAATTTTGCCCCCTACTGTTACTCATACCTTCTTGTCAACTGTTTGAAATGGGCCATCCTGATTATTACTACAAACGTGTTTTTTTTCCTCCTGCTGATAATAGCCCACCTTAATTGATTAGTCTCATTAGAGTTGATATGGCAACACCCATCTTTTCATGTTCTCTCTCTATATAATCCTACTGTATTTTCCACTCCATGCATATGATGAAGTGGGTTTTAGGCCAGAAAAGCTTATGCCCAAATAAATGTGTTAGTCTCTAAGGTGCCACAAGTACTCCTCGTTCTTTTTACCTAACACTATGTTGACTTGGAGGGAGGGATGCCAGTTACTGAATCCTTCACTTAATTCTTTAGCAGGCTGGGGATTTCCTGTAGGTCTCCCATCCAAGTATTGACCAGGGTTTGTCCTGCTTAGCTGGTGAAATCTGTCAAGATCACTGCCCATGGCGATGTCATTGAATGCATTAGACTCGAGGGCCACTGTCACCAAAAATAAAATAAATCACATGATATCTATCCTTACTTTTGTTATGCAATACATTAAATTATTCATATTGGTTTTTAAAAACTCTAATTAACTTACCACAATTTATGCCTTTTAAAAAAAAAAAGAAATTTGACTAGTTTCAAGCACATTTGATGTCACGTTTTCATGCAGGAGCACAGTGCTGCAATAATCAGATTGTTTTTTTGTTTTTTTTGTTGGAAATAATCCCATAAGAATTGCCATACAAAATCAGACCAGTGGTCCATGTAGTGCAGTATGCTGCACTAGTGGTGGCCAGTGCTAGATGTGTTGAAGGAAGGTACAACAAACCCTGCAGCAGGCAATTATGGAATAACCTCCACATAGAAGAAATCTCTTCCTAATCCCCATTAGTTGGAAGCAGTTATGTCATAGAATCATAGAATCTCAGTGTTGGAAGGGACCTCAGGAGGTCATCTAGTCCAACCCCCTGCTCAAAGCAGGACCAACCCCAACTAGATCATCCCAGCCAGGGCTTTGTCAAGCCTGACCTTAAAAACCTCTAAGGAAGGAGATTCCACCACCTCCCTAGGTAACCCATTCCAGTGCTTCACCACCCTACTAGTGAAAAAGTTTTTCCTAATATCCAACCTAAACCTCCCCCTCTGCAACTTGAGACCATTAGTCCTTGTTCTGTCATCTTCTACCACTGAGAACAGTCTAGATCCATGAAACATGGTGGTTTACAGCTCTTACAAAATTAATGTTTTAAAATCATTTTTAATGCTTACTTTTGTAAAACCTAGCCCTTTATTTTTAGCAGGATTAAACTCTTGACCTCAATGATATGTTGTGGCAATGAGTTCCACAGGCCAGTTGTGCATTGTGTGGGAAAAGTATTTCCTTTGAAATTAAAAGTTTTCGGTTGAATTCAGGGGAAAAACGGTACTGAAAATATTTTTGTGGACCTTCACTGTAAGAGCAGTTTAAAAATATACATATATATTACACAACCCCACTACATTTTGACCAGTGTGCCTTTAAATTGGAAGTATTTGTGTAAATCTGCTGACAATGCCACTACAGTGTTAATGGCATCTATGAAAATGTGGGAGTAAGAGAATGTGGTGGTGTTTTGTTTGTATTATTTAAATTGCCTATTCAAAGCTTAGTTTACATTGTACATCTTTGCCTCAAACTGGATCTCATTAGTTAACACACCTCTAGAATGGAAGCCATGGTCTTTTTGAAGTACTATACTCACCCAGGCCTGTGAAGGGATTCCTGGCAAAAAGGAACTCGGCCTTCAAACTAGCACTTCAGATCAACGGGAGAGAACCCTGAAATTGGGAAAAACCAGCAGAGCCTGAAAGTCTGTTTAATTATAAGCTTTTTCTTATGGCATACCTCTCAGGTGACTCATGAGATAAGTCCATGTTATCCCCATTTTGTAGATGGAGAAACTGAGGGACAGAGAAGTTAAGTCAGTGGTCCCCAACCTTTCTGTGGCCAAGAGCACATTCATCCCTTCATCAGAGTGTGGTGGGCAGCGACACTTCTTGGCGGCATTTCGGTGACGATGGTTCTCCGCCGGAAGCGCTCCTCGGTGTCATTTCGGCAAAAGCTTCTCCGCCGGAAGCGCTCCTCAGCGGCATTTCAGTGGCAATGCTTCTCCGATGGATGCTCCTCTCCTCTTTCTTCCTTGGCGCTGGCCCTGACGGCGGGCGCACATAAATGCCCCGGCGGGTGCCATGGTGGGGCCCACTGAGTTAAGTGATTTGGCCTAAGAGACTGGCTCCTCCAATGGAAGCAGGGCTTAAAGGCAGCCTCACTGCTACTCCTGCTTCAGCTTCCCTCCTTGGTGCGTACATATTGCTAAAGCACATGTGCAGAAGCACTGCTAGAAAGAGGACACAATCTCCCCAAGTGCAGACACGTTAGCCAGCAGTATTTGAAGCAGGGATCTGCTGTGTCCAGCTGTGAGGTCCCACAGGTTGTAGAACACTGATGTATGCATTATTAGAATAGATTCTCACTCTTGCACCCATGAGTGAAGGCTGCTGTCATTACACGGTGACGGCATCTACAGTATTCTCTCTTCCCCTAAAATTTCTCCTCATTGCTATCGCTAGTGCAGGTCTATCAGTGGTAGCCTAAATGGAGCAGTAATGTAGATAAGGCTCCAAATGACTGCTGACATTTTAACAACTGTTTTGTCTACCTTGCTCAGAGCAGGTCTTGGTTCTACTGAAGTCAATGGCGAAATTCCCATGGACTTTAGTGGAATCAGGATTTCACTCCAGTGCTGTTGAAACCCTGACAGTTGCTGGCATGCTCTCTATGGTAGCAATGGCACCACTGACTGTTGTAGCTTCAATGGTGGGAATTTTTAGAAAAATAGACTCCAGTGTAGACAAAGCCATAATGCGTACAGCATGGGCAGTGGAAATTCAAGCTTCCCCTGTCACAGCCCCGGCAGTGTGCCTCATCCATGACCTGGAGGAATTGCCTCTGGGGTGAGAATTGCACTCCAGTATCCATGGCCTCTTCAGCCCTTGACTTCTCTAATGAGTCTGCCAAAGGGGCTAAATTGGTGCCAACTGTGATGGTAGGAGTTTGGATTGTTTGATTGAATGTGGTCATCCATGCATTTGGAGCTGGATTGAGATCACATTTTCCATCAGGTGGTGTTGCCTTTCTACTAGCCTCGGGTGTCTGTACTTTTTTGTACAAGTCACTGAATCACTTCTAGTAAGGTTACCATTTAATTATTGCAGTAGAGCTAGTTATATATCAGCTTGCGGATGAACTAGTGACTCCAACACTGAGTCCTAGGAGAATGTATTGTTTGACCTACCAGTTTGGAGTAATTTGATATTCCTACGTTTTTCTAGCCATGCCTTTAATCCATGACAATTTTTTCTCTCTCACACAGCGGCTACTAGGTTTCCTTAGCAGCCTCATGAGGGCGAGCCCATATTGCGTACTTTCTGAAAATCTGACTGGATTAGAGCTCCTAGTGTCACTCTTTCGAGGAATTCTAACATAAGCTGTCATAGAAGTATTATGTGCCTATAGAGAAGCAGGTCTGGCTTGTTTAGTATAACCTGATAGAAACGAGGTGCTTTTTAATACTTCTGTTGTTCCCTGTGTAGCCGTCAGGCTCAACAGCCTGTAAATTGCCGGCTCCCCCTTCGGCTATGTCTACACTTACCATGATGGCATGTAGGGAACAGGCACTGCCACTAGGAAAGGCAGTCTATGTCCACACTTGTCATTGTGGTGCCAGTGTGTAGCTACACTTGCAATGAAAGGCTCTGATAACAGTGAGTAGTGGGGGAAAGACCCTGGCAGCGGGGGAGCTGCCAGAACCTTTCCTTGCTGCCCCCAGGCTGCTGCAGCCTTTCATTGTGTGTGGGAAAGGCTCCAGCAGCAGGGAGGCAGCGGGACACTACACTGCTGAAAATAGCAGTGTTGACTTGGGAGGCACTGCATGTAGAGAGCCCCTGTAGGGTATATATGTCTTGGGGGTTCAGGCATGTAGAGCACTCTACCCACCTAAATCATGCCTCACCATGTGCACTGCTATTTATACTCATGCTAGCTGGGCAGTATCTGTACTCTACATGCTGCCTGCCCTAGAGATGGGTACAACATGGTGGGGAGGGATAGCTCAGTGGTTTGAGCATTGGCCTGCTAAACCCAGGGTTGTGAGTTCAATCCTTGAGGGGGCCATTCGGGGATATGCGGCAAAAATTGGGGATTGGTCCTGCTTTGAGCAGGGGGTTGGACTAGATGACCTCCTAAGGTCCCTTCCAACCCTGATATTCTATGATTCTATGAACACTGATCCCCCTCTAATCCTCAGCATTAGTGGCATAGGGAGGGCAATTTACTGTACATATTTTCATTAGCAGATCAACTATTATGCTTCATTTCCTTTGTGCACTTGGAAAAATAACTTCCACGCTTAGTTTGTTTATTGCAGTTTGATGTTCTTGTCTCACTCCTCCTGTGGTTATATACTGTCTGGCTTTTATCATCTGGCACCTTTTGGAAAATGAGGCTAAACAGGTTTGTGTCGGACACCTGGGCATGCATCGCATTTGATTTGTGCTCTGACTTGGATTAACTATTGCTGATAAGTCCCACATGCACTCACCTTCTCCCCACACCTTCTCCAACGAAGGAAATACGCTGTCTGAAAAATTTGCTCTTCATTCATCTGAGAGGAATAAACATAGAGGATACTCCCCTCCCCTCCTCCCTCCCCCCCCCACGTGCTTGACATCTAAATGCTATGCTGTATTACCTTCAGTGGTTTGATAGGCCTTATAATTGCTAGCATTCTTCTATATGTGCTGTGGGCCAGATCCTCACACTGATGTATACCTGATATCTCCATTGAAGTCAACCTGGCCCCATATGGGGGCAGGCAGAACGATCCAGCAGCTAGACCACAAGAAACTCGGGTTCTGTTCCTGGCTCTGCCACTGGCTTGTTGTATGACCTTGGTTAAGTCTATTCATTTTCTGTACCTTAGTTTCTCCATCTGTAAAATGAGGATATTGAGGACATCAGCCCCTTTATATAGTGCCTTGGGATTTACAGCTGAAAAGAGCTATAAAAGTATGCAGCAGTAGTTTACTACCTTCATTGACATTGTGAGGGTTAAAGGCAGATCCTGCTCCCATTCTAGTCCATGGCAAAGCTCCAGCTAACTTTAATGGGAACAGAATCAGTCCTGTACAGAATTAGAAGTCCTTGGAACCATGGCCTTTAAAATGTTCAATTAAACATGATTTCATAATATATTTGTACAATATGTAGTGAGCAAAGACACTGAGTACTGGGTTATACCACTTCCATCTGGATGAGCTCTATAATATATTGCACCCCTATCCACTCTTCCCTCTAAGCTGTGTGTGCGTGCGCACACAGATCCTAAATCCCGCACATATGGCAAAACACCACGCACACACACATTTGCACAGACGAATTTTTTTGCGCACACGGCCTGTCAAAAATTGCCCCTATCTGCACATCTCCATTTTCAGCTGTCACAGAATGAAAAAAAACAAAACAACAACCACCTAATGTTCTTCTTCGAGTGGTTGCTCATATCTATTCCAGTTAGGTGTGTGCGCGCGTGCACGGACGTCGGAAACTTTTTCCCCTAGCAGCTACCTGTTGGGCCGGCTGGGGAGCCCCCTGGAGTGGCGCCGATATGGTGCCCTATATAGTACCCTGCCGGCCCGACCCCCCTCCAGTTCCTTCTTACCGCCCGTGACGGTCGTTGGAACAGTGGTCTCTTGTTCGCAAGTGCTCCACTACTCCCTAGCTATCCGTGTTAATAGTCATTGTAATTAGTGTTAATAGTTTTTCATTGTACAGTAATTAGTTAGATAGTTGTAGTAGTTAGTAGTTCTACGCTTTTCGCGGGCTCCTCCCGAGCCCTCCGGGCATAGGGCATGCCTTCTCACGGCTTCAAGTCGTGTGGTTCCTGCAATAGGCCCATGCCCACCGGGGACCCCCACGACGCTTGTCTTCGGTGTCTGGGTGAGTCCCACACAGCTGACAAGTGCAAGCTGTGTAAATCCTTCAAGCCCCGAACCAGGAAGGAGAGAGAAATCCGCCTGAGACAGTTATTAATGGAGGCGGCACTCTGCCCCTCTCAAGGTGTGGGCTCCAGCGTCTCGGTGCGCAGCGCGCCTCCGGCTGCGGCACCGCGGAAAGACTCCCGCCCACCTCGGGGCCGGGCGGCGTCGGGGACCCGGGGCCGCTCTCGGCACCGCTCCTTTTCCCCATCGGGACGGAAAGAGCTTCCCAAGTCTTTGTACGCTGGTGCGGTACCGACCTCCGCCGCGCCGGAACAGATAGATGTCAGCCCGCGCCCACAGGCACCACCGTGTCTTGAGGTCGTGATGGCACCCTCGACACCGGACACCTTCGAGGCTGCCAGGGGGCTCATCGAGATGACGGCGTCCCCCGTGCCTGCGCCGACCCCGGCACGACCCCCTGTCATCTCTAGGGGCAAGCCGGCGCTTCTTGGACCGTCGGCTCACCTACAGCCTCCTACACGCCGCTCGGAGTCCCGGCGTCGTTATTTTTACCAGCTTCGGTTAAAACTTCCCCAAGGTACAAATCCTTTGTCCTTGGACGGTACGCTGCCACCACCAAGTGATTTTTAACAAAGAAAAAGGGAAAGGATCACTTGGAGTTCCTCTTCCCCCAAAATATCCCCCCAAGCCCTTACATCCCCTTTCCTGGGGAGGCTTGAGAATAATATCCTAACCAGTTGGTTACAAAGTGATTAAAGACCCAAACCACTGGGTCTTAGAACAATGGAAAAGTCAGTCAGGTTCTTAAAAGAAGGATTTTATTAAAAAGAAAAAGGTAAAAATTATCTCTATAAAATCAGGATGGAAAATAACTTTACAGGGTAATCAGATTTAAAACACAGAGGATTCCCCTCTAGGCAAAACTTTAAAGTTACAGAAAACAGGAATAAACCTCCCTCTTACCACAAGAACACTTTACAAGCAAAACAAAAGATAACCTAATACGCCTTGCTTGGCTTACTTATACTTGTTGCAATATTGGAAACTTGGTTTAGGATGGTTTGGAGGAGATGGATTTCTGTCTGGCCCCTCTCAGTCCCAAGAGAGAACAACCCACACAAACAAAGAGCACAAACAAAATCTCCCCCTGCCCCCCAGATTTAAAAGTATCTTCTTTCCTCGTTGGTTCTTTTGGTTGGGTTTCAGCCAGGTTATTTGAGCTTCTTAACCCCTTACAGGTAAGGAGGAATCCTAGGCTACCCTTAGCTGTATATTTATGACAGTTTCCGTAATGTATCTTGATTCATGTAGTCTTATTTAATGCAGCCCCTTTTGAGTTAATTCCTCTCTAATCCCTTCCTTTAAATACCATTGGTTGTGCTTAATTTGTTGCAGGGTAGGTTCAAACTAAACACTCCGTGACCTGAAGTATTTCTAAATTTTTTTGGTTTAATAGAAATTTGCTAATCTAATAAAAGGTGTTGCTAATTACTTTTTGCTTTTCAGATCAACATTGCTAATTTGGCAATACGTGTTTCTAGAATCCTAAACATGAGGCAAACTATTGCTCTCTTGATTGTCTACTTGTAATACTGATAACTCTTTCTTTTGGTTGAAACTTATGCTAGTGAAAGAAGGGTGTATGTGTGTACAGTACCTAACACAATGGGTTTCTGATTGCTGGCTCAGGGTGCTAGGCACTACTGCAATAAAAATAACAATCATCATGCTTCATATTCTTGTGTTTGACTCCTCTTTCAAGAGATTTCTTCCCACTGCTAATGTATAAATATTTATACAAATGCCTAGAGAAGTTACAAAGCTCACTTCTGTATAAATGAATCATTTTTTGTTTCCTTTAATTTGCGGACATGAAAGGTGTTGGATAGAGCTGTTTTGAAATATATATTTTAGTTTTAGTTGGGGATTGGTCCTGCTTTGAGCAGGGGGTTGGACTAGATGACCACCTGAAATCCCTTCCAACCCTGATATTCTATGATTCGCTATATATATTTTAAAATTTAATTTAAAATTGGCTTTTTGACCAATAGAGAATTTTCATGTTGGTCAATGTTTTCTTGAGGGGTGGTTCCGATGAGAAAACTAAAACTGAAGAAGAGCTCTGTGTAAGCTTCAAAGTTTGTCTCTCTTCCACCAATAATAAAAGCTATTACCTCACCTACTTGGTTTTTCTCAGACATTGAAAATGTTTACCAACATCCTCTCCAATTGGTTTTCGAAAACCTATCTAGATAAGTATACATTTTCAATTTGGTGGGTTTTTTTCAGTCAAAAAGCCAAAAATGTCTTCATGGGGAAATTTCCAGGATAATTTTTGTTTGTAATTCCTATGAAAAAGAATTGGTATGTTTTACGTGGCTCTAGCACGGGAATTACAGTACAACCTGGAAATGGAAATCCTGCTTTCATATCTACACAGCAAGTGCAACACAATCAGTGACTGTGCAAACTTCCTTTCCCTATATACAGTCCTGATCTAGAGTGATCACCTCAGGTAGTGGAAAGGTAGTTTAGTCTCTCTGGGTCATTCCTGTTTTGATCGCTTTGGTAGCAATTGTGGTGGTTTTTGAGATGTGATGCTTTGTCCATTAGGAAGTGGACAGAGGCCCCCACTTGCTCAGTTCTATTCTGTATACAGCACTCTTACACATTACTCATCACCATGGTGTCCAAGCGCCTTAATTGCTATTCACAGCTGCATTCATTATAGTTAAGTCTGCAAAACAGTTTGTCATAACCAGGGCCGGCTCCAGGCACCAGCCGACCAAGCACATGCTTGGGGCGGCACCTGGGGGGGGAGGGGGGGCGCGCGATCAAGGGGGTTTTTTTGTTTTGTTTTTTAAAATTAAAAAAAAAAAACTCTTCCCGGCCCACGCTCCCCGCCGGCGCCCTGACCGGGGCAGCGGGCATGCCACACTCCCCTCCGGCGGGAGAGGGGCAGCCGGTGGCTTTTTTTGCCTGGGGCGGCAAAAAAGCCAGAGCCGGCCCTGGTCATAACATCTTATTTTCACATTGTTGGCTAAAACTTTGCATGCTTAGGGCTGCAATACACTGAAAAGTTACACTGGCATAACTATATGTCTCAGGGGTGTGAAAAATCCACACCCCGGAGAGATGCAGTTAAGCTGATTTAATCCCCTTTCTTTAGAGCAAGGACTTGCAATTTGGAGAGGGAAATGCTGAATGACTGGGAGCCAGTTGTCTGGGAGGGAAAATACAGAAATCATAGAATGTCAGGGTTGGAAGGGACCTTAGGAGGTCATCTAGTCCAACCCCCTGCTCAAAGCAGGACCAATCCCCAATTTTTGCCTCAGATCCCTAAATGGCCCCCTCAAGGATTGAACTCACAACCCTGGGTTTAGCAGGCCAATGCTCAAACCACTGAGCTATCCCTCCCCCCAAATCAGCCGAGGAGCTAGGAAGAGGGATGGGGGGCGGGGGAGGAGGGAATTGGGGACTGGCCGGACAAAGAGACTGGGACTAGGCACCTGAGGAGGAGGAGAATGGGAGACAGATCTGGCAAGGAGCAAGGGGTGAAGGGAGAACTGGGACTGCTGAGTAAAGAGACTAGAACAAGGAGCCGGGAAGAGGGGGAAACTGGGACAAGGAGCCTGAGTTGGGATTTAAATTGGATAAGGAGCCTGAGGGCGGAGACTGGGATTGGGAGCCAGAATGGGGAGCTTCTGGCTGGGCAAGGAGACTGGGCAACATTATTAAGATAGCCAAATAAAGCACTTAAAAGTTAGGAAATGCCAGAATTAAGATTGAGCATGAAAAGCTCCATAACCCCAGTTCCCTCTCCATCCTGGGTGTGGATTGGAATCTGTCCCCTAGGTGTGAACTTGTCTGCCTCCAAATTTCAATTCCTGATCCAGCCAGTGTGCGAAAGCTTACTTCTGTTCTATTATCCAAAGTGCAGATATGAAGTGTTAGTCTGATTTGTTGTTTAACTTGGATGGTTAAATAACACATCAGAATAATTGAATTTCAAACAATGCTAACGCTTCTCATTCTTTCTTTAGGTGCAAGGCCTGGCAATGGCACTAAATGAGCCTTGCATCAAAGACTCCTTCCTTTAAATGAGAGGACCAAACTGGACGGTGTGATGAACATGCCACTGCATCAAATCTCTGTCATTCCAGCTCGGGATGTCACCTCTTCCAGAGTCTCTAGGAGCAAGACCAAAGAAAAAGAGAGAGAGGAACAGGTAATGTCAGACCCTTGTTGTCATAGGAAATTATCACAACCCTTTCTGACTAATAATGATTAGAGTGCTTTATCAAATTACCACATGGGACCTCATTCTGCATACTTTCTACACCAAAATTCCCATTAATATTGTGAGTATTGTCTGCACAAGGAATTCCTGGCCCCTTTGTGCCTTCATTGTTGTATTAATCATTTAAACAATCAGCCGCACAAGACTGGGGATCACTGTGGTCAAGTGTCAGCAAAATACAAATTTCAGCCATCCATTCTGCATAAGAATTAAAGACAGCAGGGTGTATTGTGTGCAGGGTGTGATTCTATTATTAGTGAGCTTGTAGTGTGATAGCTTCTGCGGCTGCTCATTTTTTGTGCTAAATAGTATGATGGGTATGCAATTAAGTGAGTGTTTTGACTCTTGTGTACTTCATCTTTTTAAATTTTCATGCGCTCTGCTTTTGGCATTGACTGGCAGCCATATTGTAGTCCACACAGAATGGACTGTCACAGTGGGGAGACACTAGGTGCTCTCCTGGAGACTTTACTTTTGTTCTTTATTGTTGTCTTGTTGTGATCTGAGGAAAAAGAAGACTTAAAGCATCTGGTGATTTTATTTTTTTTTAGAGTGAAACATAACACCAAAAAAGTAGGAGACTGATTGGATTCTAATGACTGAACCACTTGACAGTCTTTCTTTTCTAGCATATCGTGTCCTTGTGTCATACACAACAATTCTATTAAGTCCATATTGTGCCTCCATCCAGGCCAAAGATTTTATTACATATCAGTATTATAGTCCAAAATGTACTGTATGTTTGCATTTTGGGTCATCTGCAAATTTCAAAGCATTCCTAGGTGTTTTTAAACTTTTACTGTCACAAAAAACAGATTAAAAGAACATTCATATAATGGAACAAACCCAGGAGATGGAAATTTCACAGGTTAGGATTAAATGTTCAGGAAAGGCCAAATTCTGATGAGATGTAAATTACAAATGGGCTATGTGGGCGTAATTTACATGGTAAGGGGCTAGAAGGGCAGGATGGTAGCAGGAAGAGCAACCAGCAAGAGGGTGTAAGAAAGGCACAGCTTTCTTTGTTCCATCCTATCTTCTTATGCTCTCCCTCTACAACCCTTCCGCCCCCTTCCATCACTTTGCTGTATGAATTACATCTACTTAGCCTGTAAGTAAATAGTTAATATTAATAACTATCTAAGTCAGTATGAGTAACTTACCCCATAGTTTGTTGCCTCTGAATTTTGCCCTACATGCTTAATAACATCTCTTTTTTTAAAAAAAACAACAGATTTTAACCCCTATGGTTTGTATCTCAGCAAGCATTTGGGGGCACGTTGGGTGGCGTGAGTCTGCTTTCTGTCTGTAGGTCCAGGCTGGAAGCTAGTCTTGCTTGGTTGTTTGGTCTCATTCATTACGGAATACTTTTTCACTCCATTCCTCTTCTGTATGGAATTAGCCTATTCCATGTAGTAACATCACACTTTCCAACCTGGAAGATAAGGAGTCTGTTTTACGCCCTAGCAAACCAGCACTAAATATGAATTGATGACCCTCCAGGGGGGGTCGTACGGATTAGCTGTGATCTGTTTATCCTCTTGCAGTCCCAGGAGTGAGAGTCCCAGGTCTGTTTCTAAACCTGTTTTTCCTCTTTGGCAGCAAGCTCTGCTACTTCCATATCAAGAAAATGTATAGAAGGAACTTTCTTAATGATATTTAGTCAGAAGGGTTGATTACTTTTTCTCCTATTGGTGAGTTCCTGTGCCTCGGAACCTTTGTTTAAAAAGAGCGTGTGATATTAAAGTTTGGAGAAAATCTGTTTCTTTAAAATCGGGATTCTGTGAACCACTGCAGAGGAAAGAAAGAGACTCTGGGCTTCATAACTCAAACCCTGTAATTATGTACTAGCATGCCTTTAATGGGCACTTTTTCCAAACCCCTGGTAGTTAGTGTTTGGCTTATGCCCTGATTGTGTTCTCCTAGCTAATGTAATTGTGGATATCCTTACTTATCCATATAAATGCTGAAGGGAACAGTTCAAGTTGGAAATTTCCCAACTTCCTGTATCCTGCCATTGGTACTCAAGGTCAAGATGTGGCTTTGTTACTCCAGCTCAGTGCTTGCTTAACTTTCAAAATAAAATAATAACTTCCCTTGTCATAGGGTGAGGGGTTTTTGGGCGAATGCTTTAGAGTTAGAACTCCACGGGTGGTGGAAAGCAGAGCGAGATCCTTTGGGATCTTTACAGAAGGTTTTTTTGGAACTGGCTAAAATGTAGTTCCTCTGTATATGTGGATTCAAGGCCTGCAACTGGGGAAGTTAGTGGCAAAACTCCCTTTTACAGAGTTTATTGAAAGGTTGGTAAAAGGCTTTTGTCCGACATTTCTGCTTTAAATCCTTAGAAGTCAGTAATGTGTATTAAACACATTACTGGGGGGTTGAGTAGATTATGATGCATGTTAATGTGATTTTTCAAGTTTTAATTTAATTGAAAACTATTAGTCTTTTTTCTGTTAAACTTCAGCTGTTTTTACAGTAAAGACAGGAAAGGCCATAAAGAGATTTGTTACTCTTATGTTTAACTGAGATGAACTATTAGCTTTAAGGGCTATTAATAAACATCATTAGCTTCTTACTGATCCTTCACTTGGAACAGAATCCTACTGACCTGAGTTGAGCAATGGTCACTACATTGTTCATAAGATGCTATAAAACCTGTATGAAATCAGTAATGGCAAGTAGTTGTTTTAACATATCCAGAATTATTCAGCTACATAGACGTGGGTTGGAGTTTAGGAATTGCAATCTTGCTGCTGAGGTGTGGTTGAGATGTTGCTCTGTTTGTTTTTTCCCTCCTCACTAGCTGAAGTGGACTGTTGTACACCTATTTGAACCAGTGCTTCAAAATGCTGCTATTATAGATGAAGTTCCCCAGGTAATACCCATTTTATTGTTTAAGGATCTTTGTTCATTCTGAAAATTCCAACCAAGGTTCTCTTGTTTTCAAAGACAATTTTATGACTTTTAATTTTGAAAAGGAAAATGATAGCTGACAACTGTTAACTATTGACAAAATGATTGCCTTGGAAGCAGAATCAGAAAAGAGAAGGGAAAATCTGTCACTGAAGCTTTTTTCAGCTGATTACATTTTACTTAGTAGTGTTTAGAGGGTTCTTTTAGGTGCATTTATAACTTAACTTAAATTGAGCATCTGCAAGTAATTTCATAACCATAACATCCTGAGCTGTGAGCTCTTGTGACCTCATGAGTGAAGCAGGGTTGGGTCTAGTCAGTACTTCTATGGGAGACCTCCAAGGAAATCTTGATGGAAATGGTGTTGCTAACTGGGTGGATAGTAATACTCTTTCTTCTCAGTCTAAGTTTTGTGTGCCAAGTATGGGGTAAGAGAGATTGAACTGTTGGAAGCTCATCTTTCAGATGAGATGTGAAACTAAACACCTGAGCAACTGAGGTCTTTAAAAGATCCCATGGCACTTAGCACAAAAGCAAAGGTGTAAACTTCTTTGTGGTGGCCAAATGTCAACTTCAGTAATTACATTGTACCTACCTAAATCCCCCTCCCCCTCAGTTCTGGGAAGATGACCATCTGTCCTGAACTGATGAGTAACACTGCTGGCAATTGTATGCTGCACTGACATGTTTGTCATAAAATCTCAAACACCTTCATGTACATTTGAAACAGCCTTCTCTGGGGTGGGTTTGCCACTCAAGAGCCCTAGAAACATTGCTCAACAGCGGAGGGTAGAAGATGGTGAATGATATATAATCTATAAAGCATGCTGTGACCCAGTTCCTCTAGATGAAAGGTATGGTGTAATGATTATTATGTGAATTTTTAAGTATACTGTGTAGATCTTGCTAAATATGGCTGCAACTACATTGCATATATTTCTTCCTGCTTAGCAGTCTTTTGCCTGTCACAATTTGAGAAATGCTGTCCCATGGCCTTTTCATTTATATCCAATCATACAGTCTGATTTTAGCTCTCTATCATATCCTTCTGGGAAGTCTGATTTTAGTTTTAGAAGAAAAATCAGTAGTAGGACTTTTTCAAGACTCTGTTGAACTGAGTCAGTTGTTTGTCATGAGTTATTGTATGTCAAAATGTATTTTCAAATTGTTGAAATCTGTGCAATCCGGGAAGCAGTTTTAAAAAAACTCTAAATCCTTTTCAAGGTGCAAAAACGCGATGGGCTTTTTTTTTCTTCTTTTTTTCCATTCTCAGTTCAAATTTTGAGCTGAATAGATTAGTTGTGACCAATCACAACCAATCACATGGCATTGGTTCTGTTTCTATGATTGACTGACCATACCTCAAAGGGTCCAGGTTAGAAAAAAGCTTGTTGGATTTCTTTGGTGAGGGGTTTTGATTTTTGTTTGTTTATTTTGTTTTTTGGTGTCTCACATGCCACAATTAGTTTCTTCATTGATTCACTTCCACTGCTTGCATCCGAAGAAGTGGGTATTCACCCACGAAAGCTTATGCTCCAATACCTCTGTTAGTCTATAAGGTGCCACAGGACCCTTTGTCGCTTCATTGATTCAGATAAGCATCCAGTCTGTAAACCTTTTGAGATTCCCTCATCACTAGTTAGATATGGTGTTTAGAGTGTTTCCATGCTTAGACGTGCTAATGCTGGGCTTCCTTGGGGTATTTTTGTTGCCCGGTTTGTTTTTTTCCTTTTTTTAAAAAAAAATTCTTCTTTTAGACCAAGGATACAGGTCATAAGAATCAGTCATATCTGAGTATCCTGTGGGATACTGCTGGGAAGCAAGCTGGCTTACCTGCTGCCAAAACCTTAGAAGTAGCTATTATGACCTAGGCCTAAGACTTAAAAATACAGAACCATCCCATGATGATGATACAATAATAACACCTAGCTCTTATATAGTGTTTTTAATCAGTAGATTGCAAAGTGCTTTAAAAGGAGGTAAGTAGGAGTATCCTCATTTTACATATGGGAAAACTGAGGCATGAAGGTGAAGTAAGTTGTCCAAGGTTACCCAGCGGGCCAATGGCAGAACTGGGAATAAAACCCTAGTCTTCTGAGTCCCAGTCCTGTGCTCTATCCACTCGGCCACACTGCAACATAATGTATTTTAAATACCAGTTTTGCTTTGGAATATATTAACTGGAGACGGGGGAGTGGGGGGCAGGAATTGTGGAAATTGGGCAAATTTGAAGAGTAGTGATTAACACTGTGATAGGGTGTTCAGAGGGCTGGGCGGCATAGTGGTTAGCACACCCAACTTCTGAAACCTTGCCTTTGTGTCATGATGGTAAAGGTGCCTCTTCCTGACCCTAAACCAGGAATCTTCTCCTCTCCACCTGCATCTAGGCTTTGCCCTTGAGAGGGTACGGTAGGAGGAGCCAGGCCCTGCTATCTCCACTGGGACCAAGCCCATGGCCCTGTGCAGAGCAACCAACAGCAGGGTCCTCCCTGCAGTGAGTCTAAGGGTATGTCTACACTACGATAGTAGTTCAATTTTACTTAAACCGATTTTTTGAAACCGATATTACAAAGTCGAACGTGTGTGTCCACACTAAGCACATTAATTCGGCGTTCTGAGTCCACAGTAATGGGGCAAGCATCGACATTCCAAGCGGTGCACTGTGGGTAGCTATCCCACAGTTCCCGCAGTCCCCGCTGCCCATTGGAATTATGGGTCGAGCCCCCAATGCCTGATGGGGCAAGAAATGTGTTGCGGGTGGTTTTGGGTAACTGTCGTCATTCAACCCTCACTCCCCCCCTCCCTCTGTGAAAGCGGCGGCAGACAATCATTTCGCGCCATTTTCCCTTGATTGACAGCGCGGACGCCATAGCGCCGCGAGCATGGAGCCCGGCGAGATCATCGCAGGAGTTATGGCCGTTGTCAACACCTCGCGCCTTATCGTGCACTTTATGCAGAGGCAGATGTTGAGAAATCAGGCGAGGAAGCTACGGCAGCGCGGTGACGACAATGACGATGACAGGGACACAGACCTCTCTCAAAGCACGGGACCCCGCAAATTGGACATCCTGGTGGCAGTGGGTCATGTTGATACAGTGGAACGCCGATTCTGGGCCCGGGAAACAAGCACAGACTGGTGGGACCGCATAGTGCTGCAGGTCTGGGATGAATCCCAGTGGCTGCAAAACTTTCGAATCCGTAAGAGCACTTTCCTGGAACTTTGTGACTTGCTGTCCCCTGCCCTGAAGCGCCAGGACACCAGGATGAGAGCAGCCCTGACAGTCCAGAAGCGAGTGGCCATAGCCCTCTGGAAGCTTGCAATGCCTGACAGCTACCGGTCAGTCGCGAATCACTTTGGAATTAGCAAATCTACCGTGGGGGTTGCTGTGATGCAAGTAGCCAACACAATCGTTGAGCTGCTGCTATCAAAGGTAGTGACCCTGGGAAACGTGCAGGGGATAGTAGATGGCTTCGCTGCGATGGGATTCCCTAACTGCGGTGGGGCTATAGACGGAACGCACATCCCTATCCTGGGACCGGACCACTAGGGCAGCCAGTACATTAACCGAAAGGGCAACTTTTCAATGGTGCTGCAAGCACTGGTGGATCATAAGGGACGTTTCACCAACATCAACGTCGGATGGCCGGGAAAGATTCATGACGCTCGCGTTTTCAGAAACTCTGGTCTGTTTAGACGGCTGCAGGAAGGTATTTACTTCCCGGACCAGAAAATAACTGTTGGGGCTGTGGAGATGCCTATAGTGATCCTTGGGGACCCAGCCTACCCACTAATGCCCTGGCTCATGAAGACGTACACAGGCGCCCTGGACAGTGATAAGGAGCTCTTCAACTACAGGCTGAGCAAGTGCAGAATGGTGGTGGAGTGTGCTTTTTGATGTTTGAAAGGGCGCTGGAGAAGCTTACTGACTCGCTCAGATCTCAGCGAACCAATATACCCATTGTTGTTGCAGCTTGCTGTGTGCTCCACAATCTCTGTGAGAGTAAGGGGGAGACGTTTATGGCGGGGTGGGAGGTTGAGGCAAATCACCTGGCTGCTGATTACGCACAGCCAGACACCTGGGCGATTAGAAGAGCACAGCGGGACGCGCTGCGCATCAGGGAAGCTTTGAAAACTAGCTTCCAGACAGACCAGGGTAACTAGTGACTCTTACATTTGTTTAACCTTGAGGTGAACCTGCCCCCGTTTGTTTACTCTGTTTATATTGCCTATCCTCTCCAATTACCAACCCCCTTCCCTCCCTTCAAACACACCTTCCTTTGAAAAGAAAATAAAGGCAACATTGTTCAACAAAAAAGTATTTTTTATTCAAGATTTTTCAGTAAAGGGAGGGAACTGGGCCGGAGGCTAGGGTGGGGTGCTGGTGGAGGGAGGGAAAGGACGCTTCAAAACTTGGGGAATGACAGCCTTCTGCTACTTGAGCAGTCCGCCGGGGTGGACTGGTTGTTCGCACGGAGCCTGCCACCCCTTGTTTTTGGGACTCTTGGTGAGGGGGCTATGGGACTTGGGGGCGGGGGAGGGTGGTTATAGATGTGCTGCAGCGGCGCTCTGTCATCCCGCTTCCGTTCCTCCAGAACATCCACCAGATGCCGGAGCGTATCGGTTTGCTCCCGCAGTAGCCCAAGCATCGCCTCAGTCACCCTCTGGTCTTCCATCCGCCACCTCTCATCTCGAGCGTCCCTCCTGTCCTCACGAGCATCCCTCCTGTCCTCACGGGCGTCCCGCCTGTCCTCCCGTTTGCTGGCCACTCGCTTGTACTGCGAAATTGTGTCCCTCCACTCATTCTGCTGGGCTACCTCAGTGCGGGAGCACTGCATTAGCTCAGAGAACATGTCGTCTCGTGTGCGTTTCTTTCGCCGCCTTATCTGTGACAGCCTTTGGGAGGGAGATGCCAGGGGAAGCCTAGAGACAGTTGCAGCTGTGGGATGAAAAAAGGGAGTGAACTCTTTAAAAAGATACATTTTTCGGAACAATGAATATAGTTTTTCGCAGTGAACAAGACCATTCACACTACCAATCACATGTGCTTTGAGTACAAGGTCACATTTTGAATCTTTATATTGAGTGCCTGGGGTTTTGGTGTGCAGATCACACAAGCGGGGCCGGGCAACAGAATTCGGCTAGCAGGCGGGCATGGTAAGCCGTAGACTTTTGGCTGCTGAAAGCTTGCTTAACAGCAGTGCCCTCCTTTCCCGTTCCAAGCAGAGCTCCTAGAGTTGGCCAGTTACTGCTGCGCTGTGCGGATTAACGTGCAGCGGCAGAAACCACAGTAACCCCAGCCATCCCATTCTCTGGGATGGCCGCTGTAGCCTTCACCCCACCGTGTGGCTGTTCTAGGGGAAGATCCCTGCTAGGTGACCACGAACCGCCCAGCATGAACTGTCTCCCTCCCCGCACCTACTGCTTGGCTGGTCTCGGGGAAGATCCCTGCAAGCTGACAGCGAACCGCTCCGCATGAACGCTCCTCCTCCCGCACCCACCGCGTGGCTGGAAACTGCTGGGTGGATTTTTTAAAAGGCACAGGCAAACAGTCCCCGTAATAAAATTCACCTAATTCCAACCAGGTCACCATGACTGATATCACTCTGATGAGAATTACACAGACAGAGAAAGAACAGATGTTGCGTGAATGCCAGCAAACACCGGGGCCATATGCCGCCATGCTTTGTCAGGCAATGATACCGGAGTACCTGCTACTGGCCTGGCGCGGTAAAGTCTCCTACCATGGAGGACGCAATAAGGCCGCTCTCCCCAGAAACCTTCTGCAAAGGCTTTCACAGTACCTCCAGGAGAGCTTCATGGAGATGTCCCAGGAGGATTTCTGCTCTATCCCCAGACATGTTAACAGACTTTTCCAGTAGCTGCACTAGCCACGACTGCATCCCAAGTCCTCAGGTCAAATTACTCATTAAAAACCCAGTGCTTTAATACCATGTCTGTTCTATTCAAAAGATACACTCACCTACTGTTCCTTCTCCTGATTCACGGTCCGGGATACCGCCTTGGGAGGGTTGGTGGGGGATCTGTCAGGGTAATGAAGAGATCCTGGCTTTCGGGGAAATCGGCATTCAAAGCGCTGTCGACTACCTCGTCGTCCTCATCTCCTTCATCTTCCCCGTCCGCGAAAACCTCAGAGGAAGCGACCGATGAAAATACCCCATCGTCGGAGTCCACGGACAGGGGTGGGGTAGTGGTGGCGGCCCCCCCCAGGATAGCATGCAGCGCGGCGTAGAAACGGCATGTCTGGGGCTGAGATCCGGAGCATCCGTTGGACTCTTTGGTCTTCTGGTATGCTTGTCTCAGCTCCTTAATTTTCACGCGGCACTGCGTTGCATCCCTGCTGTATCCTCGTGTCTGTCATCGCCTTGGAGATTTTTTTCGTAAATTTTTGCATTCTGTCTTTTTGATCGTAGCTCGGATAGGACGGATTCATCTCCCCATACAGCTATCAGATCTAACACTTCCCGATCAGTCCATGTTGGAGCCCTCTTTCGATTCTGGGATTGCATGGTCACCTCTGCTGGAGAGCTCTGCATCGTTACCAGTAGTGCTGAGCTCGCCACGATGTCCAAACAGGAAATGAAAATCAAACTGGCCAAACAGGAATTCAAATGTTCCCAGGTCTTTTCCTGTGTGGCTGGGCAGAGCATCCGAGCTCGGACTGCTGTCCAGAGAGGCGAGAGTGGTGCACTGTGGGATACCTCCCGGAGCTATTAGCATCAAATTCCGTCCACACTAACCCTAATTCGACATGGGCATGTCGATTTTAGCGCTACTCCCCTCATCGGGGAGGAGTACAAAAATCGATTTAAAGAGCCCTTTATGTCAAAATAAATTGCTTCGTTGTGTGGACGGGTGCAAGGTTAATTTGATTTAACGCTGCTAAATTCGACATAAACTCCTAGTGTAGACCAGGCCTAAGTCTACTGCCCAGGGCTACTTACTTCCTACCTATGTCTCTTCAGTTTGGGGCATGGCCTCTATAATCCATACAGTCAATCACTTAACAAAAAGAGTCCAAAGGAGCAAGGCCCTGCAGGACCTGCTGATATTTCTTCAAGTAGTGTCCCTGTGGGTGCTCCACTTCAAGTTATTTCAAGTGTGTATGCGCTTCTTGAGCCCTTCTCCATCAGCAGTGTCCGTTCAGCCCGAGCATGTGCTCTATACGAACCAAGGGTATATAGGGCTGGACAGACGAATTGCTCGTAGTTCCTTCTGTCTCAAGCCAAGACAGTAGAGAGATCTAGCATGTCTGCCTCGTGCGTGCCTCAGCATGTTTTGTAGTTGTTGTTTTAGTTAGTTTAATTTTCTAATTAGTGTTAATTGTTAGCACAGAATTAGTGAGATGGTAGTGAGAGTTTTCAGTTTTTTCCTCTCCCCCTTTTTTCTCCCCCCATTTTTTTCTGGGGAGCGTATTTGGCCTGGCTGGGCATGCCTGGCTCACCAGGTTTTAAACGCTTCCTCTCTGGTTAGGAGGCTATCCCGATCATCGACACCCGATCTAAATGTATCCGTTGCTTGGGAGAATCTCATATCTCCTAAAAGTGTAACTTTCCCCTGGCTCTAAAACCTATAGTTGGGAAAACCGGGAGACCAAACTGAAGCTGCTGCTGATGGAGTGTTCCCTTCAATCTGCTCCTGAGTCAGGTCAGGAGACCCCCTCTAACTCCATATATCTGTGTCTGGACAGATCCAGTGCTCCTTCGACCTCCGCTAAGGTCTCTCCTAAAAGGGGGAAGATCTCAAAGGACTCAGGGAATACTCCAAAGAGGAGGAGTTTGGTCTCCCACCACAAGGAACCAGCTCCCAAGAAGTCCCAATCTCCTGCTAATTCTACGGTGTCGGAGGTTCTGACCTCATGACTCAATACTGTGGAGGGAAAAGACTCTTCCTCCAGTACCAGTGGAGCAGGGAGATATCAGAACTTCAGATACACATGGTGCTGGCAGGGCCCAGGTACCGTCCATCTGCAGATCGCAGCCATCTATTTCAAACTTATCAATGGTGCCTTCTCACTGGGCTTTGTCGGTACCAACAAAATCGAAGCATGCATTTTCGACCCTGGAGCCTCTGCACTCCAGTGCCGCCCAAATCAACTGGCACGTTGGTACTGACCCACTCGGTATTGCAGGAATTCTATTACGCCAGAGACTAGTCAATGTTAGATGAGTCGGAATCCCCACTGCTTATAGGTACTGAATGACTCTCTGTACCAAGACCCAGTCTTTGGATTACCAGTTCTTCCCAGTACCACAGCATTTTCCACCCTGTTCCACTGGAGCACACCCTCCCCCCTGAATTGGAGGACATTGAGGAGGATGAAGGAGGCATTCAATCAGTCTCCTCCATGTCAGTGCATGGTTCCCCTCCACATCATTACAGAAATCCGTACTTTGACAAGAATCCTTACCCACATCAGTGATGGTCGGATCAGTTCTGGGTACCACTTCCTCTCTCATATGCACTTCCCCAATGGACATAGTGGGATGGCTGGGTAACATATCAGCAGCAATTTGCCACATCTCCAGTTCCATTGCACCAGGAGACAGGGGTCACGCAGTCTCCTCCACCAAGCCCCCAAAACAAGGAGACCGTTGAGGAACAGGAGGCTAGGACGCACAAAGAGGTTACCCCCTCAAATCATTGGTTCATCTTCATCTCTGGATGAGGCAGTCATGCCTCCATCACTATCAGTGGCTGACAGTTTTTGTCAATTCTGCAATCTTGTGAAGAGGGTGACTGGCACCCTACAGATGCCTCTTGAGGTGGTTAAAGACTCGCATCACAAGCTCCTGGACATTTTGCAGCTGGCAACACCCATACAGGTTGCACTACGCATTAATGAAGCACTCCTGGACCCAGCAAAGATTGTGTGGCAAATTCCTGCCACCATCCTGCCATCTTGTAAATGGGCAGAAAAAAATATTATGTTCCCCCCCGTGAGGGACTCAGAATTTTTGTGGGCCCCCCCTCACATACACCTTATTTCCTGGTTGTGGATCCATAAACTAGCAGGGTAAACAGCTTTCCTCCAGGTCTACTCCTTATGACGAGGACCAGAAACAGTTATTCTTTTTTGAGTGGAAGGCCTACTCATCTGTGACCCTCCAGTTTTGGATCACAGACTATCAACTGATCATGGCCAAGTATAACTACATGAATTACGACAAGTTTTATTGAACATCTTCCACAGGAGCATAAAGAACACTTCCAGGCCATCATTAAGGAGGGTCAGCTATTAACCAGAATCTCTCTCCAGGCATCCTTGGATCCATCTGCACAGCAGCTGTCATGCACAGGGTATTGTGGCTACAGTTGTCAGGATTCCCAAGAGAGGTTCAGAATAGGGTTGAAGACCTCACGATTTATGTCAGAAGCTCTTCTCGGGAACTACGGATGAGTCCCTACAGACACCGAAGGACTCCAGAGCCACGTTGAGGTCTCTGCGTATATACACCACTACAAACATCAGGAGATTTAGCAGGTCTCAAACTGCCCAGAGATCACTTCTGGTTCAGTTCTCTAGTTTTCACAGAACTACTGAATCTGCTAGAAAAGGACAGAGATTCCAGAGGAAAAGTTCTCACACTCCTTCAGTAGAAACAACAATTTTGACGGGTTGGTTGAAGGGTTGACTCCTCCCGCACCTCTACTTTGCAAGCTGCAGCCTTTTGCTAACCTCCCTGCTTTTGGGGACTGCCTTTCCCATTTCCAACAGGCCTGGCAGCATATTACAACAGACAAGTGAGTCAGATTACTTCACATCCCTCTTCCCCATCCCTCTTCAGGATCCCCTTGAATGAAACTATACTGAATCAAGAAGTACACTCACTTCTTTGTTTAGGAGCAATAGAACCAGTCCCATCCTCTCACAGGGGAAAGGTTTTACTCAAAGTATTTTCTCATGCCAAAGAAGGATGGACGGTGGAGACTGATCTTAGATCAAAGACAACTAAACAAATTTGTGAAGCCTCAGAAGTTCCAGATGTTGACTCTGGCAGCTTTAATTCCTTCTCTAGAGGCAGGAAATTGGTTTTTGGCCCTCGACCTACAAGACACCTATTTCCATATATCCCCCACACAGGCGATATCTGCACTTCACCTTGAGCCACAATCATTTTCAATACCTAATATTTCCCTTTGGCTCTTTCAACCCCAAGTGTGTTCTTGAGGGTTTCAATAGTAGTGACTGTTTACCTTTGGTGAGAAGCAGTTTTAATCTTTTCGTATCCCGTTCCCATAATGACTGGCTACCCAAGGGCTGATCTTACAGAGCAACACTGACTTCCATCCAGACAGCTCTCTTTCTTCTAGGAGTTGACTCTCCAGCTAAATACAAAGAAGTCCAAGTTAGCCCCTATAGAGGGAATACAATTCATAGGGCATATTTGAACTTGTTGACAGCCAGGGCCTTTCTTCCCACAGACAGATTTATAACTTTGTCGAATCTGGTCTGGATAATTCAGAGAAGTCTATTTACTGCAGTAAGGAACTGTTTGCAGCTCTTGGATCATATGATAGCTTGCACTTTGTGACCAAGCATGCGAGATTACGCCTCGGCTGCTTTTACGACTGGTTCAGAAGGAGCTATTCTTCAACCAGAGACAGTTTAGACAAACAGAATATGGACCCCCTCCAGGTGAAGAACTCCCTGGATTGCTGGAAAGATAAACGCCGTGTCTGTGTGAGATTCCCTTTCATCTCCCCAGCTCCAACAATAACTGTATCAGCAGACACATCGCTGGTAGGGTGGGGAAGCACACCTCAACACACACACAACTCAGGGCAGATGGTCACCTCAGGAAAGCGGTCTCCATATCATCTTGTCAGAACTTAGGGCAGTCACAAGTAAAGGGTAAATCAATCAGACTCATGATGCACAATGTGGCTTGTACGTTCTGTATCAACTAATAGGGAGGAGCAAGATCCCCCTCCCTGTGTGCCAAAGCTATACAGTTATGGAACTGGTGTATAACCCATTGGATTCAGATCTCAACTGTTTACCTTCCTGGAGTCCAGAATGCCATAGCCGATATGCTCAATAGGTGCTTCTCCAAAGACTGGGAATTGGAGTTACACTCTTAAATCTTTCGTGGGATATTCCAGAGGCGGGGACTTTCACAGGTAGACCTATTCATCCCATCCAGCAACAGGAAATGCTCCTTATTCTGCTCAAGGGGAGGCCTATGTCGCCTCTCTTTGGGAGTTCCCTTTCTCTTTCCTTGGACAAAGAGCCTGTTCTATGCATTCCTTCTAACACCACTAATTCCAAGAGTGATGAACAAGATCAGGTAGGACAATGCCAGGGTAATCTTCATAGTACCGACCTGGCCGAGGGTACACTTGTAAAGTTTGCAGATGATACCAAGCTGGGAGGGGTTGCAAATGTTCCAGAGGATAGGATTACAATTCACAATGATCTGGAGAAATGGTCTGAAGTAAACAGGATGAAATTCAGTAAGGACAAATGAAAGTACTCCACTTAGGAAGAAAGAGTCAATTGCACGCATACAAAATGGGGAATGACGGCCTGGGAAGGAGTACTGTGGAAAGGGATCTGGGGTTATAGTGGATCGCAAGTTAAATATGAGTCAAGAGTGTAACACTGTTGCAAAAAAGCAAACATCATTCTGGGATGTATTAGCAGGAGTATTGTAAGCAAGACACGAGAAGTCATTCTTCCGCTCTACTCCACACTGATTAGGCCTCCACTAGAGTATTGTGTCCAGTTCTGGGCACCATATTTCAGGAAAGATGTGGACAATTTGGAGCTCCAGAGAAGAGCAACAAAAATGATTAAAGGTCTAGAAAAACATGACCTCCGAGGAAAGAAAAAATGGGTTTGTTTAATCTGGAAAAGAGGACATAACAGGTTTTTTTTTAAGTACATAGGGTACGTCTATACTCACGCGTCCTGTCGGAGGCGCGGGATCGATCTTCTGGGTTCGATTTATCGTGTCTTTTCTAGACGCGATAAATCGAACCAGGAAGTGCTCTGCCGTCGACGCTGGTAATCCAGCTCGACGAACGGAGTAGGCGGAGTCGACGGGGGAGCCTACGCGCCGCATGTGGACCCCGGGTAAGTGCTTTTTCATTCGAACTAAGATAGTTCGACTTCAGCTACGTTATTCACGTAGCTGAAGTTGCGTATCTTAGTTCGAATTATGGGGTTAGTGTAGACCAGCCCATAAAAGGTTGTTATGAGGAAGAGAGTGAAAAATTGTTTTCCTAAACCTGGGAGGATACGACAGGAAGCGCAATGGGCTTAAATTGCAGCAAGGGAGGTTTAGGTTGGACATAAAGAAAAACTTTCTAAGTGTCAGGGTGGTTAAGCACTAGAATAAATTGCCTAGGGAGGCTGAGGAATCTCCATCATTGGAGGTTTTTAAGAACAGGTCAGACAACACCTTTCAGGAATGGTCTAGTTATTGCTTAGTCGTGCCTTGAGTGCAGGGGACTGGACTAGATGACCTCTTGAGGGCCCTTCCAGTCTTACACATCTGTGATTCACAGAGACTGTCGAGATGGATGTATGAGCGTATTACTGTTTGCTATGACGCAGCTGATGCCTTACCTCCCGCAAAGGATTAGAGCACTCTACCAGATCACAAGCAACTTCCACAGCATTACTCAAAAATATTCCAGCATCTGAGATGTGCACAGCTGCTCCATGGGCTTCAGAGCATACATTTTCTAAACACTATGCCTTGGTCCATGGCATCGGGTCTGATGAGGCACTTGGTTCTGCTGTACTGTCTTCAGTCTCAGACTTATTTCGGAAGCTCCCTCCTCCCTATGAGGATACTGCTCAGGAGTCATCTGAAGTGGAGCACCCATAGGGATGCTACTGGAAGAAGAATAAAAGATTACTCACCTTGTGCTGTAACTGGTTCTTCGAGATGTGTGTCCCTAGGGGTGTTCCTCTATCTGCTTTCTTTCCTCTCTGCTTCAGACTGTTCTTGTTGGCCATTCAGATAGAGAATGAACTGAGGGTAGTTCACCTGTGCAACCCTATGCCCTCGGAGTGCAGAATGAGGTTGTATAGCATGCATGCATGGGCCGAATGGACACCGCTAACAGAAAATCTTCGATCAAGGGCTCGAGAGACTCATGCATGCCTGAAGTAGCTTGAAGTAGAGCACCCATAGAGGGACACATCTCGAAGAACTGCAGTTCGTGCACATGTTGAGTAATCGTCTCTTCTCAAAGGGGGTGGTGGTTGGCGAAGGCACTGCCTGTGGGCCTTACTTGCTCTGTGGTGCCCTTTTAGGCTCCACTTTCTGTCTGACTTCCTGGAGAAGGCTTCTTCTGTCCTGCAGCCTGTCTATCCCCCTCTGCCTGGGCTTCTGACCTCCTTGTAACCTGCTCCTCCAATCAGAGCATGCTTGGCAGGCCCAGAGAGGTGGGGCTACCTGGGCCCAGTATTGCCTTTTAACCCCTTCAGCCCAGTGTGAGGTTTGTATACCCCATCACAGACACTTACCCTGTCTGACGAGTCAACAAAGACAACCTGTCAGTCTGTGTTGGTGACACCTGGACATGTACACGTATCAGATAGAAAAATGTTTCATTTTCTGAAATCTCTGCATTATCATACGTGGCCTAGGAAACAAAGTTTTAGAAACTGCTCAGGGATTGAGATGATTGTAACAGCTTCCTGAATTGTACTCCTGCAGTCATAATGTGGTAATCCATAAGATTTGTTTGTATCTGTGAAATTTGCAAGAACCTGGTATTTTCATATTTGGTATTCATATTTCACATTAGATTTTCATATTTCAAATTGGGCTGACTTTGACTGACACATTTTTTATGTGCCTGTTTTACTCCTACTCAGATTATATTTAGCTTGAATAGCCGGTAAACATACCAGTGTAGAAGACTGACTAGCAAAGGAAAAGTGGCCTACAAGAAAGAGTCTCCTTCCCTCCAACATGCATTCACAGGACCACAAGCTTCACTAATCAAGTATCAGAGGGGTAGCCGTGTTAGTCTGGATCTGTAAAAGCGGCAAAGAGTCCTGTGGCACCTTATAGACTAACAGACGTATTGGAGCATAAGCTATACCTGTCTCTGGAAATTTCCACTACATGCATCTGAAGAAGTGGGTATTCACCCACGAAAGTTTATGCTCCAATACGTCTGTTAGTCTATAAGGCGCCACGGGACTCTTTGAAGCTTCACTAAGGCACTGACCATGATACCTATTTTTTTGTCTTTGAGTTTCCTGATTACAACTCTTGATTTGCTTTTTCATTATGACTATTATTATTGTTGTTCATATCCAACCCATGATGGGCATGGTGCTTCGCAGTTTAAGTGTCTGCCTTACCATCTGAATTAGATAGTGGTACTTAGCACTTACTATGCTTTCTATTAATAGATCTCAACAGATCCAAGGCGTCACAAACACCCTGGATATGTCTACACAGGGATAAAAAACCTGCAGCTGGCTTAGTCAGCTGACTGGCTCATGGGGCTCAGGCTTTGAGCTGAAAAATCACTGTGTAGATGTTCAGGCTTGGACTAGAGTCTGAGCTCTGGGATCCTGCAAGGGTGAAGGTCCCATAGCTTGGACTCCAGCCCAAGCCTGACTGTCTGCACAGCAATTTTTAGCCCTGCGAGCCCGAGCCCTGCAAACCCAAGTTAGCTGACCCAGGCCAGCCGCCGCGGCCATGCTGCGGGTCTTTCATCCCTGTGTATTTGTACCCGCTGATTCTGCAGTCAGCTCTGCAGCGGCAGATCCTTGTGCTGGTGCAGAACTGCATTGTAGTCAAAAGTCCATCTGATTGCAGGATCAGGGCCTAACTGATTTGAGTCTCACACCCTCCCTGGAAGGCTAGGTAAATGTTACTCCTATTCTGAAGATGGGGAAATGAAAAGCAAAGAATGGTTAAGTGACCTTCCTAATTTAACACTGTCCTCTGAGTTAGAGCTGGATTAGAAACCAGGGCTCCAAAATCCCAATCTTGGATTTTAATCATTGGCCCACTCTGCTTGCCAGAAACCCAACAAGAATGACAGCGTACTAAGGAAGAGCGGAGACCACAGAAAACAGGGAGATGGGGAAACTGCTCTGGCATAAGCATTATCTACAAAGGATTCACATAGAATAATTGTATTCTGCTGTGTGTTTATCTCGAATTGTATACTGGGTGGGGAGGGAGGAAGTGAGCAGATGAGTTCTAAGTGAAGATGAATTATGGAAGGCAAGCTGAAGGGGAAGTGGGTTTTGAAGAGGATTTGAAGGAGAAAAGACGAAAGACTCCATTTTTATCAGTAAGAATTACAAACCCTAAATGACAATTGATGTAGCAACTGTTATGTATGGAAAAGGATTCAGAGTCTCAGCTATTGATGTTTTCATGTGATCAGACTCGTTTGTACGTGGTCTTTATTTTTATTTCATCTGCTGCTTTTTTCTGCATTCTTTGCTCTAGTGCCTCGAAACCCAGAAAGTGTAGTTAATTACTTGGCTGTGCTAGGGTCTCTGACCTGTAGCTGTTGCATTAAATTGGAGCTGTAAGCTGCCTCCCTTGCTTGTTAACTCATAATCTTCTCTATCTAGTATTAATGAGAAATGCACTTTACTTGAACAAATTGAAACACACTTAGCTGAGTTACATACCTTGGAAAAAATACTGTTCTATTATGGAAACTGTGATGCTACTTAACTACAGCAACACTTCAGTCTATTGAGACACGCACACACATACACGTGCGCACACACGCGGGTGTGTTACAATATGGATCCATGAAATCATGAAAATCATTTTGGCTCATATTTTATGAAGTGTCATTGCCAATTTTTTAAGGTCTTTTAGGCCCTGTCTCTGCAATGAGCTGCCTGTGGACACACCCCTATGCTCATGAGAGCCCCATTGAAGTTACTGGGGTTCCACCCAGGTCTGAGTTCTTTGCAGGATCCAGGTCCTAACTAGACAAGCTTTGCAATGGTTTTATCAGCCACTAGGCCAGCGTTTCTCAAATGCTGCCACCATGGCTGCATACGGCCACCCAGGGCTTTTCTTGTGGCCACAGCCTCATGGGCAGTGATTGGGGAGAAAAGCAGCTGCCCCTCCCCCTTCCTGTTGTTCCTGGATGTGCCGCCTTGGTGTTGGTTGCTGGGGCTGCCAGCAGAGGTTGGGCCCTGCCCCCCTCTGGAGACACCTGGGACACAACGCTGGAAGAGCAGGCAGCCTGTGAGTTCCCCACCTCCCCAGGTGGGGTGGGGTGGGGCTCAGGCTTCGGCCCTGGGGTGGCAGGCTCTGGTCACGGGCCTTCAGGCTTTGCACTCTGTCCCTGGGCCCTGGTCGTGGGGCTTCGGGCTCTGTCCCTGTCCCCTGGATCTGGGCTATGGCCCCGGAGCTTCAAGCTCCTTCCTGGGGCCCCGGGCTCCAGCTCTGGCTCCCCGCTGCCTCCTCCACCCCTCATCACCCCTGGTCCCTGCTGCCTATCCATCCACCTCCCCATACAGGGCTTAATTTGTCCCCGGGCTTGCCAGGGCTAAGTAAGTCTGCTGTGAAAAGTGATGTGTATGTTTGTTAATATCACATTTCACAGCAGACTTAGAAGCTAGCTGGGAGGCTGTGAAAAATATTAACAAATATACGAATATCACTTTTCACAGCAGCAGACTTACTAGCTAGCAATAAATAAATTACAATGATTTTGATGTTACTTAAGTATTTTAGGAAAAATTGTCAGAGCAGCTACCAACAAGAGTTGGTGGCCACACTCTGAGGCCACCAACAATTTGTCATGAGAACCCCTGCACTAGGCTAAACGTTCATTAAAAAGAAGCCATCAGCTTAAAGATAATATTGCTTCGTGCTTACCTACTGTTGTTGCAAGACATACTTAAGATCAGTGATGTAGCCAGGTTTAAAGTACAGAGGGAGCGGAGCTAAAAAAAGGTGCCTCCCCTTGTACTCACCCGGCGGCGCGCTCCAGCTGTTCGGCGTCACTTCGGCAGCGGGTCCAGTCCCTTCACTAGCTCTGGGTCTTCGGTGGTACCCGCCGCCGAAGACCCGGAGCGACTGAAGGACCTGCCGCCGAAGTGCTGCCGAACAGTTGGAGCGCCGGTGGGTGAGTGCTTTTTTTTAGCTCCGCTCCCCCGGTTGCGCCGCAAGCACAAAAAAATGCTCAGCTCCGCCTGCAGCGCCGGAGCAAACGGCGCCGGAGCAAAAAAAAGGCGCCACTTCCGCTCAGTGGGGGAGCAGCTGCTACCCCCGCCTCCCCCCTGGCTACGCTACTGCTTAAGATTCCTGTAAGTGTGAGAGATTAGAGGGGAATTTTTTCTGCCCTGGTTTGTTTGCTTTGTGCGTTTACGACAAAGTGTTGCCATAGTCTGAGTCACTCTCTATGTTCAGTTAATCAGTTTCCTTTTCTGTTTGTGTAATTCACACTGTAAGAGGAAGGAAAAAAACATTTTAAAAGCACAGTAAACTACAAAATCTGGCAGCAACGCTCAGTGGCAGGTGACTCAGGGACTTGAAACCCATTTTTGAAAAGTGACTAGCTTTTCAGTTGATGGTGTCCCTTTGAGAGCTCACAAATCTCTGAAATGTGGGTGGACTTAAAATTTCTTTCTGCTCGTGATTTAATTCTGAGTGGGTTTTACACCGGTTATGAGGGAACCTGCAAGGAAAATGGAACACTCTCTCTTAAGAATGCCTTGCTCCATTCTTTGCACAGTTCTACACTATGCAAATCTGTTATGCATACAGCCACACGAGCGTGGCATCCTCACACCAAGAAACAAAGTCTACCTTTGGGATCTATTAACCTGTCACCAGTCCCGAAAGTGAAAGTCCCATGTCTGCTACTAAGTGTGTTTATCTCTTCGGTAGCAGGCAGTGCCACTGTACTATTAAAAAAAACCAAAAACCTGCTTACATGTGACTGCTACAAGTCAAAGTACTTTTTCCTTGTTAAGCAAAGAGTATAAAGGTCTGTTAGGTGCTGTCAGTGTCTGCAGTTCAAGGTTTCATTTTCTATGAGTCAGGAGCTGAAAACTGACATTTAGAAAGATAAAGTGAAAGATGGTATATGGTATCTAGTCAAAGACTGATCTGATTTATATATGGCCAAGTTCTCTTGGTGTAAATTGGCACAGCAACACTGATTTCAGTGAATTTGGACTTTACTTTTGTAATTGCAACTTTGTATGTTGTGCAATGCATCTTTATGGGCCTATGAGAGATTGTTGTGTACAGCAAGATGATGGTTGTAGCTGAATGTTGGCAGTTTTGTTTTTTGGTTTAACCTGTGTGTTAAATGCACATTTTGTGTGTGAGTGTTTCTGGAGATATGTGTATTCAGACATGCACAAAAACTGTTAAAATAATGTTATTTTAGGTTGCAAAGTTAAGTGCTGAAAAATTAGGAAATACTGGATTTACAGTTGTCAGTTTAACCTTAATTCTGCCCCCTGAGCACCAGTTCTGTGCACTGAAGGACGCAGGGTCCTGTGGGTGGAAAAATAGCAACTCATGTAATTAATAGATGTTTTTATTTTTACAGTTTTTATGTGCAACTGTATGTATATTAGATATTGTAACATTTTGTGTGTGTATATTTTTCAGTAGGGACTGTATTATAAACTGAAAACACTGAAAGCTAGGGTTGAAATACTGTCTTTATTCTCCTGACTTTGTGCCAGCCTGTTTCATCACAGTTTGTAAAACTATTCGCTGCTAAAGTTGAGCAGAAAGGGCAGCAAGTAACAATTGGGGGTGCACATCTTAACCCTTTGTACATCCTCATTAATAGGTAATAGGGTTGGATCTTAGAGCACAAATATTCAGTATGTCCTAATCTGAATTTTAAAACGGCTTTCTGCTCCCAGGTACATGTGGTACATCACTGGGCATCTTGGAAAACTGAGTCCTGTGAATCTCATGCGGAAGATTATTTTTTTTAGTTGTTTGATAGTAGAATCCTAAAAGCAGTATTTATACTCTTCTGGTAAGAGATGAAATCTTAGATGGCATACAACTTTTTGTGCACAAGTAAGAAGGCTCCTGCTTCTTCTTTTTTTTTAAATTCTCATGTTCAAACACATCACTGGAAAAAGATAAGGGTTTTTTAATGGCCAGCATGTTGGGCTCTCTAGATCAGAGGTGTAGCACATTTCTGTGACGGTGTTCCCCATAAAACTTTATGGGGAGATGCTTATAAAGGTATATATGTAACTAGAATATGTTCTATGCTACATGTGCCATGTAACATATCTCTGTGAAAGTTATGACCTACTGAATTTATTCCGCCTGTTTGTATGCATGTATCATTGTTGTAGTTGAAGTTATGAATATTGGTTGTATTTCTTGAGAAAGGAATGTGCAGGTTAAGTGCCCAATCAAGAAGCACTTAACAGACAATAGAACTTGCAGACACCAATCCACATCTGAACTTTGCCAGGAATGTGGCTGGTCTGAGAAGGAACTGAGTTGTGCAGGGACAGGTGACTTGTCCATGTGACCCCCAACTCCATTTGGTAACTGGATGCCACACAGGGAGAGGGAGGGTTGTCCACCCAGAGGAGAAAATCTATTTAAACCCCTAGGAAACCCCTCCATTTTGTCTTCAGTTGGCTAAAGAAAGAAGCTCTCCACCCCCCAAGGACACCTGAAAGAGACTGAACAAAGGACAAAGACATTAGGGGGGTGAGTGATTGCTGGACCCAGGCTAGAAGGAAGATAGCCTGTTTACTGGACCTAGTGAGGTTTTTATCTGTACACAGGGTGATTAGACATAGAACTGCGTGTTCTATTTTATTTTATTTAGTAATTCATTTTGTTCTGTCTGTCACTACTTGAAATCACTTAAATCCTATTTTCTGTACTTATTAAAATCACTTTTTACTTATTAAGTTTCCTGGAGTACGAGTTGGTACCTGGGGAAGGCAAACAGTTGTGCATATCTTTCTATCTTTGAAATAGAAGGCGAACTATTTATGAGTTTACCCTGTATAAGCTTTATACGGGATAAAACGGATTTATTAAGGGTTTGAACCTCCTTGGAGTTGGACACCTGGGTGTCAAAGGCAAGAGCGCTTCCAGGAGCCTTACAGTGGTGAGTGGACTTGGCTCGGACCTGGGTCTGTGTTTGCAGCAGATCAGTGGAATCTGGCTCAAAACAGACAGGATTCGGGAGTCCCAAACTGGAAAAGGTCTGGAAGCAGGGGCAGAAGTAGCCTTGGCACACCAGGTGGCAGCACCAAGCAGGTCTCTGTGGCCCCAACCCGTCACAATTTCTGTTTTCATTTAGTTAACATTCTGTCATTTTAACATTTGGAGAGAATGCTGTCTAGTGATTTAGAGGACGAGACTGAGAGTTAAGACTGGTAGGTTCTTTTCCTAGCTTTTGTTACTCACTCATAGTGAGACTTTGAGCAAGTTGTCATTTAATCCTTTTGTGCCTCAATTTCCCTATCTATGCAATGGGGATAAAAATACATAATTGCATCATAGTGGCTGTTAAAATTAATAAATGTGACGTGGTTGAGATCCTCAGATGAAAAGTGTTAACAACTGTGCATAGTATTATAGTTATTCCAGAGAGCAAACCGCTGAAACAGATGATGTGGAGGAAGCTCTTGGAGCATGGCATTTTAGTAGTGCAGATGCACTTGTAAGTTCATGACTTTGCAAGGTATTGCCATCTTCCATATGAGCTAATTAGAAGATGAGGCATCAGTCCCAAGTCTGCACAGCCGTCACTCAGCTAGTATGAAAGACAGGCAATCTTAGCTGGAGAGGTCCATTGCAGGAACCATCTTGTGATGACAATGCACATAACCTAAATGAGAGTTCTTGTATTAGTCGTGTTGAGAAAGCACTCACAACAATGGTTAAGTAGTCACAAAATCAGACAGCTTGGTTATAAACCTTTTCTCGTGCACTGCTCTCAGCAGTTGCACAGTGAAATGAGTGACTCAGACTCCTACTCGCAGCTGTTCTTGATTCTCTTTGTCAACAAGGGTCTCCCTGCAAAGGACCTTTTGAGATGGAGAACGGCAAGGTGAGGCTGTAATGCTGTAGGTATCCTGGTCTCCAAACGTAAGCTTTAGTTTCTAGTCCCACTCTTATCTTCATGCTTTTGTCCATGCTGCCCCTTCACTTGGAACGACTTTGTTTGTTTTACTTTAGAGAGTTCCTAGAGGATCTAATTGAAACTGGGGGCCCAGTGCAAGACTTCCCTTAATTTAATTCCCCCCTGGGGAATCTGTTTTTTTCATAAGGGTACACACTCTGTATCCTGAAACAACATAACACCATCGCCCTCCCACCTGTACAAACAAACCACATTACTAGTTGTTCTCTGAGTCTCCCAGTGCTGCCTCGTTGATGACCTATTGAGGTCCCTTCCAGTTCTATACTTCTAGGAATCTGTTTGTCTTTTAGATTGTAAACAAATCTGGACATGCTATTGGTGCTTAGGAAATACAAGTAGAATAGCATCTGTTAGCAGGATCGTCAACCTGAGCTAATCACGGTCCTCATTCATCTGAAGTAAATCAGGAGGGACAAGTCTCATGGCATTCTCATGGCTTGGAACATTTTGACACCCAGTACCCCATGTTCACCACTTTTTATATGGTTATATTTTGTACAAAGTATATGTTGTGAGATATTATTTGAAAACTTATAATGTGCTGAATATCATCATTATCCTGTTGAAATGTGTGTAACAACACTGCATGTGAAATTATGAGATTTTGCTGTATGATTATTGAAATATGTTTTAATTCTGGGTAACACTGATAAACCAATTCCTCAGAGACGAAGGCACATTGGCATGCCAGCAAAGTACTAAGGAGCCATTATCTGCTTAATTGGAAATTCACCAGCAGGGGAGTTGTAAATAAGAAATTTGCAATTCATCTGAAAGACAGTTTGGAGCTCACATATGCCATGGAACTGCCTGCCCACATGACCCATCAAGGATTTTTCCAGCACACAAGGGTTGGGGTATATGAAGGGGGGGGAAATGTCTCTAGTCTCCTCTCCTGTCCATTGATGTTCTGAGCACAAAGAGATAAGGTGAATACCTGAAGAACACTGAACTAAGGTGCCCTTGGTGGAGGCAGAGCACAGAGCTGGCTGGCCATACCTCTGCCTAGCAGCTAAGCGAGGGGGATGTTGCTGCTTCCGGGGAGGCCTCCAGGTAAGCACCGTCCAGAGCCCATCTCACCCCGTCCTGTTCCCCAATCCCCTGCCCCCTCCCATACCCAAACTCTACTGCTTGGGGGAGGGGAGGGAGGTGCGGAGCTAGTTAGGGAGCCTGCCAGCACTGCCAAATTGCCCTTAGCCCCAGCGGGGGTCCCGGGTTGTGTGCCGCTGTGCCCCCTCCCTCCCCCCAGCACCCAGGCTGCCCTCACCCAGCACCTGCGGGGCCCAAGGGCAGCTCTTCTTTCCCCCCTCCCTCCAAGTTTTAGTCACAGGTATTTTTAGTAAAAGTTATGGACAGGTCATGGGCTGTGACCGGTCCATGACTTTTACTAAAAATACCCGTTAACTAAAACATAGCCTTACCAATGACCACTGCTTTACGTGTTGCTTGAACAATTGAACTGGCTCATGAGCCAGAGTTGATGAAGAAGTGTGAGTTATTAAGAGAAGTTTTTTTTATATGGTGAATACATGGGGATCTAAAGCATTTAACATTGACTGTAAGACATGGACCATTTATGGTCTTAATTCATTTCATCATGGAAGTCCTTCATAACCTGGTGGTTGGCCTTTCTTCAGCTGGTTGTAGCTTTTGTTTCCCATTAGTTGGCTGATCACTTCCTTAGCGCTGGCAGCAATGCAAGGATGAAGGTCTTGATTTACCATGGTACAGATCTGTAATATAATTTAAGAGACTCTGTGAGCCAGGCTTTTTTGTAAGACAACACATCACTCTATTTGTCCTTGAAAGTTGTTTTTCTTGTGACTATCATGTCAGCCAGAAGAGTAGCATCCCTCTCCTGCTTCTCTTTCTTTTTAGTCTTTGCTAAAGAAAAGGTAGTCTTACATCCAGTGTCAGCACTTATCACAAAGGTGGCTACAGATTATCATTTGCTGTAGGAGGTCACCCAGCCTGGATTTTTTTCCTCCATCTCAGATGGGGAGATTCCTAGATATTAAGGCCCATAGGGACTGTTGTGTTCGTCTAGTCTGACCTCCTGTATAACATAGGTTGCAGGATTTTCTTCTATTAATTCCTGCTTCAAATCCAATAGCTGTGCTTGTGCTAGAGCATATCTTTTAGCAAAACATTCAACCTTGATTTAAAAATGTCCAGTGATGGAGAATCTACCACCACCTTTGGTAAATTGTTCTAAAGGTTAATTGCCCTCACTGTTGTTAAATTGTGACTTATTTCCAGTCTGAATGCATCTAGTTTCAACTTCCAGCCGTTGGTTCTTGTCATTGCCCTTTTTCTGCTAGATTGAAAAGCCCTCTATTATCAAATTTCTATTCCCAGTATACATACTTACAGACTGTGATCAAGTCGCTCCTTAATTTTCTCTCCGATAAGCTAAATAGATTGAGCTGCTTGACTTTCACTGTAAGGCATGCTTTCCAATCCTTTAATCCTTCTTGTGGCTCTTCTCTGACCAGTCTCCAATTTATCAACATCCTTCTTGAATTGTGAACATCAGAACTGGACACAGTATTCCAGCAGTGATCCCACCATTGCCAAAGGCAGAGGTAATCCAACCTCCCTCATCCTACTTGAGATTTGTCTATGTATACATCCAAGGATCACATTAGCCCTTTTGACCACAGTGTTGCCTTGTGAACTCATGTTTAGCGGATGACTTGGCATCTTTTGGATGGGTAGAGAGAATTTCTACTCCCCTTTTTGAGGACCCAGAATGAAGATCTTAAAGCTTTGTGCTTCATGACAGCTAAGCAGTTTTTTGTCTTCCCATTATGGTGTGCCCTGCATCCCATTCAAGTGACACCATAGATTATTGTAGGTTGATGACTACTTTGTGTGTGACACTGGAGAATGTCTATGAAATTTGCAGCGTACCTATGTTGTTAGTTATGTATGGGTATTTCTGTGGTTCCTATCACCGTGATAGCTGAGCTACTTAGCTACTCGAAGATACATAATACAATCTCTAGTTAATATAATTTCTACCTCCCCTGAGTTTTGCCATAGAGCCAATTTAGGCACTTAAAATTAGTCAGAATCTCTCTTCAGCTTTACTTTTTCTACTGTTTTTTCCTTACCTTGTGCTGTTTTAAAAATCTCATTGTTGTGGATTGGTGGCATTCTAGCAAAGCATTTTATTCTGGGTCCTGTGGCACCTTATAGACTAACAGAGGTATTGAGTCTATAAGGTGCCACAGGACCCTTTGTAACTTCTACAGACTAACACGGCTACCCCTCTGATACATTTTATTCTGGGATTTGGAGAAAGGAGCCCTGACACCACCCATTTTAAAACTGTACACTGTCAGCATTGTTTGGGGGTTTCAACAACACGGCAAACATCTTAAATGTTAACTGATCAATTTCTGCCCTTCAACCTGGAGCAAGGAACATCAGGAAAATCAACATGTATTGGCACCTCTACCTGAATGGAAGCTCTCAGAGCAGGAAATCCATTAGAATGCTTCAGTGGATGCAACACCCCATCCCCCCACCCCCGAGCAATCGGTTGCAGGCAAAGTTTTACATCCTCCTTTACCTCTACAGTAGCTATGTTTCCAAAAGGTAGCTGCCATTAAAGCTGGTTACTTTGGTTTTAGTTGCATAGTCCAGTGGCTCAGCAAGTGGCTTATACAGATGTTCACAGTTTCGTATAAAGCTGAGGCCAAAACAAACAACTGTGGAAATCATTTGGCTGACCCCATACCATCGAAAAGATCCCTTTTCAGCCCTTTTTAGACATGTTTACTGGAACTCCGATGCCTGAAAGTACATTATTTGGGTAACGATTGCAGGTTTGGCTTGTATGCAGCCAAGTGAAACATCCACTGATTTTGCATATTGAGTTCCCTAAGCAAGCTGTTACTGTAACAGCAGTTACATTCGTTCATTGCTCTTTAAATGCTGCAACATAGCTTCCTTTCCCCCCCCCCCCCCCCCCTTCCTTTTGGCTGCTGATCAGCATCAGGTACTAGATTTATTAACATATCCATTGGCTGAGATTTTCTACTGTCCCTTGAGATTGGATGCCTCACATTTTGGGTGTGCAGCTTGAGACAGCGAGGGCCTGATGTTCGTGTGGGAATTATGGATGTTCATCACCTAAAAAGTGAGACATCCAGTATTAGTGGACACTTCTGCAAATTAGGGCCATTATGAGTACATACTGGTAGCCTGTTTTATTTTTATTTTGTTTCTTTATTAGGTGGGGGTTGGGGTGTTTTTAAATTACCTTCTTTACAGTAGAAAATAGAACAAAGTCTGTTCTTTTTTGTGATTAATTTGAAAACCATGGGTATTGGGCTTCTGTTGGTACAAAGTGCTCGGTGCTGTATGTATATTGTTTGCTCATACGATGGTGCATGTTGATAAGGCAAGTCGATCCTGGCAGAATACAGAAATATTGGGGAAGGGATAGCTCAGTGGTTTGAGCATTGGCTTGCTAAACCCAGGGTTGTGGGGCCTTGAGGGGGCCATTTAGGGATCTGGGGCAAAAATTGGGGATTGGTCCTGCTTTTGAGCAGGGGGTTGGACTAGATGACCTCCTAAGGTCCCTTCCAACCCTGAGATTCTATGATTCCTTTCTATGATATTTACATATAATTTGCATTGTAAATTTTTTAAAATTCACATGGGTTTAGCCATCCAGAATAGTAATGGATTGATAACCCTAGAAATTGAAGTCTGCTGCACACAAATAGTAGCGTGCAAGCTTTCCTTACACTATCCCACCAGTGAATCTCAGCCAAGATCTAGGGTGAGAGGGGAGTTCTACCTCAAAGGCTTCTCCAAGTTCATAAATTCATAGCGTTTAAGGCCGGAACAGACCATTAGATCATGTAGTCTGACCTGTGTATCATTGGTCATGAAATTACAAGTCTGTATAGAGCCCAGTAACTCGATTCTGACTAAACCATTCTATCCAAAGAGGCATCCAGTCTTGATCTGAGAACATTAGGAGATGGAGTCTCTACCATTCACCTTGGTGGTAGAGACTCACTGACAGCAATGGCTGCTGACTCCCCATCCCCTTCCTCTCTAGGCAGGATTTTTTAATGGTTTAGTTTCCCCTTGATCTTGGGTTCAGGCCTAGGAGAAAAATAAACCTTCTGATCAGGCTGGAGCCAAGTAGGTGGGCATTTTCAAATTAATGGCACCTCCACTGTTTCCTTAAGGACCCTTGGTATTTGTGTTGGACGCACTTAATATCCATCATTGTTATACTGTATTTCCTGTTTGTTGCCCCCTAGCAGCCTTCTTTTGTGGTAACTCCATTCAGACATACAAAAGAATATCAACTAGGTAAATTGAGGTGTACATGATTAATAAAAAATAGTAGAGAGAGCTCCCTCATTCTCCACAGTAGTATTCCAATACTGGTCTCACCAGTGCCATATACAGAGGTAAAATCATCTCCCTGCTCCTACTCACTATTCCCCTCTTTATGCATCCAAGGATAATGGTAGCTCTTTTTGCACAGCATCACATTGGCAGCTGATATTCAGTTCCTTGTCCGCTCTGACCCCTAAATGCTTTTCAGAGTCCTTTGCTTTCCAGGATACAGTTCCCCGCATTCTGTAGGTATAGCCTGCGTTCCTTTTTCCTAGATGAAGAAGTTGGCATTTGGCTGTATGAAAACACATTTTGTTTGAATGGTCCCAGGTTACCAAGTGATCCAGGAGAACACCAAGGGAGGAGAAACTGCTTTTGTAGTTGGCTAGCCATTCATAGTCTTTGTTTAGTCCTGAGCTGATGGTGTCAAATTTGCAAATGAACTGAAGCTCTACAGTTTCTCTTTGGAGCCTGGTCCTGAAGTTTTTCCACTGCTTGCATCCGAAGAAGTGGGTATTCACCCACGAAAGCTTATGCTCCAATACGTCTGTTAGTCTATAAGGTGCCACAGGACCCTTTGTCGCTTCTACAAATCCAGACTAACACGGCTACCCCTCTGATACAAGTGATCCAGGTTACTCTGTATGACTGCCCGTTCTCATCATTATTTTATCACTCTGCCAATCTGTGTGTTATCTACCAATTTTATCAGCAGTGATTATATATTTACTTCCACATCATTGAGGAAAATGTTGAATAGCTTTAGGCTTAGTACAGTTCCCCCTGGAACCCTGCTAAAAACACCCCCGTTCATTGTCGTTTCCCTACTGACAACTACTTTCTGAGATCTGCCAATTAGCTAGTTCTTAATCCACTTAATGTGTACTCCATTGATATTGTATGCTGCCAATTTTTTAATCAAAATGCTGTGCAGTACTAAGTCAAACATCTTACAAAATCTAAGTACATTACATCTAGTTACCTTTATCAATCAAACTTGTAATCTCATCACAGAATGAAATCAGGTTTCTTTGACAAGGCTTATTGTCTACAAACGAGTTGTGGTAGTGATTCATGGGTGTCCTTTCCTAATCATTCTGACAACAGCTTGGATCTTTGCTCCTTCGCACTCCTGATCAAAGCTGAAAGAACACTCTCTAAAGCTTAAGTATCAGCGGGGTAGCCGTGTTAGTCTGGATCTGTAGAAGCGACAAAGGGTCCTGTGGCACCTTATAGACTAACAGAGATTTTGGAGCATAAGCTTTCGTGGGTGAATACCCACTTCTTCGGATGCAAGCAGTGGAAATGTCCAGGGGCAGATATAAATGTTCAGGGAAGAGTCAAGCTAGCTATAACGAGGTTAGCTCAATGAGGGACGGTGAGGCCCTCTTCTAGCAGTTGAGGTGGGAACACCAAGGGAGGAGAAACTGCTTTTGTAGTTGGCTAGCCATTCATAGTCTTTGTTTTGTCCTGAGATGATGGTGTCAAATTTGCAAATGAACTGAAGCTCTATAGTTTCTCTTTGGAGCCTGGTCCTGAAGTTTTTTTGCTGCAGGATGGCTACCTTTAAGTCTGCTACTGAACATCACACAGATACACAGATTGGTCCTGCTTTGAGCAGGGGGTTGGACTAGATGACTTCCTAAGGTCCCTTCCAACCCTGATATTCTATGAGAGTCTATGAGAGAGACCCTCCCACCAACAGCACAAGAAGAAGAACTCCACATGGACTCCTCCTGAGGGTCGAAATGATAGTCTGGACCTATACATAGACTGCTTCCGCCGACGTGCACAGGCAGAAATTGTGGAAAAACAACGCCGCCTGCCTCATAACCTAAGTCGTGCAGAACGCAATGCCATCCACAGCCTCAGAAACAACCCTGACATTATAATCTAAGAGGCTGATAAAGGAGGTGCTGTTGTGATCATGAACAGGTCTGACTACCAAAAGGAGCCTGCCAGACAACTCTCCAACTCCAAATTCTACAGGCCACTCTCCTCAGATCCCACTGAGGAATACACTAAGAAACTGCACCATCTACTCAGGACATTCCCTACACTAACACAGGAACAAATCAACATACCCTTAGAGCCCCGACCAGGGTTAGTCTACCTACTACCCAAGATCCACAAACCTGGAAATCCTGGACGCCCCATCATCTCGGGCATTGGCACTCTCACTGAAGAACTGTCCGGATATGTGGACACTCTACTCAGACCCTATGCCACCAGCACTCCCAGCTATCTCCGTGACACCACTGATTTCCTGAGAAAACTACAATGCATTGGTAATCTTCCAGAACACACCATCTTAGCCACCATGGATGTAGAGGCTCTCTACACAAACATCCCACACACAGATCATAGAATCATAGAATATCAGGGTTGGAAGGGACCTTAGAAGGTCATCTAGTCCAACCCCCTGCTCAAAGCAGGACCAATCCCCAATTTTTGCCCCAGATCCCTAAATGGCCCCCTCAAGGATTGAACTCACAACCTGGGTTTAGCAGGCCAGTGCTCACACCACTGAGCTATCCCTCCCCCATGGGAGATAGAATACAAGCTGTCAGGAACAGTATCCCTGATGATGCCACAGCACAACTGGTTGCTGAACTCTGTGATTTTATCCTCACGCACAATTATTTCAAATTTGGTGACAATATATACCTCCAGACCAGTGACACCGCTATGGGCACCCGCATGGTCCCACAATATGCCAACATTTTTATGGCTGACCTGGAACAACGCTTCCTCAGCCCTCGTCCACTCATGCCCTTCTCTATCTTCACTACATTGATGACATCATCATCATCTGGACCCATGGGAAAGAAACTCTGGAAGAATTCCACCACGATTTCAACAGCTTCCACCCTACCATCAACCTCAGCCTGGACCAGTCTACACGCGAAGTCCACTTCCTAGACACCACGGTGCAAATAAGCGATGGTCACATTAACACCACCCTATACCAAAAACCCACCGACCGCTATGCCTACCTACATGCCTCCAGCTTCCATCCCGGACACACCACACGATCCATTGTCTACAGCCAAGCGCTGAGGTACAACCGTATCTGCTCCAACCCCTCAGACAGAGATCAACACCTACAAGATCTTCACCAAGCATTCTCAAAACTACGATACCCGCATGAGGAAACAAGGAAACAGATCTACAGGGCCAGACGTGTACCCAGAAGCCTCTTGCTGCAAGACAAGCCGAAGAAAGAAACCAACAGAACTCCACTGGCCATTACTTACAGCCCTCAGATTAAAACCTCTCCAGCGGATCATCGGTGATCTACAACCCATCCTGGACAACGACCCCTCACTTTCACAGGCCTTGGGAGGCAGGCCAGTCCTCGCCCACAGACAACCCGCCAACCTGAAGCATATTCTCACCAGCAACTACACACCGCACCATAATAACTCTAACTCAGGAACCAATCCATGCAACAAACCTCGATGCCAACTTTGCACACATATCTACACCGGGGACACCATCACAGGACCTAACTAGATCAGCCACACCATCACCGGTTCATTCACCTGCGCATCCACCAATGTAATATACGCCATAATGTGCCAGCAATGCCCCTCTGCTATGTACATCAGCCAAACTGGACAGTTCTTACGCAAAAGGATAAATGGACACAAATCAGATATAAGGAATGGCAATATACAAAAGCCTGTAGGAGAACACTTCAACCTCCCTGGACACACAATAGCAGACTTAAAGGTAGCCATACTGCAGCAAAAAAACTTCAGGACCAGGCTCCAAAGAGAAACTGTAGAGCTTCAGTTCATTTGCAAATTTGACACCATCAGCTCAGGACTAAACAAAGACTATGAATGGCTAGCCAACTACAAAAGCAGTTTCTCCTCCCTTGGTGTTCACACCTCAACTGCTAGAAGAGGGCCTCACCCTCCCTCATTGAGCTAACCTCGTTATCTCTAGCTTGACTCTCTTCCCTGAACATTTATATCTGCCTCTGGACATTTCCACTGCTTGCATCCGAAGAAGTAGGTATTCACCCACAAAAGCTTATGCTCCAATACCTCTGTTAGTCTATAAGGTGCCACAGGACCCTTTGTCGCTTCTCTAAAGCTTGTAGAGATTCAGTTTGAAGACTCCCATGAAGCCTTGATTCACAGTGGGCAGATCTGACCTATACAGCACAGCTAAGTATATCCAGTAAGAGTTTCACTGAAGTCTAGGGCCTTAAGGATGTCCTTCCACCTGGGACAATAAACAAAAACCAAACAACTCTTCCATTACTGAATGTCTAAGGCTAGTGAAATGCATGGCTGCTTTAAAACTGCAGTGCAGCAGATCCTTGGTAATTCACACTAATAAATGGGGAAGCCCACTGCTAATTACTAAACTGAGAATCTGCAAATAGATGAACTCTCACAATTAAAAAAAACTTCACTTCAAATATTGTTCATTGTACAGTGAACAGTGGGCTGGAAGGTAATCTTACAGGGTAAGAGTTGAATGGCTAAGCATACTGCCACCTGACATCAGAAACATGAATGAAGAAACTGGTGGGTCTGCTTGGAGCAGGCTGGCTTTAAGGATTTGTGGATTTTCACAGTGTGAACTTGTTTGGTTCTCACTGTATTTTATACAAACCATACTCTTTCTTCTTGATCTGAAAATCTTTATGCTTGTTTCCAGTGAATACAAAATCATTAATTGTTTGAAATATTTCAGTTTCTTACTAGATTTAGGGCATCCTCAGACTCTCCTAGGCTCTTTTCATTAGGGACTGTCAGTGTGATGACTCTGCAGCATGGTGCAACATCATGATGTTGGGACACAAAGATGTTAATATGTGTTGTTTTTCTGTCACCGTATGACTGTACCTGTCAATTGTTATGTTTGTACATTGTCTAGCACAGTTATGCCATGACCTAACTGAGACCCACTGCAATATAAATATTGAATAGTAATATATCAAACCCATTTGCTGAAGTCCTGGTCGTGGCAAACCCAGGACATGTGCACAGGCAGTGGGGATGAGATAATACACTGGAGGAACTGGCAGTGTATCACATTGCCACATGATGGGGTGGGGGAGGGTTCAGAGTTTGAACCCAGAGCTCCCCAGGCTTCAAGGGCTTGGAGCAGTGCAGAAGGCAGTGCCCTTAACTCCTGAAGACAGGGAGGCGCATAGCTCTTCAACAGTTCTTTCCCTAACCAGAGAGCACCAGCATCCTTGACTGGCATTGGCAGGAGCTGTGTGTGTGGGTCTCTTTGACTAATGTGAGAAAGTCACAGTGATGCAAGGCTCAAGGCTATTGATAGGAGAGAAACTGATCTGGATTCTCAGGGGCACCAGTTTACTGAACGAATAGTGATTTACTGCAGTATCAGAGCCTTCTTTTCAAGTCTCTCCTCAATGAGAGAAGTCTGTGGTCGCTCTCTCGTCTTCTAACCCACACAGAAAAACAACCTGCTCCCCTCCTCCATCTGTTAGTGTACTCTACTTCTGACCTATTTACAACCACAGTGATTTTTCCGATTGGCCCAGCAGGTCTGTGTCCGTGATGCATCACCTGTTACCGGGTGGACGAAACCTGCAGTGTATCACCCTCATACTTCTGTGTAAAGATTTTTAGCCACAGAACACTTAGTAAACCATTCCTTTATGGGTTTGTAAGAGGCAAAAGAATCATAGAACCTCAGGGTTGGAAGGGACCTTAGGAGGTCATCTAGTCCAACCCCTGCTCAAAGCAGGACCAATCCCCAATTTTTGCCCCAGATCCCCAAATGGCCCCTTCAAGGATTGAACTCACAACCCTGGGTTTAGCAGGCCAAATGCTCAAACCACTGAGCTATCCCTCCCCCCAAGAGTGTTGTAGTGTCTAACAGTGCATTCAGGTTGGCCCAGCTCTGTGATTTAATCTTGCATTTGAATAGTTGTATGCATTTTTATACCCTTCAGAGTATCCAGCATCCGAACTTTGCCTATCCTTTGGCATCATGGCAATGTGTAATTCTTCTGTTTCATGTACAAAAATATAGTTGGGGAGGACAGGAGGGAAGAAAACTTATGCAATTAGTAGCATTAGTGTATCAGGCTGAATGTGTTTAAACTAGAGCATGGCCCAACCCAAACTTGTAGATCCAAACACACATTGTTTCTGAGACATTTGATACCTGGGTCTCAATTCTGCAAATGGGGCAAACTAAAATGTTGAACTTGGGGGTTTTCAGAATCTGGATTTTGCAGCATAAGCCCATCTGTTAAGAACTGATGTTTTCTGGTTGTTTAAAATTACTGTTCTGAGAAGACCATGCAGTTCCCTAAAATGTTCTTTTGACCTTTTAAATTAGTAAATGATAGATGCAGATAAGAAACGAGCCACTTAAGTGCTTTTCCTCTCTGAAAAGTGATTCTGCAAAAATGGAACTGTGGAGCTTCATGTTTATTCTCCCTATGAAATGTGCTGTGTTTACTACACAAAGATATATGTTGTTGTTTTTTGGCTGTGTGTTTTTAAAATGCCATCCCAGCAAACTTAGCCTGGGCTCCAAATGTCATGCTTGGTTCTCTCCTTGCACTTGGCCACAAGTAAGCAGGGTTCTGCAGGCTGTGAGTGACACTTATGCAACCCTGTTGCTGTGGCTGGCTTTACAGAGGGGGAACAGATTGGAATTTAGTAAAAGCAGATTAAGTCCCTTCCATTTCTGCCTTGCTGCCTTCAGCGACATGAATTCACTTAATAAAGAAATCACTCTTTGCTTCCCAGTAAAAGGAGGAAGAGGAGAGAAAAAACAAGCAAGTTGATGAACTATTACTTTTTCTGAGCTGGCCTAAACTGGATTCTGTATCTAAGCAAATTGTCTGCTTGCTTACAAAGGTCACCCTTACAATTTTTCCAATGCTACCTTTTGATAACTATATAATATTACTGTGGTATTCCCCATGCCTAGTACAGGAGATACTGCCCATGCTGCAGTAACATGATTTAGTTACAAAGGCAGTTGAAAAGCTGTCAGCAGAAAAATGAAGGGTAGACTCTGCCCGTGGAGGACGCTTTCTTCATTTTGGACTTTGAAGGAGAGACTCTACATCCTTTTCTGAGATCCTGGCACTAAACTGCTAGTTTTTAGGGTGTGGCAGCAGGGAAGGGGTGGACTGTATTACCAGGGCAGCGAGTTACCACCTCTTGAATTGCAAACAAAATTGGCACTCCTCCCACAAGACAAGCCCATCACAACCCCAACCAAAAGGCAACTCTGCAACCTCCTCGCTTCAATAGCCACTTACAGTATCTAGAGAAAACACACATCGCTACAGTTGAAAACATCTCACATCTTGCGTGACTCAAACCCTCTCCCATACATGCGCGGTGTGCTTGTATGTTGATGGGCAGACAGCTGCTGTATTTTCAACAGTTTTGATCTGTTGTCGCTTAAACTGTGGAACTTGGGAACACTGCAGCATCTTTAGCTGGACACAGAAACTTTTGACATTAGATATCCCAGTGTATTGTGGTGATGATGCAAATCTTTAGACACACGTACAAAAAAACCCCCAGCAAATTACATTTATTTTTCTGGCAACTGGCAAATCCATAATAAAACCAAGAAAACCGGCCAGGCCAGTTAAATACTGGCCAGAGGGTGACACTAGTTCAAGCTCTGTACACTCCATAACAATCAAATCCCTGCAATTTGGTGGGCCATAAGTGGCCATGAAGGTTCTAACCATAGGTGCCGACTTCGTGGGTGCTCTGGGGCTGGAGCACCCACGGGGAAAAATTGGTGGGTGCTCCGCACCCACCGGCAACTCCCCGCCCGCCCCGGACCCGCGGCAAACTCACCGGAGCACCGGGAGACGTTGCGGGGCCCCGCCCCTGACACTGGGCAACGTTGCGTCGGGGGCGGGGCCCCGCAACGTCACCCGGCGTCGGGGGCGGGGCCCCGCCCCTGACGCTGGGCATCAGCACCCACCGGCGTAACAGGAAGTTGGCGGCTGTGGTTCTAACATCCTGGATGGAGGGCACTGAGGTCTCCTGATCAGAGGTGTCCATAATCCATGAATCAATGAGCAAGAGACCAGAGTCGCAAAGATGTTGTAGGACAAACAGGCTACCCTGAGAATTGCTGCAGAAGGGCATAGCAATCCTTTGGTAAATAACTACGTCTGTATACCTAAGTAGGGAAATTAGACTGCTTGATGGTTTCCTTTTTATACATATAGTACTTTAAAAAACATTAGGAATGCCAAGTACAAGTGTTCCCTGGTGTTACTGGAGGACTAGGTAGAGGTCTCAAATATGAATGTGCTCCTCCCTTAATGGAAGGTGAATGTTTTTAATATTAACAATGAGAATTTTTGCCCCAGCTGTTAATTCAGACATCTGAATTAAATAGGCTGTAAAATGCCAAAGAAAAAGGTTTTTAAACATACTGAATAAAAATGGTTTTGCCTCTGACAAATGTCACTGATGTCATAAACTTACTGCTTTCTCCAGTCGCCCAGAGTTTTTCCAAGGAAAAACAGACTACACAAGGCCTTCATTTCTAATATTAAAATATTTTAAAATTGAGCAGAATCCTGTTTCCTTGACTTTAAAAAAATAATAATAATCAGAAAACAAGCAAAAAAATAAAGTACAAACCACCTTTTTTCCCTCCCCTCAGTATACAGGTTGGGGGAGGAGGGGTGCAGTTGTTTTTTGTTTTGTTTTTAAAGCAGTCCTTGCCTTTCTACTAGTTTTATAGTTACAGGGGCAACTGAAAAGCTGTCAGCAGAGAAATGACGAATAGACGAGGCGAAAACTTCATTTTGGATTTTGTTGCAGAAACTCTATATCCTCTCTCTGGAGTCCTGGCACTAAGAGGCCTATAACAATAACAACAATTAACAATCATGGTGACTTTGATTTTTGAGGTGAGTGAGAGCTCATAGGATGTAATCCAAGTAATGGGAGTCTTTCTACTCACTTCATTAGGCTTTGAATCAGGCCCATAATGTCTGTACTTTCAGCCTCAAAATTCAGATTCAAACTACACCACTGTTTTGGCTCAGTCCATAAAGGCATCTGTGAAGTTTGGATTATCCAGTCTCCAGGTAGTGCATTCCTCTTATAATGTATTTGTTCATGTTTTAAGACTGGGTTCATTTGCTGCTGTTAATTTTGGATCTGATCATGGTTTGTTTTGTTTTTTTTCCTTTTGCAGTTCCCCTTTGTAGCATAGTTCCTTTTACTTTTTCCTTCTTTTTACCCACATTCAGGAGGGAGTGGTCCATCTAGTTCCGGCATGTAGTGCAGTCGGTAGTGTGATATTTAAGTGGAATCTTCAGAACTCTGACACATCTTCTGAGGCCAAAATGCAGAACAAGGCTCCAAAACAGTGGACTTGAGAAATAACAACAATGAAGGAAACTATATTTGCCCCAGGGTTATTATGTATGCCATTTGGGCATGCAGTTACATAGTTTATCGTTATTCAGTAATTAAATGAGCGAACTGGACAATCAAGGCATTAAAGGAGCACTCAAGAAAGAAAAGACTTGCAGAGAAGCTAAATTAATTCTTTGCATTGGTCTTCACTGTAGAGGATGTGTGGGAGATTCACACACGTGAGCTGTTCTTTTTCTGTGACAAATCTGAGGAATTATCCCAGATTGAGGTATCAACAGAGGTGGTTTTGGAACACATTAATACATTAAATGGTAATAGTCACCAGGACGTGATGATATGCGCCCAAGAGTTCTCAGATATGAAATTGCAGAACTACTAACTGTGGTATGTAACCTATCGCTTAAATTAGCCTCTCTGAGATGACTGGAGCATAGTTAATTTAACACTGATATTTTTTTTGAAAGGCTCCAGAGGCAATCCTGGCAGTTATAAGCTGGTAAAGCTAACTTCAGTGCCAGGCAAATTGGTTGAAACGATAGTAAAGAACAGAATTCTCAGACACATAGTTTAACACAATTTGTTAGTCACGATTTGAAGAGTCAACACGGCTTTTGTAAAGGGAAATCATGCCTCACCAATCTATTAGAATTCTTTAAGCAGGTCAACAAACGTGGATAAAGATAATCCAGTAGATATAGTGTACGTGGACTTTCCGAAAGCCTGTGACAAGGTCCCTCACAACACACTCTTAAGCAAAGGAAATCTGTACAGCATTCTCTAAAGACAACTCTGGGAGCTTAAATTCATACGTTTGCTAGACATTAACAATCATGGACTGAATAGAGACACTGGATTGATGGCTCATTACAACAATCTATAACCCACTAATAAACCACCTAACTTCTGTGTTCGTCCCTGCCCCTTTCTTTCCTCCCTATGACTGGAGGGGTGTTAACCAGCCATTTAATCTTGAACTGTCCCTTGAAATACTTGTTAACTGCTTATGCTAAACAATGTATGCCACCTTGTGTTTAACTGTGACACTCTGCGGCCATGTCTACACTATGGATCTTACAGCTGTACCGCCGCAGCTGTGCTGCTGGAAGGTCTCCCATGAAGCTGCTTTATGCCGATGGGAGAGAGCTCTCCTGTTGGCATAATTAAGCCACCCTGAAAGAGTGGCAGTAGGTCTGTCGGCAGGAGAGCATCTCCCGCTGACATAGCACTAGCCACACCAGTACTTTTATTGGTGAAACGTCTGTCGGTCTGAGGTGGTTTTTTTCACACCTCTGATCGACAGAACTTTACCGACAAAAGTGCTAGTATAAACATATCCTGAGTAGGTTTCCCAGACCCGAAGAAGAGCTCTGCGTAAGTCTCTCTCACAAACAGAAACTGGTGCAGTAAAAGAGAGTGCCTCACCCACCTTGTCTCTCTACAATCATGGGACCGACACAGCTACAACTACACTGCATACTTAAGCAAAGTAGGCAGTCATAGGAGAAGAGAGAAGGTCCTCTCCTGTATCAGTAACTGGTTAAAAGATAGGGAAAAAAGGGTAGGAATAAATAGTCAGTTTTCAGAATCTAACGAGGTAAATAGTGAGGTCCTTCAAGGATCTGAACTTGGATCAGTGCTGTTCAACATATTCGTAAATACTGTGGAAAAGGGGGTAAACCGAATCGGTAAAGTTTGCAGACATAGAAAATTAGCCAAGATAGTTAAGTCCAAAGCAGATTGCAAAGAGTTACCAAGTGATCTCACTAAAAATGATGGGGTCTAAATTAGCTATTACTGTTCAAGAAAGAGATCTTGGAGTCATTGTGGATAGTTCTCTGAAAATATCTGTTCAGTTTGCAGCAGTGGTTGAAACATCTAACAGAATATTAAGAATCACCAGGAAAGGGCTAGATAATAAGACAGTAAGTATCATAATGCCATTATATAAATCCAGGGTACACCCACACCTTGAATATTGTGTTCTGGTCGCCGCATTTCAAAAAAGATATTTTACAATTGGAAACGGTACTGAGAAGGGCAACAAAAGTGATCAGGGGTATGAAACAGCTTCCATATGAAAAGAGATTTAAAAAGTCTGGGACTGTTCAGTTTGGAAAAGAGATGACTAAGGGGGATATGATAGAGGTCTATAAAATCATGAATGGTATGGAGAAAGTGAATGCATGTTATTTACTCCTTCGCATAACACAAGAATCGGGGGCCACCTTATGAAATTAATAGGCAGCAGGTTTAAAACAAACATAAAGAAGTACTTCACACAACCTGTGGAACTCATTGCCAGGAGATGTTGTGAAGGCCAAAATGTAGCTGGGTTCAAAAAAGAATTAGATAAGTTCATGGAGGGTAGGTCCATCAATGGCTATTAGCCAAGATGGTCAGAGAGACAACCCCATGCTCTCGGTGTCCCTAAGCCTCTGACTGCCAGTTTTTGGGACTTGATAATAGGAAATGGATCACTGGATACTTGCCCTGTTCTGTTCATTTTCTCAGAAACAGCTGGCACTGGCCACTGTTGGAAGACAGAATAACGGGGCTAGATGGACCATTGGTCTGACCTTGTATGGCCAGTCTTATGTTGATCACATTAAGCACCCACTTTGCACACATGGTCATCTATGGAATTGCCATCAGGAGTCTTCAGAGTTGAAATCACACTTCTATCTGCAATTATTTTACCTGCTATGTGTTACAAGAAGTTACAAGCAACTTCTTACCATTATTACAGCTGAAAAAGATCAGAGAAAAAACATATTTATCATTTTTTATTCTGTTTTTTTGTGCGTTGATAGCATTTTGGAGGTAGTCAGTGTTTTGAGTTGATGGTTGATACCCGTTACAGAATTTAACATTTGTGGTTTTATTATTTATCCAATAATAACAGCAGAGCTGAAACTGAGCAGGCAGCAAATAGGTGCGTGCACAGAAAGAAGGGTGAGAAGGGTGTAGTCATCTAAGGCTGTCTACACTTGCAGAGTTTTTGTGCTGTCAGTTTCAACGGTGATAGAAGAGCGGTGGTTTATGTACTCACTTACTTCCACAGTTGTCAGAGAGTGTTTACATTTGCAGCACTTCCATCAGGATGGGAGCAGAGCACTGAGGGCAGCTATCCCACAGTGCAGCTCTCTCTGTTTTGACGATAGGTCTTGTGGGAAGGGATGGGTGGTGATTGCGGGACATCCTGGGTCCCTGCACAGCCTCCTCTCCCCAAACATTGATCAGCTCCAGTAGCTCAGCATTATCCAAGTAAGGGGATCGTTGGCTCCGGAGCGGGCATTGTCACCTGGCCAGATGATAAGTGAGCACTTCCCAAGAAAACATGAAGGGGTGTTTCAAAGTTCCCGGGGCTTTACAGGGGGAAGGAGTGGATGTCTGTTTACCTAGCAGCAGAGCTGCTGGCCATAGTGGTCACCGAGGCATTGTGGGTTATCCTGTGGAGTCTAAAAGCTCCGTAAACAGGAAGAACGTGTCTTCACTTGCACATCACCGCAAAAGCATCACCAGTAAGAGCTGTACACCTCTCGTGGAGGTGGTTTTCTTTTTGCAGCGAAACTTCTGAGTTTCACCGCAAAAAGTCAATGGCAAGTGTAGACACTCCCATGGTTTTTGCACAAAAAAGGGACTTTTTCCACTTTAAATGGCAAGTGTAGACATGCCCTCACTGTCTGCTTGTGTTCTTCTTGTTCCTCTGTTGTATCCACCTCTTGCCTCTCATCTTACATTATAAGTTCTTTGGGGGCAAGAGCTGTCTCTGTGTTCTTTGTTTGCTTAGTGCAACAGGGCTCTGATAGGTGATTGGGCCCATTAGGAGCCAATGCAACATAAATAATAGTGAGAGGTGGGCCAGTCATTGGAGGTATTGCTGTCAAGCCTGCCCAAACCATCCTTTTGCATATAAACAGGGAAGCTGATAGAAAATCCAGGACATATTGTTTTAAAAGGTCCTTTCTCAGAAAACTGACTTTATACAAATCAAGCTTTGTCCCTTTAACATTTGGGGCCATTCACAACTCGCGTAGAGATGCCATTTCTGTGTACGACAGCCCAACATTGATTTGCATTGGGACGGTTATCTTTGAAACCACAAGGGTTAGAAACTTAATTTAAAAAAATAAAAGCTCATTGTTTGTTTGTGTGGCGGGCAGTGTTGGTTGGTGGCATCCCCACTTCTAGGGAACTTCCAGTGCTCCTGGTGCGGGGTTTCGGTACTCTCTCACAGTCTGCAGAATCTAAGTGTCCATGAGTCCCGAAATCTGTAACAAGCAGCCCAGCATGCAGACTGGGAGTTTAAATAACTCCTTATCTAAATAGCCTCCATTTCCTAATGCAAAATTTTGCATTAAATCATAGAAGTTAGGGGTTGAAGCAAGAATTTCATAGCTCCTGCAGTCCCTTCCCTGCTTGCCATAATTCTCCAAATTCCCTCTTTACAGTACACTTTCCAGTGCCTTTTCCCAGTCTGTTTTTAAAAAGTCTCGAGCAATATGGCTTCCATTACTTTCTCTGGGAGACTGTTTCATAGCCTATACTATTTCGATGTCAAGAAATTCTTCCCGATACATCATGTTCCCTTCTCTTGGTTTCATCCTGTTATACCCTTTGTACTATCCAAAACAATTCCTTTCCCTCCTTTCGGTTTAAACCTTTCAAATAGTTGTAGATGTGACGTTATTGACAATAACTGGGACCATATAGATCATTGTTACAACCAAGGTCCTGTAGTGGCACCAAATCTTGTATAAAGGGGGTCAAATTAGGTGTCTAAGGGTATGTCTATACTTACCCGTCGCGTCGGAGGCGTGGGATCGATGTTCTGGGTTCGATTTATCGCGTCTTGTCAAGACGCGATAAATCGAACCAGGAAGTGCTCCCTCGTCGACGCTGGTAATCCAGCTCGACGAGTGGAGTAGGCGGAGTCGACGGGGGAGCCTGCGCGCCGCGTCTGGACCACAGGTAAGTTCGAACTAAGGTACTTCCACTTCAGCTACGTTATTAACGTAGCTGAAGTTGCGAATCTTAGTTCGACAGGGGGGGTTAGTATAGACCTGGGCTAAGACCGGGTTATGCTTGGCTGGTTATGATTATGCCACTTATATGCATGTATCAGTTTGTAGTTGAAGTTATGAATATTGGCTTTATACTGTCTGTAGTTCAATGGCTTTATATGTATGTCTGTATTTCAAACTGGGGCTGGGCTTCTGGGACCCAGGACAAGCTATCAGCTCTGCTAGGCCAGCTTGATGGCCCATTAAGAGCATCAGTGATACAATGGGCCCATTGAGAGAAGGCAGACACGCCTGTGACTCAGCAAATTATGCAGGGACTTGCCCATGTGACTCCAGACTCCATTTTTGCTGTGATTTTCCACAGTAAGGACAAAGAGGTGCCTTTACACCTGGAAGAAACTATAAAAGGCAGCTGCCTCATCTCCATTTGGTCTTCATTTCCTGCTTCTTACCTCTGGAGGAACCTTTCTACAAATGGAAGCTCTGGACAAAGGACTGAAGGACCCATCCCAGCTGGCGATGTAATCCAGAGACTTGATTTGAACCTGCAGTATTCCATCTCTGCAAGCCTGACCCAAGAACTTTGCCATTACTGTATGTAATTGATTCCTTTTCACCAATTCTAGCTCTCCCCTATACCTTTTTCCTTTTATGAATAAACCTTTAGATTTTAGATTCTAAAGGATTGGCAACAGCGTGATTTGTGGGTAAGATTTAAGTTGTATATTGACCTGGCTCTGAGGTTCGGTCCGCTGGGATCGGGAAAACCTGTTTTCTTTTACTGGGGCATTGGTTTTCATGACCATTTGTCCCCATAACGAGTGGCTCTGGTGGTGAGACTGGGAAACTGGAGTGTCTAAGGGGATTGCTTGTGTGACTTGTGGTTAGCCAGTGGGGTAAAACCAAAGTCTCCTCTGTCTGGCTGGTTTGGTTTGCCTTAGAGGTGGAAAAACCCCAGCCTTGGGCTGTAGTTGCCCTGTTTGAAGCAATTTGTCCTGAACTGGCACTCTCAGTTGGGTCTTGCCAGAACCAGCATCGTTACAGTAGACTGTTACTAGAACTGACTAAATAACTGATCCTCCTCCCCACCCCCGGTGGCTGAATCGAAATTTTTTAAAGACATTGGGGGTTGCCCAAAACTTTTTTTTTTTCCATTTCATTTTGGGCATATTTTTCCTCTTTAAAAAAACAAACATTTCAAAATGAAAATGTCAGAACTTTTCAACCTTTTTTCCGCCCCCCCCCCCCCTTCATTATTTTTCCCAGACAAAAGTATTTGCTGAATTTGACCCCTATCTGCAAATAGTGTTGGTTGATCCAAAACTGCATTTTCGGCAAATAATCTATTTGTCCAGAAAATTTCACCCAGCTGTAACTGTTGTTTTGTTCTACTTAGCCGAGTGGTACTTTTTCCGTCTCTCCTTACAAGTCCTTCCCTCCAGCTTCCTAATCATTTTCAGTGCTCTCTATTTACTGTCTTCATTTTGTCAATAACTAATAATGAAACGCCCAGAATTTCTTTTGAAATGATTGACAGTATTAGAGGTGAGATCACCACACCTCCAGGCAAATTAGGTCTAGAGTGCACCATGATGAAAGCACGTTTATCATGTTGCTCCTTAATTGTGACAGTTATACCTACGATTTCCTGACCTACGACAAATGAAGAGCATAAATTGTTACCTTACTTGAGTCCATTAGCTAAGGTGCAAGGAAATGACCCATTTTACCACCAATATTTAAAAATGTTTTACCAGTCAGATGTTAATTAACCTCCTCATACTGCAGGTTTCAGGTTCTGTTACAGTGTTTAGCATAGACATCAGAGAGTTATGATTGGCAGCACAGAATTTTTCATAAAGTCTGAAAGCATGATTTGTGAGAAATGAGCAGATGGCCTAGCAAAGAATTTCCCCAGGAGACTGCAGTTATTCAAAAATGAGAGAGAGGCTGTACAAGATTTGACTGTAAAATTAACTGGCCGGCCAATATCATCTGTATTTAACAAAAATGATTCAGCCTGGCCCCTCGCATAATGCTGCACACAGTATTTTAAGTCTCACCTAATAACGGCACATGAATGAAAGACAGTTTTGCTGTGTAGGGTCGTTTTGCCAAGCTGACGTTTCTGATGTATCTTTCTGCTTACAATGGCAATGTTGTAAATCTTCAGGCATGGGGTGATGCTATAGAGCTGCTGTTAATTTTAAAAGATCAGTTACTTGGCAATTTGAGGACTATTCTCTTTTGAATCAAGAAAATAAAGATAATGTTTTATTTTCAAGCCAAAGGAGTTAATAGTACTGCCAATCCCAAGCATTCAAACAGCATGAAACATGCCCTCAAAAATCATGAGATTGACTTAACATCCTGAAATCTTTTTAAAGTGATAACTTTGGGGTTCTTTTTATTTAACTTCTGGGTTTAGACACATTAGTGTTCATGTTTCCAAGATTTTTTTTCCTGCAACCAGGAGAGCTATAAACTTACTATTATTTATTTTATTATTTTTTTAAAAGAAAGTTGAGATTCTTAAGTAATCATACAGTTCAGGTGCTGGGGCTTTAAGGACAATGCCAAAATATCGCGAGGCTCATAATCAAATAGTGAAAGTTGGAAACCCTGAGTTAATTTAAAGCAGTGGTTCCAAAAATTTTCAGTTGCTCCCACTCAGCTACCCAACCCCCGGTCCGTGCCCCCTGGGAGGCATGGTCAGGAGCCGGGACCAGGAGCTGTGGTCAGAAGCTGGGGCTGGGAGCAGAGCCATGGCCAGAGCCACAGTTGAGGGCTGAGGAGCTGGGCTGGAGTCTGGGGCCGCAAACCGGGGGCCACGGCTGAGCTCGGAGCTGCAGCTGGGGTGAGGGCAGAGGTAGAGCAGAGCTGGGAGCAGAGCAGGTCTGGGTGGCCCTTCCTTCCTGCCACCTGTGGGGTTGGCCTGGGCCCCGCCCACCCCCCAAACATTCCTCCAGGCGTGCCTCACAGTTTGGGGGAGCACTGGTTTAAAGGAATCCTTCAGAAAGAAATAGCCCTCCTTATCTTTTAAAAAGATATTTCATTACTCATGAATTCTTCATGAAGGTTCCTTTCTATGGGTCCAAATATACTATAGAACTTTCATTAGCCATGTTTTTAATCGAAATGTCCAATGAAGAACAAATAAATTGGGAACAATATTTAATAACTCCCATGCTTGCATCAACATGTGTTCTGGTTTGTTTCTCATGGAACAGTTACATTCCTGTTGTAGCACATAATGGGCCTAATGCCACAATCCTTGTGCCGGCAAGAGCCCAGTGATAGCAGTGGGAATTTAATTGACTCAAGGACTGGTAATAGAGCCCCTTGTTTCTCTTGCTACAAGGTCCATTTAAACTGAATGCATGTTCTCCTCTTGATGCTTGTGCACAACTCTTAAAAATAAAAGTGTACATATAGAAGGAAAAATAAACCCCATAGCCATTGACCTGAAACACGATGTATTCAAAGTGGGATAACAGATTTTCCCAATGAAGATATTTAAAGAAACTATATAAAAATGGCACCTTAATCAACAGCTCTGTCCCCCTATATATTAATTCACAACTCTGCATTCTTATAACAAACAAGTTTGTATAGTTCTTATCACTCCTGTTAGCTCCTCAGAACCAACACAGTTCTGGGAGAGGAAGCTGGATTTGATTCTTGCTCATACATTATCAACAAACTTGTTAATAAAATTCCAGTTGCTGGACCAAATTGAAGACCATGCGGTTGCACAAGAATAACTGAGGGCAGAATTATGGTATATGGAATGTGTTTTACTGGTGGTGATGCATGCACCAAAAAATTAAGTTGGTCTTTTGGGTCTCAGATGAAATTTGCAGGACTGACATTCAGAATAAACCTATTTTACTTGTAAACTAAACAAATTTGATCTGGGACCATTAAGACGCAGTAAGTATGCTACCCTGAAATGCCATTGTTAGTCGCTTTTCAGAGTAGTGCCGCATTGCCTGAGAATATTGCATGAACTCCGACAGACAGAAATTGGTGTAAGTGACCTTGTTTCTTAGAAAACTTTAAATGCCATATTTCAGATATTGCAATATCTTGAAAATTATCTAAATGTTTTTTGGGCAGTAATCCCCTACTTAAACGTCCTTTAATATAGCAATATCTGAGCACTCCAGACTTTTCTCTTTTTTTTCCCCCCTCCAACTAACGATGTGTATTTCTGTTGGCTGCCTTCTTGAAAAAGGAGAGGTTTTTAATCTTGAGCAATCTTACATATGTCTATGCTGTACTAACACTTATTGCACTATATATAATGTAGAAGAAAGTGGCATACCTTTGGGAAAGAATGGATTGATGGGACACACTAACTTAGATTGGGCAGCTCTTGCTGGCCCCAGATCCTTTCCCTCTAGTTTAAGTCTATGAGTCTATAAGGCAATGTCTACACTACCCCTTATGTCAGTATAACTTGTGTCGCTCGGGGGGGTGTCTAAACCACCCTCTGGAGCGACATAAGTTACATCAAACTAAGCGCCAGTGTGGACAGTGCTGTGTTGGCAGGAGAGCTTCTCCTGCTGACATAGCTGCCATCGTTCATTAGAGGTGGATTAATTAAGTCGACAGGAGAGCTCTCTCCCATCGGCTTGGAGCAGCTATACTAGAGAGCTTACAACGCCACAGCTGCACCAGTGCATAGCCTAAGCCTTTGCATTCCTGTTAGTAAAATAGGAATAGCAAGAGAGAGGGCTGGAGAAAAGGACAATTAGGGCCAGATTTATCTAGGGCTTTATGCAAAAATGTGCATGCAGCCGCACATTTAATTTGCATGCAGTTACTACAATTGTGTTTGCAAACGATTTATGCATGACGCCAGTCTTGCAACTTTCACCGTTTTTATTGTGAGTCTTGTGATGCGTGGCATTTTTCTTAAAGTAGAATGACCAGTCAGGTGACTAAAGCCTATTTGCATATAAACTAACGCCACCTGAACCCCTCAGTTTAGAAGAGAACTTGGGAGAGAACTGGGGGAGGAATGGTTGTGCTGCAGCAATGTCAGATCCTCCTGGAAGCAAGTGGTAGTGAAGAGAAACTAGAGAGGGTCAAATGCTCCCACACTGTTGCATGCAGCAGGTGCAGACGCCCTGGAGATCTATGATACATTCCAGTGGGAGCATGACAGGGCTTGCACATGGATAGCTAAAGTCATTCAAAAATTTGGAGACTTCCATGATCCATGCAAAAATGTCCTGTGCTGTGATGCCTTCACAAATTGACAGCAGCTCAACAGCGGGTGTGCTGTGAGTGCTGCTTATAGTGCTGACTGATATTTTCTCATTGTTTCCCCGTGCTCTGTCGTATTCATGTTATACTGAGACTGGTAGCTCTTTGGGACAGGGACCACTTTTTTGTTCTGTTTGTACAGTACCTAGTACAGTAGAGCCCTGATTCATTACTGTGGCACCTAGGTGCTATCACAATACAAATAATAAATCATAATACTAAAGCCACCTTTCCTTTATAAGAAACTACCTGCCAGGTGAGACAATGGACTCTTTTGTGTACAGATCTGCTTAATAAAGCTAAGTCATGTGAATTTGAACAGTTAACGAATGGACCAATTAGAGACCAAATTGTTTGTGGTATAACTGACAACCAAGTCAGAGCAAAGTCATTGCAAGCAACAGATTTGAAATATTGCAGATAACCATAGGTATTGTTAAACATTCCACCACGCTAATCATGCCTGCAAATAAAGCACATGAAGATCAGCCTTAAATTTGCACATGTAGTTGTGCTTCCACCCTTCTGAAACAAGGTCCTTAAAGCCCTAAAATAAGTGGTAGTACTGTAGTAGCTGTCAAAGTTATGCCAAGATATTTGAACTCTGTGCCCAGAGAAGAAGCATGTTAATTTGGTTGTTGGTGTGGGGGAGGGGACAGGGAGATTCTTCCGCCTCCCCTAAATTCCTCTAAACAATCTGTTCCTGCTTTCTAAATGGTCAATTAACTTGCCAGCCAGAGAATACATTTCCCCACTCCTCTTCCTCCTCTTCTGTTGTATTTTACTGTGGTTTGCATAATCGTTTGCTCTCTATAACCCGTGTTATTTACATCCATCTTCAATGTTGAGATCTTTACACATTTACTAGGATTTTATAATCTGGTTGTAGGGCTCAGTGCTAAACATGATCTCTTCCGCCTGTATCTTTGTGGATCTGTACATCTGAAAAGATCATTTAAAAACAAACAACCTTGCTCCTTTTGGTGATTTTCTTTCCTATATGTTAGTCACTCTGCTCATTGGACTCTGGGAGATTTTATATGATTCACCTCACAAGAATTGCTAAAGATTTTTACACTACAAACTGCTGGTTTTGGTAGGGGGAGGTGGAGATCAGCTGCTGGAAGGAATGAAGCATGTTCTTGGGAGTTCTCATTCATTATTTATCACAGGCTTCTTTCATTGGGATCAGCTGGAGGAAGTAGTTAGTCCAGTTTGAGCTACACTACTGTTATACTTAGGGGGCTTAAACAAGCCCAGGCAAGTGCAGTACCAACTCTTTCTCTTCATCTGCAGGCAAATGTAGGGCAGTCAGCAGCTATGCTTACACAGCTCCCGTCTCTTTAGTCTGGATAGCAGGAGTCATGCAAGAAGGGGAAGCCACACTAAGGATACACATATGCATTCGTGCTGGAAAATGAAGCTTCAGGTAGGAGACTGCCTTGTCAGCAGAGTATCTTGGCTTATAGTTCACTGTAGGGATGGCATTAAGCTTTGCAGAACAAATGTGTGTGTAAAGTAAGGCAGTCTATCAAGACGGCCTACTATTGAGACTCCTCATTAGCGAGCTGCTCCAACAATCCCTTTCTGTGTGATACCTTGTTCAAGTCTAATAATGAAACTGGATTTTTAAAAAAATATTCCCTTCCCAATTTATGCTAGCATTCTCTCCTTTGTAATCAGTAATCCTTAGCGAGCGAGAGAGAACATGCTGCCTTCTAACTTTCATATGTTAATGATAAAATACACTGAAACTATATTAGCACTTTTATCAATATTACAAAATGGGGAGGGGGCTTAACATTGAGAAGATCCTGCTAAAATATAACTCTGAATGAGCGAGTGTGGAAAACCCCAATTCCAATGATGCAGCTCCAGAATGCTGGCAGAATCTATTTTAAGTCATGTTCATTTTCTACTAGATCCATGTTCTAATGCTGAGTGAAGAGTTCAGCATAAGATAGAGAAGGAGATTTACAACACCCTATGGAACAGTAACAAAGGGTCTTTGTTCTATTTCTGAACATTATTTGCATTGCCGTGTGTGTGTGTGTGTGTGTGTGTGTGTGTGTGTGTGTGAGAGAGAGAGAGAGACACACTGACGTGATTTCATTTGGCAAGTACGTTCGAACATTGTCATTTGCTTTGTATATCTTGTTTAGTATGGATGCGGTCCCTAGCTGTTAACTTCGCTGCTGGTTTTAAAGGGGAGGGGGGGAGCTACAGTGGGATGCTGGAAAACCCAACGTGAAATAGCAAAGATTAAGAGTCTGTTAGACAATTGGGACAAAATGGTGTGTTCTGATGCGTAGACACTTTTTTTTTTCTTTTTTTTTTTTGGTAGCTTTAAATCCAATCCAGGGTTTAGTAAATAAGCATTACTGGTGGAAGCAGAAATTGTCAGATTTATGCAAAATCCCATGGAGAAGATTAATAATCACATGTTTTTGCTGAAGCTTGAACGTACATTGTATGCCAGTGTGCTTCTTTCCAAGATGATTCATTCACATAAGTATAATTTGTATATGTGCGTAGAGGTGGCTTTGAAATACCTTTTTTTTTTTTTTTTCCAGTTCAGATTTTGAGTAGATTTAAATATAAATTGTATAACACATGATAATTGCAGGATTTTTGACCATGAGAAATGGTCACTTCCAGCTATTGTTTGCTGTACTTCATCCTTTTAAAGTTCACGTGGATCAAATGAAATAATCACACTGGTATCTGATCGGTCCTTTGTATTTCAGAGATGTGTCAATATCGGTCATATGTATCTAAGTGAGATTAACACATTGTTATAAAATGTATGTTGGAATATGCATTCTGTAAGAAAATATGGTGCTTGAAACTAATTTATCTAACATTGTGTGGCAAAATTCATCCCTAGTACAACTCCATTGGCTTCAGTGAGCTAACTGAAGGAGAGGGCTTTGGACTGCTGTAAATAGGGTGACCAGATAGCAAGTGTAAAAAATCGGGACAAGGGGTTGGGGGTAATAGGAGCCTATATAAGAGAAAGCCCCCAAAATTGGGACTGTCCTTATAAAATCGGGACATCTGGTCACCCTAGCTGTAAGTAAAATCTGAAATGCTTTTATTTAACATTTCAACACCTGATGCAGCTGGAGTCACTTAAATGAATGTGATTTCCAGAGTGGGGTGTGGAGGGAGGAAATTGGGGTTTCTGAACTTTTGCGATTAATTTGCTATGAATGATGTACAAAGGAAGGTCTGAAAGGTTGTTTTTCCAAAAACCCAGTGTGTTTTGTTTGCTTTTTTACAATAGAAATTCAGGTCTTGTCTGTCCAGTTTTTTCTCAGTAGTCTCTATAGTCAAATGAGATTTAGCTACACTGAGAATTTTAGGGAATTCTCCCACTGTTATCATACCACCTGTACAGCAATGGTGGAAGCGCTAGTGTAGTAAGGGTCCTGGTGTTTTTATCACTGTTTCCTCTAGCCCTCGTCAGAGTACGTCTAGATGACAGAGTGATAAAAACACCTGTTGCCAGTCTATGCTAGCATGCGAGAGCTAAGCCAATGATTGACGAAGTCCCTGCAATTCTTGGTGTACACAAGGTACTGGATACCTGGTAGGATTGTGACATCAGAGATAGTAAAAATCTGTTTAATGGAGAGGGATAATAATTTGTATTCAAGCTGTTCACAACTCTGTGAAATAAAATAGGTGTTAAGCAAAATACCAAATAAAAAACCAAATGCCTGAAAGGCAAGTGGGAAGGAAGATGTCTTTGTTAAAGATTCCCTGCATTCACCCTTTCAGTTAAGGGCTGAGATATATGCAGATTGCAATCTGAGCAAAGCCCTCTTTAGCAAAACCAGGAAAGATGAGACTTGTTACCTGATATGTTTAAAAGCAGGGGGAAAAGGGCACAAGTCCAATTTTCTTCCCCCTGTCTTCAGGTCACCTTTAACTGAGACGGAGCCAAAATAGTATTGGGAAATGATACTTTTCATGTTGAGTTCAAACTAAGGTGAATTTCCCAAGAGCTGCCATGATGAAATTAATGTGATAAACCAGGTTATCTATCACATTACCACTTTGGAGCTGAATATAAAGATTTCTGTTGAAATTGGACAGGAATACAAAATAAACATTTCATATTTGCAGCTTCATATGAACAGCAGGTTCTAAAGAATAATGCAATACTGAAATGAGGATAGTAAAATGGATCCGTGTGATATAACGGTGACATTTGTCTGACTATAGCAAAGTGTAAATGAGGGTATTTTCAGGTATAGGCTCCTAAAACCATTGGGGAAAAAAAATAAAACTCGGTTAGAGGGTATCATTTCTGTTAATGGACCCTGCCTTTTGCCCAGAGTGGCCTAAGGTCTTGTTCTGGGCAGAGAGTCTGGTCAGAAGAATTGGGGGTGGAAAGGGCTCATATTGCAGAGACAGAGTGGGGAGATATTTGTGGTGTCATATGACTGGGGGTGAGTTTTGATAGGGAGTGTTTCACTTGCCAGTGACTGGTAAGTTGGTGTGTGGCAGTGACGGGTGGAGTGGGGAAGAGTGGGCAGCAGTAGCGTAGCCAAGGGGGGAGCAGGGGGAGCAGCCACTCCCCCACTGAGCAGAAGCAGCACCTTTTTTGTGCTCCTGACGCCTTTTGCTCCTATGCTGCAGCCAGAGCGGAGTGGGTTTTTTTTGCTCCCGGCACCTTTTTTTGCTCCTGATGCTTTTTGCTCTTGGCGCTTTTTTTTAGCTCTGCTCCCCCTGTGCTCTAAACCTGGCTACGCCACTGTTGGGCAGCTGTGGTTGATGTACAGTTAATAAAGGAGGTTGTTTGGCATGACTTAATTGAGGGTAAAGGCTTAAAATTCTCAATCTAGAAGTGACTTCTAGCAAGATCAGTAAAATGTTGGAGTTGGTCAGGTAGCCATGACCAGTTGTGGGTGGATAGAGGAGGGATATTGAGGGATCTCACTGTAAGGAGAAAGCAGTGAATGGCATTTGGGAGCTGCACCGTGACTTCGGTCAGCTGTGAGAGGCGCTTCCTTGTCCTGAGAAGTAACTAGCTCCTTTGGCATGTTATGTCCCCGACAAAAGGTAATTCTTCAACTCGCTTAGGAAAGGGTGCAAGGGACCCCACTCAAGTTTCAATTTGAAATGTCAACCTGTAGCTGTGTAAACTTCTCCAGACCTGGGCATTGGGTCTCTTTGTGGGGAGCCCAAAGAAGCGAGAACTATTTTCCAACTGTGAAAAGAATGCAACAGTACACACACAGAAGAATTGAAAATCACAGTGCAGCGTACAATCTGAATACAGACTTTCCAGCACTGAAGTATTTAATAATTATTATAATCTTTAAAATTATGATCTTAGCAGACAAGAAAGAAATGTAGTCGATTACATACTGAAAATTTCTTAAACACACACCGACCTCTTTGCATTATGGCTTTAAAGTAATTAACTATAGTGTCATAAATATAAAGGGAAGGGTAACAACCTTTATGCAGTAATATAAAATCCCTCCTGGCCAGAGGTACAGAATCACTTACCTGTAAGGGGTTAATCAGTTCAATTAACCTAGTTGGCACCTGACCAGAAGGACCAATGGGGAAAGAAGATACTTTCAAATTGGGGTGAGGGAGGAGAGGTTTTGTTGGTGCTCTTTGGGTGGTTCTCTCTGGGACAAGAGAGACCAGGGCAGGAAAAACACATCTCCTAGAAACATACCTGAAACGAGTATCTAAGATTACAAAAATTGTAAGTAAAGCAAGGAAAAGTGTTAGATTATCTTTTGTTTTAGCTTGTGAATTTTCCCTATGCTAAGAGGGAGGTTTATTCCTGTTTTTGTAACTTTGAAGTTGAGCCTAGAGGGAAATCCTCTGTGTTTTTAAATCTTTTTATTACCCTGTAAAGTTATCTTCCATCCTGATTTTGCAGGTGTGATTCTTTTACTTTAAAAAAAAATAAAATTCTTCTTTTAAGAACCTGATTGATTTTCAGTGTCCTAAAAATCAGGGTTTGATCTGTGCTCACTTTGTAACCAGTTGGTTAGTATATTATTCTCAGTGTACCCAGGAAAGGGGGTGAAGGGCTTTGGGGGGATATTTTGGGGGAGATAGGGCTCCAAGTGGCCCTTCCCTGAATGTTTGTTTAAATCACTTGGTGGTGGCAGCAATACCATCCAAGGACAAGGAAAGGAATTTGTGCCTTGGGGAAGTTTTAACCTAAGTTGGTGGAATATAAATTTAGGGGGTCTTTCATCTGGGTCCCCACATCTGTACCCCAGAGTTCAGAGTGGGGAGGGAACCCTGACATATACAATGTGAAACTTTGTGTCATATTTACAGTCGTAATAACAACAACAGTTGTATTTTGCGGTGTGATGTTTTTTCCCTGTTCTTTGTGTGCACTGAGTGTGGTAGTGTGGCTGAATTGAAATTGTGTGTTAGAGAGGGTATTATTACTATCTAGCTTTGTTCCTTGAAGTTTAGTACTGGTAATATGAAGGGCCCTACTGGACTTCCTGGAGCCTTTGACTCTTCTCCCCTTTGGGATATAGAGAGCTTTTCTGCTAATTAAGTTTAGACTTTTTTTGTTTGTTTTTAAAGGAAACCTCAGATTATGGCACATCCATCAGACATAAGTGTCAGGGTTTTTGGTAACTTTTTATGTTTTAACGGTGGCTAACCCAATGGGGCCTCAGAGCCCTACTGTAATACAAATATTTAATAAGTCTCTGTGTTTGCGCACACCTTCCTTAGTGCTACACTTGGCAGTTTGCAGAGCTAATTCCCTACACTGTTGTAAAGAGACTTAGTTTCACACCTGATTCACTGATCTGCCTAAATGCAGGTTAATAACAAGATTGAGGTAACTGGCAGAAGCAGGTGGAAGAAACGAGAGTGACTATGGCAATGTCTACACTAGAGATCTTACAGTGGCACAACTGCTTCAGCTGCGAGGCTGTAAGGTCTCCCGTGTAGCTGCTCTATGCTGAAGGGCTCCGGAGAGTTCACCCGTCGGCATAATTAAACCACCACACAACAAGCGACAGTAGCTATGGCGGCAGGAGAGCGTTTCCGGCTGACATAGCACTGTCCACACCGGTACTTCTGTCCGTGTAATTTATGTCGGGGTGTGTTTTTTCACACCCCCGACAGAAAAAAGTTTTACCGACAAAAGCGCTAGTGTAGACATAGTCTTTGTCAGCCCTGTCGATTGACGCAGTGTGCATGGTGCTTGGTACTGAAGTTGCCGGTTTGGCATTTGTGTTCCTAAGCTGATCAAAGAGCATTTTTCCTACCTATGCTTGGTGAGATGGGCACATCTTTCTCTCCTGGGGGTAGTCTGTGCTCCGGTTATTCATGTCTTCGTCACCTTGATTACACTGCTGCAGTGCAGCCTGCTACGGGGCTGCAGCTTAAAGTGTAGTTCTGCTCTGAAAAGTGACTTTGTGAAAATAGCATAGTAGGGCTTCATGTTTACTGTGTGTCAATGACTTCTACAGCAAATCTGCTCCGTTTGCCAGTAAAATGGTGTTATTTTTCTAACCACTGGCCTAGCAAAAAGAAGGCAGGGAGGGGATCTGATTGCTCTCTATAAATACATTGGGGGTTAAACACCAGGGAGGGAGAAGAGCTGTTTAAGCTAAAGGACAATGTTGGCACAAGAACAAATGGGTATACGCTGCTAAATGTATACATTTAGCAATTAGAAGAAGATATCTAACTATCAAATGAATGAGGATTTGAAACCGACTTCCAATAGGAGTAGTGGCGGCAAACAATCTAACTAGTTTTTAAGATGGTGCTTGACAAGTTTGAGAGTGGGGTTGCTTGCAGAAACAGGGAACTAGACTTGATGTCCAGGAGGTCCCTTCCAATTCTATTTCCTAGGAAACTCAGTCTTTGTGGGATGATAGTTGGGTTTTAAATGCATTTAAGGTTGCAGTAGGAATGATGTTTATTATCCTTCTTTATTTATTTGTGCCTGTTGAAACCCTCATGCATCTTCATAGTGCATTTAGAGGAGGCAAAGGTGCAGGTCTTTAGAAAAATTACCCTGGCTAGTACAAAACTGTCTTCCTTTTCTACACTAATGCAGTTCCCATGGTCCAGAGCCAGAGAGAGCTATCTTACATTGCTGTGCTTTACATTTCTTTCTATATCTGAGATCTTGCAAGGAGAAATTCCCGATTTAAATAGATTCTCACCACGTTGTGGTTTTGTCCAGGAATATTTTACATTCTGCCCTTTGGTCTTCACTTGTCCCTTTTCACTTTTCCTTGCCAAATTCAATTATTTGGGTAAACCCTGCCTTCCCTGATTCCAGTCTCTATGACATTATAGTCTTGCTGGATTTTATCACAAGGCTTCACAGGTTTTTTGAATAGAGGTTATTTCCCTGTTAAGTTCCATTTTATGACCCTTCTTCCTGGATCATTCTATGTAAAAGGCAGGCAATTAGCCTTATCAGGCTGATGGTCAGTAATGTGAGGAATGGTGAGAAATATTTTTGCTACCTCCTTTAAGAGGCCAGGGGCTTTTGGCTTTCCAGCAGCATTGGGTTTGCTTTGACAGCTTCAAAGAATTTGATTTGGAATTTATTATCTTGCACCTGTTATCATGCTTTCAATAAACTATTTCTCATCAGGCCATAGCCTCAAACTGCTCTTTGCAAGTCATTCATTCTTTGCCCACTTTTTGTCACCACATTACAGCTCTCCCTGTAATCTTCAGAGGTGCCTTTCTTGTTAGCATTGCTTTTAAACAACCAGTAGAAATTTAATGGTGATTTTTGGAGTACCTATCTAGAATCCAGGTAGCCAACTCTCACTGCCTCAGGAACACTCCCGAGGTACCAATATTGAGCAAACAGGCAAACATCACTACAGTCCTGGGTTGCCTTTTAATAATTTTCTAATAATATTAATTTCCATCAATAACTGATGTTCATGTTCACCTACAACTCCGATTTTTCCAGTATATTTATGTTATGGGGTGGCCTGTTGCCATTATTTATGAATTTTGTATTACAATAGCACCTAGAGGCCTCAACCAATATTAGAGCCACATTTTGCTTATGTGCCATGTGTACATGCAGCTGGAGATAGTCCCTGACCCAAAGAACTTACAGTCTAAATAGAGAAGAGCGACAAATGACGGAGGAGAGAAGGTATCGCTATCTCCATTTTACAGATGGAGAACTGAATTGCAGTGAGATATTAAGTGACTTGCTCAGGTCACACAGGAAGTCTGTGAATTCATAGAATCATAGAATCTCAGGGTTGGAAGGGACCTTACGAGGTCATCTAGTCCAACCCCCTGCTCAAAGCAGGACCAATCCCCAATTTTTGCCCCAGATCCCTAAATGGCCCCCTCAAGGATTGAACTCACAACCCTGGGTTTAGCAGGCCAATGCTCAAACCACTGAGCTATCCCTCCCCCTCCTAAATCTCCATCTCCTAAATAGAGCCAGCGCTTTATCCACAAGGTCATCCTTCCTTCCCAGTGAACTCCAATGTATAATATTAGGCCATCTCTCCTGGTTTGATGCCTAAATACCAATTTCAATGATAGATGTATTTGAAATGTAGATAGATGGTTCAGCTGCAGGGCTGTTTGTTTTGTTTGTGTTTAAGCTTTCATTAAACAATAGGACATGGCTATTTTGGTCCTTAAAGATTTGGCTTGGTAAATATTGAGTGCCAGATTCAGTACTGGCATAAGTGGGTGGAGTTTGAATCCATTAAAGTTAGTCTGCCCTGTCTGTAATTAGTGACTTCTAATCAGAGCACAATTGTTGTAACTTCATAAAAATTTCTCAGATATATTGCCATGTGGCAGCACTTCTCTGTCAAAAGATTAATATGCTTTTTCGTGGTTTGCAGGAAGAGTAGTTGCAGGACCTTTGAAAGACCAAATAAATCGTTCAAGACCATGTTACTTATACTGTTTTACATCTTGAGAAATTCCTCAGTCCATTATGTGCTGGTAATTGTGATTACTATAACTATGAAGCCAGAACTTTCTTTGTTTTATATAGTATCTTTCATCCTGAAGCATACCCAGCAACTGTAGATTTACATATGGCTACCTCTGGAGTGAAACCCAGCAACTGTTAAACAGAACACAGCAAAATTAAACAATAGTTTAGGGTATGACGTGAGAACTATCCAGCCCAAACTACAGAATGTAGGGAGGCAGAATGTAACTGAGTTGAATTTGGCTGGAACGTTACCACCTCCGTTACTGCAAAAAGGGCCATCAATACGTTAATGATCACAAAAGCCAAAAAGAACTGAGAGAATTGTTTTTATACTGCCCTATTTATATCCTCTCCAGTTTGATATTTTCTACATCTCTCTCTCTGCCTCACCCCTTTTCATGTCTTTGCTTATGTGACGTTATTGACATAAGTTGGGACCGTATAGATCATTGTTGCAACCAAAGTCCTGTAGTGGCACCAAATCTTGTATAAAGGGGGTCAAATGAGGTGTCTAAGACAAGGTTATGGTTTGCTGGTTATGATTATGCTATCTGGATGCATGTATCATTTTTGTATTTAAAGTTATAAGTATTGGCTCTATACTGTCTGTATTTCAAACTTGTGCTATGCTTCTGGGTGTCAGCTCTGCCTAGCCTGCTTGATGGCCCATTAAGGACCATCAGCTATACAATTGACTCATTGAGAGAAGGCAGATACACCTTGTGACTAAGCAAGGCATGCAGGGACATGCTTATGGACAGAACTTTGAGGTTTTTCCATGCCATGTGATGGACAGCTTGTCTTTAGGACAAAGAAAGCAGAGACCACATGGCAAGAGAATATAAAAAGCTGCTGCAGCTCCTCCATCTTGTCTTCAATCCTGCTTCTTACCTCTGAAGGGACTTCGCTACAAAGGGAAGCTCTACACAAAGGACTGATGACCCATCCCAGCTGTGGATGTACTCCAGAGACTTGATTTGAACCTACAGTTTATTCTATCACTGCTGCAAGCCTGAACCAAGAACTTTGCCACTGCTGTATGTAATTGATTCCATTTAACCAATTCTAGCTCTCATCTATATCTTTTTATGAATAAACCTTTAGATTTTAGATTCTAAAGGACTGGCAGCAGCGTGATTTGTGGGTAAGATCTGATTTGTATATTGACCTGGGTCTGGGGCTTGGTCCTTTGGATCGAAAGAATATTTTTTTCTTTTACTGGGATATTGGTTTTCATAACCAGTCATCTCCATAACGAGTGGCACTGGTGGTGATACTGGGAAACTGGAGTGTCTAAGGGAATTGCTTGTGTGACTTGTGGTTAGCCAGTAGGGTAAAACCAAAATCTTCTCTGTTTGGCTGGTTTGGTTTTCCTTAGAAGTGGACAAACCCCAGCCTTGGGCTGTAACTGCCCTGCTTGAAGCAATTTGTCCTGAACTGGCACTCTCAGTTGGGTCCCACTAGAACCAGCATGGTTGCAGCTTAATATGTGTTTGACCTTATTAATTATAATAAATATTCTCCTGGAGACCTTGCACTTTACTTGTGCTGAGCGTATTCTAGCGTGGCCTGTTCGCTTGGATTTCTAGCCACTTGTTATTAAAGCTGCACTTCCTTCGTATGTTCAGGTTTGCTGTGAAATATTTCTCATCTACAATGTCTCAGAATCTGTAATTTCCCTTTGTAAGTGATACCTCTCTCTCATCAGTGAGGTATGAGTGGGTGAGAGCACCTATCATAATTAGGGACTTTCCTGTCCTTTTTATTACCATAACATAGAGCTCGCTAATAGCTGTTGTTATTACAAGCATTTACTTGGTGCCCATCACCATGGCATGGAGGCATCTTAGAAGGCTTAAGATGAAACAATGAAGGGAAGCCAGACATGTGCAGCTTTCTCAGCCTACCAGGAAACCAGAATCTAATCATTTGGAAAGGGCTGGAAAAGAAGGGTCTTCCAGCTCTTTGAGACCAAGTTCATTATTCCTTTCTTCGGGCTCAAACCTGCAAGATGTTGAGCACTTTCAACTTCCACTGAAGTTGATGGGATTTGAGGGTACTAAGCTTCTTGCAGATTTCGTCCTCAAAATAGTGTGCCTCTCTCTTTCTGGGCTCACCATAGGGTTGCCAACTTTCTAATTCCAGAAAACCGAAAACCCTTGCCCCGCCCACTGCCCTGCCCCTTCTTGAAGCCCCGCACCCCGCTCACTCCATTCCCGCCCCCCGCATCTTTTGCTCTCCCCCATCCTCTCTCACATGCTCATTGACACTCATTGACACACATTAACACACATTTCAAGGGGACCGTTCAAGGTGAAGTGGCCTGTTAACGCCTCTCCAGTGGTAGGTGGGAAAGGAAAAAAAATCCTGGGGGCAGGGTTAAATGGGTTTTAGATTGTTGTAATAAGGCATAAATCCAGTGTGTCTGTTCAGTCCATAATTTTTAGTGTCTAGAAAAAGTTATGAATTTAACCCTTCAGGCACATATTTTGAAAGTGTTGTGCAGGTTTCCTTTGAGGATGAGAACTGAGAAGTCAGATATAGAGTGAGTGTTTTTGAAAAGTGTTCACCCACAGGTGATATGGTCTCTTATCTTTCCGCGTGGATTGTCTTGTTTTACCTACCTCGTTGTTATTGGGGCATTTAATTCATTGGATGAGATACACCACATGTTGTGATAGGCACGTGTAGGACCCATGGATCTTGAAAGGTATGTTGTGTGGCAGGGCGGAGTGTTGATTATTGTAGCAGTCAAGATATATCTATAGGCTATATTCCTTGATCCCCCCTCTTCTGGCCTTCAAACAACCCCCAACCTCTCCAAGCTCATCATCAGAAGCAAGCTACCCACAGACCATGACACGCCAACCAAAGGTGGCACCAGACCCTGCCAGAACAACGGATGTAAAACTTGTAGACGTATTTCTACTGCCACAGTAATCAATACCCCCCACAACACACCTTTCAACATCCATGAGTCCTACACTTGCCCGTCTCATCCAATGAATTAAATGCCCCAATAACAATGTCCTATAGCAAGAATAGGCTATTGTGCTGCTCTGCTTGCCCAACAGACATAATTCAGCATAGAAACATGGTGTCCCTGCTCCATTTGGGTGCAGGTGCACCCTTCTTCATAGTGCCGTATGAGCTGTGACAGCCTGCCACAAGTAACCCCTGCACCAGTCAGTACAGCTGTACCTTCCACTATGAAGAGCAGTTGGAGTGCAAGCAGACAAATAGGGAACACAATTCTGATGGATACCACACCGAACTTTACTTAGGGCATGTCTACGCTACAAACTTAAGTCGACCTATGTTAGGTTGAGTTACAGCTGTTGCAGTAATTACTGCAGTGGTTCATGTCCACATTACAGTCCTTCTGTCGGTGGTGCACGTCCTCACCAGGAGCGCTTCCACTGACTTAAGAGGGGCAGCGTAGGGGGTTGAGAGTCCACGCTCTCAGCTTCAGCCCAGATGCCCCTGGGTTCTTGGCTCACGGCAGCCACCCATGCTCCAAGTGCAGATCTTCCTGCCAGGAGGCTGCTGCCCCCCACCCCTCAACTCCCTGCCAGGAGCTTGGCAGCTGGGCTCCGGGTGTGGATCTCCCCGCCGGGTGCAGCCAGGCTCCCAGTGGGGATCAGGCAGCCCAGATTGGACTGAGGAGCCGGGACCCCAGGGGGCAGCAGGGTTCTGAGTGGGGAGCCTGGGCAGCAGCCTGGCTTGGAGCAGGTAGGGGGCAGCAGTCCAGTGGGGAGCCAGGAGCAGGCTTTCTTGTCAATTTCACAGTTCCAACACGTAAAATTGACAATAAAGCCATTACATTGACAATAATGACAGCCAACAGACGATGTAAGTAACCCACAGTGTCTACACAGAAACTGTCACCCTAACTACACCGACATAAGCCCTATGCCTCTCATGGAGGTGGAGTTATGATGCTGGTATAGTAGGGCACTTATGTCGGTAGGAGCAATAATAGTGTAATAACGGACATAATTAGGTTGACATAACTCTGTACTGTAGACCAGGCTGTAGTTATTCCTCATGTCACTTATTATAGGGCCATCCTAGCTGAAACATACGGTATATCCCTTGCTAGCTCCAGGGAGCAGAGTTAAGGTGGCAGGGCAGAGCTGGTAGGTACTGAAGCTTTGTGTTTCTGGGTTTTCAGAGGTTTAAGATTCAACATTCTGGAAGGAGTGCAACAAGAATTTACACACAAACCAATGGGTGAGTTATGCTGGAACTCCCATCTTGAGGTGAACCTAGATTTCCTGTCCCCACATGTTTTGTGCTTGTGTTTAAAGGGTCTTACTGCCAGTTTTCAAAACGTTTTTTTTTTCCTCTACACAGTTGCAGGCCATATTGCTTTGCTAGGTGTTCTCATTGCACACATTATCATACTTCACCTTTTGCTCCTCTGGCATTTATTAAGAAGAGTTTTCACTTTCTATATGCCGTGTAGCAGCTGGTTTTGATTTGTTAAAGCACAAATGGAAGCCTTCTCAAATGTTTGACTCCAGGGGAGATGTAACATACTTTTCCCTGAGAGGAAAAACAAGGTGAACACAGATACATTTGAAATGAAGCTAAGAGCACCTGTAATATTGGAAAGCAAGAATGTAAAAAGGAGGAGACATGGGCTCTGAACAGCAGTAATGTAACAGGAGAGTGTAATTAAAATTACATTGTTTTAAGTATCAGAGGGGTAGCCGTGTTAGTCTGGATCTGTAGAAGCGACAGAGTCCTGTGGCACCTTCTAGACTAACAGACGTATTGGAGCATAAGCTTTCGTGGGTGAATACCCACTTCGTCGGCTGCGACACAGTGGGTATGATGCATCCGACGAAGTGGGTATTCACCCACAAAAGCTTATGCTCCAATATGTCTGTTAGTCTATAAGGTGCCACAGGACTCTTTGTTGCTTCTAAAATAACATTTGCAGTTTTAGAAACCCCCCGTTTTGAGACTCTCCTCCATACTTCATGAACAAGAACAAATTTAGCCTCTCAGCATTTTTGAGAGGTAGGGAAGCATTATTATCCCCGCTTTTTAAATGGTACAGGCAGATCTGGGAACAGAACTCTGAACTCTTGCTTCCCAGTCCTGTGCTCTAACCACAAGACCAATCTCTCACACTACTGCACCTGTCTATGCTACAAATAAAATCAACTAGCCCATCTTTTTAGCCCACAGTCATTTTCAGGATCCCCCTTCTTGCTCCTCCCGTTACAGCCACACCTCACCCCTAGGAATATTGTATCTGACTTCAGAGCTTCACAGACTACTGTTCTTGAAGCAGTCAGTTACTGCAGACAGAGGTTGAACCCAAGTCAGTGCAGATTCCCTACACTAAATGAAGCCAAAGTATAGTTTGATTTGATTTTATACATTTTAAATATATTTGACGCAAAAGGGAAAACTATTTCCCCCTGCCTGCTCCTAAAAATATTTAATAAGCCAGCATGCATCCCTTTCATTTGTTTGTTTCACCCACATGTATCTCATCTTGAATTAGACTGTAAACTCTATGGCTAGGACTGTCTCTTATCATATATCTCATAGCACAATGAGGTCTTGATCCTGATTTTGGACTGTGGCCAGTACTGGTGCACAAATAATAATTACTAGTATTCATATTTACAACAAGCAAGGAGGCACATGCCATTCCATATGATCTTTACAATCCAGTAAAGAATTATTTACAATATTTAAACCTAAATATTATTATAATCTCCTAAATTGGCAACTAATGAAATTGCATACCTCAAACTTGCATAACGCACTGGCTACTAAGTCTGTGATCACATCCTTTTCCTTTTAACGGTTGGCACACACAGAACTGAGCCTACTACTACTAATAGCTTAAGGAGTTATTCCTTTAGCCCAGAAGGTAGAGGCTCATGCCATTGCTGCTGAAAATCCTGAGTTCTGTCCCCACTGATAACCCATGATGCAAAAGAAGGAGGGGCCGTTGCAAAGATCTCAAGTTGTATTGAGCTGCAGAGTTTGGGTCCAGATGTGAATTTCCCCAAGATTCAAAGGTTTTTGAGCCAGATGCTGCTGTTTTGGATCCATCTTGGTCCAGCTGTGAACTTTGGGTCCAAAGTGGAACTTCCCTAGAGTTTGAGTAGGCTCAGGTCTAGGTTGGGCCCACGTGGGACATGCAGTTTCAAACAGCTGCTGCTTTTCTATGGTATTTGTATTGCTGCTACACACTCCACAACACATCTCCAATAGCATTAGGATGTGTATAATCATTAGAAAACAAGACAGAGGCCAAGCTAATTATAACATCAAATGTCTCTATCAAACCAAAGTTAATCTAAGCTTCTCCTACCAGGAAATGGCAGATGATTCTTTAAACCATCATTCAATGTGCCAAAAAGCTGGCATATTTTTTCTTTGATTTCTCAATTCTCTATAAATTAGGTTCCACTGGTTCTACTCCCTCCTGCCTCCCCAGTATAAATAAACTCAGGCAGAGTTATTTAATTCATTGTCTTACTGGGAAAAGAATCGCTGCCTCTGTTATTTGTCAAAAAGGCACGTTTAACTGGGTATGTCTACACAGCAAAGAAAAACCTGTGGCTGGCTCATGCCAGCCTACTCAGACTTGGGCTGCAGGGATGTTTCATTGCTGTGTGGACTTCTGGGGTTGTGAGGGAGCCCCGGCTATAGGACACTGTGGGGTGGGAAGGTCCCAGAGCATGCGCTCCAGCAATGAAACAGCTTTGCAGCCTGAACTCCGAGAGCCTGAGTTGGCAGGCACAGGTTTTTCCTTTGCTGTGTAGACATACCCACTAGGACCAGGGCCTAGCACTTCACCTTGTAGGGCAATAGGTAGCAGGAAAAGAAAATCCTCTTGGATTGAAGAATTGTTGTGTTCCTTTCTGCTGTCACTCTGTATCTAGGTTTAGATAATTTGAAGATGGCCACTTCACTTGGTTCATTGGGGAAAAGAATATGTCCTGGTATATCTTTCCAGACATTCTTGTGTTTATAACAATATTTCATGTAACTTTTTTCATGCATTGTATTAAACTATATCCTCAGATTGCCTTATAGAGTTTCATTAAATAGAGTTACAAAACTAATAGAGATGGAAAGAAATTGAGGCAAAAGTAAGAGAAGAGAGAGGTTTTCAGGTCCTTTTTGAAAATGATGAGGCATAGAGAAGGAAGAAAGCTACATTGTGTGGCAAGAGGAAATGGGAATGCTGGAGAAGGCTTTCTCACCTGCACTGGTGAGATGATATGAATGGGTGAAGAGCAAGCATCCCATGAGTTGGAGGGAATGAAGAAACCGTGAAGTTGAAGATGTGATTAATGTGGTCATTGCTTGCTGTATCTCTTATTGTTGAGTTGTAAGAAGCAGTGCTTTTTTAAACATACTCTGAGGCTAGTGGTATATACTTAGGCTCTGCTGTTTTTTCACTGTGCCACTCTCAGGAGTAGCTCTTAGGCATATACCTCTAAACTGCTAGTCTCACACCAAAATATAAGCCTCCTGAAATTGTAATCCTAGTTTCCAGTTCCACTCATCATACAACTATCATATTTATGCATGTGAGAAAGTAGACAGCAAGATTTCTGTACATGCCCAAAACTGGAGAGCAGGAACTTGAGAAAGCAGTTAGTGTTCAAGTTGAGAGGAGATGACTAACCTAATTGCCTTCTATGATGAGAGAAATGGCTCTGTGGATGAGGGGAAAGCAGTGGATGTGCTATTTCTTGACTTTAGCAAAGCTTTTGATACAGTCTCCCACAGTATTCTTGCCAGCAAGTTAAAGAAGTATGGGCTGGATGAATGGACGGTAAGGTGGATAGAAAACTGGCTGGATGGTCGTGCTCAACGGGTAGTGATCAATGGCTCCATGTCTAGTTGGCAGCCGGTATCAAGTGGAGTGCCCCAAGGGTTGGTGCTGGGGCCGGTTTTGTTCAATATCTTCATCAACGATCTGGAGGATGGTGTGGACTGCACCCTTAGCAAGTTTGCAGATGACACTAAACTGGGAGGAGTGGTTGATACGCTGGAGGGTAGGGATAGGATACAGAGGGACCTAGACAAATTAGAGGATTGGGCCAAAAGAAATCTGATGAGGTTCAACAAGGACAAGTGCAGAGTCCTGCACTTAGGACGGAAGAATCCCATGCACTGCTACAGACTAGGGACCGAATGGCTGGGCAGCAGTTCTGCAGAAAAGGACCTAGGGGTTACAGTGGACAAAAAGCTGAATATGAGTCAACAGTGTGCCCTTGTTGCCAAGAAGGCTAACGGCATTTTGGGCTGTATAAGTAGGGGCATTTCCAGCAGATCGAGGGACGTGATTATTCCCCTCTATTCGGCACTGGTGAGGCCTCATTTGGAGTACTGTGTCCAGTTTTGGGCCCCACACTACAAAAAGGATGTGGATAAATTGGAAAGAGTCCAACGGAGGGCAACAAAAATGATTAGGGGGCTGGAGCACATGACTTATGAGGAGAGGCTGAGGGAACTGGGATTGTTTAGCCTGCAGAAGAGAAGAGTGAGGGGGGATTTGATAGCTGCTTTCAACTACTTAAAAGGGGGTTCCAAAGAGGATGGATCTAGACTGTTCTCAGTGGTAGAAGATGACACAACAAGGAGTAATGGTCTCAAGTTGCAGAGGGGGAGGTTTAGGTTGGATATTAGGAAAAACTTTTTCACTAGTAGGGTGGTGGAGCACTGGAATGGGTTACCTAGGGAGGTGGTGGAATCTCCTTCCTTAGAGGTTTTTAAGGTCAGGCTTGACAAAGCCCTGGCTGGGATGATCTAGTTGGGGTTGGTCCTGCTTTGAGCAGGGGGTTGGACTAGATGACCTCCTGAGGTCCCTTCCAACCCTGAGATTCTATGATTCTATGAAGAATTGTGGCAGAGGTATAGTCTAAGGCAGTACTGGAATTGGGTAGATTTGTGGAGAGGGTAATAGGCAGATGTGCAGACATGAGACCCAAAGAAGAGCTCAGGGTCAAGTTTACAGACAATGGAGATAAACAGGAGATTGGAGATAAAGAGAAAGATATGGGAGATGTCTGAGGGTGTTCTGCTTGCTTTGGAGAAGCTCTTCTTAAGATGCAAAGTTTTTCCCAGGCAGTGGCCAACCATAAGTAGCTACTGAGATCCCTTTGTCCGCCTCAGATAATTCCCAAAGTCTGATTTTGTGCTTTGTATTAGTGTTAAGCCGAGTGTCCTCCTGGCCATTGACATTCTGCCTATTGAGCAAAACTAAAAGGAGAATCCTGGGCTGTGTCCCCAGCTTTGGCACAGTTTCACTGTGGGTGAAATTCACCCCTGAGCAAAGGTCATGTCAAAACTCTATGCAAGTACTACACCCCTGGGGAGAAACTCAGCAGCTCTTCAACAGTAAACGGCATTATGGCCTCATCTACACTTAAAATGTAGGCTGACCTACCTACATCGCCCGGGGATGTGAAGAAATTCACATACCTGAACTTCATAGCTAAGCCAACCTAACCCCTGGTGTAGACACAGCTAGGTCAATGGAAGAATTCCTTACGTTGATTTAGGAAGCATCTAAACTATGGTGCTACAATGGCATAGCTACAGTGCCATAGCTGTGCTGCTGTAGCACTCATAATATAGACCTAGCCTATGCAAAAGTGTAAGACAAGTAGTGAACTTGTAATAATAGTAAGGGTGCATTTCACCTTCTGTGTTCTTGGGCTAATCACCTGATCTCCTGACGTCTGCTTCTTCAGCTGCCAATTGGGGATAATAATACTTGCCTACCTCAGAGGGCTGATGTGAGGTTCAAATATTTAAATATTTATAGGGATCTTTTGTGAGATCTTTAGATGCAAGCAGCTATGTAAGTGCAAAGTATTCTCATACATTTACATGAGATAAAGTGTCATTCACTTTTGTTTTAAACTGCTGCATGTATTCACTGCTAAAGAGCTGCTGTATTTCCCCTCACAGGGTGGAATACTGCTTTGGAATCCTTCAGGAGGAAAGGTGCTATAAGAAGTTAGCATTATTCACATTCATTGTTCCTTAGCAGACTTAGGCACAAGTTACCCAGGTTCTCACCTTCACTATTACAAGCTTCAAAGTTTTTTCTGCCCTGTGTTGTCCTCTTCTCATTATCATCCATTCTGCCCTCCAGGTTACTGGCAAGAGATATGACTGAAAGATTTCGCAAGAAAAGTGGATTTAAAAAAAAACTGGTTTATGAGAGTATTTTGCTACTTAGAACAGTCACCTTTATAACTTACCAGGTTTCTGTATTACCTTATTTTTATCTGAAACATGAAAGAACTTTTTAAAGTTTTTTTTTCAGGAGTTCTCATCAGAGCAACTGGAAGAATTTCTGCCTGCCAATTTTTCAGTATAAAAGGCTGAGTCTTCACCCTCCCTCACCTTCAGCTAAACCACAAATTCAAGTGAAAGGTTTCACTTGATTCCCCAGTGTTTCCAAGCAGACCCATTCCTGAACCAGAATCCTAGGTCCAAACACCTCCCAGTTTTGGGGCATTCAGAATTCAGATCTCATCTAAACTGTGTAAATGGCTTGTTACAATCCCAGGGTGAACTGTATTTTCCACCTCTCATTCAGTCTGTCTGTGCTCACCCCTTTCAAGTGACTACTTTGTCTTTATTCAGACCAGGGCAACTTTCTGTGATTTTGATTGTTTGCATTTGTCTTTGATGGTTTTCCATTGACTGTTCTGGGATTATGGCAAGGGTAGGCAGTAGAACCATGCATTACATCGCCTGCTGACTAGGGAGGGGTTACAGCTCCCTCTTGCTGGAGTGGGTATTCACTGAGGCACGTTACCCCTGGTGCCTAATTTTTACTCCAAGTCCACATAGCATACTTTCAGTATAAAATACATTATTCCATAAATATTACCCGTACATAAATGTTGCAATGACAAGTTACATGCTTTCTGTAGATACCTTACTTGTTGTTCTTTGTGGATAAATATTCTGTAAGACATGTCTTTGGAGTAGTGAGTTTGTCAGGTCTGAGATGCGAGTTGTTTGCAAAGAACAGCGAATCCTTTGTCAAGGGGTCTCTGTGTCACAAGCCTTATTCATTAATCATAACTTAGTTAAGATTTTGTCAGGGTTATTTTTAGTAACAGTCACAGGCAATAAACAAAAATTCTCGGAAGCCCGTGGCCTGTCCCTGACGGTGACTAAAAATAAGTGTGATAAAATGGGAAAGGGGGGGTCCAGCACCAACCGCTGCCGTAGCCTCGGGGTCCCCCCGCCATCCAGGGCAGCTGAGAATGCCAGGGTCTCCCCACTGCCGGGTTGGGAGCTGCAGGGACCCTACCAGCTGACAGCTCCATCCCTGCTCTGCCCCAGGGCTGAAGTGGAAAATGTCACTGAGGTCTCTAGAAGTCATGGATTCTGTGATCTCCATGACATCATTTTAGCCTTAACCATAAATCCTTAGCAGCTCCATCTGGGCCCTGCTATAAACTTCCCTTAGGGAGCTTGTGATCAGTGTAAAATGCAGTGACATGAACCAGCCTCTTCAAAACAAAGTATTATTTATCCATTGGAACATAAGAAATAGAGAGGAAAGGTTAAAACAACAAAAGGCCCAGATGTGTATTATCTTAACTAAACCTTAGCCCTTCTTTCCAAGTTTAGGTAAGTCCTACTTGTCCCGGGCACCCCAGTATTGGAGCAAGGCAAGACAGACTGCACCGCTGCAGCCTCTGTCTCAGTCTGAGCCTCATTCACTGTTTCCCCCTCTGAATTCACAGGCCCGCCGTTATCCATTTCCAAGTTCCCTTGGCTATCCTGGCACCCTGACCCTGGTCTGCCATTTATGCACCTCATTAGGGGTAGGAAGTAGACTTCTGGCAGTGGATTGATTCTGTTGGCTATTAAGCGCCAGTTACTGAGTTAGTCATTGCCTACCATCCTGCAGAAGAGTTTAGTCCCCTACCCAAGGACTAAGTTAATTCTTTGTACCCAAAGAGACAGACAGCATGATCGTAATCATTAAAGGTATCTCTACACAGCAACTGGGAGGTGTTAATTCCCAGCCCAGTAGACCGTCATACACTAGCTCCGCTTGAGCTGGCATGCTAAAAATAGCTCTGTGGCTATGGTGGTTTGGGCTAGCCACCTGCAGTCACCAGGTGATTGGATGGGATTGTACTCCAGTGGCTAGTCCAAGGCGCCGTCCGTGCCACTGCAAGCACACTGCTATTTTTAGGTGCTAGCTCAAGCAGAACTAATGCATGTACGTCCACCTGAGCTGGGAATTACACCTCCCAGCAGTTTTGCATATATAACCATAGATGGGTATACACAGTAATTATTAAAAATAATACAGATATCTCTTGAGTTCTTCGCATGGCTCCTTGCTCTTTTATAATGATATATACCAAAACCCCAACTCATAGCAGCCCCCAAAATTGGGATGTTTGGCATCTGGATTTGTGGTTTGAGCCCAAAAGTTGATGCTTAACAGTTTATTTTCTCTCATAATACAGACCAGTTATTCATGCAGCTCTCCATCCATTTTCCGTGCTTCTGTTCTTCAGCATGTCTGCCTGCAGCTCACCCCAGATTAGTAACATGGTTGGCTCAGCTAACTAATCTTGCAGTGACTGCCTGCACATTATCTGAGTTTCCTTTTACAATCGATCTCTTCCAACAGGCCTCTCCACAAATGTGTCTGCCTCCCTCCCCACAAGAATTAATGCTACATGGAGAATTTTTGCCTCCATAACTATTTTTCTTCTGCTGACCAAATCAGCAGTTCTGCTTGCCTGATTTTAGGTTTTTAAAATAAAATATTTCCAAGGCAGCGATGTCTTTAATCTTCTTTAAATAATTTCAGAGGCCTTGTCAATGTGTATATGGTCCATTAATTACCTTCCCTAAACCCAGGGTGAATTATTAATTATGCATTTGTATTTTGGTAGCACCTGCAGCCCCACTGGGTGACAGAGCCACACTGTGCTAGTTACTATACACACGCATCCTAAAAAGGCTGTCCTTGCCCTCAAGGACTTCCAATCAAAGGCTCTAATCCTACAATGGAATCCACATAGGCACCTCCTGGCACCCTTGCTGAGCAGCCCGTGGACTTCAGTGTGGCTCCCTGCCATGTCAGTTTCAGGATTGGGGCCTAAATAAAATCATCTGAGATCCCTAGAGGATTAATTTTGGGTTTAAAGGTTAGAGAGAGCTAGAGAATGTATTTATATTTTTATATATAAATACAACTTTAGTTGTCCGAGACATTTTTAAAAGCTGTTAATCTTTTGAAAATACATAATATATTTAATAAATTATATCATCTGTTATCCTCCAAAGAGACTATATGGAGTTTACCTCTCTTTAACGGAGGAGTAAATCTGTAGACCTAAACAAGTTGTTAGTGTCCCTTTTGATCAAGCAATGTTCACAGTAAAGAGATTTTCCAGAGACTTAAGGCCCTGATTCAACAAGGTATGTAAGCATGTTAGGCCACTGAATAGGGCTGCCAACTTTCTAATTGCACAAAACGGAACACTCCTGCCCAAGGCCCCGCCCCTTTTCTGAGGCCCTCCCCCCACTCACTCCAGCCCCCCGTCCCTCCATCGCTCACTCTCCCCCACCCTCACTCACTTTCGCTGGGGTGGGAGGTTGGGGTACAGGAGGGGGTGAGGGCTCCAGCTGGGGGTGTGGGCTCTGGGGTGGGACTGAGGATGAGGACTTTGGGGTGAGGAGTGGGCTCTGGGTTAAGCCAAGGGGTTTGGCATGCGGGAGGGGGCTCAGGGCTAGGGCAGGGGGCTGGGGTGTTGGAGAGGGTGCAGGGTAAGGGTTCTGGGAGGGAGTTTGGGTGCGGGAGGGAGTTCCGACCTGTGGTGCGTTTGGGGTTGTGGACTCCGAACGGGAGGCACTTACCTCAGGCGGCTCATGGCCGGCGTCGCAGCAGGAATAAAGCAGGTTCCCTGCCTACCTGGGTTCTGCGCTGCTACCGGAAGCTGCCAGCATGCCCAGCCCCTAGGTGGAGGCACAGCCAGGCAGCTCTGAGCAGTCTGCGATACCCGCAGGCGTCACCCCTGCAGCTCCCATTGGCCGCGGTTCCTGGCCAATGGGAGCTGCAGGAGCGGCACTCAAGGTGGGGCCGACGCATGGAGCCTCCTTGGCCCCTGTGCCAAGGGGCTGGACATGTCGCCGCTTCTGGAAACTGCACGGAGCCAGTGCAGGCAGGGGGCCTGCCTTAGCCCCGCTGCGCTGCCAACCAGACTTTTTATGGCCCAATCAGTGGTGCTCACCAGACCCATCAGGGTCCCTTTTTGACTTGGTGTTCCGATCAAAAACCGGACACCTGGCAACCCTACCACTGAAGTCAGTTTATATCTTCCTCGTAAAGCTCTGAGATCTCATCTTCTAGAAATAGGCTTGATATGTACTTTATTCCATCTGCTCTAAACTGACACTACAGTTCCATAATCGCCAAAGCCAGTTATGATACATGCATAGTTACATGGTCACCTACAGTCTGTGTTGTAAAACGTTTCTAAACCTGTTGTAATATGTATGGGCTATCCTCATTAGGTAGAGGCTGAGTGGAAAAATGGAATAAGAGTTAAGGTCATTTGTGGAACTTCTGTGAGCGCGCGTGTGTGTATTTAGTATGTCTACAGTTTAAGTGCAAAGTCGAGCAGTTAAACATTAGCAAATGTCAGATTCAGTGTTGCCCAATCAACCTTAATTCTGCTCTCTTATGCATCTATTTCTGTGTACTGAACGAGGCAGGAATCTTGTGGAAAAATTAATATGTGATCATGTAATTAAAGACTGTACCACAGTGCATATGCACTTGGGGACAGAATTATGTATGGTTAACCATAAATTTTTAGCATTTAACATAGGGTGGGATAGCTCAGTGGTTTGAGCATTGGCCTGCTAAACCCAGGGTTGTGAGTTCAATTCTTGAGGGGGTCATTTAGGGATCTGGGGCAAGAATCTGTCAGGGGACAGTACTTGGTCCTGCTAGTGAAGGCAGGGGACTGGACTCGATGACCTTTCAAGGTCCTTCCAGTTCTAGGCGATAGGTGTGGGTTTTTTAAAAATGCTATTTCCTAGAGATTTTTAAAGGGAAAAGTTTGCAACAAATTCTGTTATGTACAACTCTAACAATAGTTCCATCATTTATACCAGGGTTTGAATCCTGAACCTTCAACTCCTCAGCACAGACTACAGTTACAAGTGCAGTGACCCATCTAGTCTAGTCTATGCTAACTGGGAAGAGAGGTAGAGGCGAACCAAGACAAAAGGAATCATTTAAATTTTTTAGACCTTTATAAGGGAAAATCCCAAAATTGTACCAGGATCATAAATACTATAGAATGTTACCAAGTACTCACTCACTTATAATAATAAACTATATGTCTAACATAGTGAATGTCAGTGAAAATGAGGTAGGATCAGAGTCTAAAATAGGGAAAGAACAAGTCAAAAATTACTTTGACAAGTTAGATGTCTTCAAATCACCAGGGCCTGATGAAATGCATCCTGGAATACTCAAGGAGCTGACTTAGGAGATATCTTTGCCACTAGCAATTATCTTTGAAGAGTCATGAAAGACAGGAGACATTCCAGAAGACTGGAAAAGGGCAAATATAGTGCCCATCTATAAAATGGGAACTAAGGATAACCTGGGGAATTACAGACGAGTCAGCTTAACTTCTGTACCTGGAAAGATAATAGAGCAAATAATTAAGCAATCAATTTGCAAACACCTAGAAGATAATAAGGTGATAAATAACAGTCAGCATGGATTTGTCTAGAACAAATCATGTCAAACCAGCCTGATAGCTTTCTTTGACAGGGTAACAAGCCTTGTGGATGGGGGGAAGTGGTAGATGTGATATATCTTGGCTTTAGTAAGGCTTTTGATAGTGTCTCGTATGACCTCATAAACAAACTAGGGTAATACAACCTAGATGGAGCTACTATAAGGTGGGTGCATAAGTGGTTGGAAAATCATTCCTAGAGAGTACTTATCAGTGGTTCACGGTCCTGCTGGAAGGGCACAGTGGATGGCTTTGCAGCTATTTGGTTCTTGAACTGCAGTGGAGCAATAGAGGGCACACATATCCCTATTTTGGCCCCAGAGTATCTTGCCACTGAGTGCGTCAACGGAAAGGGCTACTTTTCCATGGTTATGCAAGTGGTGGTGGATCACCAGGGATGCTTCATTGACATCAGTGTTGACTAGTCAGGGAAGGTGAGTGGCACTTGCATCTTTAAGAACACAGTACTGTTCAGAAAGCTACAAGCAGGGACATTCTGTCCCAACCAGCCAATATTGAAATGCCAATTATTGAAATGCCAATAGTGATCCTGGCCGATCCAGCCTATCCCTTACTCCCCAGGCTCATTAAGCCATACACCAGATGGACCTATCCTCCATGAACTTATCCCGTTCTTTTTAACCCTTAATAGTTTTAGCCTTCACAATATCCCCTGGCAGTGAGTTCCACAGGTTAACAGTGAAATGTGTGAAGAAGTACTTACTTATATTTGTTTCAAACCTGCTGCCTATTAATTTAATTGGGTGACTTTTGATTCTTGTGTTATGTGAAGAAGTAAATAACATTTCCTTCTTTATTTTCTACACATCACTTATGATTTTATAGCCCTCTCTCATATCACCTCTTAGTCATCTCTTTTCCAAGCTGAAAAGTCCCAGTCTTTTTAAATCTTTCCTCATACGGAAGCTGTTCCATATCCCTCATCATTTTTGGTGTCCTTCTCTGTACCTTTTCCAATTCTAACATATCTTTTTTGAGATGGGAGTGACCAAAACTGCACACAGTATTCAAGGTGAGGTGTACCATGGATTTATACAGAGGCAGTATGATATTTTCTGTCTTATCTATCCCTTTCCTTATGGTTCCGAACATTCTCTTAGCTTTTTTTGTCTGTCCTTCTTTGTCCTCCTTTTGTTCTCCTCCTTATCTGGTTCAGTTGTTTGGGTGTGGAACGGGAATCCCTCAACTCCACAATAGCTGCAGCTACAGATAAAAAACTCAGAGGTACTTTTATCAGAAAACTTAAGATTCAGGGCTCCCCGCCTTCTTCTGCTCCCCTCAAGTGTTAAACAAGATATGCTTATTGATATTTCTGCTTTGGCCTGCTTGTGCCTGGTGCCACTCTTGGCTCAAGCCATGGTAAGTATGAGCAGGGAATTGCTCCATTGCTGGAAACTGAGTATAGGGCAGGGGCACTGAATATTGGCACCATTCTCCCCAGATAATGGTGAGTTGATCTGATATGTCACTCCTGAGGGTAACAAAGGCAAAGAGAGCACAGCTGCTGGTGGTGGGGAGGGGGGAGGGGAGCCTTCCAGTTTCCATGAACACTGGGCAGCATAGGCGCCGACTTCGTGGGTGCTCTGGGGCTGGAGCACCCACGGGGAAAAATTGGTGGGTGCTCTGCACCCACCGGCAGCTCCCCGCCATCCCCGGGACCCGCCGCCATCTTACCTTAGCACAGGGAGACGTTGCGGGGCCCCGCCCCCGACGCTGGGCGACGTGGCGTCGGGGGCGGGGCCCCGCGACGTGGCGTCGGCGTCGGGGGCGGGGCCCCGCAACATCACCCGGCGTCGGCTCCCACCGGCGCCAGAGAAAGTCGGCGCCTGTGCTGGGCAGTGGAGTTCACAATTGTGACCAGAGTGGTCAGTGTTGGGCATTATGGGACAGCTGTTGGAAGATTGTTAGGGTTGACATAGGTAACAGTGTCCACACTCGTGCTGTGTCGACCTTTGTACATCAACCTTGGCTCAATGCCGCTCAGGAAGCTGGTGTTACTATGTCAGCATAATGGGGCACTTAGAGACAAATTTAAGTGTAGGCACCATGTGCAACTCGGTTGACACAAGGCGGCTTACATCAGCGTAACTTGGTAGGCCTTAGGCCAGACCTTAGATTCGATGTTCCTGTGGCTGTACCTCTTTTCACCAAGTTTATCTTCACCTAATGGGCCCTCACTTGTCCACTAGGCACCTTAGAACTGTATTCCTTGAATAGATGTTTCCACAGCTATTCTCTCTGTTCATGTACTTTATTGAATTTGTGGGTGGGCTTCTCTGTTTTCAGGATCTGTTTTCATCTGTCACAGCTTTTTGATAAATTCCCATTTTCACCAGTTATATTTCCTTTGGTTTTTTCCTTGATACATTTTAGTACGTCCATAGATTTTATTTACCAATACTTCTCTTCTCTAATAGTGTCTGCTCACATTCCCAGGTCTATGTTTTTCTGCTTCTCCTGACCTGAAACCTTTCCTATTTTCCTTCTTTTCTCCTTCTCACTTCCAAATCCCTTACTTTTCTTCCCCTGTTCTTTTATTTTATCACCTCACCTCCTACCCCAGCTCTAGTTCATCTGCTAGGTCAGCATCTAGGTTCTTCCCCTTCCCTCCTTCTCTAACAGCTTTTTCTAACTGTCCCCTTCAGGCAAATTCTGAGTCCCCACCCCAGCTTGAAGTGTCTTTGCATTGGCTGTCTCTCTCCCCAGGACAGCATTTTGTGCTGCTGCGAGTGACATAAGGAAAATGGAGATTTTAAAAAGTTTATATCTCAACAAAACCTGAGTGAAATTTCATGGGACAAAGAGAAAGGTATTCCTCTAGCCAAAGAGCTTTCCCCCTGTCACTTTTCAAGAGGCTGTGGCAAATCCTGGAGATGTTAGAGCTTCTCAGAGGCCCCAATAATCTTTTGTAATGGAAACTGTTAGGCAACCAACACATATGGGTCGCTACCAGTTCCCCCTATAATATTTATGGATTTTTGTTAATGAATTTACAATCTTAATCATCTAATTCAGAAGCAAAATAATTGTGTATGGTACATCAATGAAAGTAGTAAAGATCTAGACTGAATTATACAAATCTGGCTGTTTTTCTTGACTTTTGGAGTCAGTTTAAAACCAGATTGACAATAGCCGATCCTATAAACTAATATACAATATTTGGATTTTGAAAAATACTTTGATGCGATTTTATATGACAAACAACTGCTCTAGTTAAAAGCTATAGGGAATGAAGGATAGGAAATTTACTGCGTATACAGGATTTATTTATAACCCATTCCCTCTAGGAAATACTTTTTAGAAAATGCTGTGTCAACTTATTTGCAAGAATGAAGTCTATTCCCTAGAGGTCAGTAAGCACTCTGACAGCTGCAAGTTGTTTGTGTTTTAATATAAATAAATGAGCTAGACAGGAGGCCAGCTAAGTTAATTGCTTAATTTTGCTAGTTTTCATTTGCACTTGCAAGGTAATTCACATGTGTCTCAAATAAAAACCTCAGAAACACACTGAATAGGATTTACTGTAACTGGAACATGAGAACTCAAAAGGGTAATGAGATAAAATGTCTTCAGTTAGATGGATAAGCAGCAATTCCAATAAACGGCTCAGAATTTTGTTTTGAGTACAAAATATAGTAATTCCCAGGATTGGTGTGGTAAATTTATAATTCTCCTCTTCATCTCATCAAGCAGTAAATGGCATTTAGCGCATTCAAATATACTGAAACCTCTACATAGACAGGTACCTGTCTTTAGAGACTGTCTGTCTCAAAGGATCCCCAAATGATCGGACTACATTTCTGCTCCAACTATATCGGAAGACTATCCCTCTTCAGCAAACAGGTTGTGTTAGACCCCCGACCGATTGTTTAAGATGGCCTTCATTGCACATCTAATATGTGATGACGTAGATTTGATGGCTTGAGTGAGGCTTGTTAACCAAAATGGCCTCTGACAGGCATGGGCAGACATATTGCTGCTGAGGCTCATGCGCTGTATGTGGTGGTGGGTGTAGATGCTTTCAGCGCTGTGCTTCGTGGTCATGCCGGTGGCTCTGTTGTGAGAGCTTCACTAAAATAATGTACTGGTCATTTCCAGATAGTTCCATTGGCCATTCTAGTGTGAGTGAGTGCAACTCCATTGGCTTCCGTGTGCCTTTGTGTCAGTATTATGCTGCTGTCCATTCCAGTATGTGAGTTTCTTTAAAATGTTCCCTTGGTCTCCCTTGTGAGCATTTATACTACAAGTATTATGGTTTCCACATACAAGAGCAAAGCATATATTTCTCAGTCCAGCTGACTGTTAGGTGGTGTGTTCTTTCTCTGCTTATTCATTTTCCTTTATAGGATGAGATTTCAAAAATGCTCAGTGGGAGCAGTTAGACCAATGCCAAGTGCTTTGGAAACCATGCCCATAAAGTCTCAATAAGAGACAGGACATGTTACTCACTTTGTAATAGCCCATTTGAATTACCCACGCCCTGCAGACAGGCAGGGAGGCTCCATACACTGAAGGTATGCCTTCACTGCAATAAAAGACCTGTGGCATGGCCGTAGCTGACCCGGATCAGCTGACTAGGGCCATGTCTACGCTTACAAGCTCACAGTGGCACAGCTGTAAGCTCGTGTGTAGCCGCATTATGCTGAAGGGAGAGAGCTCCCCTGTCAACATCATAAAACCAGCCCAATGAGCAGCAGTAGCTATGTCGGCGACAGAGCCTCTTATACCGGCAAAACTTGTATCGCTCAGGGCGGTGTTTTTTTCATGCTCTTGAACAACAAAAGTTTTGCCAACATAAATGCTAGTGTAGACGTGGCTTTCGGCTCCAAGGGCTCAGGGCTATTAAATTGCAATGTAGATGTTCAGGCTCAAGTCCAGACTCTGAGACCCCACGAGAGGGGAGGGTCTCAGAGCCTGAGCTACAGCCTAAGTCCTAATGTCTGCACTGCAGATTTATAACCCCAGAGCCTGAGCCCCATAAGTCTGAGCCTGCTAACCAGCGCTCTGAGACTCAGTGCCGTGGGTTTTTCATTGCAGTGTAGATGTACCCATTAGGGTGTAGTACACCTGAAACCTTAACTGTACATAGCTACATACCTCTTTTGTATCTCCTCTCTAAACTAGACAGGCTGTCTCTTCAGCCTCACTTTATATAGAAGTCTGTTAAGTATAATCTCCATATATTTTATATTTATCTCATAGAGCTGGAAGGACCTTGACTCCAGTCCCCTGCCTTCACTAGCAGGACTAAGTACTGTCCCTGACAGATTTTTGCCCCAGATCTGTAAATGCCCCCCCTCAAGGATTGAACTCACAACCCTGGGTTTAGCAGGCCAATGCTCAAACCACTGAGCTATCCCTCGCCCCTCTGATTGGTGCTAATCATTCTCCTCATCTGTCTCTGAACCTACCTCTCTTTTTGCTGTATCTTTTTTAAGAGAGGGTGAAATCGTGTCCCCAGTGAAATAAATATCAAAACTCTCACTGGGGCCACGATTTTATGCTGAGTGACCAAAGCTGAACACAGCGTTCCTGTTGAGGCTGTCCATTGGTTTTCAGTATTAATCTCTGCCCTGGGCCTTATCCACCTAGTATTTTGTGTGCTTTATTGACTGCCATTGCATTGTGAGCAGAGGATTTCATTGAAACACCTGATCACTTTTAATGAAGGGCTACTGCCAAACACAGACAAAACTCCAAAATAGAACTCCTAAGGCTGATGTGCCCCAGTGTTTTACTTACTGTGCCTTACTGGAAGTGTTTTTCTTTGTGCTATAGTACTATACTCTTTGAGAATTTATTGATCTTAGTATCATGTCTGCAACGTAGTTTAAATTAAAATGGCTTTCCTGGGAAAGGACACTACAAAAACAAAGCTGGTGTTCTGGAGGCAGTGTAGTGCAGAGGTTGTGTGGATATATATTCACATAGCATTTGCCTTCCCTGTGATGCCTGTCTGCTCCTTTCTTGGGAATAGGAAACATACCAAAATGTACACCAATCCCATCTCCTGAGGGCTTACCCTGGCAAGATCCTTGTAAATGCCACTGTAGCATCTCCCCACAAGAAAAGATAAAATACAGTGGGGAAGGTGAGAAGATGATGTACATTCATGCTAGTGACAAACTTCAATTAGCCGGCACTCCTTTTATTGAGATAAGATGTTACTAACTAAATCAAAGCCGGATGTTGAGTTCAGTGGGAGCTGGATCAGCACTACGGTAGGAAGTCAGTGGGAATCTTTTGGTTGACTTTATTGGAAGCTGAATTTGGCTATTAGTGAGCAATATTCAAGAGGTAAAAAATGGAAAATTTCTAGAACTCTGGTTTTCTCATTCCCCTTGACAACTACAGTATAAATAACACACAAAAAGCCAGGCAGTGGGATATATTTATCATCACTGTTTCAGCCATAGAGTTAAGAGCATCGTAACTCACCACAATTTCACCTCACATGAGTAATAGGCTCCAAACATCCCTCCTGAATGAGCAGCAGTGCCCATGTTTCTCTGCTCTCCATTGTACAATGTAACACTTCTCAGCCAGTCTTTCATACAAACTGTATCCTAAAACTCTTTGCAGAATAACTGGAATAAAATTCAAAGGCATGATCCTGAGGGTGTTCAGCACCAGGAATTCCTGTGGGAGATCTCTGGAATTACAGGTTCTCTGTCCCTTCCAAGGATCGCACCCGAAGTGTTGGTATAAAGCCCATACCTAAATCTTTGTACACTGGGAGGAGGGGGAAGATGCTTATGATCACATGTTAAATCCTTAGTGGAAACATGGGCTTTTGCCATTTTACCCCATATCAGACGATCAAATTAATAAATATATTAATAAATTAATATCAGTGGGAAGTGATGCATGAGGAATCACACTGTTTTACACATGGAACAATCGGTGGATGGAACTAACTGTCCATCAGGCTGATTTGCTAAAGCAAGAGCAGCGATGGGGTTTGAGAAATACATCACCAGTTATGTGCCTTGTTAGGACAAAAGCAGTGGCAGGTCTAGGGCACAGTTTTGGACACAGCTCTGTTACTGTCTTTAACAGTCTGCAGGTGGACAGCACCTCGTCTTTCTCCACCCACTCTTGCCACTGCAGACGTAGATTCTTATCTTGCCCACACCAGTTGTACAGCAATACATAAACTCCCCATTTTACATGGGTGCAAGTGAGAGCAGAATCAGGCCCCAGGCGCCCAGGGAAAGAAAATCACATTTCAAAGACAACTCTAATGGCCAGACCTGACTATTATGACGATCTAGCCCAACCTCCTGCGTAACACAAGCCACTTGCTCCCAGAAGCCCACGCCATGTCGCCGGCTGCAATAGTTCTACTTTCTGCCCAACACAGAGGAAGCTGACGCCATGTGTACAGTAGTGCTGCTTTTGCTGTTAGTTTAGTGCTGTTGTGCAAGGTACTTTATCAGCGGGCAGGACAATCAGCGGGCAGGACAACTACCAAGGCAGTTCCTTTCATTTATTTCTCTTTTTAAAACACCTTTAAATTGCAGGGCTTCCTGTGTTTTTTAGAAAGTTAATTTGTTTGGGTAAATATTCATTTGACACCTGAATTTCCTGTATAATTAATTAGCCTGGAATTCAGAGTGATTCTATTAAGATTCCTCACTTCACTGCTCATGTTTTCTTGCTATTAACAATTTTATTTCTCAGTAGGTTCTTGTTACAGTTTAATGACATTACCCTTTAAAACAGAGGATTTACATTTTCTCTTAAATTAGTTTCCTTTCCCCCAAGAACAGCGTTTTACTGGGTTTAGTTTATTTTTTTTAAATTCAATGTGGGTCTTTAGATATTTTTCAACATTAGTCCCCTTTGTTAACTCACTGATTTTTCCAAACTATTGAGCTAGAAACGTGTTAGACGTGTGCTTAAAACACTTCTGGACATTACAAGCCATTTTTTCACCGAGGCCTCAATCCAGCCTTTCTCTGTGCACAAGACCGAATCTTTGGGCCCAGTTTATCCTGGCCTGCACATTGTATAGTAATTAACACCACCAGTACAAAGTGGGTATAGAATGCTGCCAGATCAGAATAGGAGCACTTTGCACATATTTTGTCCTGCAGAATGACTGTCTCCATAATATGTAGAACAGATGTTCTCAAACTGTGGTCCATGGATCATTGGCGATCTGCTGAGTGCTTGCTGGTGGTCTTTGTAGAACTGGCTGGTCACATAGTGCTGACCCTTCCTTCTTGTTTCCATTTGTTTTATCATCTTTTTTAGTGGTGTTTAATGTCTTAAATACTTCCCAATGTCAGTTGTGCATGTAAGCAATATAGTTGCAGCAGGAATGTCATGAGCATATGGGCCAGATGCAATCACAAATGGGAGAGAAGGTAGTCTATTAGACGCTGTCTATTAAGATATGAAAAAGTATGAGAATCCTTGATCTATGATAGAAAAGATCTGTTAGAGCAGGGGTCTCAGACTCAAATTACCATGAGGACCGCATGAGGACTAGTGCATTGGCCCGAGGGCCGCATCACTGACCCCGCCCCTTCGCTGCCCCTGGCCCTGCCCCCACTCCACCCCTTCCATTAGGCCCCACCCCTTCTCCGCCTCCTCCCCTGTGCGCACGGCTTCCCGCTCCTCCTCCCTCCCTCCCAGAAACCGTGAAGCTCTTCCCATGCGGCCTGCGGAGCTCTTCCCTGTGGCCCACTGAGCTCCCGGCGCCCCCCCATTTTTTAAATGTTTTTTTTTTAAACCCCCAGGCAGTTCCCGCCGCCAGAACAGCTGTCTGGCGGCGGGAACTAACTGGGGGTAAAAAAAAAAAAAATGGGCGGGGGGGCGCCACGGGGAGCCCAGCGGGCCGCAGGTAAGAGCTCCACAGGCTGCATGCGGGCCATGTGTTTGAGACCCCTGTGTTAGAGCATACAGTCCATCCCTCTGCCAGAGACTGCATGTGCAACATTAGGCACATGCAGGGAGAGGCCATGTTTTGAAAGTTTGGCCTGGCTACAAGCTACCTACATCTGTTGGCAGCTTGAAGAATTTTAAATTGCTGGTTTCCTAGAGGTTTTTTAAAACTGTGAAAGTTTAAAATAGTTGATTGCATCGCTTAGTGGCTTGCTTTGGCGTGTTGACACGTGTAGTGTACCATGAGAATTACAATGGTTACATTAACTGTAATTACTTTCCAAAAGATAGAATATGTCAGTCCTTTCAATCTTATTTAATTACTGACTTGTGCTGCACTGTATCTCTCTTGCCTGTGTTAAATACGTGAAGTTGTGAGTGGCAGTGCTGTTCCAAACACCCAGGTAAGCTTAATGCATATTGATTCTGTTGTAATAAAGGAGTATATTTTTGGATCATCTCCTTTGTAGTTCATACTTTTTGTTCCCGAGGGGAGGATTCATTTTCTGTGTGGCATCGTAAAGAAGTGCGCCCAGTTTAGGCAGGCTGTCTGGCAGAAGAGAGATAAGAGCATCTATAGAACTTCTTGCACATACAAAGTCTTTGCAGTTTAGTTTCTTTGTATAAACTAGCCACATTCATGTGCCCACATTAAAATTTAAAATGCATGTAGTGATGGTGAAATGTAACAGACTGACAATCCTGGAAACTGTTTGCAGTGTTGTAGCCATGTTGGAAACTGAAGTTTTGATTTATCCCTAGAACAGCCAGCATCAGTGTAGCGTGTGGGAAGCTTATGCCTTGTTCAGTCAGGAAAGGGGGCAAAGATCAGAGACTCGCCATTTCTCAGAGGGATCTGGGGCATGCAGGTTACCCAGTTTCATCTGAAATTCCTGCGCATCATCTGGCAGTAAAGTAGAGCAGCACAAACTAAAGGGAAACTATAGTTTTGGGGAAGGTGAGGGGGATGCAGATCAATGCTGTGGTGAATAGGGGCCTATTGTAGTCAGCATTGTCACAGCTTGGCCCAATCCCCCCTTGGTCTGACACCAGTTGGTTGTGAGTGAATCCAGTTGGGTCTGGACACAGCCGGGTCACTGTTCCTAACTCTGGGTCTCTAAGGCACACTCATAGGTGCCAGCCTTCTTTGGGATGTGGGGCTCTGCAGCCTGGCCAGCTGACACCCCAAAACCAGTGCCTCTGCCCTAGTGGTTTATGTGTGTTCCCTCAGATTCCCACTGTGACGGTGTACCCCATAAGACTTTATGGGGAGATGCTTATAAATGTATATATGTAACTGGAATATGTTTTATGCTACAAGTGCCATGTAACATATCTCTGTGAAAGTTATGACCTACTGAATCTATTCCTCCTGTTTGTATGCATGTATCATTGTTGTAGTTGAAGTTATGAATATTGGTTTTATACTTGCTGGTTTTATACATAGCCTTTGTATGAGCATGGGATCAGGTCTGGAGAAAAGAATGTGCAAGTTGAGTGCAAGCACTTAACAGACAAAAGAAGGTGCAGACCCCAATCCACATTTGGACTTGGTCAGGAATGCAGCTGGTTTGGACTGGTTAGGGTACATGGACAGGTGACTTGCCCATGTGATCCCCAAAAATGCTACACAGGGAGTGGGGGAAAGGCTATAAAAGCCCTTGGAAGACGCCTCCATTTTGTCTTCAGCTGGCTAAAGAGAGAGGCTCTCCACCCCCCAGAGACATACCTGAGAGAAACTGAACAAAGGACAAAGACAACAGGGGGTGTGAGCGATTGCTGGACCCAGGCTAGGAGTTCTACTGCCTGTGAAAGGAAGAATCTAGAGCTGGTGGTTTTTATATCTGTGTGAGGTTTGATTAGACATAGACGTGCGGGTTTTATTTTATTTTACTTAGTAATTCACTTTGTTGTGTCTGTCACGACTTGGAATCACTTAAATCCTACTTTCTGTACTTATTAAAATCACTTGTTACTTATTAAGTTACCTGGAGTGCAAGTTGGTACCTAGGGGGGCAAACAGCTGTGCATATCTTTCTATCTTTGAAATAGAAGGCGAACTGTTTATGAGTTTGCCCTGTATAAGCTTTATACAGGGTAAAACGGATTTATTCAGGGTTTGAGCCTCCTTGGAGTTGAGCAGCTGGGTGTCAAAGGCAAGAGCACTTCCAAGAGCCTTACAGTTGTTAGTGGACTTGGTTCGGACCTGAGTGTGTGTTTGCAGCAGATCAGTGGAATCTGGCTCAAAACAGACAGGATTCGGGAGTCCCAAGCTGGAAAATTCCTGGAAGCAGGGGCAGAAGTAGCCTTGGCACACCAGGTGGCAGCACCAAGCAGGTCTCTGTGATCCCAACCCGTCACACCCACTTCATTGTGGGTGCTCTGAGCATCTTGATTAACCCCTTCAGGGATGCCATGGCAGGCAAGCAAGGAACCCAGGCTTAGTAAAGGGATTCTTAACTACAGACACTGTTACTCTCAAGAAAGAACTTGATGGTTACAGATCTTTGTAAAATAACAGTCCTGAGATTCCCCTTCCTGATCTGATCTCACCTGTTCTGTGAGCCCAAAAGCTGATCACCATTTTAGGCTAGGTAGAGTCCCTCATGCCTTGTCACTTTCCACTGCCACATACCAGATGATGGGGCTGGAGACGCCGTGTCCTTAAATCCATTTTATGACCCTGTTTGCCTTGTATCCCAGCTGGAAAATTCCAACCCCATCGATGCGAGTCGCACATGGGAAAAAAAGTGATGCCCCTGAGGCGAGTCAGTGCTTGTCATTCAAAGATGATGACCCTTGATACCTCACAGAAGACCATCAAGAAGAGAGCTATCCCACACCCCTCCCTTGCAGGGCAGTGTCTGGAATTGACTGACCTTGTCCAGGTTAAGTTGGCTTTTCAACACCAAAAACAAAATGCCGTTCACGGTTTGATACAGACATATTCCACCCTGTCACAAACATAGCACCCCCAGCTAGCAATTTGGGGCAGAGGAAGACAGCCCCCTCCCAGTAATCTCTGGAGGGGGTAAGGGGGCATAAGCCTACAACCATTCCTGTACGCTATTCCTGGTCTCTCCTCATGCTGGAATGATTGGAGGTTATTATAGTCTGAAGTCTGTGGTGTTCACAATCATCAAGGAAACTTAAAAAACCCCCAAACAGGCACAAAGTAGGCCATCCTCCCACCCTCTGGTATAGCAGCTGTTGGTAATAATATATTAGCCAGCTAGGTTTGTGACCCAGCTACTAGTTCTTTAGTCCTGTCAGAGCTTTCTGATGATGCTGTGGCTTCAAAAGCAAGACTATGCCCAGGAGACATGATGCAAAGTGCTATTTTCTGCTGAAGTAATAAAATGTTGAATTCTGTCAAGTCACAACATCCTAGTTCAGGCAATGTTGGGAAACCTTTCTCTTAATTGGAGAATTCATTGACTTTGACGAATGGGGGAAAAGAGATGTGTGCATTATTTTCATCAACACCAGTTAAATCAGATAATTAGATGCACGTGCATGTATTGTCTTGTTTTCTGCTAATCACTCATAAGATTGTAATGTGAGATTTAAATAAATGTCAGGAAATACTTGATATGAAACATAATCACATTTGCAAAATGTTTAACAATAGGGGATTTTTTGTAAGTAAGGTACCTTTATGGGATAGTTGTGATCTAATGGATTGATCACAGGACTCAGTATGAGGAGAACTGAGTTCTGCTCCTGACTCGTACAAACTACCTGACCTTGGGTGGTCACTTAACTACCCAGTGCCTTGGTTTCTTCATTTACAAAATGGGGTTGATTTTAGTAGAGTGCCCTACTTTGTAAAACACACGGAGATCTAAGGATGAAAACTGCTGCACAAATGGGATATATTATTTATCTATTTATTTGGATGGTTTTGCAAAATCTGGCCTTTTTAAAATAAAACAAAACAAAAACATTTAGGTAGAGGACTTTCTGCAAACACTGTCTGTGCAGATCGCTGCTGAGGCTGTAGCAATGTCAGATGAAATGGCAATGCATGCTCAAGTTGCCATTATAAAAATGAAACCAAATACACGTAACTATGTTAACGTGACAGTAAGATTTTGGATGTAAAACCCCAGTTAGGCATTTCTGTGTCAAGGCTGTTCCAGAACTAGTTATCTCAGCCCTTTTGGGTCTAGGCATTAGTAAGGCAATATATGCAAGTGATTACTTTTCACAAATAATTGCCTTGTGGGAATCTTTTAAAGTGTAACTCTAACACTGGGGCACTGCTGTAAAGAAAACATTGAAATGAAGCAGTTGCCTTTGAGTGTAATCTTGAGTTATTCCCCATCTCTGTTATTCATTCATTAATATTCAGAGCATTTCTCCCACGCAGGCCCTGTTGTTTTCTTCTGCTTGATCCTGCACTGAGAAACCTACTCCATTTTCATCGCAATCATGTGATGGAAGGAACTGTGATGCCACAAGTTCAGGAGTATGGCACTAACAGACTACAAATTATTGTTGGTTGTCTATTGAGATCTGACAGTGTTCTCACATGAACACATAAAGAAAGACACCATATTAGATTCACCCCGGCAGGCCTGGAACTAGCTGGTGACAGGCCAAAACTTGATAGAGTTGCCCAGAGAGGGCGAGAACTACTATTCAGGAGATACACTGATTCAGTGCCTGTTCTGGGCAGCCGGGATGGGAGGGCTGCTATGGAGTTCCAGCTAAATCTTAGTTGTTCTCTCCAAGTGGAATCGCTGGGGGTGGCAGCAGCAGGACTTCCACTTTCCCTCCTGCCAGGTGAGTTCCCCTACCTCTTCCCAGCAAAGGAGGGTCAAAATCGCACGACTGCATGTGAATCTGACCCACAGTTCAATCCCCATGTGGCATAGGATCTGAGTGGAAAGTGGAGAAGGGTTGGTACAAAAGAAAATAGTTATTTAAAAATTATATACACATAATACCTAAAGGAAGGTCACTATGAGTACGTGAATGTAGTATTCTCCCAATACTTTTGCTTTTGCCTCACTTTGGACCTGCTTCTATAGGGAAAATCCTGAAGCATGGAGTGGCGATGAATCTGGGTTAATGTTAATGCCCAGACCCTATCTTAGCGCCCAAGTCTGCAGAGTTTGGGGGGAGGGATAGCTCAGTGGTTTGAGCATTGGCCTCCTAAACCCAGGGTTGCAAGTTCAATCCTTGAGGAGGCTATTTAGGGATCTGGGGCAAAAATTGGGGATTGGTCCTGCTTTGAGCAGGGGGTTGGACTAGATGACCTCCTAAGGTCCCTTCCAACCCTGATATTCTATGATTCTGAGTTCCAGTGACTTAACCTGGAGGGTCACTCAAGTGCAAAGACAAATGGTTATGTGCTCAGGTCCTTCTTGTGTTGATGCATAAAGCAAGGGAGATGGTGCAGGAAGTCTTTCCTTCTTCCTCGTTGCCCTGGTCTACACTCGGAGGGGGAGGGAGTCGATGTAAGGTACGCAACTTCAGCTATGTGAATAACTGAAGTCGATGTACGTTGATTGACTTACTGCAACGTGAGGACTCTGCAGGGTCGACTACCGCCGCTCCCCCATCGACTCCCTTCTACCTCTCACCGTGGTGGATTGCCAGAGTCCACGGCAGAGCGATCGGGAATCGAATCGGCGGGTAGTGAGAACGTACCCTAGGTGCTTGTGCTCTCTGAATCCCATTCTCCTCTCACTTACTGATTTCACACAAGTATTTCTCCCCTGACTTCCTGATTCATGCCAGTGTAAGTCTGAGGAGAATCAGGCCGGCTGAGAACAAGCACTAGGGAGTTAGCGCAATGTGGGGAGCTCTGCAGCTCCTTGTTATGCAGTATAGCAGTGGCTGCTGCTATTGTGTATGTTGTCACCCAGCAGCCCCCTGCAATTATCCGTCCTCCGTGGCTGGAATGGGCCTGATTATTATAATAACTTCTGTGTTACTATAGCATCTAAAGACCCCAGCCAGGATCAGGTTGTCCTAGGTTGTATCAATGTCCTGGGCAATGTATAAACAGTGAGAGACGCATCCAGCTCGAGAGTGCTGACACAGTAAATAGACAAGAAAGATGAAGGGCAGGAGGGGAAACAGGCACAGAGAGCAGGTTAGTAGCTCAGCCAAGAATAGACCCCAGGACTCCTGATTCCCCATCCAGAGCCTTAGCCAGGGAACCATGCTGTCTTTCATGGGCTTGATTCTCCTTTCACTCACACCCATGTAAATCTGGAGTAACTCCCCAGAAGTTATTGGAGTTACACAATCCTAATACCAGTGTGAGAGCAGAATCAAGCCTGTTGCTTCTATTAGCTGGTGTCCCATCATGATGGGCACTGGTATTGCCATGAAATGACTCTTGAGTGTTTGTGGGGGGTTTTGAGAGGTTTGAGTGGTGATGCTTGCTTCTCCATAGCTATGGATTACTTTTCTGAATTATTATTATGCTGTGCTTCATCTTTGTACCCATTAGAGGCTTGTTGAGGTGAGCCTCAACCTGTGGAACTCCTTGCCAGAGGATGTTGTGAAGTCAAAGGACTCTCTACATTCATGGAGAATGGTCCATCAATGGCTATTAGCCAGGATGGGAAGGGATGGTGTCCGTAGCCTCTGTTTGCCAGAAGCTGGGAATGGGCGATGGGATGGATCACTTGATGATTACCTGTTCTGTTCATTCCCTCTGGGGCACCTGTCAGTGGCCACTGTCGGAAGACAGGATACTGGGCTAGATGGACCTTTGATCTGACCCAGTATGGCCGTTCTTATGAGCCATGAGGTTTTTGGTTTTGCCCTTTTTTTCCCTAAGCAGTTGTTCCACATGTAAATGGCTCTGAAGAAGCATCTAGACCTGAAAAAAGAATGTTTTTAAGCTGCAAAGCTTGTCTCTCTCCCCAACAGAAGTTGGTCCAATAAAAGATACTACCTCACTCACCTTGTCCTGTTGCTTTAGTCTGCTCAGCTGCTGATGCTGTGCTAAGGAAATGGTTGAATTTGGAAAGAGGACAGTGTGGCATATTGGCTTTGTATGCATCAGTGAGCAAGAGCTGCCCCCCTAGTGACTGGCTTACTTTTGCCATCAGTGGCAGGAGATCTTCTGGCTCCAGCATTCAAGGCTGGGGTTTTGGGAGCTGGGGGACCAGAGTTCTAGTCCTGGTTTCCTCTGTGTGTGTGTGTGTGTGTGTGTGTGTGTGCACGTTCCATGGATTCGTTACAGTAGGGAAATTGAAAAATACTGTGACACCTTGATTTTGAGAGTGGGCTTGTGAGTCAAGCTAATGGGAAGAAAGGCACCAAGTCTGTGATTCATGGAGTGAAATGAGTGAGAGTATCCACCAAAGGGAGGCAGTAGGAAGGAAGAGCAGACAGCAGCAAGGAAGCTATTCAGTGAGTTGGAGGTGGGCAGGAAGGCTGCTGCAATGGTAGATAATAGTAGGGAAGGGGATGGGGAAAGTGAATTTGAGGACATCCTGAGAGAAGCAAGCCAGGGCAATGGTGGCTGCACTCTGTGTGCACACTAATTCCTCTGTCTTGGTCCTCCAGAGCCAATCTCCAGTGGAGATCTCAGAGGAGGAGCTGGCTTTCGCTGCAGAGAGGCTTCCACTAAGGGTACGTCTACACTACAGAATTAGGTCGACATTATAGAAGTCGATATTTTAAAACCTGGTTTTATGGAATCGATTGGGTGTGTCCCCACTAAAGACTATTAAGGCCATTAGTTCGACGGACTGTGTCCACAGTATCGGGGCTAGCGTCGACTTTCGGAGCGTTGCATTGCGGGTAGCTATCCCACAGTTCCTGCAGTCTCCGCCCCCATTGGAATTCTGGGTTGCGATCCCAAAGCCTGATGAGGCAGAAAACATTGTCGCTGGTGGTTCTGGGTATATGTCGTCAAGCCATCCCCCCTCCCTCCCTCCCTCCATGAAAGCAACCTTTTTCGCGCCTTTTTTCCGGGGTTTCCGGGTTTGCTACGGCAAGCATGGAGTCTGCTCAGCTCACAATGACCGTACGTCTCCAGCGTACGCCTGGACATCAGGTCTAGTGGGGATTCAGTCCCCCTGTAATATGGGCAGAGGGATAGCTCAGCGGTCTGAGCGTTGGCCTGCTAAACCCGGGGTTGTGAGTTCAATCCTTGAGGGGGCCAGGAGATGATGATGGATAGCAAGCATATTGCACCATCTCCTGCTAGAAGGAAAGGAGCCTAACCCTTGCTCCCCACTCCCTCCATGAAAGCAACTGAGGGGGGAGCAAAAATCCTTTCGCACCTTTTTTCATACGGGCGCCATATTTCTGACTCCATTGTTATCCACCCGCCACTCTGCTGTCCTGCAGACACCATACCAGGGAAAGCATGGAGCCCGATCAGATCACCGCGGCTGTTATCGCCGTTATGAACACCACGCGCATTGTCCAGCAGTATATGGAGAACGAGAACCAGGAGCTGCTACAGCTACAGCAGGCAAGGAGGCGACGGCAGTGCCCTGAGGACAGTGATGAGGACATGGACACAGACCTCTCTCAAAAAAGGCCCCCCCGCAAGTTGGACATCATGGTGGTAATGGGGCAGGTTCATGCCGTGGAACGCCAATTCTGGGCCCTGGAAACAAGCACAGACTGGTGGGACCGCATAGTGCTGCAGGTGTGGGATGATCAGCAATGGCTGCGAAACTTTCGCATGCGTAAGGGCACTTTCATGGAACTTTGTGAGTTGCTTTCCCCTGCCCTGAAGCACCAGAACACCAAGATGAGAGCAGCCCTCACAGTACAGAAGCGAATGGCGATAGCCCTGTGGAAGCTTGCAATGCCAGACAGCTACCGGTCAGTCGCGAATCAATTCGGAGTGGGAAAATCTACAGTGGGGGCTGTTGTGATGCAAGTAGCCAAGGCGATCACCGAGCTGCTGGTACCAAGGGTTGTGACTCTGGGAAATGTGCAGGTCATAGTGGATGGCTTTGCAGCAATGGGGTTCCCGAACTGTGGTGGGGCGATAGACGGAACCCATATCCCTATCTTGGCACCGGACCACCAAGCCAGCGAGTACATAAATCGAAAGGGTTACTTTTCAATAGTGCTGCAAGCACTGGTGGATCACAAGGGACGTTTCACCAACATCAACGTGGGATGGCCGGGAAAGGTACATGACGCTCGCATCTTCAGGAACTCTGGTCTGTTTCAGCTGCTGCAGGAAGGGACTTTCTTCCCAGACCAGAAAATAACCGTTGGGGATGTTGAGATGCCTATAGTTATCCTTGGGGACCCAACCTACCCCTTAATGCCATGGCTCATGAAGCCATACACAGGAAGCCTGGACAGTAGTCAGGACCTTTTCAACTATAGGCTGAGAAAGTGCAGAATGGTGGTGGAATGTGCATTTGGATGTTTAAAGGCACGCTGGCGAAGTTTATTGACTAGGTTAGACCTCAGCAAAACCAATATTCCCATTATTATTACTGCTTGCTGTGCGCTACACAATATCTGTGAAAGTAAGGGGGAGACGTTTATGGCGGCGTGGGAGCTTGAGGCAAATCGCCTGGCTGCTGGTTATGCGCAGCCAGACACCAGGGTGATTACAAGAGTACAGCAGGGTGTGTTGCGCATCAGGGAAGCTTTGAAAACCAGTTTCATGAATGGCCAGGATGCTGTGTGAAAGTTCTGTTTTTTCCCCTTAATGAAAAGCCCCGCCCCTTGATTCACTCTACTTCCCTGTAACCGAACCGCCCTCCCCTCCCCCACTTGGTCACCGCTTACAGAGGCAATAAAGTCATTGTTGCTTAAAATTCATGCATTCTTTATTAATTCAAAGAAATAGGGGGAAATAGGGGGATAACTGCAAAGGTTGCCCGGGATGGGTGGTGGAGGAAGGGAAGCACCAGGATGGGTGGTGGAGGAGGGGATGAGGGAAGGACAAGGACACACAGCACTTTAAAACTTATTGAATGCCAGCCTTTTCTTGCTTGGACAGTTCTCTTGGCTTGAGTGGTTGGGTGCACAGAGGCCGCCCAAACGCGTTCTTGGGCGTCTAGGGGATGAGGCTATGGGACTCAGGGAGGAGGGCTGTTGGTTACACGGGCTGTAGCGGCGGTCTGGGCTCAGGCGGCCTTTCCTGAACCATACGCCTTTCCTTAGCCATAAGCCGGAGGATTTCTGTTTGATCCTCCAGTAGCCTCAGAATTGCATCCTGCCTTCTCTCAGCATGCTGATGCCACATCTGTCTTCAGCCCGCCACCTGTCCTCGCGATCAAATTGTTCCTTTCTGGACTCTAACATTGTCTGCCTCCACGCATTTTGCTGGGCCGTTTCAGTGTGGGAGGACTGCATGAGATCTGAGAACATATCGTCTCGATTCCTTTTTTTTTTATTTCTAATCTTCGCTAGCCTCTGCGACGGTGATGAAAGGGGGAGCGTTGAAACATTTACAGCTGTGGGAGGAAACAAACGGGAGAGGAGTAGTTTAAAAGACACATATTAGAGAACAATACTCCAGACATTACATAGTGCATGTGCATTTGGTCCAAGGTTTCACTTTGCCTGTTCTATTGAGGGTCTGCCGGTTTGGTGTGAGAGATCACACAAGCAGGGCCGGCGGGCAACAGAATTCGGCTTGCAGGCAGCCATGGTAAGCCACAGTCTATTGGCTTCTTTAACCTTCATAACATGTGGGAATGGTTTCAAACAGCAACCCCCTCATTTCCCATAACAAACAGCCGTTGGGTTGGCTATTTAAAACGGGTTGGCAATTGTAAAGGGGGGGCGGCGGTTTTCGGGTTAACGTGCAGTGCGAACCTAATCGACCCCCCCACACACACACACACATCCAAGATGTTCGCTGTTCCCCCTCCCCCCACCGCGTGGGTAACAGCGGGGAAGATTTCCGTTCAGCCACAGGCAAACAGCACAGCAGGGACGGACCCCTCTGAATGCCCCCTTAATAAAATTCCCCTATTTCAACCAAGTGACCATGAATGATATCACTCTTCTGAGGATAACACAGAGAGATAAAGAACGGATGTTGCTTGAATGCCAGCAAACACCGGGACCATACGCCGCCATGCTTTGAAATACGATGACTCCAGACTACGTGCTACTGGCCTGGCATGGTAGAGTGTCTTACCATGGAGCACGGGATAAGGCTGCCCTCCCCAGAAACCTTTTGCAAAGGCTTTGGGAGTACATCCAGGAGAGCTTTCTGGAGATGTCCCTGGAGGATTTCCGCTCCATCCCCGGACATGTTAACAGACTTTTCCAGTAGCTGTAGCTGTACTGGCCGCAAATTAATCATTAAACACTCTTGCTTATAAAACATGTATTAATTTCACAGAGGTACACTCACCAGAGGTCCCTTCTCTGCCTTCAAGGTCCGGGAGCACGCCTTGGGTGGGTTCGTAGGGTACTGGTTCCAGGGTGACAGAGTTCCTGGCTGTTGGGGAAAAGGGCTTCTCCGCTTCCTTGCTGTGTCTGTGCGCTATTTTCAGCATCATTATCATCATCTTCCTCTTCCCGAAAATGCTCCTTGGTGGTTTCTGATGATCCACGTACAGAATCATAGAACATGCGTGGGTTAGTGCTGGCTGCACCCCCCAGAATGGCATGCAGCTCGTCATAGAAGCGGCATGTCTGGGGCTCTGACCCAGAGCTGCCGTTTCCATCTCTGGTTCTTTGGTAGGCTTGCCTGAGCTCCTTAATTTTAACGCGGCACTGTTGCGTGTCCCTGTTGTAGCCTCTGTCCTGCATGCCCTTGGAGACTTTGGCATATGGATTGGCATTTCTTCTTTTGGATCGTAGTTCTGCTAGCACAGTTTCGTCTCCCCATACAGCGATCAGATCGCGTACCTCACGCTCGGTCCACGCTGGAGCTCGTTTTCGGTTCTGGGACTCCATCATGGTCTGCTGATGAGATCTGCACTCACCTGCAGCTCATCACGCTGGCCAAACAGAAAATGAAATTCAAAAGTTCGCGGGGCTTTTCCTGTCTACCTGGGCAGAGCATTCGAGCTCAGACTGCTGTCCAGAGCGGTCAAATGGTGCACTGTGGGATAGATGCAGGAGGCCAATACCGTCTAATTGCTTCCACACTAACCCTAATTCGACTCGGCAATATCGATTTTAGCGCTAATCCCCTCGTTGGGGGTGGAGTGGAGAAATCGATTTTAAGAGCCCTAGAAGTCGATGTAAATGGCTTCGTCGTGTGGACAGGTGAATTGATCAATCGATATAACGCTAATAAATTCGACCTAAACTCGTAGTGTAGACCAGGGCTTAGTCCGGCTGCAATTGCTGCTGTTAAACTATCTGGATTTTTAAGTATGCCTGCCCAGTGGATTTAATATAGTGGGATGAATTTCAAAAGACAGGATTCTGTTATCCCACATGGAAGGGCTGACCTGGACCAGAAAAAAACTGCCTGCTCCGTAGTGGGTGGTAACTGTATAGTGAACAATCGGCAGATGCTGTGTTTGCCTGACCTAATGCTCTTCCTGCATTAGAGATGTAATCACCAGACTGGAGCATGTCTTCCTGCATGAGGGAAGGGCTCTGAAAAGGTCACTCTAATGCCTTTTTCCTACATGATAATGTTAACTGGATATCATCTTAGTCTTCTCACTGGTGACTGTTTTAACTTGTGAACAACTCACGTGATTCAAAGATGAATGTACAGTCAGAGGATGTATTTGCTCAGAACAGAGCGGTCCTTTATTATTTTGATTCCCTTGTAACTCATTATTATCAGTTTAACATTTATTTTCCTCTCTCAGCTACAGTGGTTGCCATTTAAAGTCAGCCCTCGCCACCAGCTATTTCTGTGGTCTCACAGCTATTTCTTATTTTAATGATGGAGAAACACAGCAGTTCTTTCGTATACCACCGTGTGGTAAACACCGGCTCTCTAATAGCGACTGCTGTGCTTTTCCGTAATGGTTAGATTTTTATCATTTTATTTGGCAAAGAAAACCAAAGAGCACAGCTAGGGCTATGAAATCTCTAATTTAGAGGTGTTTCTGTTGCTGTTTAATGATAAAAATCTTTTCAGCACTTTTGATAAATGGAGGAGAGAATGCTAGAATTTCTTCTCACTGAGCCATTACTTGAACATTCACGATTCAGCTAAGCTCCATGTGGTAAAGTGCAAGTTGTTCTTCGTGAAACAAACTCTAACACACTGAGATGGTTTAAAGATCTCTGTGTGCACATAAACTGACATGTGCAGCAGTTGCATCAAAAGTCTTTCTGATTCAGTGTGCTTATCTCAAGACAGCCTAGCATTGCAATAATATTCCAACTAAAGCAGGTGTGTGCTAAGGAGCTAACATTGGAGGTGTAGGTGCATGTGTGGTGACTATGTAGTGGAGAGGAGTGCATTAGAAATACCATACATTAATTTTTTTTGCGGAGGTGGGGTGACGTTACATGAAGAAGATAAACATTCCCATTCAGCATTTCATAAGGAATTATTCACTCAAGAGGGTTTTATGGGTTTTTTTAATTACAGGATGATCCTTTTAAAATAACAGTACTAATTGTACTGGCTGGTCTGAGTGGTTGAAGCCCTTTGTAGGTATGTTCTCTAACAATACATCAATAAAGATAATGTGAGCGGCCTTGTTTCAGCTGCTCAGAGCATCCAGCAGATAAAATCACAATCCCAGGAATTCAGCAGGAATTTTAGTTTCTGTGGTGTGGGTTAGAGCAGTTTTTTCTCTGCATCATTTATAGTGCACATATGGTCCCTGTGCTTCATCCCATTCATTCTTATTAAATTTCAACCTGTCCTTTTCAACACACCTGAAGAAGAGCTCTGTGTAGCTCAAAAGCTTGTCTCTCTCAGGCTTTGTCTTCACTACCCGCCGGATCGGCGGATAGCAATCGATCTATCAGGGATCAATTTATCGCGTCTCATTTAGACGTGCTTAATCGATCCCCGAACGCACTCCTTATCGACTCCGGAAATCCATCTTGGTGGAAGGCAGAAGCGGAGTCGACGGGGGAGCGGCAGCGATCGACTCGCCGCTGTCCTCACGGCCAGGTAAGTTGATTACGATACGCCGACTTCAGCTACGTTATTCACGTAGCTGAAGTTGCGTATCGTAGATCGACTCCCCCCTCTAGTGTAGCCCAGGGCTCACCAACAGAAGCTGACCCACCTTGTCTCTCTTTTTAACACAGACATGCCTGTGTATTCAGTAATGATTCCTACCTTGGAACCTGCTGAAGGTAAAGAGTGGCGTTTGGGGGAGGGTTGGGGAACACAGAGTTAGCATGAAGAAGCTTTGATCATTTCATCTTGTCTCTAAGGTGTTTGAAATCCCAGCCCGGCTGTCAGTTGCAAGGAGTAATGCGGAGTCTGCCCCAGGCAGACGCTGCCTCTCAATCTCTCTCCCTAACCCACAGGATCTTCCTTTACTTCACCTCCCACCCCATCGCTAGAGAGGGAAATGTGTGTAACCCTACAGGTTATGTAGCTCTCCCCATGCTCACAGGGCTGTGCCATTCTCTCTTCAGCAGAGCTTGTGAGTGTGCCCCCCAACCTTGCAGCCTCATTCTTCCTTCCTCTGCCATCCCTAGTGTCAGCGAACTTTCTCTGTTGCTGTAGTCACGTTTCCTTTTGATGTGGTGATGAGATTTGATACCCAGCCACATAATGCAGTGCTTTCTTGCAGTAGCACAATCCAAGAGTAACTTCTCAAATGCCCCCAGTGTCTGTCCTCTCTCCTTGGCTGCTTGTTCCTCTTCCTGTTCCAGAGTTTCCAGGAATACTAATTTGCATGTAATAAAAATACTTCTCCAACTCTAAAGCCAAATTCAACCAGCACATACAACTCCCAATGAAGTCAATGATGATTTAGGCCCAGTTATTCCAGGGCTGAATTTGGCCCCCTGCTGATTTTAAATTTGACCGTCAGTTGCCTTCTGCAACATCTCAGTGGCTCACTGATTGGCACTTCATTGAAAGAATGTTTATTGCCATGCAAAAGAAATAGCTCCTCCTTCCTGGTGTTCTAACTGCTACATAGAGTAACATGCAGATCTTGGGGGGCTGAATACTGTGCTCTGTATATGCAAGCGCTATGGTAACCAAACAGCTGCCTCTTCCTGCTCACTGCTTCCCTCAACTCCTCCCCTGCCAAACAGGCATATCTCACTGACTATGGAAAGCATGGAAGAGGAGTCAGTTGCTGTCTCCCTGGCACATTGTCCGAACTAGATGGAAGGAGGGAAGAAACAGCTGCTGGTATTTAAAAGCAGCTCAGCTCTTGCTGATGAAATCTTGTTGCCTGCTCCTCCTTCCCATCTCCCAGCACAGAGCTTCTGACCAGCACTAGGCTTGTGCTCATGGAACAAGCCTCCTGGAGCATGATGGTGTTAAAGTGTGGGGTTAATGCAGGCCTGTAATCCGCACCTGCTGAGGGACTAACCTGACCTTACACTGGCTTGATGTGGAATTAGTCAGTAGTGGTCACCTTAATTGTAGCCAATCACAACTGGCACCCTCCATAACATGCATGTAGATTTCATGTCTAAGCTGATCTACCAGTAGCTGAAATTGACCTGATTGATGTATTTATATATTTAGTTTCACCCTGTCTCTTGGGTACAGTATTTAATGTCTCAGCTGCCTGAATGGCCAGCGTCAGTGCTGTCTGGTGTCGTGTTTCCTGTCAGAAACTGTCGTGTCCCTTTTGTAGGATATATATGTGTCTCTTTGGGAGTGAAAAGCCACATAGGGAAAGTGAAACCATTTGGTCCCTAAGGTGTCAAACGGAAGGGCACGCTTTTGGCAGCTCTCGCACAGGACCAGTGGTTATGGAAACGGCTGATAAATGTGCCATATATTTGAGGGATAGTCTCAAACCAAAACACCAGATCTGACCATCCCCAAAGCCTGAGGAAGTTGGATCCTGATTTGCATCTAAACTTTGTGGATTGGCTTCATGTCTGTTATTTTTCTAAAAGAAAAATTTCCCTGTTGGATTCCATCCAGAACAAGCAAGCAACTTCCTTGCTAGATAAGCAGCTGTCGCAGTTCCTCGGCATTGGAATGGACATGCCCAGTCACACTCACGACTAAATCACGTTACATTTAGAAAGTGGAATGAATGGGTGGAGCCCAGAGGTGCTCAGATACTATGGTGATGAGCACAATATAAATACCTAACGGTCAGATTGGCAGGTGAGGGAGGTAAAGAAGCTGCATAATGTATTCCCTACTGGATACAACTGTATGGATACTTGTGGAAACAAATACAGCACCTGATTAATTTCAGTTACATGACTGAATGGAATCAGCAGATCTTCTGCAACTCCAGCTGTCATGGTGTTTCCAGCTCTGTGTAGCTCAAAAGCTTGTCTCTCTCAGCAACAGAAGTTGCTCCAATAAAAAAATATTACCTCATCCCCCTTGTCTCTCTAATATCCTGGGACCAGCATGGCTACAACAACACTACATACATATAGTGTTTCCAGTGTGGTAATGCTCAGTGTTCCTGGAGAAAAGGCAGTTCTGTGGTATTTTGTATTATGAAATTACATGGACGTGATTTATTCAGCAGTGTTTTGTTACATAACTGGGAGTCTTTTCCTGAGTAAGGACTGTAGGATTTCTCCTGCAGTGGTTATATTTTCTCAGCAGATAAGGGGGGTGAGGGTTCCTTTCCAAAATAACTGCAGTACAGAAAAATGACTTTGCAATATTGACTCAGAACATGAGGACACTATCTTAATATTCCCCAGTTAATTCAAGTCTTGTCTAGTTGAGTTCTATGTGGTAATATAGCCATTATAGAGATGAAAGGGCCCAATATTACTCCCACAGGAGTTTGTGGCATAACTCAAATTGACTCCAATAGGAGCAAAATCCTATAAATATCTTCTGCTCTGGTATTTCATCTGTTTATGTTACTGTTCATATCTAGTTTAACACCTCCATCCAACAGCTCTCTGTCACTCCAATGATCCTTTTCTGTTCTCTTTCAGAATGAGAAGGCTTTGGGACATTCCATGAGCCGTTCCAGTAACATCTCAAAGGTACAGTATGCAATGGATTACAGTCTTTGGTAAATTTGAATGGTTTTGTTTTTTCAAACATGTAGGATATAGAATCATAGAATATCAGGGTTGGAAGGGATCTTAGGAAGTCATCTAGTCCAACCCCCTGCTCAAAGCAGGGCTAATCCCCAATTTTTGCCCCAGATCCCCAAAAGACCCCCTCAAGGATTGAACTCACATCCCTGCATTTAGCAGGCCAATGCTCAAACCACTGAGCTATCCCTCCCCCCTAGACGGTCTGTAGTGATCAATAGAAAGTGCATTTATAATGATGGTTAATTATAATGGAGGAAGGCACTCTATCTAAAAATTAGAATTGTGGATAATCTGTTCCTGTGACATACCCAGGGTACAATCTAGACTAGTGAGTAGCTGTGTCACCCCTGCCCTCTAACCTGGGGTGCCCCTACACACTGCTTTGGTGTTTTTGCGTCCGCTTTTGGACTGCTCACAAACAGCCTCCAGCATGTAAGTCACTCCCAGCTATGGCTGTGTGCACTTGCAGCCTGCCAGTAACACCCAAGCTTTTACCAGCCTGAATTATACCACAGGGTGACTCCCACATACTCCCAGTCCCAGATTTTCTCCAGAAATGTACATCTTGTACTGCCCAGCTCTCTCCTGGATAATACAAGCGCATCTAAAGTCCATCAGTTTATTAATAGAAATGATATGCACAAATTTTATTGCCTCAGATGAAGTTTCCCAAACACTTCGATTCAAACATGCTGGATTAGATAAAACAATAAACAAGTTTATTAATGACGAGATAGATTTTAAGTGAATACAAGTAATGTGGTATAAAAGTTAGAAATGGTTTCAAGAAAAATAGAGATAAAACGCAACTAGTGCCTGAGTTTAATAAACTATGTTAAATTCAAAGCCATGTTTTTCTCACCACATGTTCTCAACAATCTTACTTCTTAGGCCAGAACCCCTTCTTCTGTGTAATGGCTGCTTCCTTGGTTCCTTCTGCTGCAGCGAATCAGTGGACAGTGAGAGAGAGGAGGAGGTGGGGGGCCATTGGGGTATCTGCCCCCTCTTTTTATAGTCCAGTGCTCCATTTGAGAAGCATCTCCAGCTGGGAGCATGGCACCAGGCAGTCTGTGTGCACAGGAACCCCTGCTGTTTCTTTGCTAAAATGTAGATTTTTTTTGCCCATGCCCTGTTTCCTGCCAGTGAATAGCCACTTAGCAGGTAGTGGCCCATTGACCTTCTTTACACCTGGCTGAGGTGTCAGCTTGCCCTTTGTCTCAAAGGAACCGGTTTGGCCACTCCACAGACTTGGAATGTGTTTTAGTGACACCATACAGTGGAATCTTATAAGTTTACATACAATGTTGCTACACATATTTTCCTAGAACATTAATGACCAGCAAATTATGAGTTTTCAAATGATACCTCACCAGGTATTCCTTGTACAAAGATGACCACAATAGCGTGCAAGGGCTGAATACAAGGTGACGCCTGTCACAGTTCCTAATAATAGAATAGTATTTAGGAAACTCATGCATGAAATACTTCTGAAAGTCATTTCCCGTTGGCCTTTTCAGAATCTGGGATCTCGGCTCAAAGGGCTGGTTTGTGGGTAAAGCCGCAGACGACATTGGGGGAGTGCAGAGGGGCTGTGCTGACTCAGCCAGAATGTGTCCTGGGATGGACAGGCTCTAGTCCTTCCCCCACTGGAGTAGCTGATACCAGTGTTAGTGATGAGTTGGATGGAGGAGTCCTGCCATTCAAGCAGTGCTAGGACCATGTCTGTGATTGGCACTTACACAGGTGGAGTTGGGGGGCAGTTCCTTGCAATGTTTTCTTCCTCCTTTTCTACTGCTCGGGGGCAGTCTCAGTGGAGACCTTTGGTATATCTGATGTGGCTGAGTCAGAAGGCTCGGGTAGGTGGCCGTTTAATATTTGAGTGCTCTGCCCTCTGCAGATGACACAGGAGAGGTGATCCTTCCCCACAGAGTTTGCAGTCTAAGGACTAGATTGTCACTTTGCTATCTGCCCCGAATAAGGGATGAAATATAACTGCACCACTCGAGGAACAGACCTAAGGTGGGAGCAATGACTCTTAGGGTACGTCTATACTCACGTGTCCGGTCGGAGGCGCGGGATCGATCTTCTGGGTTTGATTTATCGCGTCTTGTCTAGACGCGATAAATCGAACCAGGAAGTGCTCCGCCATCAACGCTGGTAATCCAGCTCGACGAACGGAGTAGGCGTAGTCGACGTGGGAGCCTGCGCGCCGCGTGTGGACCCCGGGTAAGTGCTTTTTCATTCAAACTAAGATAGTTCGACTTCAGCTACGTTATTCACGTAGCTGAAGTTGCGTATCTTAGTTCGAATTATGGGGTTAGTGTAGACCAGCCCTGAGAGGCTTCAGCAGTAGCAGGTTACAGTCCCCTCCCACCATGCTGGCTCAGCTTTGCTGGTCAATGAACTGAGGCTGGGGGATTGGAATCAAGGCTCTGTTCATTCCCTGGCCCTGCCCACCCACTCCCCACCCAGAGGAAGAAGTAGCCCCACAGAGGCGGCCATATGCAGGCTGCATAGCCCTCATGAGGGTTCAGTGAATGACATATCCCCCATACTCCCCAGTGTCAGGGTGTTGTCAGTCGGCTTGCATGTGTGTATTCTTTCTGTGTACTGTCCCAGCTCTGCACAGATAGCTGGTTAGCAGACCTCAATAGTGCTACCCAGTGTTGTAAAGTGCTGGAGGCTGGAATGTTGTTTCCACAATAGTGCTGTTTAGGCTACTCAGTGCTTCTGTCCTAGGAGCTTCACTATTATTAGTAGATAGTGCAGCATGTTAGTTTAGCAGACCTCAATGTTACTCATAAAGGAAGACCACAGGCACGCTTCGGTGGTGAAGTCACTTGGCCAAGTTTGTTGTCAATGAAGCACGGTACTTGCTCCCTGGATTAATGTCTACAGTTACTCTAACACATGTATGCTCATTACAATAGACTCAGCTCAGTCAGCAGCAGGACTTTCCACTGCCCCCTAGGCTGGACAAAGGCTTAAGGCAAAGTATCCCGACATTTATAGGCTAAGGCAAACATCTGGAATATACAGCTTATGCACCACCTTATGTATTTTTTGACATCTGTTTGTTACCTCCTCTTGTTCCTGCTATCTTGAACAAAGCATCCCTATTAATCATTCTGTCAAACCATCTTAGCTTGCACTAGATTGGGGCACAGGTGCCAACTTTCTGTGGCGCCGGTGGGAGCTCACGCCCAGCGTCGGGGGCGGGGCCCCGCTCCCGACGCCGGGTGACGTTGCGGGGCCCCGCCCCCGACACCGGGGGACGTTGCGGGGCCCCGACGCCGACGCAACGTCGCCCAGCGTCGGGGGCGGGGCCCCGCAACGTCTCCCGGTGCTAAGGTAAGATGGCGGCGGGCCCCGGGGTTGGCGGGGAGCTGGCCGCGGGTCCCGGGGATGGCAGGGAGCTGCACCCACCAATTTTTCCCCGTGGGTGCTCCAGCCCCGGAGCACCCACGAAGTCGGCACCTATGGATTGGGGTGTATCTGTACTAACCTTGAAATGTACAGTAGAACCTCAGAGTTACGAACACCTCGGGAATGGAGGTTGTTCGTATCTCTGAACAAAATGTTATGGTTCTTTCAAAAGTTTACAGCTGAACATTGACCTAATAGAGCTTTGAAGCTACTATGCAGAAGAAAAATGCTGCTTTTAACCATCTTAACTTAAATGAAACAAGCACAGAAACAGTTTTCTTACCTTGTCAAATCTTTTTTTTAAACTTTCCCCTTATTTTTTTGAAGTAGTTCACGTTTAACACAGTACTGTACTGTACTGTATTTGCTTTTTTTCCTCTGCTGCTGCCTGATTGCATACTGCCGGTTCCAAATGAGGAGTGTGGTTGACTGGTCAGTTCATAACTCTGGTGTCTGTAACTCTGAGATTTTACTGTAGTTACATAACTATCTAATACCTAATACGCTAGCAACAACTCTAGCAAATTCATAACCTTATAAACATCTACTTTAATTCATGGCCTCTGGTTCAGGCCTTAGATCTTGTACCTAGTGCTCCAGGCTCTCTCTGCTACATTTCCCTGCTTTTTGTCTTTTTTGGGGGGAGGATGTTTACCCATCATGCTATTAAAACATAATGCATGGATTGCATATGACCCAGTGGTCATAAACACTGTTTCTTGGCTGTTTTGCTTTACCCATCCATACATTCATGCCCCAGATGTCTAATGGTCTGCCTGTTCCCTTGTACCTGTGGACAGTTTTCTTTTTCCAAATGTTCTTAGTCCCATATTGTGGGCCTGGGAGTGTTAGGTTTGGGACTTTGTTTGAGGGATGTAGTTTTAAATTCATTTTTAAAAACTGGGATAAGCACTATTACAATATAGTCTACAGTTTTATGTACATAAGGAGTAAAACAGGAATTTGCAATAGTGATATCACAATTGAGGCCTTCGTATATAAAATGTTTTATAATTCGTTATTACACAGTACTCTACATCCATGTTATAGATTGCCCTTACTGCCGGTTGCCACTGTCTAGTAAGCTTCTCTGGGTAGGAGACAAGAGCAGCTCGAGACTCTGTTCCATTGGATTGGCCTGAATTATTGTGGCCACACACTGGAGTTGTGATGTCAACAACATTCCTGGCCTAACAAGCTGGGCCTGGTGCTTTTTAGGTTTGCATCGCTCTGTGATACTCCAGTAGCTGATGTAGATCCAGTTGTTTCTTGTAGATGCTTACTGAATGGACAGTAACCAATTTATCAGATATTGCTGTCAGGATTCGATATTGGTAATTTGATACTAAACAAAATTGTTTTGAATAACATGTGCCTTAGTTAGAATGCAGTGTTACTGATCCCAAATAATGACTGTTACTAACAACAACAAAAACAGTCTATACAAATGATAAATTACATACAGCAGTGCTACGCTGAGTTGGTCAGACTCAAACGCAGGGGGATGAATGCAAGGTACATCACAGCTCCAGAGTTTTACAGAAACCTTTTCCCTTTATATACATTACAGATCTCATTGCCTTTAATGTGCATTATATTACACATTGCAGGAACCAATCCCTGTGCAGCATGCGCTGTCCACTCACTGACCATGATTAAACTTCCTCTTTACCTCATCTCTTCACTCTTCGTACCAAATTAGTGGTGTTAATGGACAAGGGTCGTATGGGTGCAAAGAGATTGGTCACCAGTGACTCCCAGTCGGCAGTGTCTGTCACAGCCTTTCTCACATTCCTCTTTATCTTCACACTTGGTCATAGGGCATGGGTCCCAATCTGAGTCAGAGAGGTGAGGTTCAGACAAAACCCATCCAGGCTCCCCTGGCACGATGTTGTCCCCACTGAAAAGCTGTGATATTCCAGAACACATACTGTGTACCCGAGCCTAGCACCTCCTTCACTCTCTCTTTAATGACTTGTCAGGCCCAACCTCCCTCACTTGTGGTCAGGTTCATTTGGGCCAAACACTCTCAAAACCATCTGTGCTTGATTCATTTACAGCAGTCTGTGTTTATTTCATCTCCTCCTTGTGTTGCCATCACCACACTGGATAATGCTGTTTATAGGTCCCATTCTCTATTGTACCCATACTGTTAACATATACCAATTCTTTAGAATACCCTGTCCTTCGGAGAATAGCAGTCATAATTGGCACAATCAAGTTATTAATTTCATGTGGTTCCCAAGGTCCAGGACGTTCTAGCCTTGCAAATTGCAAAAAAAATTCCAGTGATATGAATTCCTTTTTCCACTCGTATGATCCAGATAAGTGTGCTGTTTTAACAACCTTGGTCACTTCCCGCTTTTTAAATCCATCAATTAGCAAGTTAATTTTATTAAATTTTAATGTTGTAATATTTGCGGATTTTATAGGGAGACCCGAACTCCCGGGCTACTCAGTATGGTTGTCACAGTGACCCTTCTGGTTCTACAGCTGGGTTCTGTTTACATACACGTCCACCAATCACTTTGGGGGCCTACTACATAGAATTGTTTTGCCTTAGAAAAAACCCCAGACTTGCTTATATGCCACAACATTCAACATTTCTTTACCAATTTGCTTTTTCTTTGCCTTTATATTGTTCACTGCAATTAGTTGGTTTATTTTTACTTGAGTTTGGTTAAGTAGTTTAGCAATGTCATGCACATTGTAAACGGTGTACTGTTTCTTCAGTAGTCAAGCCCTAAATACCATGGTTCAGAGACAGTTTCCACTGTCTTGTGGTCACAATAGTTAATGTTCTGTTATAAGCACATATATACAAATATATTTTTATATCACCCCGGTTTCAATAGGTCTCCAGATTCAAATAATCTTGAAATGTAACCAATAATTCCATCTAGATTTAGGAATCTCCTATTCTGAGAAATACCCGACTGTAGAATAATCTTTTGCCCAACCCTTGAGTCTTGTGCATGTTCCTGATAAAATGCTGCTATATTAATTAACAAAGAAGTATACAGCAATAATACAGTTGATTTTACACAGTAGCCAAATTCATCCATATTTCAGTGTAACCCTTCTGCCAGGTGGAGCCAGCAGCAACAAGGTCTGGGTTCAGTATCTAGGGGTCCCTTTTCAACAGTACAACACAAAACCATCTCGAACCCCCACCCAGTGACCTGGGACAATTACACACCACCCCCTAGGCGCCTCTTAGAGGCAATACTTCCCCTCTCGCAAGCAGAGTCTGAGTGTAGCAAAAACTTTTAATAAAAGGAGGGAAGTAACCCGCAAACAGGGTTCATAAACACAAACCATGAGCAAAAGACCCACCTCCAAGTAAGTTGGGCAGTGTCCTTTTCCCCTCAGGTTCTTAAGTTCAGCAACCCAAAAGTCCCTTTAATGTGCCCGTCCCTTCTCTGCACCCCGCACACAGTTGCTGTCTTTGGCCAGTGCAGATGCAGAGTTCAGAGGTGCATCTGCAGAGTTCACTTCCCACCCTGGGTGAAGGGAGTAAGAAGGCACCTTACTCACTCCTCTGCCCGGGCACTCGCTTGCTGTACCTCTCTGCCAGCTGCCCTATCGCCACACCTCTCTACCAGGCTCCACTCCTCTCTTCTCCGCCAGCCGCCCTGCTGGCCGATTGCCACACCTTTCTCTGGGACTCTGCTCTAGCCCTCTCCGCCAACTGCCTTGCCGGCCAATTGCCGCACCTCTCTGCGGGACTCCAGTCCGGTCCTCTCCACCAGCCACCTTGCCACACCTCTTCACTGACCACACTGGCAGCCGATTGTTGAGATGTCGTCAGGCCCCACCACTTAACACAGCTCTCAGTGATTTCAGCTGTTAGTGGGGGAGTCTTACTGCTGGTGCCCACTGGGCAGTCTCTTGTATCAGAGAGACTGTCCCAAAGCAGGTCTAATACTCAGACCTAAGTATCAGTGATTTCAGCTCTGCGGTGTGTAACAAGACTCAATTGAGTCTAAATTAGCTCTTTTATTACACAGTGGGGAGTAGAATGGTCAAATGGTGTCTAAGACCCTTAAGCAGGGCCCACACCACCAGGTACAAATACCTGTCCCTACCCTCTCTCAACTCACTGGCTTTGGAACCCATGCCCCCTGCCTAGCGAGTGCTGTTTAGTTGAGGGTGAGTCCCTCAAGCAGGAAATGCCAAGTACAGTTCTGCTGCCCTTGATTCCTGTCAACAAAGATAACAGCCCTTTATTACTCCTGCCTCAATAACAAAGAGACTGGGGATCCAACACCAGCCAAAAGTGATCATTTGGGCAAGCAATCCCATCATGCTGACCACCTAGGCAGGGTGCGTGTGCCTGTGCAAACGAGATCAGCTCCTGAAGTCCTCCTCCACAGCTCATCACTAGATATCAGGGGAGAGCTCATTCAGACTCTTTTTACATCAGTAATAAAGATTTAAAACCACAGGCACATGAACTTATTTTGCACCATAAAATACATTTGCAGAAGCAATTTGATATCTGCTAGATTGCCACTCGCGGATAGATTTCAGTCCATTGCAGAAGGCCTACACAACACCGTCTGCACAATTTAAGCCTTGTGTTAAGAGTTAAAATAATATAATTGTAGTGGTAAAGCAGTATGAAAGGTTTCACACTGGGGCAAAATTCTCCCTAGATGTGTTTGTGAGCAAGAGGCTGATTTTGAAGGTCTTTATATATTGCTGAATTCAGAGCAATCGATGCATACTGTACAAGTGCTTGAGACTTAAGTCTCAAAACTGATCCTGTTACAGAATATAGAAATGAGTTTTGCCATACAATACAGTGGAAGCTGAATCACTACAGAGGTGCACAAACATCGGCCAACACCTAAGGATATGCCTGTGCTTTGAGCTTGGAGTGTGATTCCCAGCTCGAGGATGCATACCCAGTCTAGCTCTATCAGAGCAAATGCACTAAAAATATAGTGTAGCCACTGTGACACAAACTGCAGAAAGGGCTAGCTTAGGGTCTCAAATGTGTATGTCCTTGGTGTGGCTAACCCAGGGGTCTCAAACTCAAATTACCACGAGGGCCACATGAGGACTAGTGCATTGGCCTGAGGACCGCATCACTGACCCCGCCCCCTCGCTGCCCCCGGCCCCTCCCCCACTCCACCCCTTCCATTAGGCCCCGCCCCTTCTCCGCCTCCTCCCCTGTGCGCAGGGCTTCCTGCTCCTCCCCCCTCCCTCACAGAAACCACCAGACAGCTGTTCTGGCGGCGGGAACTGCCTGGGGGTAAAAAACAAAATGGGGGGGGGGGCTGCGGGGAGCCCGGCGGGCCGCAGGGAAGAGCTCCGCGGGCCGTGTGTTTGAGACCCCTGGGCTAACCTGTCCTCCCACTCATGCTGCCATGTTTACACTCTGTTTGAGTGCGCTAGCTCAACTAGAGCTAGCGTGAGTCTGTCTTCTTAAGCTGGGAATCGCACCCCCAGCTTGGAGTCTAGACATACCCAGATAGAGAGACAGACAGACAGACAGACATGGGGTAAGTTGGAAAAGCTGCCAGTTGTGTTTGTGCATGCAGAGCTGGACCCAAGTTGCAAAATTGAATTCCAGATGTAAATGTCCCCAAAGCTTAGGAGTGATCTGGCCTGATGTTTTGGTTTGCCTCATAATAGATAGAGGAGCCAGCTGCAAAGTTGAGATCTGGATCCCAAATTCCCCACAGTTCAGGGGTATTTGGATTCAGGATTTTGGTTTCAGCCCTCTTCTATTCACAGGAGCGGATTTTTTTCCAGTGATAGAACAATGGGTGCTGTGTACTGTTAGGATTGCGAAATAGGTAGTTCATACCACAGCACTTATCATTTCCACACACTTGTAGTTTCAGGTATTCAGTTTGTTTCATTGTTTGTTATATTATTTAACTGTTAAACCTAAATCCATTTAATGGCTGATACCTGCAATAGACACATACCTAATAGAAATGAAACCAAACATTGTTTTTCTTTTTTGACTTACACATCAGTGCTTAGTGCCTGGATCTGGTTTTCTTTGAATTCCAAGCAAAGTAAAGGTTTTCTTGGTGTCTCCTTGGTGACTGTGTTTGTTTCAAGAATTGCGGGTGGGTGTGAATGTATGAGTCAATAATATATAGTTGCATGGCTTTTGTGGTTTTGAATTGGATATTTCCAAGTTTAATGTCTGGCCTTGCAAAGGGCACTGTATTAGGCCTTAGGCATGTATTTGAGAGCCATTGTTTGCTAGTGGCTAGAGCACAGTACTGGGATGCAGGAGACAAGGTTCTGTTCCCAGTTCTGCCATTGATCTGCTGCGTGACCTTGGACAAATCATTACACCGCCTTGTGCCTCAGTTTCCCCATCTGTAAAATGGGGATAATGATACTGACCTCCTTTTTAAAGCACTTTGAGATCTATAAAAAGTGCTGTATGAGAGCACTATACATGTAGAACCAGATTTATCAGTTTTACACCAGCGTAACTATGTGAGTAGAATTACTGATGTTACAGAGTGGTAAATCAGGCCCTTCATATGCTTATGCGTCATTTCTTGCATGTGACATTTAATTTATGGCTAGTGGAAACTTATTAGTCATAAACTGTTAATGTTTTAATATATGTTTTTCTATGTGCGGTAGTCAAATAATATATAGCTGATTAAGACCTTGTCCTCATTGGCTGTAGATTTCTAAATTATTATCATTAATCCTGAAGTCCCTCTGTACAGTACCAGTCACTCATGGTATAATGCAGAGGTCCCCAATCTGTGGGGCGCACCCTCTTAGGGAGGCGCTGAGGAATGTTTGGGGGAGGGCTGGAGCCCAGGCCAGCTCCCTCCCGGGGGGCAGGGAGAAAGTGCCACCCTGCTCCACTCCTGGCCCTGACCTCAGCTGCCGCCCCGGGGTCCTGGCTGCTGAACCCGTGCCCAAGTGTGTCCCCAGCCTCAGCCCCCTTACCTCTGTCCACGTCCCCTCCTCCCAGAGCCGCGGCCCTGCTCCAGGCCCCGGTTCTAGGGGTTGGGGGCGCAGAAAGGGGTAAAGGGGAGTGCGAGGTAAAAAGTTTGGGGACCACTGGTGTAATGGATCAGAACTTGATTCTGCATTGCTTCTAAGCAGGTCCATGCTAGTCCATGACTTGGCTGGCACACCCAGATGTATTTGATGTATTGTTCTTATGGATTTAAATGAAAACACTAAATATAACGAATTTTATTAGGCTTGGAAGGATTACATTTTTGTCAGTAAACATCAATTTCACCATACACACACAAGCCAATATCAAATATTTCAATTGATGATAATGAAAATTTGTAGATAGACAAAGCAAGAAAAATGCTGCTTAAGAAATGTTTAGAGTTTGATTTAAGGATATTTATTTTGTGTACTTAGACATGTGATGTTGATTATTTGTGTTTTAACAGTTATAAAACTTTAACTATTTGAATCTCAACAATTACTGTCACTAAATAATTGTCTGATCCCCTCATTGTCTGACATCCCTCCATAATTCCCCACAACTGTGAAAATTTAAATAATAAAAAAATAGAAAAAAAATGCTTAGAAATAAACATCTGTATTTGTAAAAGTTATTTAACAAAACATCAAATTTGTCAAGCCTAAATATTATGCAGGGATATGATGGAAAGTGATAAGTGCTCCTTTGGAGACACAAACAATGCACGGTATGATTCTGTAAAAACTCTTACCCTACTGAGTAAACTTACTCATGTGTGTGCCTTTTGTAGAATTGACCGGTGGTTCTGTAAGAGTAAGTGCGTTACAGAATTGCTGCCTTCCTAACATGAAATCAGTGGATGTTGCATCATATTTGCAAGGACTGGGGATGGTCTAGTGGTTAGAGTGGGGAACTGGGAGTGAAGAGACCTAATTTTAGTCCTAGATCTGCTGCTGATTTGCTGTGATATCTCGGGTAAATCTTGTAACCCCTGTGACTCAGTTTCCCCATCTGTAAAATGGCTGTGATCATGGCTACTTCCAAGAGCTGATTTTTAACAGTGAGGGTAATTAACCATTGAAACTTACCAGGGGTTGTGGTGGATTCTTCATCACTGACAATTTTTAAATCAAGATTAGAAGTTTTTGTAAAATATATGCTCAAATTCAAACAAGAATTAATTCAGGGAAATCCTATAGCCTGTGTTACACTGGGGACCAGACTAGAAGATGACAGCAGGCCGTTCTGGTCTTTGGATCTATGAATGTATATTGAAACAGCTCCATAATAGTGTGCAGTAAAGGCCTTGTCTTGCTGCCATTGGATTCAATGGCGCATTGACAACATTCATACAGGATTAGGCCTTTAATGAGTGTGTAACTGTAGCTTACTTTTGGTGTTATTAAAATAGGTAAAACCATCCGCCTGTTTACACAAAGGGCTAGATGGTGCCTAGGCATTCCTTTGTAGGAAACCGATACAGTCTTGGTCCTCACAGTCCTGGTATGCAGGGGCTAGTGTAGTCTGACTCAGAGAGAGGAAAGAGATTCTACAAAGGCAATGGAGGCAGCTAAGAGAAGATGGCTCTACCATCCCTCCACACCAGCTGCCCATACTGACACCAGTACAAGGTCCTACACAGAGCATATAAGTGTCCTTAGCTGGACAGCATCGTTGCATTCAACCTAGAGTAATCGATCTTTGCATTCCTCGCATCATGCATGCACGATCTGTGCACTTGTTCTGGTACTGGCAGCGGCGTTTGGATGGCAAGCATTGGAGCACTTGGGGCAACCCCTTATACAAGAAAATAGCAGTGGTCTCTCAGGCCTCCGCTATCCTGGTGCCCCCAGAAGCAGTGTTCCTGCCTCCAGCACAGCCCCTCTGGGCATGGCTTCTGGTGTATGTCCCCTCCTCAGATCTCCAATCCCAAAGCAGAGAATGGAGTCGAGCCACAGTCTTGTCCTAAATGGTGAAAAATGTGGTGTGTGTTATGTTGGGGGGTGACATAAGCAATTTCCATGTCAATCTGGAGAAAATCTTAACCTCAGAACACGTAGCGAATGCTTAACCTGTATGAAAACAGTGTAAACCTATTTATTCTAATCATGAAATGCTCTGCTGCCTTTATTGACCCCTGGGTAGCCCTTTGAGTTTGCAGACACTGTACTGAATAAGAGCAGCCATGTAACTGAAATAGCAAACATCGCATTTGATCAGTTATGCACTGAGTCAACACAGGTGTTGAAATGCATGTGAACAGAAACAATGCACACATCTCCTGCACTGGCTCGCAATTCTAACTGTTCTCTTGAGGCCCAGATCCTAGCTGCCTGCTACTTATGCTCGGTATTATCCTTAAGTCTTGATTCAAAACCATTCACCATTTCAGGGGTGATGCAATATAATAAACTTGCTGCCTTATTATTGTGTGTCCTTCTCCCATCCCCAGCTCTCCTATGATGAGCTGGAGGGAAAGATTGGGCTGTTTTCAGGAGGCCAAAGTCCCAGAACAGCATCTATCCAGGAGAGGGTGCTGAGCACTGGGTTAGGGAACCCTGCCAGGAGCAGCTGAAGGAGAGCAAGGGACGAGGTGTGGGAGGAGCCTCGTGTGGAAATGCTGGGGTTTGTGTAGCCATTTGCCCAAGAGGGGCATGGCTTTTGTCCAGGCCCCTCTCTGCTTTCTCTGTACAGTATTTAGAGCAGTGGTCATCAGCCGGTAGATTGCGATCTCTGGCTGCTAAAAGTCCAGTGGCACAGCGGGGCTAAGGCAGGCTCCCTGCCGGCCCTGACCCCGCGCAGCTCCCGAAACCTGCACCCCGAACCCGCTCCTGCACCCCAAACCTGTGCCCCAGCCCTGAGCCCCCTCCCAGAGCCAGCACCCCATACCTCCTCCTGCACCCCAACACTCTGCTCCAGCCCAGAGCCCCCTTCTGCACCCAAACTCCCTCCCAGATCCTGCACCCCTCTTGCACCCCAACAACCTTCCCCAGGCTCATCCCGGGGCTCCCTCTCACACTCCAAACCCCTCAGCCCCAGCCCAGAGCCTGCACCCCAACCCCCTGCCCCAGCCCTGAGCCCCCTCCTGCACCCCAACCCTCTGCCCCAGCCCAGTGAAAGTGAGTGAGGGTGGAGGAGAGCAAGCAACGGCAGGAGGAGGGGATGAAGTGGGCAGGGTCTCGGGGAAGGGATGGGGTAGATCCTGGGTTGCACTTAGCGTGACCTTATGCGTAAAAAGGTTGGAGAACACTGATTTAGACAATTCCATTGAAATCTGCTCTGATCCCTTAAGACTCAGCTTGGGTCTTTCCTTTTATGTTTTGAATTAAATATTAGCAGCATTTCCGAGCTCATTGAGCTAGTTAGGCCACCTAAAGATGAGATGTGAATATTTGTAACAGGAATCATTATAGAGAAGGCCAGATTCCAGTCTCACAGCTGTTTGTGTGAGGTAACTCCACTAACTGGAATAGAGTTATTCATGAATTACACAGAATAAGTGGGCCAGATTCTGATGGTTCCATTATCTTACATTAAACCAATGTTGTAGGTCTTTGTCTAGAAACCACCTTTGATGAATAACTGTCTTTCAGACAAGCCAGATAGGAAAGTAATTAAACTTCATGGAAGCCTCTTCTTCTAAACACAGATATCTAGTACCCTGAAATAAAGTCAATGGTGCACAGTAGTTCAAGGAAGGTTTTTACTGTATTTGTGATTCAGGGTTTCTGACTTCAAACAAAGGAATTCTACTAATGAGACGATTAAATTAGGTCACTAATGAAGTTAGTCTGTAAACAGTTACCCTCAAATTAACCATAGTGTTTCGCTTTGAAGTGTCTGATGGAGCCTGAAATGGCTGATGTAATATATGGAAATATCTCCAGGTCATCTATGTGCTGTGTCTTTTGTCTGGAGGGATAATTTTAAGGCAGTGGGGATGCTCTCCTTTCGTAGTCCTTTCAGGGTAATCTTTGAAAATGGTAATACTGGGATGGAAGCAAAGAAATCAAAAGTTCACTCTTTAAAAAAATGTAAATACTTTTTTGTCTTTTCCAAAGGTCTGTACAGCTTTAGCTTTTGAGCAAAGGCGCACTGTGAAGTATTAAATTATTCTTGGGCTGAATGGCAGCCGGTGCAGATGCAAAGTGGTAGCCTAAGCTCTCTATGAAATTTAAAATCCATTTAGGTTGTTCATCAGCTTGGAACAGATTTAGAAAAGCATATGAATACACACATGCACTATTGCCTAAACCTTTGGTGGATTAAATGAATGCTAGTCCATAGAAATGCAGTCCAGATTTTTCAATCACTGAGCTTCTCTTGTATCCCATCAGATGACCAAGTCTTACTGAAAACAACTGCTACCCAAAGGTATTCTTTTCAAGTACCTGAGCCCTGGAAAAAGGTGGGTGTTGGGTGTGTATGTGTGGTTGCCTTTTCAAACAAACCTGTTTTTTAGAGCTAGTGGGACAGTATCTGCTAAAGCAGGCAGGAAGAAATCTATTATGTGAAGATTAAAATGTTTGTATATTCTTTTTTTTCTGCCCCCAAGGCATGTAAGCTGGTGCTCAGGCGCCATGTGATAATACGCTTACATGGGTCGAATAATCCCCTAGTCTCTGGTGCTCTGCATTCAAGAACTGGATTCCCCATGTTAACTTAATTGTTTATGCACCTAAGAAGAGCATCTTTAAAATGGAAATGTGGGGAAAGCAGCAGGGGAAGAGTAGAGTTCTCTCTCCTTTCATACTCCCTCCGTCCAAGAAGTGTATTTTGAGGTCATTTTAAAGACAGAGGGTCCAATTCTCCCCCTGTAAAGTATGAGTAGCTCTCATGGACTTTAATAGGAGTTACTTATACCCTGGGAAGATGATGACTTATGCCCTGGGAGATTTTAGAAAGATAAATGGCCAACTTTCTAGTGCTTTGTAAGTGGATATAGCCGCAGTAAGTTCCCTCCAGAATCCTTCTGTAGGGTTTCCTTTTGGGAAGGCTGAGTGGAAGCTGACTTCAGCCTGATTTCCAGTTTCAAGGAGAGTGCTTAGCCTGAGATGTGTAGAGTTTACGGTAAGGAAAGGAGCAAATGTGGAAAATATTCTCCCAGTGACCCACTCCAGAAAAGTCTGTTACTTCCGAATCACTGCTGGGAGTACAGTGTAAAGCTGACTTCCCCCATGGTTTTAGGTATATTTTCCCTATTTTAATGTAGTGTTTCCTTCTTCATCAGATTGTCTCAATCCTGCCCTGCTTCCCTGAAAAGACAGGAATGATACACTACAGGGACTATACTGGCATAGCCCTATAGTGTAGATGCAGCCTACGCAGATGGAAAAGGTCTTTGTGTCAGTGCAGGAGCACCACTTCACTGAACCACAGTAGCTAGGTCGACAGAAGCATGCTTCCGCCTACCTAGCTGTGTCTGCACCAAGAGTTAGGCTGGCAAAGCTATGTCACTCAGGGGTGGCTTTTTATACCCCTGAGCGACATAGCTGTGCTGACCTGAATTTTAAGTGTAGTCCAGTCCTAAGATACTACAACTGCAATGACTTCAGAGCACACTTAGGAGATACTAATTTTTCTGTGGCAGTGGGACTGCGTTTCTACAGCTATTCTGCTATGGTCTCCTGTTTTAGTTCTTGACCATTCTCCATCTCTGCAAGGCATTTATTCCAGGTACAGACTCTTCCGTCAGTACACGCTGGATGTAGTGCTTCTTACCACAGTTAAAAGGACCTATGCCTGATAGTAAGGGTTTACAGGACTGGACCCTGTGTTTAATGCTCAATCCTGCTACTGTACTATCCAGCACTATGGTATCTGAGCCCTTCAAAACAACCTCTCAACTTGCACTCCTATGCCCCAGTCTACTTGGAGATCACCTGTATTTATGCTGGCTACTCCAAGCAATGGGAGGGGAAGTCTTTGAACATATAAAACTGTGCATCACAAGTTCTCCTTATTCTTTATTAATTACAGTAGCACCAAGGGACACCAACTGAGGATCAGAATCCCATCATGTTAGGCACTGTACAGATACACTGTGAAAAGACAGAAACCAGTGTCTGGGGCTTGAACCATAACTAGAGTTTCCAGCCAATGTATTTGTGTGTTTTGCTGTATTCAAATAAGCTGTGAATGCATTTCATGCTCATGAAGGCAAGGCGTTGACAGCACCGGACTGAGCCAAGCAATTATGTTTGTTCTGCAGTGGCTCCAAATAACTTATGAATGTATCCCTGGGGTTTAACACAAACCTCCTCTACCTTCCTTACTCATGAGTTGCTGCATGTTTCATTTTTCCATGCATGTTTCATGGTCATTCTTAGAACAGAGAGTTAGAATTGCTCATTGGTATTTAGAAATATGTTGATTGTTGTGAAATTTGAAACCTGATGATAATGAGTCTAAATATTTCTTTGATGATCTATCTAACCTTTGTATTTCTACTGTACTCATCACTGTGGTATAGTGCATTGGGGGCCAAATCTTGTAGCATTTATTTAGGCAAAAGTCCCGTTGGCTTCAATAGGAATTTTGCCCATGAAGGATTGCATAGTCAGCGTAAGAATCCGTGGGACTAGTACCCAGGTCTGTAGAGCCTGGGACAGCTGATGTTCCCCCAGGAGGCCATGCAGAGCCATTAGGCGCCGCAGGCAGTACTGCCCAGAAGGACTAGAGCGAGAGCACCCTGCAGCCTTCGATTGGCCCGTGCTCACTGTATAACCCTAGAGGATGCCCCAGGAAATTGTCTGGGCAGCTACACAAACTTCTGACTTGCTGCAACTCCAGACCTCACCTCGCTTTCTGATATCCAGTCTCCAAGTCTGACCCTGACTCTTGCCTCCTCATTCCAGCGTGGTAACTACCTTTGATCTCCAGCTCTGACCCTGGCCTGACTATGACCCTGACTCTTGCCTCTTGATTCTGGCTCTAGCCAGTAGTGTAGCCAGGGGGGAGCAGAGGGAGCGGCCTCTCCCCCACTGAGCAGAAGCAGCATCTTTTTTGTGCTCCGACATCTTTTGCTCCTACGCTGCAGCCAGCCAGAGCGGAGCATATTTTTTTGCTCCCGGCACCTTTTTTGCTCCTGACGCTTTTTGCTCCCGGTGCCTTTTTTTAGCTCCGCTCCCCCTGTGCTCTAAACCTAGCTATGCCACTGACTCTAGCGATTAATCTGATCCCTGCTTGCTGACTGCTGCCTCGTGGGCGTCCTTGCCTTGAGGACACCAGCCCAGCCATGACCGATAGGCCAGACCATCTACACCCCGTCCCATTTAGAAGTATCACAGTGCAGACTGTTTGGGTTTTTTTTAAGGTTTTGTGAATAATCACTGACCTGGAACTCAGGGGAGCTTGTTTCAATTCTTGGTCCTGCCATAAACTTTCTTTGTAACGTTCTATGTTGCTTAATCTCTCCTTGCCTCAGTTCTTCATCTCTAAAGCAGGGAAGTAATGATGCTTCCTTTCCCTAACTCTTTGTCTGTATTTTTCCTATTTAGATTAGAGCAGGGACAGTCTTTCACCATAGATGTATACAGCACCAAGCACATTCGGGCCCTAGTCTCCATTCAGGCTTCAAGTGTTACTGTAACACAAATAATAAAAAGGATTAAGATTTTTGCCTACTGTTGCAACTACATATGACAGCATTGGCAGGTGTGGGAAAAAAACTTCACCTACTTCCTACCACATTTTTAATCAATGGATGAATTACCCTGGGGCTGGGTTTGTTTTTATCTATGTCTTCACTGAGTAACTTGATCATTTTGTTTGAATATGACAAGAGCTGTTCTTTAGCGCTAGGGATAATTACTATTACCAAAGCACAGCCTAAAGTGGGACGACAGTAACTATGCACAGTCACCTACTCAGAGGAGTAGATAATTAGGAAGATTCCTTAGCCCTAGCCAGATCTAGATCATGCACTACAAAGAAAATGGCTTTGTTTTGGGTTTGATGGGGTGGGATTTGACTGGTCAGATGCGCAGCACTTAGTTGTGGGCAGACATTACTGTAAAAAAAGTGCTGAGTTCCTTTGCTAACAGGATTGTTTATAGGAGAAAAAAGAATTAGAATGACAGGCTATCACAGGCATCTTTCTAATGGTGATCCCAGAACTAACTGGGCTTCAAGGGATTATCACGTTCAAACTCACTGTGATTACCTGAGTAACAACACTGGAGATTACACGCTGACGCTGCTGAATTGCATCAGATTGGAATGTTGATGTACACTATTCGCCATGTGCTGACCTTTCTTCTGAGTTATTGTGGGACACAGCTATGGCACTATGGAGCAGTTTGCTAATTTAATTCCCAGTATTCGTTCTAGGTGCTCTGGATCTGAGTCTCCTCTCACAGAAACTGGTGTTCATCAGGAGTAGAATCATAGAATCATAGAATCTCAGGGTTGGAAGGGATCTCAGGAGGTCATCTAGTCCAAAGCCCTGCTCAAAGCAGGACCAACCCCAACTAGATCATCCCAGCCAGGGCTTTGTCAAGCCTGACCTTAAAAACCTCTAAGGAAGGAGATTCCACCACCTCCCTAGGTAACCCATTCCAGTGCTTCACCACCCTACTAGTGAAAAAGTTTTTCCTAATATCCAACCTAAACCTCCCCCTCTGCAACTTGAGACCATTACTCCTTGTTCTGTCCTCTTCTACCACTGAGAACAGTCTAGATCCATCCTCTTTGGAACCCCCTTTTAGGTAGTTGAAAGCAGCTATCAAATCCCCCCTCACTCTTCTCTTCTGCAGGCTAAACAATCCCAGTTCCCTCAGCCTCTCCTCATAAGTCACTGAAGTCAATGCAGTAAAACCATGGAAAATTGGAGTTAGTGATGAGGTCTAACAAAAAAACGAATACAGTCAAGAATGCTTTGAAAAACACTGCCAGCTATTGTACATATTTTAACTAATAATACTTAGGGTAGGTCTACACTTACCCGTCGCGTCGGAGGAGTCCAATCGATCTTCTGGGTTCGATTTATCGCGTCTTGTCTAGATGCGATAAATCGAACCAGGAAGTGCTCCCCCGTCGACGCTGGTAATCCTGCTCCACGAACGGAGCAGGCGGAGTCGACGGGGGAGCCTGCGCGCCGCGGTGTGGACCAGGGGTAAGTACTTTGAAGTTCGAAATAAGATACTTCGACTTCAGCTACGTTATTCACGTAGCTGAAGTCGCGTATCTTACTTCGAATTTTGGGGCTAGTGTAGACCAGCCCTTAGAGACATACTATAACATGCATTAAAGCTGGAGTAAGTAGCAGCAGCTACACTGTCGTTAAGGTTTTCTAAATGTTAATATTCCAAAAGATCTCTTTCAGTTGCTTATAATGTCCTCAAACTTTTATCTTTCAAATTATTGAAAATGTCTAGGTCTGGTCACTTTCTGAGGTTAAATTTATTTTTGGTTTGGTTTGTATTTGGTGAGAAATTTGAGCAAAAACAGACCTGCTGTTTTTCTGTAGGAAGAGAATGTGGGGGAGGGGGGAATACCCCTTTTCCATTACAGTTTTTTTTCCAAGCTTTCTTGAACAGATCTTGCACTTCAGAGATGGAAATTTGACAGGGACACGTTTCCTGAAAAACAGAGGTACTTATATCAGTGACAATCTGCTTAGATTTGACTGAGTTCTAAGAACAGAAAAAATGTACCTCATGCATATACTCTGTTTTTTATTATACCACAGTAGATTTATTTTTGAATTTACAATATCCCAGCATTCTTTTGGTCCAATACATGCATGTGTATGGAAGTTGAAAGTTAATCAATGGATAGTTTCTCCATGTCCTGTTGCAGTTGTGGATTTGTGCATAAGAAAAATGAATAAAATTTCTCACATGCAGATGGAATATCATCTGGGAAGTTGATTTAAGAAATGAAGCAGAGCTTCAGACATTAAGCTTGCAAAGAGAAGCACTCAGAAATCAGTAAATGCCAAAGTTAAGGTGGTATGTGCATGCGCATTACAATACAATCTTTAATTTTTTGGTCATGTGGTATTTTTGTGCAGGATCGCGGTCTCAGGTTTTCCACTGGTGCGATTGAACTTGGAATAAGACCAGTGTTTCTACTATCAGTCTCTCTTTTGAGGGGTTATAACTCATCAATAATATTTTACATTGCACTAGAGCCTTACATCCCAAAGTATTGCACAGACTTTGGGCTTGATCTTGCTTTCACTGGGAGTTCTGCCATTAAGGGTTTGCAGGATTGGGCCTTGTATGCATCCAGCACCACTGAGATGTAGTCTCCTCTGGGGACGGGAGCAGCAACAAACAGTGCACACCAGTGCTGTTCTACAGTGTAGGGGTGGGAGGTCCCCTATTCAGACAAAAATTGCCATAGGGACTAAAGTGGTCACTGTTGTAAAGTCAGTCTAGCATCCTTTACTGAAGCATGCTAGATCCCTAGTTACCATTGCGGGTTGCAAATTATGGGCCAGGTCATTGGTCCTGGTGCCTGCATGGCCTGGAGCCAGATGAAGCTGTTTGGTTGGGTTCTGCCTAATCAAACCTTGGTGCCTCTTCCTCTTCAGGGTCAGTTATATAAGCCCCCCCCCCCCTCCGCCCCAGCCCTTCCCTTTCCCAAGCACCAGACTGACTGCCTCACCTGGATTCTGGGTAATGATGTCAGGAAGGCAGTGAGCATGCCCAGTGCCTCCCCAATTCTGTGCAGGATGTGGGTCCTGCTGGGCTGATTGACACCCAAGGAGACGACTAGACCACGTGGCCCAAGGCAGCAATCTCTCCCAATTGGTGGCTCTGACTGGAGAGGCATTCAGGGCCCATCGGAGTGAAGAAACAAACCCCTCCTCTCCAAGCCTGGGTGGGGAGGGGAAGGACACAACCCACAGCAAAGTCCCCATCCTCCAGGCCCCTCTCTTGCCATTTTGTTTCTGTTTAGTTTTGGGGGGGCATCCTAGTCCCTTTTCTGCACCCTTCCCCCCCCCCCCCCATGAGACTAATTTCTGTGGGCCCCATGGAGAGCTGTCTGAGGGTTGAGTTGTCTCCTCATCCCCAAACAGCCCATGGAGTGGGTGTAGAGCCTCTTCATCCCTTCTGCACTGTGCCCAGATGCCCTCGGTGTGGGCCAGGCCCATCCTGAGCCCACACGGACATTGTAGGACGTTTGCATGGTCCTTCCTGCCACGGGAAGCAGAGCCAGGATTCAGTCCTGTATCCAGAGTCCATATTGCCAGAGACTTCCTATATCTTGTTCTTTCAAGAGCCTGAGATGTGTTTATCTCTTGAGTAAACTCCTGTGCTTCCAGCAACATCTACATTTGTGTTGCCAAGGCAGAGTGTAATGTGCTGTTCCATTGGGTCAATATTTTGTTTTTAAAAGCTTGCTAAATATGTCTTTAAACACTACAGCATTTAAAAAAATTTCATTAATGCACATTTGCATAATTACTACAGATCCAAATGCCACTGCTTGCATCCGAAGAAGTGGGTATTGACCCACGAAAGCTTATGCTTCAATACTTCTGTTAGTCTATAAGGTGCCACAGGACCCTTTGTCGCTTCTGCAGATCCAGACTAACACGGCTACCCCTCTGATACTACAGATCCAAATGTCAGCTCCCACACTGATGTGTTGTTGTTGTTTTGTTTTAAAAAACAACCACAATTATCACAAAAAAATCATGTTGGGAGACAAGAACATTTAACGTCAGAGAAAAACCTGTTTTGAAGTTGATGTTAAGGCAGTAAAACAAAGAACCAAAACCAAAGAATTTCCAAAAAACATCTGGCACTGTCTTGAACTCACCTCAACTTATGTAGGTGAGGACTCACTCTATTGCCAGGGTGTTGATTCACATAGTATAAAATATATGAGCTATGGTCCTCAGGGTAAAGCCAATATAACCAACTGTTGATGATGCAGTTTGTTGGTTTGTCACACCCTTAACGTAATTCAAACAGATTTTGGCCTGATGTTTTCCGTGACTATTATTTTATAGGTGACCCTCTCTGGTAGGTTACAGTGTAGTAGCCGTGTTAGTCTGTGTCAGCAAAAAGAAAGAAAGAAATACTTGTGGCACCTTAGAGACAGAATACCCATCTATCTATAAGCAAAGTCATGCATGCTCTGTGGCAAGCTGAACCTAAATTCTGCAACAAAATTCCTAAATCTTGTGGCAACTTCATTTAAATGTACCACAAAGGCTTTTAATAACTTACATATGGAATTGAATATTACACTCAGTACAGTAGCCCTGTGCTATATATTTTGATAGTAAACTCTGTGTATTTAACTCTGTCCCACATTTTCAGTTTTTATATGCCAAAGATTTTTGTACTGACCCTGCAGAACTGCACTGCAAAAGTTTTCATTGGGAAGCTCGAGTTTTGGCAGCTGAATAAGGGGCAGTCGAGGTATCTGGTAGTTGAAGAAATGTAGAACTGTGAGGCAGTCTGGGATTGTGGTCAAGCATATTAGCTGCATGTTTCTGCTAAAGGTTCAACAATGAAAGCATTAGTGCTGTCATTTTAAATTGTCATCCTTTGGTTTCAGAGTTAGCACCCCATTGAGATGAATGGGATATTTAGCTCCTTTCAAAACTATTTTTTCAGGCTGCCTGCGGGCTCAGGCAGATGACAATGCACTGTTCAGGTTTTCAAGCTTTGCTTTGCAACCAAAATGGCTAGAAACATAATTTTATTTTTAAATAAAAGCTGGGATTCTAGAGAACAAAGGGAAAAATACACAGCAAATTCTTCAGCCATGAAATGTAGGGGAGCCTGCCTACAGGTTACCCATGTACATAGAGGTTACACATAGCTGATCTGAAGATTCACAGGAAACTTCAGAATGGTGGAAATATTTCACATTCACCAATTCCTATTCCATGCCAGGGCAGGATTACTCCATACTGTATTTCTGGTAGTGTTTTCTCCATTCCAGTTTTAAATGTGCCAAATGCTGGAGCGTCTACCATTTCCCCATGTCGATTATTCCACAGTCTAGTCTGTTGCGTTTCCTGAGATTCAACCTAAATTTTCCCTGTCTTAATTTCAGCCCAAATGGATGATCTTTATTTTTCATTTGGGTGAGCAGAACTCTGGATTCTTCAGCTGCTTCATTTCAGGCTATGATCTTGTCAGGTCTCCACAAGCTAAGCGCCGCCAGGCTTTGCCTCTGCACAGATGGGAGGCTCTGTCAGTGTAAACCCTGAATATAAAACCTCAAAGTATAAAGAGCACATCTGGGAGGGGTCTGATTCAGCATGGGGCGCTCTTTCCTGGGAGCTGGTACTGAACATCTGCCCCAGAATGGTGTCTGGGATACTGGACTGTTAATGGTCTGACTCTTGGAAAGCCATGGCCCTGGCCTCTTGTCATCATTAAAAGTCCTGTGGTATTTTCGAATCCGAGTGTTAGCTCCTGTGTGCTAGCTAAATCCTAATTAGGTAAATACGCTCTCCTTGTCTAATTCCGCCTTTGAATGAATATGGCATTCTTCATTTCCTGAACTGTTGTTCTTTGTAGAGTTTAAAAGCTGCCAGGTTCCACCCCAGAGAATGCTGCATTTTGGTGTTAAGAGGTGTGCTCCAAGTATATTAATATCTCTTCCAAGGGTTGTGATGGTGTATGCTCATTATTCAAACTAAGCTCTTTGCCATTCAGTATTTACCATTCATTCATGCCATTTGCTATTCCTCTACAGCTAACCCAAGATCATTGGATCTGATGCAGTACCTGCCCCCAGATACTGTGTTTAATACTAAAGACTGGTGCTACATAAAAGCTGACCTGTGATTTCTTATTGCAGGCTGGCAGTCCAACCTCCATTTCTGCTCCTCATAGCTTCTCTCGGACTTCTGTTACGCCATCCAATCAGGACATCTGCAGGTAACATTTGTTTGTAGAGCTGCGGTGGGGCCTTTACAATGACCAATTTATGAAAAAATCATGTACATCAGGAAGTAAGCGATCTAGGGCTCCGATGCTAAAAGTCCCATTTGTTTCTCTTGAATACTGTCTAGCACTGCTCCATGGGATCCACTTACTGTTTGCTTGCTGTGTTTACCATCCCCACAGTAGCCATAATTCTTGTTTCTTCACTTTGATTGTACGTGTTCTCTTGTATAATTGTTTTTACTTTCTGTGCTTTTATTCCACTGTTCTGCATGCAGTTCCAGTGCAGTGTTTTCTGAATGTTGTCATCACAGTCCAGTGCAGTCTGCTGTTGTCTTGAAAAATCCTCACTGCCAGAATTCTCTGACACAAGGGGTCACAGTGACAGTAATCTGTCAGGACACGTTACAGGCATCAAAGAGAAACTCCCATGGGGAGGATTGGGTCCATGCACTCGAGTCTGCTAAAAATGCAAACGCCACCCGAGCTCTTAAATTCTCCAAGTCCCTCAACGACGTGGACCAGAAGGCACAGAGCACCACAGAAGGCTCTAACTATGGTGAGCGAACGTGCTCTGAAGGCAAACTGACCCCGACACAGGAGCAGTGTTTAAGGATTAACAGATTTAATCAGAAAGAGAAGAAATCGCTCAATCTCAGGCCTTCTTTTAGCAATTCTAAGCACTCCTACATGCCGTCTCTTTCCACCACCTACTTGAGCGCTTCGGGAGCAGCCGAGAACCACCACGCGGTGCATATACCTCTCCTGGAGGACAAGGTGGACAATGAGACATCATCGAGAAGCAAAAAGCTGCTGCGCTATCTCTTCTCCTTCTCCCACAGCTCGAGTGCCAGCAGCCTGCATAAGTTCCATGAACTAGAGAACTATCCGAGCCACTTCCAAACGGCAAAATCCTCCAGCGTGCTGGTGGAAAGCACGGGCTTCTGCTCTGATGACATGGGGGATGACGACGTATTTGAGGACAGTACCTCCGTGAGGTTGAAAGCAAGAGAGCTGCGGGCACCACTCTGTTCAGTTGAGAAAGACAGTGACCTAGACTGCCCTTCTCCCCTGTCAGAAAAATTCCCCCCCCTTTCCCCTGTGTCCACATCGGGGGATGCCTGCAGGTTGGTTTACAGAGAACGCCTTCCTCCGCCCCTTCCCACACTCAGCGGTGACCTGCTCTGCTTTCTCTGCCTTTGTGTTCTCTCACCTTGCTTTAATATGTGCAGTTTGAGGCCTGCTGCTTTTCCGATGCTTTATTAGTCCGCTAAGTGGAAGTTTCCCTTTGAGTCAATAAATTCTTTGCAGAAACCAAAGCAATTTGTTTCACAGCTCCGCGTTCTGAGGCGATTGTATTGGTGCCAAACCCAGGAATATCTGAGAGAATCAGCTACACATATTAAAGGGCAAGCTGAACTTTCTTAGCTTCAAGAGCAATGTGCTTTGCTGACGGTCATTGGCAAATGGGCCATTTAAGCGTCACTTCCCAGATTTGATCGACTTGTGTATGATTTGTTTTTGTAGCGCTTTTCTGTTCATTTCCATGTATCTCTTCATAAAGGGCCTCAGGGCCCCGTGTTAGTGATGAGCCAGAACGTGGCCCTGGTGCGTGTCCATCGTGTGGGGGCAAACAAGTGAGGTGTGGGCTGGATGGACAGTGCAGCTGCAGAAGCTTAACCAGATCTGGAAGATATAAATCCCCATCAGAGGCAGCTGCCTAGCTCTGCTCCCTCATCCGGGTGCGGAGTCTGTCACTCTGCCTCAGCCTGGTTTTGGGTAGGCACTCAGTATAGCGAGAATTGGCACAGCCCCTGTCCTCCTACCAATCGTCTTCTCCAACTCCTCTCTCTCCCCTACAATAAACCCAACCCCTGCAAAGGCCCATCATGGACCCCCTGTTTCCTGACTCCTTCCCAGTTACCACCTGCCTCCCCAATGCTACTCACCCCGCCCCCTTATTCAGCGCAATCCACCTCGTTGCTGGTTCTCATCCCCGGGCCCCAGTGATACTTGCCAGCCCACTCACCTTCACCACCTGGCTCCTCAGCCAGCAGCCAGGGTGCGAACTAGCAGCTGGGTCACAGGAACTCAGCAAGGGATTCCAACAGTGGGTAGGCGGGACACTCCAGAAGACACTGGCCCCATCGTCATTGACCTTCTGCACTCGTGCCCCCAGTATTATTCTTCACAAACTTTTAAAAACAACCTCATAGGAAACTAATTATCAGTCTGCTGGTGTGGCAATATGCAGAACCAAGTGTCTCTGTTAACTGGAGCTTGAAATGGAATTGGAACTGCAGTACCTTGGAGTGGTAGAGGAGCTACTCAGTGCCCGCTAGGTTAATCGGTAGCCAATATGGGGAACCTTACTGTAACTGTCATTGGCAGCCATTACAAAGTGAGTGAGTAGAGGTGAGGCAGAGGATCTAAACATTCCCAACTTTGGCAAGAGTCAGACCTTTGCAGCCTGAGTCCATCTCTTGGTAACTTTTACTAGAAATAATCCTTCCCAGATGGCAAGATCCAGGCCTCCTAGGTTAGCCCTTCATGTTCTTGTGGAGTTTGTGTGTGTGTAGTGGTTTTTTTAAATTATTTTATTGTAAACCACAGTTAGGTTTACACCTCTGTGAACATGTTCTGTCATGGGAAGTGTCCATACTTCTTAAATGCCACTCTCAGTAAAGTACTATTGTTCTGGTAGACAAGATGATGTGTTGTAATTTCTTACCCTATTCTTTCTCTTTTCATTACCAAATCTCTTTCAGACCTTATGTGTCTTCCCGGTGAGCTAGAGAGAAGTTGTGTAGTTAGCAGTGTTTGTGCTCAGTTATTGTGTGTCGTGTTTTATTTCATTTGTTGGTTTTGCTTATTGATAAATGTCTTTGTTTGAAATGTATGTTGTTTGGGATCTGCACTGGTTGACCGTGCGTGATCACAAATGTTAAAAGCCTCCTCTACTTCATTTTGGTTTTCCCCATCTCTGCTGCTGCCTCCTAATGAGTTGCTTTGCTCCTGATGCAGGATATGTCACTGTGAAGGAGATGATGAGAGCCCCTTGATCACCCCCTGTCACTGCACAGGAAGTCTTCATTTTGTGCACCAAGCCTGCCTGCAGCAGTGGATCAAGAGCTCAGACACCCGATGTTGTGAACTCTGCAAGTATGAGTTCATCATGGAGACCAAATTAAAGCCTCTACGAAAGGTAGGTCCAAGGACTGGTTCCAAAGAAATAGTTTGCCTTATAAAAGTGTGACGCTGCTCGGAAAAATGACCCTTTTTTTAAACATGGCACAGTGGGACTCCATGCTCCATGCTTATCATCCCTCTGTGATTCCTTATCCAGTCTGCTCAATTTTATAAATCTGTATTTTCTATATGAAAATGCAACCTGGGATCCGAGAGTCAAGCTGTATTTTTTATGGTTTCATCCATCACCAATAATAAAGAATCTGCTGTCAGAACTTAATTGACAATCCTGTGGATGCTGCCCAAGCCAGAAAAGAATCAATTTTCCTCTTCAGTGGCTGGGTTGGCTCTGCAGACCTAACAGGAGTAAAAAGGAGGAAACATTTATTGTAGTCAGCAACTGTAACTCTGAAAGTACACCAGGAGCTGATCTGTTTTGTTAGGACCTACCATTTCTACAGTCACCTTTCAGAGCTGAGACCCACTCTAAAGTACAGAATTTGCTATACTGTTACCCATATGGTTTATGAATTTTCTTGAAAATGTGGGAATTTTAGGCTCTGTATTTTTCATATTTATTTGTAAAATGTTTCCATTGAAGTCTTTGGTTACATAAAAAAATAATAAATGATTTTTTAAAGTCAAAATCTTATTTACTGTGCAATGAAAATCACCAGAAATACATTTTGTTTCTTTTTTTGCACTGAACATACATAGTAACATTTTACTACTTCAACTTGCTAGAACCAACAGCTGTTATTTAACACCTTCTGCCATCTATACACCCATTGACTTACCTTACAGATACTGAAGAACACAAGGATCTGTCCATTGTTGTATCTGGTATCAATTTTCCTATCCCAAATACAGTACCTCTGTCTTTCAAAGGCAATTGATGCTCATCAGCAGGATTTCTGGACAGGAACCACTAATATTCTTAGCACTGGCAAATCATGCTGTGCATGCCCATGTTAGAGGTTAATAAAAGTAACCTCAGACCTCAGTCTGGGACAAGAATAAGCAAAAAAAGATTAAAATCAAGCAGATGATCCTGAATCACTAGGATGCAGAGTCCAAAGTGTAACCATCCAAGGTCTGTAATGGTAGTTGGCCAAGATCCCAAAGCCACTACTAATCTGCAGAAAATGGAGCAGATTTCAGCCACCTTCATCTTTAATACAGAAGTGCAGTCTGCAAAATATATAGGTCAGGACATGATGCTGTTCTGAACAGAGACCTCTTGGTTCGCTATGGAGACATGCATTTTGGAACCTGTCGTTTCTGCCAGCCGCACCTCCTTATTATGGAGGAAGTTAGCTGTGAGATACATTGTAGAACAGCCTGGGCACCATTGTGCCTGCAGGTCACGCTTTGGCCATCCCTGATGTCGGACCCCAAAGAGAAGACCAAAAACCCCCCAAAGATGTGGTTAAAAACACAATAGTCTAAATTAACGAATTGGCTAGTGGTTTGGAACATCTCGATTTTTTGGGTGTCAAATTTGGAACACCGTGAGTGGATGCTCAGCATTTTCTAAAAATCTGGTCCCTCTGAGGCATACCACATTGGGCACCCAAAAAGGGAGGCATCCAAAATCCACTTCTCATTTCTGAAAATTGAATCTATTACGAAGAAACCAGGTGCCAAAAGTAATAGGGACAGAACCATAAATGGGGGAGATGGGGAGGAGGGAACACACAAAAAAAAAATGGAATTAGTCCTCAAAAATAGCAGCTCAGTATTCCTGAGATTCAAACTGCAGTCAAGATGACACCTCATCCTCATCTCCTCCTGTATGGTATCTTGTCAATCTGGAGAAAAAAGCCTGTAGCTGGACTGTGAACAAGAGGCCAAAATATAGGCTTGCTGCTTGTCAGTAGCATAAGAACCAAACTGATCATCCCAGGTTTAACTTCAAGTCCCAGTGGAGTTAAAGCAGTTATGAACCGGGTCTGTAAAGGGTTTGACTCATTGACCCAGTAGGGAGAGAGTCTGAGATTTCTAAGAGAGCTAGGAAACAACAATCCAGTTTATGAAGTAGAGCTGGTCAAAAAATGGGAGTTTTTTCCATGGAAAGTTTTTATGAAAATGAAATAAAAAATCATTTTCATGTTTTCCACAGAAAAAAAATATATTTTTGGCAGAATTTGGAAACTGAAATATTTTGGTCAAACAAAAAAATATTTTAACTTGGAAATGTTGCCACGGTGCCTCATGGGAGTTGTGGTTGGGAAGCCTCAAGCTCCTTTTTCTCTTCTGTAGGCTGGGCTTCCTGGTTGGACTTCATCTCCCATGATGCACAATGACCTCCCGCTCTTGGAGAGGAGAGGTAGGGCACTATGGGAGTCCCTGACCATCATGGAATATGAGGTCCCTCAGGGGAGCTCATCCTGTAGAGAAAAAGGAGAACATAAGGCAACCAAACTACAACTCCTATGAGACTCCATGGCAACATTTACAAATTAAAATATTTCCAGTATGGGTGAAATATTTTACCTTTCAGATGTTTGGGGTATTTGACAAAACATCAACATTTTCTGCAGAAAGCATACATTTTTTGTGCATAGCTGTAACGGAGAAGAGACCATGGCTCAGAGTGTACATAGAGAAGGTGTGTGAAGAGTTTGTCCAGTGTGAATATGAGACTGTAATTCCTGACCCATTCTCAAATGCATCAAAAATAAAAGCCTTTTTCGAGTGATTACCAGTAGTTGGTAAATGTCTGTAAAACTGTCTAATTTTTCTGCATCCTTCCTACTTAGTAATGGCCAAAACATTGTGGTTTCTAATGGGACTATAACAGAATCATTGACGGCTCGGTAATCGGCATAAATCTGGGCATTTCAGATGGTACTTCATCTCATTGTCTCTACTGGTTATTCAGAGGGGAAATGTGGTTCCGCATTAATGCACTTGAATATAAAATATAGGTAGCAACTTCCATTGTTTGATCAAATAGTGTAGTACACACACACTGAATACCTAGACCTAAAAGCGTCAGTTTCCACTGCTTGAACTAAAGTCAGGCTATCCACCTGGGGGCGTAACAAACTCCCATCCTCTGTGGGTTGGGTACAGAGACGGGCGTGTAACACACACTGACCAGTGGCTCGCCCATTCATTTCTATAGCAGTGTTTTTATATTAGTGGTGCCAAACCTTTCTGAGCAACTACCATTTTGCCAGGCGTACTTGCTGGTGTCTCCCACCTCTCATTCAGCCACAGAGCGGTGGGCACACTTAACAGGCAGTGTTGCTTAGGCTGTACAAAACGGACGTCGGGATCAGCCAAAGCCCTGCTGCACCGCTGAGTGTGTACAAGTAAATAAGGCATGAGCAGCAGCAGTGCATCGAGGCCCAGCACAGAGATTTATCATTAAGACCTGCTCCTGCTCCCACTGAAGTCATGGGAGTAAGATTGGGGCCAAAAGTCACAAGGGAGAACCTGGAGTGCCAGTCATTACTGCTTGAACTTGCCCCCTGGTATATGGACTAGTGGGTTGAGGCAACTACCTGACATAATGACTTGTAAAAAGAAATGCTTCTGTGTGCTGTGAGGAAAGCAGCCTCTGCCTGTCAGGTCTGTTCACCAGTGTTCCTTTCATCCGCTGCTCTCGCTTCCATAAACCTCTAACCTCTTGCTCTGCCTTCTGGATTTCTTGCTAGTGGGAGAAGTTGCAGATGACGGCCAGTGAGAGGAGGAAGATCATGTGCTCTGTAACATTCCATATCATTGCCATCACCTGCGTCGTGTGGTCTCTGTATGTCCTTATAGACAGGACTGCTGAAGAGATTAAACAGGGACAGACTACTGGTATGTTACTTTATTTTGTTTCTTATTTAAGTGACTCTGAATGCAAAGAGGCAGATCTGTTGAGCAAGATGATGTCTTTTTTAAACTTCAGATCTCTGGCTTTAGTAATTAAAATAAGGCCCACACTTGCACCATTTTAACTAAAGGTGTGATTCTAAACCAAGTTAGTTAAACTAGTGCAACTTCGTGTGTGGACATTCTTAAATCAATTTAAACCTGGCTTATCAGTTTAGTTTGCACCAGTAAAATGTATAGCTGCGAGCTAATCCAGTCTCACCAATTTTAAACCAATATAAGTGTTGACACACAAAGTTGTACTGCTTTAACTAAATCTGTTTTTAAACTGGTACAAATCCTCTGTGTAGACAAGGCCTAAACGTTTCCTGCTTTTTATTCCTGGTAGCCCTGCAGGGCTAGCACAGCTAAAAAGAGAGGGAGCTGGATTCAACTCCTCCTTTGTCATCAATAAGAGAATTGTGCATTCAAGTCCAGTCAGTTACATGATGGGTTGACACAGTTGTCACTGAGGACAGAATTTGTCCTGCTGAAATTTCCTTCCTGGTGATGATGTATGAACCACAAAGAACCCAGCCTGATTCTTAGATTCCAGGTTGCGTTTGAAGGGCTAGCAGTTAAAAATAAAACAAAAAAATATAACCCATGTTTTTACTTGTAAGCAAAGCACATTTGCTGTGGAAATAATTGAGCATCAATAAATCTGGAAGCCTGCAGTAATTTTTCCAGTCTCTTTTCAGAGTGCAGCCACTCTTCAAAATATACATTTTCATGACTTACTGTCATTTTTCATTTTCAGTTGGATTGTGCTTGATTTTTGTTCAGCAAAGAGCTGTTTTGAATGAAAGCTTCTGGTCTCTCTTCCATCTGACAGCATCATAGAATCATAGAATCTCAGGGTTGGAAGGGACCTTAGGAGGTCATCTAGTCCAACCCCCTGCTCAAAGCAGGACCAATCCCCAATTGTTGCCCCAGATCCCCTAAATGGCCCCCTCAAGGATTGAACTCACAACCCTGGGTTTAGCAGGCCAATGCTCAAACCACTGAGCTATCCCTCCCCCTCATCAGCTATGTGCATAGTGACAATTGTTGGCCTTTTAATGCAAGCGATCAATATGCTTATGAAAAGCATATGCTTTCAAACATTTATAGCCCTTCAGAGGTCATTTTAGATAAATATTTTAGATGAGCATAAATAGGAATAGCATGAATATTTAGTACTTGGTACTGGTCTCTGTTTCAGAATTCAAATGAAATGAGCACTCTGATGAGTACTACAGTAAGCTGGCTAGTGCATGTGTGTGCATGCGTGCATGCACCACTGCCTCTGTTAGACAGAATCGGAACCGCTCAGCTGTGTGGCATAGGTCCTGTACTGCTAACGGCTAATGGGGTTGCATTTGTAACCAAGTAGCAGGGTCCTGTGCTTTTCGAGCAAGAGGATCTGAGTTCTATCCCTGCCACTGCTTGAGCAGTTCCGAATGGTCATGTGTGTGCAGCACAGTGACAGATGTGGCGTGCGAGGAGGTCATGGATTTCTTACAGTATTGTTGGTTCTCTGTGGAACTTGAAAATGGACGGATCAGCATGATTTCATGCTCTTTCCTGCAATGCCCAAACGAGCCAGTAGTGGAGCGGTTTGATATGTATAGTACCTACGCTGGAGAAGGTATGCAATACTAACGGTCTCTAAATCCAGCCGACAAAGTTAAAACAAGATCCACTGGCTGGACATTCAATAGGGACAAATTCAAACTAAAATAATACTGCACCTTTGTAACAGCGAGGGTAAGCTTACCAAGGGATGTGCTAAATTCTCCACCATTTACAGCCTTTACAGCAAGAATGGATACGTCTTTCTAAAAGAGACGCTGTATTTCAACTCCCAGTTATTGGGCTGGATGTAGGGACTACTAGGTGAAGCTGTCTGGCCTGTGCTAGGCCCGAGGTCTGATTAGATGATCCCTTTCAGCCTCAAAGCCTGTGAATCCATATGTCGTGTGATCACTGAGTGGGCAGGAAGAGGTATAAAGGAGATCGAACTGTTTGCGAGCTGCTAGTTATACGCTGTAGAGCGCAGTACTACCAGTGAGCTGTACACAGAGTAAAGCAGAGGGGTTGAGGTACGGGGGTTGAGTGTGAACAGACCTGTTAACTGGAATTGACAAGGTTTCAAAAACGAGAACATAACTGTTGGCATAACAAAAACGATTTCCTTTAAACGAACCCTGTCACAGAAAACGGTGTACTCGTAAAGAGAACTGCCTACCACGCTTGCACCCTGTGGACTTTGAGAGTTGGACTAACTGCTACTCAAGTCCGGGACCTGACTTTCCTCTTCTGTTAAGTGCCCTGTACACTTATGGCATCTTATCAATAAAAATAAAGGAACCTGGGAGTGATCACATCAGTTTTCTCTCTTACAATACTGCCAAGGATTTTAACCCAAATCCCCTACCAAATTCAAAGGGGTTTCATAGAATCTCAGGGTTGGAAGGAACCTCAGGAGGTCATCTAGTCCAACCCCCTGCTCAAAGCAGGACCAACCCCAACTAAATCATCCCACCCAGGGCTTTGTCAAGCCTGACCTTAAAAACCTCTAGAGAAGGAGAATCTACCACTTCCCTAGGTAACCCATTCCAGTGCTTCACCACCCTACTAGTGAAAAAGTTTTTCCTAATATCCAACCTAAAACTCCCCCTCTGCAACTTGAGACCATTACTCCTTGTTCTGTCATCTTCTACCACTGAGAACAGTCTAGATCCAGCCTCTTTGGAACCCCCTTTCAGGTAGTTGAAAGCAGCTATCAAATCCCCCCTCATTCTTCTCTTCTGCAGGCTAAACAATCCCAGTTCCCTCAGCCTCTCCTCATAAGTCATGTGCTCCAGCCCCCTAATCATTTTTGTTGCCCTCCGCTGGACTCTTTCCAATTTATCCACATCCTTCTTGTAGTTTGGGGCCCAAAACTGGACACAGTGCTCCAGATGAGGCCTCACCAGTGCCAAATAGAGGGGAATGATCACGTCTCTCGATCTGCTGGAAATGCCCCTACTTATACAACCCAAAATGCCATTAGCCTTCTGGGCAACAAGGGCACACTGTTGACTCATATTCAGCTTTTCGTCCACCGTAACCCCTAGGTCCTTTTCTGCAGAACTGCTGCCCAGCCATTCGGTCCCTAGTCTGTAGCAGTGCATGGGATTCTTCCGTCCTAAGTGCAGGACTCTGCACTTGTCCTTGTTGAACCTCATCATATTTCTTTTGGTCCAATCCTCTAATTTGTCTAGGTCCCTCTGTATCCTATCCCTACCCTCCAGCGTATCAACCACTCCTCCCAGTTTAGTGTCATCAGCAAACTTGCTAAGGGTGCAGTCCACACCATCCTCCAGATCGTTAATGAAGATATTGAACAAAACCAGCCCCAGCACCGACCCTTGGGGCACTCCACTTGATACTGGCTGCCAACTAGACATGGAGCCATTGATCACTACCCGTTGAGCCCGACCATCTAGCCAGTTTTCTATCCACCTTACAGTCCATTCATCCAGCCCATACTTCTTTAACTTGCTGGCAAGAACACTGTGGGAGACTGTATCAAAAGCTTTGCTAAAGTCAAGAAATAGCACATCCACTGCTTTCCCCTCATCCACAGAGCCCGTTATCTCATCATTGAAGGCAATTAGGTTAGTCAGGCATGACTTGCCCTTGGTGAATCCATGCTGACTGTTCCTGATCACTTTCCCCTTCTTTAAGTGGTTCAGTATTGATTCCTTGAGGACCTGTTCCATGATTTTTCCAGGGACTGCAGTGAGACTGACTGGTCTGTAGTTCTCCAGATCTTCCTTCTTCCCTTTTTTAAAGATGGGCACTACATTAGCTTTTTTCCAGTCATCCGGGACCTCCCCCGATTGCCATGATTTTTCAAAGATAATGGCCAATGGCTCTGCAATCACATCGGCCAACTCCTTTAGCACCCTCGGATGCAGTGCATCCGGCCCCATGGACTTGTGCTCGTCCAGCTTTTCTAAATAGTCCTGAACTACTTCTTTCTCCACAGAGGGCTGGTCACCTCCTCCCCATACCGTGCTGCGGAGTGCAGCCGCCTGGGAGCTGACCTTGTCTGTGAAGACAGAGGCAAAAAAAAGCATCGAGTAGACTAGCTTTCTCCACATCCTCTGTCACTAGGTTCCCTCACTCATTCAGCAAGGGGCCCACACTTTCCTTGACTTTCTTCTTGTTGCTCACATACCTGAAGAAACCCTTCTTGTTACTCCTAACATCTCCAGCTAGCTGCAACTCCAAGTGTGATTTGGCCTTCCTAATTTCACTCCTGCATGCCTGAGCAATATTTTTACACTCCTCCCTGGTCATTTGTCCAATCTTCCACTTCTTGCAAGCTGCTTTTTTGTGTTTAAGACGAGCAAGGATTTCACTGTTAAGCCAAGCTGGTCGCCTGCCATATTTACTTTTCTTTCTACACATCGGGATGGTTTGTTCCTGCAACCTCAATAAGGATTCTTTAAAATACAGCCAGCTTTCCTCGACTCCTTTCCCCCTCATGTTATTCTCCCAGGGGACCTTGCCCATCAGTTCCCTGAGGGAGTCAAAGTCTGTTTTTCTGAAGTCCAGGGTCTCTATTCTATTGCTCTCCTTTCTTCCTTGTGTCAGGATCCTGAACTCGACCATCTCATGGTCACTGCCTCCCAGGTTCCCATCCACTATTGCTTCCTCTACTATTTCTTCCCTGTTTGTGAGCAGTAGGTCAAGAAGAGCTTTTCCCCTAGTTGGTTCTTCCAACACTTGCACCAGGAAATTGTCCCGTACACTTTCCAAAAACTTCCTGGATTGTCTGTGCACCGCTGTATTGCTCTCCCAGCAGATATCGGGGTGATTAAAGTCACCCATGAGAACCAGGGCCTGTGATCTAGTAACTTCTGTTAGTTGCTGGAAGAAAGCCTCGTCCACCTCATCCCCCTGGTCTGGTGGTCTGTAGCAGACTCCCACCACGACATTACCCTTGTTGCTCACACTTCTAAATTTAATCCAGAGACTCTCAGGTTTTTCTGCAGTTTCATACTGGAGCTCTGAGCAGTCATACTGCTCTCTTAGCCCAGGTCTACACTAACCCCCCCTGTCGAACTAAGGTACGCAACTTCAGCTACGTGAATAACGTAGCTGAAGTCGAAGTACCTTAGTTCGAATGAAAAAGCACTTACCCGGGGTCCACACGCGGCGCGCAGGCTCCCCCGTCGACTCCGCCTACTCCGTTCGTCGAGCTGGATTACCAGCGTCGATGACGGAGCACTTCCTGGTTCGATTTATCGCGTCTTGACAAGACGCGATAAATCGAACCCAGAACATCGATCACGCGCCTCCGACCGGATGCGTAAGTATAGACGTACCCTTACATACAACGCAACTCCCCCACCTTTTTTGCCCTGCCTATCCTTCCTGAACAGTTTATATCCATCCATGACAGTACTCCAATCATGTGAGTTATCCCACCAAGTCTCTGTTTGCATTTGAGATTCTGATTGTGACCTGATTGTGGTTCTGATTATGATTCTGTGTGTCTCATTTAAAGGATACTGTGCAGCCTAACTAATATTAACGTTTTCCTTTCCTCCAGGGATTCTAGAGTGGCCATTTTGGACTAAGCTGGTAGTTGTGGCTATTGGCTTCACTGGAGGACTCCTGTTCATGTATGTACAGTGCAAAGTATATGTACAGCTGTGGAAGAGACTTAAGGCTTATAACCGAGTAATATATGTACAGAACTGTCCGGAAACTAGCAAAAAGAGTATCTTTGAAAAACCTGCATTAATGGAGCCAAATGTTGAAAATAAAGAAATGCTTGGGGTCCACCATTCGGATACAAACTCTTCACATTACACGGAGCCTGAAGACTGTGGTGCAGAAATCCTTCATGTCTGATCTTTGGGGGCTGGGGAAGGGTGGGGGTTCTGTGTGTTCCTGAAGATATAAAGCATCATTGTTTACTGCAAACTGCTCTACCTTTTTAAAATCGGCTAACAGCCTAGCGCTGGCGGATTACTTTTTGGGTTTTTTAACATTTTTTTATCCCCCTGACATATCTGTCAGTATCTTATCATGGTTCCATACCTCTCCATGTTTCATCTCTCCGACTGGCCTGTACAAAGAGACACCGGAGGCTTCACTGGATGAGGCAAGGCATCAGAGTATGGGAAGTCTAGTGTGCACCATCATCAGCTTCATGGAGTCTGCTTCTTTTTAAAAGACAGCTCGCTCTAAACTATCCCAGAATGCATGTGGGGTAATTTAATCTTGTTGAGAAGATGGCTTCAGACACGGAGTAACAGCTGAGAGAGAGGAATGAGAGACCTAGAAACTAATCTACCGCTAATACTGCCACTAACATGTCTCGTAGGCAGCGGCTATAAGATTATGCTTTACATATTGTGATAAATGACTCACAAAGCATATAGCACTTTTAAAAGTCTTTATTTTGTAATATATGTGTCTAATGAGAATGAAACTTGAAAGAATGTCTCATTTCAAAATATCCCTTTTTAATACTCTCTCTTGATCCACTTCCATCCTATTAGGTCCTAAACCTATTGCCTTACAAAAATCTAATGTGGTTTCCAATGCATACCCACAGCATAACACTAAAAACTCTGCTTCTTGGGGGTTTTCTCTCAGGAGCAAATTTTTCAAAGAATATTGCACTTGTGACCTGTAAATGGAGAGTAGTGGGTGTAAAATGTTTGTTTTAATATGTAATGGTTTCAGTGTTCTGGTTTGGGGTGGGGGGGTTGTTTGTTTTAAATCAACTACATAGTTGATAGACCTGCATATATTCCTTGTGTAACTGTCATTCCAGCCGCTGGCACAGGGGCTTGGACACTGTACTGGTAAAATGTGAGCCCTTTAGAAAAAAATAATACAGCTGAAAATGGTTTGCCTTCTTTAATGCTGTGTTCTGTGTGACTCACCCAAGAATTTGACAACACGAAGAAGGGGTGTTGAAAACAACTGATAAGGAGTAAATATTGCATAGGGTCTCCTGTCTCTCCATAGCTGAGGTTGAAACCACCTTCCTGTTTTAGCCCAAATTTTGGGATATTCCTTGTTTGGAGTGATTTTGATTTGTTTGTTTCAAACCTGTGAATGGCTGATTGTATGAACTGTTTGGTGGGAAGAGGAACATGTATGGAGTCTGGGTGAGGAGTGCTGGGTAGAGTTGTCCAAATGTTTAAAAGTACATGAGCTTTCTTAGGGAATCATTCTTTCAACTAGAGTAAGGTGAGGGTTGTCTCAATCCCAGACCTCATTAAACCAGACCATACTGTCAGCATCATTGAAATGGAAAAGTCATAATTGAAAGGTATTGCACAAGGTTCTTAGTTTTAAGAGCTGACTTGCTCCATTCGGGTCCAATCCAACTCCCAATAAAGTCAATGGGAATCGTTTTATTGACAGTAATGGGAGTTGCACTGGGCCTCTTAGTTCATTAGGAAATCTGTTTACCCATTGGAATATTCAACCAAATCCCAAGGTCTTTATCCAGGGTTTACTCAATCCTTTCTCAGGCAGACTCCCACTGAGCAAGGGTTTGGCCCAATGAAAATAGTTGGACACTGGAAAGGAAGATCTGCAGATCAGTGAAATTTCCCTAAATATGTGACATTAATTTCTGTCTTGATCTCTTTGATAAAAATCTGTGGATTTCTTTGAGGCAAAGGAGGGAGGATGCTAAGAGGACATTGACCAGTGGTTTCTAAAGCCTTTTAGAGTGTGTGTGTGTGTGTGTGTGTGTGCGCGCGCGTGTGTGCACGCACGCAAGTGTGGGTTTTTTTCAAACTTACTGGCCTTGGTCTTTGTTAATAACATGTACCCTGTTTTGGGGATGCTTGAAAACATCGCGGGCCTCTGGACAATCTATCAAGCTGCACTGGCATAGACTTGTTGCTGTGGTGGGGGCCATGATGTTCCACGCTCAGCCAGTATAGGCAGGTGAGAACCATCCCTTCTACCATCTAGGCAGTCCTCGTCTCCCCATGCATGCAGTTTGTTGCCTATGTTTGCGGCATTCTGAAGTGCAATTATCTGAGCCCCTTTCTGAACGCCCTTCTTCCCAGCGTCTTGGCATTGACCATGGTCTGTTCACTAGAACCCAGATCACCTGGCATTTTTTATGTTTGGTGAACAGGTTAAGCAAATCAACTCAGGTGGGTTAAATACCAGGTCTTACATGCCTTCATCAAATTCTTATTCAATTTTCATGCATGCAAGGCTGCAAGGATTAAAAATTAACATACAGAGTCATCTCCACGGTGGTGCCGTCTGCGGTCTCATCTGACCATGACCTTTTGAGAAACATTACTAGAGTTTGGCGTTTTGGAAGCTTAGCTTAGCATATGCCAGCTGCTGTACAATACACTGCCTCGCCCTACCAATTTATTTTGTCTTACAAATATATACTCTCTAATTGAAATAGGCTGTAAAAGAATTGCATATGAGACTATGTTAGCCATCCCGTTGGCATCCACGGCCTTTCCCCAATTCCTCTTTTATAAGCAGAATTAGGGCCTGATATTTCAACCCTTTCCAGTGTAAATAATCGTCCTGTGTAGTCCCATTGAAATCAGTAGGACTGCTTATGAGAGTAAGGGTTGCAGAATCGGACATTTACTTTGTATCTTACTGTTTTTCACCCATCCTGATGTTGTTTCTCATGTTGATTCTTTCCCACTGAGCCTTCTGAAACTTCAGTTTCCTTCTTTACCACAGTGCCATCTGGTGGTATAAGCAAGTATGAATGGTGCTTTATCAGCCTTTAAGGCAGTTCTCATGATCTGTTGCAGCTGTCCCAAGGCTTTTACCCTGGTTGTAATGAGTCCTGTCATTCTCCCTAGATTTGGATCATGATAATGATCATTCACCATCAAAATACACATTCCAAGCTCCTCTTATATGACATACTTCCAAATGAACAGCAAAACTATGGCAGAATTGTCTTCTCTTTCTCTCTCTTTCTCCTGTTCAGCCCACTGAAGTCAATGGGGCTGCAGAGGTGCAAGTGAGAGCAGAATTTGAGTCAAAGAGGACATGTGCTTAATTTAACTACTACGGCATTATCCATAGATTATTCATAGACTATTGTGTTGATTGCTGTCTGCATAATAAAAACACTCTGATCTAGTGGAAGGCCCCCCACCCGACTCCCTTTCCAATGTCTTGTCAGTCCAAAGTCCTGCCCAGAAAATGTCAGGCTATGCCAAGGAAAATCTCCCTGCGGCATCATATCCAATACGGCGGCAGGATCACAAACACCCATTAGGTTAGAATTATAAATGTGTATTAGAGAAGGCTGATCATCTTTACAATATTTTCATGTATTAAACCCCTGCGAAGTCTCAGGATTCTCCTAAACTAACCGTTATGGGGGGGGGAGATTTAAAGGAAACAAACTGCCACCATCACAACATGGTGCCCTCTATTTAATAGAGATGGGTCCTGAGCTGCCAGCTTTGGATCTAAGGCCTGAAGCCAAACGTTCCTGGAGTTCTGATTCAGGGCTTTGCTTCAGCACATTGTAGAGACAGGGCAATTCACAAAGAATTTGACTGAGCCTGTAAAGGGCAGTAGTGCACGTAACACCCCCGGAGGAGCCCTGGGATAGGATTGTGAAGGAGAAACAACTTCCTTACATTTCCCTCCCCGCCCCCTCACTAGTTTGGCTCCTTTGGCTTGGGCATTGGCTCACCCACTCCCCACCCTCCTGCTGTTGGGGTGGACAGTGCTGGGTGTGCAGCCCTTTCTCACATCCTTGCTGTGATGTGGGAAGCTCTAAACTGGCTGTGTGCCTGGGGATAGAGTTTTACTCCCTTACACGACTGCATTGGGCTAGGTCACGGTCTCATCCAAAGTGGGCTCTGGATCCAGATTCTCCTAAAGTCAAGGGGTGCCTAGACCCAGTTTCCTGGTTTGGTCCGTTGTAGAGAATGGGCCTAGCCATGAAGGGAAGCCATGGATGTGAACTCTTCCCTCCTCCCTACCCCCAGTTCAGGTGTGTTTGGAACTGTGAATCTGGTTCAGATCCATCTCTAGTATTCTGGTACACTGAGAGTCAAATACAAAAGCAAAGATATTGCTGGCTGGATTTTCACAACATTAGCCGAGATATGCAAAATACATTTTTTAAAGGAGAATTTTTATTTTGTGATTTATTATTATTATTACTATTTAGTTTGAAATATTGCAACATCTGTATATTCCAATGAAGAGCCGAAAACTAGAAGCACTTGTCTTTGTATAGAAGATAATTGTTAAAAATTGCAGCTGATCTTGTATTTAGATAAAACGTTTGTACATAGGTAATTGTATACTGTTAATCAACTTTACACTGGCATGTGTTGTATAGTTTATACAAGACACTTCACAATTCTGCAGAATTTTTTTAGTTACTTAGTAAATTTCTAGTAACTTAAATGTATAGTTTTGTATCCTTTTCTGTATGTTCACCTCTTTCTCAGTATTACCACTTGCAGAATTATTATTATTAGTTTCTTAAACTGTAATTGGTTATTTGTGCTGTGATATGCAGGGTTATTGACTGCAGCAATAAAGCATTTCTATAAAAAGTAATTGGCAGAAAGTTACTTTTTTGCAAAGAAACTAGAGGCCCAGTCCTCAGAAATGTTGAGTTTTCCAGAGGTGACTTGATCATGGACTACAGGTACCTTCACATGGAAAAAAATATCTGATCTAAGTGGCTTCTCTTTAATTTAGCAGACCGAAGTATACGAGATCAGATGGCAGGAGGTTGATATCAGAAAAATTCAATTGTTTAACAAGGAAGGTAATTAACCATTGGAACAACTGGATGGATTCTCCATCACATTCAGAAGATTTGCTTGTGTTCAACCACTGATTTTAAAAAAAGGTCAGGCTAGATGATCATAATGGGCTTGTCTTCCCTTAACAATCTTTTGATCTTCATGAGGGGGCACTGTGCGATATTCTGAACTTTGCAAGTTTGGGCCCAGAGTTTTCACATGGATTTTTTCTGCAGGACACTTCTTTTGTTCAGCAGAGCAGGGGGGAAAGCTAAGATTGTGTAATTATGCGGCAGATCATAGAATATCAGGGTTGGAAGGGACCTTAGGAGGTCATCTAGTCCAAACCCCTGCTCAAAGCAGGACCAATCCCCAATTTTTGCCCCAGATCCATAAATGGCCCCCTCATGGATTGAACTCACAACCCTGAGTTTAGCAGGCCAATGCTCAAACCACTGAGGTATCCCTCCCCCCTTAATGATGAGCATTAAGCCCTTGGAAGCATGCTGAACAAGAAGAATTTTCAAGCAGTCTTCTCTGAGGTCCTGCCTGTCCCACAAGTGAAAAAAGGCAGAAGATTTTGTATGTGAACCTCTGGCTAGGTAAGTGGGATAGGGTGGAGGGTTTGGGTTTTGTGGAATGTTTGTCCACCTTCCATGGGGAAAGAGGGCTGTATAGTTTGGATGGCCTCCACTTCATAGAAGGGGGATCAATCTCAGACAGGCTGGCTAGAGTAGTCAGGAGTGGATTAAACTCGTAGCAAAAGGTGAGGGAAAATATGAGCAGTCAGCACAAAATTGAGATTTGAGAACAAAATTGATCAAGAAACCAAAGGACACAGAGAAGAAATTCTTGAATTCTCTGTAGACAAGTGCTAGGAGCCTGGGTAGCAAACAAGACTAATTGGAATTGCTCATTTATAAGCATAAATTTGAACCAGTTGGTATTACTGGACCCTGGTGGGATGATTTGCACAATTGGAATATTAAAATCAATGGCTATAACCTATTTAGGAAGGATCGATCAGGCAAAAGGGGAGGGGGGGTGGCACTCTATGTAAAAAAAAAAAAAAAGGCATTACCTGTTTCCGAGTCAGAAGAAAATGATCTTGAATGCTTATGGATCAGTGTCCTAACAGAAAAAGCACAAGATGGAGTACTAGTTGATGTCTGCTACAGCCCAGCAAATCACAGTAGGGAGCAGGATGACCACCTATTTATGCATCTATCCACAACACAGAGGATAAAAAGCTGCATTATCATTGGGGGACTTCAATTTGAGTGACATATGCTGGAAGTCTAAAGCTGCCAGTACTAAAACTTACTTAGAATTTCTAAATATAAGAGATGGCAATTTCCTAACTCACAAAGTGTTGCAACCAACCTGGGGGTGTTCTTTATCTTAAGAGATGAAGAACTGACCACAGAACTACAAAGTAATGGTAGCTCAGGCACAAGTGATCATGACTTGATCACATTTATAATCTGCAAGCAGAATAAAGTTCAGACTAGTAAAATATATACTTGGTGTTTTAATAGGGCCAATTTCACAAAGCTGATAACAATGATGAGGCAAATCAAAGGGAGGAAGCATTACATCAGAAAAATGTAAATGATGATTTGGGAATTATTTAAGAACACCTTCCTAGATGCCCAAAAAACCACAATCCAGGAAGAAGGCCGTACTGGTTAAAAAGCCAGCCTGGTTCTATATATATATATATGGAAGAAAGGGGCGTTTGATAGTAATGAATATAAATCAGAAGTTAGGTATTGTAGAATATTCATTAGGAAAGCCAAGGGACACAATGAGAAATCTATGGCCAGCTGAGTTCAAGACAATAAGAAGCTGGACTGTTAATGTTGATTTTCAATAAGTCTTTGAGCACTGAGAAAGTTCCAGAAGACTTGAAGAAAGCTAAATTTGTGCCAATTATTAAAAAGAGTAAATGGGCTGACCCGGGTAATTATAGACCTGCCAGCCTGACATTGATCCTAGGCAAGATAGTGGAACATGTAGTCAATTAGTTAATTTTATCATCTGTTTATCATTGTGTTATGTGGTGTCAATGGTCAGTTCATGTGCTATTCCATGTATAATCAATGTATGCTAAATAGATGTAAGTACTAGGTAGGGTGACCAGATGTCCCGATTTTATAGGAACAATCCTGATTTTTGGGCCTTTTTCTTATATAGGCTCCTATTACCTTCTCCCCCTCGTCCCCCGTCCCGATTTTTCACACTTGCTCTCTGGTCACCCTAGTACTAGGCCATAGCCTTAAGAACACCTGACATGAGTGGGTTGCCGACGGATAACCCTATGCCAGCAAGGTCACAAGATTAATGCAAAGGATATGCCAATAGGTAATGTTACAAAAAACTAGATTGCAATGGACCACAAGGTATAGTCCAAGATCACAAGACACCTGATGGAGAAGCCTGTCCTGACCATAGGGGTCCATGTTGTGCATAGATGCTAATGAGACTAAGAGGAACTAAGAACAACCTATGAAAAATATGGGACCCCAATATTCATGGGTGTAGAAGTACAGATAAGGAAAAGAGAGTTGAAACCCTCATGCATATGCATAAGGTGTTAGATACGGTCAAAAGTACAATATAAAAAGAGTTTCCCTGATTAGGTAAAAGTAACCCACAGAACGACCCCAATGGAAGACCCCATGGGAAACCCCAGCAGGAACCTTCCCTCTATCAATCATCATCTATTGAGAGATCCATCGGAATATCTTTGAGAATGTGAGTATGAGTACAGTCTTAGTCATTGCATGTGTTTTTGTAGGATTTATCTATGAATGAGTAATTGTAACTTAGTGCTTTAATGTGGTGCAGATAACCGTACTTGTGATTGTCTGTCTGTGGTCACTGTCTGTGGGACACTATGTGTTCCTAGAGTCTCCAAATTTGAGAAAAGCATCAGAGGTAATGTGCGTTCCATTGAGCTTGAAACTGTAGCAACAGGAGCTGAACCCATGGTACTTTAATACAAAACTACTAAATTCACTTTAAATAAATAAAAAGGTGACAAGCAGCTGATACAGGACTCAATTATTAAAGAATAAAAGGAGAGTAATGTAAATAATGTGTATCAACGTGGTTTATGTAGAATTGATCCTGTCAAACTAACGTCATGTGATGAGATTAAAAGTTTGGTTGATAAAGATAATAGTTTTGACATAATATACTTAATGTTAAGGCGTTCAAACAGGAATTAATTCAGGGAAGTCCTTATGGCTTGTGTTATGCAGGAGGTCAGATTAGATAATCATAATGGTCCGTTCTTGCCTTAGAATTCATGAATCTATTAATAAAATGCTGGGTGAATTCAGTTAAAATTTCTACCATTATGTCTCTCTTGTGGAAAGCTTTTCGCAATGAACACACCTTTTGTAAGACTGATATCTGCCTCGGTAGGGATATTCTTCTCTAGGTAAATTAAAACTGAAGTTGATAATTCCCCAAATCAGTAAGAGAATTCCCTTTGAGCCATTTCTAGCAATACATTAAAGGGAATTTAATGAAGTGTAGGTGAATCCAGTTCAGTTTATCATACGCCTCCTGAAGAGCTGGTAAATGAGCTGAGGAAAGTGGTCAACAGACCCTGTATTTCTAGCTCTCTGACACTGCTGTGCAGGGAGTGGAACGTCAATTACAGCATGGATTATGGGACTGATACACAAATCTGGGTTTTAGATACTACTGCGATCCACAAATCCCCACTTCGCTGCCACTGTCGGTGCTTAAATTCATTTGGGGCTTCAATTTTTGCTCTAAAAGTCCCCAAGGTGCCCAAGTCTCTGCCTCTGGGCGTATGCACTCATGCCTATGCCCCAGCGTGTTCCTCAAACGAGATGAGGTTAGGCGTGTCCCTGTTTATCTTCTGGTGGCCCAATCCAGTAGGTGTGCTCAGAGCAAGCCGAGCACAAACCAACTGGAGGAGGAGGAGGCTGCCCTTGTAACTGCTAGCCTAGGCTAGGGTACTCCCCTGGGATGTGGGGTCAGGTATGGTAACGAATTATTTTTCTTGCACATTGTGACTGCACCGAGGTTAATGTGCAGGATGCCGTGGGAAATCCATGTATCAGGCAGTGAAAGTACAGAGTACCGACAGTACGTATAAAGTGGTCACCCAAGAACACCATACAATGAAGTTAAACTTTTAAATCCACAATGTTTGGGTGGGATTGAAATGAGGCAAATGGAGTCTGAGCCTCCATCGTTTCATTCCTGTTCACCTCCCTTTTCCAGGTGGAATTACCCACAATGGAGCGCACCTGTTTCTGCTTGCGATCCACTGCTAATGACACTTCTTCTGGAGTCAGGCAGCTTAGGCACCTAAGCTGTTTCCTGCAAGAAGGCCTTTGGCGCCTGCCTACCTCCACACAAAGCGCCACGGGGAAGGGGAGAGGAGGGAGAGGCCTGACGAAGCCCCCAGCCTGCTACCCCGAGTGAAGGGGCATTTGGAGGTAAGAGGAGCATGCAGCATGCAAGAGGGTAGAGCTGCAGCATGCAGCACTGTGGAGATCCTGGTGTGATGCAGAGGATGGGCTGGGGAGTTACAGAGGCTCTCGCTCTCCTATAGGTGCTGAAACTAGGGCTGCAGGGGGTGCTGCAGCACCCCTTGGCTTTAAGTGGTTTCCATCCTATACAGGGTTTATAGTTTGGTCCAATGGCTCTCAGCACCACCACTATAAAAATGGTTCCAGCACCCTTGCTCTCTCCTTAGAATCATAGACTCTCAGGGTTGGAAGGGACCTCAGGAGGTCATCTAGTCCAACCCCCTGCTCAAAGCAGGACCAACCCCAACTAGATCATCCCAGCCAGGGCTCTGTCAAACCTGACTTTAAAAACCTCTAAGGAAGGAGATTCTACCACCTCCCTAGCTAACCCATTCCAGTGCTTCACCACCCTACTAGTGAAAAGGTTTTTCCTAATATCCAACCTAAACCTCCCCCTCTGCAACTTGAGACCATTACTCCTTGTTCTGTCATCTTCTACCACTGAGAACAGTCTAGATCCATCCTCTTTGGAACCCCCTTTCAGGTAGTTGAAAGCAGCTATCAAATCCACCCTCACTCTTCTCTTCTGCAGGCTAAACAATCCCAGTTCCCTCAGCCTCTCCTCATAAGTCATGTGCTCCAGCCCCCTAATCATTTTTGCTGCCCTCCACTGGACTCTTTCCAATTTATCCACATCCTTCTTGTAGTGTGGGGCCCAAAACTGGACACAGTACCCCAAATGAGGCCTCACCAGTGCCGAATAGAGGGGAATGATCACATCTCTCAATCTGCTGGAAATGCCCCTACTCATACAACCCAAAATGCTGTTAGCCTTCTTGGCAACAAGGGCACACTGTTGACTCATATTCAGCTTTTCGTCCACCGTAACCCCTAGGTCCTTTTCTGCAGAACTGCTGCCCAGCCATTCGGTCCCTAGTCTGTAGCAGTGCATGAGATTCTTCCGTCCTAAGTGCAGGACTCTGCACTTGTACTTGTTGAACCTCATCAGATTTCTTTTGGCCCAATCCTCTAATTTGTCTAGGTCCCTCTGTATCCTATCCCTACCCTCCAGCGTATCAACCACTCCTCCCAGTTTAGTGTCATCTGCAAACTCGCTAAGGGTGCAGTCCACACCATCCTCCAGATCGTTAATGAAGATATTGAACAAAACCTGCCCCAGCACCGACCCTTGGGGCACTCCACTTGATACCGGCTGCCAACTAGACATGGAGCCATTGATCACTACCCGTTGAGCCCGACCATCTAGCCAGTTTTCTATCCACCTTACAGTCCATTCATCCAGCCCATACTTCTTTAACTTGGTGGCAAGAATACTGTGGGAGACTGTATCAAAAGCTTTGCTAAAGTCAAGAAATAGCACATCCACTGCTTTCCCCTCATCCACAGAGCCAGTTATCTCATCATAGAAGGCAATTAGGTTAGTCAGGCATGACTTGCCCTTGGTGAATCCATGCTGACTGTTCCTGATCACTTTCCTCTCCTTTAAGTGGTTCAGAATTGATTCCTTGAGGACCTGTTCCATGATTTTTCCAGGGACTGAGGTGAGACTGACTGGCCTGTAGTTCCCCGGATCTTCCTTCTTCCCTTTTTTAAAGATGGACACTACATTAGCTTTTTGCCAGTCATCCAGGACCTCCCCCGATTGCCATAATTTTTCAAAGATAATGGCCAATGGCTCTGCAATCACATCGGCCAACTCCTTTAGCACCCTCGGATGCAGTGCATCCGGCCCCATGGACTTGTGCTCGTCCAGCTTTTCTAAATAGTCCTGAACTACTTCTTTCTCCACAGACGGCTGGTCACCTCCTCCCCATACCGTGCTGCGGAGTGCAGCCATCTGGGAGCTGACCTTGTCTGTGAAGACAGAGGCAAAAAAAGCATCGAGTACACCAGCTTTCTCCACATCCTCTGTCACTAGGTTCCCTCACTCATTCCGCAAGGGTCCCACCCTTTCCTTGACTTTCTTCTTGTTGCTCACATACCTGAAGAAACCCTTCTTGTTACTCCTAACATCTCCGGCTAGCTGCAACTCCAAGTGTGATTTGGCCTTCCTAATTTCATTCCTGCATGCCTGAGCAATATTTTTATACTCCTCCCTGGTCATTTGTCCAATCTTCCACTTCTTGTAAGCTGCTTTTTTGTGTTTAAGACGAGCAAGGATTTCACTGTTAAGCCAAGCTGGTCGCCTGCCATATTTACTTTTCTTTCTACACATCGGGATGGTTTGTTCCTGCAACCTCAGTAAGGATTGTTTAAAATACAGCCAGCTTTCCTCGACTCCTTTCCCCCTCATGTTATTCTCCCAGGGGATCTTCCCCATCAGTTCCCTGAGGGAGTCAAAGTCTGCTTTTCTGAAGTCCATAGTCTGTGTTCTACTGCTCTCCTTTCTTCCTTGTGTCAGGATCCTGAACTCAACCATCTCATGGTCACTGCCTCCCAGGTTCCCATCCACTATTGCTTCCTCTACTATTTCTTCCCTGTTTGTGAGCAGCAGGTCAAGAAGAGCTTTTCCCCTAGTTGGTTCCTTCAGCACTTGCACCAGGAAATTGTCCCCTACACTTTCCAAAAACTTCATAGATTGTCTATGCACCGCTGTATTGCTCTCCCAGCAGATATCGGGGTTATTAAAGTCACCCATGAGAACCAGGGCCTGTGATCTAGTGTTATGAATTATTCCTGTTAGGACACGCACAGTTTGTTCTAGGCTGAGGCGACCAAAGAAAAGCCAAACTGCAGAGTATTCCAAAGTTAACAAGATTTATTACGCTCGAGCGTGGTGCCACCTTGCTAAGCAAAGGCGGGACCCCGATGAGGGCGTGTACAGAGCTTATATACTTTCAGCAAGGTGTATTAGTTGCGCACATTCAGCGTTGTAGCCAATTAACAGACTTTCCCCATATCTGTTACCAATTCCCCAGAGCCGCCCCTCCTGCGTAAGCATGCGGAGATTGTAACTTGCTTGGCCTTGCAACTGCAGCTAATTCCTGTGTCCATAGGCGCCGACTTCGTGGGCGCTCCAGGGCTGGAGCACCCACTGAAAAAAATTGGTGGGTGCTCTGCACCCACTGGCAACTCCCCGCCATCCCCGGAGCTCGCGCCCAACTTACCGGAGCACCGGGCGATGTTCCGGGGCCCCGCCCCCAACGCCGGCGACGTTGCGGTGGCGTCAGGGGCGGGGCCCTGTGACATCACTGGCGTCGGGGACGGGGCCCCGTGACGTCACCGGTGTCGAGGGGGTGGGGCCCGGCATCAGCACCCACCGACGCTGACGGAAGTCAGCGTCGCTGCCTGTGTCTATTATTCCCCTTATCTTATGCTGAGTCCAGATGTCTCCCTCCCCTGGGGGCACCCGGCCTTCCCTGTATTACACGATGTGCTCGTTACTAGCTAAGGAAGCAGCAATACCAAAATGGAGTCTGCATGGAGGTACTCATGCTAACTGCTCTTAACACTAGTAACTTCTGTTAGTTGCTGGAAGAAAGCCTCATCCACCTCATCCCCCTGGTCTGGTGGTCTGTAGCAGACTCCCACCACGACATTACCCTTGTTGCTCACACTTCTAAATTTAATCCAGAGACTCGCAGGTTTTTCTGCAGTTTCATACTGGAGCTCTGAGCAATCATACGGCTCTCTTACATACAACGCAACTCCCCCACCTTTTCTGCCTTGCCTATCCTTCCTGAACAGTTTATATCCATCCATGACAGTACTCCAATCATGTGAGTTATCCCACCAAGTCTCTGTTATTCCAATTACATCATAATTCCTTGACTGTGCCAGGACTTCCAGTTCTCCCTGCTTGTTCCCCAGGCTTCTTGCATTTGTGTATAAGCACTTAAGAGAACTCACTGATCCTCCTGCTGTTCCAGTATGGGGCAGGAGCCTTCCCCTCTTGCACTCACCTACTTGTGCTTCCTCCCGGTATCCCACTTCCCCACTTACCTCGGGGCTTTGGTCTCCTTCCCCCAGTGAACCAAGTTTAAAGCCCTCCTCCCTAGGTTAGCCAGCCTGGTTCCAAAGATGCTCTTCCCTCTCTTTGTCAGGTGGAGCCCATCTCTGCCTAGCACTCCTTCTTCTTGGAACACCATCCCATCGTCAAAGAATCCAAACCCTTCTCTCTGACACCATCTGCGTAGCCATTAGTTGACTTCCACGATTCGACGGTCTCTACCCCGGCCTTTTCCTGCCACAGGGAGGATGGACGAGAACACCACTTGTGCCTCAAACTCCTTTATCCTTCTTCCCAGAGCCACGTAGTCTGCAGTGATATGCTCAAGGTCATTCTTGGCAGTATCATTGGTGCCCACATGAAGAAGCAGGAAGGGGTAGCGATCTGAGGGCTTGATGAGTCTCAGCAATCTCTCCATCACATCATGAATGCTAGGCCCTGGCAAGCAGTACACCTCTCGGTTTTCCCGGTAAGGGCGGCAGATAGATGACTCAGTCCCCCTGAGGAGGGAGTCCCCGACCACCACCACCCACCTCCTTCTCTGGGAGTGATGGTCATGGAACCCCCATCCCTAGGATAGTGCATCTCATGCCTTCCAATCAGTGGAGTCTCCTTCTGCTCTCTTCCTTCAGAGGTATCATCCACTCCACTCTCTGCACTAGTACCTGTGGAGAGAACATGACAACGGGTGCTCATCTGAATCTGCATTTCTGGTACATGGACTTTTCTGGTACTCTTTCTTTTTCTGGGGGTCACATGCCGCCAATTTTCCTCACTGGCCTTCTGTCCCCGCTGTGTAGCCTGCTCTGAATCTTCAGAACATTCTGCCCACTGAAGCATGTCCTGACGTCTATCCAGGAAATCCTCATTCTCTCTTATGGAATGCAGGGTTGATACTCGTTTCTCCAGACCTTGAATCTTCTCTTCCAATATGGAGATCAGCTTGCACTTTGTACAAACAAAGTCGCTTCTATCCTGTGGAAGAAAGACAAACATGGCACATCCTGTGCACGTCACAACAGCTGATCGCTCAGCATCCAAAGTCTCTTCCTTCTGAGAGCTTCCTCACCTGTGGCAGAAGCTACTCAGAGAAACCTGCGAGAGGAAAGCCTCAGTAGGCTCCTCTCAGACAGATCCCCAGGCAAACTCCCTTTGTTAGCCGCTCTGCTGTTCGCCGCTCAGCTGGTTCACAGCAGACTGCCTTTTTATAACTGTCAGGCCCACTCAAGGCTCACCTGGAACAAAGCACTCCCAATTCCCACTTTTCAAACAAGCAATCAAACAATCAAGCACACGGTCAAACTGTCCCCACAACAGACACTCAGATACTCACCAACACAGTCCGCCTAATGCAGCACTTAGCGTTCCTCCTCTCAGACAGATCCCAGGCAAACTCCCTCTGTTAGCCTCGCTGCTGTTCGCTGCTCAGCTGGTTCGCAGCTGACTGCCTTTTTATAACCTTCCGTATGTTGGTTTGTTACTGAAGCCTTCACCAGATCTCTGGAGGCTGGGCCAATGGTTGGATACTGGGTGGTGGTTGGATGATGAGTAGTGATTGTCTGAGCCTGGCATCTCCCCAGGTCCTGGCAGTACTGAGTCCCATCGCCAGCACTCCGAGAGTGCACAAAGCGGAGAGCACTGCAGGAGCCAAGCAAAGAGGGAGAGGAGCTGAGTCACCAGCCGAGAGGCAGGGAACATACCCACTGCGGCCTCTCAAATGCAATGGACAACAGGTCTGAACCGAAATCCATCCTGGCCCCTCCCCCAGCAGGGGCAGAATTAATTGCTGGGCAGGAACAAGGAAGAAGTGGGGTAAGTGCTCCTGCAGCGAGGGTCAAAATTACCTCACCCCAACACTGATTGTGGTGGACACATTCACACTGGGGAGGGATGGGGGCAATTCAACAATCAATAGACAGAAAACCCATCCCACAGTATAAACGGTTAGAAAAATCTCATGAGTTTTAAGGTCAATCTCGTGGGTTTTGGGTGTCTGACTCATGTTGTTTGATCTCTTGAGGTTGGCAGTCTAAGATGGCTGCCAGAGTCCTCTGACCCCATTGCCAGCATGCTGCAATTCGGGGTGGGGACAGGGACAGAAGGAACTAGACCAGTGGTTTTCAAACTTTTTGTATTGGTGACCCCTTTCACACAGCAAGCCTCTGACTGTGACCCCCCCCATAAATGAAAAGCAGGAGGGGGGTTAATGTAATGGGGGCTAGGGGCTGTCAGCCACACGGGGCTGACAGCTTGTGACCCCCCTGTAACCATCTTGTGACCCCCTGAGTGGTCATGAACCCCCGTTTGAAAACCCCTGAACTAGACAGTAGAAACCCGTGCTTGGGACAATAGGGAAATTTCTGCATGGAGAAGCTGCTGAGGTAGTCCAGTGGACCAATTTGAAGCCAGGGCTGCACAGCTCCCAGACTCCCCTTCCTTCCCTGGGCCTGAGGAAGAACTCTGTTTAGCTTGAAAGCTTGCACCTTCTACCAATAAAAGCTGACCTCACTCACCTTGACTCTCTCATATCCTGGGACCAACACAGTTACAACAAAATAGCCCGAGGCAGTTAACTGGGGAGGGGACAGCCTGATTTTACAGACACAGAAAACAGGGTTGAGTTTCAGCTCAGAAGCTGGAAGAGAGTCAGAGCGGCTCAGGGAGTCCCTGCTGAATTGCCCCTCCCCCTGGAGGGATTTTTGCACCACTCTGAGAGTTTAGCTCCGAGGATCAGGCAGCTTCCAGCTCTGCATGACCAGAAACCAGAGGCAAGAGATCCGACCAGGTACTGGCTATGGAGAGCCAGCCAAGCCCCAGGAGGGTTCCAGGCCAGGCAGGCTGGCTGAGTCAGGAGAGGAACCTGCCCCACCCGGCAATGAAGAAGTAGTAAGGGGACTTTTGTTTAAGCTGGCCACTGCCACAGTGCTGCACCACTCCGTCTCGGGACGTGCCACTCCAGCCATGCCACCTGGCTAGGGAAAGTGCCAGGGAGGGAGGTGGGATTGGAGGAGTGTGTGAGTGCTAGGGGGTGGGGCCTATTTAAAAATGTTAATTACTTTTCAGTTAACCTGAACCACGGCCTTCCCCAGATCCTATTTTCCTGTTCCCAGTAACTCCCCGCTCTGTTCGTTGCTATTCCTGGTGTGTCCCATCACTGGGGTTTGTGCTATTTACCTTATTGTCCCTTGTGTACCGGCCATTACATGCCTTGCCAGCTGTTAGTGTGGTCACTGAGCTTGTGAAGGGACACCACCCTGGCACAGTGCAAAGTCACTTGAGAGGAGACAAAATGGGGGTTCTCTTCTGAGTTCTACCCCTAAGTGGCCAGTTCCCTCTTCATTTAGGACAGTTACAAACTAACACACCTAGGGGGAAAGACTCCAAATTACAGGTAGTGGTTGGGAGATATGCGCTAAGGAATTACACTAAAAAAGATGGGAATAGCAAAATGAATCTGAGTTTGCAATACAGATGCAAAGGCAAAAAAGCTGGTGTAATTGTGGACTCTGTGTCCAGAGACATCATAAGATAGGTAGGTGATAAGAGTGGGAACTCTAGATGGTTCTGTGAGACCATGTTTAGATCACTGTCCACAATCACCCACATTTCAGTGATGGATGATGATATCAGCAAACCGATATGTATTCAGAGAAAATAAAACTGGACACCGGAGGGTGCTGTGCGCAAGGTGGATGCAGGTTGCTTCAGCTCCAAAGCAGCCCACAGGGAATCCCCTAAACTCCATCACCCAGCCCAAGAAATATAGTGCCTGACTAGAGAAACCCTCACCATACCCTCTAGCTCTGCCTCTTCCTCTCTGAATTTGAAAGCACCAAAAAAATAGAAGAGATCTGCCTCCCCACCTTCTACAAACAGATCCTGATGGAGCAGAGCTGACCGCTGTACTACAGCCGGTGGCCACAAATACTCTTTAAAATTAAATCTGTAGTTTCTATCCTCCAGGCCACCACAAATGAGATTCAGAGTGCACAACAAGTTCTGTCCTGATGGATGGTGAAGCCGAACACAGAATTTCTGGAGTGGAAGATGATTTTAAAGACAATAAATTACAGGTTATCAAGAACGTGAAGACCAAGCTAATTCATCTAGAAATCCACTCACGACGAGGTAACGTCAGGGTTGTGGGTGTCCCTGAGGGAATAAAATTTGTCCTAAACTTCTAGCTAAATTGTTGGATCTACCAGTAGATATTTGTTTTGATATAGAACAGGCATACAGACCCTTGCCCCCAAGCCAGCTCCAGGAGATTGCCCAAGAGCACTGATTGTGAAGTTGATGCAGTTGGCTACTAAGGAGCTTACATTGCAGAAATCCAGAGGAAAAAAAGGAGCTGCTATCCGGAGAACCAGCAATGAGCAAAGAGCAACTACTCTTTCAAAATTATGCCAATGACGTGGTTGCAATGAAGGCTGCTTTTAACCAAGCAAACAATTGGCCAGAAAGATGGACTCGAAATATTTTATTAAATACCCAGCAACGCTCCCATGTTAAGAATGGCAAGAAGATAGTGTCATTCAGTTCCCTTCAAACAGAAAAATACCTCAAAAATCTTCACACTTCCCTTACAAAAGGAGATCCCTATGGAATGATCCAACCATATGGAATTCATGTACTGCTCTCTGAGATCTGATATGGCTGCTCTAAAGATGTTGATGGGTGGTAGTTGATATTGATATGATAGTTCCTTTTGTTTTCTTTTTTTTTTCTCTTTCACTGGGGTTGAAGGTTTAAAGGGCTATTTTCAATTTATTTCCTATTGCCTTAACTCACTTATTTCCTTTTGCCTTAACTCTCCTGCCTGACAAAGAAAGTCCATCAACACCAGATGGACCATGGTGGAACATCAGAGGACACAAGACTAAAAATCCCTGACAAGGAGAAACTGTATCTTTGTGCTGCTTGTTCTCTGAGGGGCAAGGATTACTAAACACAAGCAAATGGTCCCCAGTGCTTAGCCTGGGTTAGCCCTAAGAGACATATAGAGCTTCCTTATTATACAAGCTTCTATTACTTTTGAAACTTAAGACTACTGTAACTCATGCATATGTTTACCTGCTTTAACCTTGTAAATAACTCTCATTTCCTTTTCCTAGCTAATACATCTTTAGCTAATTTATTATAGGATTGGCTGCAAATGTTGTCTTTGGCGTGAGATCTAAGGTGCAACTGACCCGGGGTAACTGACTGGTCCTTGGGGACCAGGAGTAAGTTGAATATTGTTGTGAGGGACCATCTATCACAAAGGCAAGCTTACCTAGGTGACCATATAAATTGGAGTACCCCAAGAGACAGTCTGTGACTCTATGGTTAGGCTGGTTTCAGAGTAGCAGCCGTGTTAGTCTGTGTCAACAAAAAGAACAGGATTACTTGTGGCACCTTAGAGACTAACAAATTTATTTCAGCATAAGCTTTCGTGGGCTACAGCTCACTTCATCAGACACATGGAATGGAACACACAGTAAGCAGATATTTATACATTCAGAGAAACATGAAAAGGTGGAAGTACCTATACCAACTTTAAGAGGCTAATTAATTAAGAGGAACTATATCAGCAGGGGGAAAAAAAACTTTTGAAGTGATAATCAAGATGGCCCATTTCGGACAGTTGACACAAAGGTGTGAGTGAGGATAGTTAACTAGGGGAAATAGATTCAATTAACGTAATGACCGAGCCACTCCCAGACTCTGTTCAAACCTAAGTTAATGGTATCTAGTTTGCATATTAATTCAAGTTCAACAGCTTCTCGTTGGAGTCTGTTTTTGAAACTTTTCTGTTGAAAAATTGCCACCTTTAAGTCTGTCACTGAGTGATTAGAGAGGTTGAAGTGTTCTCCTACTGGTTTTTGAATGTTATGATTCCTGATATCAGATTTGTGTCCGTTTATTCTTTTGCGTAGAGACTGTCTGGTTTGCCCAATGTACATGGCAGAGGGGCATTGCTGGCACATGATGGCATATATTACATTGGTAGATGTGCAGGTGAACGAGCACCTGATGGCATGCCTGATGTAATTAGGTCCTATGATGGTGTCACTTGAATAGATATGTGGACAGAGTTGGCATCAGGCTTTGTTGCAAGGATAGGTTCCTGGGTTAGTGTTTTTGTTGTATGGTGTGTGGTTGCTGGTGAGTATTTACTTCAGGTTGGGGGGCTGTCTGTAAGCGAGGACTGGTCTGTCTCCCAAGATCTGTGAGAGTGAGGGATCGTCTTTCAGAATAGGTTGTAGATCTTTGATGATGCGCTGGAGAGGTTTTAGTTGGGGGCTGAAGGTGATGGCTAGTGGCGTTATTTTCTTTGTTGGGCCTGTCCTGTAGTAGGTGACTCCTGGGTACTCTTCTGGCTCTGTCAATCTGTTTTTTTCACTTCAGCAGGTGGGTATTGTAGTTTTAAGAATGCTTGATAGAGATCTTGTAGGTGTTTGTCTCTGTCTGAGGGATTGGAGCAAATGCGGTTGTGTCTTAGAGCTTGGCTGTAGACAATGGATCGTGTGGTGGGTCCTGGATGGAAGCTGGAGGCATGTAGGTAAGTACAGCGGTCAGTAGGTTTCTGGTATAGGGTGGTGTTTATGTGACCATCACTTATTAGCACAGTAGTGTCTAGGAAATGAACCGCTTGTGTGGACTGGTCTAGGCTGAGGTTGATGGTGGGATGGAAATTGTTGTTATAGTGCCTGAGGAGTTTGTGCTTGATGCTTGGTTGGTGAAATCTAAGTAGAGAACTCAGTCGATTTGGGATTTCTGCTCTGGTTCTTAGCCTGCCCTGAGGTTGGTACTCATGCTCTTGAGGTACTGCAGGACAGCTTGACAGCAGCTAATTGACAATGATAAGTTTAAACCATGTATAGATCTTCAGCAACAATTTGGCTTGCCCTGCTCTGGAGCATGGAAAGATCTCCAGTTAAAACATTTACTTACAAGTATATTTGGATTGGATGCCTTGGGAGCTCCAGAACCTCCAAATTTTTTGTTATTTTGGAGGAAACTTCCTGGATTTACTTGACCAGTGGTATTCTTTTATGATTTTCTGGCACCAAAATCTCTGCCAACGACTGATAATTTGAGAGTTGCTTGGAATAGATATTTGGATACACTACAGTCCAATCCAATGGAATACAATTGTATCTAATGTTAAAAAAGCAACTATAGACCTGAGACTACAGCTTATTCACCAAAAGTCACTTTTTGGAATATACTGGTCCCCACATAGGCTGATGATAAGGGGCCTCACAAATGTTGACCGTTGTTGGAAATGTAACTGCCTTGGTGTTCGCTCATATGTTTTGGGAGTGTCCCTGTATCAAGTATTTCTGGTATGAGGTGGGCCAGAAGACCAATTTAATATTGGATGCTAAATTGGAGCCCTCCCCCTTAAGTTTCATTCTTGAATATATTCCTGATACCTGGCGTGGTTCCAATATGCAGCTTTGGTCGCTAAAAAGTTAATCCTGCAAAAATGGAAAGGTTGATCCTGGCCAAGTATTGGTGTCTGACTCGGTGATATGGTAGACCTTGCAGCTAATGAAAGACTGGCGTGTGGCAGAAACGTTCTTATGTTCTTATGTTAAACGGAATGCCTGAAAAATTCAAAGCAATTTGCGTTGACTTTTTACAGAACTGTGATTAACATAGATATATTGCTTCCCCTCACCTCCCTTTATTGTAACCATCTTTATTTGCGTTATGTATTATGATGAATCCGGTATGTTTGATTTACAAATAACCGAAGGGTTAACCAACAAGGAGAGAGTGCAGCTCTTGATTAGCCATGAGAAGAAATACAGCCCAGTAAAGTTTTGGCTGAATCTCATGCAACAATTCTGAAAAGCGAGTTCTACAGACGATGGAATTTTCTCCCAAGGGAAGTCCCTTTGCTTGGGACAGTAAAGGCTGCACAGAGAAGGCCCTTGTCAGCTTTGCCATCCTGGTTATATCAAGTCATTTCGGACAGAGCCTCCATTGACCTAAGCCACAGGTGAATAGTGAGGGAGGAAGGCAGGATTCTTGTGTTACCACCTTGGCCTTTAGAGGCCCAAACCAGCCCCTTGAATTCCTGGGAAAAGGGTTTCTCTCAAGTTCCGTCCACCACTGGAGTCACCCCTGTGACGGGTTGGGACCACAGAGACCGGCTTGGTGATGCCACCTGGTGTGCCAAGGCTACTTCTGCCCCTGCTTCCAGGCCTTTTCCAGCTTGGGACTCCCGAATCCTGTCTGTTTTGAGCCAGATTCCACTGATCTGCTGCAAACACAGACCCAGGTCCGAACCAAGTCCACTCACCACTGTAAGGCCCCTGGAAGCGCTCTTGCCTTTGACACCCAGCTGCTCAACTCCAAGGAGGTTCAACCCCTTAATAAATCCGTTTTACCCTGTATAAAGCTTATACAGGGTAAACTCATAAATAGTTCGCCTTCTATTGCAAAGATAGAAAGGTATGCACACCTGATCGCTGTCCCAAGGCACTAACTCGTACTCAAGGAAACTTAATAAGTAAAAAGTGATTTTAATAAGTACAGAAAATAGGATTAAAGTGATTTTCAAGTAGTGACAGACAGAACAAAGCAAGTTACTTAGTAAAATAAAATAAAACACGCACATCTATGTCTATTCAAAGTTAACACAGATAAAAGCCTCACCAGATTCAGATATTTTCCTTTTTACAGGCTGTAGAATCAGCCTGGGCCCAGCTGAGTCCAGCAGACTCTCACACCCCTTAGTGTCTTTGTCCTTTGTTCAGTTCCCCTCAGGAATGTCCCTGGGGGGGTGGAGAGCCTCTCCCTTTAGCCAGCTGAAGACAAAATGGAAGGGTCTTGCAAGGGTTTTTATAGCCTTTCTTCCTCTCCCTGCGTAGGATCCAGTTGCCCTGGAGTTTTGGGATCACATGGGCAAGTCACCTGCCCATGCGCCCTAACCAGTCTAACCAGTTGCATTCCAGACCCGGCCCCAATGTGGATTGGGGTCTGCAACGTCTTTTGTCTGTCAAGTGCTCGCATTTAACAGGCATTCTTTGCTCCAAAGATGATCCCATGCACTTACAAAGGCTATGTACAAAACCAGCAAATATAAAACCAATCTTCATAACTCCAACTACAACAATGATACATGCATACAAACAGGAGGAGTAAATTCAGTAGGCCATAACTTTCACAGAGATATGTTACATGGCACATGTAGCATAAAACATATTTTAGTTACATATATACATCTATAAGCATCTCCCCATAAAGTTTTATGGGGAACACCATCACACCCTTCTCCTGAACTTACTGCCAGAGACTTGGACACTGTCCATGGCGGAGGCAGTACACATAAAGCCCCTTCAGTACCGGCACACCACATAGTGTCATTCGTAATGGTTTTAGCAAAATGCGAGGTTCCTGGTCCCCGGGCGCCTGAAAATGGGTTGGGGTGTAGTATTGCTAACAGGATACAGATAGCAATACCTGTTAAGGCGTAGGAACCTCGGCATTTAGCTCTCAGTGCCATGAGGCGGCGTGCCTCAGTTTCCCCTTTCACACAGCAGCCTGGGCCTGTTGTGCTTTTGCTGTTGTGCCAAGCTTCCAGCCGGTTACCCGATATAGGCCGACAGGTAACATGCTTGTACGACCGTGAGGTCACCATCCCAAGCATGTACAACAGTTTTTCCCACCAATCAGGTATGTTCCCCATCTTGAAAGGGTTGACCCTCAGTGTTAACTCCTTTGTTATAACCCACAGATGAAGTAGGGAAAGACACAGGATTACCCACCCGTCTGTGTATCCTGGTAGGCACTCTGATGCAGATTCTTCTACCTCTTTGGAGCAGGCTCCTGAATCAGGCATGGGTTTGAGGTTCTGGCAAGGAAAGGGTGTACTGCAACCTGGCCTGCCCTCGGCCCCTCCCTCTGGAATTTCTCTGGGCTGGTTCCCATCCCCTTGTGTGGCTTCACCCATGCAGAGACTCGCTCCCTTCTGCTTTGAAGAGAGAGGTTTACCTCCTACCCGTGTAGCAAGAACAACCTCTTTCTTGGACACCCCAGTATCTGTTCCCAACAGGTCAGCTGGACGGACTCCCCCCTCCAGGAGGTCTGACCTCCAGCTTTCCATTCTAACCTGATCCACAGGAGAGGGGTCTGGCATCTGAAATGCAGACTTTTCACCCTCCTCCTGGGCAAGATCCTCCTGACAAAAGGTGGGCGGGCTCTCCGGCCCCCCCTTGCTATGAGGTAGAACATTCCCCTCCCCCGGGGAGATGATTACAGGACAGGAACTGGCCACAGCCACCCCTGCCGCCACAGCTGCAGTCCCTGTGACTTCGCCCCCCCTTCTGGGGTTTTCAGCACCAGGTTCCTGCTTGCTGCCACCCAGCCCTGGGACAGATTCTGCCACAGCAAAGAAATCATTTCCCAGTAGAAACGGTGCAAAATTGTGTGACACTGTTGCCACAGTTAGCTTAGCCTGCAAGTTTTCCGTTTGCATGTGTACTTTTGCCAGAGGTGCAATGACTTTGTAGCCACCCACCAGCTCCAATTCTGCCACTTTACCCGGCAACCAATCCCTCTCTTGGATCAGGTCCCTCCTGACTATAGAAATTTCAGCACCTGTGTCTCTCAACCCAGTGATTAACTTCTCATTCAGTCTAACAGCATGCACATGCTCACTGCTTGGTGGTGTAGAAGTCAACTTCACAAACCCTGTGTGGAAAGAGGCAGCAGCTTCATGGGCCGCTTGATGCCTGTTTTCACTCAGCAGGGGACACTTATCTCTCAGGTGCTCGGTGGACTTACATTGATAGCACCTCCTGGGCTCCTCTGATTGTACAGGGAATTTGGGACGAGTACCAGGGGAATGGGGAGGTGAGCGCCCAGCCTCCTTCTTCCCAGGGGTAACACGGTGACTCTGTTTTCCTTCGACCCTGTACCCCTCTGCCAGTGGTTTATGCTTAATTGCAGCTCGCGCCTGCTCATAAGAGTCTGCAAACCCAGCTAATTCACTAACTGCTTTTACCTGTTTGTCCCACAAGTACTGTTTTACATCATCACTGCACATATTCAGGAATTGTTCCTGAGCAACCAAATCACACATCCCTTCAAAGCTTGTAATGTGTTTTCCCCTCACCCACTTATCTACCAGAACTGTCATTTCATTTGCATAAGCCAGGTAACTTAACCCATCTCCCCTCTTAAGACTCCTGAATTTAACTCTGTAGGTTTCAGGTGTAACCTGAAACTGTTTCAAAACCAGTTCCTTAAATTTACCATAATTGGAGGCATCCCCAATGGGCATCTTATTGAATATGTCCAGAGCTCTGCCAGTCAATTTGGCTATCAAGGTGGTCATTTTTTGATCTTCAGGGATCGCATGGAGGGAGCACAGTCTCTCGAAGGTGATGAAATATTCGGCTATATCCTTGGATTCATCATACTGGGGGCATAGACGCTCCCATTTGGAGATTTTTGGGGAGGTGGAGCCGGCCGCTGAAGGGTTTCGACTCTTCAACTCTGCAACAGCCAGTTCATGCTTCTGGGCCTCCATAGCTCTCTTGTGGGCCGCCTCCTCTGCTTCCATAGCTCTCTTGTGGGCCGCCTCCTCCCTGATTCTTTCTGCTTCCATAGCTCTCTTGTGGGCCAGCTCCTCTGCTTCCATAGCTCTCTTGTGGGCCTCCTCAGCTCTCTTGTGGGCTTCTGTCTCTGCACTAATTTCCAGCGTACGTAATTCGATTCGTCTCCGATGTTCGTTTTCTTTCTCTGTTATTTCGAGTCTGGCAAGATCCAGTTTTACCGTGGCCTCGCTTACAGACATCTTATTGCTGTCTGGTGCTGGGCCACGCCCCTCTGCAGTTCACTGAAACTGGACTGCACTCAGATCAGGAGCTCTTCAGTTAAGAGACTTTCCCAGCTTCCCCGATCTTCACTCTTACTTATTTGATTTCCTTTTCTGTCCCTACTTCCCTTACCCGAAATAAGCAAACAGAAAATAACAAACCAGTAACCACTTTGTCTGTTTTTCAGCCACCACACTTAAAACTCACTTAAAATCACTACCAGTACGTCAAAGCAATCAGCTGTGCACAGATCCTGCTCGACTACGCCACTGTGACGGGTTGGGACCACAGAGACCGGCTTGGTGCTGCCACCTGGTGTGCCAAGGCTACTTCTGCCCCTGCTTCCAGGCCTTTTCCAGCTTGGGACTCCCGAATCCTGTCTGTTTTGAGCCAGATTCCACTGATCTGCTGCAAACACAGACCCAGGTCCGAACCAAGTCCACTCACCACTGTAAGGCCCCTGGAAGCGCTCTTGCCTTTGACACCCAGCTGCTCAACTCCAAGGAGGTTCAACCCCTTAATAAATCCGTTTTACCCTGTATAAGGCTTATACAGGGTAAACTCATAAATAGTTCGCCTTCTATTGCAAAGATAGAAAGGTATGCACACCTGATCGCTGTCCCAAGGCACTAACTCGTACTCAAGGAAACTTAATAAGTAAAAAGTGATTTTAATAAGTACAGAAAATAGGATTAAAGTGATTTTCAAGTAGTGACAGACAGAACAAAACAAGTTACTTAGTAAAATAAAATAAAACACGCACATCTATGTCTATTCAAAGTTAACACAGATAAAAGCCTCACCAGATTCGGATATTTTCCTTTTTACAGGCTGTAGAATCAGCCTGGGCCCAGCTGAGTCCAGCAGACTCTCACACCCCTTAGTGTCTTTGTCCTTTGTTCAGTTCCCCTCAGGAATGTCCTTGGGGGGGTGGAGAGCCTCTCCCTTTAGCCAGCTGAAGACAAAATGGAAGGGTCTTGCAAGGGTTTTTATAGCCTTTCTTCCTCTCCCTGCGTAGGATCCAGTTGCCTTGGAGTTTTGGGATCACATGGGCAAGTCACCTGCCCATGCGCCCTAACCAGTCTAACCAGTTGCATTCCAGACCCGGCCCCAATGTGGATTGGGGTCTGCAACGTCTTTTGTCTGTCAAGTGCTCGCATTTAACAGGCATTCTTTGCTCCAAAGATGATCCCATGCACTTACAAAGGCTATGTACAAAACCAGCAAATATAAAACCAATCTTCATAACTCCAACTACAACAATGATACATGCATACAAACAGGAGGAGTAAATTCAGTAGGTCATAACTTTCACAGAGATATGTTACATGGCACATGTAGCATAAAACATATTTTAGTTACATATATACATCTATAAGCATCTCCCCATAAAGTTTTATGGGGAACACCGTCACAACCCCACTCTCCTCTGCACTCAACATAACCATGGTGGGCACATCTGAACACCCAGCCAGCTAGAGTATGGCTGAATTTCACCCAAGAGAGATTACTTAGCAAATTAAAGCAGCTCTTGCTGGTAGAGACCCAGAAAGGACAGTGATAGTGGGAAAATATCCCCTCCCATGGAGCTAGGGGTGAATTGCCGGGTGGGGGGTCTTACATCCAGTGCTCTGATGGACTCACCTTTTCTTGGCTGCTGCTGCAGGCCCTGTGGCAATGCTGGGCTTTATTCTCTCTGTCCTGGGCTGCATGGGGCACTGTGGGGCTGCTCCTGGCCCTCCCCCAGGAAAAGGACCCTGGTGGTGATGGCTCCTGCCCCTCCTTCTGGCGGTTGCAGGTTCCTTCGCCTGGGCACATAGCACCTGTCTCAGGCAGTGGCACTTTAGACTCTTCAGTCTTCACACCTGTGCCTCAGGTTGTCCAGTGGACATGGGGGGGGGGGGGACAGCTCATAGAGGGGCTGGCAGGGAAGAGGGGAGATGCAAACGTGCCCAGCTTATCTCAGCTTCATCCAGCTTTAGTCTAATGCCTATGTAACAGCATGAAAGGCAATCACCACTGTATGTATATAGTGTTCCAGCTGGCACCAAGCCTCTCAGGGACTGGTACAACAGTCACAGGACAGTGATTTCATGGAAATTTGGGCAGCCTTAGAGGGATTCACTTTATGATTAATTTTTGTGCTCTGTCAGGGAGTACACAAGGGGCAAACACAGACGATATGCAAACAAAGATTCAAAGGAGTTATCCACTAACCTTTTTGAGACCATACTTAATGTTGTTGACCCAGAAGAACTGAGAGCCTATTGGCTAATTGCTTACACTTGCAATTCTATTTTTGCACCATACAATATATAATAGTTGAAGTACAAAGTAACCCCCTACCAGAACCCAGAATAATTGCTACACTCTGCAATGGAACCTCTGGGAGCAACAACTGTTTTCCTGGCGGTTTGTGTCTCTTGCCTTCTTTTCCTTTCAGCATGGAGAAAGATGTCTGGAAGTGGGAAGCTGCCACCTGGCCCTGTTGCTTTCCCCATCATAGGGAACACGCTGCAGCTGAATATGAGAAACTTGCCCCAATCTATACATGAGGTAAAGGGGCTTTCTCCTTATCCAGGGCTTTGGCTTAGGTGGAAAGAGAACTCTAAAATTTCTGGGGTTTGCACAGTGGCTCAACTCCTCACGTTTAAGACTGAATGTTTTTTCCACAGAAATATTTACTCTTGAATGCTAGACACAACGTGTTCCTGGCAATGTGTTATTTTTCTGATAAAGTGTCTTATTCAGAGGTAAACCAGAATACGCCCTCTCAGTTGTGCTGCAGCCTGTACAGGTTATCCTGCAGTGGGGAGTGTGGTCTGGTGGGTTAAGCAGGGAAGCAGACAGCAGCCTTGGGTTCTGGTCCCAGCTCTGCAATTGATTCCATATGTGTGCCTGAAATCACTGAAATTCTTTGTGTGTTTCCCAGTTGTAAAACTGATCTAATGATACTTGCCTTCTTCACAGGACCAGGGTAAGGCCTAGACTGTTGCTCTACTCTGTCAAGTTAACATAGTCATTGGGCTACAGAGAGAGTGAGACTAACTCTGTATCCTAGTGGTTAGGCCTAGGTCACTCACTGAGGATGTGAGAGACCCAAGTTCCTTTTCGAATGACTGTTCAGTTATTTATATACAATGGAATGGCTTCAACAGGAAAGGCAGAGAGCCCCACTCTAGAATGACCCATAGCATAGTGGTTTAGGGCACTTTCCAAAGAGAGGAGAGATGCAGTTTCAGATCCCTTCTTTACATCAGGTATGGGGGGGAATTAAACCCAGCTCTCCCACATCCTAGCTGAGTACCATTCCCACTAAGTTGCGGTTCTCAAACCATGTGGCGGACCTCGCAAGGGAGGCATGGGAATGGGTCAAGGGAGGTGTGGGCTGTGTGCTTTTTTTTAAGAGCTCTGGCTGTCAGTCTTGGGTGGCTGGGCTCATGCCAAAGGGCCCTGCACATCCTGGAGGTGGGGATAAAGGGGACACACAGAGCTCCGCCGCCAGGGCTGACAGCCAGAGCTCTGCCACCAGGGTTTGGGCTCTCCTTCCTGCCCCCCTGCCAATCCCACACTGGGAAGTGGTGGGGTTCTGGCTGTTAGCGCCAGGGTGGCAGCAGCAGTGCAGAAGTAAGGGTGCCAATGTGGCGATAAGTCTTATGGACTATATGGCCGAATATCACTTCACATTGCCACCCTTACTTCTGTGCTGCTGGCACGGTGCCACCTTCAGAGCTGGGCACTGAGCCAGCAGCTTCTGCTGCTCTGCCCTGCCTTCAGAGCTGGGGGATTGTATCTGTACTTGTGTGGTGGGGTGGCCGTAAATGACCACAGACACAAAGAACGGGGGCACGATCAAATAACTTTGAGATCCGCTGGTCTAGAGGGTTAGCAGGGGGTTTTGAGGATCAAGATTTTGGATATAGGTGCCAATATCCCTTTTCGGATGTAACCCATCATAGAATCATAGAATCTCAGGGTTGGAAGGGACCTCCGGAGGTCATCTAGTCCCACCCCCTGCCCCCTTAGTGGCATGAAAGCTGTTTCATCCGTTTGTGATTAGATCCACTCTCATTCTTATTCTAAAGAGGCTATAGTAAAAACGTATTGGTCCTTTGTGTTAATCTTTTACAGCTCAGTGCAAAGTATGGCCCGGTTTTCACAATGTACTTAGGCTCACAGCGGGTTGTGGTGCTGTATGGACAGGAGGCTGTGAAGGAAGCGCTGATTGATCAAGGGGATGAGTTCAGTGGAAGAGGAAAACTGGCACTGGCTGACAAGCTTGCCAAAGGAGCAGGTACATTTCTAACTACTTTAGCATGTAGCTCTGATATTCTCTGTATGTGGAGAACACAACTGAGAAGACAGTTGGTGTTTCATTTAATCCTGTTTGTTGAAAGATAGTAACTTTAGCCATGTATTTATGTCCCAGTGTATTTCTTATTTTTACATGGTACCAATAAATGTACTTTGCTCTAATTACTGTGACAGTTTACACTGTGTTAGAGAACAAAATACAGCCATTGGGGCATGGCAAGCAATGGAATTATTTTTCTTGTTCATAATTGCTATAAACAGCAATGAGATTAATGTGTGGGATTTTGAGTTACATACCTATATCAATGTAATGTAGTGTCTCCAGTAGAACACAAATACAATAATATTTGTGTTCACGTTGAACCTTTCAATGACGAATGTTTCCTTAGGTTAGAAATGTAGTAAATTGAGTCTGCCCCTCCCCCTTTCATTCCTGTCCTCCCTTTTCCAGGCATTATATTCAGCAATGGGGAGCGGTGGAAGCAGCTTCGCCGATTTGCCCTCACCACCCTGAGAAACTTTGGGATGGGGAAGAAAAGTGTTGAGGAACGGATCCAGGAGGAGGCCCGTTTTCTGGTGGAAAGGCTCAGAAACACACATGGTGGGGATTTGCTGCATGTATGTTGGAAATTGAAGAGTCAGCTAAAGACTCTTGTGTTCCTTTATTTTGTGATATTAACTTTGGTTCAAACCCCTTATATCTCAAGCCATTAGCTGCACATATAACAACCTGTGTTAACGTAAAGGAAAAATATGTGAGAAAATTCCCAGGATGCCCTTTCCTGGCTGTTATTTCCCATGTTTTCTACCCTCTGATCTCTGGCCAAAGGGCAAATGGAAAATGTTTGTCCAGAGTAGGCAGAAGCTAACACAATGAACCATGCATCTGACGAAGTGGGTATTCACCCAAGAAAGCTTATGCTCCAATACGTCTGTTAGTCTACTAGGTGCCACAGGACTCTGCCGCTTTTACAATGAACCATGTTAGAGTGGATTAGTTTATCTTCAGTTTGTTGGGTTAATAAGACACCCAGGTCTACAGCTTCCTTATTCTGATTTTCCTCTCTGCTAGATGTCTGATACAAGTCTGGCACGTACATTGTGTGGGGATGGCCTCCCGAGTAAATCACCGTGTAAATTTACAGTGTTTTCTAAGCGATGATTATTTTATTATTATTTATTTATGTTCCATTAGTTACTAGAGGTCCCAGCCAAGACCGGGGCTCCTTTGCCTATGGGTTGTGCTAACAAACAGTTTGAGACAGTCCGTGCCCCAAGCAACGTACATATTAAATACACGTGAAGAAGAAAAAGTGGAGAAAGGAAGGATTATTTTCTCTCTCTTAGAGACGGGGAACTGAGACACAGAGAGATTAAGTGACTTGTTCGAGGTCACACCTGGATGTTTGTGGGAGAGCTGGGAATTGTATCCAGATTTCCTGAGACCCAGGCCACTGCCTTAACCAGAAGACCATCCTGCCTCTTACAATATACAGTGCAACATTAAGGGCTAAAATAAAGTTGACTGTCCATCTTGTTGAATTGTGTGTATGAGTGGAAAATGCACGGAGAACCTTCCCCACCCCTGGTACAGACACAAGAGAGAGCCACTTTACTGCTTTTATATCAGAGGGGTAGCCGTGTTATTCTGGTTCTGTAGAAGCGACAAAGGGTCCTGTGGCACCTTATAGACTAACAGACGTATTGGAACATAAGCTTTCGTGGGTGAATACCCACTTCTTCGGATGCAGGTATTCACCCACGAAAGCTTATGCTCCAATACGTCTGTTAGTCTATAAGGTGCCACAGGACCCTTTGTCGCTTTTACTGCTCTTGCCACTTGTATGTCCTGAGTCAAGGGCAGCTGCTCCTGTAGATAATGACCCAAAAGGAATCTGCCTGGGTGAGGGAAAAGAGCAGAAGTCAGCTGTGAGGTGAGAACACACTGCATGGAGAAAATGCTGCTTCTGGATGTTCTCCCTGTACAATGTGGTCTCAAGTCAGAGGAGTGAAGTCTAGTAGGCAATTCCCTTGAGTATTGTCTAGGTCCCACTGGGTTATAGAGTTTGTGGTGATGCTACAAGCAGTGGCTCAGGTAGAATTCTCTAAATCCCGGATCCAGTTCTGAACGGGATACTGTCCGTCAGGCCTGTGTAAAGAGCCCACGGCAGACAGGCAGGTGTCACTCAGAGAGGGACTGATGGTCCCTGGTCAGACCAGAGTGTGTCAGGCAGAGAGCAGCAGAGGAGAGAGAGTGAAAACTGATTCCCAGGAAAATGGGGATAATGATTTAATATAAATGTACAGAGATAGCATTCGGGAAGGCCTATGTAGAGAATGAGGGAAATACCTGTGTTATTTTTCATAAATAGCATGTGCACCTCAGTTTACCTGTGTGATATTATCCTGCCTGATTGTACTGAATTAAATAAAAGGAGGCTGAAAGGGGGACACCAAGAGGAAATGAAATAATGGCAAAGATAAGTACGATTAGAAAGAATGCCAAGGGTAATAATGGAGAAGCTGTTAATTTGAGAACACCCCCAGCGTAGCTTCAGCTAATTGGCAAAGTATTCTCTTCCTTGGCAGAAACTAGTATCCAACAGGGATACTAAAACCTTAAGGATTTTCAGCCAAGCAGGAAGGGAGTTGAGTGAGATGGAGATAACTGGGCTGAATGGAACTTACCGAAGCTTGAAAGGAAAGATAGTTTAGGGAAGGCCTGCATGCGGCCTGCGGAGGCTCTCTGTGAGGCCCACGGGGGGCTTTGGTGGCCGGAGAGTTTTTTTTTGCTCAACAAGTTTCCTCGCATCTGGCCCTCGGCTTTTTTCTTTGGAGTAATATGGCCCTCACCGCCTTACGAGTTGTGCAGGCCTGGTTTAGGGTAAAGGAATTTGTGTAGAAGCCTTTACTGTTTCTAGTTTTTGCTCTGTGTGCTGCATACCTTTGGGTGGATAAATAACACTTTGTTTTGGAGAACGTTTTTTTCTAGTCACTTTGATCACCCTCTGGTCATGGGTCCCTGGAGGGAAAGGGCTCATGGGTGCCCAGCACAGACCAGCCTGTCATGCTAACGTAGTTGGGAAGTAATGAGTCTGCTGCTCAGATATTCAGTCCAAGGGTGGTTGGACTGCGGGGCTCCTCCCATTCAGAGAGGGGCAGGAACTCAGCCTGTCACTTGAGGGGGGCTCTCGAGAGGGACTGAAAGGGGTCTAAAGCCCAGCTTACCCCGGAACTGTGACACCATAGCTCACCCTCCCCAATGGATATTAGGACCTGCACTCGGCCTCAGGCCAGGACATCCAGAACTTCCTAATAACATCAATGGATGTGATGCTGTAGGTGAAAATACTGAATTAAAAACTGGACTCTGGTTTTATTTTGTTGCAGAGCGACCCTTTGACCCCACCATCCCTCTCACCCATGCTGTCTCTAACATCATCTGCTCCATCGTCTTTGGGGACCGGTTTGACTATGAAGATCAGAAGTTTCTGACATTAATTAATCTCACAGAGGAAAGTAATGAGCATTTCCGCTCTTTCCTGGGACAGGTGTGTTCAGTGTTTTTTTCCACTCTTCTCCTTTGTAATGGGGAAGGGATAGATATTCCTTTCTTTCACTGTTACTTTTCCTTAAACAATTGTTATTTCATTCCCATAATTTTCCTGTTCTCCTCATTAGGCTGCAGCTACCACCAATCCCAGCCTCAAACTTGTTTCTGAGGATTATTTAAATTCCCACACATAACACTTCATTTCCTCACAATTACGTTTGCTCAAGGACATTCCCTTTCAACACAATTGATAAAAATCAAGAAAATTGCCCAGTAAAACATTAGCATTCAAACCACTGAAATTCACATGCCTTAGTATATTCACAATGGGATACCTGAATGTGGTCACATTCCTCACTTGCAAAGAAAACTCCTTTTCATTTCCAGTACACAGCCCAATGCTGAAAATTTCACCAAATGCACAACAGCATTTGGCTCCTTGACTCTATCATGAGGAAGACCTAAGATATCTTTTACTTGTAAAGTCTATAATGTTTTATTACTGCCTATGAAAATCTGTAGTATAAGTTAAGTTTGGGAGCCTGAGTGTGATTTTTGAGAACAGCACATTTGTATTGGTGATGCTTTTGTGTTGGAAATAATGGAGATTATTGTAGCGAATAGAACTGAGTGTCACTGCAGTTTATGTGAGGAATGTGGGTGTATTGAGTGGAATAAATTAGTGAAGCTTGCGCAGTGCTTTAGAATCCATTTGCACAGGAGGGTGCCACAGAAGTATTGTATTGTGCTTCTGTAACTGAGTCAATTGGGTCAATTGATTATTTGTTGTGTTCAGATAAACCATAAGAACATAGAACATAAGAATGGCCGTACTGGGTCAGACCAAAGGTCCATCCAGCCCAGTATCCTGTCCACCAACAGTGGCCAATGCCAGGTGCCCCGGAGTGAGTGGACCTAACAGGTAATGATCAAGTGATCCCTCTCCTGCCATCCATCACCGCCCCCCCCCGACAAACAGAGTCTAAGGACACCATTCCTTACCCATCCTGGTTAATAGCCATTAGTGGACTTCATCTCCATGAATTTATCCAGTTCTCTTTTAAACCCTGTTATAGTCCTAGCCTTCACAGCCTCCTCAGGCAAGGAGTTCCACAGGTTGACTGTGCGCTGTGTGAAGAAGAACACTAAGATGTGCTTTTCTTTCCATCATTCTAGCTTTACAATTTTTTCCCGACTCTCATGGACTATATACCTGGGTCTCACCAGGAGTTAATTAAAAATTCGGAGGAGATTAAAAGATTTGTTCTGGAAAGAGTGAAGATGCATAAAGAGTCTCTGGATCTCAGCTGCCCTCGAGACTTCATCGATGCTTTCCTCATCAAAATGGAACAGGTATGTGAGGGCAGCAGCCCATCCCCTTTGCTGTGGAGTGGGTTTTACCTACCATGGGTATTTATCTCTCAGTACAAGGCCCAAATTTAGATCGGGTCTCTGCTCCTGGGATTTACAGTCTAAAAGCCAAGCCCTGCTCACCTCATTTGTGTGAGTAAGACAAATCTAAGGGTATGTGGACACTGCAATGAATGACCCACAGCACACGCATGGCTGGCCTGGGTCAGCTGACTTGGCCTTGCAGGGCTCAGGCTGAAGGGCTATACAATTGCTGTGTAGATGTTGGAGCATGTACTGCAGCCCAGGTTCAGGGATTCTTCCCCCTTTCTGAGGCTCATAGCTTGGGCTGCAGCCTGAGCCCAAATGTGTACACTGCAATATTATAGCCCCTCAACCTGGCCAGCCATGGGTTTTTAATTGCAATGTAGACATGTCTTAAAAGGACAGAGCTCCCAAAGCAGATATCTAGAGCGCTTGGCAATGTATAGATTGGCTCTGTTGGAGGTTAGCCATTGAACGGGTTTTATTTACAAGGTGGACAGAGGCACTATTACTGGTATGTGTTAGCATCAGTGCGATTAGCAGAAGAAAGCAGTTTCTAATGGCTTCCTATGCCCACACCCACAGACCTAACCTACTACCAGCTTCTTTGGAAACCCCTCCTGTTAATCTTCTGCAATATTTTACAGCAACAGCCTATTAGGTGTTCTACCACTGCACCCCTCAGTCAGCAGGTAGCCAGGCGTCTGCATTTTCAATGGGAATCTCGCTTTCTTTGGAGCATCAGACTCAATATTTCTAACTCCGAGGCTAAAAATTGGTTAGATACATGTGGTTTCCTTTCTGGTTCAAAGTTTTCAAGTGCATTAGTGCTGCCCAGGCAAACAAAATATGAAAGCAAAGGGAATCAACAACAACGGTTAAAAATACAGATGAAACCTAACCAGGTAAATGTAATGCTCCAATTCTCCTCGAATAGAAAAGACCATAAGTTTTCACAGCAATGACCGAAAACACCCCAGCAGTGCTACTGCAATCTCCAGGGCTGTGGCCCATTTTTATAAGGGTTTTTTTAAAGCTGCCAGGTGGGTCACAGAGCAGGTAGAAGATGAGACTTCAGGCCTGTATGAATAGATCCCACACTCTTAGGGCTGGTCTACACTAGCCCACAAGTTCGAAGTAAGATACGCGACTTCAGCTACGTGAATAACGTAGCTGAAGTCGAAGTATTTTATTTTGAACTTCAAAGTACTCACCCCTGGTCCACACGGTGGCGCGCAGCTCCCCCGTCGACTCCGCCTGCTCCGTTCGTGGAGCAGGATTACCGGCGTCGACGGGGGAGCACTTCCTGGTTCGATTTATCGCGTCTAGACAAGACGCGATAAATCGAACCCAGAAGATCGATTGGACTCCTCCGACGCGACGGGTGAGTATAGACGCACCCTTTACAGTCAATGATCAAACTACTATAAGAAGTCTCTCTCTGCAGGAACGACAGAATGGCCAGTCGGAATTTAACACTGATAACTTGTTAAGAAGCACATTGGATTTATTCTTTGCTGGAACAGGGACAACCAGCACCACCCTGAGACATGGACTCCTGATTCTTCTGAAATACCCTGACATAGAAGGTACCACAGAGACACACACAATTTTAAGTCTTGGAGAAATGAGGGGATTACATGGCTCAAGGGATCTCTAATGGATTCAGACCCCTGCCCCTTAAGTCACCAGATCAAATCTGGCTTGGGCTGGAAGTAACCCACATTACCCCTGTGTGCAAACTGTTCACTGGTTTGTGTGAAACTGAGATGTGTCTGGGGATGGGTGTTTTAGTTCAATTTGCGTAGACAGGTGTCCACATTTGAAAAGCCCCATCACAACTGTCATTACTCAGCCTCCTTATGGGCGGTCTCAGCACAGCGTTCTCAGCCTGGGTAAGCTGTTGTGACTGGATTCCTTTCTCACCTCCCAGTCCAAGTTAAGGCTCCTGGGCTGGGGGAAAGTGTATGTGTTTGTGCGGGAGAAACTGCTCTGACAAGAAGGTGCCTGGCCTATGGGTAACAGGAGCCTTCACATTCCAGGGCTGTCAGATGGCCCCCTCTGTGACGGGATCCCCGCGGTATAACCTGGAACTGAGGCACCCTTTTTCCCCGCCTGGGTTGTCTTTCATAATGCTTTGCTCTAGTGACAGAGACAGCAAACCCCTTCGTGAGCTGTTATCACTGAGTACAACAGCTTGTGAAGCCCCACACCCAGCTAAATTGCATGAATGCTCCCTGAGCTGTTCACGAATCACACAGAGAAAAGCACTAGAAAATCTCCCAAGCCCCCAGCCTTGCACCCCAGAGCTGTACTGTCTTGCTGTGGTCAGAAGCCTGACCAGTGTAAATTCATTACCCAGTCCACCCCTCCCTCGATGTGGAGAGGACATGCTCCAACCTTTGTAAACTGAGCTGAGATTTCCCAAGCAGTTCAACCAAAACACACTGTTTCAGGTAAAATTTAAAAGAGGTTTATTTACTACAGAAAGATAGATTTTAAGTGATTACAAATGGTAGGCACAAAAGGTCGGAGAGAGTTACCAAAGAAAATAAAAGGTAAGCACACAGTCTAAATCCTGAACCTTATTAGACTATGCAGTGTTTGTATCAAGCCATTCTTCTCACCCCACTGGATGTTGCAGGTAGGTTACAATCCTTAATACACAGGCTTCCCCTTTAAACCTGGGACAAGTCTCCTCAGTTCAAGCCTTGGTTTTCCCAGCGTTCTTCTTGCTTCCAGTGTAGGTGGGGGAGGAGAAAGGCAAAAGCATGATGCCACTGTCCCCTATTTTATATCCGCAGTCCGTGTGCCTGAAAACACTAGCTCAGATATGTCCTGGTGGGCTTTGCTGAGTCACAGAGTGGAGCAATCCCCCACTGTATGATGCTTGTGAAGCTCTCTTACAGCAATGTAAATCCCTTGTTTAAAAGTCTCCTGCTGATTAACGGTAATTTAACACCCTCCTGGGAGTGGATCTCCTCCTTTGTTGTCACTGGAGAACTGGAAATGGACGACTCTCAAGCCTACAACATATTTCAGTAACAACCATAGAGCAAAATCTCCTAACTACATACTCACTAATGATATACATATTTGGACAGAACAGTGGGTTTCAGGAGATCGTGACCTTTCATATAATATCCTACATGGCACGCTGTGTATGAAATATATCATAATTTTATGACAGGAGTGGATATGGGGGTTCCAGGGTGCTGCTTTGAGATACAGAGTACCATACTCTCCAATCAAATAAAGGCAAGTGTTAGAGATTTATCAACACCCAGCTGATATCCAGTGCTAATTCCCTCCTCATGGGCTTCCTTCATGTTCATGTGGATGATTGACTTTGGTGGGGGGAAATTTTAGGCATCAATCTCTTGTGTAGCAGTTAGTTATATGCTCTGGCGATAACATCACTTTGTGCTCTCTTTTATAACATAACCAGGCATGAACCATATCGCTGCCCTAATAATTACATTATTGGCATTTTATCCTAGATACTATGTACAATAGTTTCTGTATCCCAAAACTAACAGTTATATTGTTATAACTTGTTATATTCCCAACATGTATCTGTTGAGACACGTGTATTACTGACTATGTGACAGATGGGGGCAAAGTTATGGGAATCCTGTTCTTTAGCGTTACTGTTCACCTCGTTCATTTGATGACAGAGAAAGTTCACGAAGAGATTGACCGTGTGATTGTCCGAAGCCGAAGCCCCTGCATAGCAGACCGAAGCCAGATGCCCTACACAGATGCTGTGATACATGAGATGCAGAGAATCATTAACCTTGTCCCGATGGGTGTCCCACATGCAGTGACCAGAGACACTCATTTCAGACAATATGTTATCCCCAAGGTTAGTTCTCAACGTTATGTGAAAGGGCCCGATCCTCTGCCTTTTCCACTATACAGTTTTGAATTATTCACAATAGAAATGTTTGCCCCCCTTTGAGCATGACAGGTGATTCTCACAGTTACCAACAACGTTCCAATTGTTATTGGCATGAAGAACAGAACCCTGCATTCTGCAGGCTCAGCTCCCCTTCCGGAAGACAGGCTAAGAGCCCACTTCAAGCTTCTAGATATAGAATAGATACCAAGCAGGCTCTGCAAAGCTTTCCATCTCTCCACCATGATTTAGTCCTGCTGATGTGTTAATACGCGTGACAACTCGCAGTGACCATGTCCTTGGCTGCTAATTGAGTTATACTGTGAGTTGTATAGGTCTTTTTAGCTTTTTTTTTAATTATTATTATTTATTATTATATTTTATTTTTTATAAATAGTGACGGGGAACCATTGGTGCGATGACTAAATTATAAAGACAAGGGAATGTCCAATGCTTCCAAATAGCAGCTGAGAGATGCACCTAACACTTCTGGATCTTAATCAGACTTTTCTAAACCTCTTTGATGAGAAATCAGGCTGGCCATCTAATGTGAGGAGCCTTTCTCATGAGATTCCAGGATCTCCTTGTTGAAGGTCGGCTCCCATTTCGTGGAGTTACCTTTTCTCATGGAATTTTAATATTTCTGGTTCTGGTTCCAGGGGATGCAGGAAAATGAAGGAAAGAAAAACGTGTCCCACTGCCCAGCCCAGTGAATTCTGGAGGCTTCTCTGCTTTGGACAGTGTCCACTTTAACTCTCTTTATCTGTGTTTGCAAATTCAGGGCACCACTATACTCCCTGCCCTGCAATCAGTCCTACATGACAGCAGGGAATTTCCAAAGCCAGAGCAATTTAACCCAGGACATTTCTTGGATGAAAATGGTGCCTTTAAGAAGAGTGACTTCTTCATGCCTTTTTCTGCAGGTAAAAGAAGCCATGTTTGTTTCAGGTCCCAGACCATTCTCTCATAGCTTTGTCTTGAGTATGCAAAGTTCTCAAACTAGTCTGCAGAGACTTTGCAGGCTGTCCATGAAGCAGAGCCTCTCACAACAGCACAGCATCTGTCAGTCTCCAGTCTCTTTTTTTAACTGATTGAACACGCACTACTCTCTGCTCTGCATGGCAACTTCACATCTTCCTTTGTCTGTCTGTGTCAGTCCGTGGTGGACAAATTGTGATTGAATGTGCAATCAAAAGTAAAATTGAACGGGGTAACATGCAACAGGACAGAAGCCGTCTGCATAGTCAACTGAAGAGAAATCAGTAGGGGCTGCTTAGCTTCTCAGCTTTACTCCAATCAATGAAGATCCCATCACTCTGTTAATAAACCCTGTATGTTGTTCTCCTCCATCCTGCTACTCAGCATGCCTCCACCTCCCTACCTGTTACTTCCATCTTTTATGCAAGAACCACTGTGTCATTCCCCCCTTCAACATATTAACTGGCTTAGGACCTGCATTAACTATTCCTCAAACCCCACATCTGCCCAGCGGTCCCACATATTAGTTTTTAATAGGCCACTTATTATATGGAACTCAGCCTTTAAAACAATCTGTGAGAGGCTTCTTAAGCCCCAAATGCTTTCATACCTTCCTGAACTCTGAGAGATGACCATTATCCTCTATGTCGTTACCCTGAATCACTGTGTGCCTCTAACTTTAATTCTGAGGTTTAGTTTCATTGTAACAGTATTTAACATATGTTGCAAAGAAAGATCTCCTGCATCTCCTCAATATTCCTTTTTCATTGCAGGGAAACGGATTTGCGTGGGAGAGGGTCTGGCTAGGATGGAGATATTTTTGTTACTGACAACGATTTTGCAGAATTTTAGCTTGAAATCTCTCGTTGACCCCAAGGACATTGATATAACTCCAGTGGCGAGTTTTGTGTCAAATGCACCAAAACCATACCAGCTCTGTGTTTTGCCTCGATAAAAACCATGAAAAATCACCTCAATGACCTAGAGCAATGTATGAATTTGGTTGTCTATGGTCCTGGATTCATTAATACAGACATTAACTCATTGTGTTGTAACAGAGACAGATAAATAAACCGGCTTTGTAAGTAACTAGGATTTAACAAAATTAAGTGTGATACCAAAAAATAAATATATAATGGCCTCCAGCCAGGTACAGTAACCCTACAGTGTTCTGAGGTGTGACTCTATTCTTGACAAAAGCTTGGTATGTTTTTAGTTCATTTGTGCAGTAATTTATTTCTGGTGTAGCATTTTGGAAGCTTAGCTTGGCATGTGCCAGCTACCGTACAATACACTGAGGAGGCTGTAGACTTTTTCATCCCCCAAGCTTCATCTTGTCTTACAAATAAATATGCTCTAATTGAAACAGGCTGAAAAAGAATTGCATGGGAGACTATTTTATCCATCCCATTGGTATCCACTGCCTTTCCCCAATACCTCTTTCGTGAGCGGAATTTATTTATTTATTTACTGCTTCTCATAATGCAAGAACTAAGGGTCACCAAATGAAATTGATAGGCAGCAACTTTAAAACAAACAAAAGGAAGTATTTCTTCACACAAGGTACAATCAACCTGTGGAACTCCTTGCCAGAGGATGTTGTGAAGGCCAAGACCATAACAGGGTGGAAAAAAGAACTAGATAAATTCATGGAAGATAGGTCCATCAATGGCTATTAGCCAGGATGGGCAGGGATGGTGTCCCTAGCCTCTATTTGCCAGAGTTACCTGTTTTGTTTATTATATGCTGATTACCGGTTCTGTTTGTTCCCTTTGGGGCTCCTGGCATTGGCCACTGTTGGAAGACAGGATACTGGGCTAGATGGACCTTTGTTCTGACCCAGTATGGCTGTTCTTATGTTAAATAATCCCATTGAAATCAATAGGACTGCTGATGAGAATAAAGGCTGCAGAATTGGGCCTTTATTTTTGTATCTTACTTTCTTTTCACCCATCCTGATGATGTTTCTCATATTGATTCTTTCCCACTGAGCGCTAAACTTCATTTTTCTTCTTTACCACAGTGCCATCGGGTGGTATAAGCAAGTCTAAACCGTGATTTATCACCCTTAGTAAGGAAGTTCTGTTGATCTGCTGCAGCCGTCCAGCTGCTATTCCCAACCACTGCAAGGCTTTTACCCTGGTTCTAATAAGTCCTGTCATTCTCCATAGATTGGAGCATGATAATGACCATTCACCATCAAAACACACATTCCAAGCTCCTCTTATGTGACATGCTTCCAAATGATCAGCAAAACTGGTGTGGAATTCTGGCTTCTCTTAATCCTGTGCACCCCCGCTGAACGGGGCTGCAGAGGTGCAAGTGAGAGCAGAATTGGAGTGAAAGAGGGCATATGCTTAATTTAACTACCACAGCATTATCCATAGAGTATCCATAGACTTGCGCTGATTTCTTTCTGCATAACAGAAACACTCTGAATTATAATAGAGTGGAAAACCCCCACATCAGGCTCCCTTTCCAATGTCTTACAAAGTCCTGTCCAGAAAATGTCAGGCTACACCAAGGAAAATCTCCCTGCGGCATCATATCCAATACGTCGGCAGGATCACAAACATACATTAGGTTAAAGTTATAAACGTGTATTCTCTAACGATCTTCAAATATTAAACCCCTCTGAATATTAAACTAACCCTTTATGGGGGGAGAAATTTAAAAACAAACTGCCCTCATCACAACATGGTGTCCTCTATTCAGTAGAGATGGCCTGAGATGACAACTTTGGATCCAGGCCTGGAGCCAAACATTCCTGGAGTTCCCTGGAGTTCTGATTCAGGGCTTTGTTTCAGCATATTGTAGAGACAGGGGAAATTTCACAGGGAGTTTGACTGAGTGAGCCTGTAAAGGGAAGTAGGATGCGGTAACACCCCAGGAGTAGCTGTTGTATCCTTGGGGCAGCAGGCTTAGGAAGAAATCATGTGAGACACAGAGCTGTGAGCCATGAACACAGCCATTTATTTTCACACACACTGAACTAACCAAACCAGCCAAAACTGGCTGGGCTATCCCCTAATAATCACTCAGTTGCCATAGCAACAACAAGGTGCTATTACCATGACAACCAAATGCACAACAGTAGCTATGGGATGGAATTTTGAAGTTGACACAATTTGTTCTTTACATTTCCCTCCCCGCCCCCCATCAGGTCAGGACTGAGGGCGATGGGGCGGTGGACAGGGGGGCTGTGCTGAGAGGCTGAGGGTTAAGGAGGCAGAATTAATTGCTGGACAGGGGCAGCGTAGATATTGGGTAAGTGCTCCTGCAGGAGGGGTTCAAAACACCTCACCTGAACAACAGGGATTGTGACAGACACACTCACCTGGAGAGGGACGGGGGGAATTAAACTATCAATAGACAGAAAAAAAACCCATCCCACAATATAAACGTAAAAAAACACCTAGTAATTTTTAGGGCCAGTTTCATTGTTTTTGGGTGTCTGACTCATGGTGTTTGATCTCTTGAGGTGGGCAATGCTGCTATAAATAAGATGGCTACTGAAGTCCTTTGACCCCATTCCAAGCATGCTTGAAGATCAGCGTGGAGGTAGAAGGAACTAGATGGTAGAAACCCATGCTTGGGACAATAGGGGGACTTGGGGTGAGCTGCTGAAGCAGTCCACTGGACTAATGAGAAGCCAGGGCTGCACAGCCCCCAGGCACTTAGCTGCGCAGGGGACAGCCTGATTTTACAGACACAGAAAACAGGGTTGAGTTTCAGCTCAGAAGCTGGAAGAGAGTCAGAGCGGCTCAGGGAGTCCTTGCTGAATTGCCCCTCCCCCTGGAGGGAGTTTTGCACCACTCTGAGAGTTTAGCTCCGAGGATCAGGCAGCTTCCAGCTCTGCATGACCAGAAACCAGAGGCAAGAGATCCGACCAGATACTGGCTATGGAGAGCCAGCCAAGCCCTAGGAGGGTTCCAGGCCAGGCAGGCTGGCTGAGTCAGGAGAGGACCCTGTCCCACCCAGCAATGAAGAAGTAGTAAGGGGACTTTTGTTTAAGCTGGCCACTGCCACAGTGCTGCACCACTCCGTCTCGGGACGTGCCACTCCAGCCATGCCACCTGGCTAGGGAAAGTGCCAGGGAGGGAGGTGGGATTGGAGGAGTGTGTGAGTGCTAGGGGGTGGGGCCTATTTATAAATGTTAATTATTTTTCAGTTAACCTGAACCACGGCCTTCCCCAGATCCTATTTTCCTGTTCCCAGTAACTCCCCGCTCTGTTTGTTGCTATTCCTGGTGTGTCCCATCACTGGGGTTTGTGCTATTTACCTTATTGTCCCTTGTGTACCGGCCATTACGTGCCTTGCCAGCTGTCAGTGTGGTCGCTGAGCTTGCGGAGGGACACCACCCTGGCACAGTGCAAAGTCACTTGAGAGGAGACAACAGGCAGTGGCAGCAGCAAAGGACCCAGCAGCTGACCCACGTCAGGAGAGGGGAGAAGCCACATCAGATCTTGGTGATAGCAAGCGGTAGGGAGTGAAAAGGGAGGGAGGAAGGTTAAGCCATATCTCGGGGGAGGGACCACCAGAAACGGGGGTTCTGTTCTGAGCTCTACGCCTAAGTGGCCAGTTCCCTCTTCATTTGAAGAGAGTTACAGACTTAACATACCTAGGTGGAAAGAATCCAAAATACAGGTAGTGGTTGGAGATACTCAGTGAGGAACAAGCCTTCTTCTTTGAGTGATTGGTCATGTGTATTCCACAGTAGGTGTGCGTGCTCACCACATGCACCGGTGTCTGAAGTTTTTCCCCGAGCAGTACCCGTAGGGGAGTGCCCCTAGCGACCCCTGGAGTGGCACCTCCCTGGCAGGTATAAGGGGTGCTGTGCGCTTCCCCCCACCCCCCACAGTTCCTTCTTGCCACTATTGAAGGTGCTTCAGAACTGCTCTGCTCCAGCTTTGCTGCAACTTGACCCCAGAACTCTTGTTCGTTCAGGGTATGATTCCTGTAGTTAGTAGTTGATTAGTTTAGTTTAGTTAGAGTGCCTGGGCCAGGGCATGCCCTGTGCCCCGGGTTTTAAGTTGTGCGACACTTGTAGGCAACCGATGCCAGTGGGTGACCCACATGCAGATTGTTTACGTTGTTTGGGTGAAACCCATCTCAGCGATCGCTGCAAGATTTGCAGGTTGTTTAAGCCTCGGCCTCGGACCGAGAGAGACATTAGGTTGCAGGCCATCATGATGGAGTGTGCGTTGACCCCGACTCTGGCACGCCGCTCTGAGTTGGCACCTGGTACCATGGTGTCGGTATGTGGTGACCCACCAGCGCAGTCTACCAGTCGGCATCGCTCCCCCTCCACGGGACATGCCAAGAAGGCTAAGAAGAGGCCTTCTTCGCTGTGGCACTGGAGCAAAATTGGGGGAGAGGTTAGACCCATGCTGGGCAGTCATCAATCCCTATCGGCCTCTCGGCCTCCAACTCAGGTCTAGCGGAGTATCCCGGCTCATTTAGAGCAGGCTTCCCCGGATGTCCTCCATACCAGAGGCCCTGCAAGCGGCTCGGGACATTATGTCCATGCGGGTACCAGGAGCACCGCTAATGTTGGCCCCGCACTCCAGAGGCATGCTGCCACTGGGATCTCTGCAGTCTCCCCTGGCTCGGTACTGGTCTCTGTCGAGGGAATGTTCCCGACGCCGTTCGCTGCTCAGCAACCATCCTGTGCGTAGTCCACGCAGGTTGCCGTCGACCCCCCACCAGGTTGTCTGGTTGGGTTCAGTCTGACAGGGGCTCCAGCCACCTCTCCGCCTCAAGAAGCAGATACGGATGGGACTGAGGCAGACGCCACGGAAGGTCCTCGTTTCAGCAGGGCTACCGTAGTCAGTTGCGACACGAACGTTGATGCCATTCTCACTTGTCGTCTTGCTCCAGGACCCCGCTCCAGTACTGCTCCCATAGCCCCGGGCATCGATTGCCAGCACCTCGCCGGTGCTGATCCGCCCGCCAGAGCTGATCGCAGAGTTCTTCCACATCGGAGTCACAGTCTCATGATCAGCACCGCTCCCGATGTCGCCGCTCCTCCCGGTCCAGGGACAGCGGCAGGTTGTATGTCAGCCCGGCCTCCCTTCGTAGTTGTCCATCGATGGGTCAGGCCATCCAGGCCGAACAACCTGCTCCGCTGGTGCTATAGCAGGTGCAGTGGCACCGGGCCCTGTGGCCGGCGCAGTGGTACCAGTGGGCACCGTGGCCCCCAATGCAGCCCCCGGTGGGGGCTCACTCGGTGGCCGTAGCTTCTGAACAGCCATCGGACTCCCTCTCCCAGCCTCTGAGGTAGGATGTGTGTTTTTGTCACTGTGCCCGGAAAGCAACCAGGGGATGGATCCTCTGGTGCCGGTGGACACGCAAAGTACCGCGCCTGTTTCCTCGTCCTCCCTGATGAGGCGATTATGGCCCCTCCTCTCTCTGTCCCACAGGAGGACTCTAAAGCGCACCAGGAACTATTGAAAAGGTTAGCATCAAACCTCAGCCTCCAGGCAGAGGAGGTGGAGCCGCCCTCAGACTCCCTCTATAATGTCCTTTCTGCCTCGGTACCCAGGTGGCCTTGCCACTCCACAAAATGGTGGCAAAAATTTCAAATGTCCTGTGGCAAACCCCGGCCTCGCTGGCCCCCATCTCTAAGAGAGCAGAACGCAAGTATTTTGTGCCCGCCAAAGTCACGAGCACCTATACACCCACCCTGACCCGAACTCCCTGGTGGTTGAGTCGGTCAACCACAGGGAACGGCAGGGCCAACCAGACCCTACTCTGAAAAATAAAGATTCAAGGAGGCTGGATTCCTTTGGGGGGGAAATTTATTCATCCTCGTGCTTCCAATTACGGGTGACGAATCATCAGGCTTTCCTGACGAGTTCAATCTATGGGGCTCTCTGCCCAAGTTCGAGGACTCCCTCTAGGAGTGTGACAGGAAGGAGTTCAAAGCTCTGGTGAAGGAGGGTACAGCGGCTGCCAGGGTAACCCTGTAGGCAATGTCGAATGCGGTGGACATGGCCACGCGGTCCATGGCCTCTGCGGTGTCCATGAGAAGGGCATCATGGCTCCTGCTCTCTGGGCTGTCCAGTGAGGTGCAGACTTACTTGCAGGACCTCCTGTATGAAGGCAAAGCTCTGTTTGCAGAACAAATGGATATAAAACTGCATGGCCTGAAGGACTTCCGCACTACACTTAAGATTCTTGGCCTCTATGTTCCGGCTCCAGCTAGACCTAAGTTTAAGCCGCAGCAGGCTCCCACCCAGGACACCCACTCTAAATATGAGCCCCCTTATAAAAAGTTGCGAGACTATAAGAAACGGCTGCAGAGGCAGTCTCGACTTCCCCCCAGCCTGGGTCCTCCAAAGGAAAACAGGCAGGGAAGCGGCAGTTTTGACAGGTCGCCCAGGGGCGACCTACCAGTTCTCATCAGGGATCCACCCCCAATAAAGCTTCCCTTCTCCAACTGGTTGTGTGCTTTCCTCACGGAGTGGTCGCAGCTGACCTTGGACCGATGGGTCCTCAGCACCTCTCTCAGGGATACACCCTCCAGTTTACCTCTACCCCGCCCAACCACCCTACACCCCTGTCCCTCCTGGGGGACCCCTTTTGTGAGGCTCTGCTTGAGCAGGAGGTGGGGCAGCTTCTTTGCCTAGGAGCGGTGGAAGTAGTGCCAGTGGAATTCAAACACAAGGGGTACTACTCCTGCTATTTCCTTATCCTGAAGGCCAAAGTGGGGCTCAGGCCCATCCTCGACCTGAAGGGCTTGAACCAGTACATGGTGAAGCTCAAGTTCTGCATGGTCTCCCTGGCCTCCATCATTCCCTCCCTGGATCCCGGGACTGGTACGCTGCCCTCAATCTGCAGGATGCGTACTTACACATCCATATATTCGAAGGGCACAGACACTTCCTCCATTTCACGGTTGGGCAGGAACACTACCAATTTATGGTCCTCCCGTTTCACCTGTCCACTGCCCCCAGGGTATTTATGAAGTGTATGTCGGTGATGGCGGCCTACCTCAGGCGCCGTGGGGTCCAGCTCTTCCCCTGTCTGGACAACTGGCTGGTCAAGGGCAGCTCGGTCGCAAGTGCAGGATCATGTGGCACTCCTTCTGTCCATGTGTGCCACTCTGGGCCTGTTGGTAAATGACACCAAGTCCACATTGGTCCTGGTACAACGCATAGAGTTTATCGGGACGGTCCTGGACGCTACGTCAGCCAGAGCCTCCCTCCCACCAGACAGGTTCGAGACCCTGAAAGGGCTCATCACCTCAGTCACAAGGTTCCCAGTGACAACATCCAGAGCGTCTCCAACTCTTGGGTCACATGTCGGCGTGCACATATGTGGTCCACCACGCCAGACTCAGGATGAGGCCCTTCCAGCTCTGGTTGGTCTCGGTGTTCTCCCAGGCCAGAGACAGGATGGACAAGGTCCTCACTGTGCCCAAACCGGTGATCGCCTCCCTCCAAAGGTGGTCCTCCCTGGGGAACATGCTCCGCGGAGTCTCGTTCAGAGGCAGGCCTCTGTCTCTGGAACTGGTGTCCAATGCATTGGAGCTGGGGTGGGGAGCCCATGTGGGAGACATTCAGACCCAGGGTCTGTGGTTTGCACAGGACCTGGCCCTCCACAAAAAGGTCAAGGAGCTCAGGGCGGTCTGGCTGCCGTGCGTGGCCTTCCACTTGCACCTGGAGGGCCGGGTGGTCAGGCTTCTCACGGACAACATGGCCTCGATGTTTTACATCAACAGGCAAGGTGGGGCCAGATCCTCTGCCCGGGAGCCCTCAGGCTGTGGGACTTCTGTATAGCCCACAACATTTGCCTATCAGCCTACCACTTACTGGGTGCCCGAAACATGCAGACGGATCGCTTGAGCAGGGACTTTTCCTCTCAGCATGAGTGGTCTCTTCACCCAGAGGTGGTTCCCAGACTTTTCCAAGAGTGGGGAACTCCCCAGGTGGACCTGTTTGTGACTCGTCAGAACCGTCGCTGTCCCCAGTTCTGCTCCGGGGGGGGTGGAGGGAGGTGGCTTGGATGGGGCGCTATCTCCAATGCCTTCCTCCTGTCCTGGTCAGGCCAGTTTCTCTATGCCTTCCCCGCATTCCCACTGATTGGCAAGGTCCTGGAAAAGATAAAGATGGACAGGGCCCGGGTCCTCCTGATTGCCCCAACGTGGCCCAGGCAGCATTGGTATGGGATCCTCGTGAGCCTGGAAGCTGCCCCACTGTGGCCGTTACCATCCTGCCCAGACCTGCTCTCCCAAGATGAGGGTCGCCTCTTCCACCCCAATCTAGCATGGTGTGGCAGCTCAGTGGTTAGGCCGGGAGGAAAGGACGTGCTTGGAAGGGGTTTAGCGTGTTCTCTTGGAAAGCAGGCGACCCTCCATGTGCCGAGCCTACTTGGCAAAGTGGTCTCGGTTTTCCTGATGGGTGGCTGAGCGGGGCATTTCCCTCTTGGCTGCCCCAATCCAGCTCATTTTGGACTACCTCCTTCACCTTAGAGCCCAGGGCCTGGCACCCTCATCCGCCAAGGTGCACATGGTGGCCATATCGGCCTTCCACCCACTGGTGCAGGGGCACATGGTATTCTCCCATGCCATGAGTGGCCAATTCCTTAAGGGGTTGGATCATCTCTTCCCGCACACTAGGCCCCTGGTCCCGCAGTGGGACCTGAACTTGGTGCTGGCCTGGCTGATGTGCCCCCCGTTTGAGCCGCCAGCTACATACTCCTGGTTGCACCTCTCATGGAAGGTAGCCTTCCTGGTAGCAATCACGTCGGCTAGACGGGTCTCGGAACTCAGGGCCCTGACCTCCGAGCTCCCGTACATGGTGTTCCATAAGGATAAGATCCAGCTCTGCCCACACCCCTCATTCCTCCTGAAGGTGGTCTCCGCCTACCACATGGGTCAGGAGATTTTCCTGCCAGTCCTCTGCCCCAAGCCCCATGCATCCAGTGAGGAGCGCCGTCTCCACACACTGGATGTGAGACGGGCTCTGGCCTTTTACCTGGAGCGGACTAAGCCGTTCAGGAAGTCTTTGCAGCTGTTCATCGCCTCGGCTGAATGCATGCGGGGTCGGCCAATCTCTACTCAGTAGCTCTCCAACTGGATCACCTCGTGCATCCGTACCTGTTGTGACCTGGCGGGAATCCCTCCGTCGCCAACTGTGAGTGCACACTCGACTAGGGCGCAGGCCTCGTCAGCTGCCTTTTTAGCCCATGTGCCTATTCAGAACATTTGTAGAGCTGCCACATGCTGTGCTCCATCCCGAGAGTTTGTGAACTCCTACCCACCTCCAACAGATATAGTTTGGAATCACCTATTGTGGAATATACATGAGCAATCACTCGAAGAAGAAAAGACAGTTACCTTTTCCGTAACTGGTGTTCTTCGAGATGTGTTGTTCATGTCTATTCTACATCCTGCCCTCCTTCCCCTTGGTCGGAGTTGTCTGGCAAGAAGGAACTAAGTGTGTGTGTGGTGTGGGGAGGGGGGAGCACGCAGTGCCCTTTATACCGCACCATGGAGGCACCACGCCAGGGATCGCTAGAGGCGAACCTCTATGGGTACTGCTAGGGGAGAAACTTCTGACACTGGTGCACATGGTGAGCACACACACCTATTGTGGAATAGACATGAGCAACACTTTACGGAAAAGGTAACTCTTTTTTGGATGGGGGGTAGCAGTAGATGTGACATATCTTGATTTTAGTAAAGCTTTTGACACTGTCCCTCATGACTTTCTCATAAACAAACTAGGGAAATGCAACCTAGATGGAACTACTATAAGGTGGGTGTAAAACTGGTTGGAAAACCATTCCCAGAGAATAGTTATAGTATTTCACAGTCAAGCTGGAAGGACATAACGAGCAGGGATCAGTTCTGGGTCCGGGTCTGTTCAATATTTTCCTCAATGAGTTAGATAATAGTGTAGAGCAGTGGTGGGCAACCTGCGGCCCGCAGTCTGCATGCGGGACATCAGGATAATCTGATTGCGGGCCACGAGACATTTTGCTGATGTTGACTATCTGCAGGTATGGCCCCCTGGAGCTCCCAGTGGCCGTTCCCGGTCAATGGGAGCTGCAGGAAGTGGAGGGCTGGAGGGACGTGCAGGTCGCTGCTTCCCGCAGCTCCCACTGGCCGGGAACAGAGAACAGTGACCATGGGGAGCTGCGGGGGCTGTGCCTGCGGATGGTCAATGTCAGCAAAATGTCTCGCAGCCCACAATCAGATTACCCTGTTGGGCCACAGGTTGCTCACCACTGGCGTAGAGAGTACACTTATAAAGTTTGTGGGCGATACCAAGCTGGGAGGGGTTGCAATTGCTTTGGAGGATAGGATTAAAATTCAAAATTATCTGGATAAACTGGAGAAACGGGCTGAAGTAAATAGGATGAAATTCAATAAGGACAAATGCAAATGCAAAGTACTCCACTTAGGAAGGAGCAATCTGTTTCATGCAAACAAAATGGGAAATGACTGCTTTGGAAGGAGTACCACGGAAAGGGATCTGGGGGTCATAGTGGACCACAAGCTAAATATGAGTCAACAGTGAAACACTGTTGCAAAAAAAGCAAACAGCCTAATGGGATGTATTAGCAGGAGTGTTGTAAGCAAAACACAAGAAGTAATCCTGCTCTACTCCGCGCTGATTAGGCCTCAACTGAAGTACTGTGTCCAGTTCTGAGCACCATATTTCAGGAAGAATGTGGACAAATTGGAGAGAATCCAGAGAAGAGTGACAAAAATGATTAAAGGTCTAGCAAACATGATCTGTGAGGGAAGATTGAAAAAATTGGGTTTGTTTAGTCTGAAAAAGAGAAGACGGGGGGACAGTTTTCAAGTACATAAAAGGTTGTTACAAGGAGGAGGGAGAAAAATTGTTTTTCTTAACGTCTGAGGATAGGACAAGAAGCAATGGGCTTAAATTGCAGCAAGGGAGGTTTAGGTTGGACATTAGGAAAAACTTCCTAACTGTCAGAGTGATTAAGCACAAGAATAAATTACCTAGGGAGCTTGTGGAATCTCCATCATTGGAGATTTTTAAGAACAGGTTGGACAAACACCTGTCAGGGATGGTCTAGATAATACTTGGTCCTGTCATGAGTGCTGGGGACTGGGCTAGATGAGCTTTCGAGGTCCCTTCCAGTCCTATGATTCTATTACACTAAAAGAGATGGGAATGGCAAAATGGATCTGAGTCTGCAATACAGATGCAGAGGCAAAAAAGCTGGTGTAATTTTGGGCTCTGTGTCCAGAGGCATCATGAGGTAGGGAGGTGATAAGAGTGGGAACTCTAGATGGCGGTGTGAGACCATGTTTAAATCATTTCCCACAATCAGCCACATTTCAGTGCTGGAATATCAGCAAATTGATAGGTATTCAGAGAAAAGAAAACTGGACACCAGAGGGCACCATGAGCAAGATGGATGCAGGTTGCTTCAGCTCCAAAGCAGCCCACAGGGAATCCCCAAACCTTGTCCCCTAAACTCCATCACCCAGCCCCAAGAAATATTGTGCCTGATGAGAGGAACCCTCACCATGCTCTCTAGCTCTGCATCTGCCTCTCCGAATCTGAAAGCACCGAAAAAATAGAAGAGATCTGCCTCCCTCCCTACTACAGACAAAATGGTGTGCGAGCCTGATGGAGTACAGCTGATAGTTGTACTACAGCCGGTGGCCACAAATACTCTTCAAATTAAATCTACAGTTTCCACCCTCCAGGCCATCACGACTGAGATTCAGTGTGAACGACACGCTCTGTCCAGATCGATGGGTGAAGCAGAACCCAGAATTTCTGGAGTGGAAGATGATTTTAACGAGAACAAATTACAGGTATGAAGGACTGTAATGATGTAAAGAATGTGAAGACCAAACTAATTGATCTAGAAATCCACTCACAACAATGTCCCTGAGGGAATAGAGAAAGCTAAACCCTCTGAATTTGTCCCTAAACTGCTAGCTAAGTTGTTGGATCTCCCAGTAGATTTTTGTTTTGATATAGAACAGCCACACAGGCCCTTGCCCCCAAGCCAGCTCCAGGAGGTTGCCCAAGAGCACTGATTGTGAGGTTCGTGAAGTTGGCTTCTAAGGAGCTTACATTGCAGAATCCAGAGAAAAAAAGAAGCTGCTATCAGGAGAACCAGCAATGAGAGTACTACTCTTTCAAAATTATGCCCATGACATGGTTGCAATGAAGTCTGCTTTTAACCAAGTGAACAATTGGCCAGAAAAATGGACTTGAAATATTTTATTAAATCCACAGAAATGCTCCACGTTAAGAATGGCAAGAAGATATTCAAGAAGTATGATGAGATAACTGACTCTGTGAATATGCAGAAAGCTTGACTTTAGCAAAGCTTTTGATATGGTCTTCCACAGTGTTTTTGCAAGTTAAAAAAGTATGGATTGGGTGAGTGGACTATAAGATGGATAGAAAGTTCACTAGATCATCGGGCTCAATGGGTAGTGATCGAGAGCTGGATGTCTAGTTGGCAGCTGGTATCAAGTGGAATGCTCCTGGGGTCAGTCCTGGGGCGGGTTTTGTTCAACATCTTCATTAATGATTGGGATGGTGGGATGGATTGCACCCTCAGCAAGTTTGCAGATGACACTACTCTGGGAGGAAATGTAGAGAGGCTTGAGGGTAGGGATAGTATCCCTCCCACTACACTCTGATGCGTGGAATTTCCTTCTCACCCTTGTAGAATATGTACTAGGAAGTGACACCTGGCCCCTGGATGATTTAACTCTGCTGCTCAGATACACAAGAACTGTATGCTGTCCTAGAAAACTTGCAATTTCTTATTTTTGCACAAAGCGACTTTATATTTTCACTGGTATATTTTAACAACATTGGCTCTGTTAATTAAATTGGGTAATCCTATGGCCAGAAGGCTATAGTATTTTTTTTTTCCTGCAGTTCATTTAAAATATTCAGGATTGGACTGTTTGATCGATTCAGTGACTAATAGTGACATTGATACTATTGTATCTGACCACACTCCTAAACATCTGTCTTTTAGGCCCCCAGGATATGCATCCACAACTCAAATATGGAGTTGAAATACCTCTCTGATGTTTGATACATCATTTTTTACTCCTGTGATGGGGCTTTCCTGCCCTGCACTAGCCCAGGCAATGGCAGGCCTGTGGTATTGACAGCTGAAGTCCCGCCTCCCTGGCAGGATTGGGCATGCTCCAAATGCTCTGGTAGTATGAAAGGGGGAAGCCCAGCTCATTCTGGGCTGGCAGCCGTGGAGGAAGGACCTGTCTGGGAAGCTCCTGTGGAGGGTCAGCCACAGTCCCTGACGGCGCCGGGAATCAGAGCCTCCCCGGGCCCACAGGAATTCTGGCGACTGAAGGAACCAGAGGAGGCGGCCGGCTCAACTACCCGCGAGGAATCTGAAGGTTCATGGGAGACCCCAATGCAGAGGCAGGTAGGAAGTGACCCAGGGAGGGTGACGGAGTGGTATCTCCCACCCGGGAAATCTCAATGTGTTTCGGTAGGACCCCCCTGCTGAGTCAGTGGCAAGGTGCTACGCCACTGTTAGGGCCCTGGATCAGGGCCCAGTGGAGTCGGGTGGGCCCGGGCCCCCCTACCAGGGCTGCCACACCCCTTGGTGGGTGCCCCCCCATTGGACTCTGGCCACAGAGCCACACTGCCCTGTACCGGAGGGCTGCTTTATGGACTCTGGTCGCTAGGATCACGCTGCCCTGCACTGAAGGGCTGCTTTATAGGCCTTGGCCAAAAGGCCTCCCTGCCCTGTACGGAGGGCTACGTTAGAGACTCTAACCATTAGGCCGTGCTGCCCTGGCCCCGGGGGCGAAAACCCTCACAACTCCATACAGCGGGAATTAGACCTTTTTCTGAAAACAAATGCCGCCATCGCTTCATCAGCTGCCGCATTTTGGGAAGCCTTTAAAGCAGTGGTGGGCAAACTACAGCCCTTGAGCTGCTGCCAGGGAGCGGGGTCGGGGGCTTGTTCCATGCGGCTCCTGGAAGCAGCGGCATGTCCCCGCTCAGGCTCCTATGTGTCGGGACAGCCAAGGGGCTCCGCACGCCGCCCCTGCTCCAAGGGCTTCCCCCTCAGCTCCTATTGGCCAGCAAAAGGGGCCAATAGGAGCTGTAGGGTTGGTGCCTGCAGATGGGGCAGAGTGCAGAGCCGCTTGGCTGTGCCTCTGCATAGGAGGTGGAGGGGGGACATGCTGCTGCTTTGGGGAGCTGCTTGAGGTAAGCGCTGCCCAGAGCCTGCACCCCTGATCCCCTCCCATTCCCCAGCCCCTTACCTGAGCCCTGATCCCCATCACACCCTCCAAACCTCTCGGTCCCACCCTCCTGAACTCCAGAGCCCAGACCCACAGCTGGAGCCCACACCCCTCCACCCACACTCTAATCCCCTCCCCAGCCCGGAGCTCCCTCCCGCTCTCTGAACTCCTTATTTCTGGCTCCACCCCAGAGCCAGCACTGCCAGCCACAGCCCTCACCCCCTCCCGCACCTCACCCCCCAATTCCGTGAGCATTCATGGCCCACCATACAATTTCCATAGCCAGATGCGGCCTTTGGGCAAAAACGTTTGCCCACCCGTGCTTTAAAGCCTCCATCAGAGGCTGCCTCATCTCTTACGCTACCTTTAAAAAGAAATGGAGAGAATACAGAATTGATAGCCTTTTGAAAGAAACAAAGGCCTGGTCCACACTGGTCTAAGATACGCAACTTCAGCTATGAGAATAGCGTAGCTGAAGTCGACGTATCTTAGATCGAATTAAAAGTACTTACTGCGGGTCCACGCGGCGCAGGCAGGCTCCCCTGTCGACTCCGCTTACTCCTTGCGCCGAGCTGGAGTTCCGGAGTCGACGGGGAGCGCTTCTGGGATCGATTTATCGCATCCACACGAGACGCGATAAATCGATCCCAGAAGATCAATCGCTACCCGCCGAATCGGGCGGGTAGTGTGGACGTACCCTAAGGCCTTGGATGTAGACTATGCCTCTACCCCTTTCCCAGAGAAACTCAGAACCCTCCTCAATCTAAGCTATGAAATCAACAAACTTCTGTGCCAAAAGGCTGAGTTTGCTTTATTCTGTTTGAAGCAAAATTACTGGGAATCTGGCAAGAGAGCTGGCAAGCTGTTGGCATACAGACTTAGTACAGACTTAAGAAAAAGGCTTTCAGAAATAAGATTGCGGCTGTTCACGATAGTCACAATTTCTACAGTTTTATCTAAACTATAGTTAGCTGAAGAAGAAATCAGTAAAGAGGCCCTCGATAACTTTTTTGGTAGATTCTGTCTGCCACAGATTTCTGACTCTCAGAAGGAACTTTTAGATACTCCTGCAAGGGGCCCTGTGGGGCTGCTCCTGGCCCTCCCCCAGGAAAAAGACCCTGGTGATGGCGGCTCCTGCCTCCTTCTGCCAGTTGTAGGCACACTTAGGCAGCGGTGCTTTAGACTCCTCACACCTGTGTCTTAGGTTGGCCAGTGGGCCTGGGAGGGCAACAAGGGGAAAAGCCAAGATGACGGCCTGCTCAGAGAGGGGCTGGCAGGGGAGGGGGTGTGCGCACCAGCCCAGCTTATCTCAGCTGTATACTGTTCATCCACCTTTAATAAAAATCGTGTATAGCAGCATGAAAGGAACTCACCATTGTATATTTGACCTGTCACCAAGCCTCTCAAGATGTGTGCAGATGGAGGATGGTGATTTCATGGAAGTTTGGAGAGCCTTAGAAGGTTTCACATGATGATTAATTTTTGTGCTCTGCCAGTGAGTACACAAGGGGCAAACAGAGATGATCTGCAAACAAAGGTTCGAAGGAGTTCATTCCTAGTTTCTCAATAACCAGTAACCTTTGTTAGCCCTAGATAATGTTGTTGACTCAGAAGAATTGAGAGTTGCAATTGGCTAATTGCTTGCATTGTACTTTTGCACTGTTCAATATATAAAAGATGGGTTCAAAAATGCAAAGTAACCCCCTGTTAGAACTCAGAATAATTGCTACTCTCTTCAATGGAGCCTCTGGGAGTAACAACTGTTTTCCTGGTGGTTTGTGTCTCTTGCCTTCTTTTCCTTTCAGCATGGAGAAAGATGTCTGGAAATGGGAAGTTGCCGCCTGGTCCTATTGCTTTTCCCATCATAGGGAACGCGCTGCAGCTGAATATGAAGAACTTGCCCCAATCTATACATGAGGTAAGGGGGCTTTCACCTTATCCAGGGCTTTGGCACAGGTGGGCGTTAAGCAGAGCCTGGGGAAAGAGAACTCTGAAATTTTTTTGGGTTTGCACAGTGGCTAAACTTCTCATGTTTAAGACTGAATATTTTTTCCACAGAAATATTTAATCTTGAATGCTAGACACAACGTGTTCCTGGCAATGTGTTGTTTTTCTGATAATGTGTCTTATTCAGAGGTAAACCAGAATACGCCCTCTCAGTTGTGCTGCAGCCTGTACAGGTTATCCTGCAGTGGGGAGTGTGGTCTGGTGGGTTAAGCAGGGAAGCAGACAGCAGCCTTGGGTTCTGGTCCCAGCTCTGCAATTGATTCCATATGTGTGCCTGAGGAAATCACTGAAGTTCTTTGTATGTTTCCCAGTTGTAAAATTGATCTAATGATACACACGCACAGTTTAGAGGGAACAGTGGTAGGGGGTGGGTTCTGGGGAGGCAGTTAGGATGGGGCGGTCTCAGGAGGGGGTGATCAGGGGACAAGGAGCAGGGGGGATTGGAGGTTCTGAGGGGGGCAGTCAGGGAGCGGGAAGTGGGTGGGTGTCAGATAGGGGGCAGGGCCAGGCTGTTTGCGGGAGCACAGCCTTCCCGACCTGGCCCTCCATACAATTTTGCAATCCCGATATGGCTCTCGGGCTAAAAACTTTGCCCATGCCCATTGTATGGGGTCTAATCTGTTAGGTGTGCTTTTAGACCAGATGAGCTAGGGAGGGCAACACTGCATTTGTGGATCCAGCCAGGGATCAGGCACTGGCCATAAGGACTGAGGTAGGTGTGTGCATGCCCAGCAATAGATGTTATAAGTGCCTCAGGGAATTCAAGGTGGAAACTTAGCTGGGGGTTTTCAGGATCTACATTTTGCATTTAGGTGTCTATATCCCTTTTTGAGTGTAATCCTCAGTGGCAGGAGAGCTCTTTCATCAGTTTGTAATTTGATCCACTCTCATTCTTATTCTTAAATGGATTTAGTAAAAACGTATTGGTCCTTTGCATTAATCTTTTACAGCTCAGTGCGAAGTACGGCCCAGTTTTCACAATATACTTAGGCTCACTGCAGGTTGTGGTGCTGTATGGACAGGAGGCTGTGAAGGAAGCGCTGATTGATCAAGGGGATGAGTTCAGTGGAAGAGGAAAACTGGCACTGGCTGACAAAGTTATCAAAGGAGCAGGTACATTTCTAATAACTTCAGCATGTAGCGCGGATATTCTCTGTATGTGGAGAACACAACTGAGAAGACAGATGGTGTTTCATTTAATCCTGTTTGTTGAAAGATTGTAACTTTAGCCATGTATTTATGTCCCAGTTTATTTCATATTTTTACATGGTACCAGTACATGTACTTTGCTCTTATTACTGTGACAGTTTACACTGTGTTAGAGAACAAAATACATTGGGCATGGCAAGCAATGGAATTATTTTTCTTGTTCATAATTGCTATAAACAGCAATGAGATTAATGTGTGGGATTTTGAGTTACATACACATATCAATGTAATGTAGTGTCTCCAGTAGAACACAAATACAATAATATTTGTGTTCACGTTGAACCTTTCAATGACGAATGTTTCCTTAGGTTAGAAATTTAGCAAATTGAGTCTGCCCCCCCCCCCCCTTTCATTCTTGTCCTCCCTTTTCCAGGCATTATATTCAGCAATGGGGAGCGGTGGAAGCAGCTTCGCCGATTTGCCCTCACCACCCTGAGAAACTTTGGGATGGGGAAGAAAAGTGTTGAGGAACGGATCCAGGAGGAGGCCCGTTTTCTGGTGGAAAGGCTCAGAAACAAACACGGTGGGGATTTGCTGCATGTATGTTGGAAATTGAAGAGTCAGCTAAAGACTCTTGTGTTCCTTTATTTTGTGATATTAACTTTGGTTCAAACCCCTTATATCTCAAGCCATTAGCTGCACATATAACAACCTGTGTTAACGTAAAGGAAAAATATGTGAGAAAAATTCCCAGGTTGCCCTTTCCTGGCTGTTATTTCCCATGTTTTCTACCCTCTGATCTGTGGCCAAAGGGCAAATGGAAAAGGTTTGTGCAGAGTAGTAGGCAGAAGGTAACACAGTGAACCATGCTTCTGCCACAGGTGAGGAAACTCTTCGAAGGAAGGGACTATGGATGCTGAGCGATCCGCTGTCGTGACCTGCACAGGGGGATGCCATGTTTGTCTTTCTACCACAGGATAGAAGTGACTTTGTCTGTACAAAGTGCAAGCTGATCTCCATATTGGAGGAGAAGATTCAAGATCTGGAGAAACGAGTATCAACCCTTCGTTCCATAAAAGAAAATGAGGAGTTCCTGGATAGACGTCAGGATAGGCTTCAGCGGGCACAGTGTTGTGAGGATTCAGAGCAGGCTACGCAGCGGGGACAGAAGGCCAGTGAGGATAATTGGCGGCATGTGACCTCCAGAAGAGGAAAGAGTATGAGACAAGTCCATGTACCAGAAACGCATATTCAGATGAGCAACCGTTTTCATGTTCTCTCCACAGGCACTAGTGCAGAGAGTGGAGTGAATGATGCATCTGAGGGAACAGAGCAGAAGGAGACTCCACTGACTGGAAGGCATGAGATGCACAGTCCTAGGGATGGGGGTTCCACGACCACCACTCCCAAGAGGAGGAGGAGGGTGGTGGTGGTCGGGGACTCTCTCCTTAGGGGGCCTGAGTCATCTATCTGCCGCCCTGATCGGGAAAACCGAGAGGTGTGCTGCTTGCCAGGGGCTAGGATTCATGATGTGACGGAGAGACTGCCGGGATTCATCAAGCCCTCAGATCGCTACCCCTTCCTGCTTCTCCACGTGGGCACCAATGATACTGCCAAGAATGACCTTGAGCGTATTACTGCAGACTACGTGGCTCTGGGAAGAAGGATTAAGGTCAGGCTTGACAAAGCCCTGGCTGGGATGATCTAGTTGGGGTTGGTCCTGCTTTGAGCAGGGGGTTGAACTAGATGACCTCCTGAGGTCCCTTCCAACCCTGAGATTCTATGATTCTATGAAAGGAGTTTGAGGCGCAAGTGGTGTTCTCGTCCATTCTCCCTGTGGCAGGAAAAGGCCGGGGTAGAGACCGTCGAATCGTGATAGTCAACGAATGGCTATGCAGATGGTGTCGGAGAGAAGGGTTTGGATTCTTTGACCATGGGATGGTGTTCCAAGAAGAAGGAGTGCTAGGCAGAGATGGGCTCCACCTGACGAAGAGAGGGAAGAGCATCTTTGGAAGCAGGCTGGCTAACCTAGTGAGGAGGGCTTTAAACTAGGTTCACCGGGGGAAGGAGAGCAAAGCCCTGAGGTAAGTGGGGAAGTGGGATACCGGGAGGAAGCACAAGTAGGTGAGTGCAAGAGGGGAGGGCTCCTGCCCCATACTGGGACAGCAGGACGATCGGTGAGTTATCTTAAATGCCTATACACAAATGCAAGAAGGCTGGGGAACAAGCAGGGAGAACTGGAAGTCCTGGCACAGTCAAGGAATTATGATGTAATTGGAATAACAGAGACTTGGTGGGATAACTCACATGATTGGAGTACTGTCATGGATGGATATAAACTGTTCAGGAAGGATAGGCAGGGCAGAAAAGGTGGGGGAGTTGTGCTGTATATAAGAGAGCAGTATGACTGCTCAGAGCTCCAGTATGAAACTGCAGAAAAACCTGAGTCTCTGGATTACATTTAGAAGTGTGAGCAACAAGGGTAATGTCGTGGTGGGAGTCTGCTAGAGACCACCAGACCAGGGGGATGAGGTGGACGAGGATTTCTTCCAGCAACTAACAGAAGTTACTAGATCACAGGCCCTGGTTCTCATGGATGACTTTAATCACCCGGATATCTGCTGGGAGAGCAATACAGCGGTCCACAGACAATCCAGGAAGTTTTTGGAAAGTGTAGGGGACAATTTCCTGGTGCAATTGCTGGAGGAACCAACTAGGGGAAAAGCTCTTCTTGACCTGCTGCTCACAAACAGGGAGGAAATAGTAGAGGAAGCTGTGACGAACTAGGACTGTTGTTAATGTTTTCCCTGAGTACTGTGTGGGTGCCTCGGTTTCCCCTATGCAGTGCTTGAGTATCTAGGTGGTGGAACAAGGGTGCATGAGTGTTACAGAGGGGCCTGGACACAGAGAATGGCTGACACTCTGTATCCTAGCAACCGATGGCCCCGGGCCCTCCCCTGCAAAGGTGAGAGCTGAAGGTGTTCGAACAAAGGGATCAGGTGACCTCCTGGCCCGGGAAGCAGACAAAGGGGGAGGAGGGGCTGGATAGTTTCAGTTTGGAGCTGGCCGGAGAAGAGGGGAGAGAGGCAGACAGGGTCTGGCCTCCCTGCCCCGTTTGGAGCTGTGGGGTGAAATGCAGGGAGCCCCAGGCTGGGGTCTAAGCTCCCTGCCCCCCGGAAGGGCCCGGCTGAGGGGTCCTGGATGTACTGACAAGCTCTGGTTGGACTGTGGTCCTGGCATCTCTAATAAACCTTCTGTTCTACTGGCTGGCTGAGACTCCCAGTGAATCCGGGGAAGAGGGGTGCAGGGCCGGACTCCCCTATACTCCGTGACAGAAGCAATAGTGGATGGGAACCTGGGAGGCAGTGACCATGAGATGGTCGAGTTCGGGATCCTGACACAAGGAAGAAAGGAGAGCAGTAGAATACAGAGCCTGGACTTCAGAAAAGCAGACTTTGACTCCCTCAGGGAACTGATGGGCAAGGTCCCCTGGGAGAATAACATGAGGGGGAAAGGAGTCGAGGAAAGCTGGCTGTATTTTAAAGAATCCTTACTGAGGTTGCAGGAACAAACCATCCCGATGTGTAGAAAGAAAAGTAAATATGGCAGGCGACCAGCTTGGCTTAACAGTGAAATCCTTGCTTGTCTTAAACACAAAAAAGCAGCTTACAAGAAGTGGAAGATTGGACAAATGACCAGGGAGGAGTATAAAAATATTGTTCAGGCATGCAGGAGTGAAATTAGGAAGGCCAAATCACACTTGGAGTTGCAGCTAGCCGGAGATGTTAGGAGTAACAAGAAGGGTTTCTTCAGGTATGTGAGCAACAAGAAGAAAGTCAAGGAAAGTGTGGGCCCCTTGCTGAATGAGTGAGGGAACCTAGTGACAGAGGATGTGGAGAAAGCTAGTCTACTCGATGCTTTTTTTTGCCTCTGTCTTCACAGACAAGGTCAGCTCCCAGGCGGCTGCACTCCGCAGCACGGTATGGGGAGGAGGTGACCAGCCGTCTGTGGAGAAAGAAGTAGTTCGGGACTATTTAGAAAAGCTGGACGAGCACAAGTCCATGGGGCCGGATGCACTGCATCCGAGGGTGCTAAAGGAGTTGGCCGATGTGATTGCAGAGCCATTGGCCATTATCTTTGACAAATCATGGCAATCGGGGGAGGTCCCGGATGACTGGAAAAAAGCTAATGTAGTGCCCATCTTTAAAAAAGGGAAGAAGGAAGATCCGGGGAACTACAGGCCAGTCAGTCTCACCTCAGTCCCTGGAAAAATCATGGAACAGGTCCTCAAGGAATCAATTCTGAACCACTTAAAGGAGGGGAAAGTGATCAGGAACAGTCAGCATGGATTCACCAAGGGCAAGTCATGCCTGACTAACCTAATTGCCTTCTATGATGAGATAACGGGCTCTGTGGATGAGGGGAAAGCAGTGGATGTGCTATTTCTTGACTTTAGCAAAGCTTTTGATACAGTCTCCCACAGTGTTCTTGCCAGGAAGTTAAAGAAGTATGGGCTGGATGAATGGACGGTAAGGTGGATAGAAAACTGTCTAGATGGTCGTGCTCAACGGGTAGTGATCAATGGCTCCATGTCTAGTTGGCATCCGGTATCAAGTGGAGTGCCCCAAGGGTCGGTGCTGGGGCCGGTTTTGTTCAATATCTTCATTAACGATCTGGAGGATGGTGTGGACTGCACCCTTAGCAAGTTTGCTGATGACACTAAACTGGGAGGAGTGGTTGATACGCTGGAGGGTAGGGACAGAATACAGAGGTACCTAGACAAATTAGACGATTGGGCCAAAAGAAATCTGATGAGGTTCAACAAGGACAAGTGCAGAGTCCTGCACTTAGGACGGAAGAATCCCATGCACTGCTACAGACTAGGGACCGAATGGCTGGGCAGCAGTTCTGCAGAAAAGGACCTAGGGGTTACAGTGGACGAAAAGCTGAATATGAGTCAACAGTGTGCCCTTGTTGCCCAGAAGGCTAATGGCATTTTGGGCTGTATAAGTAGGGGCATTTCCAGCAGATCGAGGGACGTGATTATTCCCCTCTATTCGGCACTGGTGAGGCCTCATCTGGAGTACTGTGTCCAGTTTTGGGCCCCACACTACAAGAAGGATGTGGATAAATTGGAAAGAGTCCAACGGAGGGCAACCAAAATGATTAGGGGGCTGGAGCACATGACTTCTGAGGAGAGGCTGAGGGAACTGGGATTGTTTAGCCTTCAGAAGAGAAGAGTGAGGTGGGATTTGATAGCTGCTTTCAACTACCTGAAAGGGGGTTCCAAAGAGGATGGATCTAGACTGTTCTCAGTAGTAGAAGATGACAGAACAAGGAGTAATGGTCTCAAGTTGCAAAGGGGGAGGTTTAGGTTGGATATTAGGAAAAACATTTTTCACTAGTAGGGTGGTGAAGCACTGGAATGGGTTACCTAGGGAGGTGGTGGAATCTCCTTCCTTAGAGGTTTTTAAGGTCAGGCTTGACAAAGCCCTGGCTGGGATGATCTAGTTGGGTTTGGTCCTGCTTTGAGCAGGGGGTTGGACTAGATGACCTCCTGAGGTCCCTTCCAACCTTGAGATTCTATGATTCTATGATTCTATGTTAAACTAATCCATTCTATCTTCACTGTGTTGGGCTAATAAGACACCCAAGCCTACAACTTCCTTATTCTGATTTTCTTCTCTGCTAGATGTCTGATACAAGTCTGGCACCTACATTGTATGGTGATGGCCTCCCGAGGAATGTTTGAAATCACTGTGTACATTTACAGTGCTTTCCAAGTGTCAATGAGTATTTTATTATTTATTTGTGTCCTTTTATTTTCTAGAGGTCCTAACCAAGACTGTTAGTACAACCTATAAGCAAAGGAGCCCCAAACACTTAAAGTCCATGCCCCAAGCAATGTACATATTAAATACACATGAAAAAGTGGAGAAAGAGAGGATTATTTTCTCTTTTAGACATGGGGAACTGAGACACAGAGATTAAGTGACTTGTTTGAGGTCGCACCTGGAAGTTTGTGGGAGTGCTGGGAATTGTATCCAGATTTCCTGAGACCCAGGCCACTGCCTTAACCACAAGACCATCCCACCTCTTGCAATATACAGTGCAACATTAAGGGCTAAAATGAAGTTGACTGTCCATCTGGGTGAATTGTGTGTATGAGAGGTGAATGCACAGAGAGCCTTCCCCACCCCTGGTACAGACACAAGAGAGCCACTTTACTGCTCTTGCCACTTGTGTCTCGTGAGCCAAAGGCAGCTGCTCCTGTAGATAATGACCCAAAAGGAATCTGCCTGGGTGAGGGAAGAGCAGGAGTCCTCTGTGAGGTGAGAACACACTGCATGGAGAAAATGCTGCTTCTGGATGTTCTCCCTGTGCAATGTGGTCTCAGGTCAGAGGGGTGAAGCCTTGTAGACAATTCCCTTGAGTATTGTCTAGGTCCCGCTGGATTATAGATGTTTGTGATGATGCTACAAGCAGTGGCTCAGGCAGAATCCTCTGAATGCCAGCTCCAGTTCTGAACGGGATACTGTCCGTCAGGCCTGTGTAAAGAGCCCACGGCAGACAGGCAGGTGTCACTCAGAGAGGGACTGATGGTCCCTGGTCAGACCAGAGTGTGTCAGAGCGGCAGAAGAGAGAGAGTAAAAACTGATTCCCAGGAAAATGGGGATAATTATTTAATATAAATGTACAGGGATAGCACTGGGGAAGGCCTATGTAGAGAATGAGGGAAATATCTGTTATTTTTCATAAATAGCATGTGCACCTCAGTTTACCTGTGTGATATTATCCTGCCTGTCTGTACTGAATTAAATAAAAGGAGGCTGAAAGGGGGACACCAAGAGGAAATGAAATAATGGCAAGGATAAATAAGACCAGAGAAAATGCCAAGAGTAATAATGTTGAAGCTGTTAATTTGAGAACACCCCCAGCGTAGCTTCAGCTAATTGGCAAAGTATTCTCTTCCTAGGCAGAAGCTAGCATCCAACAGGGATACTAAAACCTTAGAGATTCTCACCGAAGCAAGTAGCGGGTTGAGTGAAATGGAGGTAACCGGGCTGAATGGAACTTACCAAAGCTTGCAAGGAAAGATAGTTTAGGGTAAAGGAATGTGTGCAGAAGCTTTTGTTTCTAGGTTTTGCTCTGTGTGCTGCATACCTTTTGGAGGATAAATTAACACTTTGTTTTGGAGAAGCTGTTTTCCAGTCACTTTGAGCACCCTCTCTCTGGTCACAGGTCCCTGGAGGAAAGGGGGTCATAGGTGCCTAGCACAGAGCAGCCTGTCCTGCTAATGTAGTTGGGAAGTAGTGAGTCTGCCACTCAGATATCAAGTCCAAGGGTGGTTGGACTGCGGGGCTCCTCCCATTCAGAGAGGGGCAGGAACTCAGCCTGTCACCTGAGGGGGGCTCTAAAGCCCAGCTTACCCCAGAACTGTGACACCATAGCTCACCATCCCCAATGAATATTAGGACCTGCAATCTCGGCCTCAGGCCAGGACATCCAGAACTTCCCCTTAACATCTATTGATAAGATGCTGTAGGTGAAAATACTGAATCAAAAACTGGACTCTGGTTTTGTTGTGTTGCAGAGCGACCCTTCGACCCCACCATCCCTCTCATCCATGCTGTCTCCAACATCATCTGCTCCATCGTCTTTGGGGACCGGTTTGACTATGAAGATCAGAAGTTTCTGACATTAATTAAACTCACAGAGGAAAACAATGAACTCCTTCGCTCTGTCCTGGGACGGGTGTGTTCAGTGGTTTTTTTTTTCCCACTCTTCTCCTTTGTAATGGGGAAGGGATAGGTATTCCTTTCTTTCACTGTTACTTTTCCTTAAACAGTTGTTATTTCATTCCCATAATGTTCCTGTTCTCTTCATTAAGCTGCAGCTATTACCAATCCCAGCCTCAAACTTGTTTCTGAGGATTATTTAAATTCTCACACAAAATACTTCATTTCCTCACAATTACATTTGCTCAAGGATATTCCCTTTCAACACAATTGATAAAAATCAAGAAAATTGCCCGTTAAAACATTAGCATTCAAACCACTGAAATTCACATGCCTTAGTATATTCACAATTGGATACACGAATGTGATCATACTCCTCACTTGCAAAGAAAACTCCTTTTCATTTCCAGTGCACAGCCACCCACACATCCCATTGCTGAAAACCTCACCAAATGCACAACAGTCAAACTCAGTCGAAATCAATGGAGTTACAGCAGCAGAGAATTTGGCCCCTTGACTATATCCTGAGGAAGACTAAGATATCTTTTACTTGTAAAGTCTGTTTTATTACTGCCTATGAAAATCTGTAGTCCGAGTTTGGTTTGGGAGCCTGAGTTTGATTTTTGAGAACTGCACTTTCCTAGAATCATAGAATATCAGGGTTGGAAGGGACTTTAGGAGGTCATCTAGTCCAATCCCCTGCTCAAAGCAGGACCAATCCCCAATTTTTGCCCCAAATCCCCCCCTGAAGGATTGAACTCACAACCCTGCCTTTAGCAGGCCAATGCTCAAACCACTGAGCTATCCCTCCCCCCCAACGTTTGTATTGGTGATGCTTTTGTGTTGGAAATAATGGAGATTATTGTAGTGAATAGAACGGAGTGTCACTGCAGTTTATGTGAGGAATGTGTGTGTATTGAGTAGAATGAATTAGTGAATCTTGTGAAGTTCTTTAGAATCCATTTGCACAGGAGGGTGCCACAGAAGTATTGTATTGTTCTTCTGTAACTGAGTCAATTGGGCCAATTGAGTCAATTGATTATTTGTTGTGTCCAGATAAACCAAGATATGCTTTTCCTTCCATCATTCTAGCTATACAATGTTTTCCCAACTCTCATGGATTATATACCTGGGCCTCACCAGGAGATAATTAAAAATTCGGAGATGTTCAGAAGATTTGTTCTGGAGAGAGTGAAGATGCACAAAGAGTCTTTGGATCTAAGCTGCCCTCGAGACTTCATCGATGCTTTCCTCATCAAAATGGAACAGGTATGTGAGGGCAGCAGCCCTTTCCCTTTGCTGCTGAGTGGGTTATACCTACCGTGGATATTTATCACTCTATACAAGACCCAAAGGCAGACCTGGTCTCTGCCCCTGGAATTTACATTCTAAAGCCAAGCCCTGCTCACCTCATTTGGGTAAGTAGTGCCGGTGGAGCCAGTGGGACTACACCAGTGAGTAAGACAAATCTAAGAGTGTATGTACGCTGCAATGAATGACCCACAGCACAGCCATGGCTGGCCCAGGTCAGCTGACTTGGGCTTGCAGCGCTCAGGCTGAATGCTATAAAATTGCAGTGTAAATGTTTGTGCTTGAACTGCAGCCTAAGATCTGGGAATCTTGCCCCTTTCTGAGCCTCAGAGTCTGGGCTCCAGCCCAAGTCCATACGTGTACACTGCAATATTATAGCCCCTCAACCTGATTCCCATGAGCCTGAGTCAGCCGACCCAGGCCAGCCGTGGGTTTTTAATTGCTGTGTAGACATGTCTGAAAAGGACAGAGCACCCAAAGGAGGTATCAACACCGCTTGGCAATGTATAGATTGGCTATGTTGAAGGTTAGGGTTTTATTTACAAGGTGGACAGAGGCACGTCTACTGGTATGTGTTGGCATGATTGGGATTAGCAGAAGAAAGCAGTTTCTAATGGCTTCCTGTTTCCACACCCACAGACCTAACCTATTACCAGCTTCTTTGGAAACTCCTGCTGTTAATTTCCTGCAATATTTAACAGCAACAGCCTATTAGGTGTTCTACCACTGCACCCCTCAGTCAGCAGGTAGCCAGGCGTCTGCATGTTCAGTGGGGATCTCACATTCTTTGGAGCATCAGACTCAATATTTCTAACTCCAAGACTAAAAATTGGTTAGAAACATTTGGTTTCCTTTCTGGTTCAAAGTTTCCAAGTGCATTAGTGCTGCCCAGGAAAACAAAATATGAAAGCAAAGGGAATCAACAACAGTTAAAAATACAGATGAAACCTAACCAGGTAAATGTAATGCTCCAATTCTCCTCGAATAGAAAAGACCATATCTTTCCACAGCAATGACCCCAAACACCCCAGCAGTGCTACTGCAATCTCCAGGTCTATGGCCCATTTTTTTAATAAGGATTTTTATAAAGGTGCCATGTGGGTCACAGAGCAGGTAGAAGTTGAGACTTTGGGCCCGTAGATCCCACACCATTACAGTCAATGATCAAACTACTATAAGAAGTCTCTCTCTGCAGGAACGACAGAATGGCCAGTCGGAATTTAACACTGATAACTTGTTAAGAAGCACATTGGATTTATTCTTTGCTGGAACAGGGACAACCAGCACCACCCTGAGACATGGACTCCTGATTCTTCTGAAATACCCTGACATAGAAGGTACCACACAGACATAAACACAATTTTAAGTCTTGGAGAAATGAGGGGATTACATGGCTCAAGGGATCTCTAATGGATTCAGACCCCTGCTCCTTAAGTCACCAAATCAAATCTGGCTTGGGCTGGAAGTAACCCACATTACCCCTGTGTGCAAGCTGTTCGCTGGTTTGTGTGAAACTGAGATGTGTCTGGGGATGGGTGTTTTAGTTCAATTTGCGTAGACAGGTGTCCGCATTTGAAAAGCCCCATCACAACTGGCATTACTCAGCCTCCTTATGGGCGGTCTCAGCACAGGGTTCTCAGCCTGGGTAAGCCATTGTGACTGGATTCCTTTCTCACCTCCCAGTCCAAGTTAAGGCTCCTGGGCTGGGGGAAGTGTATGTGTTTGTGTGGGAGAAACCTGTGCTGACAAGAAGGTGCCTGGCCTATGGGTAACAGGAGCCTTCACATTCCAGGCATGTCAGATGGCCCCCTCTGTGACCCCCACGGTACAACCTGGAACATTGTTCCCCGCTCAACTCTCCAACTTCAACTACAAAATGATATCATAATAACCAGAAAACCATAACCTGGTTTTAGACACCTTACACTACAACCTTTGTACAATATTTGCTGCAAATATATAACAGTGGTTGCAACAATGATCTATACAGTTACAGATTGTCAATAACGTCACACCCCGAACGCAAAATTGATGCAGGAAGGGATGTCACAAACATCGCTGACTGCATCCCAAGAGCTCCCCAACCTGGGTTCTGTCTTACTACAGCTAACATTGGGCTAGAAGCCGTACCAGTGTATAACAGAAACGGTTTGTTAAAGTCATGTTTAATAACATGATTGAATCTCTTTACAAATTTAAGGTAAAACTTGGGTAGAACAATAGTAGAGTGGATTGGCTCTTGCAGCATGGTTCCTGTAAGTCTCCTGTGATTTTGCCAAGAGCTAAAGAAAATAGTTACTTTATCTATACAAACGCTAGAATCCTGGCATTTAGCCATGAAAGCAATGTGGTAGTGTGCCTCAGTTTCCCTGTTCATACAGCACATCAGGTCTGGAAGGTCTTTTCCCCTGTGAAAAGTTCCAATTTTGTTTACAGGCACTAACTGTGAAACATCAGTATAACAAGGCCTTTTAACATGCAGTATTTTCTCATGTATTCCTTTTAACATGTTCAAGGGATTTTCCAAAAGATTAGGCACATTGTACAGTCTTTCAGTTTTTGGTAATAACAACCCAATAGTTACACAAATTACCATGAGCAATAACAACAAATTCATTGCAAGTGTCCATTTACAATCATTTTTGTCATGCCACACCTTTGGCTCAATACCATTGAGGTTTGGGCCTTTTAGGGTTAGCCTGTGGCTTCCCTTTGCAAAATTAAGGTCTCTTTTCTTCCTGTCCTGAAGGATCACACCCTGATCTCTCTTGCTTAACAGCTATTAAGTCCTTCCTCTCCCTGCCAGCCAAGTAATTTGCATTACCACAGACAGGAGTCAGTTCACCAGTTTTCAGATTCTTCACTGCTACCAATTCCAAGGTTGGACTCTGTCTTAAAGAGATACCATCCATTTTCACTAACAAGTGTAACAAAGTTCCTCCTCTACCTTGGTGGGTCCTATGCTTATTGGCGGACTTTGCTCCTCTCAGAGATCTTCCCCTCTGGTAGAACCCACAGTTCAGGTCAAACTTCTCCTGAGTCTGATCAGGAGATGGGAGGTTTGGGGGGAACCCGGGCCCACCCTCTACTCCGGGTTCCAGCCCAGGGCCCTGTGGATTGCAGCTGTTTAGAGTGCCTTCAGGAACAACTGCACGACAGCTACAATTCCCTGGGCTACTTCCTCATGGACTCCTCCCAACACCTTCTTTATCCTCACCACAGGATCTTCCAACAGTTTGCCTTCTCCTCTCAGCTCCTAGTGCCTCTTGCTCCCAGCTCCTCACACACACCGCCACAAACTGAAGTGAGGTCCTTTTTAAACTCAGGTGCCCTGATTAGCCAGCCTGTCCTAATTGATTCTAGCAGTTTCTTCTTAATTGGCTCCAGGTGTCTTAATTAGTTCCAGCAGGTTCCTGATTGCTCTAGTGCAGCCCCTGCTCTGGTCACTCAGGGAACAGAAAACTATTCATCCAGTGGCCAGTATATTTGCCTTCTACCAGACTTCTGTACCCCACTCATCTGGGTCTGTCACACAAGCTAGACTCAAAGTTGTGTTTTTCCCTTACCAACCTGTGCTGCCACATGGAATCAGAAGTTAAGTCCTCTGAGAGCCTACAAGTCATATCCAAAGTGTCTAGATATGAGATTATACCTGCCATTCCCTGCATTCTCCAGAGATTAACTGCACAGCTGTTCTGCTCTGCAAACTTAGCTACCCAGTCTTCTCTCTGAACCTGAGACACAGACTGTTCACTTACAGAATCAGCATGGAGACATTCTTCTCAACACCATTGTCTTCCCAACAAGCTGGCCAAACACAGCCACTTGGTCATAGGGCTGTTCAACTTTTTAACAGCTTTCACTCCATCTGAGACCTTCTCAAAGCTATCCACACTGGATCTTTTAAAAGGAAAGTCAGTGGATCCATTTACAACAGAAAACTTCTGGCTGTTAGGATCTGAAACTTCCTTGATTAAATCATTTTTACACCCTTCAGCTACAGCAAACCGCTTGCAAAGACTACCATGAGGATTCCTTTCCCTAGACGCTTTTCTAAGCAACAATTCACCCTTCACAGAAATTCTGCCCTTGCCCTCTTCACCTAGGGCTTGCTCTAAAGGAACACGTCCCTGAGCAACAACAGACTCTTTCTGGGTCTTACTCACATTCATGATCACCTTTGGACCATCAGGTGGATTTTTACACAATTCCCTTTCAGGCAAACTTATAGACTTACTAGATAAAAGGTTAGAAGCATTCCTCTTCTCTTTGCCACACACAGGTTCAGGAATCTTTTCCTTCATGCTACAAGTTGTCAAACTGTCAGTAGGCAACACAATCAAATCACCTTTCTGCTCTCCTTGTGCCCTGGCTAGGTTATCACCCTGATTAGACAGAGTTGCTACACCCTTTCCCAACAACACACTGGCAACAGGCAAAATACAAGCACCAGAATTGTTTGGTCTCTGGGATTTTGCCATGACACTAACTGGATGCAACCTAGTTACAGTGCTATTCTCCCTAGCAGACACAAACTTAGGACCATTCCCTTCCTGGGCTTTAGTTGAATCCAGAACCAACTTTGAGACAACTGCACTATTCTCAACCATCACAGGCTGAGAGGCACCTTCTGTCTGCTTCACAGACAAAGAAAGGCTGGAGACACCTTCTCCTTTACCAGACACACAGCTTGGGATCTCATTTCCTCTGTCCCAGCACACGGCTGTTCAGACAGCTGCTTAGAGACCAAGGTAGCTCTCTCCATAGGCAAGTCAATACCCCTGACAGACACAGGCACATTTCCTTCATTGTCACAATTCTCCACACAGGTAACAGGTAAGGACACTCGTCTTCCACTATCCTCGCCTTCCCAACCTGCTGACTAGACAAAGCCATCAGCTCACAAGGCTGCCTAGGCTCATCCAAACTTTCCTTACCAGGCACATTGCCACTCCCAACAGATCAACTGCTGCTCTTCTCACTACACTGAGCTACTTCCAGCCAATCACAGTTACCCTTTTCAGGTTCACTTGTATAAGCTGTACTAGTCAACAATACATCACCCATCAGAAATCTACCCTTTCCTTCCTCAGCCAGGGCTTCCACCTGACCATCCACTTTAATCTGCTCCTAAGAAGCATTTTCCTGACCAATGAGTTCTTTCTGTGCTTGTTCTAATTCCAGATTCACTTCTGAGACATTAGACAGACATTCAGAAAATTCATTCACAGACAAACTTCAATTTTGCACAGACAAACAGCTATTTCCCACCAGGTTAGAATCCCCTTCTCCCTGGCCATAGCAAAGCTGGTTAAACACAGAAAACTGCTCAGAGTAATACAACATATCAAGTATCAGAGGGGTAGCCGTGTTAGTCTGGATCTGCAGAAGCGACAAAGGGTCCTGTGGCACCTTATAGACTAACAGAGGTATTGAAGCATAAGCTTTCGTGGGTCAATACCCACTATTGACCCACGAAAGCTTATGCTTCAATACCTCTGTTAGTCTATAAGGTGCCACAGGACCCTTTGTCACAACATATCAACATAGTTATAAACTGGACTTTCAAGAGGATACAGTTTCTGCTGTTCTTCCATTGCTTTTTTGACTTGAAGCTAAAGTCTGGCAGTTTCTTGTTGCATCTTGTAAGTCTCCTGTTGCCTCTGTCGAGTTTTCTCCTCAGCAGTCAACAGCTCCAGACACCCCTTACGAGCTTCTTTCTCCCTCTAAGCAGCTTCTTTCTCCCTTTCTCTTTCGAACTCAGCATTCTTTTGCTTTTCCAGCAATCGAATATCTGCTAGATTCTGTTCATGCTCAAGCTGCAGTTTATTTGCTGCCTTTTGTACTCTAATTTTTTCTGCATCCTCTGTAGCATCACGTAAGGGCTGTGCTCCTGCTTTCTGATCACTGGCCATTAATAGATCTCTCAGCTCTTGGTTTGTAGCTTTCTTTCTAAAGCTGATCCCCTTTTCTGAACACAAATCTTTCGGGGCTTTTTTGCCAAGGCCCTCATATGCTCTTTGCTCACCCATTGCAACTGCTCTTTAACCAACCCAACTCTCAATACCAAAATTCATATTTGGATAGCGTGGGGTTCTGACCCAAAGCTTAATTGACATGGTTCTGTGGATCCTAGCACAACTACGCCACTGTAACGATGCTGGTTCTGGCGGGACCCAACTGAGAGTACCAATTTAGGACAAATTGCTTCAAGCAGGGCAGTTACAGCCCAAGGCTGGGGTTTATCCACCTCTAAGGCAAACCAAACCAGCCAAACAGAGGAGACTTTGGTTTTACCCCACTGGCTAACCACAAGTCACCCGAGCAATTCCCTTAGACACTCCAGTTTCCCAGTATTACCACCAGTGTCACTCGTTTTGGGGACAGATGGTTATGAAAATCAATGCCCCAGTAAAAGAAAAAAGGTTCTCCCGATCCCAAAGGACCAAGCCCCAAATCCAGGTCAATATACAACTTAGATCTTACCCACAAATCATTCTGTTACCAATCCTTTAGAATCTAAAATCTAAAGGTTTATTCATAAAAGGAAAAAGGTATAGGTGAGAGCTAGAACTGGTTAAATGGAATCAATTACATACAGCAGTGGCAAAGTTCTTGGTTCAGTGATGGAATAAGTTGCAGGTTCAAATCAAGTTTCTGGAGTGCATCTCCGGCTGGGATGGGTCCTTTGTTCAGAGCTTCAGTTTGTAGCAAAGTCCCTCCAGAGGTATGAAGCAGGATTGAACACAAGATAGAGATGAGGCATCAGCCTTTTATAGTCTCTTGCCATTTGGTCTCTGCTTTCTTTGTCCCAAGGACAAGCTATCCAGCACATGGCATAGAAAAACCTTAGAGTTCTGTTCATAGAGCAGGTCCCTGCATACCTTGCTGAGTCACAAGGCTGGTCTGCCTTCTCTCAGTGGGTCAGCTGTGTAGCTGATGGTCCTTAATGGGCCATCAAGCAGGCTAGGCAGAGCTGACACCAACTCGTCGGGGTTTTTACCCAGAAGCATAGCATAAGTTTGAAATACAGACAGTATAGAGCCAATATTCACAACTTCAACTACAAAATGATGCACACAAACAGATAGCATAATAATAACAACCAGAAAACCATAACCTGGTCTTAGACACCTTACACTAAAACCTTTGAACAATATTTGCTGCAAATATATAACAGTGGTTGCGACAATGATCTATACAATTACAGATTATGTCAATAACGTCAGTTATATTGTTATAACATGTTATATTCCCAACATGTGAGACGTGTATTTTTGGCTACGTGATAGAATGGGGGCAAAATTATGGGAATCCTGTTCTTTTGCTTTATTGTTAACCTCGTTCATTTGATGACAGAGAAAGTTCACGAAGAGATTGACCGTGTGATTGGCCGAAGCCGAAGCCCCTGCATAGCAGACCGAAGCCAGATGCCCTACACAGATGCTGTGATACATGAGATGCAGAGAACCGCTAACATTGTCCCAATGGGTGTCCCACATGCAGTGATCAGAGACACTCATTTCAGACAATATGTTATCCCCAAGGTTAGTTCTCAACGTTATGTGAAAGGGCCCGATCTTCTGCCTTTTCCACTATACAGTTTTGAATTATTCACAATAGAAATGTTTGCCCTGATTTGAGCATGACAGGTGATTCTCTCAGTTACCAACAATGTTCCAGTTGTTATTGGCATGAAGAACAGAAACAGAAACAGAACCCTGCATTCTGCAGGCTCAGCTCCCCTTCCGGAAGACAGGCTTAGAGCCCAGTTCAAGCTTCTAGATATAGAATAGATACCAAGCAGGCTCTGCAAAGCTTTCCCTCTTTTTTGGAGCCTCTTTTGGGAGGTCAGTTTCTGAGCTCCATCTCTCCACCATGATTTAGTCCTGATGATGTGTTAATATGCACCACAACTCACAGTGACCATGACCTAGGCTGCTAACTGAGTAACACTGTGTTGTACAGTAACTCCTCACTTAACGTTGTAGTTATGTTCCTGAAAAATGCGACTTTAAGCGAAATGATGTTAAGCAAATCCAATTTCCCCATAAAAATTAATGTAAATAGAGGTGGTTAGATTCCAGGGAATTTTTTTTCACCAGACACAAGATTGTGTGTGTATGTGTGTGTGTGTGTGTGTGTATATATATATATACGCGCGCACACACACACAGTGGCAGAGCTCCGATCTTGTCCCTGTGGGTCCCGCGCTTCTAGGCGGTTTATGCTAGCCTCAGAGGATGGGGAGAGAACTCCCACAGTCCCTGTTGTCCCTCTGGGCTTATTGCAGAACAGTTTAGCCTCCTGTTCTGCCAGAGGCCTGTCTTCTCCTTGTAGTGGCAGGTTGGTGGGGGGAACCTGGGCCCACCCTCTACTCCGGGTTCCAGCCCAGGGACCCTAATGGTAGCAGCTGTTGGCAGCTGACCTCTCACTGCCAGAGTTGCTACAATTCCCTGGGCCACTTCCCCACAGCTCTCCCGCTTCTCCCTTCTTCACCCTTAGCTTAGGGCTCCCTTACCAATGGCTTGAGAGTTGCCAGCCTGACTGGAGTGAGCCCTTTTATATGCTCAGAAGAGCCTTACTTAGGGTCAGGTGTTCACTTCACCTTAATGGCCTCACCTGACTCTTTGCAGGTTAATTAAAGTCAGGTGTTGTCATTAGCCTGGAGCAGTCCCTGCTCTGGTCAGTTAGGGAACAGAAAACTGCTAACCCAATGGCGAGTATATCTGCCTTCTACTATTCTGTTGTACCGAACTGGCCTGGGTCTTTCACAATACACACACACACACACACACACACACACACACACACACACACACAATATAAGTTTTAAACAAACAATTTAATACTGGTTCACAGCAATGATCATTGTGAAGCTTGGTTGAGGCAGAGGAGTTGGAGGGTGGGATATTTCCCAGGGAATGCCTTACTGCTAAATGATGAATTAGCAATTGGCTGAGCCCTCAAAGGTTAACTCTCACACTCTACAAGGCAGCAGGAATAGAGGGAGGGGAAGATAGCATGGCAAACAGAGACACACACTGTGTGTGTGTGTGTGTGTGTGTGTGTGTGCACGAGAGAGAGAGCGAGATGCGCATTTCCCATTTAAGTACCGACCCCACTCTTAAGTACACTGCCATGTTTATTAGATCAGCTTGCTGAGACCGCAGCTGCTGCCAGCAAGCTCCCTCTGTCCTGAGCCCTGTCGTGTGTCCCCCCTGCTCTATGGAAGATGGGGTAAGCGGGGTGCAGGAGCAGGGGGGAAGGACACACTGACATTAGCCCTCCTCTTCCTCCCCCCTGCACAGCAAGCAGGAGTCTCGGGGAGCAGCTCCAAGGCAGAGGGTAGGAGCAGCACATGGCAGTGGGGGAAGGGACAGCTGAACTGTCGGCAATTGATAGCCTGCTGGAGAGCTGCAGCACAGGGAACTTAGGGGTCCACCCTGGTTCCAAGCCCCCACCAGCTAGCTGCAACAGGCTGCTCTATCTGCAAGCAGTGGACAAAGCAGGCAGCTGCCAAATGATGATAGAAGGGAGCATTGCACAATTTAAAATGAGCATGTTCCCTAATTGATCAGCAACGTAACAACGTTAACCAGGACGACTTTAAGTGAAGATTTACTGTATAGGTATTTTTAGCTTTTTAAAAATTTATTATTATATTTTATTTTTTTATAAATAGTGATGGGGAAACCATTTGTGATGACTAAATTATAAAGACAAGGGAATGTCAAATGCTTCCAAATAGCAACTGAGAGATGCACCTAAGACTTCTGGATCTTAGCCAGACTTTTCTAAACCTCTTTGATGAGAAATCAGGCTGGCAATATAATATGAGAGAGTCTTCTCACGAGATTCCAGGATCTCCTTGAAGGTCGGCTCCCATTTCGTGGGGTTACCTTTTCTCATGGAATTTTAAAATTTCTGGTTCTGGTTCCAGGGAATGAAGGAAAGAAAAACATGTCCCACTGCCCAGCCCAATGAATTCTGGAGGCTTCTCTGCTTTGGACAGTGTCCACTTTAACTCTTTATCTGTGTTTGCAAATTCAGGGCACCACTGTATTCCCTGTACTGCAATCAGTCCTATATGACAGCAGGGAATTTCCAAAGCCAGAGCAATTTAACCCAGGACATTTCTTGGATGAAAATGGTGCCTTTAAGAAGAGTGATTTCTTCATGCCTTTTTCTGCAGGTAAAAGAAGCCATGTTTGTTTCAGGTCCCAGACCATTCTCTCTTAGTTTTGTCTTGAGTATGCAAAGTTCTCAAACTGTAGTCTGCAGCGACTTTTCAGGCCATCCATGAAGCAGAGCCTCTCACAACAGCACAGCATCTGTCGGTCTCCAGTCTCTTTTTTAACTAATTGAACACGCACTACTCTCTGCTCTGCATGGCAACTTCACATCTTCCTTTGTCTATCTGTCAGTCTGTGGTGGACAAATTGTGATTGAATGTGCATGCATAAGTAAAATTGAAGGGAGTAACATGCAACAGGACAGAAGCCATCTGCATAGTCACCTGGAGAGAGATCAGTAGGGGCTGCTTAGCTTCTCAACTTTACTCCAATCAATGAAGATCCCATCACTCTGTTAATAAACCCTGTATGTTGTTCTCCTCCATCCTACTACTGAGTATGCCTCCACCTCCCTACCTGTTACTTCCACTTTCTATTCAAGAACCACTGTCATTCCCCCCTTCAACATATTAACTGGCTTGGGACCTGCATTAACTCTTCCTCAAACCCCACATCTGCCCACCGGTCTCATACCTTCCTGAACTCTGAGAGATGGCCATTATCCTCCATGTCGTTACCCTGAATCACTGTGTGCATCTAACTTTAATCCTGAGGTCTAGTTTCATTGTAACAGTATTTAACATATATTGCAAAGAAAGATCTCCTGCATCTCCTCAATATTCCTTTATCATTGCAGGGAAACGGATTTGCGTCGGAGAGGGTCTGGCTCGGATGGAGCTATTTTTGTTACTGACAACGATTTTGCAGAATTTTAGCTTGAAATCTCTCGTTGACCCCAAGGACATTGATATAACTCCAGTGATGAGTTTTGTGTCAAATGCACCAAAACCATACCAGCTCTGTGTTTTGCCTCGATAAAGACCATAAAAAGCCACCTCAATGACTAGAGTAGTGTATGAATTTGCTTGTCTACGTTCCTGGATTCATTAATACAGAAATTAACTCATTGTGTTGTAAGTAACTAGGATTTAACAAAATTAAGTGTTATACCTTAAAATAAATATATAATGGCCCTCAGCCTGATACAGTAACCCTACAGTGTTCTGAGATGTGACTCTATTCTTGACAAAGGCTGGATATGTTTTCAGTTCATTTGTGTGGTAGTTCATTTCTGGTGTAGCATTTTGGAAGCTTAGCTTGGCATGTGCCAGCTGCCGTACAATACACTGAGGAGGCTGCAGACTTTCAGCCCCCAAACCTCATCTTGTCTTACAAATAAATATGCTCTAATTGAAACAGACTGAAAAAGAATTGCATGGGAGACTATTTTATCCATCCCATTGGTATCCACTGCCTTTCCCCAATACCTCTTTTGTAAGCAGAATTTGGGCCTGATTTATCAACTGTTACCAGGGTTATAATTAGGAAGGCCAAAAAAGAATTTGAATAACAGCTAGCCAAAGTCTCAAAAAGTAGTAGCAAATTTTCTTTTAAATATATCAGAAGCAGGAAGCCTGCTAAACAACCAGTGGGGCCACTGGATGATCGAGATGCTAAAGGAGCACTCAAGGATGATAAGGCCATTGCAGAGAAATTTAATTAATTCTTTTCATCGGTCTTCACAGCCAAAGATGGGAGGGAGATTCCCAGACCTGAGCCATTCTTTTTAGGTGACAGATTTGAGGAATTGTCTCAGACTGAGGTGTCATTAGAGGAGGTTTTGGAACAAATTGATTGATAAGTCACCAGGCCCAGATGGTATTCACCCAAAAGTTCTGAAGGAACTCAAATGTGATATTGTAGAATTACTAATTGTGGTTTGTAACCTATTTCAATGGAAGCTGCAGGAAGTGGTGGGCTGCAGTGATGTGCTGGCCACCTCTTCCCACAGCTCCCATTGGCCGGAAACAGAGAACCGTGGCTACTGGGAGCTGTGTGGGGGCTGTGCCTGCAGACAGTCAACATCAGCAAAATGTCTCGTGGCACAAAATCAGATTACCCTGATGGGATTCATACGGGCTGCAGGCCGCAGGTTGCCCACCACTGGCATAGAGAGTACACTCATAAAGTTTGCAGACAATACCAAGCTGGGAGAGGTTCCAAGTGCTTTGGAGGGTAGGATTAAAATTCAAAATGATCTGGACAAATGGTCTGAAATAAATATGATGAAATTCAATAAGGACAAATGCAAAGTACTCCCCTTAGGAAGAAACAGTCAGCTGCACACAAACAAAATGGGGAAATGACTGCCTAGGAAGGAGTACTGTGGAAAGGGATCTGGGTGGTCGTACTGGACCACAAGCTAAATATGAGTCAACAGTTATGGGTGGCGAGTCTTATGGGCCCGTGGTGCCTGGGCACCAGGAATATTCTTGGCCCAGGGCCCGGCTCCAGAAGGGTCTCCCCTTCGGCACCACCTTCTGCCCCCAGACCCTCCGCGTGTCCCCCGAGCCAGTTAAAACAGTCCAGTACCCCTACCCACCACTGGCAGTGCAGTGGAGCCGAGCAGCTTCCTCCCTGCTTGCTCCACATGGCTGCTGGTCCCCCTGCTGCAGCCCCTGTGTCCTGCCCCAAGTGCCCCTGCAGCCAATGGGATGCTGTGGGAGCGGTGCCTGGTGGTAGCCACACATGGAGACTTCCAGCCTGCCCTGTCTAGGAGCCCCAGGTAAGCACCACACCCGCTCCCAGAGCCTGCAGGCATCCCCCCTTTGGCCCCCAAACTCCCTTCCAGAGCCTGCACCCCCTCCCTCCACATCCCCTCCCATCGCCAAGCCCCCTCCCCAGCCTGCACCCAAACTCAGTCCCAGTGCCTGCACCCCTCATCCCCTCCTGCAGCCCCACCCCCTGCCCTAGCCTGGAGCCTGCACCCAGAATCCAAACTCCATCCCAGAGCCTGTACCCCCACCACCTTCCCACAGAGCCCCTCCTGTTCCCAATCTCCCTCCCAGAGCCAGCACCCCCACCCCCACCCCAGAGCCAGCACCCAAACTCTGTCTCAGAGCCTACACCCCTCATCCCCTCCTGGACCCCCACCCCTTGCCCAAGCCCAGAGCCTACAGCCAAACTTCATCTCAGAGCCTGCACCCCAGACCCCCTCGCTCACCCAAACTCCCTCCCAGAGCTCAACCTCTCACCCATCCTTCATCCCAATTCCCTTCCCCAGCCCAGGGCCTGCACCCCAGACCTCCTCCCCCAACCCAAACTCCCTCCCAGATCCTTAGGTGGAGGGAGCAGAGTTTGGGGGGACAGGTTCTGGGCACCACCAAAATTTCTCCAAACCTGCAACCCTGTCAGTGTAATGCTGTTGCAAAAAAGCAAATATCTTTCCGGGATGTATTAGAAGGAGTGGTTGTAAGCAAGACATGAGAAGTAATTCTTCCACTCTCGTCTGCACTGATTAGGCCTCAATTGGAATATTGTGTCCAGGCCCGAGTGCCACATTTCAGGAAGAATGTGGACAAATTGGAGCGAATCCAGAGAAGAGCGACAAAAATGATTAAAGGTCTAGAAAACATGACCTGTGAGGGAAGATTGAAAAAAAACTGTGCTTGTTTAGTATGGAAAAAAGAAGACTGAGGGGGGACATGATAACAGCTTTCAAGTACATAAAAGGTTGTTACAAGGAGGAGGGAGAAAAATTGTTTTTCTTAACCTCTGAGGATAGGACAAGAAGCAATGGGCTTAAATTGCAGCAAGGGAGGTTTAGGTTTGACATTAGGAAAAACTTCCTAAGTGTCAGGGTGGTTAAGCACTGGAATAAATTACCTAGGGAGGTTGTGGAATCTCCATTTGTAACAGGGCTCGGACTCACCCGGCGGCGCCTCCTGCTGGTCGTCCTTGGGGATTAGCTCACCAGCCTCTGGAGCGCCCTCTTCTGGCCGGTGAACCGCCTGAACACTCGCTGGCCCCCGTGTCCCTCCCCGGACCCAGTGCCCCTTTCTTTGGGGTGCTTCCCCCACTGGCAGTTCCCCACAACCTTACTCATATGGTCTCCCCCTCCCAGGGGAAACCTCCATCCACTATCCTCACTTCACCTCAGTGTACAGCTACTGCCAGTCCCCATCTAGCCCCATGCACTGGGGCAGACTGCAGTGTAAGCCACTCATCATCAGCAAAAGGGGTCTAAACCTGCTGCCTCTGCCTACCCATGGGCTGCCCCTGCAACCCCAGTACCTGGGCTGGCCTTACCAGGCCTGCAGCCTGGGGTTTCCTTAGGCTGGAGCTCCGGAGCTCCCCGACTCCCTTAGACTTTTCCCCAGCCCTGCACCACTTCAGGTCCCTGCTTCGCTCCTGGCAACCAGGACCTTCTCTCTCTGAACGCAGGGAGAGACTCTCTGGAGCTCCTGGCTGCCCTGCCCTTTATAAGGCCAGGCTTGTCTGTTTGGGGCATGGCCCCCCCAGCTGAGGCTACTTCCCCAAATCAGCCTAGCCTTCAGACGTATTGGACGCCCAGGAGGTGGGCAGGCACAAGCCCACCTACTGCTAAAGGTCCCACCCCCAGCCTAGCAAGAGGGACCACTGGACCCAGGGACCAAGTAATTACGGGGGACAACTAATGAGAAACAGGGATGGGAGTGAGGGTCAGAGGTTCATAATGAGGAGACTGGATGGGGAGACCGAGCAGAGAACCCCGGACAGTGCCCACTGCTCCTCGAAGCTGTCAAGGGAGCCAGCGGATGCTGCCCATTGGAACTCTGCCCGGACCCGTGATACTAGGGAGGATCAGAAATAGGCCCCATGGTCGCAGAGCTCCCCCTCATCCAACATCCTCCTCCTGGTTTTATAGATGGACGTTTTTGCTAGGGCCAGGAGGAGGTTGACGAGGAGGTCTCGCGACTTCATGGGGCCACGGACAGGGTGTGCACAGAGGAACAAGTGCGGGGAAAAGTGCAGCCAGAACCTCAGCAAGAGGTTCTGGAGGAGCCGGAATAGGGGCTGCAACCTGGCGCACTCTAGGTAGGCGTGCGCCAGGTTCTCCCTCACACCGCAGAATGGACAGGCCTCAGGGATAGGGGGTGAACCGTGCCAGGTACACGCGCGTGCTCACGGCTCCGTGAAGGAGCCTCCAACCAATATCCCTGGCGGGCCGTGGAACCAGGGTGGAGTACAGGCTGGCCCACCGGGGCTCCTCACCCTCTCTTGGTGGAAGATAGTCCCGCCATTTGGTGTCGAGGCGGGACACGAGGGTGAGGAAATGCAAAGTGTGAAGCACGAGCGTGTACAGATGGGCTCTGGGCGCGGTTCGAAACCGGACTGGCTGCAGGGTGCACAGCCGGCTGGGAGTGTGGGTGTGGGGAGGCTGGGGGGGCTCGCGGAACAGGGGCCCAAGAAAAATATCCGGAGGGCCCAGGGTGAGGGGCGGGCGGGGAGCGCCCTCTCGCAGGGCTTGCCGCAGGAAATCGAGAGACCCGGGTGACAGGGCAGCCTCCACCTCCCGGAGTACGCGACGCAGGATCAATTGGGTGGAGAGCCCCATGCGCCGTCCGAGCACACGGGGGTCCACCCAGTCCCCCGTGCCATAGTCCAGGAGGTCTCCGACCTTGGTGGCTTCTGCCAGGACCAACCTCCGGCGCACCGAGGGAGACTCTGCCACCTGCACACGTAGATTGGGATTGTGTAGCAGGGGCTCCGCGAGGAGATCCGCCCCCTCGGTGGCCACAAAGGACCTGGTCACCGAAAAGAGCTTCCAGGTCCGGAGGAGGTCCTGGTAGAAGACCGGCAGCTCGGAGAGGTCTCGCGGAAGGCCGCTTGGATGGATGAAAAAGAGCTGCTGGTCGTATCAGAGCCCTCAGAGGCGGCGGAGGAAGGCGTGCGCCAACGTGCTCCACGCCGGACTACCTGCACCATAAAGGAGCCTCTGCAGGGCCTGGAGGCGGAAGACATGGACCTGGCTGCGCAGACAGACCAGGCCCTGTCCCCCCTCCTCCAGGGGAAGACCCCTGCAGAGACCCAGTGCAGTCCCGGCCAGAAAAACTCCACGGCAAGCCGCTGGAGACTGGCAAGGAACCCCGGGGCCGGGCTCAGGGTGTTGAGCCGGTACCAGAGCATGGACAGGACTAATTGATTGAGTACCAGTGCCCTCCCTCGGAGGGAGAGGCACCGGAGAAGTCCTGTCCATTTCCGGAACTGCTCCGACACCCTGCCCTGTAAACCGTGCCAGTTCTCCAGCGGAGACAGATGCGTGGCAGAAAGGTAAACGCCGAGATAGAGCAGTGGACCCGCGCTCCACCTGATGGCCTGAAGCACGGGTGGGAGGGAGCTGGCCTGCCACCCATCCCCGACCACCAGGCCAGAGCTCTTGACCCAGTTGACCCCGCCGAGTACACCGTCTGGCAAGCGTCCACCCACACCAAGTCGCCTGGGTCCTGGACCACGAGGAGCACATCGTCGGCGTACGCCGACAGGACCAGCCGCAGCCCCGGTTCTCGAAGCACCAACCCCCTCAACCTCCGGCGGAGGAGACAGAGGAAGGGCTCTATCGCCAGAGCATACAGCTGGCCCGAGAGGGGGCACCCCTGCCGTACTCCCCGCCCGAAGCTGACCGGCTTGGTCAGGGTCCAGTTGAGCCTGACCAGACACTCCGTGGCAGCGTACAGCACCTGGAGAAAGCCCACAAACTGGGGTCCGAAGCCAAACGCCCGCAGGGTGCCCAGGAGGTACCCATGGTCCACCCTGTCAAACGCCTTCTCTTGGTCCAGGGACAGGAGGGCGAATGACAGACCATCCCTATGTCCCAGCTCTAAAAGGTCCCGGACCAGATACAAGTTAAGGCGAGCACGGGTCGCCTGCACGAAAGAGGGAGGACCCCGCTTTGCAAGGACTCGGCCCCCAGACAGTAACAAGGTCCGGGCCGAGGACATCCCAGAACACATGGTAGAACTCCACGGTCAGCCCGTCCATGCCCGGAGACTTGTTGGTGGGCATGCGGCGGAGGGCTTCCGAGAACTCGGCTAGAGAGAGAGGCAGCTCCAGCCGGTCCCGGTCACCCGTGCTGACCGTCGGGAGCTCGGCCCAGAGCATCCGGCAGGCGTTGGCGTCGGTCGCATCCGGGGAGAAAAGACTAGCGTAGAAGGCCCTGGCCCTTCCCCGCATCTCTCCCGGATCCGTGAGGGGGGTGCCGCCCTCTGCCAAAAGGCAGGTGACGTGCTGTTTGACCCCCCTCCGTTTCTCCAGGGCATAGAAGAAGCGGGAGCCGCGATCCATCTCCCGAAGGAGACGGATGCGGGATCGAACAAAGGCGCCCCGGGCCCGGTGGTCTTCTAGGGTCCGGAGCTCCCCCGCTTCTCCCGGTACGCTACGCGGAGGGGTGGATCCTCGGGGCCGGAGGCCAGACGCCTCTCTAGCTCCAAGACCTCCCGCTCCAACTGCCCTATCGCCGTATCCCTCCGTCGGCTGGCGCCCCGGGTGTAGTCGCGGCAGAAGAGCCGTGTGCGCACCTTCCCCAGATCCCACCATCGCCGCGCCGAGGGAAAGGCACGCCGCTGCTCCCGCCAGGCCAGCCAGAACTCCCGGAAGGACGCCACGAAGCCCACGTCCTCCAGCAAACAATTATTGAAATGCCAATATGTCGGCCCCGGCCTCTCCGAACTGAGGGAGGCTGTCACGGACACCAGGTGGTGATCCGAGAATGGGGCTGGCTGGATGCTGGAGGCGTGGGCTCGTGCCAGATGGAACCGTGACAAGTAAATGCAGTCCAACCGGGAGTGGCGCGACCCATCGTCCCCCACCCGGACATAGGTGAAGGTGACGTCATCGTCCGGGTGGTGGTCGCGCCAGACGTCCACCAGGGAGTGGTGGTCTACAATCTCCCTGAGGACGCCCGCGGCGGCCGGGGACATCTCGAGTCCTGCGCAGTCCCAGTCCTCGAGGGTGGTGTTAAAATCCCTGCCCAGGACCAGGCACTCGTGAGGATCCAGGGGCCGAGGAAGGCCGCCGCCTGCTGATAAAAGCGCACCCTGTCCGAGCCCGCAATTGGGGCATACACGTTGACCAAAATGAGGGTGAGCCCCTCTACGCGGGCCCAGACATGCAGCAGGCGACCCAGCACGACCTCGGCTACCCCCAGCACCTCGGGCTGTAGCTCGGGGGAGAACAGGGTAGCCACCCCGGCTGAACGGGTGCTGAGGTGGCTGAAATAGACCTCGTCCCCCCACTTCAGCCGCCAGCGGGCCTCGACGGCTGGAACCGTGTGGGTCTCCTGCAGGAAAATTACAGAGTACCCCCCCTCCCGAAGGAAGGAGAGCACGTGGTTCCTGTGGAGACCCACGCTACAGCCCCTGGTGTTAAGTGATGCGAATTTGGTACCTGTCATTGGGAGGGCTGGGGTGAATCCTTACGGGCAGGGAGATCGATGGCTTCCAGCGGGCCCCGCAACAGCCCACGTTCCACCCCAAGGGCAGTCAGGGCGTCGCGGAACTTGCGGGCCCGCCGGTAGGCCGCGATGCCCTGCCTCCCGGTCCCCCTCCCCTCCCCCAGAAGGGCCCTCACGGCCCGGAGGACGAGATGGAAGTCTCCCCAGTGATGGAGGGCGAGCTGCACCTTATTCTTAGAGCCTCGGGTGTCTTGGAGGAAGCAGCGCAGCTCTTCCCTCAGCGCGGAGGGCGACGTGGCAGACAACCCGCTGCCAGCCTCCTGTCGGGCCCCTGGGAGATCCTCGCGGCCTGTGGGGACGGGCAAACAAGGGGCGGAGCCCCGTCCCCATCCCCGGCATGGGTGGGGGTGGTGGAGGGAATAAAGCAGCCCCTAACACATTTGGGAGAGGGGACACGAAAACCGCCCCCTGAAGGTCGGCCGCAGATAGCGGGAACGAGACGACCTCGGGGGCGGCAATAGCATGGGAGGTAGAGGTAGAGGGACCAGGCAAGTCGGTGGGGGTGGGAGCGGGGTCAGGGGCCAGAACAGGGACCAGGACAAGGGAAGGGGTGGGAGCAGGGATGGGGACTGGACATGGAACTGGTTCAGGAGAGGTTTTGGGAGCAGGGGAAGGGGCAGGGGCGGGGACTAAGGCAAGGTCAATATACCCGGCAGCTAAGCCGCCGGGGTGCGGCTCCTCTGGACCAGGGGGTGGGCCCAAGGGGATGGGGACCAGGGGGGGGGCCTGCACTGATGCCGGGCTCGGGAGCGACATTGAGCTGGTCCCCTGTAGCCACGGTGCCAGGCACGGTGGACACTTCATCATGGCCCCCCTCTGAAGGAGAAACCGCCTGCTCTGGCCAGGTGGTGAAGGGTGCACCCAAAGGTCCAGGACCCGGCCGTTCAGCGCCGGCCGCCACCCTTAGGGGCCCGGCGGCCTCGGACAAAGCGCCATCCTCGGCCGGCCAAACAGGGAGATCCAGGGGCGCCCCAAGGACCAGAGCAGGGGTAATGGGTGGGAGTGAGGGGCAGGAAGAGGGGGGCGGGGGCGGCGGGAGGAAGCCGCCGCCCAGATCGAGGCCTGCTGGCGGAGGGTCGTCCTCCCCCTGAGTAACCGGGGTCAGACCCAGGGCCTCGATCTCATCGAAAAAGGAGGTGACGCCAGTCCCCACAGCCTCGGCGGCCTCCCCGCCGGTCGCGGGGGCCAGAAGCGCACCACCAGCAGCGACGGCGGGGGGCGCAGGTGGCACAGGGGCCGCGGGAACCGATGCAGACACCGCCTCGGGCAGGGAATCGACTGAGGGGACGGGGGCATCACCGTCCGCTGCCATGGCTGCAATGGCTACTGCCTCCAGCGGGGCTCCGTCCGGGGGCGCGGCAGAAGGTCGAGCGACCCTAGCCCCCCGCAGGACCTTCCGGGGGGCCTCCTCTCCCTCCTCATCAGAGGGGAGGGATCGGGCCCGCAACCTGCGGGCGCCGCGCTTCCCCCGGATGAGCGTCCAGCCCTCCGAGGTGGAGGGCCGGTCGGCGGGGACAGGGGGCAAGAGGCCCGGAGCACGGGGTGGCAAGGGCGGGACAGCGGGAGGAGGGGGAACCCCCTCCTGGGGCTGGCCCTCTCTCGCGGCTGCCAGAGATGACATCGCTCTCCCCCATGTAGACGGGGGGGGGGGGGGGGACAGCGGCAGCGTGGCCGGGTCACCAGGGTCGCCGGCGGTGACAGTGCCGGCGCCCTCTCGAGTCCCGGGCTCCCCTTCTGGCTGGGCCAGGGGGCAGTCCCTCCGGACGTGCCCCGTTGCCCGGCAGAGGAAGCACCGGGCCTCCCCCGTCGAGTAGTGGACCCGGTAACGGGCCCCCTGGTAGGGCACCAGGAAGGACCCCTCGAGCGCCACTCCGCCACGCCACGCCGGCGGCACTTGGAGCTGTACCTGCCGGCGGAAAGACAGAACTGGCGGAGGGCGGGGTCCTTGCAGCCCAGCGAGAGCGGGCTGAGGATGGAGATCGGCTTCCCCAGGGCGGAGAGGGCAGGCAAAAGGGCAGCATTGGGCAGGACGGAGGTCAACACCACTCGTACGCCCAGATCCTCCAGAGGTTCAAGGGGGGACATACACGCCCCCCACCGCTAGGCCCTTCTCCACCGCCTCCTGAGCGGCGGCCTCCGAGGCAAGGAAGAAGACCGCCTTGCCGTACATTTTGGAGGCCGCCATGATGGCCGTGGGCCCCACCACCCTTGCCAATGCCCGCACATAGGTCTCGATGTGGGGCGAGGCGGGCACCAGGAGGCAGCGGATGCCATGCCTCCTGGTCAGCGAGGGGAAGGGACCCCGGCCTCCAGGGATGGTATCGGAGGCAGCAGTCCGGGCAGATGGAACGGCGGCTCGCGGGGGGGCGGCAGCCACCTGGGCGTACGCTCTGGGGGCCACAGTTGGAGCACCCCCAGAGCTGGTGGAGGGAATGGCTGGGGAAGAAGGGGCCGCGGCAGACGTCGAAGCCGCGGCTGGAAGAGCAGCCCCGCCGGTGGGAGGTTGTGACTCCCGGGCAGGGCTTTTGCCCTTCTTGTTCCCCTGGCCCTTTTTGCCCTTGGGGGGGGGGCAGCCATGGCAGCGGCGGAACCTGGGCCGGTGGTGGCCGAGAGGACAGCCGCTGGGGCGGGCCAGGGCAGTGGCAAGGAGGGAACCACGGGGGCAGCAGAGGCTGGGATAGGGGCAGGAACAGGGCCCCCCTCCATGGCGGCAAGGGACAAGTGGAGGCCCCCAGCTGGGGGGGGGGGCGGTACAGTGGGGATCTGCTCCTCCTCGCTAAATGATGCGCAGGGGAGGAGGGTCTAGTGGGAAGGGCTGGGGTGGGGTGGGAGGAGGGGCTAACCACTCCTCCCTGGTAAGCGGTAGACAGGGAAGGAGGGCGCCCCTAGGAAGGGGGCCGGGGGATGACCACTCCTCCCCGCTAGGCTGTAGGCAGGAGAGGAGGGCGGCAGCAGCGGGGGACGTAGGGGCAAAATGGGGCAGGGGCACACAGGGGCTAGGTAGGGCTACGGCTCCTCCGGCTGCACTGGGGCAGGGGGCTACAATATCAACGGGGGAGCTGTGAACAGTGACGGTGGGCAACAGAAAAGGGGGGCACAAGCGCACGGGCAACGGGCATGGGTGCTCAGGTAGGGGACTGAGCTCAGGGGCGGGGAAACAAGCGGGAAAGGGAGGCTAGGCAAACACTGGTGGGAATTGCAGGTCTTGGGCGGGGCAGACAACTAGGCCACAAAGTTTGGGGCGGGGCAGGTAACAAACACAACTGGACTGGGGCGGGGCGAGTAAACCAACAGAAGAGGGAACTCTAAAAGGTCAAAGCAAGTGGCGGGCGGGGCAGGCTACTGGGGGGGTGGGAGACCAAACTAACACAGGGGAGCTGGAGAGCACAGCAGGGAGGGGGCCCCCCACCAGCTAAACGCTGCTGGGGGGGGAGGGGGAAGGAGTCCAAGGCAAAGAGACACGTATGCCCACGTGCGCTTGTGAAACTCAGTCTATGGCTGGCCACTGCTTCTACTAGTCCCAGATGACAAAGTGGGGGGAAGACAGTCAGCCACGTCGAGGGGCGAAGAGCAGGTCCAGGTGTTAAGCAGGGCGGTGGTGGAGGGGGCGGCAGCAACGGTGGGGGTGGGGGGGGGAGCAGATGGGCAAGAGGGCCTCTCCCCCTCGCTCCCCACAGCAGCAAGAAAGTCACCACTGTTAGGTAAAAATCAGCTTGTCCTTACTCACCACTCACTGCCCGGGTAGAGCGGAGTTGGACTGTAGCTCACAAGCTCTCAGAAGCCATGTAAGAAACACACTGAGTCCTAGAAGCTTTGATCAAAGGGCACACAACCCCCTCAGCAGCTAACCGCTGTGGAGGAGTGTGACAACTTTATTCACGACGAGCACCAACATATATAGGAAGACAGACAAAGAGGGCACTACAATCTCATTCCAGGCTATCCTGCTCAAACTGGTTTCTTATAGTTACTCAATTTAAGCAGGGGGACAGAAAAAGCCGATGCAATGATATTTGTGTAAGATAAACGGATTGTGTGCAAGGCCACAGCAAGGCCAGAAGAGTTTATTGCCAAGAGATTAGGGAGCATTTTTATGACGGAGGCCTCGCTTAATTTTATAACAGGGCCTTACTATTTTATGACAGGGGCCTTGCTTAGCGAACACCACCACCCCCGAGCAGAGATGGCAAAAGTCACTCGGTCTGTAGACAAACCCCTCCACAATGTCCCTTAGCATGAGACCTCCTCTTCCTCCTCCTCCTCCTCCCCAACGATAGCAGCGTCCCCAGTGCAGCAGCAGCGAGCAGCAGGCAGCTGGCCAGGCAGGAGGGACCCCAGATGGTGGTGGTGATGGTGGCGGGGTCCTGGCTCCTCCTCCCGGGGGGGGGAGGGGGCAGGCCGGCAAGGCCCCCCCCTCACTCAGCAGCAACAGCGGCAGCAGCAGTCCCAGAAGGAGGCGGGGAAGAACTCCAGCCAGCAGCAGGCCAGGAAAGGAGAAGGCGCTCCACTCAGCAGGACAGCCCAAGCAGCCCGCTTCGCTCCTGGCAGCCAGGCCCGTCTCTCTCTGGAAGCAGAGAGAGACTCTCTGGAGCTCCTGGCTGCCCTGGGCTTTATAAGGCCAGGCTTGTCTGTTTGGGGCATGGCCCCCCGAGCTGAGGCTACTTCCCCACTCAGCCTAGCCTTCAGAGCTGTAGCCCTCCAGTCTTTCCCCGCAGGGCTGACTCTGACCCTGTCAAGGCTGGAGCGGGTAGCCACCCCGCTACACCATCATTGGAGATTTTTAAAAGCAGGTTGGACAAACACCTGTCAGGGCTGGTCTAGATAATACTTAGTCCTGCCATGAGTGCTGGGTACTGGACTAGATGACCTCTCACGGTCCCTTCCAGACCTATGATTCTATTACACTAAAAAAGATGGGAATAGCGAAATGGATCTGTCTGCAATACAGATACAGAGGCAAAAAAGCTGGTGTAATTTTGGGCTCTGTGTCCAGAGGCATCATGAGGTAGGGAGGTGATAAGAGTGGGAACTCTAGATGGCGGTGTGAGACCATGTTTAAATCACTGCCCACAATCAGCCACATTTCGGAGCCTGAATATCAGCAAACTGATGGGTATTGAGAGAAGAGAAAACTGGACACCAGAGGGCACCGTGAGCAAGGTGGATGCAGGTTGCTTCAGCTCCAAAGCAGCCCACAGGGAATCCCCAAACGTTGTCCCCTAAGCCCCATCACCCAGCCCGAGAAATATTGTGCCTGATGAGAGAAATCCCCACCATGCTCTCTAGCTCTTCAGCTTCCTCTCCGAATCTGAAAGCACCGAAAAAATAGAAGAGATCTGCCTCCCTCCCCGCTACAGACACAATGTTGTGTGAGCAGGGCCGGCGTTAGGAGGTGCAGGGCCCGATTCAAACACTCGCTTGTACTCACCGGCGGCGCTCTGAAGGTGAGTACTGAAGGCCCCACCGCCGAAATGCCGCCGAAGCCCTGGAGCGAGTGAAGGACCAGCCGCCGAAGTGCCCCTGAAGACCCGGAATGCTGCCGGGTGAGTAAAAAATTAAAAAGGCGCTGGTGCCGGGCCCTCTTAGGTGCCGGCGGGGGGCCTGCTTAGGCCTGGGGCCCGATTCCCTCAAATTGGGGGCATTGGCCTAAAGCCGGCCCTGTGTGTGAGCCTGTTGCAGCACAGCAGATGTCTGTACAGTAGCTCCTCAAGTAACGCTGTAGTTTTCCTGAAAAATGCGACTTTAAGCGAAACGATGTTAAGTGAATCCAATTTCCCCATTAGAATGAATGTAAATGAGGGGGTTAGGTTCCAGGGAATTTTTTTTTTACCAGACACAAGACTATATTTGATATATATATTGATATATATACACACACAATATAAGTTTTAAACAAACAATTTAATACCGGTACACAGCGATGATGATTGTGAAGCTTAGTTGAGGTGGAGGAGTCAGAGGGTGGGATAGCCTTATTGCTATATCAGGGGTGGGCAAACTATGGCCCGTGGGCCACATCCGGCCCATGGTACCTTCCTGCCCAGCCCTTGAACTCCCGGCCAGGGAGGCTAGCCCCTGGCCCCTCCCCCGCTGTCCCATCTCCCCTGCAGCCTCAGCGCACCAGCCCGCTGGTGCAATGCTCTGGGCGGTGGACTGCAAGGTCCCGGGGCAGTGCAGCTGCAGAGCTGTGGCCTGATCCGGTGCTCTGTGCTATGCAGTGTGCGGCTGCCTGTCCTGGTGCAGCCATGGCACCAGCCACCTGTGCTCCAGGCAGCACGGTAAGGGGGCAGGGAGCAGGGGGGGTTGGATGAGGCGGCAGGGGGCAGTCAGGGGTGGGGGTTCCGGGGGCGGTCAGGGGACAGGGAGAAGGGGTGGTTGGATGGAGCAGAGATCCGGGGGGGCATCAGGAAGGATGGGGTGGCGGGGGGTAGTTAGGGGCGGGGAGTATTTAGGGGTGGTCAGGGGACAGAAAGTGGGAGGGTGGATGTCACAGAGGTCCGGGGGAGTCCTTCAGGAAGGAGGGGGGAGGTTGGATGGGACAGGAGTCCGGGGTGTGTGTGCTGTCAGGGGCAAGAAGCAGGGGTGGTCAGATAGGGGGTGGGGGTCTTGCCATGCCTGGCTGTTTGGGGAGGCACAGCCTTCCCTAACTGGCCCTCCATACTATTTTGAAACCCAATGCGGCACTCAGGCCAAAAAGTTTGCCCACCCCTGTGCTAAATGATGAACTAGCAATTGGCTGAGCCCTCAAGGATTAACTCTCACACTCTACAAGGCAGCAGGAATAGAGGGAGGGGAAGATAGCATGGCAGACAGAGACACACACCGTGTGTAAGAGAGAGAGAGAGAGAGAGAGAGAGTGTGAGAGAGAGAGATGCGCATTTCCCCTTTAATTACCGACCCCGCTCTTAAGTACACTGCCATGTTAATTAGATCAGCTTGCTGAGACCGCAGCTGCTGCCGGCAAGCTCCCTCCGTCCTGAGCCCTGTCGTGTGTCTCACCTGCTCTATGGAAGATGGGGTAAGCAGGGTGCAGAAGCAGGGGTGAGGGGGACACCCTGACATTAGCACCCCTCTCCCCTCCCCTCCCCCCCACACAGAGCAAGCAGGAGGCTCCCGGGAGTAGCTCCAAGGCAGAGGGCGAGAGCAGCACATGACAAATGCGGGGAGGGACAGCTGAACTGCCAGCAATTGATAGCCTAGACAAATTGGAGGATTGGTCCAAAAGAAATCTGATGAGGTTCAACAAGGACTAATGCAGAGTCCTGCACTTAGGACGGAAGAATCCCATGCACTGCTACAGACTGGGGACCAAATGGCTAAGTGGCAGTTCTGCAGAAAAGGACTTCAGGATTGCAGTGGACAAGAAGCTGGATATGAATCACCAGTGTGCCCTTGTTGCCAAGAAAGCTGACGGCATATTGGGCTGCATTGGTAGGAGCATTGCCAGCAGATCGAGGGAGACGATTATTCCCCTCCATTTGGCACTGGTGAGGCCACAGCTGGAGTATTGCGTCCAGTTTTGGACCCCCCACTACAGAAAGGATGTGGACAAATTGGAGAGAGCCCAGTGGAGGGCAATGAAAATGATCAGGGGGCTGGGGCACATGACTTATGAGGAGAGGCTGAGGGAATTGGGCTTGTTTAGAGTGCAGAAGAGAAGAGTGATGAGGGATTTGATAGGAGCCTTCAACTACCTGAAGGGGGGTTTCCAAAGAGGATGAAGCTCTGCTGTTCTCAGTGGTGGCAGATGACAGAACAAAGTTGCAGTGGGGGAGGTCTAGGTTGGATATTAGGAAAAACTATTTCACTAAGAGTGTGGTGAATCACTGGACTGGGTTACCTAGGGAGGTGGTGGAATCTCCATCCTAAGAGGTTTTTAAGGCCCAGCTTGACAAAGCCCTTGATGGGATGATTTAGTTGTGGTTGCTTCTGCTTTGAGCAGGGAGTTGGACTAGATGACCTCCTGAAGTCTCTTCCAACCCTGAGATTCTATGATTCTGTGATAGTATCATTGTTTCCTTCAAACAAAAAAATGCCTCAAAAATCTGCACACACCTCCCTCACAAGCGGAGATCCCTATGGAATGACCCAGCCATTTAGAATTTATGTACTTCTCTCTAAGATCTGATATGGTTGGTCTAAAGATGTTGATGGGTGCTAGTTGATATGATAGTTCCTTTTCTTTTTTTCTCTTTCTCTCATTGGGGTTGAAGGCTTAAAGGGCTATTATCAATTTATTTCCTATTGCCTTAATTTGTGGGAAAGGAGCATCAATGTATAATCTGTCAATAATTGTTTCTTAGATGGTGCTTCTTTGTCCACTAATGTATCAAAGTTCTATTCATAATAGGTGATTACTATGCCGTAGTTGTAACATTTGGCTGTGAGGATCTCCAAGTTTCATCTGATCAGGTTGCGTCACCTCTGGGTGTGAAGTGTGTGTTTTTGACCTGTCTAAACAGATTCTTCTTTTTGATTGCATGGTAGTAATGTGTCATTCTCTCTCCGCTATCTTTCTTTTCTGTTTTGTTTTCCAATTTATTTAATTCCTTTTTTTGCCCCCCTCCCACTGCACTCGGCTGCTTGGAATTTCCTTCTGACCCTTTAGAATATGTACTAGGAAGTGACACCTGGCCCCTGGATGATTTAACTTTGCTGCTCAGATACACAAGAACTGTATGCTGCCCTAGAAAACTTGCAATTTCTTATTTTTTCACAAAGCAACTTTATCTTTTCTCTGGTATATTTTAACAACATTGGCTGTAATAATTCGATGGTAAAAAAAGAATACTCGTCAGGAACGTCTAGGGTGACCAGATGTCCCGATTTTATAGGGACAGTCCCGATTTTTGGGTCTTTTTCTTATATAGGCTCCTATTACCCCCCACCCCCGTCCCGATTTTTCACATTTGCTGTCTGGTCACCCTAGGAACGTCATACATGCATGGCTGAATTAGCTTTACAAGATATGTGGAGCTTGGGTAATCCTATGGCCAGAGGCTATAGTATTTTTTTTTCTGCAGCTCTGTGGCGGGGTGGATACCCCGCTCCTGCCCTGAGGGACTGGAAGCAGCCCTGGGAGAGGGCTCAGGCTGGGAGCAGGCTGATTGGAAGGAGCCACAGCTGTGGCCAGTTTAATCAAGGCCCAGCTGGCCCTTATAAAAGGGCAGTGGGCCTGGAGCAGACAAGAGTCTTCCTCTGCCTGTAGAGGGAGAAGGGCCTGGCTGTAGGGACCTCAGCAGGGTACCTAGAGTGGAGCAGGGCTGGGGAAAGTCCAGAGGAGCTGGGGAGCTCCGGCCTGAGAAAACCCCAGGCTGTGGCCTAGGCTTAGGCCTACGGGTTGCAGGGGGCAGCCCACGGGTAGGCTGAGGCAGCAGGTCCGAACCCAACCTTGCCTGTGATGAGTGTCTTATACTGCAGTCTGCCCCAGGGCGCGGGGGCTAGCTGGTGACTGGCAGCGACTGAGGTGAGGTGGGGATAGTGGGTGGGGGTTCCCCAGGGAGGGGAGACCCTGAGACTGTGGGGTATGGCCAGGAGGCAGCACCCCAGTTAAAGGGACACCAGGTCCTGGGAGGGACACGAGGGCCAGAGCGGTCAGGCAGATCACTGGCCTGCAGAGGGCGCTCCGGAGGCTGGTGAGCTAATTCCTGGAGAAACCAGCAGGAGGGGCCGCAGGAGTGAGTCTGACCCGCTTACAAGCTCATTTAAAATATTCAGGATTGGACTATTTCTTTGTGTCACAAAACTTGATCAATTCTGTGACTAATTGTGACATTGATACAATTGTATCTCCCCACACTCCTAAACATGTCTTTTAGGCCCCAGTATATGCATCCACAACTTAAATGTGGATAACTTTGTTAACTCCATTCAGCAGGAGTTAGATCGTTTTCTGAAAACAAATACCACCATCGCTTCATCAGCTGCCACACTTTGGGCAGCCTTTAAAGCCTCATCTCTTATACCACCTTTATAAAGAAATGGAGAGAATATAGAGTTGATACCCTTGTGAAGGAAACTACTGGGATGTAGACTATGCTTCTACCCCTTCCCCAGAGAAACTCAGAACCCTCATCCATCTAAGCTATGAAATCAACAAACTTCTGTGCCAAAAGGCTGAGTTTGCTTTATTCTGTTCGAAGCAAAACTACTGGGAATCTGGCAAAGGCCTGGCAAGCTGTTGGCATACAGACTTAAGGAAAAGGCTTTCAGAAATAAGATTGCTGCTGTTCATGATAGTAGCAATAAATGATATGCAACACAGTCAGATATCAATAAACAATTTCTACAGTTTTATCTAAACTATAGTTAGCTGAAGAAGAAATCAGTAAAGAGGCCCTCCATAACTTTTTTGGTAGACTCTGTCTGCCACAGATCTCTGTTTCTCAGAATGAACTTTTAGATGCCCCTGCAAGGGGCCCTGTGGGGCTGCTCCTGGCCCTCCCCCAGGAAAAAGACCCTGGTGAAGGTGGCTCTCGCCCCTCCCTCTGCCAGTTGTAGGCACACTTAGCGCCTGTCTCAGGCAGTGGTGCTTTAGACTCCTCACTTCTGTGTCTTAGGTTGGCCAGTGGGCCTGGGAGGGCAACAAGGGGAAAAGCCAAGATGATAGCCGGCTCAGAGAGGGGCTGGCAGGGGAGGGGATGTGCGCACCAGCCCAGCTTATCTGAGCTGTATATTGTTCATCCAGCCTTAATCTAAGTCCTGTATAGCAGTATGAAAGGCACTCACAATTGTATGTCCGGCTGGCACCAAGCCTCTCAAGATGCGTGCAGATAGAGGATGGTGATTTCATTGAAGATTGGAGAGCCTTAGAAGGTTTCACATGATGATTAATTTTTGTGCCCTGTCAGTGAGTAAACAAGGGGCAAACACAGATGATCTGCAAACAAAGGTTCGAAGGAGTTCATTCCTAGTTTGTGAATAACCAGTAACCTTTGTTAGCCCTAGATAATGTTGTTGACCCAGAAAAATTGAGAGCTGCAATTGGCTAATTGCTTGCACTTGCCATTGTATTTTTGCATCATACAATTTATAAAAGATGGGTTCTGAAATACAAAGTAACCCCTTGTTAGAACCCAGAATAATTGCTACACTCTGCAATGGAGCCTCTGGGAGCAACAACCATTTTCCTGGTGATTTGTGTCTCTTGCCTTCTTTTCCTTTCAGCATGGAGAAAGATGTCTGGAAATGGGAAGTTGCCGCCTGGTCCTATTGCTTTTCCCATCATAGGGAACGCGCTGCAGCTGAATATGAAGAACTTGCCCCAATCTATACATGAGGTAAGGGGGCTTTCACCTTATCCAGGGCTTTGGCACAGGTGGGCGTTAAGCAGAGCCTGGGGAAAGAGAACTCTGAAATTTCTGGAGATTGCACAGTGGCTAAACTCCTCATGTTTAAGGCTAATGTTTTTTCCACAGAAATATTTACTCTTGAATGCTAGATACAACGTGTTCCTGGCAATGTGTTGTTTTTCTGATAAAGTGTCTTATTCAGAGGTAAACCAGAATACTCCCTCTCATTTGTGCTGCAGCCTGTACAGGTTATCCTGCAGTGGGGAGTGTGGTCTGGTGGGTTAAGCAGGGAAGCAGACAGCAGCCTTGGGTTCTGGTCCCAGCTCTGCAACTGATTCCATGTGTGTGCCTGGGGAAACCAGTATGTTTCCCAGTTGTAAAACTGATCTAATGAAAATTGCCTTCTTCACAGAACCAGGGTAAGGCCTAGACTGTTGCTCTACTGTGTAAAGTTGACATATCCCTCCCAGGTAGAGATCCAGAAAGGACAGGGATAGTAGAAGGGCTCCCCTCCCCACACACATCCAGGGGTGAATTGCCTGATGGGAGGACTCAGGTCCAGCGCTCTGGTGGACTCACCTTTCCTTGGCAGCTGCTCCAGAGAGAGAGTGAGATTGACTCTGTATTCTAGTGGTTAGGCCTAGGTCGCTCACCCAGGATGTGGGAGACCCAAGTTCCTTTTCCAATTACTATTCACTTATTGATACGCAATGGAACGGCTTCAACAGGAAGACGGAGAGAGTCTCATAGACTGATAGACTCATAGACTTTAAGGTCAGAAGGGACCATTATGATCATCTAGTCTGACCTCCTGCACAATGCAGGCCACAGAATCTCACCCACCCACTCCTGCAATAATCCTCTCACCTACGTCTCAGCTATTGAAGTCCTCAAATCATGGTGTAAAGACTTCAAGATGCAAAGAATCCTCCAGCAAGTGACCAGTGCCCCATGCTGCAGAGGAAGGCAAAAAACCTCCAGGGCCTCTTCCAATCTACCCTGGAGGAAAATTCCTTCCCGACCCCAAATATGGTGATCAGCTAAGCATGTGAGCAAGACTCACCAGCCAGACACCCAGGAAAAAGTTCTCTGTGGTAACTTCTAACATCCCATCACCGACCGTTGGACCTACTTACCACTAATAGTCAAAGATCAATTAATTGCCAAGATCATGTTATCCCATCAAACCATCCCCTCCATAAACTTATCTAGCTTAATCTTGAAGCCAGATAGATCTTTTGCCCCCACTGCTCCCCTTGGAAGGCTGTTCCAGAACTTCACTCTGATGGTTAGAAACCTTCTTCTAATTTCAAGTCTAAACTTCCTGATGTCTAGTTTATATCCATTTGTTCTTGTGTCCACATTGGTACTGAGCTTAAATAATTCCTCTCCCTCCCTGGTATTTATCCCTCTGATATATTTAAAGAGAGCAATCATATCTCCCCTCAGCCTTCTTTTGGTTAAGGTAAACAAGCCAAGCTCTTTGAGTCTCCTTTCATAAGACAGGTTTTCCATTCCTCGGATCATCCTAGTGGCCCTTCTTTGTACCTGTTCCAGTTTGAATTCATCCTTCTTAAACATGGGAGACCAGAACTGCACACAGTATTCCAAATGAGGTCTCACCAATGCCTTTTATAACGGTACTAACACCTCCTTATCTCTACTGGAAATACCTCACCTAATGCATCCCAAGACCGCATTAGCTTTTTTCACGGCCATATCACATTGGAGGCTCATAGTCATCCTGTGATCAACCACTACTCCGAGGTCCTTCTCCTCTTCCGTTACTTCCAACTGATTTGTCCCCAGCTTATAAATAGAATTCTTGTTATTAATCCCTAAATGCATAACCTTACACTTCTCACTATTAAATTTCATTCTATTACTATTACTCCAGTTTACAAGGTCATCCAGATCTTCCTGTAGGATATCCCGATCCTTTTCTGAATTGGCAATACCTCCCAACTTTGTGTCATCCGTAAACTTTATTAGCACACTCCCACTTTTGGTGCCGAGGTCAGTCCTGAAGTCCTGCTCCAGAATGACCCATAGTGTGGTGGTCTAGGGCACTCTCCAAAGAGAGGGGAGACCTGGATTCAGATCCCTTCTTCACATCAGGTATGGGTGGGAATTAAACCCGGCTCTCCCACATCCCAGGTGAGTACCATTCCCACTAAACTAAAAGTGATGGGGGCGGGGCACCTCCTCCTCCTCTTCTGGCACATGTTGTATGGGGTCTAATCGGTTAGGTGTGCTTTTAGACCAGATGAGCTAGGGAGGGCAACCCTGGATTTGTGGATCCAGCCAGGGATCAGGCACTGGCCATAAGGACTGGGCAAGCTGTGTGCATGCCCAGCAATAGATGTTATAAGTGCCTCAGGGAATTCAAGGGTGGAAACTTAGCTGGGGTTTTTCAGGAGCTACATTTTGCATATAGGTGCCTATATCCCTTTTTGTGTGTAATCCTTAGTAGCAGGAGAGCTCTTTCATCAGTTTGTAATTTGATCCACTCTCATTCTTATTCTTAAATGGATTTAGTAAAAATATTTTGGTCCTTTGCATTAATCTTTTACAGCTCAGTGCGAAGTACGGCCCAGTTTTCACAATATACTTAGGCTCACAGCGGGTTGTGGTGCTGTATGGACAGGAGGCTGTGAAGGAAGCGCTGATTGATCAAGGGGATGAGTTCAGTGGAAGAGGAAAACTGGCACTGGCTGACAAGCTTTCCAAAGGAGCAGGTACATTTGTAACTACTTCAGCATGTAGCTCTGATATTCTCTGTATGTGGAGAACACGACTGAGAAGACAGTTGGTGTTTCATTTAATCCTGTTTGTTGAAAGATTGTAACTTTAGCCATGTATTTATGTCCCAGTGTATTTTTTATTTTTACATGGTACCAATAAATGTACTTTGCTCTAATTACTGTGACAGTTTACACTGTGTTAGAGAACAAAATACAGCCATTGGGGCATGGCAAGCAATGGAATTATTTTTCTTGTTCATAATTGCTATAAACAGCAATGAGATTAATGTGTGGGATTTTGAGTTACATACACATATCAATGTAATGTAGTGTCTCCAGTAGAACACAAATAATGTAGTGTCTCCAGTAGAATACAAATACAAGAACAATGTACATATCAATGTAATGTAGTGTCTCCAGTAGAACACAAGAACAATTTGTGTTCACGTTGAACCTTTCAATGACGAATGTTTCCTTAGGTTAGAAATTTAGCAAATTGAGTCTGCCACACCCCCCTTTCATTCCTGTCCTCCCTTTTCCAGGCATTATATTCAGCAATGGGGAGCGGTGGAAGCAGCTTCGCCGATTTGCCCTCACCACCTTGAGAAACTTTGGGATGGGGAAGAAAAGTGTTGAGGAACGGATCCAGGAGGAAGCCCGTTTTCTGGTGGAAAGGCTCCAAAACAAACACAGTATGTTGGAAATTGTGGAGTCAGCTAAAGTCTCTTGTCTTCCTTTATTTTGTGATATTTACTTTGGTTAAAACCCCTTATAACTCAAGCCATTAGCTGCATATATAACCTGTTTAATGTAAAGGAAAAATATGTGAGAAAAGTTCTCGGTCTGCCCTTTCCTGGCTCTTTTTTCCCATGTTTTTTACCCTTTGATCTGTGGCCTATGGGCAAATGGAAAGGGTTTGTCCAGTGTAGAATCATAGAATATCAGGGTTGGAAGGGACCTTAGGAGGTCATCTAGTCCAACCCCCTGCTCAAAGGAGGACCAATCCCCAATTTTTGCCCCAATCCCTAAATGGCCCCCTCAAGGATTGAACTCACAACCCTGGGTTTCGCAGACCAATGCTCAAACCACTGAGCTATCCCTCCCCCAAGCCTAGGCAGTAGGCAGAAAGTAACACAGTGAACCATGTTAGAATGGATTAGTTTATCTTCACTGTGTTGTGCTAATAAGACACCCAAGCCTACAGCTTCCTTATTCTGATTTTTCTTCTCTGCTAGATGTCTGATACAAGTCTGGCACCTACATTGTATGGTGATGGTCTCCCGAGGAATGTCTGAAAGCACTGTGTACATTTACAGTGCTTTCTAAGTGTCAATGAGTATTTTATTATTTATTTATTTGTGTTCTTTTACTTTCTAAAGGTCCCAACCAATACTGGGGGTCCTTTGCCTATGGGTTGTGCTAACAAACAGTTTGAGCCAGTCGGTGCCCCAAGCAACGTACATATTAAATACACACGAAGAAGAAAAAGTGGAGAAAGAGAGGATTATTTTCTTTCTCTTAGAGACGGGGAACTGTGACACAGAGAGATTAAGAGACTTATTTGAGGTCGCACCTGGAAGTTTGTGGGAGAGCTGGGAATTGTATCCAGATTTCCTGAGACCCAGGCCACTGCCTTAACCACAAGACCATCCCGCCTCTTACAATGTACAGTGCAACATTAAGGGCTAAAATGAAGTTGACTGTCCATCTTGTTGAATTGTGTGTATGAGAGGAGAATGCACAGAGAGCCTTCCCCACCCCTGGTACAGACACAAGAGAGCCACTTTACTGCTCTTGCCACTTGTGTGTCCTGAGCCAAAGGCAGCTGCTCCTGTAGATAATGACCCAAAAGGAATCTGCCTGGGTGAGGGAAGAGCAGGAGTCCTCTGTGAGGCGAGAACACACTGCATGGAGAAAATGCTGCTTCTGGATGTTCTCCCTGTGCAATGTGGTCTCAGGTCAGAGGGGTGAAGTCTTGTAGACAATTCCCTTGAATATTGTCTAGGTCCCGCTGGATTATAGGAGTTTGTGATGATGCTACAAGCAGGGTCGGCTTTAAGCCGATTCCTCCGATTCCCTGGAATTGGGCCCCGCGCCCAAGGTCGGCAGCGAGAGGTTGTTTCCCCCCCCCCCCCCCCCCCCCCGACAAGTCCGGCAGGAGGGTGCGGGGCCCTGCTGTCATTCTTCACGTGGGGTCACGCACCTGCTAAAGCCAACCCTGGCTATAAGCAGTGGCTCAGGTAGAATCCTCTGGATCCAGTTCTGAACGGGATACTGTCCGTCAGGCCTGTGTAAAGAGCCCACGGCAGACAGGCAGGTGTCACTCAGAGAGGGACTGATGGTCCCTGGTTAGACCAGAATGTGCCAGGCAGAGAGCAGCAGAGGGGAGAGAGTGAAAACTGATTCCCAGGAAAATGGGGATAATTATTTAATATAAATGTACAGAGATAGCATTCGGGAAGGCCTATGTAGAGAATGAGGGAAATATCTGTGTTATTTTTCAAAAATAGCATGTGCACCTCAGTTTACCTGTGTGATATTATCCTGCCTGATTGTACTGAATTAAATAAAAGGAGGCTGAAAGGGGGACACCAAGAGGAAATGAAATAATGGCAAAGATTAGTACGATTAGAAAGAATGCCAATGGTAATAATGGAGAAGCTGTTAATTTGAGAACACCCCCAGCGTAGCTTCAGCTAATTGGCAAAGTATTCTCTTCCAAGGCAGAAACCAATATCCAACAGGGATACTAAAACCTTAAGGATTTTCAGCCAAGCAGGAAGGGAGTTGAGTGAAATGGAGATTACTGGGCTGAATGGAACTTACCAAAGCTTGCAAGGAACGATTCTTTAGGTAAAAGGAATGTGTGTAGAAGCCTTTACTGTTCCTAGTTTTTGCTCTGTGTGCTGCATACCTTTGGGTGGATAAATAACACTTTGTTTTGGAGAAGCTGTTTTTAGTCACTTTCACTACCCTCTGGTCATGGGTCCCTGGAGGGAAAGGGCTCATGGGTGCCCAGCACAGATCAGCCTGTCATGCTAACATAGTTGGGAAGTAATGAGTCTGCTGCTCAGATATTCAGTCCAAGGGTGGTTGGACTGCGGGGCTCCTCCCATTCAGAGAGGGGCAGGAACTGAGCCTGTCACCTGAGGGGGGCTCTCGAGAGGGACTGAAAGGGGTCTAAAACCCAGCTTACCCTAGAACTGACACCATAGCTCACCCTCCCCAATGAATATTAGGACCTGCAATCTCGGCCTCGGGCCAGGACATCCAGAACTTCCTAATAACATCAATGGATGTGATGCTGTAGGTCAAAATACTGAATTAAAAACTGGACTCAGGTTTGGTTTTATTGCAGAGCGACCCTTTGACCCCACCATCCCTCTCGCCCATGCTGTCTCTAACATCATCTGCTCCATCATCTTTGGGGACCGGTTTGACTATGAAGATCAGAAGTTTCTGACATTAATTAAACTCATAGAGGAAAACAATGAACTCCTTCGCTCTGTCCTGGGACAGGTGTGTTCAGTGGTTTTTTCCACTCTTCTCCTTTGGAAGGGATAGATATTCCTTTCTTTTACCATTCATTCTCCTTAAACAATTGTTATTTCAGATTCCCATAATGTTCCGGTTCTCCTCATTAAGCTGCATCTATTACCAATCTCAGCCTCAAACTTGTTTCTGAGGATTATTTAAATTCCCACACAACACTTCATTTCATCATAATAACGTTTGCTCAAGGACATTCCCTTTCAACACAATTGGCAAAAATCAAGAAAATTGTCAATTAAAACATTAGCATCCAAACCATTACAGTTCACCTGCCTTAGTATATTCACAATCGGATACCTGAATGTGGTCACATTCCTCCCCTGCCAAGCAAATTCCTTTTCATTTCCAGTACACAGTTACCTACGCATCCCATTGCTGAAAACCTCACCAAATGCACAACAGTTGAACTCAGTCAAAATCAATGGAGTTACAGCAGGAGAGAATTTGGCCCCTTGACTATATCCTGAGGAAGACTAAGATATCTTTTACTTGTAAAGTCTGTTTTATTACTGCCTATGAAAATCTGTAATCCGAGTTAGGTTTGGGAACTTGAGTGTGATTTTTCAAGAACAGCATGTGAATATTGGGGGATGGTTTTATGTTGGAAATAATGGAGATTATTGTAGCGAATAGAACTGAGTGTCACTGCAGTTTATGTGAGGAATATGTGTGTATTGAGTAGGATGAATTAGTGAAGCTTCTCAGTACTTTAGAATCCATTTGCACAGCAATGTGCCACAGAAGTATTGTATTGTGCTGCTGTAATTGAGTCAATTGGATCAATTGATTATTTGTTGTGTCCAGATAAACCAAGATGTGTTTTTCCTTCCATCATTCCAGCTGTATAATTTTTTCCCAACTCTCATGGATTATATACCTGGGCCTCACCAGGAGGTAATTAAAAATTCAGAGGAGTTGAGAATATTTGTTCTGGAGAGAGTGAAGATGCACAAAGAGTCTTTGGATCTAAGCTGCCCTCGAGACTTCATTGATGCTTTCCTCATCAAAATGGAGCAGGTATGTAAGGGAAGCAGCCCTTCCCCTTTGCTGTGGAATGGGTTTATACCTATCATGGGTTTTTATCACTCTGTACAAGACCCAAAGGCAGACCTGGTCTCTGCCCCTGGAACTTACATTCTAAAAGCCAAGCCCTGCTCACCTCATTTGTGTGAGTGGTGCCTGTGGGACTACACCAGTGAGTAAGACAAACAGGATTTGTCTCTAAGGGTATGTGCACACTGCAACAAAAGACCCACAGTACAGCCACGGCTGGCCCAGGTCAGCTGACTTGGGCTTGAAGGGCTCGGTCTGCAGGGTTATAAAATTGCAGTGTTAACATTGGTGCTTGGGCTTCAGCCCAGGTTCTGGGACTCTTCCCTCTTTCCGGGCCTCAGAGCCTGGGCTCCAGCCCGAGCCCATATGTGTACACTGCAATATTATAGCCCCTCAACCTGATCCTCACAAGCCCGAGTCTGCTGACCCAGGCCAGCCGTGGGTTTTTTATTAAAAGGACAGAGCACCCAAAGCAGGTATCCAAAGCACTTGGAAACAGGTAGATTGGTTCTGTTTGTAATTTAGCCATTGAAAGAGTTTTTATTAAGTGGGTGGACAGATGCACTTTTACTGCTCTGTGTTAGCATCCATGGAATTAGCAGGAGAAAGGAGTTTCAAATGGCTGCCTATGCCCATACCTACAGACCTAACCTATTACCTGCTTCTTTGGAAACTCCTCCTGCTAATCTCATGTTATGTTTTGAAACGACAGCCTATTACGAGTTCTATCAGTGCACTCCTCGTTCAACAAATAGCCCGGCATTTGTGGTTTTTTTCAGTGGGTTTTCGCTTCCTTTGGAGCATCAGACTCCATCCATCTGGCCCCAAGGTTACAAATTGGTTAGAAACATGTGGTTTCCTTTCTAATTCAAGGTTATCAAGGCAATTAGTGCTGCCCAGGCAAACAAAATAGGAAAGCAAAGGAATCAACAACAACAACAAGTTCAATGTTAACAGTTAGAAATACAGATGGAAAACTAACCAAGTTACTGTAATGCTCCAGTTCTCCTCTTTTACAAAAGACCACAGGTTTCCACAGCAATAGCCTAAAGCACCCCCGCAGTGCTACTGCAATCTCCACGGCTGTGGCCCATTTTTTGTAAGGATTTTTATAAAGATGCCAAGTGGGTCACAGAGTAGGTAGAAGATGAGAAGGTGTGTGCCTGTATGAATAGATCCCACACCATTACAGTCAATGATCAAACAACGATAAGAAGTCTCTCTACAGGAGCAACAGAATGGCCAGTCGGAATTTAACACTGAAAACTTGGTGAGAAGCACATTGGATTTATTCTTTGCTGGAACAGGGACAACCAGCACCACCCTGAGACATGGACTCCTGATTCTTCTGAAATACCCTGACATAGAAGGTACCGCACAGACACACACACAATGTTAAGTCTTGGAGAGATGAGGGGATTGCATGGCTCAAGAAATCTCTAATGGGGTACAGGCTCCTGTCCCTTAAGTCACCAGATCAAATCTGGCTCGGGCTGGAAGTGAGCCATGTCACCACTGTGTGCAGGCTGATTTATGTGAGAGGTGTTTGGGGATGGGGGGTTTTTAGTTCAGTTTCTGTAGACAGGTGTGCCTGCATTTGAAAAGCACCATCACAACTGTTATTACTGGGCCTCCTTATGGGCCGTCTCAGCACAGGGCCTTCAGACTGAGTAGGCCATTGTGACTGGATTCCTTTCTCACCTCGCGGTTCACGTTAAGGCTCATGGGCCAGGGGAAAGTGTATGTGTTTGTGTGGGGGAAGCCTGCGCTGCCATTGGCCAGATGGTGCCTGATCTGTGGATAACAGGTACCTTTGCATTCCAGGGCTGTCAGATGGGCACCCTCCCCTCAAATAAAGGCAAAGCCATTTCATTTTAGGATTTAATCATCTTGTAGGTGTCAGGATCGAGTAAGGGCTTAAATCAAAACTTTGTCAGTGCCGGAGATTTATCAAAACCCAGCTAATATACAGCACTAATTCCCACCTCATGCGCATGTGGATGATTGACTTTGGTGGGGGGAAATGTTAAGCCTCAGGGTACGTCTATACTACCCGCCTGATTCGGCAGGTAGTAATCGAACTTCTGGGATCGATTTATCGCGTCTTGTCGAGACGCGATAAATCGATCCCAGAAGCGCTCGCCGTTGACTGCGGAACTCCTGCTCGCCGAGAGGAGGAAGCGCTGTCGACGGGGGAGCCTGCCTGCCGCGTGTGGACCCGTGGTAAGTGCTTTGAAGTTTAAACTAAGATACTTCGACTTCAGCTACGTTATTCACGTAGCTGAAGTTGCGTATCTTAGTTCGATTTCCCGCCCCCCCCCCCAGTGTGGACCAGCCCTCAGTCTCTTGTGTAGCAGTTAGTTATATGCTCTGGCGATAACATCACACTGTGCTCTCTTTTATAACATAACCAGCCATGAGCCATATCACTGCCCTAATAATTACATTTTGTCCTAGATACCATGTACAATAGTTTCTGTAACCGAAAACTAACCATTACATGTTGGCAATATAACAAGATATAACAATATATCTGCTGAGACACGTGTATTTCTGATTATGTGATAGAAAAGGGGCAACATTATGGGAATCCTGTTCTTTAGCTTTAGCTTTATTGTTCATTTGATGACAGAGAAAGTTCATGAAGAGATTGACCGTGTGGTTGGTCGAAGCCGAAGCCCCTGCATGGCGGACCGAAGCCAGATGCCCTACACAGATGCTGTGATACACGAGATCCAGAGATTCGTTAACCTTGTTCCAATGAGTGTCCCACATGCAGTGACTAGAGACACTCATTTCAGACAATATGTTATCCCCAAGGTTAGTTCATAGAATCATAGAATCTCAGGGTTGGAAGGAACCTCAGGAGGTCATCTAGTCCAACCCCCTGCTCAAAGCAGGACCAAACCCAACTAAATCATCCCAGCCAGGGCTTTGTCAAGCCTGACAAATGTTCTCAATGTATCTCTGAAAAATCCAGTTATTCTACCTTTTCCTTTTTTTAGTTTTGAATTATATATTATATCTTGTTCACAATAGAAATGTTTGCCCTGGTTTGAGCGTGACAGGTTTTTTCACAGTTACCAATAATGCTCCAGTTATTATTAGCATGAAGAAGAACAGGACCCTGCATTCTGCAGGCTCAACTCTCCTTCCAGATGACAGGCTTAGTGCCTGGTTCAAGCTTTTAGATATAAAATAGGTATCACGCAAGTGTGCAAGGTGTTTCCCTCTTTTTGGGAGCCTCTTTTGAGAGGTCCATTTGTGAGATGATTCCATCTCCACCAACCTTTAGACTTGCTAAGGTGTTAATATACACCACAACTCACATTGACCATGTCCTAGGTTGCTAACTGAGTTTCACTTTGAGTTGTATAGGGCTTTTTAGCATTATCATTTAGTTAGTTATTGGGAAAACTATTGGTGTGATGACTAAACTGTAAAGACAAGGGAAACTCAAATGCTTCCAAATAGCAGCTGAGAGATGAACCTAACACTTCTGGATCTTAGCCAGACTTTTCCAAACATCTTTGATGTAGAAACCAGGTGGTAAGCTAATGGCAGTAGCCTGTCTCATGAAATTCAAGGATCTAATTGTTCCAGGTGGGCTGCAGTTTGGTGGGGTTACCTTTTTCTCATGGAATCTGAGTATTTCTCGTTCAGGTTGAAGGCATGAATTTCCAGGGGATGCAAGGAAATGAAGGAAATAATGTGCCAACTGCCCAGCTCTGGATTCTGGAGGCTTTTAGCTTTGAATAGTATCCACTTAAACTTTCTTTATCTGTGTTTACTAAATCAGGGCACCACTGTATTCCCTGCTCTTCAATCAGTCCTACATGACAGCAGGGAATTTCCAAAGCCAGAGCAATTTAACCCTGGACATTTCTTGGATGAAAATGGGGCCTTTAAGAAGAGTGACTTCTTCATGCCTTTTTCTGCAGGTAAAAAAAAACATGTTTATTTCAGATCCCAGACCATTCTTTCTTAGCTTTGTCTTGAGTATACAAAGAGTTCTCAGACTGTAGTCTGCAGAGCATTTTTGGGTCATCCCTTAAGCAGAGCTTCTCACAACAGTGAAGTATCCGTTGGTCTCCAGTCTCTTTTTTTTTTTTTAAACTAATTGAATACAGACTACTCTCCACTCTGCCTGGCAACTTCACATCTTCCTTTGTCCGTCTGTGGTGGACGAATTGTGATTGAATGTGCATGCAAAAATAAAATTGAAGGGAGTAACATGCAACAGGGCAGAAGCCGTATGCATAGTCACCTGGAGAGAGATCAGTGGAGGCTGCTTAGCTTCTCAACTTTACTCCCATTAATGAAGATCCCGTCACTCTGTAAATAAACTCTATATGCTGTTCTCCTCCATCCTGCTACTCAGCATGCCTGCACCTCGCTATAAGTTAATTCCATCTTCCACTCAAGAACCACTGTGTCATTCCCCCCTTAAACATATTAACTGGCTTGGGACCTGCATTAACTATTCCTCAAACTCCACATCCGCCCACCTGTCTCCAAATATTAGTTTTTTAAAAGCCACTTATTCTATGGAACTCAGCCTTTAAAATGATCTGTGAGTGGCTTCTTATGCCCCCAAATGCTTTCATACCTTCCTGAACTCTGAGAGACGGCCATTGTCCTCCATGTAATTACCCTGAATCACTCTGTGCATCTAATTTTAATCTGGAGGGTTACTTCCATTATAACAGTATTTAACATATGTTGTAAAGAAAGATCTCCTGCATCTCCTCAATATTTCTTTTTCATTGCAGGGAAACGGATTTGTGTGGGAGAAGGTCTGGCTCGAATGGAGATATTTTTGATACTGACAATGATTTTGCAGAATTTTACCTTGAAATCTCTTGTTGACCCCAGGGACATTGATATAGCTCCACAACCAAGTGTAGTGGTAAATGCACCGAAACCATACCAGCTCTGTGTTTCGCCTCGATAAAGACCATGAAAAGTCACCTCAATGTCCTACACCGGTAGTGAATTTGATTGTCTATGATCCTGGACTCATTAGTATAGTGACAGAAATGAACTCATTGTTTTGAAACAGACTGATAAATAACCTGGCTTTTTAAGTAACTGTGATTTAATAACATTAAGTGCAATACCAAAAAAATAACTAAAATTATTGACTCAAAAGGCATGTACAATAACCCAGGAGTGTTCTCAACCTGGCTCAGGTGTCAATCTGTTTCTGACATAAGCTGGGTATATTTTCAGTTGATTTGTGGTGCATTTGACAACAATTAAAACTACTTTTGACAGCCATAAATGCTGCTTTATTTACAAGGGGCTAGTAACCATTTCCAGCTCCTGAGGTCTGATCAGCCAATCAGAGTAAATTGTGGTGATGTAATGCTTATGATTGGACAGCCTGCATTGATGTGGGGAGTTTCTGTGGCATTGGACTGAACTAGAGTTCTTCCTCCCCCTGCTCATTCATGTCATTTCAATTTAGCTCAGTGGAATTAAACTTTCACTTAATAAAGATTCTTCTTATTTCTCCAGCTTACCTCTATGCTCCTATATATTTATTTAATTAACATACTTATTGAAGCTATCCGACACATTGCAGGTCAGGGTCTGAGCTGGGTTGATGGTGTCTAGGGCAAGAGAGGTAGTGCAATTGTCTATCTTTAGCCTGTTGAACAGACACCCTATGCTTAGGGACCCTTACACCTACAGGCATCACATATACATCACCCTTGGGAGACAAAGTTAGAACCTCCTGATCTGTGTACTTCCTTCTCCTCTCCCTTCCTTTTTGCTTCCAGCTCTCAGTATCAAGTCATGTACTCCACTGACCTCTGTACGTGGAGGGACCGTCTCCTTGTCTTTATTCACCAAGGGCCTTCTCTGCTCCAGCAAATCCCTCCTTGAAAACCAACCCTTCCCTCTGCTTTGCCTCATTAGTCATCCTCCGGCTTCTGGTAGCTGCCAGACTTGTGTAGCTCCTTGTGTGACATTTCACAATGGTGACGTGAAATTCCCCAAATAGTGGGAGCAGTTGTTGGGAGGCAGGCATGGATCCTTCTTTCCTTAAAATCTACGATTCTGTCCGTTCCCCTACTTTGTCTGATTTCTGCTATTGGTGAGACCATAGGGTCTTCTTACTCTCCAGGGGTGTGCCAGTTCTCAGAAGGAGAGGTGTGCATTTGTATATAATTAGAACGTTAAAAGAAAAAAAAGTGAATGCAACCCAAGCCCTGTAGAATATCCATATTATAACATATGGTATTATACCACTGTTGTATAATCTTAATTTAATCTTTTTTACAGACCATTCTCATTTGAATGTTATAAACATTCTAATATCTTTAACTCTGTAATCAAGCAGACTTCACTAAAGGCGAGTTGTGTCCCCTGCTCTAGCATTTACAACTTTGTTTATTATATGCCATGAACTAAAACATCAAATTAACTGTAACTAAAGATGGATAGGAAAGTGAATTTCACTTTTGTGCAAAATTTCAAGGTTTGGGGAAATTTTTTTTCATCCTGAATTGGTACAAAAAGCCAAAAGTTTGGCAAAATTCATAGAAATTAAATTATGCAATCTTTTATTTTGCAAACACCAATACATTCCTGCAATGGAAATATTTTAGTATTCCTGACATGAAATATGGTCCCCTGGCTCACTGGCTGCTCAGAAGAAGCTGGAGAGCCAGGGAGTTTGGGAGCCTGGTTGCAATGGAGCCATGACTCTAGGAGCCCTGGCACTGCAGCAATTCTCCAAGTTGACTGACAAGGAGCTGGAAACCCTGGCTGCCAAGCTCCTTGCCAGGTGGGCTGCTGAGGAGCCAGGTGTCAGGGTCATAGAATCATAGAATATCAGGGTTGGAAGGGACCTTAAGGAGGTCATCTAGTCCAACCCCCTGCTCAAAGCAGGACCAATCCCCAATTTTTGCCCCAGATCCCTAAATGGCCCCCTCAAGGATTGAACTCACAACCCTGGGTTTAGCAGGCCAATGCTCAAACCACTGAGCTATCCCTCCCCCCAAGGAATGGGTCCCCTCCCCATTCTGAACTCTGGGGTACAGATGTGGGGAACCTGCATGAATTACCCCCTAAGCTTATATTCTACCAGTTTAGGTTAAAAACTTCTTCAAGGCACAAATTCCTTTCCCTGTCCTTGGACGGTATTGCTGCCACCACCACCAAGTGATTCACAAAAATTCAGTAAAAGGTCACTTGGAGTCCCCATTCCCCCAAAATATCCCCCCAAATCCCTTCATCCCCTTTCCTGGGGAGGCTTGAGAATAATATACCAACCAATTGCCTTTAATGTAAGTACAGACCAGACCCTTTATCTTTAGGACACTAAAAATAACCAGGTTCTTAAAAAGAAGAAATGTATCATAAAGAAAAAAGTAAAAGAATCACACCTGCAAAATCAGGATGGAAGGTAACTTTACAGGGTAATAAAAAAAGATTTAACACAGAGGACTCCCCTCTGGACTCAGCTTCACCGTTACAAAAAACAGGAATAAAACTACCTCTTAGTCTAGGGAAAATTCACACGCTAAAACAAAAGATAATCTAACATTTCCTTGCCCTTACTTACAATTTTTGTAATCTTACTGGATCATTTCAGGTATGTTTTCAGGAGATGTTTTACCTACCTGGTCTCTCTCTTTGTCCAGAGAGGGAACAAACAAAGAGAGCACAAACAAAACCTCCCACCCCAAGATTTGAAAGTATCCTCTTTCCTTATTGGTCCTTTTGGTCAGGTGCCAACCAGGTTATTTTTGCTTCTTAACCCATTACAGGTAAAGATTGAGTACAACTGCCCAGGAGGGATTTTATGCTACTCTTATCTATATGTTTATGACACCAGGTATACTGGCAGCTCAGGCTACTAAGGGGTCTGGGAGCCCAGGAGCCCCGGCAGCTTGCTAGTCAGGTTGGCAAGGAGCCAGGTGGGTGGGTGAACTGGCAGGGAGCTAGGCAGAGATGTCACAATTGACACGTTCCTGTGAAATGTTTCACTGTTGATTAGTTGGCATTTTCAATTCATTGGCTACCCCACACGAGTTCTGAGCAGGGATCTATGGACCAGGAGGGGCCTATTAACCTTAGATTCTGCACCTGGAGGGGAACCAGGAAGTGATATGGCCCAATGGCAGATGAATCTCGGCTGGGAGGGAAGCTGGCCTAGGAGGGTAAAGCCAGAAGCGAGAGCACAAAGAGGCTGCAGGGAGGAGGGCTGCAGTCACTCCCTAGAGGAAAGGAAGCTGGTAGGTCCAAGGAGGAAATCCAGGGGGAGAGTAATCCCTGAGTCCTGCCTTGAACTGTGGAGTCTGACAAGAGGCCTAGAGCAGTGAAGTAGCTACAGGACATGGAGGAAACTCCTGGTGGTAAACTCAGAAATAGGCAAGGAGTCATGGGGTAGGAAGGAGCACAAGGAAACAACAACCAGAGCTCAGCCTGATCAGACCTAGCTTGCTAGTCATAGGTTCTGGGGGCTGGAACCTGGCGTAGCAGGCAGGTCCGGGTTCCTCTACCAGCCACTGGCAAAGTGGCACAGGACCTGGAGTTGGAACAGAAGACTGCATGAGATGGCAGAGGGCAGTTTGTTCAGTGGGATTTTGTCATGCTGAAAGAGGAGGACAATATAGAGACCTATTCAGAGGGCCGAGTCACAAAAAGAAAACACCCTGAGTCAGAGAGATGGGGGGAGGGGTGGCAGAGCATGAGCAACTGACAGAAGTCAGTGCCAGACAGGGTGAGAGCTAATTCCAATGCTTAATTTGTAATGAAAGAGCTGCCAGGGTTCAAGCAATTTTTTTACTCTCATAACTGACACAGCAAGGTCAAAGGTGCCAGGGCTATGAACTGCCAAGTCTAGACCTGTCGGGGATCAGCCCTGGCAAACCCTGGCACAAAGTAAGCACTGTCTAATTCCCACAGATAGCCAAAAGGAGGCACATTTCAGGGAGTAGACCCCTTTATATATGTAATTATTGCCATAAAATATACTGTTTCCATGTGAATTGTTGTGGGTGCTGCATGACCCCCGTCTCTCTTTAACTGTATCCTATTGTTGTTAAGTGCTGAAGTCTGGAATGTTGTTGCCTTGGTAATGCTGTTCAGGCTGCTCCATACTTCTGTTCAGGAAGCGTCAATGTTAATATTAGCAGGTAGTGCAGCATACTAATTTAGCCGACTCGATGTTACTCATAAAGAAAGACCTCAGGCACTGTTTGATGACAAAGGCCGTCGGCCAGGTTTATTGCCCTGAAAGCACAGTCCTGGTTCCCTGGCTCCATGGTTACAGGTTCACAAACACGAGTGTCCAGAGTCAAGGAGTGGCTCAGTCAGAGGTGGGACTTTCTGCTGTCCCCCAGGCCGCACACAGGGTCAAGGTGAGGTACCCCAACATTTATAGACTGAGACAAACAACTGGAACACACAAATTATGTACCACCTTATGTATTTCATGACATCTGTTTGTTCCTGATATTTTGGACAAAACATCCCTCTTCATTGTTCTGTCAGACCATCTGATCTTCTACTAGATTGAGGTGTATCTGTACTAGCCTTCTGAAAAGTATTTACGTAAATATCTGGTGTGGTGTAATTGTGGCAAGGCCAGGCATGCTCTGGTTCACAGCCTCTGGTTCAGGCCTTAGGTCTTTCACCATGCCCAATGCTCCAGGCTCTCTCTCTCCACTACACCTGTCATCATCATCATAACATCTGAATATGATATCCATTATTTAGGAAAATGCTTTCAATCGTACTCCAATCATGTTCTTCTGTCTCTGGACAATTCCATTTGTTTACATGTCTGTCCTGCCGTCTTTGTTCTGCTATTTTTCTGAACAGCCTTGTACTCCTTGGTGTGGCTGATTTTCAGAGGTTTCTTGGTGTCCTGCAGCTGCAATACCTTTATTCCCATTCCATCTGTTGTTCCTGAATGATTCACCATTTCTTACCCCCAACCTCATGTTACAGATTCAGAGATTCCACAGCCAGAAGGGGCCTTTGTGATTCTGGTCTGACCTCCTGTATAACACAGGCCATACAACTCTCTCCGAAGTAATTCCTAGAGCAGAACGTTTAGAGAACCGGAACTGGACATAGTATTCCAGCACCAGTTACACCAGTGCTAAATACAGAGGTAACATACACTCTCTACTCCTACTTGAGATTCCCCAGGTCAGGGAGTCTTCACCATAGGGTGTTCCCCGTCTCCTTGTGAACAGGAGGCAGATCAGATCTTTGCTGTGAGCAGCGGCTTAGGGTCGTTGCCTCGGACAGGGGTCTCCAAACTTTTTGTCTCTTGTACCCCCAGGGTAAAGAGCGGAAGACCTACCGCAGACGTGCCACCAACTGAAGAAGACAACTGCCACCGAGGAAGGACCCTCCGCTGAATTGCTGCTGAAACAGCGGCAGCACATTGAGTTGCCGCTGACGTCCCGTAACTGTCTTCGGCGGCAGCTCAATCATTGTCGTTGTGCCCTGGAAAACATGCAGAGCTGCCGCCGAAGAAAAAGAACGCCCTCTGGGATCATCTCGCGCACCCCACCTCAGTTTGGAGACCCCTGGCCTAGGAAGAGTTCCACAGAATTCTCTGCCTCCAAGCGGCACATGCAATATGCCCAGGAGGCTCCAGAGTGTTAACAGATTTTGAACTACATTTCCTTCAGTTATCTCATTGGCTTGGAAGTTTTTCTCCTCCGAACTGCTGAGCTAAAATACCGAAACACACCTATTTTGGGTTTCTGAGGCAAGTGTGAAGGACAGCACCTCTGCTCCCCTCTTCCCTCAGAAATGGCAGACTGGAGAGGTTGGCAGGGGGAGGGGCCTGCGACTGTGGGGCTGTTTTTCATCATTTTATCCGCTCACGCATCCGGGCAGAGTTCCTCTGGGCAGCGTCCCACTCCCTTGCTGTCCCTCAGCCCATAACGCTGGGTCAAGGGGCACTGAGACCCGGTGGTCCTGTCACTCGGGCCCCTGATTTTGTCCCTCTTCCCTGCCCTGACCCTGTTCCCGTCCCAGATCTGTGTCCTGACCCCGTCCCCAACCCCACCCCCGTCCTTGACCCCGTCCCTACTGTGACGGTCTTCCCCATTAAACTTTATGGGGAGATGCTTATAACTATATATGTGTAACTGGAATATGTTTTATGCTACATGTGCCATGTAACATATCTCTGTGAAAGTTATGACCTACTGAATTTATTCCTCCTGTTTGTAGGCATGTATCATTGTTGTGGTTGAAGTTATGAACATTGGTTTTATATTTGCTGGTTTTATGCATAGCTTTTGTAGGAACAATGGACCAGGTCCAGAGGAAGGAATGTGCAAGTTAAGGACAAGTACTTAACAGACAAAAGAAGGTGCAGACCCCAATCCACATCGGGGCCCCAGTCAAGGATGCAACTGCTTAGACTGGTTAGGGCGCATGGACAGGTGACTTGCCCATGTGATCCCAAAACTCCAGGGCAACTGGATCCTACGCAGGGAGAGGAAGAAAGGCTATAAAAGCCCTTGCAAGACCCTTCCATTTTGTCTTCAGCTGGCTAAAGGCAGAGGCTCTCCACCCCCCCAAGGACATTCCTGAGGGGAACTGAACAAAGGACAAAGACACTACGGGGTGTGAGCGACTGCTGGACCCAGGCTAATTCTACAGCCTGTAAAAAGGAAAATATCCGAATCTGGTGAGGCTTTTATCTGCGTTAACTTTGAATAGACATAGACGTGCGTGTTTTATTTTATTTTGCTAAGTAACTTGCTTTGTTCTGTCTGTCATTACTTGACATCACTTAAATCCTATTTTCTGTACTTATTAAAATCACTTTTTACTTATTAAGTTTCCTTGAGTACAAGTTGGTACCTGGGGAAAGCAAACAGTTGTGCATATCTTTCTATCTTTGAAATAGAAGGCGAACTATTTATGAGTTTACCCTGTATAAGCCTTATGCAGGGTAAAACGGATTTATTAAGGGTTTGAACCTCCTTGGAGTTGAGTAGCTGGGTGTCAAAGGCAAGAGCGCTTCCAGGGGCCTTACAGTGGTGAGTGGACTTGGTTCGGACCTGGGTCTGTGTTTGCAGCAGATCAGTGGAATCTGGCTCAAAACAGACAGGATTCGGGAGTCCCAAGCTGGAAAAGGCCTGGAAGCAGGGACAGAAGTAGCCTTGGCACACCAGGTGGCAGCACCAAGCAGGTCTCTGTGGCACCAACCCGTCACACCTACCCTCTATTCCTTTCCTTCTCCTGTCGTTGCAGCTCCCGGGGTTGCCTCATTTTCTTTTTACGAACCAGCAGTGGAGGGTGGGGGACCCCGGTGGGCCAGTTTGTATTCTACCTTAGTCCCGCGGCCCGCTGGGGATATCAGCTGGCGGCTCCTGCGCGGAGCAGTGAGCACGGGCGTGTACTTGGCGCGGTTTACCCCGGTCCCCGAAGCCTGTCCCTTCTGTGGCGAGAGGGAGACCCTGGCGCACGCGTATCTTCAGTGCGCCAGGCTGCAGCCCCTCTTTCGGCTCCTCCAGAACCTCTTATTGAGGTTCTGGCTGCACTTTTCCCCTCACTTGTTTATTCACGCACACCCAATTCGAGGCCCCACAAAGTCATGGGACCACCTCGTCAACCTCCTCCTAGCCATGGCCAAGGTGGCCATTTGGAACACCAGGGAGGAGAGGTTGGCAGAGGGAGGGGCCTGCGACTGTGGGGCTGTTTTTCGTTGTTTTATCCGCTCACGCATCCGGGCAGAGTTCCTCTGGGCAGCGTCCGCTGGCTCCCTCGATGCTTTCGAGGAGCAGTGGGCGCTGTCCGGGGTTCTCTGCTCGGTGTCCCCTTCCGGTTCCTTAGTTTTAGCCCTTTGAACCTCACGCCCGTTCCTGTTCTTTTATTTGTTGCCCCCCGAAATTACTTGGGATCTAGGTTTTGTGGATCCCTCCCCTTAGGCTGGGGGGTGGCATCCTTTAGCAGTGGGTGGGCTTTGCCCACCCACTTCCCGGATACCAATAGGATCTCCCGGCCCTCCACTCTCTTGAGGCTGTCCTGCTGGCTGGTTGCTCCCCTGGCAGCTGCTGCTGCTGTAGGGGGGACCCTGCTGGTGTGACCCTCCAGGGGGGAGTGCAAGGCCCCACTGTTTCCATGGTTTTTGGGGCCTCCCCTGGCTAGGTTGCTGCTGCCCTTGCTGCTGCTACTGCAGTCTGTTCTTGCTGCTGGAGCTGAGGAGGGAGTGGAGGAAGCCTTGTTCTGTGGAGGGGATTATAACATCTTTGCTTTTGTGGTGGTAGGTGCCTTTGCTGCGGGGAGTTGGGGGAGTGGCGTGGAGCCCTCCCCCTGGTCTGTCTGCCCCCCTCCTGCTACCGCCACTGCCCCCTCCACCTTTACACCCATCTCTTGGCTCTATTCGCCACTCCCCAGCCCAGCAGTTTGCTCTGTCCCTTTATCTACCCTGGGACAGTAGCTGCAGCCAGCAGGCATCTGTCTGTCAGGCGCCCGTGGGTGCGCGTTTCCCTTCCCCCTCCCTTGGCTTTGTCCTCCCTACCCTGCTGCATTCGGCTGGTGGGCTTCCTTTTCCCCCTGCTTCGCCCTCTGGCCTGTCCTTGCAGCTTTTTGCCCCCTTTCCCTTTGTCATCTGCCCTGCCCGTTCCCTTCCTAGTTCACTTGTTTGTTTGATTTGCCCTGCCTTGTCTTCCTGGTCCTTGGTTAGTTTGTTTGTCCCGCCCTCCTGATCAGACCTTCCCCTTCATTCCGATCCTTTGCTTCTTGCCCCCCCCCTCCCCGGTCAGCCCTCATTGCCAGCGTGCCCACATTCCTTTCTTAGTGCCTGGGACCTCCCACTCCCCCCCCTTCTGTTAATTCCCTCACCGATGTACACACCATTATGATGTTTTAGTTTTCCCTTCCTTTCCATAGGGTAGCCGGGGGAGCCGGCGTCCTTTTCAAATTGTGCTGGGAGTTGTGTCCCTTATTTTCCTTTGTCTTTTTTTGTTGGCACCCTCCTGCCCTGCTTTCAGCCTAGTGGGTGGGGTGTGGTAGCCGTTCCCCCCCCTCCCCTCCTTCCCCCTCCCTTCCTTCCCTACCTCCGTTCCCTTCCTCCTGCCCTAGCGGCTGTCTCCATCGCCCTGCTACTGTGATGGGTGGTTCAGGGGGTGGAATTTCCTTGGCCGCTCCTGCAGCTTCCCTTCAGTCTCCCCCCGCCCGCCCTTCCACGTGATGGCTGTCCCGACTGCCACTGCTGGGCTACCTGTCCGTCCTGCCCTTGAGGCACCAGCGGCGGTGGGCACGGATAGGGACCTCAGGGACTCCTCAAACTCCGTTGCTGCTGCTGCGACCTCTGCCGCCTCCGCGTCCGAGACTGCTCCCCTGGAGGTGGGAAGGGCCGGGGGACGAAAAAGGGCAAGGGCCCCGCTCAGAGGGCAATACCCGCTGGGGCGGTGGCTCCTTTTCTTGCTGCGGCCCCGTCCACAGCTGCAGCCCCCCCTTCTCCCTTAGCTGTTGTTCCCTCTACCAGTCCTGGGGGTGCTGTTTCCTCGGCCCCCAGGGCGTACGCCCAGGTGGCTGTGACCCCTCCGCTTGCCGCCTCACAGTCTGCTCCAGCCGCTTCCCGGAGTACCATTCCCGGCGGCCGGGCCCCTTTCCCACCCTCAACAGGGAGCACGGGGTGCGTTGCCTCCTGGTGCCGGCCTCACCCCACGTCGAAACATACCTGCGGGCGTTGGCACGGGTGGTGGGGCCCACGGCCGTGGTGGCGGCCTCTAAGATGTTTGCAAAGGTGTTGTTCTTCCTGGCGTCAGAGGCCACTGCCCAGGAGGCAGTGTAGAGGGGCTTGGCGGTGGGGGGCGTTCACGTCCCCCTTGAGCCTTTGGAGGACCTGGGCGTACGTCTGGTTTTTTCCTCTGTCCCTCCCGAACGCCGCCCTTTTGCCGTTCCTCTCCACCCTGGGGAGGCCCCTGTCTGTCCTCAGCCCCCTTTTGTTGGGCTGTAAGGACCCCGCCCTCCGCCATGTTTTGTCGTTCCGCTGGTAGGTGCAGGTTCAAGTGCCATCGGTGGCACGTGGCGGGGAGGCGTTGGAGGGGTCCTTTCTGGTGCCCCATCAAGGTTTATTATTCTTCGGGGGAGGCCCGGTGCTTTCTCTGCTGGGCGGCGGGGCACGTCCGGAGGGACTGCCCCCTGGCCCGGCTTGGAGGGGCATCTGGGACCCCCGCTACCCGGAAGGGCGTCGGCTTTACCAACGCCTGCGGCCCTGATCACCCGGACTCTGAGGTCACCCCTCCTCCATTTGTGACCACTGTCACCTCCGCTTGGGTCTCGGGGGTGGCCCCCCCGACGTGCCCAGATGAGCGTGTGGGCCCCACCGCTGAGGTGGGTAGTAGACCGGGGCCTGCGGAGGAGAGGGTGGCAGGGCCGGTAGTAGGACTCGAGCGGGGCTTGCCCCAGGGGGAGCCTGTCCCTTTCCCTGTTCTGCCCTTGTCTTCCCTCACCCTCCCGTTATCGCCCTCTCTCCTGGGCCCTGTCCCGGCTAGCCAGCCCCCGCCTTCGGGGAGCTGGGAGCTAGTACGGGGGAGATACCGTAAGCGGGGAGCATGAGCCCAGCACCCCCCCTTATTGATGAGGGGGAGGGGAACCCCTGTAAAACTAAGAAGGGGGTTCATAGAATCATAGAATCTCAGAGTTGGAAGGAACCTCAGGAGGTCATCTAGTCCAACCACCTGCTCAAAGCAGGACCAACCCCAACTAGATCATCCCAGCCAGGGCTTTGTCAAGCCTGACCTTAAAAACCTCTAAGGAAGGAGATTCCACCACCTCCCTAGGTAACCCATTCCAGTGCTTCACCACCCTACTAGTGAAAAAGTGTTTCCTAATATCCAACCTAAACCTCCCCCTCTGCAACTTGAGACCATTACTCCTTGTTCTGTCATCTTCTACCACTGAGAACAGTCTAGATCCATCCTCTTTGGAACCCCCTTTTAGGTAGTTGAAAGCAGCTATCAAATCCCCCCTCACTCTTCTCTTCGAGGTTGCAGGCACTGGGCTTTCCGTTTACTCCCCTGCTGAGGTTCATCGCTTGGAGTTGGCCGAGGTCGCTGTAGCTGAGGAAGCGGGTAGTACCGCCTCTCCTATGGAGTCCCTCCCTAAGGGGGTAATGGAAGGTGCCCCCGTTCTCCGGTTGCCATATGTACCCCCTGTGGGTGCCATGGTGGCTATTGCCTTGGCTGCCATCGAGGGGGACCCTGTAGAGGTGGGTGGGGAGTTTCCTTCTGTTTTTGATGAGATCGAGGCCCTAGGCTTGACTCCAACCACTGAGCGGGTGGATGCTCCCCCGCTAGGGGGCCTTGGTCAGGGCGCTTGTGATCTGTCGCCCCCGCACCCCCCCTTTCTCTCGCCTCAGGCGGATGTCCCTGTTTTGGCCATTGCACCGCCACGGGACCTGACCATCAGCCCAGCAGCAAATGGTGACCTGGCTGGTGCCACCGTGCCCAGTGAGGTGACGGCTGATGCCGAGTGGCAGGGCTCTGAGCCCGTGGGTGTTGTGTTCTCTGAAGTGTGGTTGCGGCCCTCCCTCCCCCCAGGCTCTGTAATCGTGGGTGCCTCATTCAGTGGGGCACCTGAGCCTGGTGTGGTGGAGGCACCTCAATCCCTTGCTGCCCCTTTGCACATATTGCCTGGTCAAGGGGCACCGTGTCCCGGTGACCCTGTCACTCAGGCCCCTGTTTCTGTCCCTGTTCTCTGCCCTGACCCTGTTCCCGTCCTAGATTTGTGTCCTGTCCCCACCCCCATCCCTGACCCTGTCCTTGATCTCTATTCCTTTCCTTCTTCTGTTGCTGCCGCCCCCGGGGTTGCCTCATTTTCTTTTTATGAAGGCCCCCGGGAAGTGTTTTTTGTCTTTCCTTCTCCTGGCCCATCCGGGGCTGCAGTTCTCCCTCCGCCACGTTCCCTAGGGCCACATGTTGTGTCAGGTGGCGCGGCGCCAGAGTGACGGGCGTTGCAGCAGGGCTCTGATCCCTGCATACCTGTCTCGATGGGCCACGGGGCCAGTAGGGGGGCCCAATTGGGGGACGCCCAGGGGTCTGTGGCCCCGGTCCCTGCTGCACAGAGGAGCGAGATGCGCTCTTTCTTGGAAGACACTCGTGGCTCCATGAATAGAGTGCGTCTTGCTCTTCACCATGGGGTGATTTTCATCAAGTTCTCCAGACTGTGAGGGCCATGTTGCGGGAGGGCAAAGGGGCCGGGAAGCGAGATGCCGTGGCTTACCAGCGGGCCCGCGGCTTCTGTGATGCCCTGAGGGCTTTCGGGGTTGGTCACAGTTTGCTGCGGGGTCCAATGGGAACCGCTAGCACCCCTGACCGCAAGGATCATCCCCAGCCCTCCTCATGCCACCGACCATCTTTGCCACTCTAAACACACGGGGCTGTAGGTTGGGTCTCCACAGGTGCCGGGTGCTCTCCTTCCTTCGGGAGCAGGGGGGTACTCGGTTATATTCCTGCAGGAGACCCACATGGACTCAGCCACCAAAGCGAGCTGGCAGCTGGAGCGCGGGGACAGGTGTGACAGTGTCCCCATAAAACTTTATGGGGAGATGCTTATAACTATATATGTGTAACTGGGATATGTTTTATGCTACATGTGCCATGTAACATATCTCTGTGAAAGTTATGACCTACTGAATTTATTCCTCCTGTTTGTAGGCATGTATCATTGTTGTTGTTGAAGTTATGAACATTGGTTTTATATTCGCTGGTTTTATGCATAGCTTTTGTAAGAACATGGGACCAGGTCCAGAGGAAGGAATGTGCAAGTTAAGTACAAGTACTTAACAGACAAAAGAAGGTGCAGACCCCAATCCACATCGGGGCCCCAGTCAAGGATGCAACTGGTTAGACTGGTTAGGACGCATGGACAGGTGACTTGCCCATGTGATCCCAAAACTCCAGGGCAACTGGATCCTACGCAGGGAGAGGAAGAAAGGCTATAAAAGCCCTTGCAAGACCCTTCCATTTTGTCTTCAGCTGGCTAAAGGGAGAGGCTCTCCACCCCCCCAAGGACATTCCTGAGGGGAACTGAACAAAGGACAAAGACACTAGGGGGTGTGAGCGACTGCTGGACCCAGGCTAGTTCTACAGCCTGTAAAAAGGAAAATATCCGAATCTGGTGAGGCTTTTATCTGTGTTAACTTTGAATAGAAATAGACGTGCGTGTTTTATTTTATTTTACTTAGTAATTCGCTTTGTTCTGTCTGTCATTACTTGACATCACTTAAATCCTACTTGCTGTACTTATTAAAATCACTTTTTACTCATTAAGTTTCCTGGAGTATGAGTTGGTACCTGGGAAGGCAAACAGCTGTGCATATCTTTCTATCTTTGAAATAGAAGGCGAACTATTTATGAGTTTACCCTGTATAAGCTTTATACAGGGTAAAACGGATTTATTAAGGGTTTGAACCTCCTTGGAGTTGAGCAGCTGGGTGTCAAAGGCAAGAGCGCTTCCAGGGGCGTTACAGTGGTGAGTGGACTTGGTTCGGACCTGGGTCTGTGTTTGCAGCAGATCAGTGGAATCTGGCTCAAAACAGACAGGATTCGGGAGTTCCAAGCTGGAAAAGGCCTGGAAGCAAGGGCAGAAGTAGCCTTGGCACACCAGGTGGCAGCACCAAGCAGGTCTCTGTGGCCCCAACCCGTCACAACAGGGTCTACTTTAGCCACCTTTCGGCCCATCAGGGCAGGATGGCAACCCTGTTCTCCCCACACCTACAGCCCGAGGTGCTGGGGATCACCGAGGTCATGCCGGGCCGCCTGCTGCAACTCCGAGTTAGGGTGGAGGGGCTGACGTTGCATCTTGCAAATGTCTATGCCCCGGCATCCGGCCCAGAGAGAGCACGATTCTTTCAACAGGCGTCTGCCTTCCTCGGTACTCTGGATCCGCGCGAGTGCCTGGTCCTGGGCGGAGACTTCAACTGCACCCTCAAGGAGCGGGACCGCACGGGGATTGAGCCAAGCCCGGCAGCCGCAGACGTCCTCAGAGAGATCATAGTCCATCACTCCCTGGTGGACGTCTGGTCCGACCACCACCCGGATGATGACTCTACGTTCACTTTTGTCCGGGTGGAGGGACAACGATCGAGCCACTCCCGGTTGGATCGCATTTATTTTTCTCGTCGTCATCTTTTGCAGCCCCACTCCTCCAGCGTTCGACCGGCCCCATTCTTGGTGGCCTCTCTTTCTTCGGAGAGGCTGGGGCTGGCCTATTGGCATTTCAATAACAGCCTGCTGGAGAATGTGGGGTTTGTTGCATCCTTCCGGGAGTTTTGGCTGGCCTGGCGGGAACAGAGGCGTGCCTTTCCCTCAGCACGGCGGTGGTGGGATGTGGGGAAGGTTCGTGCCTGGCTCTTCTGCCGTAGCCACACCCGGGGCGCCAGCCGGCGGAGGGATATGGTAATACAGCTGCTGCAGCGGGAGGTGTTGGAGCTGGAGAGGTGTCTGGCCGCCAGCCCCGGAGATCCACCCCTCTGTGGAGTGCACCGGGAGAAGCGGGAGGCGCTCCGGGCCCTCGACGATCTTCAGGACCGGGGTGCTTTCGTACGATCCTGCATCCGTCTCCTGCGGGAGATGGATCGTAGCTCCCACTTCTTCTATGCCCTGGAGAAGAAGAGGGGGGCAAAAAAGCACATCCTCTGCCTTCTGGCAGAGGACGGCAACCCCCTCACGGATCCGGTGGAGATGCACGAGAGGGCCTGGGCCTTCTAAGCTGGCCTTTTCTCCCCGGATCCTACCAATGCAGATGCCTGAGGAGTGCTTTGGGACGGACTCCCAACGGTCAGCACGGGCGACCCGGACCGGCTGGAGCTGCCTCTCACTCTGGCCGAGTTCTCGGAAGCCCTCCGTCTCATGCCCACTAATAAATCTCCGGGCATGGACGGGCTGACCGTGGAGTTCTACCGCGTGTTCTGGGACGTCCTCGGCCCGGACCTTGCCACCGTGTGGGTCGAGTCTCTGGAGAGCGGGGTCCTCCCTCTGTCGTGCAGGCAAGCGGTGCTCGCCTTATTGCCGAAGAAGGGGGACTTCCGCCACCTCCGTAACTGGCGTCCCGTCTCGCTCCTCAGCACGGACTATAAGGTCGTGGCGAAGGCCATCTCGCTGCAGCTGTGGTCCATGTTGGCAGACGTGATCCATCCAGACCAGACCTACACCGTCCCGGGCCGTACCATCTTTGACAATCTTTAACTGGTCCGGGATCTCTTTGAGCTTGGGTGTAGGGATGGTCTGTCGTTCACCCTCCTGTCCTTGGACCAGGAGAAGGCGTTCGACCGGATGGACCACGTGTATCTCCTGGTCACTCTGCGGGCATTCGGCTTTGGGCCCCAGTTTGTGGGGTTTCTCCAGGAGCTGTACGCTTCTGCGGAGTGTGTGGTCAGGCTCAACTGGACCCTGACCGCACCGGTCATCTTCGGGCGAGGGGTGCGTCAAGGCTGCCCGCTGTCGTGTCAGCTGTACTTTCTGTCCATTGTGCCCTTCCTTCGTCTCCTTCGTATGAGGTTAACGGAGTTGGTGCTTCTTGAGCCGGAGATGTGGTTGGTCCTGGCAGCGTACGCCGATGACGTGCTCCTTGTGGTCCAGGACCCGGATGATCTGGTGCGGGTGGAGGGCTGTCAAGCTGTGTACTCGGCGGCCTCCTCCGCCCGGATCAACTGGGTCAAGAGCTCTGGCGTGGTGGTCGGGGCCGGGTGGCAGGCGAGCTCCCTCCCACCCGCGCTCCAGGCCTTTTGTTGGAGCGTGGGTCCGCTGCTCTATCTTGGCGTTTATTTCTCTGCACGCATCTGTCTCCCCCAGAGAACTGGCAAGGTTTAGAGGGCAGGGTGGCTGGGCGGTTGCGGGGCTGGACGGGACTGCTCCGGGGTCTCTCCCTTCGGGGTTGAGCACTGGTGCTTAACCAACTGGCCCTGTCCATGCTCTGGCACCGACTCAACACCCTGTGCCCGCCTGCGGCATTCCTGGCCAATCTCCAGAGGTTGGTTCTGGGTTTTTTTTGGCCAGGACTGCACTGGGTCTCTGCAGGGGTTCTCCATCTTTCCCTGGAGGAGGGCGGAGAGGGCCTGACGTGCATGCGCACACAGGTCCACGTCTTCCGCCTCCAGGCCCTGCAATGTCTCCTTTACAGTGCAGGTGGCTCGGCGTGGAGCACGTTGGCGCACACCTTCCTCTGCCGCCTGCGAGGGCTCCGATACGACCGGCAGCTCTTTTTTCTCCATCCGAGAGGTCTTCCGCGAGACCTCTCTGAGCTGCCGGTCTTCTACCAGGACCTGGAAGCCGGTTTCAGCAACCAGGTCCTTTGTGGCCACCGAGGGGGTAGATCTCCTCGCGGAGCTCCTGCTACACAACCCCCATCTTCGTGTGCAGGTGGCGGAGTCCCCCTTGGTGCGCCGGAGGTTGGTCCTTGCAGGAGTCACCAAGATTGGAGACCTCCTGGACTATGACCTGGGGGGTTGGGTGGATCCCCAGGAGCTCGGTCGGCGCATGGGGCTCTCCACCCTTACAACCCCCAGGCGCGTGCTCCAGGAGGTGGAGGCATCCCTGTCCCCCGTGGCTCGGTTTTTCCTCGAGCGTGTCCTGCAAGAGGGTGCGCCCCACCCGCCCCTCACTCCTAGCCCTCCGGATCTCTCCATCGGCCTCCTGCTCCTTGAGCCTTCCCAGCCTCCCCGTCCTCACACCTCGAGCCGGCTGCGTACAATGCAGCCGGTTCATTTCCAAATCACGCCGAAGGACCATCTACACGCGCTCGTGCTGCACACGCTCCATTACCCCACCCTCGTGTCCCACCGAGACACCAAGTGGTGGGACCTTTTGCCAACAGTGGAGGGTGGGGAACCCCGGTGGGCCAGCTTGTATTCCACCTTAGTCCCACGGCCCCCGGGGATATCAGCTGGCTGCTCCTGCATGGAGAAGTGAGCACGGGCGTGTACTTGGTGCGGTTTACCATGGTCCCCGAAGCCTGTCCCTTCTGGGGTGAGAGGGAGATCCTGGCGCACGTGTATCTTCAGTGCGCCAGGCTGCAGCCCCTCTTCTGGTTCCTCCAGAACCTCTTATTGAGGTTCTGGCTGCACTTTTCCCCGCACTTATTTATTTACGCACACCCAATTCGGGGCCCCACAAAGTCGCGGGACCACCTCGTCAACCTCCTCATAGCCACTGCCAAGGTGGCCATTCGGAACACCAGGGAAGCGAGGTTGGCAGGGGGAGGGGCCTGCGACTGTGGGGCTGTTTTTCGTTGTTTCATCCGCTCACGCATCCGGGCAGAGTTCCTCTGGGCAGCGTCCGCTGGCTCCCTCGATGCTTTCGAGGAGCAGTGGGCGCTGTCCGGAGTTCTCTGCTCGGTGTCCCCTTCCGGTTCCTTAGTTTTGGCCCTTTGACCCTCATGCCCGTTCCTGTTTTTGCATTTGTTGTCCCCCAGAATTGCTTGGAATCCAGGTCTTGTTGATCCCTCCCCTAGGCTCTGGGGTAGGATCCTTTAGCAGAGGGTGGGCTTTGCCCGCCCACTTCCCGGATCCCAATAGGACTATTATGTACCCAACTGGCCTGGAGAGAAGAGGGAGGTAGAGGGCTGCTGCTCCTGCGTCTGCTGCTGCTAGGCCCTGGGCCCTCCCGGCTGCTGCTCCAGCTACTCCCCTGGCTGGGCCAGATACCCCCCTCCCCCCAACTACTCTCTTTGGTTGCTAGCTGGCTGACAGCTGAACCCCTCCCACGTGCCTTGGTTGCTGCTTCCCCTGCTGCTGCAGCGGCCCCTGGGGGGGGGATCCTGCTGGCCCACTCCCCAGAGGAGGGGAGTGGGGACCCCTGCTCCAGCCGCTGCTGTGACCTCCATCACCACCTGGCCTGGATTGGAGTTGGTGGAGCTGCTGCTGCTATATTCGCTGCCAGGGAGTCCGCTAGAGCCCTGAGGAGGAAGACCCAGAAGACCATTGGCTGCTGAAGGAGCACGCAGTGTTTCTTCAGACCACCATGGAGGGGGCCTCCTAGGACTGAGTATTTTTTCGAACTGTGCTCTAGTGGTTGGGGTATTGACTGTGTTTGTGGGAGCACAGGGGGTGTGGCCTGGAGCCTGCCCCCTGGTTCATCTGTGTTCCCCCAACCCCCCAACCCCCACCACCACCGCTGCCCCCTTCACCATCTCAGCTGGCTGCTCACCATCTGCCCTGGTTCCTGCCTCTGGACTCAGCTGCTTGCCTGGCTTGCCAAGCCCGGTTCCACCTTTTGGGCCTGAAGCAGCAGTCAGCCCAACATTGACTTTGTGCAAGCGTATGTGGGTGCATGTGGCCCCCCCTCATACCCCCTGGACTGACCCACTTCCCCCAGCAGCACGCCCCTTGCCTTGCCCCTTTCTACCTGCCCCATCTGCCCCTTGCAGCTGTTTGCCCCCCTCCTTTTTTTTTGTTCCAGCCCCTTGCTAGCTTCAGTTTGGTTGCCTGCCCCGCCCCTTTCACTCTACAGCCCTGTTTGTTTACCCCGCCCCAGCCCTGAAGCTAGCTCCTTGGTTCTCTGCCCCATTCCCAGCCTTGTTTTCCCCCTCCCCTTGTAGCCCCCATTTGCCCAGATTGGGCCCCTCCCCTCGTGCAGCCATGCCTCTCCCCGTTTGAGTTTGACCCTATTTCACTGCACCCCCCCATGCTATTATATCCCCCTATCTCTTAGTACAACAAGAGGAGCCAGATTTCCCATCCTGAATTGGTGACTGACCCCCCACGAGTTCTTGATAGCCCCCCACATCCAGTTCTCCCCCTTCCAATTCCCTCTCCCCTGCCTGCAGCCTAGCAGGGAGGAGTGGGCGTCCCACTTTCCCTTCCCCTCCCGCTCCTTTCTCTGGTATTTTCCCTTCCCTCCCTGCTCATCATGGCAGGTGACATGCCGGGAAAAGCCCCCCTGGAAGACCCTGCAGCCCCTCCCCCGCCCATCCCCCCCTTCACCCTCGTTAGCCTCTACCTCAACCGCCGCACCACCTGCTATCGCCCCCATTAGGACACCGGCAGCGGCGGACACCGAATTAACCTCCACTGCTGCCACGTCCCTCGCCCCCCCCCAATTCTGGGGGAGCCCCCCCAGCCTGCAGGAAGGGCAAGGGCCCCGCCAAAAAGGCCAGGCCCTCCATGGCAGAGGCTGTCCCTACTTCTGTGGCCCCGCCACCGGCTGTGGTGTCCCTCCCCGCTGTTCCCTCCACCAGTTCTGCGGGTGGCCCGGCCCCGAGGACGTACGCCCAGGTGGTGGCAGCCCCCCCACCTGCTGCTATGTCACCTAACCTGCCCACCGCGTCAGCTACCACCTATAGCAGCCAGGGCCCCGTCCCCACTTTGACCAGGAGACACGGCATCCGGTGCCTCCTGGTAGCCGCCTCGCCCCACATAGACCCCTATGTGCGGGCGTTGGCGAGGGTGGTGGGGCCCACAGCCATCGTAGCAGCCTCCAAAATGTACGGGAAGATCGTCTTCTTCCTCGCATCGGAGGCCGAAGCTCAGGAGGCGGTGGAGAAGGGCCTGGCGGTGGGAGGCGTGTTCGTCCCCTTGGAGCCGCTGGAGGACTTGGGCGTCTGCCTAGCCTTCACTTCCGTCCCTCCCTTCCTCCCCCATGCCGCCCTGTTGTCCGCCCTCTCCGCCCTGTGGAGACCCATCTCTGTAGTCAGCCCTCTCCCACTGGGCTGCAAAGACCCTGCCCTCCGTCACGTCCTCTCGTTCTGCCGGCAGGTGCAGCTTCAACTGCTACCAGTGGTGCATGACGGAGAGGTGCTCGAGGAGTCTGTTATGGTCCCCTATCAAGGGGCCCGATACCGGGTGCATTACTCTACGGGGGAGGCCCGGTGCTACCTCTGCCGGGCGATGGGGCACGTCCGGAGGGACTGTCCCTTGGCCCGGCAAGGAGAAGCATCCAATACCCCAGAGCCCCGTCAGGGCACTGGCCCCATCATTGCCAGTGCCCCTGAATGCCCGGCGCCCAGAGCCGCCACCCCTCTTTCCCAGTCCACCACCACTCCCGCTCAGGCCCTGGGGAGTATGGCGGGGCCTGTGGAGGAGGGTGTTACAGGGATCTCGCCGGGTGTGGGAGAAGGCCCACCCCAGGGGGACCCTTCCCTCCCTCATGCTGCCCCACCACTACCTCCTCGAGTCCCTAAGACATCGCCCCTGCCCCCCAACCCGAGCCCTGCTAGCCAGCCCCCAGATGATGCCATGGAGGGCTGGGCCCTAGTACAGGGGAAGCGGGGCAAGTGGAAGACTCGAGCTCCGCTCCTTGCCACCAATGAGGAAGCTGCCCAGAAGACCAGGAAGGGGGGCACCGATGCCGAGCCTTCCGCTTTGCCCCCGAGTGGCGTCTGTCTGCCAGTACCGGCTGGGAAAGAGTGGCAGCACCGGAAGGTATTACCGCCCCTCCATTAGAGTCCCTTCCCTCAGAGGCCCCCGATGGAGCCCCTCCTGCCCCCTCCCCAGCTGACACCCCTGTGGGCCCTAAAATGAGCATCACCTCGGGTGCGGACGGGGAGAACTCCGGGGTGGTGGAAGGTGACCTGCCCTCTATTTACGAGGAGATCGAGGCCCTGGGTCTGACCCCAGTCACCCAGGGGGAAGACGACCCTCTGCCAGGGGGCCTCAATCTCAATGACCTCACCCCGGTTCCCCTCTCCCCCCTTCTCCCCATGCTCCCTCCCCTTGTCCGCTGCTTCCGCTCCCACCTCCAAGGACCCCCGGGGTCTTCCACCTGCCTGGTCGCAAGTGGCACCCTTCTGACAGCTGCCGAGCCTCCTGAAGCGATGGCCGGTGCCCCGCGGCCGGGACCCAAATCCCAGGGGGTACCCCTCGATGGGGTGGGGCAACCGTCCTCCTTCCTGGGCGGGGACCCCGCAAATAGCCGTCCACCTCCCAATGCTGCGGCTGTTACACACACCATCATACTAGAGCCCGGCATCGTAGGGGGTTCCCCTTCCCATTTCCCAGATCCCTGAGCCAAACCAAGAGGGGCCACCTCCGAGTGGCCCAGCTCCTGCGGCTCAGGATTCTGCCTTTGTTCCTCTCCCTGACCCTGCTCACGACCCCCTTCCTGCCCCTACCGCTGACCCCTGCCCACCTCACCTGCCTGATATCTGCCGTGCTCCTGATGCCGTCCCAATTTCCTCCACCTCCCGTGATGCCACTGCCGCCCCTGGGGCCGTTTCCTTCCCCTTCCCGGAAGATGACTCTGAGGGAGCGGCCCCTGTCTTTCCTTGTCCCGAACAACCTGGGGCTGCTCTACTCCCTCTGCCGGCTCCCCCCCCTGAACTGAATTTTGAGGCGGGCCCTATGGCGCCGGCCCATAAGGCGCCACGTCGGGGGTCCGCCCCTTGCCTGTCCATCTCGGTGGGCCACGGGGCTGTGTCAGGGGCCCTTTCATTAGGTAGCCGGGAGCCAGTAACTCCAGCCCCCCATACGCTGCGAGAGGAGCTGCGGGAGTTCCTGGAGGACGTCCGGGGCTCCCGCAACAAAGTACAGCTCGCTCTGCAGCGATGGGGGGATTTCCACCAAATCCTCCGGGCCGCAAGGGCCCTTATGGGGGAGGGTAAAAGGACCGGGAAGCAGGCCGCCACAGCCTACCAACGGGTCCGCCTCTTCTGTGGTACTTTACTCACCTACGGGTTAGGTCACGGATTGCTCCGTGGCCTGGCGGGGGCCGTGAGCGACCCTGACGGCGAGGAACCCCCCCAGCCCTATCCTCTTCGCAACATTGAAGACCCGAGGCTGTAGGATGGGTCTCCGCAGGAACCAGGTGCTCTCCTTCCTTTTTTGGGGGCGTATTTTGTGATTTTCCTGCAGGAGACCCAAACGGTTCCAGCAGCTGAAGACACCTGGCGGCTGGACTGGGGGGACAGGGTCTACTTCAGCCATCTCACCTTTCGTCAGGCTGGAGTGGCGACCCTGTTCTCCCCTGACCTACGGCCTGAGGTGCTGGGAGTCGCTGAGGTTGTGCCGGGTCGCCTGCTGCACCTCCGGGTCCACATGGAGGAGCTCGTGGTCAACCTCGTCAACGTCTATGCCCCGACATCGGGCCCGGAGCAGCTGCATTTTTATCAGAAGGCGTCCACCTTCCTCGGCACCTTGGATCCTCGCGCGTGCCTGGTCCTGGGTGGGGACTTTAACAACACCCTTGAGGAACAGGACCGCTCGGGGACTGAGCAGTGCCCGGCCGCCGCAGTCGTCCTCCGGGAGATCATTGACCATCATTCCCTGGTGGACGTCTGGTGCGACCACCACTCAGACGACATCTCGACCTTCACCTTTGTCTGGGTGGAGGCCCATCTGTCGCGCTACTCACAGTTGGACTGCATCTATTTATAACGTTTTCATCTTTCACGGGCCCACTCCTCCCGCATCCGACCATCCCCGTTTTCTGATCATCATCTAGCTACTGTGACGGCCCCTCTCTGCGCGGAGAGGCCCGGGCCGGCCTATTGGCATTTTAATAACAGTTTGCTGGAGGATGTGGGCTTCATGGCGTCCTTCCGGGAGTTCTGGCAAAGGCAGCGGCGCGCCTTTCCCTCGTCGCGGCGATGGTGGGATCTAGGGAAGGTACGCGCCCGGCTCTTCTGCTGTGACTACACCCGGGGCGCCGACCCATGGAGGGATGCGACGATAGAGCAGTTGGAACGAGAGGTCTTGGAGCTGGAGAGGCATCTGGCCACCAGCCCTGAGGATCCATCCCTCTGTGGGGCGTGCCGGGAGAAGCGGGAGGAGCTCCGGGAACTCAAAGACCATCGGGCCCGGGGCGCCTTCATTCGATCCCGCATCCGTCTCCTTCGGGAGATGGATCACGGCTCCCGCTTCTTCTACGCCCTGGAGAAAAAGAGGGGGGCTAAGAAACATGTCACCTGCCTTCTCGCAGAGGACGGCACCCCCCTCACGGGGGTGTACTTGGCGCGGTTCACCCCTATCCCCGACACCTGCCCCTTTTGCAGCGTGAGGGAGACCCTGGCGCACATTTATCTGGAGTGCGCCAGGCTGCAGCCCCTGTTCCGGCTCCTCTTAGACATTTTGTTGAGGTTTTGGTTGCACTTTTTCCCTCCCCTTTTTTTTTACGCAGTTCCCATCCGCCGCCCCACGAAGTCGCGGGACCTCCTGGTCAACTTCCTCCTGGCCCTAGCTAAACTGGCCATCTACAAAACCAGGGTGAGGAGGTTTGCCGATGGAGGCTCCTGTGACTGTGGGGCCTATTTTCGATCCTCTGTTTGTTCACGCATCCGGGCAGAGTTCCTCTGGGCAGCATCCACTGGCTCCCTTGACGCCTTTGAGGAGCAGTTGGCGCTGTCCGGGGTTCTCTGCCCGGTGTCCCCATCAGGTTCCCTTTGTTTGATCCTTTGACTGCACTCCCATCCCTGTTTTTTCATTTGTTGTCCCCCATAATTATTTGGTGTCCAGGTCCTGTGGATCCTCCCCTTAGGCCCCTTAGGCTTCACCCGCCCACTTCCCGGATCACAATAAGACTGTTATGTTGTACCCAACTGGCCTGGGTCTATCATACAGCCTATTTGCATGATGTGGTTATTTTTAGTACAATTTGGCAGTCACATGGATTCTGTGTTGCAATCACTGAAAAAGGCAAGGCTTATTGCTAATCCAAAAAAATTGGGAAGCTGGAAACCTGCTCTCTGAAGTTAAAAAGGGCTGGAACTAGAACAGACACTTGCAGGAAAATCCACTTAAACTGGGTAACTAGCAAGGCAGTCCTCCAGAGACCTAGAAGGGCCGGGAGGAAATACTGACAAATTGGGAACCAGCAGGTCTGTTAAGAAAGTTTACCTTCTCTTGCTCAAATGCAGAGCTGTGTGAGACTAAGACAGAGGAACTCCACAGGACTAACCCAGAACCCAGAGACAGGTTAAGGCCTTGCCCTAAGCACTGCAACTAAGTGTTTATATTTTGAAGGCTTTCCTTACCCCTTTTTGTGGAAAGCTGCAGACATCCGAGGCCTGAGTTGCTGTTTTTGCTACTTGACTGGTTAGTGACAGACGCCAAGCTTAGGGCACAGGCTACCCTGCCCCAAACAGGTGGCCAAATGTTGCAGCCTAAGTAGGGGAGCGGCTGCAGTACTGAGCATGGCCTGAAGGGAGCACTGCAGAATTGTCCTCTCAACCACACTACCCTTGACCTCTCTGGCACATTTCTTGTGCTCCGACTTCTCATTTTGCTTCCCCTTCATGGAATTGGAGCCCGTCAGCCCACCTGCCTAGGCCCCTAGCTGTGTGATGCCGCATAGCTTAAATACACCATCTCCCAGAATTGCACTTAACCACACACGCACCCTGTCATAAATATGAAGGGAAGGGGGAGAGGGTCTGATGCAGTGCTATAAAATCCTCTTTCCAGTAAAGGGTTAAGAAATGCAGGTAGCCAGACTGACACCTGACCTGGCTGGGCTCTGACCAATAAGGGGACAAGATACTTTCAAACTTTGGGAGGGGGGAAGTTTTTAGTGAGTGTCTTTGTCTGAGAGAGAGTGATCTTGGAAGACAGAAGGAACCTACAGAAAATCAAACCTCCCTTTTCTGAAGTAAGTTTAGATAGTATAGCGTATAGATTCTGTTTATTTGGCTTGGTATTCCCTGTGTTAGAAAGGGCAAGGGGTGGGGGAGGTATTCATGGTTATCTGTAACGTTAAGGTTTTGTCCAGAGGGGGAAATCTCTCTGAGTGTGGAAATATAGTGCCCTGTGAAATAGTTACCATCCTGATTTTACAGAGATGATTTTACCTTCTTTATGTTTAATAAAATCCTTCTTTTAAGAAGTTGACTGTTTTCTATAGTGTTAAAACCCAGGGGGTGGGTTTTTAGATCACTGTGTAACCAATTGGTTGGGAGATTGTTCTCAAGCTTCCCCAGGAAAGGGGGTGTACGGCTTGAGGGGACATTTTGGGGGGGAGGGAAGTTCAAGTGATTCCTTTCCTGGATTCCTGTTAGACATTTGATGGTGGCAGTAAGAAGCATTTCTCGGGGTGCAGGGAATTTTGTACCTTGGGGGGGTTTACCCTAAGCTGGTAAAATAGGCTTAGGGGCTCTGAATGCGGGTCCCCACGTCTTTACCCTAGAGTTTAGAGTGGGGAAGGAACCCTGACACACCCATTCCTAAAAACCTCATGAAATGCACAATGAAGGGCCAAACTCCCTGCTGTCATAGTTCAGTCAAAAGAAATGGAGTTACACCAGCAGATAATTTGGCCCTTTAACTGCTACCTCAGGAAGTCTAAGGTGTATTTTCATTTTAAAATCTATAATGGTTTATTGCTACGTAAGAAAATCTGTGATTAGAGCTAAGGTTGCGGACTTGAGTGTTGTTTTTTCAAGAAAAGGATGTGTGTTATGTTGGAAAAAATGGCGCGCATCTTAGCTGATATAACCGAATGTCACTGCACTTTTTGTGAGGAATTTGTGTATGTTCGATTGTCTGACTTAGTGGAGTTTGCAACTGCTGTAGTCGAGTCATTTGAGTGAACACTATGATTATCTCTTGTGTCCAGATAAATCAACCTGTTTTTCTTTCAACCTTTATAGCTGTGCAGTTTTTTCCCCAACTCTCATGGATTACATGCCTGGGCCTCCCTGGGGGATATTTAAAAATTGAGGAGTTCAGAAGATTAGTTCTGGAGAGAGTGAAGATGCACAAAGAGTCTCAGGATGTCGGCTGCCCTTGAGACTTCATTGATGCTTTCCTCATCAAAATGGAAGAGGTATGTGAGGGCAGCAGCTCTTCCCCATTACTGTGATGAGGGCAAAAAAAGCTGGTGCTTGGGGCAGCACATTTCTAGGGGCGGCATTCTGGCACCGGCCATGCCGCCCCTAGAAATGTGCCCCGGCCGCCCCAACTCACCTCCGCTCTGCGCTGCTGGCTTTCGTGCGCCGCCGCCGGCTCAGCTTCTCCCCCTCCCTCCCAGGCTCTTAAGCCTGGGAGGGAGGGGGAGAAGAGAACCCTAGCGGCTGCGACACGCATCTCCCCCTCCCTCCCACACAGACTCATAGACTTTAAGGTCAGAAGGGACCATTATGATCATCTAGTCTGACCTCCTGCACAATGCAGGCCACAGAATCTCACCCACCCACTCCTGGAATAATCCTCTTACCTATGTCTCAGCTATTGAAGTCCTCAAATCATGGTTTAAAGACTTCAAGATGCAGAGAATCCTCTGGTAAGTGACCCGTGCCCCATGCTGCAGAGGAAGGCAAAAAACCTCCAGGGCCTCTGCCAATCTACCCTGGAGGAAAATTCCTTCCCGACCCCAAATATGGCGATCAGCTGAACCCCGAGCATGTGGGCAAGACTCACCAGCCAGACACCCAGGAAAAAGTTCTCTGCAGTAACTTCTAACATCCCATCATTGACCATTGGTCCTATTTACCACTGATGGCAATTAATTGACCTTTGACTAAGATCATGTTATCCCATCAAACCATCCCCTCCATAAACGTATCTAGCTTAATCTTGAAGCCAGATAGATCTTTTGCCCCCACTGCTTCCCTGGGAAGGCTGTTCCAGAACTTCACTCCTCTGATGGTTAGAAACCTTCATCTAATTTCAAGTCTAAACTTCCTGATGGCCAGTTTATATCCATTTGTTCTTGTGTCCACATTGGTACTGAGCTGAAATGACCTCCTAAGGTCCTTTCCAACCCTGAGATTCTATGATTCTTTGGAACCCCCTTTCAGGTAGTTGAAAGCAGCTATCAAATCCCCCCTCATTCTTCTCTTCTGCAGGCTAAACAATCCCAGTTCCCTCAGCCTCTCCTCAGAAGTCATGTGCTCCAGCCCCCTAATCATTTTTGTTGCCCTCCGCTGGACTCTTTCCAATTTATCCACACCCTTCTTGTAGTGTGGGGCCCAAAAGTGGACACAGTACTCCAAATGAGGCCTCACCAGTCCCGAATAGAGGGAAATGATCACGTCCCTCGATCTGCTGGAAATACCCCTACTTACACAACCCAAAATGCCATTAGCCTTCTTGGCAACAAGGGCACACTGTTGACTCATATTCAGCTTTTCGTCCACCGTAACCCCTCAGTCCTTTTCTGCAGAACTGCTGCCCAGCCATTCGGTCCCTAGTCTGTAGCAGTGCATGGGATTCTTCCATCCTAAGTGCAGGACTCTGCACTTGTCCTTGTTGAACCTCATCAGATTTCTTTTGGCCCAATCCTCTAATTTGTCTAGGTCCCTCTGTATCCTATCCCTACCCTCCAAATACAAAACTACAGTTGAAGGTTACTTACACAACTCATTGTCTTGAAATGGATAAGTTACTAGTTTTTTATGTATCAGAGGGGTAGCCATGTTAGTCTGGATCTGTAGAAGCGACAAAGGGTCCTGTGGCACCTTATAGACTAACAGAGGTATTGGAGCATAAGCTTTCGTTGGTGAATACCCACTTCTTCAGATGCAAGCAGTGGAAAAGTTTTTTATGTAACTTGGATTTAACAAACAAGTATAATATCAAAAATTAACCATACAACTGACTCAAAAAGCCATGTACAACAATCATGTAGTATTCTCAGACAGGTTCAGGAGTGAAGAGAAGCTGGGTATGTTTTCAGTTCAGTTGTGGTGTAGCTGACAACTATGGAAACTTCTTTGGGAAGCTTTCCCAAAGGCTTTCCCAAGGCTTCTTTATTGACAAGGAGTTAGTAACAGTGTCCAGACTTTGTTCTCTGACCACCCAATGAGCATAAATTGTGATGATGTAATGCTTTTGGCTCGGCATCTTGCTTTGATAGGCAGAGTTTCTGTGGCTTCAGACTGAACTAGAGTTCTCTCTCCCCTGCTTGTTCATGCAATTTAAACTAAGCACAGTGTTAAAAAAGTTGCTTCTCATCAATTTTCTAGCTCACCTTAAGACTTTTATATATTTACATATTTACGTAGCTTTATGATACATATTCCAGGCCTGGGATCGAGCTGGGAGGTGCAGAAAGCAAGAGAAGATATATGATCATGTATCATCAACCTGTTAAACTGCCTTGACACAAAGGAGCCTGGTATATACATCACTCCGAGGAGATAGGTTAGACCATCCGCTCCTATATTTTTCTTTGTCCTCTGCCCTCCTTCTCTTTTCCTCGCCTTTTCCCATCTCTTGGCATCATGCCAACCACTCTGCTGCCCCTGTTTCTGGAGGGACTGTCTTAGAATCATAGAATCTCAGGGTTGGAAGGGACCTCAGGAGGTCATCTAGTCCAACCCCCTGCTCAAAGCAGGACCAATCCCCAACTAAATCATCCAAGCCAGGGGTTTGTCAAGCTGGGTGTGACGGGGCAGAGCGGCCCCGCACTGGTACAGCAGGGGTTAACCCTTCCTTCCTGGTAGAGGAAGCCCCGCACTGAAAGCCCTGCTGGGCATGTTCCAACTGGAGCCCAGGTATAAAAGCCTGCAAAGCGGCTCAGTCTGGGCTGACCGCTGGAGGAGAAGGAAGCACACTGCCAGCTCCTGAGGTGGGACAGCCAACGCCCTAGGATCCAGGGGCCAACCCAGCTGTGACACCCTCTGCACCCCGGACGGAGGCGTCAAGTGGAGGGGACGTACTGGAGAACCCGGTTGACAGTAGGAAGTGACCCAGGGAGACTTTAGAAGCCAGCAGCGTTAAAGCCTCACTGACGCTCGGCGTGTTGCGGGTGGATCCCCGCCGAGCTAATCACAAGGGGGAACACCCGCTTACAGGTGAGCCCTGGGTCAGGACCCGGTGGAGAGGGCGGGCCTGGGTCCCCCTACTACTCTGGCCGCTAGGCCGCACTGCCCTGATCTGCGGGGCGAGTTGTATGGACTCTGGCCGCTAGGCCACACTGCCCTGATCTGTGGGGCGAGTTATATGGACTCTGGCTGCTAGGCCGCACTGCCCTGAACCTCAGGGCGAGGTATATGGACTCTGGCTGCTAGGCCGCACTGCCCTGAACCTCAGGGTGAGGTATATGGACTCTGGCTGCTAGGCCGCACTGCCCTGAACCTCAGGGCGAGGTATATGTACTCTGGCCACTGGGCCACACTGTCCTGAACCTCAGGCGAGGTATATGGACTCTGGCCGCTAGGCCACACGGCCCTGATACACGGGGCAAGTCACACGGACTTTGGCCATTAGGCCACAACTGGACGCCCTCAAAGGGATGGGCGCAGGGACTTGAGTGGCGAGGCCCCAACACCCCAGCCCCTCCTGCCACAAAGGGGCGCTGTGGTGCCGGACCCATCACACTGGGCCTTAAGAACCTCTAAGGAAGGAGATTCCACCACCTCCCTAGGTAACCCATTTTAGTGTTTCACCACCCTCCTAGTGAAAAAGTTTTTCCTAATATCCAACCTAAACCTCCCGCACTGTAACTTGAGACCATTACTCGTTCCGACATCTGCTACCACTGAGAAAAGTCTAGATCCATCCTCTTTGGAACCCCTTTTCAGGTAGTTGAAAGCAGCTATCAAATCTCCCCCTCATTCTTCTCTTCTGCAGACTAAATAATCCCAGTTCCCTCAGCCTCTCCTCATAAGTCATCTGCTCCAGCCCCCTAATCATTTTTGTTGCCCTCCACTGGACTCTTTTCAATTTTTCCACATCCTTCTTGTAGTGTGCAGCCCAAAACTGGACAAAGTACTCCAGATGAGCCCTCACCAATGCCGAATAGAAGTGCCCTCTTTGCTCCAGCAAATCTCGCCTTGAAACCCAGCCCTCCTCTCTGCTTTGGGTCATCAATGATCCCCTTCCTCCTCCTAGTTCCCACGTTTCTGCAGCTCCTTCTGTGACACGTCACACTAGTGACACAAGGTCCCCCAGACAGTGGGAGCAACAGTTTGGAGGCAGGACTTTATGGATCCGTCTTCCTTTAATAAAATGCAGGTCTACACTACACACTCAGCCCTGGTCTACAGTGGGAAGGAATTGACCTAAGATACGCAACTTCAGCTACGAGAATAGTGTAGCTGAAGTCAACATATCTTAGGTTGACTTACCTCACGTCCTCATGGCGCGGGGTCGACTGCCGCCTCTCCCCCGTCGACTCTGCTTCCGTCTCTCACTGCAGTGGAGTACAGGAGTCGACGGGAGAGTGATTATGGATTGATTTATCTTGTATACACTAGACGCAATAAATCAATCCCTAATAGATCGATCACTACCCGCCTATCCGGTGGGTAGTGTAGACGTACCCTTACTTTGGTATACCTACGTTGCTCAGGGGTGTGAAAAATCCATATGCCTGTGCAACATAGTTATACCGACCTTAACCCCTCGTGTAGACAGAGTTATGCAGCTTCCGCCTCCCACAGCGATGGAGTTATTAAGTCAATGTAAACGTTGTCTCCAATCAGCTTCACCAGAAGCGCTACAGTGTCGGAGCTGCATTGGTGGTGCTCTCTGCCGTGTTGGCTGCTGAGCAGCCAGCAATACTGGGATCACAGGCTGCAGAAGAGTCTGGGAGCCCAGGAAACCCCAAATCCCCAGCAGATCACCAGGCAGATACATTGAAATCAACACTTTCCTGTGAAGGGCTTCCCTTTTTGTGAATTTGCATGGATGAGACATTGGGTGGTGTTTGGAGGGGGGAGCACCCAATATAAAAAGGGGTAAATGATGCAGTTTACTCAGGGCCAGATTCTTATAGGCTTCCTCATGTTGAGTAGGCCTTAAATAACATCTGGACCAATCAGGGATTGTGGTTGGCACCACCAGTAAGAGCCTCTGTGGGCGGGACGCCCAGTGGTGATTGAGCCCGTAGGACTTTCAGGCTGACGTGGGTGGCGATGTGGACACAGAAGCCGCCCAGCAGTCAGCAGATCTGGGTTACAGACCCAGGGATCTTCGCACTTGAATTCCAGGAAGCCTGTTTCCTGGCAGCTCACCAGGCAGATATGTGTGTAACCCTTCTGCCAGTCAGAGTTGGCAGCAACAAGGGCCAGGTTCAGTATCTAGGGGTTCCGTTCCAATAACATAAAGCAAAACCGGCTCGAGCCCCCACCCAGCGACCTGGGACAAATATATATCACACACCCCCCGGGGGCCTCTAAGAGGCAATGTTTCCCCGCTCGCAAGCACAGAGTCTGAGTGTAGCAAAAACCTTTTAATGACAGAGAGAAACAATGCGGCATTATGTTGGAGAAACACCACATCTAGGATTCGTAAATCAAACTGTGAGCAAAGACCCACCCCAGCAAATTGGCCATGTCCTTTCCCTTTGGTTCTTGAGTCTAGTAACTCCAAAAATTACCCAAAGTCCCAAAAGTCCAACAACCCAAAAGTCCAGACCCAGAGTTCAAAAGTTCATCTGCAGAGTGTTACCGCCCCCCCCCCCCCCCCCGTATGGGTGGAAATGTGGAGGGGAGAGGTAAGGGGCACCTTACGTGGCTCGAAGCTGACTGCCCCGTCCCTTCGTGGGGCTTCGCTCTGCTCTGCTCTGCCAGCCATCCCATGAGCCACTCCGCTCTGCCAGCCGTCTCGCAAGCCACTCTGGCTGTCCCACAAACTGCTCCGCTCCACCAAAAGCTCCTCCCTGCAAGCCGCATCGGCTGTCCCGCAAACTGCTCCGCTCCGCCAGCCGCCTTGCAAGCCACGCCGGCTGTCCCGCAAACTGCTCCGCTCCATCAGCTGCCCTGCAAGCCGTTCCAGCTGTATATCATCAGGCTCTCCCACTACTTAACACAGTGCTTTCAGCTCATCATTTTAGCTCTTTAGTGATTTCAGCTTGTAGTAAAGGGGAGCCTTAGTGCTCATTTACACCATTAGCCCAGAGTGATTTCAACTCAGCAGCCTGTAACTAGACTCCTAAGGAACTCAAAATTAGCTTTGATATTCCACAGGGTGGGAGGAGAGAGAATAAGGTGCAATGGATATTTAGGGCCCTCAAACAAAGCCCATGCCACCAAATACAAACATCTATCCCCAACCTCTCTCAGTTCACTAGGTTTTGGAACCTATGTCCCTTGCCTAGCAAGGGCTGCTTAGTTGATGATAAGTCCCTCCATCATAACAAATGGTCACTGTCCTTGATTCACCCAATCAGGATAACAACAGTTTATTCTTCCTGCCCCAATAACAGAAAAACTGGGGATCCTACAGCAGCCAACGTGACCATTTGGCAAGCGGCCCATCATGCTAGGCAGGGTGGGTGTGTCCATGCAAACAAGATCAGCCCCTGAAGTCCCTTTCCACAATTCACCAACAGATGTCAGGGTAGAGCTCATCCTGACTCTGCTTACATTTGGAAATCAACATGTTCCTTTGAAATGCTTCACTTTCTATGAATTGGCATTTTCTGCTGCCCCTCACCTCCTGCAGGACCTCAGAACAAGTGTGTGTATTCTGGGTGTGTAATGCAACCCTCCTCCCTTTGTTCCCTGCCTGTCCTTCCTGTTGTAATCCCCTCCCCCCAGCATCTAGCCCTCCATCAAGATCACCTTTTTTATACCTATCTGTGGGCTTTGTCACCTTTTGAATATAGTTTAAAGCCCTCCTCACTAGATTAGTGAGTCAATGTGCAGAAATACCCTTTCCCTTTTTGGTCAGCTGGACCCCATCTCTTTTCCGCAGACCTTCTTCCCAGCCAGCATTCCATGGTGGAGGAAGCCAAAGCCCTCCTGTCAACATCATCGCCTCAGCCATGAATTCATCTGCAGGATGTGTGTCCCTGTCTCAGGAGAAGCTCGATAGCCAGGGAATTTGGGAGTCTGATTTCCAAGGAGCCATGACCCTAAGAGCTCTGGTGCTGCAGCAATCCTCCAAGTGGACTGACAAGGAGCTGGAAACCCTGGCTGCCAAGCTCCTTGCCAGGTGGGCTGCTAAGGAGCCAGGGATACTGGAACCCCTGGCAGCTTGCCAGTCAGGTTGTCAAGAAGCCAGGTGGGTGGGCGAGCTGGCAGGGAACTAGGCACAGATGCCATAATTGACACATTCCTGGATAGCTCAGTGATTTGAGCATTGGCCTGTTAAATCCAGGGTTGTGAGTTCAATCCTTGAGGGGGCCATTTAGGGATCTGGGGCAAAAATTGGGGATTGGTCCTGCTTTGAGCAGGGAGGTTGGACTAGATGACCTCCTAAGGTCCCTTCCAACCCTGATATTCTATGATTTTCAATGTTGATTAATTGGCATTTTCTGATAGAATAGCCTTCTGTTAGAAACTTTCCAACCAGCTCTAACGTTGGTGTCATGGGGTGGCCACCCACACACAAATCCTGAGTGGGGATCTGTTGACTAGGAAGGGCCTATTAACGTTAGATGCTGCACCTAGAGGGGAGCCAGGAAGTGATAGGGTCTAATTCCAGATGAAGCCAGTGAGAGCATGAGGGGCTGCTGGGAGGAGGGCTGCAGTCACTCCCTAGAGGGAAAGGGCTTTGGCCAGTATCAAGGAGGAAATCCAGGGGGGCAGTGGCAGTAATCCCTGGGTCCTGCCCTAGACTGGGGAGTCTGGCAAGAGGCCTAGAGAGGTGAAGTAGCCACAGGACATGAAGAAAGCTCTGGTAGTAAACTCAGAAATAGGCAATGGGGTAGGAAGGAGTGCAAGGAAACAATAACTGGAGGTGAGACTGATCAGACCTAGCTTGTAGTCATAGGGGTCCGGGGGCTGGAACCTGGTGTAGCAGGCAGGCCCGGGTTCCCCTGCCAGCCACTGGCAAAGTGGTGCAGGACCTGGAGTTGGAACAGAAGACTGCATGAGATGACAGAGGGACAGCTTGTCTGGGGGCACTTTGTCACGCTGGAAGATAGTGACCTATCTAGAGGGCTGAGTCATGAAGAGGGAGCACCCTGAGTTAGAGAAAAGGGTGGTGAGGTCCAGAGAATAAGCAACTGACAGAAGGCTGTTCCAGACACGGTGAGAGCTAATTCCAATGCTTAATTTGTAATGAAAGAGTTGCCAGGACTCAAGTAATTGGGTGCCGAGGCTCAAGCAATTTTTTAACTTTCATAACTGACACAGCAAGGCCAAAGGTGCCGGGGCTTTGAACTGCCAAGCGTAGACTGGCCCTGCCAAGCCCTGGCACAAAGTAAGGACTGGCTAATTCTCCGACAGCCACAAGGAGGCGCACTTCAGTGAGTAGACCCCTTTATATGGCTTTTCCACGTGAATTGTTGTAGGTGCTGCACTGCCCCAGTCTCTGTTTAACTATATCCTATTGTTGTTAAGTCCTGAAGGCTGGAATGTTGTTGCCTTGGTAATGCTGTTCAGGCTGCTCCACACTTCTGTTCATGAAGTGTCAATGTTACTACTGTTAGCAGATAGTGCAGCATGTTAATTTAGCTGATCTCAATGTTACTCATAATGAAAGACCTCAAGCACTGTTTGGTGACAAAGGCCCTCAGCCAGGTTTATTGCCCTGAAAGCGCAGTCTTAGTGTCCTGGTTACAGGTTCACAAACACATGAGTGTCCAGAGGCAAGGCTCAGTCAGCAGTGGGACTTTCTGCTGTCCCCCAGGCCACACACAAGATCAAGGTGAGGCACCCCAACATTTATAAACCGAGACAAACAACTGGAATACACAATTTATGTACCACCTTACATATTTCATGACATCTTTGTTCCTGATATTTTCGACAAAATATCCCTCTTCATTGTTCTGTCAGACCATCTGATCTTCTACTAGATTGAGGTGTATCTGTACTAGCCTTCTGAAAAGTATTTACGTAAATATCTGGTGTGGTGTAATTGTGGCAAGGCCAGGCATGCTCTGGTTCACAGCCTCTGGTTCAGGCCTTAGGTCTTTCACCATGCCCAATGCTCCAGGCTCTCTCTCTCCACTACACCTGTCATCGTCATCATAACATCCGAATATGATATCCATTATTTAGGAAAATGCTTTCAATCGTACTCCAATCATGTTCTTCTGTCTCTGGACAATTCCATTTGTTTACATGTCTGTCCTGCCGTCTTTGTTCTGGCTCATTTCTGAACATTCTTGTACTCCTTGGTGTGGCTGATTTCCAGAGGTTTCTTGGTGTCCTGTAGCTGCAATACCTTTATTCCCATTCCATCTGTTGTTTCTGAATGATTCATCTTTTCTCATTTCCCCTCCCTGCCCTGCCCATGTCATAGATTCTATTCAGACCTCCTGCATAACAGACACCAGACAACTTTCCCCAAAATAATTCCAAGAGCAGATTATTTAGAGCATGAGAACTGGACACAATATTCCAGCTGCGGTTACACCAGTGCCAAATACAGAGGGAACATGCATTCTCTACTGCTACTTGAGATTCCCCAGGTCAGAGAGTCTTCACCATGGGGTGTTTCCCGTTTCCTTGCAAACAGGGGGCAGACCAGATCTTTGCTGTGAGCCCCAGCTTAGGGCCCTCCCCTAAGAAGAGTTCACAAACTTCTCTGACTCCAAGCCAGACATGCAATAGACTCCAGAGCTTTCACAGGATTTTAAACAAAATTTCCTTCAGTTATCTCATTGGCTTGGAAGATTTTTCTCCTCAAAACTGTTCAACTAAAAACAAAAACTCACCTATTTTGGCTTTCTGAGGTGAGTATGAAGGACAGCACCTCTGCTCCCCACTGTCCTCAGACATGGCAGACTCGGGCAGCAGTCTGCAGAAACTCAGCTTCCAGCCAGCTTGTGGGCAAGGTCCACACCGAGACAGTGGAGCAGGCTGGAGCAGAGCCAGCTTCTAGTCAGCAGCTAGGCAAGGTTCTGACAGTTGAGCAGGCCGCATGGACGCTCCTTTCATAGAGACCCGAATCACTGGCATGGAATTAGAGATAAGTCTTTCGAATGAGTTGTGAAGTGCTTGCTGGGTAAGCTAGGGAGCGTAGAGGATGTGCTTGGGGGGTTGGGAGTTGCTTATTTTGGAGCTCTCATGCTCTTCTTCCTATTTTCATTCAGTTATAGGAAAACACACCTCTTTCAAGCTCGTTTAGATTCAAAGTTGGTTGCTGTCACCCTTTCATTGGCTCAGTACCTTCCCGGGTTTCCCTTAGGAGTCTCTTCATCTTATGACTATGTAGTTTGTTAAGGCATATGTGCATTAGAGTTGTAATTCTTTCTCTACAATTATATTTTCTTCGTCATTGTGGTGGGAGATGCTCAGAACATCTGTACTTTTAGACTTACACTTTGTAGTTTTAACTCTCTTTTTATTCAACCTGTTTTTTGTACTGTTCATTCAATTTTATTAGAATTCTACCAGAAATGAAATTCTGTTTTCAAAAGTCCATGCTGTTCTTTACAGTTAAAGTTTAGATTTCTCAAAACACTCTCTTTTAAAATTAAATAATTATTAGAAAGTCTTTAGCCTATTTTTTTTTTTTTTTTAGAAGTTGTGGGTTCTTCATACACATTTTTGGAGGGATGATTCTTTTTGACTTTCAGAGTTGAATAAAGGGGTTGCTTGAGGACTCCCAGCAATTAATTAATTATTTCACTACAACATGATATTCTCCAAACAGCTAGGGCAAACACATTTTATGGAACACCCAATGCAAACCAGCCCAGAGGTAAAACTAGAACATGTGATTCTTGCATTCCTTAGCAGCTCCATGAAATCATGAATCAGGAGATACATGTCTTGTTAGACCTTGGCATCACTGGGGATTCCACAACCGCATGGTGTAGCCCTGTGGTTCAGGTTCCCAATTCAAACCCAATTGGACCACTCAGGTTTGCATGGACTTCAGGAAGCTTAACTCAGTATCACACAATTTGATGCCTACCTGATGCCATGAATCAACAAACTCCTTGCACATCTTGAAAAGGCTAAATACATAACCACACTTGACTTAATGAAAGTCTGGCAGACACCCCTAGCTCCCAATTCCAAAGAAAAGACAGCATGTGTGCCCTCATCTTGGACTTTTTCAATATATGACTATGCCTTTTGGGCTGCACTGGTCCCTGACCACATTCCAGAGGCTTAGGGACCAGGTCCTACCCACCACAGCCAGTTTGCAGCAGCCTAGTTGGATAATGTAGTTATTTTTAATACAATTTGGCAGTCACATGGATTCTTTGTTGCAATCACTGAAAAAGGCAAGGCTCAGTGCTAATCCAAAAAATATAAGTTTGGGATGCAGAAAACCTGCTTTCTCAGGTTGAAAAGAGCTGGAGCTAGAACAGATCTTTACAGAAAAAAATTATTAAGACTGGGCAAGCAGCAAGACAGTCCTCCAGAGGCTTCGAAGGACCAGAAGGAAATACTAACAAATTGGGAACCAGCAGCCCCGTTAAGAAGGTTTTCCTGCTTTTGCTCAGGGGAAGGGATGAACTGGGACAGCGGAGGAACTCCACGGGACTAACCCAGAACCTCGGCCCAGGTTAAGGCCTTGCCCTAAGCACTGCAACTAAGTGTTTATATTTTGAAGTGACAAAGAGTCCTGTGGCACCTTATAGACTAACAGACGTATTGGAGCATAAGCTTTCGTGGGTGAATACCCACTTCATTGCATGCATCCGACAAAGTGGGTATTCACCCACGAAAGCTTATGCTCCAATACGTCTGTTAGTCTATAAGGTGCCACAGGACTCTTTGTTGCTTCTGCAGAGCCAGACTAACATGGCTACCCCTCTGATACATTTTGAAGGTTTCTTTCCCCCATGTGATGGGGTGTATCAACCCCGCACTGGCCCAGCTAATGTTAACCACACTCTGTGGGATGAAGAGGCCACACCCCCTCACCCCAGCTGGGCATGCTCAGACTGGAGGAAAGGTATAAAAGGGAGAAGCTCATCTCAGTCTGGGCTGACTGAGGAGGAGAGTAGGTGTGCGTTTACAGGCTCTTGCCAGGAAGCTTCAGGAGCACCTGGCTGCAGAGGCCAAGTGTGCTGAGGCCCCTGCAGACGCCCAGTCAACTGCTGAGGATGACAGAGAAGAGTTTGTTGACCCCAGGAGATTACCAACGCTGGAAGCGGGGATAGGAAGTGACCCAGGGAATGGAATTGTTGCAGAGAGTGACCGAGCCCGAACGTAGGAAAATTGGTTCTTCAGGGCCCTGGGTTTGGACTTGAGTACGGTTAGCCCAGGTTCTCCCTAATCCACAATTCACCGACCATCATTGTAAGGAGCACGCACTACTGCTGAAGAGCAGCCACGTAGACTGGCCACTGGGCCATGCTGCCTTGAAGGCAAGGGCAGCCACTTAGACTCTGGCCATTTGAACTGTAACCCTGGTTTTTTATCTTTCTCAGTCTGATGCCTGTGGAGAGGTGCATCAACCCTGCAATACTCCCTCTGTGTTGAAAGGGGAAGACAGCTGAGTCCTGAGTTGCTGTTTTTGCTACTTGATTGGTTAGTGACTGACGTCAAGCTTATGGCAGAGGTTATCCTGACCCAAAACAGGTGGCCAGACTTTGCAGACTAAGGAAAGGAGCAGCTGCAGTACCATGCGTGGGCTGAAGGAGACACTGCAGAGTAACCCTGTCAACACCACCATTCTTGGCCTCTCTGGCATATTTCCCAGGCTCTGACTTCTCATTTTGCTTCCTCTTCATGGAAGTGGAGCCCCTCACCCTACCTGCCTAGGCCCCTACGTCCAGTGCTGTGCAATACCGCATAGCTTAAACACACCCTCTCCCAGAATTGCACTGAAGGTACGAGCCTTCTGGGTCACAGTTTAACTCTCTTCAGAGGCAAGTGGTATTGGTGAAGCATGTCACACATGGAGACTTTACTCAGAAGTCTCACACAGCTGTCTTTTGCTTACTCATGTGAAGAGTAGACAGAGAGTAAAGGTGATTTAAAAAACATCCTAAATGCAGTGCTCTTCCCTTGTTCACCCATCCCTTGGGAGTCCTTGGTAGGCTCATCCGGGGTTAAATAGCTCAGCAGTGTTCCCTGCCTCATCAGTCTTCTGAAACTGCTGCAACAAGGGAGTTGTTTCCATCACCGCTCCCCTGCCTTCAGCAGGCTGGTGCAGGTTTCTGAAACCAGGGCAAGCAAAGGAACATAAGAACGGCCATGCTGGGTTAGATCAATGGTCCATCTAGCCCAGTATCCTGTCTGCCGACAGTGGCCAGTGCCAGACACTTCAGAGGGAGTGAACAGAACAGAGCAATTATTGAGTGATTCATCCCCTGTCATTCATTCACAGCATCTGGCAGTCAGAGGTTAGGGACACCTAGAGCATGGGGTTGCGTCCCTGACCATCTTGGCTAATAGCCATTGATGGAGTTATCCTCCAGGAATGTATCTAATTCTTTTTTTTTTTTAACTCAATTATACTTTTGGCCTTCACAAAATTCCCTGACAACAAATTCAACAGGTTGACTCTCCATTGTGTGAAGAAATTCTTCCTTTTGTTTGTTTGAAACCTGCTGCTTATTAATTAAATTGGCATAGGTGCTGGAACTTTGGGTGTGTGGGGGGGGTGCTACTGCACCCCTTGGCTTGAAGTGGTTTCCATTATCTGCAGGGTTTACAGTTTGGTTAAATGGCTCTCAGCACCCCCACTATAAAAATTGTTCCAGCCCCCCTGTTCATTGAATGAGCACTGGTCCTTGTGTTATGTGAAGGGGTAAATAACACTTCCTTTTTCACTTTCTCCACACCAGTCACGATTTTATAGATGTCTGTCATATCTGCTCTTAGTCATCTCATTTCTAATTTGAGCAGTCTCACTCTTTTAAATCTCCTCTGACATGGAAGCTGTTCCATACCCCATATCATTTTTGTTGCCTTTCTATTTTGTTGTCCATATCTTTTTTGAGACGGGACTACCAGAACTGCATGCAGTATTCAAAGTGTCAGTATACCATGAATATATGTAGCCTCATTATGATATTTACTGTCTTATTATCTAGCCATATCTTAATGGTTCCTAACATTATTAGATTTTTTTCACTGCCACTGTATACCGAGCAGGTGTTTTCAGAGAATTATCCACAATGACTCCAAGATCTCTTTCTTGAGTGGTAACAGCTAATTTAGACCCCATCATTGTATATGGATAGTTAGGATTATGTTTTCTAATGTGCATTGCTTTGCATTTATCAACATTGAATTTCATCTGCCATTTTGTTGCCCAGTTTTGTGAGATCCCTTTGTAAGTCTTCACAGTCTGCTGTGGAGTTAACTATCTTGAGCAATTTTGTATCATCTGAAATTTTGCCACCTCTCTGTTTACTTCCTTTTCAAGATCATTTATGAATATGTTTAACAGCACTGGTCCCGGGACAGATCTTTGGGGGACTCTGCTATTAACCTCTCTGCACTATGAAAACTGACCATTTAATCCTACACTTTGTTTCCTATCTTTTAACCAATTACTGATCCACGAGAGGACCTTTCTTCTTATCCCATGACAGCTTACTTTGCTTAAGAGCCTTTGGTGAGAGACTTTTTTCAAAGGCTTTCTGAAAGTCCAAGTACACTATATGCACTAGATCACTCATGTCCACAAGTTTTGTTGACCCTGTATAAGAATTCTAATAGATTGGTGAGGCATGATTTCCCTTTACAAAAGCCATGTTGACTCTTCCCCAGTATATTATGTTCATCTATGTGCCTGATCATTCTGTTTTTTACTATAGTTTCAACCAATTTGCCTGGTGCTAACATTAGGTTTACCAGCCTCTAATTGCCAAGATTGCCTCTGGAGCTTTTTAAAAAAATCGATGTTACATTAGCTGTCCACTAGTCATCTGGTACAGAGGGTGATTTAAGTGATAGAATCATAGAATCTCAGGGTTGGAAGGGACCTCAGGAGGTCATCTAGTCCAACCCCCTGCTCAAAGCAGGACCAACCCCAACTAAATCATCCCAGCCAGGGCTTTGTCAAGCCTGACCTTAAAAACCTCTAAGGAAGGAGATTCCACCACCTCCCTAGGTAACCCATTCCAGTGCTTCACCACCCTACTAGTGAAAAAGCTTTTCCTAATATCCAACCTAAACCTCCCCCTCTGCAACTTGAGACCATTACTCCTTGTTCTGATAGGTTACATATCACAGTTAGCAGTTCTGCAATTTCATATTTGAGTTCCTTCAAAATTCTTGGGTGACTATTATATGGGCCTGGTGACTTACTTGTGTTTAATCTATCAATTTGTTCCAAAACCTCCTCTAATGACACCTCAATCTGGAACAGTTCCTCAGATTTGTCAAATAAAAGGAATGGCTCGTGTGCGGGAATCTGCTTCACATTCTCTGCAATGAAGACCAATGCAAAGAGTTCCTTTAGTTCTCCACAACAGCCTTGTCTTCCTTGAGTGCTTCTTTAGCACCTAACTCATCCAGGAGGGACGTAATCTGTGCTGTAGCTGAGGTGGCCCTGCACAGCACAGCAGTGTCAGAGACCTTGAGATACCGGGTCTGTTCCTGTCATCATGTCTTCAAAGGGAGAATCAGCACTGATGAAGCGAGAGGTGCCTATTTTACTGCAGTAGCTCTTTATAGGGGTGACATGGCCTGCAGAGATTGATGTGACCTCAAGAAGAAAATGTCCATCACTGCAGACCAGAGCAGCTCAGGGAGAGTCAGGTTGTAGCCCATATGAGAATTTCTTCATTGGCAATTGCGATGTCCCTAGTGGATGAGTGAGACGAGATGCTTGTTTTATGTGCATGTCAGGCAGTCACTTTATTACAAGAAAGGTTGAGCCATTAAGCCAATTGTTATTGTGGAAAAGGATGATCTTGTGCCTAAAGCATTGTTCTGAGATCTGCCACTAATTGACCAAGAATCTGGTAAACTTTGTAAAGCCCTGTTTATCACAGCACATACTAGATGCCTAGGGCAATATTCTGCTCTCATTGCACGTTATAAATCTAGAATCACCCCCACTGAAGTCAGTGGAGTTATTCTGGCTTTTCACGAGTGTAAATGAGAGCAGAAATTAGCCCTTGGCCCATAAAATAGCTCCATCCCCATCCCCATCCCCATCTGTCCTTGATTGCCATCTTCATTAGGCATTCTGTAGGCATTGACAGAAGAGGAGAGATTAAAATCACTACATAAGTACAGCTGATCTGTGAAAGCCATGACAAGTAACTGAGGGGTTTACACAGCAAGGAGGGAGAACAGCTCCTGAGAGCTCAGGGTGTAACTAGGAGCCATGAGATGAGACACAGCCCAGTAAAACACAGACATTTTGGCTGAATCTCACATAATTCTGAAAAGCAAGTTTTACAGATGGCAGAAGTGATGGAAATCCCTTCATTTGGGACAGTAAAAGCTGCACAGAGAAGGCATTTAGGGATTAATAACAAGAATTTTAGTTATAAACTGGGGATGCATCAGTTGGACGTAATGGAAGAGGAAGACGACCTCGGAGTCCTGGTTGATCAAAGGATGACTATGAGCCTCCAATGTGATAAGGCCGTGAAAAAAGCTAATGCGGTCTTGGGATGCATTAGGTGAGGTATTTCCAGTAGAGATAAGGAGGTGTTAGTACTGTTATAAAAGGCATTGGTGAGACCTCATTTGGAATACTGTGTGCAGTTCTGGTCTCCCATGTTTAAGAAGGATGAATTCAAACTGGAACGGGTACAAAGAAGGGCCACTAGGATGATCCGAGGAATGGAAAACCTGTCGTATGAAAGGAGACTCAAGGAGCTTGGTTTGTTTACCTTAACCAAAAGAAGGCTGAGGGGAGATATGATTGCTCTCTTTAAATATATCAGAGGGATAAATACCAGGGAGGAAGAGGAATTATTTAAGCTCAGTACCAATATGGACACAAGAACAAATGGATATAAACTGGCCATCAGGAACTTTAGACTTGAGATTAGATGAAGGTTTCTAACCATCAGAGGAGTGAAGTTCTGGAACAGCCTTCCAAGGGAAGTAGTGGGGGCAAAAGATCTATCTGGCTTCAAGATTAAACTAGATAAGTTTATGAAGGGGATGATTTGATGGGATAACATGATCTTGGCAATTATTGACCCTTGACTATCAGTGGTAAATAGGCCCAATGGCTGGTGATGGGATGTTAGAAGTTACTACAGAGAAGCTTTTCCTGGGTGTATGGCTGGTGAGTCTTGCCCACATGCTCAGGGTTCAGCTGATCACCATATTTGTGGTCGGGAAGGAATTTTCCTCCAGGGTAGATTGGCAGAGGCCCTGGAGGTTTTTTGCCTTCCTCTGCAGCGTGGGGCACGGGTCATTTGCTGGAGGATTCTCTGCATCTTGAAGTCTTTAAACCATGATTTGAGGACTTCAATAGCTGAGACATAGGTGAGAGGATTATTGCAGGGATGGGTGGGTGAGATTCTGTGGCCTGCATTGTGCAGGAGGTCAGACGAGATGATCATAATGGTCCCTTCTACCTTAAAGTCTATGCGTCTATAAGGCCCTTGTGATCACTGCCATCTTGTTTGTAGCAAGGGCATTTCAGGCTGAGAGCCTACATTGATCTAAGCCACAGGTGAATGGTCAGGGAGGAAGGCAGGACTCTTGGTCACCAGGGCTTAGACTAGCTAGGCCTTTAAAGGCCAAAACCAGCCCCTTGAATTCCACCTGGAAGCTCTCATGCAGGCAGCTGCTGTCCTGTAGAGTAATTCCTTCAGGAAGTGTATAGGTGCCACACTTCCTTTACCCTCTAGCTTCCGTCTCTGCTTTCCTGTGACACGTTTCCTGCTGGGCAGAAACGGAGCAGCCATGGGCAGGGCAGGTTGCAGCTACTCAGAACAGTGGGAAGTTTCGCTACCTCATTTCTGTACCTAGTTCTGTTCATAATAAAAGGTTTATCCTGATACCAGTCTGCTCGTCAGTAAGATCCTACAGCTGGTCCGGCCCTGGAGTGCTGGTGCAATATGCTCTCAGCATGAAGGTCCTCCCATTTATCAGGCTAGTGCATTTGACACCAGCTTCAGACGTTGGGTGATTTGAAGGTGTAGCCCCATTACACTACAGGGCTGCACATTTTGTTCCTTCTATAGGCTGAGTGTACGGCACTCACCAAGGGCTCCTTGAATTCTTCTATACTCCCAACTCCTTGCATGCCATTCTTCCTTCTTCCTCTTTTCCAGGGACTCCCGAAACCCCCCACCCACTCCGTCATGCAAGTGGCTCTTTGTATCCCCCATTGCCCCCTGCTCCCCACCATGGTCTGTCAATCTCTCCCCAAGCCAGGGGCTTTGTGTGTCCTTCTCATTCTCCTCCCTCCCCAATTTTTCTCATACATTCCTCCCCCACATCCAGGGTCCTCCATTCTCTGCCCCAGAGGGTCTGTGTACCCCCCATTTTACCCTTCCCAACCTTGGTTGGGGCTCCCTTGTACTCCTTCATTCCCCAGACCATTGTATCCATTCTGCCTCCCATGCCAGGGTCTCTGTGTGCACCCGTACTGCCCCCTTCCACCCAGGGCCTTCGCATTCCCCTTCCCTCCACCTTCTTAACTTTTCCCCCTTTCTCCTTTATTCCTTTCTTTTCTTTTAGGGTGTCAGCATCTGAAATATGGATTGGAAGGATCAGCAGAGATGAGATGAGGGGTGCTGGTTGGAAGGTGCTAATGGCTGCCATCCACTGGTACATTGTCCTGTGGACAGTTACAGAGGTGGCTGAAGCTGTTGTCTTTGCCAACCAGATGCCATGGGGCTTTGTGTGTCCCCAGTGTAGCCCTTTCCTTTTTTCCAGTTTTCATCCAAATCAGTAGACTTCTGCTCATTGAGGCCTGGAACGTTCCCTGAAATTTGGGAATCTATCGGCTGTAGTGTTCAAGAGCTATCATGTTGCAAATAGACAGTCACATACGGAAAAGCCATTGAGATGAGTGTCAGCCTTGCTTCACTTGGCACATTACATTAGTCTGGTCTTGAGTAACAAAGGCATGGGTCAGTGTAACAAGGTCCCTGCATGTGAACCAGGCACACTCACCTCTCAAAGTGCATGTGGAAGGACTACTCTGCTATCCAAACATTGAGCAACAGCCCTGGGGCTATCTGTAAATTGCACTCTGGAGTGAGTCCACCTGCTTTGGATCTCAGACGCAGTGGTGAGGGGCAGGTGTCGCCATGATGGACAGTCTAAACACCAAGCTGGGACAGAAGGGGTAAATTTCACCCATTACAGATTACTTGGGAATTGAAGGGGCCCTCCCTGGTGGAGAACACAAAAGGATGGTGATAGTGGAAACATGTCCCCCCGACCCTCAGGAGTGAATGCCCCACTGGGGCTTCTGGTCCAGCCTGCTGGTGGACTCTGCCCTCCTTGGCTACTGCTTGCCTTGTGGCAATGCTAGGCTGAATTCTCCCCATGCTGGGCTGCTGCTCCTCAGCTGCAGGGAGTGCTGGGGGACTGCTGAGAGCAAGTGCCTTTTCTCAGTCCTCTATGGCTCTGGTTGGCCAGTGGTGCTGGTGGGGGGCACAATGGGGGCCAGCTCAGAGGGGGCCTGACAGGGTGGAGGGGGCACCAGCCCACCTCCCCAGTTCTAAAATAAGGATAAGAACAACCTTTCTTCTACTCTTTCTCTGTTTGGTCTATTTAGACTGTGAGCTCTTTGAGGCAGGGACTGTCTCCCACTTCATGTATGTACAGCCCCTAGCATAACTGTGCCCTGTCTTACTTGGGGTCTCTACAGGCTACTGTAATACAAATCATTAATAAGAATAAGAAGGGCCCTCAAAGGCCATGATCACCCATATGGAGTCCCCAGCTTCTCAACTACTGTTCTGAAAACATTATGTGGGTATGAATATCTATTCAATATCTCAGGTTAGGTCATGCACTAGATCTCTCCAAGATCGTTCCAATCATCCTCATTTACAGTCTCCTAGGGCAGTGATACTCAATAGATGGCCCACCAAGGCTTCCTGTGGGGCCTGCCATCCAGTGCTTAATTTGTGCCAGGGCTTGGCAGTTCATAGCCCCTGCTGCTCCTCCTCTGCATCAGTTATCAGTCCCGGTGCTGGCAGCAGGAGGCTCATGCTGGCTGCAGAGCACCCTTTCTTCGCGGGGGCTGGAGCTACTTTCCCCACAGGCTCCAGGGCCCCTGCCTCCCCCATGCCCCTCCCAATGCCAGCAGGGTGCTGAGCCTGCCTGACACCCATCGGGTGCAGCAGTGGCTAAATTGGTGCAAGCTGATGTCCCGCATCCCATTGGGGGGGAGGGATAGCTCAGTGGTTTGAGCATTGGCCTGCTAAACCCAGGGTTGTGAGTTCAATCCTTGAGGGGGCCATTTGGGGATCTGGGGCAAAAATCGGGGCTTGGTCCTGCTTTGAGCAGGGGGTTGGACTAGATGACCTACTAAGGTCCCTTCCAACCCTGAGATTCTATGATTCTATGGTCCTGGGCCATGAGTCCTCCAGGGCCGGGGATGCCACCCCCCAGCAGCATTTCTGCCATTGCCCCATTGGCTTCCTGGGGTGGACAGAGACTCCCCAGTGCTGGCAGTGAAGAGAGGTGAGGCATCAGGGACTGGGGAGGTGAGTATGCAGCTGGGGCACAGTGTGGGACAGGGGGAGCTGGGCACCAGGGAAGGAGGGAGGCTCCGGGAGGTGGCCCCGCTGTCACAGGCAGGGCCCCGCTGCAGGATGTAGAGCAGGCACATGGGGCAGTCAGAGTAGGGCAAACAAGTTGCACCAGGAAGGCAAGCAGTTCTGCACTCCAGCCGGTGGCCACTGATCCTGCCATGGTGCTTGCAATCCCAGATGCCACAACCCACAGCAGCAGCCATGCTCAGCGGGGGGCACTGCCTGACCTGCCCCCGTGGGGGACCTGCACCGGGAGATCTTGGACCCTCTTGAGCAAGGGGTGGGATGCTCTTCCAGCTAGGCATGTTCCCTGATCCAATTTGAAAGTGGTGCAATCCGGGTTCAGGACAGCAGCCCCTTTGTACAGGAGCAATGGATCATGTGGGGTGGAAAATTACCCCCCCCCGCCCCCTGGCTTTGAGAGAGTGATGGGGGTGACTTGGGGGAGGGGCAGTGCTCTCTCCTGTGTCCCATGCCCCATTTGGAAACCAAAGCAAAAGTGATAATTATGATTTATAAATTTTGTTAAAAGATAGAAACGCTAATACTCATGTTGCAATCAAGGCCTTTATTTATTGGCAGCCGAATGTTTTATTTTATTTTTTATTTTGTGAGCCTTCTGCGCAAATGGCTCATCTCTCATAAAATTCTCGAATCAGCCCATGGGTAGATCTAACTGAGTATCACTGTCCTAAGGTATGTCTACCCTAAAAGCGCTATGACTCTGCAGCTGTGGTTCTCTAGAGCTGCAGTGTAGATGTTTCCGGCACTGACGGAAGGGGTTGCTCTACCAATGTTGTTAATCCACCTGTCCGAGAGGTGGTAGTTAGGTTAATGGAAAAATTCTCCTCTCAACCTAGCTGCATCTACACTGGAGGTTAGGGTTATCTAACTACGGTGCTCAGAGAGAAATTTTTCATAGCTCTGTGCGACGTAGCAAAGGCGATCTAATTTTTAAGTGTAGACCAGACGTAGCAGGATGTGGCTAGGATGTGGCAAAAGAGTGCTACAGTGAAGAAAACTTAAGTCTTAGAGAAATGGAGGCAGAGTTAAGCTTGTTTGGTGATATTGGACATTAGCTACAGAGTGGGAGACAGTATCCTGGAAAGCTGTTAGTGTTAAAAGGATTTAGGTGTCACAGTGGCCAAACCACTCAACACAAGCTCCCAGTGTGACACTGTGGCATGAAGGTCTTGTGTGGTCTTCCAGTGTATAAACAGGGGAGCAGTAGCCACATTTTTAAAAGGATGTTGAAAAATTGGAGAAAATGATTCAACGGCTGAAGAAAATGCCTCACAGCAAGCGCCTTGAACAGTTCATTCTGTTTAGCTCCTCAAAATGAAGACTGAGAGGTGACTTGATTCTACGGAATAAACACCTTCAAGGGGAGAAAATAGCAGCTGTTTAAAGGCTGTTTAATATAGAGGGAAAGGCGAAACAAGACCCCATGATGGAGCTGAAGCCAGACAAACTCAAATTAGAATGAGGCATGTTTTTAACACTGAGAGTGATTACCCACTGAACAGACTACCAAGTGGTGAATTGTCCATCTCTTGAGGTCTTCAAATTGAGATTTGGCTTCTTTCTGGGAGATCTGGTTATTGGTTATACCCAGGACATCAGAATAGAGGATCTAGATTCTTCTGACTGAAAATCTATGACTCGATGTTAGCGCTGCATTTCAAAACTTTGAAATCACTGGTTTTCTTTTAAGCTCTACTCTGACCTAAGGAGTTGGTCCCTTCACATCCTGTTTCACTCACTTCTCATGGACCCTGATCGAAATCGCAGTGAAATAAATGGGAATATTTCCACTGACTTCCAGGTCACGTCAAGTCTTGCAGCTTAGAGACTTAATGTTTCAGTTTGAAACCAAGAGTTTTACAGGTTCAATAAAAGGGGGAAGGGAGGGCCATAAATTTTTTTAAAGACTTTGTGAAATCTCCAAAAAGGTTCAGGATTCGGTTTGAATATTTATCAAACATTCAGCTTGGTGTTTTTCTTAAGTGTCTGCTGCTCATCGATCCCTATGCTAAATCCTGGAGAGCAACATGAAAAGAATAATCATTATATGTGTATAATGATCCAGCTGGCACCAAGCCGATGAGGAACTTTTAACCCAATGGGTGCAGAGAGAGGATAATTTCATGATAGTTTGGGCAGTTTGACAGGGATTCAATTTATGATTAATTATCATGCTCTGTCAGTGAGTACACAAGGGCAAACAGAGTTTATATACAAATAAAGGTTCAAAGGAATTCATTCCTGGTGTGACCGCTCCAGTCACCATTGTTAGTTCAGAGCTTATCTTGTTAACTCGGAAGAACTGAGAGCTCCTATTGGCTAATTGCTTTCACCCTCTTTTGCTGTGTACAATATAAAAACCGAGGAGTCTGAAATACAAAGTAAACCCCTGTTAGAACTCAGAATAATTGCTACTCTCTGCAATGGAACCTCTGGGAGCAACAACTGTTTGCCTGGTGATTTGTGTTTCTTGCCTTCTTTTCCTTTCGGCGTGGAGAAAGATGTCTGGAAGCAGGAAGCTGCCTCCTGGCCCTGTTGCTTTTCCCATCATAGGGAACACGCTGCAGCTGAATACGAAGAATTTACCCCAACATGTAGATGAGGTAAGGGTGTTTTCATAGTATCAGTTACTGGGTTGTAGGTGGACATTAAGCAGAGCCTGACTCAAGCCTAACCTGGTGGCAATTCCACATCAGCTCAAATTTCTGACTTCTTATTCCACAAAACAATCAATCTTGGATGCTAGATGTAAACGGTTGGTGATAATATACTGCTTGTATTAGAGGGGGTCTTATTCGCAGCTAATCCAGAGTGCCTCCCGCAGCTGCACTGCAGTGGGTACGAGTTATCACAGGATGCGGAAAATGGTCAAGTAGGTTACGTAAGGAACTGGCAGTCGGGTGCCTTGGGTACTGTTCCTGCTTCTGCTACAGACTCCAGGTGTGCTCTTGGGCATGTCACTTAACACCTCTGTGCCTTAATTTTCCCATCTGTAAAATTGCTCTAATTATATTTGCCTGCATCACAAAATGATGGTAAGGCAGAAACTGCAGCTCAGCTTTGAAGAAATGACATTGTAGTGCTGCATGTTCTGGCATTTTAGCCAGCTCTGCAAACACACCCTGGGATTGGAGAGACAGGTTTGATTCTTTCCTTCTGACAAATAATCACAAATAATGAGTATTGTACAGGAAAAATTCTGCCCCCAGTTACAGCTGTTCACCCTCATTGTCTTCACATCATGCCCCGAGATACAGATGTGTTTGTCAGTTGATTTGCACAGATGTAATCAATTGGAAATTGGATAATAATTCTGTTGGTGATATAAAAGGGGAAACAGAATCTCACTTCTGTTTGTCTTTGGCTCTGCAGGGCTGACAGAAGTAAAATGAAGGGAAACTCTCTCTTGCTATTGTCAGATCAGCTGCCATGAGTGAATAAACGCAGGCAGAATTTCTGTGGAGTTAAGTGTCATTTTTACATAGCACTCAAGATCACCATTGAAAGGCCCCATATTAATGCAGTTTGCTCTTATAATGAGATAATTGTTTAATACATGCAGAATTATCCTGGGAACACTCAGACACATGCATCTATAAGAAAAAATGTTTAAAATATGATGATAACAAAGTGAAACACTGAAAAGTCAGGAAGTCCCAGATCCTCCAAGATAGGTAGGTGCATAACTCTCCTTGAAATCCATGGAGTAGGCTCCTAAATACCTTGGAGGATCTGGACTGAAATTGCCAACTCTGGACGATGATCAGTAGTAAAACTTGCCTAGTATTAGCTCAATGGCATGAGAGCAATTCATCAGTTCATAATGTGATCTTCTCGAATTCTTATCCTAACTAAGTGGATCTAAGTTAAAACGTATTGGTCTTTGTGCTAAACTTTTACAGCTCAGTGAAAAGTACGGCTCGATTTTCACAATATACTTAGGCTCAGAACGGGTTGTGGTGCTGTATGGATATGAGATTGTGAAGGAAGCTCTGGTCGGTCTCGGGGAGGAGTTCAGTGGAAGAGGAAGTATGCCGTTATTTGAAAAAATGGCCCAGGAACCAGGTACATTTCAAATAACTTCAGCATATAGAGCTGATGTTCTCTGTATGGAGAGAACACAACTGAGAAGTGAAAAGGGGAAACAGCTGGAGTTTCAATTATGCAGTAGTAAAAATTGGATAAATAGTCTTGGTGCAGGAAAGAGCTCATTCCCCATTGCACAACTGGTTCACTGACATGAATGGTTCCTAGCATCTCACTACAGGTTTATGAGAGGTAACAACCAGGCCAATCTACCTTACAAGGCCCAGAATACAACCAGGAGAGGAGGGCTGGATTGGCAAAAAGGGTCAGAACAAACCACGAATTCCTATCCTCTTTCTCCCCTGTCCTCACTAACTAGGTAGATCCCATGAGCAGGGAAGGATTTTTTTTATCATTTCATAATAAAAAGTGAGGGAGTAATAAATATGGAAATGCCAAAATGTCCTTTTCAGGAAGTCCTTTATCTCATTTATTCATAAAGTGAAGTATAGTTATATTACTATCACAGTGACTGTGAAAACAACCTTCAGCTTAGTTACTTGATTATACAGAAAAAAACTATGTGAAAGGAACATTATTAAGGTTCGACAAAGGGTCCTGTGGCACCGTATAGACTAACCGAGGTATTGAAGCATAAGCTTTCGTGGGTCAATACCCACTTCTTCGGATGCAAGCAGTGGAAAGGGACATTTCCACTGCTTGCATCCGAAAAAGTGGGTATTCACCCACAAAAGCTTATGCTTCAATACCTCTGTTAGTCTATAAGGTGCCACAGGACCCTTTGTCGCTTCTACAGATCCAGACTAACACGGCTACCCCTCTGATTATTAAGGTTGTAAAGTCAAGCACTCAGAAGTTTAGGAAATGCTAGAATTAAGATATGTCTGTGTAGTTGCACAGACATTTGAGTTAGTGAAGTTGCTGATGGCAGTAGTAGGTTTTCATTTCACATGTGGACAGGCACAGGTGCTGTGAGGCGCTGGTACAGGTCTTGGGAGGACAGACCCTTAGTAGTTTTTAGCTGCTAAACTCTATTGTTTGAAATGTGATTTTTTTCAAAGGCTTGTAATTTGGGCACATTGTGGGAAACCACTGAAAATGAAGTGGCCTATAATGGCCAATTAACACCTCTGCAGTGGTGGGATAATGGAGGGTTAGTAGTCAGCAGGGTGTCTTATAAATTGTTGCAATGGGCCATAAAAACAGTGTCTCTGTTAAGTGTGAAACTCTTTTGCAGTCTGTCCCATCTTGTTTTTAGCTTGGGCACTCTAATTAACTGCTGCAGACCTGAGGAAGAGCTTGGTGTAGCTCAAAAGCTTGTCCCTTCCACCAACATAAGTTGATCCAATATAAGATATTACCTCACCTAACTTATCTATCTCATGTCCCGGGTCCAACATGGGGACAGCAATACTGAGAACAGTAATTACAATATAGCTGTAATATCATCTCCCTAGTAGAAAACAGGCACAATATCATTTAAGTTGAAGTTGAACTTTTGACTCACCAATGTTTGGGTATTTTTCAAATAGGCAAACTGAGTTTAGCCCTCCCTCCTTTCATTCCTGTTCTCTTCCCTTTTCCAGGTATTGTTTTCAGCAATGGGGAGCGGTGGAAGAAGCTCCGCCGATTTGCCCTCACTAATCTGAGAAATTTTGGGATGGGGAAGAAAAGCATTGAGGAGCGTATCCAAGAAGAAACCCATTTTCTGGTGGAAAGGCTCAGAAACACACACGGTGGGGACTGTTTCATGTCTGTTGGAAATTGAGGAGTCAAAGACTCTTGTCTTTCTGTTTTTCATGACGTTTAGTTCAAAAGTCTTATAACTCAAACCATTAACTGCACATACAACAACCTGTGTTAATGTAATGGGAAAGGATGTGTGAAAAGTTCCAGAGATGACCATTTCTGGCTGTTTCTTTCTCACATTTTCTCCCTCTGATCTGTGATCAATGAGCAAATGAAAGATATTTGTCTAGAGTGTATAGACACTAACACAGTGAACCATATTAGAGTGGGTTAGTTCCAGTGTGCTGGGTTAAAAAGACACCCTGGCCTACAGTTCGTTTCTTCTCATTTTTTCTCGGCTAGATGTCTGATACACATTTGGCACCTACCTTCTATAGTGATGGGCTCCATAGGAATGTTTGAAATAACTATGTACATTTACAGTGCTTCATAAATGACACTCATTCTCTCTTATCTTATTCCTCTTCATTCCTTGCGTAACATAGGGCCTTTCCTGGAGCCTCCAATAGAAACATAGAATCTCAGGGTTGGAAGGGACCTCAGGAGGTCATCTAGTCCAACCCCCTGCTCAAAGCAGGACCAATCCCAACTAGATCATCCCAGCCAGGGCTTTGTCAAGCCTGACCTTAAAAACCTCTAAGGAAGGAGATTCCACCACCTCCCTAGGTAACCCATTCCAGTGCTTCACCACCCTACTAGTGAAAAAGTTTTTCCTAATATCCAACCTAAACCTCCCCCTCTGCAACTTGAGACCATTACTCCTTGTTCTGTCATCTTCTACCACTGAGAACAGTCTGGATCCAGCCTCTTTGGAACCCCCTTTTAGGTAGTTGAAAGCAGCTATCAAATCCCCCCTCACTCTTCTCTTCTGCAGGCTAAACAATCCCAGTTCCCTCAGCCTCTCCTCAGAAGTCATGTGCTCCAACCCCCTAATCATTTTGGTTGCCCTCCGTTGGACTCTTTCCAATTTATCCACATCCTTCTTGTAGTGTGGAGCCCAAAACTGGACACAGTACTCTAAATGAGGCCTCACCAGTGCCGAATAGCGGGGAATAATCACATCTCTCGATCTGCTGGAAATGCCCCTATTTATACAGCCCAAAATGCCGTTAGCATTCTTGGCAACAAGGGCACACTGTTGACTCATATTCAGCTTTTCGTCCACTGTAACCCCTAGGTCCTTTTCTGCAGAACTGCTGCCCAGCCATTCGGTCCCTAGTCTGTAGCAGTGCATGGGATTCTTCAGTCCTAAGTGCAGGACTCTGCACTTGTCCTTGTTGAACCTCATCAGATTTCTTTTGGCCCAATCCTCTAATTTGTCTAGGTCCCTCTGTATCCTGTCCCTACCCTCCAGCGTATCAACCACTCCTCCCAGTTTAGTGTCATCTGCAAACTTGCTAAGGGTGCAGTCCACACCATCCTCCAGATCGTTGATGAAGATATTGAACAAAACTGGCCCCAGCACCGACCCTTGGGGCACTCCACTTGATACCGGCTGCCAACTAGACATGGAGGCATTGATCACTACCCGTTGAGCACGACCATCCAGCCAGTTTTCTATCCACCTTACCGTCCATTCATCCAGCCCATACTTCTTTAACTTGCTGGCAAGAACACTGTGGGAGACTGTATGAAAAGCTTTGCTAAAGTCAAGAAATAGCACATCCACTGCTTTCCCCTCATCCACAGAGCCCGTTATCTCATCATAGAAGGCAATTAGGTTAGTCAGGCATGACTTGCCCTTGGTGAATCCATGCTGACTGTTCATGATCACTTTCCCCTCCTTTAATTGGTTCAGAATTGATTCCTTGAGGACCTCTTCCATGATTTTTCCAGGGACTGAGGTGAGACTGACTGGCCTGTAGTTCCCCAGATCTTCCTTCTTCCCTTTTTTAAAGATGGGCACTACATTAGCTTTTTTCCAGTCATCCGGGACCTCCCCCGATTGCTATGATTTGTCAAAGATAATGGCCAATGGCTCTGCAATCACATCGGCCAACTCCTTTAGCACCCTCGGATGCAGTGCATCCGGCCCCATGGACTTGTGTTTGTCCAGATTTTCTAAATAGTCCTGAACTACTTCTTTCTCCACAGAGGGCTGGTCACCTCCTCCCCAAAGACTGACATATTTGACAGTCTCCTACTGCAGTCTTAGCTTCTTCCAATGTCAATTTGATAACTAACAATTCTGCTTATATTGTGCATTTTCATGTTATTCATGGTCTACTTTATTGCCTCTTGCCATGGGGGTTTGAGTCCAACTCCTGTCTTATTATATTATTCAAGTCTTTTGTCCATGTATGTTCTAGCCATCTGCATTCCAGAATTTCCTGTCCCATCAGTTTTTGTTTCATCTTTCTCCAGAGTTCTTCATTTGTGATTTTTTTTCTACCCATCTGATATTGAGGATTTGTCTATGGCAGCTGTTTATAAGAACTTGGAGTATAGATAGTAAGGCCTCAATACGTCTCCAAGATTCAGCATGATATAGTAAGACTGACTTTACAATGGTGCTAATAGTTGAAGTTTAGTTTGGAAGGTAAGATTTGTATTTCTCCAGATCAGATTTAGAGTTACAAGGACATGTCTGGCTTTTGCTATTCTGGCTTTAATGTCTTTGTCTGTTCCACCCGTTGTATTTGAGATTCTGCTGAGAAATGTGAAAAATCAGAGCTCTTCTTAAATAATTATTCCAGTAACATCTAGTGGTCCCAGATGATATTGGGGCTCATTTGTGTATGGAGTTTTGGAACAAATGGTTTGAGACAATCCCTGCCCCAAGCAGTGTACAACTTAAACAGACATGAATGAAAACAGTGGAAGAAATGAATGATTTCCCCTGCTATTTTAGAGATGGGAAACTGAGACCCATGCCAGTGTCTTAGCCACAAGATCACCTGCCTCTTGCAATATTTAATGTAACATTAAGGACTAAACTGAGACCCTTCCCCATCCATGGTACAGATAGAAGAGAGAGCCGCTTTACTGCAGGTCCTACTGCTTGTGCATCCTGAGCCATGGGACAGCTATTCCTGTTGGGAATGAGTCAAAGAGAATCAATGGGTGAGGGACACGGGCAGGGGTCTGGTGCATGAAGAAAATGTTGCTTCTGGATGTTCCCCATGAGTATGGTGGTCTCAAGTCAGAGGGGTGAACTCTTGCCCATAATTCCCAGGAATGTTGTGCTGGTCCCTTTGATGCTGCAGCCCCCGGTTAGCTCTCAGTTACCAGCCCCGTGTGTTCCTTGTGCTTATGAGGAAGGAGAACCTGAAATGGAAGCTAAGATGTGACTGGTGAGCCAGTGGGAAATTCAGCCTCTCCAGCTGCGTTAGCTGAGTTGTGAGGCCTACTTGGTGCACACTGAAGGCAGAAAGCAGACCCATCCCCTCTGCTGTTGTGCTGGGAGCCTTTATTCCTTCCCTAGCACAACAACAGTGTATCTATGATGCACGGCCTGGGCTGGCAGTGCCAAGGGGAGATTGCTGCGCTCTGGGAGTTAGTGGTGATGCTACAACACAAGCGATGGCTCAGGCAGAGCCCTCTGTGCAGAATCCTGTTGTGAAAGGGTTGGGATCCTTTCTGTGAAATGGGCCCCAAGTCAGACAGGCAGGTGTCACTCAGCGAGGGACTGATGGCCCCTGGTCAGACAAGTGTGTGCCAGGCAGAGAGTAGCAGAACAGACAGAGTGAAAACTGATTGCCAAGAAAAAAAGTGGCAAGTGTTTAATTTAGCATGTGACAGATAAGAGAGAGGATTGGGGAGCCCTAACACACCCTTCCCAGGGAATATTACTGTCAGCCCCATCTTGAGTCTTGGCCTGTGGTTGGAGATCCACAACGTCCCTGTGCTTCCAGTGACTCTGATGCTGAGGGTCAAGACACTGAATTAAATGGTTAGTTTTGTTTTGCTCCAGGGCGGCCCTTTGACCCCACCCTCTTCCTCACCCACGCCGTCTCCAACGTCATCTGCGCCATCATCTTTGGGGACCGGTTTGACTATGAAGATAAGAAGTTTGTGACTTTAATTAATCTCATAGAGGAAAATGGCAAGCTCCAGCGCTCTCCCTGGACAGCGGTATGTTCAGGGGTTTATTCTATTCCCCTCCTTTATACTCGGGGAGGGGACAGAGATTTTTCTTTAACTATTAATTTTGCTTAAGCAATTGTTATTTCAGATTCCCATAATGGTCTCCTTCTCCTCGTTAGGCTTCTGCTACTACCTTATTGACTCGCCAGCGTCTTTCTAAGGGTTGTTTAAATTCCCTCACAAAACACTTCATTAGCTCAGAATTAAGTTTGCTTGAGGACATTCTCTTTAAACACAAATGGTAAAAATCAAGGAAATCACCAGTAAAAACACTGATATCAGCATCAACATCAAAACATGCCCTAGCAGTTTTGCAATGTGAAAGGTGAATGTGATCACATTCCTCTCTTCCAAAGCAAACTTCCTTTCACTTCCAGTTCACAACCAGCCACCACACAAGCACCCCTTTCCTGAAAACCTCACTAATTGCACAATGAAGGTTTAAACTCTCTGCTGGCATATCTCAGTCAAAATAAATGGAGTTACACCACAAGAGAGAATTTGATCCTTTAACTGTCACCTCAGGAAGTCTAAAGTGTATTTTCCTTTTAAAGTCTATAATGGTTTATTGCTGCCTAAGAAAATCTGTGATCAGAGCTAAGGTTGGGCACTTGAGTGGTTTTTTTTTTTCAAGAAAAGGATGTGTATAGTGGGGATGGCTTTATGTTGGAAGAAGTGAAGCATGTCTTAGCTGATATAACTAAAAGTCTGTGACAGGGTCCCTGGGGTGCAACCTGTAACTGGGGTACTGCTGAGCCTCTGTCCCTCCAACCTGGGCTCCCTCTCACCTGTGATGCCTTGAGAAGCTGGAAATCTCTGGCAGGTACTGCACTTACACAGCCATCCACAGGCAGGGACACATCCAGCTGAGTTACATGAATGCTTCTCCCAGCCACTCATGAACTAACAGTAGTAAGGCTCCAGCCAATTCCCACCAGCTCCCCAGCCTTTCTCCCTGCCCTGGTCAGAAGTCTGACCAGTATACATTTATAACCCAGTCCGCCCCTTCCTCAATGTGCAGAGGACATGCACCAGTTTTTGTTCCTGAGGAGATTTCCCAAGCACTTCAACCAAAACACACTGTTTTAGGTAAAATGAGGGGGAGGGATAGCTCAGTGGTTTGAGCATTGGCCTGCTAAACCCAGGGTTGTGAGTTCAATCCTTGAGGGGACAATTTAGGGATCTGAGGCAAAAATTGGGGATTGGTCCTGCTTTGAGCAGGGGGTTGGACTAGATGACCTCCTAATGTCCCTTCCAACCCTGATATTCTATGAAAATATAAAACAGATTTATTACCTACAGAAGGATGGATTTTTAGCGATTATAAGTGGCAGGCATAAAGGATAGCGATGGTTACCTAAAATAAGCGCACAATCTAAGTTCTAGAAACTAAACAGAAGTTGAATCAAGCAAGTTCTCACCCTGATAGATAGTCCAAGCAGGTTACAGATCTTCAATACACAGGCTGGAATTCTCCTCCAGCCCTGGACCACCTCCCCAGTTGAAAACCTTTGTCCTCCAGATGTGTTTCCACATGTTGAGTTGTGGGAGGAGAGACGCCAAAATATGTGACCACTGTTCCCTCTTTTATATCCTTAATCCCTGTGCCTGGAAGACACTTGAGAGCTTCCCGGAGTCCCTTGGTTGAGCAATCCCCCTGGAGTGGTCTTGTGCAATGGAGTCACAGGGTCCAGTAGTCCCCATTGTGTGGTGGTGGTTGCGCAACTGTCCTTGAAGTGTAAATCCCTTGATTATAAGTCCCCTGTTTATTAGTGGTCATTGAGTACACTCTGTCCTCAAGTACCTGCCTGTGAGTCGTTTGCTTTCTTTGTATGCCACTAGCAAATTTACAATATATTTCAGTAACAACCATACAGCAAAATCTCGTCACTTGATCCACACTAATGCTATACACATTTGGACAGAAAAATGTGTTTCAGCAGATCATGACTTTTCATACATCTTTCAGGGGATGCTTTTTATGAAACATATCATAACTATATGAGAGTGGTGAATATGGGGTTCTAGGGTGTTGCTTAGGGGTACAGAGTGCCACAATGTTACTGCGGTGTTTGTGAGGAATGTATGTATGTTGGATAGTCTGACTTGGTAGAGTTTGCAATGTTCTGTTCGATAAGAAGGTGCCACAGAAGTATTGTATTGTACTGCTGTAGTGAGTCATTTGAGTGAACACTATGATTATCTGTTGTGTCCAGATAAATCCAACTGTGTTTTTCTTTCATCCTTTACAGCTGTACAATTTTTTCCCAACTTTCATGGATTACATGCCTGGGCCTCACCACAGGCTATTTAAAAATGCTTTGGAGTTCAGAAAATTTGTTCTGGAGAGAGTGAATATGCACAAAAAGTCTCTGGATCCCAACTTTCCTCGAGACTTTATTGATGCTTTCCTCATTAAAATGGAAGAGGTATGTGCAGGAAACAGCCCTTCCACTTTCCTGTGGAGTGGGTTATACATATCATCGGGATTAATTTTTTAAGCAATAACAGAGTACATGGCTTTGGAGAAGTCCTGAAGGGGACACACCGTCTCTGCACAAGGAACATACATAATAATGGTCAAGCTCTGCTCTCTTCCTTCATGTAAAGAAAAAAATCACCTCATTGCACAGAAAGGGCCCTATGCACCGCAGTAATGATGCTGAAATCTCAAGTGCTATCGGCCATTTGTGTGGGATTTTTATAATGATCAGAGGTGGGTCATCTGTTGGGTAGAAAAATATATATCTGAATATCTGAATATATCCTACAGTTTTACTGTCAAGAATCAGAGATCTTCACCAAATCTTTTTGCAGGAGCGACAGAATGGCCAGTCAGACTTTAATGTGGGAAGTTTGGTACGAAGCACAGTGGAGTTATTTATCGCTGGAACGGGGACAACCAGCATTACCATGAAATTTGGACTCCTGATTCTTCTGAAGTACCCAGAAATAGAAGGTAACACCATTACAACAGGCATTACTTTTCCCCATATTGTTAGTCTGAGCAAAGGGTCCAAAGGCTGAATGGGCCGTTCTGATTGAATTCCTCTCTCAAATCCAGATCAGTATTGAGGCTCCCATGCAGGGGGAAGGAATTAATGCCATGGGAGCCTCTGTTGTCATTGACTGTGCGGTGCCTGTTCTGTGAGTCACACATACCTTCACACTCCAGGCATGTGAAATGGCAAAGTAATTATGTCTTCAGATATAATCAGCTTGTTGGTGTCAGGATTGTGTAAGGTTCTAAATAAAAGCTCTGCACAGAGACTATGCACAGAGCAGACCGGTGCAGGGTGAATTCCCACCTCATGGACTTCTTCCATCTGCAAAATGATGATGGACTTTGGTGGGGAAAGGTTTAGGACCAATCTCTTGCTGAGCAGTTGGTTATATGCATTTGTGGTAACATCCCATTATTTCTAGTTTGTATCATAACTAGGCATGAGTAAAATCACTGCGTTGGAATTATATTATTGCACTTTGTCATAGCTGCCATGGTCATTAGCTTCTGTAACACCAAATTGGCCAGTTTTGTTATAATCCCAATTTGCAGACGGTGTGACAGAATGGTGGGCAAATCTTTGTGAATCCTGTTCTTTACCATTATTGTTAAACCTCATTAATCTGATGATAGAGAAAGTTCACGAAGAGATTGACCGTGTGATTGGCCGAAGCCAAAGTCCCTGCATGGTGGATCGAAGCCAGATGCCCTACACAGATGCTGTGGTGCATGAAATCCAGAGATACATCAATCTTGTCCCATTAGGTTTGCCACATGCTGTGACTAAAGATGTTCATCTCAAAGAGTACCTTATTCCCAAGGTCAGTTCTCAATGTGTCTGTGAAGGATTGAGTTCTTTTACCTTTTTCTCTTTTTAATGTTGAGTTATTCACTATAGAAATGCTTCAACTAGATTGTGTGTGGTGGCTATTTCTGCTGATTTATCAATAATGTACCAGTTATTATTGAATCTTTTCAAGCCTCTGCATGAAGCAGACAAGTAGTTTGCAATCTGCAGGCTGGACTTTCATCCCAGGACAGGATTTCAGATCATAGATGCATAGGCGCCGACTCCGTGGGTGCTCCGGTGCTGGAGCACCCACGGAGAAAAATTGGTGGGTGCTCTGCACCCACCGGCAACTCCCCGCCCGCCCCGGACCCGCGGGAAACTTACCGGGAACCGGGAGACGTTGCGGGGGCCCCGCCCCCGACGCTGGGCAACATGGCGTTGGCGTCGGGGGCGGGGCCCCGCAACGTCACCCGGCGTCGGGGGCGGGGCCCAGCAACGTCACCCGGCGTCGGGGGCGGGGCCCCGCAACGTCACCCGGCATCGGGGGCGGGGCCCGGCGTCGGGCGGGGCCCCGCCCCCGACGCCGGGTGACAGCACCCACGGGCGGGGCCGGAAGTCGGCCCCTATGCATAGATGTGGAATAGGAAATAACTTTAGCAACGGTACTCAGCTAAGATTTTGATATCAAACTAGTGTGTGCAAAAATTCTTCTATTTTGAGGCCAAAGGGATTTTGTTTCTGGGGAAATTTCTTGGCACCGTTAGTGCACAAACAAAACAACATAGCAAATGCGAATGAGCAATGACTGAATAAGTATTAAAATAGTATTGGAGCCCTCCTCACCTTTGCTTAGTTCTGAACTGAATGCAAGCCAATCAGTACAAATATGAAACAAAACAAAAACTACAGTTCAAGAGTAAGGCATTTTTAACAGTGAGTCAAGCTCATACAGTTAAGTCTTGTTTTTTGTATATTAAATGTTGAAAAATAGACTTGCATTTATATTAAATAGACTAACAGGTTCTAAGGCCGGAAGGATCATTGTGATCGTTTAGTTTGACCTCCTATATAACACAGGACATGGAACTTGTTCAAGAGCAGATCTTTTAGAAAAACATCCAAACTTGATTTTAAAAAATTGTCAGTGATAGGTAATCCATCACGTTGCTGGGTAAATTGTTCCGATGCGTAATTACTCTGTTAAAAACTTCCACCTTATTTCTAGTCTGAAATTGTCTAGCTTCAGCTTCCAGCTACTGGATGATGTTGTACCTCTCTCTGCTAGGCTGAAGAGCCTATTATTAAATATTTGTTCTCCATGTAGATAGTTATAGATTGCAATCAAGCCACCCCCTTAACCTTCTCTTGATTAAACTAAGTAGATTGAGCTCCTTGAGTGCATCACCATAAGGCACGTTTTCTAATCCTTTAATCATTTGACTTATGGGCACCAGAACTGGAGACGGTATTCCAGCAGCGGTCTCACCAGTGCCAAATACAGAGGTAAAATAACCTTGCTACTCCTACTCGAGATTCCCCTGTTTCTGCATCCCAGGATAGTGTTAGTTTATTTGGCTACAGCGTTACACGAGGAGCTCATGTTTAGCTGATTATCCACCCAACCCCAAAGTCTTTTAAAAAATCATTACGCTACTTGGATAGAAGCCCCATCCTGTAAGTATGGCCTACCTGCTTTGTTCCCAGATGTGTATGTTTACATTTAGCTCTATTAAAATACATATTGTTTGCTTTTGCCCATTTTACCAAACTAGCTATATTGCTCTGAATCAATGACCCGTCCTCTTCATTATATACCATGCCTCCAACTTTTGTGTTATCTGCAAACTTTATCAGTGATAATTTTGTGTTTTCCTTCAAGTCATTGATAAAATTATTAAATAGCATAGGGCCAAGAACCAGTCGCTGCGGGATCCCACTGAAAACAGACCCACTCACTGACAATTTCCTATTGACAATTAAATTTTGAGCCCCATCAGTTAGACAGTTTTTAATCCATTTAATTTGTGCCATATTAATATTGTATAGTTCTGGTTTTTTAATCAAAATGTCGTATGACACCAAGTCATGCCTTAAACAAGCCTAAGTATACTAGGTCGTATCTACTGCCCTTATTAATCACCCTTCTAATTTAATCAAAGAAGGATAATAAGTTAGTGTGACAATCTATTTTCCATAACCTCATGTTGATTTGCATTAATAACATTACCCTCCTTTAGTTCTTTATTAATCTAGTCTCATAATATCCGTTCCATTATCTTGCCTGGGATCGATGTGAGGATGATAAGCCAGTGATTACCCAGGTCGTCCTGTTGACCCTTTTTTAAAATGGGCACAGCATTAGTTTTCTTCCGGTCTTCTGGAACTTCCCCCCTGTTTGAAAACTTGTTGAAAACCACCATTAATGGTACAGCAAGCTCCTTGGCCAAGTCTTTAAAAACGCTTGAATGCAATTTATCTGAGCCTGCTGATTTCAAAATGTCTAACTTTAGTAGCTTCTGCTTAATATCCTCCAAAGATAGTAGTGGACAGAGATATAAGGCCAAAAGGGACCATTGTGATCATTTCGTCTGACCTCCTGGATAACATAGGCCATGGAACTTTCCCAAAATATTTCCTTTTGATGTAGCTTCTCTCTCACTTGCAGGGGTATAATATAATTTAGCTCCTGTATCTCAGAGCACTTTACAAAGAGGAGGTAGTATCACTATCTCCATCTTACAGATGCAGTAAGAAGGGGTCTGAGACCGAAAATGACTTGCCTAAAGTCACTCATGTATCCTAGCTCTGCCAGTGAGTAGTATAAAGGGTGAACTGCTGTTCAGTGTGTATAACTGTGCTCATGAAATTTTAATATTTCTGCTTCTGGTTGAAAGCATGATGTTCAGGGGATGCAAGCAAATGAAGAAAAACAAAGATGGATCCCACAGTCCAGCTCAGTGAATTTTGGGGGCTTCTCTCTTTTGGATAGTATCCACTTTAACTCTTTTTTTGTGCATTTGCTAATTCAGGGCACCACGATATTTCCTGCACTGAAGTCAGTTCTATATGACAGGAGGGAATTCCCAAACCCAGAGCAATTTAACCCGGGACATTTCTTGGACGAAAATGGTGCCTTTAAGAAGAGTGACTTCTTCATGCCTTTTTCTGCAGGTAAAAGAAGTTGTTTTTATTTCAGGTCCCAGACTGTCTTCTGGCTTTGCCTTGAACTTTCTAGTGGCTCTCAGACTGTTTAGTGCAGAGTGTTTTCAGGTGGTCCATGAAACAGAGTCTCTCAGGCTAGCAAAGCATTTATCAGTCTTTAAAGAGTGTCACTTCCTGCTCATTGTCTGAAGTGAGGTTTGTTTGTTTTTTTACTAGATACATACTCCCCTCTCTTCGCTGGGGAGATATCCTAGAAATGCAGGGTTGGAAGGGACCTCGACAGGTCATCAAGTCCATCCCCCTGCGCTGATGCAGGATCACGTAAATCTAGACCATCCCTGACAGGTGTTTGTTCAGCCAGTTCTTAAAATCCTCCAACAATGGGGATCTCACAATTTCCCTTGGAAGCCTGTTCCAGAGTTTAACTACCATTAGAGTTAGAAAGTTTTTGCTAATATGCAACCTAAATCTCCCTTGCTGCAGATTAAGCCCATTACTTGTCCTACCTTCAGTGGACAAGGAGAACAATTGATTCCTGTCCTCTTTATAACAGCCCTTCACATATTTGAAGACTGTTATCAGGTCCCCCCTCAATCATCTTTCTCAAAACTAAACATGCCCAGTTTTGTTAACCATTTCTCAGAGGTCAGGTTTTCTAAAGCTTTGATTATTTTTGTTGCTCTCCTCAGGATATTCTCTAGTTCAGGGGTCAGCAACCTTTCAGAAGTGGTGTGCCGAGTCTTCATTTATTCACAGGTTTCAGTGTAGTAGCCGTGTTAGTCTGTGTCAGCAAAAAGAAAACAAGAAAAATACCTGTGGCACCTTAGAGACTAACAAACTGATTTCAGCATAAGCTTTTGTGGGTTAAGAACCCACTTCATCGGATGCATGGAATGGAACATACAGCAATCAGATATTTATACATTCAGAGAAACATGAAAAGGTGGGAGTGTCTATAGCAATGTTAAGAGGCTAATTAATTGAAAGGCACTGTTATCAGTAGAAACTTTTGAAGTGATAATCAACATGGCCCATTACATTACAGACAGTTGACACAAAGGTGTTAAGAGTTTTTTAAGGAGGGGAAATAAATTCAATTAACGTAATGACCGAGCCACCCAGTGTCAATATTCAAGCCTAAGGTAATGGTATCTAGTTTGCATATTAATTCCAATTCAGCAGTTTCTCTTTGGAGCCTGTTTTTGAAGTTTATCTGTTGCAAAATAGCCACTTTAAAGTCTTTCATTGAGTGATTAGAGAGGTTGAAGTGTTCACCTACTGGCTTTTGAATGTGATGATTCTTGATGTCAGATTTGTCTCCGTTTATTCTTTTGCGTAGAGACTGTCCAGTTTGGCCAATGTACATGGCAAAGGGGCATTGCTGGCACATGATGGCATATATCACATTGGTTGATGTGCAGGTGAACGAGCACCTGATGGTGTGGCTGATGTGATTAGGTCCTATGATGGTGTCACTTGAATAGATATGTGGACAAAGTTGGCATCGGGCTTTGTTGCAAGGATAGGTTCCTGGGATAGTGTTTTTGTTGTATGGTGTGTGGTTGCTGGTGAGTATTTGCTTCAGGTTGGGGGGCTGTCTGTAAGCGAGGACTGGTCTGTCTCCTAAGATCTGTGAGAGTGAGGGATCATCTTTCAGGATAGGTTGTAGATCTTTGATGATGCGCTGGAGAGGTTTTAGTTGGGGGGTTGAAGGTGACGGCTAGTGGCGTTCTGTTATTTTCTCGGTTGGGCCTATCCTGTAGTAGGTGACTTCTGGGTACTCTTCTGGCTCTGTCAATCTGTTTTTTCACTTCAGCAGGTGGGTATTGTAGTTTTAAGAATGCTTGATAGAGATCTTGTAGGTGTTTGTCTCTGTCAGAGGGATTAGAGCAAATGCAGTTGTATCTTAGAGCTTGGCTGTAGACAATGGATCGTGTGGTGTGTTCAGGATGGAAGCTGGAGGCATGTAGGTAAGTATAGCGGTCAGTAGGTTTCCGGTATAGGGTGGTGTTTATGTGACCATCGCTTATTAGCACAGTAGTGTCTAGGAAATGGACCGCTTGTGTGGACTGGTCTAGGCTAAGGTTGATGGTGGGATGGAAATTGTTGAAATCGTGGTGGAATTCATCAAGGGTTTCTTTTCCGTGGGTCCAGATGATGACGATATCATCAATGTAGCGCAAGTAGAGTAGGGGCATTAGGGAATGAGAGCTAAGGAAGCGATGTTCTAAGTCAGCCATAAAAATGTTGGCATACTGTGGGGCTACGCGGGTACCCATAGCAGTGTCGCTGACTCGAAGGTATATATTGTCCCCAAATGTGAAATAGTTGTGGGTGAGGACAAAATCACGAAGTTCAGCAACTAGGTTAGCCATGGCATTATCAGGGATACTGTTCCTGATGGCTTGTAGTCCATCTTTGTGTGGAATGTTGGTGTAGAGGGCTTCTACATCCATAGTGGCCAGGATGGTGTTGTCTGGAAGATCACCGATGGATTGTAGTTTTCTCAGGAAGTCAGTGGTGTCTTGAAGATAGCTGGGAGTTCTGTTAGCATAGGGCCTGAGGAGAGAGTCCACATAGCCAGACAATCCTAGGGTGCCGATGCCTGAGATGATGGGGCATCCAGGATTTCCAGGTTTATGGATCTTGGGTAGCAAATAGAATACCCCTGCTTGGGGTTCAAGGCACGTGTCTGTACAGATCTGTTCCTGTGCTTTTCCAGGGAGTTTCTGGAGCAAATGGTCTAGTTTCTTTTGGTACTCCTCAGTGGGATGAGAGCATAATGGCCTGTAGAATGTGGAGTTAGAGAGCTGCCTGGCAGCCTCTTGTTCATATTCCAACTTATTCATGATGACGACAGCACCTCCTTTGTCAGCCTTTTTGATTATGATGTCAGAGTTTTTCCTAAGGTTGTTGATGACATTGTGTTCAGCACGGCTGAGGTTATGGGGCAAGTGATGCTGCTTTTCTACAATTTCTATCCCAGGAACACTATCCCAGGAACCTATCCTTGCAACAAAGCCCGATGCCAACTCTGTCCACATATCTATTCAAGTGACACCATCATAGGACCTAATCACATCAGCCACACCATCAGGGGCTCGTTCACCTGCACATCTACCAATGTGATATATGCCATCATGTGCCAGCAATGCCCCTTTGCCATGTACATTGGCCAAACTGGACAGTCTCTACACAAAAGAATAAACGGAGACAAATCTGACATCAAGAATCATCACATTCAAAAGCCAGTAGGTGAACACTTCAACCTCTCTAATCACTCAATGACAGACTTTAAAGTGGCTATTTTGCAACAGATAAACTTCAAAAACAGGCTCCAAAGAGAAACTGCTGAATTGGAATTAATATGCAAACTAGATACCATTACCTTAGGCTTGAATATTGACACTGGGTGGCTCGGTCATTACGTTAATTGAATTTATTTCCCCTCCTTAAAAAAACTCTTAACACCTTTGTGTCAACTGTCTGTAATGTAATGGGCCATGTTGATTATCACTTCAAAAGTTTCTACTGATAACAGTTCCTTTCAATTAATTAGCCTCTTAACATTGATATAGACACTCCCACCTTTTCATGTTTCTCTGAATGTATAAATATCTGATTACTGTATGTTCCATTCCATGCATCCGATGAAGTGGGTTCTTAACCCATGAAAGCTTATGCTGAAATAAATGTGTTAGTCTCTAAGGTGCCACAGGTATTTTTCTTGTTTTCTTTTCATTTATTCACTCTAAGGTTTTGCGTGCCAGTAATACATTTTAATGTTTTTAGAAGGTCTCTTTCTATAAGTCTATAATATATAACTAAGCTATTGTTGTATGTAAAGTAAATAAGGTTTTAAATGTTTTTAAGAAGCTTCATTTAAAATTAAATGAAAATGCAGAGCCCCCCGGACCGGTGGCCAGGACCCGGGCAGTGTGAGTGCCACTGAAAATCAGCTCGCGTGCCGCCTTTGGCTCTCGTGCCATAGGTTGCGTACCCCTGCTCTAGTTTATCCATGTTTCCTAAACTGTGGATCCTGGAATTGGAGAGGGTACCTGAGACCTCACTGGTGCTGAGCAGTGTGGGATAATCACGTCCTGTGTCTTATATATGATACTCCTATTAATATACCCCAGAATGTTATTAGCCTTTTTTGCAACTGCATCACATGGTTCACTTATATTGAATTTGTGATCCACTATAACTTCCCTAGATCCTTTTCAGAAGTACTACTTTTTAGCCTGTTATTCCCTATTTTATAGTTGTGCATTATAATTGTGCAAATATAAGCATAATTTCCATTCCATTATCCAAGTCATTTATCAAAATATTGACTAGTACTGGACACAGGAAAGGCCCTCCCAAGATCCAATTTTATACATCCTCGCAGTCTGAAAGCAAACCATTGATAGCTACTCTTTGAGTATGTTTTTTTCCAACCAGTTCTGAGCCACCTTACAGTATGTTATCTAGACCACATCTCCCTAGCTCGCTTATGAGAACGTCATGCAGGTCTGTGCCAAAAGCCTTATTAAAACCAAAATATATCATATCTACTGCTCCCCCTCTGTTTTCTAGGCCAGTAATCCTTTTAAAGAAGGAAATCAGGATGGTTTGGCATGATTTACTCTTGACAAATCCATGCTAGCTATTCCTCATAACCCTGTTATCTTCTAGGTACTTACCAATTGATTGTTTAATAATTTCTTCCAGTATTTTTCCAGGCTGACTGGTCAACAATTCCGCAGGTCATCTTTGTTCCCCTTGTTAAAGCTAGGTACTATGTTTTTCCATTTCCAGTCTTCTGGGACCTCACCCATCTTCCATGAGCTCTTGAAGTTAATTGCTAACAGTTCTGATATTGCTTCACCTAGTTCCTTATAACATCTAACTTATCTGAATATTCTTTAACTTGTTCTCCCCCTATTTTGGAGCGTGTTCCTTTCCCCTTGTTATTAATATTAATTGTGTTGGATATCTGGTCACCTTTCACCTTTCCAGTAAAGACTGAAGCAGAAGGTGCATTAAATACCTCAGCCTTCTTGATGTCATCAAGGGGCTACTTAACTTCTCTACTTGAATCTAAGCTACTGAGCCTCCCTGTCACTCTGTTAACAGTGCCTTTCAGCCTTCTTCCTCCATCCTGCTACTCAGGACACCCACATCTCTCTATTTGTTACTTCTCCCCTTCTACTCAGAAACCATGTCAGTCCCCCAGAAAACTGTTTTTAGCTCATTTAGGAAATGGATAATCTATTCCTCAAACACCACCTCTTCCCACCCTTCACCCCCAACTGACTTTAAAATGGCAGTATAAGGAACTCAATTCTCCATATTATCTGTGAGTGGCTTCTTAACCCCCCCTAAACTTTCTTACCTTCCTGAACTCTGAGAGACAGCCATTATCCTCCATGCACTTACCCTGCAGTACTCTGTGCATCTAATTTTAATACTGAGATTTTGCTTCCATAATAACCGTATTTAAAATGTGCTGCAAAGAAAGATCTCCAGCATCAACTAAAAATTCCTTTTTCATTGCAGGGAAACGGATTTGCGTGGGAGAGGGTCTCGCTCGGATGGAGCTATTTTTACTACTGACAACGATTTTGCAGAACTTTACCTTGAAGCCTCTCGTTGACCCCAAAGACATTGATATAACTCCAGTAACGACTTTTGTGTCAAATGCACCAAAATCATACCAGCTCTGTGTTCTTCCTCGATAAAGGTTACGTCAGGGTTCCCTCCCCACTCTAAACTGTAGGGTAAAGACGTGGGGACCCGCATGAAGAACCCCTAAGCTTATTTTTACCAGCTTAGGTTAAAGCCCCCAAGGTACAAAATTTCCTGCACCCTGAGAAATGCTTTTTTCGCTGCCACCATCAAGTGGGTTTGAGCAGGAATCCAGGAAAGGAATCACTTGAACTTCCTTTCCTGTGCATAAATTTGACTGTCTTTGATTCTGGATTCATTTACACAGACACAGAAATGAACTCATTGTCTTGAAACAGATACATTACTAGTTTTTTATGTAACTGGGATTTAACAAAATTATGTCCAATATGTAAAATTAACCATACAATTGACTCAAAAAGCCATGTACAATAATTGTGTAGTGTTCTCAGACAGGTTCAGGTGTGAAGAGAAGCTGGGTATGTTTTCAGTTCATTTGTGGTGTAGCTGACAACTATGGAAACTTCTTTAGGCATCTGTATGGCTTTTTTATTGACTGAGTTAGTAACAGTGTCCAGCCCTTGTTCTCTGACCAGCCCATGAGAATAAATTGTGATGATGTAATACTTTTGACTTGATATCCTACTTTGATAGGCAGAGTATTTGTGGCTTCAGACTGAACTAGAGTTTATCCTCCCCTGCTTGTTCATGCAATTTAAACTAAGCACAGTGTTAATAAAGTTACTCCTCATTAATTTTCCAACTCACCTCAACACTTCTATATATTTACATATTTATGTAGTTTTATGATACATATTCCAGGGCTGAGAGTGAGCTGGGAGATGCAGATTTCTTCACCAAGTAGTCACTGAACCAAAAAGACGTGATTCCATTTTAGATTTGGTATTGGTGAGCAGTGAGAACCTCATAGAAGAACTGGTTATAGGGGACAACCTTGTTTCGAGTCATCATGAGCTAATTCATGATTTAATCTAAATGGGAGGGAAAACAAAAATAGATCCGTACGTTGGGCCCTTGATTTCAAAACAGCTTATTTAAAAAAAATAGGGAATTAGTTAGGGAAGTGGATTGGACTGAAGAACTCAAGGATCTGCATTCAGAGGAGTCTTGGAGTTACTTTAAGTCAAAGTTGCAGAAAGTATCTTAAGCCTGCATTCCAAATAAGGGGAAAACATTCATAGGGAAGGGCTCCAGATCAAGCTGGATGAGGAAGCATCTCAAACATGTCATTAAGAGAAAGCAGAAAAGATAGATCAGCAAGGAAAGCTGCGTGTTGGAGGTCAGAAAGTGTAGAGATAAAGTGACAACTGCCAAAAGCTTTGCAGAGTTGTAGCTTGCAAAGGAAATTAAAACCAGTAGTAAAAGATTCTATAGTAATATAAATAATTAGAAAACAAGGAAAGAAGAGGTGGAACCGCTGGACACTGAGGGGGTGGAGACTGAAGACATGGACTAGTACCTAAACAAATACTTTGACTCATGTATTAATAAGGTTAATGAAGAGTTTAGGTAGTGGTGAGGTAGCTAATGGTAACGAGGATATGGAAGTAGAAATTACCACATCCATGGTGACTCAAGACTCAAACAGTTTACTGGAACTAAATCGGACGGCCCAGATAATTTCCATCCAAGAATATTAAAGGAACTGCACATGAAATTGCAAGTGTTAGGATATTGTGACAAATTGCCGGCACTACTATGATGGGTCCCACACTTTCTCTTCTTGTGGGGGGGTTTCAGGTTGCCATTTCTTGCCCCTGAACTGGGGTAACAGCTATCCTACTAGTATCCCAGGGAAGGGGAGTGGAGAGGGAGGGACCCAGGCCCGCCCTCTACTCCGGGTCCCAGCCCAGGGGCCCAATGATAGCAGGTGAACCACTTGTACCAGTGATTCTTTCCCCTGGGCTACTTTCCTCTCCTGACCTGCAGCTTGTGGGGCTTCCTGCCTTCCCTCTGCACAAGCCAGGTGTCCCTTTACCTAGGATCTTGGTCTTCTTAGCCCGCTGCAGCACTTCTCAAAACTCTCCTCTGCTTTCCTTCGAACTGCTCTTTGTTCCACCACCAATCCACTCTGCTTCACTCCTCCAAAGTGCTCTCTGCTCCACCACCAAACCACTCTGCTCCAACTCCTCCTCACTCTGCTCCAGCTCCTCCTCTGGCTGATTGAAGCAGGGGGATTTTATCAGGTGACTGGCTTCAGGTGCTCTAATTGGTTTCAGGTGCTTTTAATTAATCTACAGGGAATAAGGCTTCTCCTCATCTTAGATCACTCTCCTGCTGCCTTCTGGCCATGCTGTATCACATATCCTCCCCCCCGCTCAACACCATGGGGTTGGGCAACTTGGGATGAGAGGCAATGCTTTCGTGACAAGCCATCTGCGTTGCCGTGTTGGCTTCCGGTCCTATGCTGTACTCGGAAATGAAAAGGTTGCAGAGATAGGAACCATCTAGTCACTCTTGCATTCTTCTCCTTGTTTCTGTGCATCCACTGGAGCGGGGCATGGTCTGTCACCAGGGTAAATCGCCGCCCCAGTAGGTAGTAACGGAGAGTTTCATTGGCCCATTTTATCGCCAGACATTCCTTTTCAACGACGGCGTACTTTTGTTCCCTGGGGAGGAGCTTCCAGCTGAGGTACAGGATCGGGTGTTCCTCTTCCCCTACCATCTGCGAAAGGACGGCTCCTAGCCCTACCTCTGAGGCATCTGTTTGTAGAACGAATTCTTTCTTGAAGTCTGGGGCTATGAGTATAGGATGGCAGCAAAGGGCTGTCCTTAAATCTGCGAATGCCCCTTCTGCTGCATCAGACCACTTTACTATCTCGGGGCCCCGAGCCTTTATCAGGTCAGTCAATGGCCCTGCTCTTGTGGCAAAATGAGGGATGAATCTCCGATAGTACCCTACTAACCCGAGAAATGCTCTGACCTGCTTTTTATGGATTGGCCGAGGCCAATCTTGTATTGCCTCCACTTTGTTCCATTGGGGTTTTACCAAACCTCTCCCTACTACATACCCAAGGTATCTGGCTTCAGCTAGTCCTGTCACGCACTTGAGAGGGTTGGCAGTGAGGTCAGCCTTCCTCAGGGTGTCTAGTACCGCTTCTACTTTTACTAGGTGTGTTTCCCAGTCAGGGCTATGGATGACTATATCGTCTAAATAGGCGGCGGCATACCTGACATGGGGTCGCAACAATTTATCCATAAGTCGTTGGAATGTTGCTGGGGCCCCATGGAGTCCGAAAGGGAGGACAGTGTATTGGAACAGACCATCAGGTGTAGAGAAAGCTGTCTTCTTCTTGGCGTTCTTGGCCAGGGGAATTTGCCAATATCCTTTAGTCAGGTCCAGAGTGGTTAGGTATCGGGCCTTGCCTAACTGATCAACTAGCTCGTCGACACGTGGTATTGGATAGGCATCGAATTGGGATACTTCATTCAACTTCCGGAAGTCATTACAAAACCTCCAGGTGCCGTCAGGCTTGGGTACTAAGACGATAGGACTGAACCACTGGCTGTGGGATTCTTCAATAACCCCAAGTTCCAACGTCTTCTTCACTTCTGTCCTAATTTCCTCTCTTTTAGCTTCCGGTATCCAGTATGGTCTTATCGTCACCTTTATTCCGGGCCTGGTGACGATATGATGTTGGACCAGTGTTGTACAGCCCGGCTGTGTACAGAACACATCTTGGTTCCGTTGGATCATATCAATGACCTCTGTTCGTTGTTCTGGGGCTAACTCAGGGGATATCCTCACCTGCCCCTGTCGGTCATCCGTCTGGGATGAAGCTCTCCGAATGACCAGGCATGTCTCTTGGTCATGCCATAGCTTCAGCAAGTTTACATGGTAGATCTGCTCTGGTCTTCGGCGGTCTGGTTGTCTGACCTTATAGTCCACTTCCCCAATGGCTTCCACTATCTCATATGGCCCATGCCAGCTGGCTAGGAGTTTGCTTTCTGCTGTCGGCACTAGCACCATCACCCGTTCTCCTGGCTGAAATTTCTGTACTTTCGCCTGGCGGTTGTAATATGTCCACTGGGTCTCTTGGGCTTTTTCCAAATGTTCTCGTACTATAGGGGTTACTTGAACTATTCGCTCTCTCATCTGTGTCACGTGCTCAATGACATTCTTTCCTGGGTTGGGTTGTTCTTCCCAGTCCTCCTTGGCGATGTCTAATATTCCGCGTGGGTGGCGTCCGTATAGTAGCTCAAAGGGAGAGAAACCAGTGGACGCCTGGGGGACTTCCCATATTGCAAACATTAGGTATTGTAGAAGGGTATCCCAGTCTTTTCCGTCCTGTGCTACCACCTTCCGGATCATACCTTTAAGGGTGCGGTTAAACCGCTCGACCAGGCTGTCTGTTTGACGATGGTAGACTGAGGTCTGTATGGCATGGATGCGGAGCAGGGTACATAAGTCCTTCATTAATTTTGACATGAAAGGGGTTCCTTGGTCAGTCAGGATCTCCTTAGGGATGCCCACTCTGGCAAAAACCTGGAGTAGTTCTTTTGCTATTGCCTTGGATGTGGGGTTTCTTAAAGGAATGGCTTCTGGATACCGTGTGGCATAGTCAAGGATGACTAGTAAATTTCGGTGACCCCGTGCTGATCTTTCCAGCGGGCCCACAAGGTCCATGGCTATCCTTTCGAACGGGACTTCAATAGGCAAAGGTACTAATGGGGCCCGCAAGTGAGGTCGAGGGCTATGCAACTCGCATTCTGGGCAGGAGGCACAATAGCGTTGGATCTCCGCACGTATTCCTGGCCAATAAAACCTTCTTAGGACTCTATCCAGTGTCTTGTCTAACCTAGATGTCCCCCAAATAAATGACTGTGAGCTAGCTCTAGTACTGCCCTTGTGTGTTTCCGTGGGACTAAGAGCTGCTCTACTTCTTCCCCTCGGATCTGCACTATTCGGTACAACAGATCACGTTTGATCACATAATACGGCCCCGGGCCTTTGGTCTTTCCTTCCACCGGTACACCATTTACTTCCACTACCTCCTCCCTCACATTCGCATATAGCGGGTCATTGGCTTGGTCCTGCCTGAAATTCTCACGGGCGGTACCGATCTGACCTAATTCCAGGGGGCCTATTTCTACTCCGCCCCCTGGGTTGTCCCTACTTGGGCTAGGAACTGACTCCTCACTGGCCTGAATTGTCTCCTGGCCTCCTGAACGGGTTCGCTTACCAACAAGGGAGGCTTTCTGGTTCTCTGCTAGAATCCTGGCCCCTAGCCTTTTATCTGCCCTCCTTTCCCACCTAGACTTTCGGGGTTTCCCGGGGGATGAGAATAGCTCTGGGGCAAATTCAGCAAAAATTGGGGTGAAGCTATCTGTAGGTGCCTCCATTTCAGCCCGGGGGTTGCTACCCTCCCTTGGCTCTACTGGGGGGAGTAAGTTCTCAAACCCAGGGAAGTCCCTACCAATTAAGACCGGGTAGGGGAGCCTAGTGACCACCACTGCAGTTACCCTGGTAGTGTTCCCCTGGATCTCAATCCGTACTGGGATTGTGGGGTAGAAATTTACGGTGCCATGAACGCATGTTACCCCTGTGGTTTTGGCCTGGGTTAGTTGGTCTTGCCCCACCAACTTCCCCGAGACCAGCGTGACAGCACTCCCAGAATCTACTAATGCTGTGGTCACAATACCATTCATTTTTACTGACCTTGTATACCCATGTGGGTCATTGCGACCCCTACCAGGCCAATTAGGCCATATTGTTCCCCAGGATCCCCCAGATTGCACTGCATAGGCTCTTCCCTGTTGGGGCATTGGGCTGCTATATGCCCCAATTCCCCACACTCGTAACACTGACCCCTTATCCCGGTTGCCGCCCTCTGCCTGGGGCTATTTGGTCGGCCCCCCCAGCCCTCTCTTCCCAAACCCCCAGGTCCCTTCTTGGACTCGGGCCATTCCTCAATGTCTTTCCTCCCAGTTATAGTTCTCCTGTAGTTCTCGGCAGTCCGGGACCTTGGGTTTGGGGCTGGCTTCCTGGATTGCCGTGTTTCACCCCCTGGGGTCTGGAACAGTTCACGGACTGCTAGCTGTCTTTCCACGAGGGAGACCAACTCATCATAGGTGGAGGGGTCATTCTGGCCAACCCAAGCCCAGAGGCCTGGTGGTAGCCCCCTCATATACCAGTCCAGTACCAGGAGCTCCATCATCTTCTCAGAGCTGAGGGCCTCAGGACGCAGCCATTTCCGGGTCAGGTGGATCAGGTCAAACAATTGTGATCTGGGTGTCTTGTCCTCTGTATACTGCCACTCATGGAACCTCTGGGCTCGCAATGCCGTAGTTACTCCGGATCTGGCCAGGATCTCTGCCTTCAGCTGGGGGTAATCTGCTGCAGTCTCTGCGGCCATATCGTAGTATACCTTCTGGGCCTCTCCACACAGGAACGGGGCAAGGATACCGGACCACTGGTCTCGGGGCCAGGCCTCCCGCAGGGCTGCTCTCTCAAAAGCCAGGAGGTATGCCTCCACATCATCCTCCTGTGTCATTTTCTGTAGGCAGTGGCTGGCCTGTATAGTCCGGGTCCCATCGCAGTTCTGGCTTCGCTCCATAAGGGCCTTCATCTGGTTCACCAGCTCCTGCAGCAGGGCTCGGTCCTGGGCAGCCTGACTCATCAACAGACGATTAGTCTCTTGCTGTATCCTAGTCGCCTCCTGTTGGGCGGTTGCTTGGACCCGGGTAGCCTCCTGCTGGGCCGCGGTGGCTTGTATTAGGGCCTTGATTACGTCGTCCATCTTAAGGACTGGATTGTTTTGGCTAACCCTGGTTTAAGTCCCCAGCGCGGAGATCCCACCCCTGACACCACGTGTGACAAATTGCCGGCAATACTATGATGGGTCCCGCACTTTCTCTTCTTGTGGGGGGTTTTCAGGTTGCCATTTCTTGCCCCTGAACTGGGGTAACAGCTATCCTACTAGTATCCCAGGGAAGGGGAGTGGAGAGGGAGGGACCCAGGCCCGCCCTCTACTCCAGGTCCCAGCCCAGAGGCCCTATGATAGCAGGTGAACCACTTGTACCAGTGATTCTTTCCCCTGGGCTACTTCCCTCTCCTGACCTTCAACTTGTGGGGCTTCCTGTCTTCCCTCTGCACAAGCCAGGTGTCCCTTTACCTAGGATCTTGGTCTTCTTAGCCCGCTGCAGCACTTCTCAAAACTCTCCTCCGCTTTCCTTCGAACTGCTCTTTGTTCCACCACCAATCCACTCTGCTTCACTCCTCCAAACTGCTCTCTGCTCCACCACCCATCCACTCTGCTCCAACTCCTCCTCACTCTGCTCCAGCTCCTCCTCTGGCTGATTGAAGCAGGGGGATTTTATCAGGTGACTGGCTTCAGGTGCTCTAATTGGTTTCAGGTGTTTTTAATTAATCTACAGGGAATAAGGCTTCTCCTCATCCTAGATCACTCTCCTGCTGCCTTCTGGCCATGCTGTATCACAATATAGATATTCAGGCCTGTCTGCAAAGGCCTATACTTTAAGAATGTAGGTGTATTCTTATCACTTAGCTAGTTTTAGAGGTATAAAACAAGAATCAAAATCACAATCTTCCTGTTTATAGGCCTTCTCTCACTATGATAGTCTAAGGCCGTGTTCTTAGGCTAAAATCTTTTGCTAAGCAACAGAGGCAGCCATAAACTGGGAAGAGTGTGGTCACATCCTCACATTTCAAACTAGTCAAATTGGAATAAGGCAATCTGGGGCTGTTAGAAAGGTGATCCGATCTATCACCTCCAGAGAAAGGGAAGAGCCTATATTTAAAGAAAATGTAGTTTGATCGCATCCTGTCTGGCAAGAACTCACTTATCAATAGCTGGGATGTGAAATCCTCATTTCTTTGTTGTTCTGTCACTGTAGTCCCCATTTCCCTATTGTTTATTTGCATGGTCTCTGTCTGGTTCTGTGATTGTTTCTGTCTGCTGTATAATTAATTTTGTTGGGTGTAAACCAATTAAGGTGGTGGAATATAATTGGTTAGATAATCATGTTACAATATGTTAGGATTGGTTAGTTAAATTTCAGTAAAATGATTGGTTAAGGTATAGCTAGGCAGAACTCAAGTTTTACTATATAGTCTGCAGTCAATCAGGAAGTAAGGGGGGGAATGGCAATGGGAATGGGGGTGGGGCAATTGAAATCATGTTTTGATAAGCGGGGGGCTGGGAACAGGGACACAGGTAAGGCTCTGTGGCATCAGAGCTGGGAAGGAGGACATTGAGGAAGGAAATTGGAATCATTGCTTGCTGGAAGTTCACCCCAATAAACATTGAATTGTTTGCACCTTCGGACTTTGGGCATTGTTGCTCTCTGTTCATGTGAGAAGGACCAGGGAAGTAAGTGCGTGAAGGAATAAGCCCCTAACAGCAAGCCCAATAGCAAGGATTTTAACGAAACTGTAAACTTGGGGGTCATACCCTATGACTGGAGAATTGGTAATATAGTACCTATTTTTAAGAAAGGGGGAAGAAAGTGATTTGGGAAACTAGAGGCCTATTACTTTGATCTCAATTGTATGCAAGGTCTTGGAACAAATTTTGAAAGAGAAAGTAGTTAAGGACTAATTGGTAATTGGGATAAAATACAACATGGTTTTACCAAAGGTAGATGGTGCCATACAAACCTGATCTTCTTCTTTGAGAAGATAAATGATTTTTTTAGACAAATGAAATACTGGATCCAATCTACCTGGATTTCAGTAAGGCATATGCTACATTTCCACATGGGAAATTTTTCGTTAAATTGGAGAATATGGGGATTAATATGAGACGTGAAGGTGGATAAGGAACTGGTTAAAAGGGAGACGACAATGGGTCATACCGAAAGGTGAAATGTCAGGCTGGAGTAGGATGATCAAGGGCTGAGAGGTAACAGGTGCCTATATAAGACAAAGCCCCGAATAACAGGATTGTCCCTGTAAAATCGGGACATCTGGTCACCCTAGACTGGAGGGAGGTTACTCAGGGATTGGTCTTGGGGCAAATCTTAGTTAACATTTTTATTAATGACCTTGGCACAAAAAGTGTGAGTGTGCTAATAAAATTTGCAGATGACACAAAGTTGGGAGGTATTGCCAGTACAGAGGAGGACCGAAATACCATACAAGAAGATCTAGATGACTTGAAAACTGAAGTTAAAAAATGGGATGAAATGTAATGATGCAATGTGCTAGGTCATGAGTTTAGGGATTAACAACAAGAGTTTTTGCTATAAATTGGGGATTTATCAGTTGGAAATGACAGAAGAGGAGAAAGACCTGGGTGTATTGGTTGATTGCAGGATGACTATGAACCACCAGTGTGATGTGGTCATGAAAAAAGTGAAAGCAATCCTAGGATGCACCAGGCAAGGTATTTCCAGAAGAGGGAGGGAAGTGTTCTTACCATTATACAAAGCACTGGTGGGACCTCTTCTGGAATATTGTCTGTAATTCTGGTCTCCCCTGTTTAAGAAAGATGAATTCAAACTGGAACAGGTGCAGAGAAGGGCTACTAGCACAATTCAGAGGAATGGAAAACCTACTTTATGAGAGGAAACTCAAAGAGCTTGGCTTGTTTAGCCTAACTAAAAGAAGACTGAGGGGAGATATGATTGCTCTCTATAAATACATCAGAGGCATAGATACCAGGGAGGGAGAGGAGTTACTTAAGTTAAGCACCAATGTGGACACAGGAACAAATGCTCATAAACTGACCTTCAACAAATTTAGGCTTGAAAGTAGACAAAGGTTTCTAACCCTCATAGGAGTGAAGTTCTGGAATAGTCTTCCAAGGGGAGCAGTTGGGGCAAAAAATCCAACTGGCTTCAAGACTGAGCTTGGTAAATTTATAGAGGGGATGGTCCGATGGGACTGCTACAATGGCACATAGCCGATTTGTGACTGCTAGCAGCAAATATCTCCAACAGACAGTGATATGACAGTAGCTGGGGAGGGCTCTGAGTTACTACAGAGAATTCTTTCCCAGGTGTCTGGCTGCTGGGTCTTGCCCACATGCTCAGGGTCTAACTGATCACCATATTTGGATTCTGGAAGAAATTTCCCCCCAGGGTCAGATAGGCAGAAACCATGGGGTTTTTTTTGCTTTCCTCTGCAGCATGGGACATGGGCCACTTGCAGGTTTAAAAAATCAATGTGCCATTAGCTGTCCTCCAGTCATTTGGTACAGAGGCTGATTTAAATGATAGATTACATGCCACAGTTAGCAGTTCTGCAATTTCATATTTGAGCTCCTTCAAAACTCTTGGATGAATACCACCTGTTGTGGGTGACTTATTACTGTGTGATCTATAAATTTGTTCCGAAACCACCTCTAATGGCACCTCAATATGGGGCAATTCCTCAGATTTGTCTTAAAAAAAGAATGGCTTGGGTGTGGGAATCTCCCTCACATTGTCTGCAGTGAAGATTGGTGCAAAGAATTCCTTTAGCTTCTCTGCAGCAGCCCTGTCTTCCTTGAGTGCTTCTTTAGCACCTCGCTCATCCAGGAGGGACGTACTCTGTGCTGTATCTGAGGTGTCCTTGCAGTTCCCAGTACAGCAGTGTCAGAGACCTAGAGACACAGAGTGTGTTCCTGTCATCCTGTCTTCAAAGGGAGAATCAGCACCGATGAAGCAATACATGTCCATTTACTGTGGCAGCTCTTTATAGGGGTGACTTGGCCTCTGGAGGTTGGTGTGATCTCAAGAAGGAAATGCCCATCCCTGCAAACCAGAGCAGCTCTGGGTTGTAGCCCCCATTCATTGTTAACCCGGCGTGAACAGGCAGCTCTCCACCTGCAGAAATTAACGATGGTGTTTTGGGCTCTACTCATCAATTGGAGGTTTGGTAACTATGGCTATGGAAATCTCTTCATTTTAGGTAACGTATCGCTGTAGTGTCAAAGCACCTTCTATGTGAAACAAATTGGTTGTGGAGGCCATAAAGCGAATGTAATTTTGGGTTGTGTGCAAAGAGACCTTTTGAATTAGCAAAGAGGGAATTCTAGAAGTCTCTGTGAGATGACAATTAGATCAGTTCCCACCAGCAGAGGCATTTCGGTTCCAGAATGATGTCACCAAACCAACAGCAATTCAGAGGGGAGAAGACTAAACAGAGAAGGGGCTGAGGAATTGATACAGGAGGAGAGATTAAAATCACTAAATAGGTGTAACTCAGCTAACTGGGCTGTGAAAGCCATGACAAGTAACTGAAGAGTTTAACCAGTAAGGAGGAAGAGCAGCTCCTGAGAGCTCAGGGTGTGACTAGGAGCCACGAGAAGAAATACAGCCCAGTAAAACATAGACATTTGGGCTGAATCTCACACAACAGTTCTGAAAAGCAAGTTCTACAGGTGGTGGAATCGTCTCCCGAGGGAAGTGATGGAAACCCCTTCATTTGGGACAGTAAAAACTGCATGGAGAAGGCCCTTGTCAGCACCGCCAATCCTGGTTATATCATGGGCCCTTCAGGCTGAGCGCCTCCATTGATCTAAGCCTCAGGTGAATGGTTAGGGAGGGAGGCAGGTGTCAGGGTTCCCTCCCACTCTGAACTCTAGGGTATGGTCATGGGGACCTGCATGAAAGACCCCCTAAGCTTATTTTTACCAGCTTAGGTTAAAAACTCCCCAAGGTACACATTCTCTCCTTGTATTCTGAAGTTGGTAACCACTGCCATCACCAAGTGATTTAAACAAGAACCAGGGGAAAGGACCACTTGGAGTTTCCCTTCCCCCCAAAATATCCCCTTAAGCCCTTACACCCCCTTTCCTGGGGAGTTTTGAGAATAATCTTCTAACCAATTGGTTACAAAGTGATCAAGACCCAAACCCCTGGGTCTTAGAACAATAGAAAAATCAGTCAGGTTCTTATGAAGAAGGATTTTATTAAAAAAAGAACGGTAAACATCATCTTTGTAAAATGAGGATGGAAAATAACTTTACAGGGTACTTAAATTCAAAACTTAGAGGCTCCCCCCTCTGGGCAAAACCTTACAGATACAGAAAACAGGAATAACACCTCCCTCTTAGCACAGGGAAAATTCACAAGCAAAACAAAAGAAAACCTATTTGCAGTGCCTGACTAACTTACTTGTTGCAATATTGGAAACTTGGTGAGGATGGTTTGGAGGAGATGGATTTCTGCCCAGTCCCTCTATTCCCAAGAGAGAACAGCCACCCAAACAAAAATCACAAGCAAAAACTTCCCCCCTCCCAAGATTTGAAAGTATCTTCTTTGGTGATTGGTCCTCTTGGTTAGGTGCCAGCCAGATTATTTGAGCTTCTTAACCCCTTATAGGTAAGGAGGAATCCTAGGCTACCCTTAGCTTTATGTTTATGAGACACACCCCAAATCATAGACAGTGCTGGACAGCCTGCTCCACACTGGCTGTGATTTCTTCCTGGAGTTTTAGGAGAAAACAGAATTAATAAGACACATTCCTTTCTAGATATACTACTAATTATATAAAAACTAACAATATTTTCCACATTTTAAGGATGATTTTACCCAGTTGATTCTGGGAAACTTTCACGGGAGAGTGCATCAGCCACTTTGTTAGAAGTTCCTGAAATGTGTTGTATTTCAAAATCAAAATTTTGGAGAGCTAAACTTTACCAAAGAAGTTTTTTGTTATTGTCCTTGCCGGTATGAAGCCACTTCATTGGTTTGCAGGTGAAAATGCTGTCCCCAAACGTATGGGCGTAGCTTTTCCAGAGCGTACACAATGGCGTAACATTCCTTTTTTGCTGATTGACCAGTGGCTTTCCCTCTCAGACAGTTTTTTGCTGAGAAACACAACAGGATGTAATTCTTGATCTGGTCCTTCCTGCATTAAGACTGCTCCCACACCATGCATGGACGCATCTGTGGTTACTAGGAACGGTTTGTTAAAGTCCGGGGCCCTTAGCACAGGGTTAGACATGAGTGTCGCTTTAAGCTGGTTAAAGACCTTCTGACACTCATCAGTCCACCGAACTGCATTTGGCTGTTTTTTTCTGGTTAGGTTGGTCAGAGGGGCGGCGATTTGGCTGTAGTGTGGTACAAATTGCCTGTAATACCCGGCCAAGCCTAAGAATGATTGGACCTGTTTCTTTGACTGTGGGACAGGCCACTTTTGGATAGCATTCACGTCGGCCTGTAGGGGTGTAATGATACTGGTTCTGGCGGGACCTAACTGAGAGTTCCAGTTCAGGACAAATTGCTTCAAACAGGGCAACTACAACCCAAGGCTGGGGTTTTTCCACCTCTAAGGCAAACCAAACCAGCCAGATGGAGGAGACTTTGGTTTTACCCCACTGGCTAACCACAAGTCATCCCAAGCAATCCCCAAAGACACTCCAGTTTCCCAGTCTCACCACCAGCGCCACTCGTTATGGGGATAACTGGTCATGAAAACCAATGCCCCAGTAAAAGAAAAAAGGTCCTCCCGATCCCAATGGACCAAGCCCCCAGATCCAGGTCAATATACAAATCAGATCTTACCCACAAATCATGCTGTTGCCAATCCTTTAGAATCTAAAATCTAAAGGTTTATTCATAAAAGGAAAAAGGTATAGGTGAGAGCTAGAATTGGTTAAAAGGAATCAATTACATACAGTAATGGCAAAGTTCTTGGTTCAGGCTTGCAGAGATGGAATAAACTGCAGGTTCAAATTCAAATTAAGTCTCTGGAGTACATCCACAGCTGGGATGGGTCCTTCAGTCCTTTGTTCAAAGCTTCCATTTGTAGAAAGGTTCTTCCAGAGGTAAGAAGCAGGAATGAAGACAAAATGGAGATGAGGCAGCTGCCTTTTATAGTTTCTTCCAGGTGTAAAGACACCTCTTTGTCCTCACTGTAGAAAATCACAGCAAAATGGAGTCTGGAGTCACATGGGCAAGTCCCTGCATAATTTGCTGAGTCACAGGTGTGTCTGCCTTCTCTCAATGGGGCCATTGTATCGCTGATGGCTCTTAATGGGGCATCAGCAGGCCTGGCAGAGCTGATAGCTTGTCCTGGGTCCCAGAAGCCCAGCCCCAGTTTGAAATACAGACACTATAAAGCCAATATTCATAACTTCAACTACAAAACTGATACATACATATAAATGACATAATCATAACCAGCCAAGCATAACCTGGACTTAGACACCTCATTTGACCCCCTTTATATAAGATTTGGTGCCACTACAGGACCTTGGTTGTAACAATGATCTATATGGTCGCAGTTATTGTCAATAACGTCACAAGGGGATTGATAGTTCCTTGACCCACCTGGTGTCCAAGGTAAGTCACTCTGTTCAGGCCTATTTGACACTTTTTAGCCTTACAAGTTAGTCCTGCCTCTCGTATGCTCTTGAAGACCTTTTGGAGATGCTCCAGGTGTTCTGCCCATGAGTCAGAAAAGATGGCCACATCGTCAAGATAGGAGACTATCTACAAGTTTCTGGAATGTGATGGGTGCATTCCGCAGCCCGAAAGGGAGCACATTAAATTCATACAGTCCTACATGGGTGATGAAGGCTGATCTTTCCTTGGCGGATTCATCTAGCGGTACTTGCCAGTACCCCTTGGTTAAGTCTAAGGTAGAGATGAACTGGGTACATACCAGTTTCTCCAGTAGTTCAACTGTGCGAGGCATTGGATAGTTGTCTGGGAAAGTCACAGCATTTAGCTTATGGTAGTCCACACAAAAGCGTATTTCCCCATCCGGTTTGAGACTAGAACCACTGGAGATGCCCATGCACTGTTAGAGGGGCAGATTAAACCCATCTGTAGCATGTCCTGGACCTCCCGTTCTATAGCAGTTTTGGAATGAGGAGCCACCCAGTAAGGTTGGGCTCTAATTAGGCGAGCATTACCTGTGTCAATGGAGTGGTATGCCCGTTCGGTCAGTCCTGGGGTGGCTGAGAACATTGGTGCGAATGTAGTGCACCGCTCCTTGATCTGCTGGCACTGCATACATCCGAGGGTCATGGAGAGGTTTACCTCTTCCACACCACCATCACTTTTTCCTTCGTAGTAGACTCCTTCAGGCCACTCAACATCATCTCCTCCCTGGGCTGTAAACTGGAGAAGGCATAAACCCCTCCCATTGCTGCTTCACCAACTGCAAATGCCCCTTAACCTCGCGGCCATACACAAGTTTAAATGGTGAAAACCCTAAACTGGGATGTGGTACAGCCCTGTAGGCAAAGAACAACTGCTGTAACACTAGGTCCCAATTGTTGGAGTGTTCATTTACGAATTTATGTATCATGGCCCCCAAAGTTCCATTACATTTTTCCACCAGGTCATTTGTTTGATGGTGGTAAGGGGTGGCAACCAAGTGGTTCACCCCATGAGCTTCCCACAGGCTTTTCATGGTCCCTACCAGGAAATTAGTTCCCGAATTGGTAAGGATGTCAGAGAGCCAACCTACCCTGGCAAAAATGTCTGTTAATGCCTGGCATGCACTTTTAGCCCTGGTGTAGCTTAGAGCTACTGTTTCTGTCCATTGGGTGGCAAAATCCATGAAAGTCAGTATGTACTGCTTTCCTCTGGGTGTCTTTTTCGGGAAAGGACCGAGAATATCCACGGCTACTTGCTGAAATGGAACCTTAATTATGGGGAGTGGCTGGAGAGGGGCTTTGACCTGGTCTTGGGGTTTCCCTATTCTTTGGCACACCTTACAAGACTGGACATAGGTAGACACATCCTTGCCCATTCTCTCCCAGTGGAATGACCTCCCCAAAGGTGGAGAAAGAAGTAGTTCAGGACTATTTAGAAAAGCTGGATGAGCACAAGTCCATGGGGCCGGATGCACTACATGCGAGGGTGCTAAAGGAGTTGGCCAATGTGATTGCAGAGCCATTGGCCATTATCTTTGACAAATCATGGCAATCGGGGGAGGTCCCGGATGACTGGAAAAAAGCTAATGTAGTGCCCATCTTTAAAAAAGGGAAGAAGGAAGATCTGGGGAACTACAGGCCAGTCAGTCTCACCTCAGTCCCTGGAAAAATCATGGAACCTGTCCTCAAGGAATCAATTCTGAACCACTTAAAGGAGAGGAAAGTGATCAGGAACAGTCAGCATGGATTCACCAAGGGCAAGTCATGCCTGACTAACCTAATTGCCTTCTATGATGAGATAACTGGCTCTGTGGATGAGGGGAAAGCAGTGGATGTGCTATTTCTTGACTTTAGCAAAGCTTTTGATACAGTCTCCCACAGTGTTCTTGCCAGCAAGTTAAAGAAGTATGGGCTGGATGAATGGACTGTAAGGTGGATAGAAAACTGGCTGGATGGTCGGGCTCAACGGGTAGTGATCAATGGTTCCATGTCTAGTTGGCAGCCGGTATCAAGTGGAATGCCCCAAGGGTCTGTGCTGGGGCCAGTTTTGTTCAATATCTTCATTAATGATCTGGAGGATGGTGTGGACTGCACCCTTAGCAAGTTTGCAGATGACACTAAACTGGGAGGAGTGGTTGATCCGCTGGAGGGCAGGGATAGGATACAGAGGGACCTAGACAAATTAGAGGATTGGGACAAAAGAAATCTGATGAGGTTCAACCAGGACAAGAGCAGAGTCCTGCACTTAGGAAGGAAGAATCCCATGCACTGCTACAGACTAAGGACCGAATGGCTGGGCAGCAGTTCTGCAGAAAAGGACCTAGGGGTTACGGTGGACAAAAAGCTGAATATGAGTCAACAGTGTGCCCTTGTTGCCAAGAAGGCTAATGGCATTTTGGGTTGTATAAGTAGGGGCATTTCCAGCAGATCGAGGGACGTGATCATTCCCCTCTATTCGGCACTGGTGAGGCCTCATTTGGAGTACTGTGTCCAGTTTTGGGCCCCACACTACAAGAAGGATGTGGATAAATTGGAAAGAGTCCAACGGAGGGCAACCAAAATGATTAGGGGGCTGGAGCACATGACTTATGAGGAGAGGCTGAGGGAACTGGGATTGTTTAGCCTGCAGAAGAGAAGAATGAGGGGGGATTTGATAGCTGCTTTCAACTACCTGATAGGGGGTTCCAAAGAGGATGTATCTAGACTGTTCTCAGTGGTAGAAGATGACAGAACAAGGAGTAATGGTCTCAAGTTGCAGAGGGGGAGGTTTAGGTTGGATATTAGGAAAAGCTTTTTCACTAGTAGGGTGGTGAAGCACTGGAATGGGTTACCGAGGGAGGTGGTGGAATCTCCTTCCTTAGAGGTTTTTAAGGTCAGGCTTGACAAAGCCCTGGCTGGGATGATTTAGTTGGGTTTGGTCCTGCTTTGAGCAGGGAGTTGGACTAGATGACCTCCTGAGGTCCCTTCCAACCCTGAGATTCTATGATTCTGTGAAATGGTCTTTGGTCCTGTTCACCCCAGCATGGCCACTAGGATGATCATGGGCTATGCTCAAGAGCTTTACCCAGTACTTAGTTGGAACTACCAACTGTCTCTGAGCATGCCATTCTTCCTGGTGCTCTTTCTACAACAAACCAGGATTGATTAGAAGAGCTGAGAGGTGATGGGTTGCTCCGTCCTGCTGTCCAAGCTTCCTGGAGGTTTTTACCTGCTTCCTGTTCAGCCTGGAACTGTTCCCTTGATGCTGGAGACATCAGTTCCTCACTGGATTGTGAACTTGGGCTTGGTCCCTCTTGAAGCGATGTAGGTGATGGGGTTGTTTTCGCTGACTGTGAACCACTTTCCGCTGGTGCATGATGTGGTATTTCAGGCTCTGGCTGAGCCTCTTGTGTAGGGTTGTCTACTGCTGCTGCTAGTGTAGGCTCAGTGGTGCCCTTTGGTGTTGGAGCTGTAGACTGGGTTGCAAGCGCTGGACTCAGTGCTGGCAATGGTTCTGGTGCTGGTTGCTTTGCCAGTTCCGGTTCTGGCGGAACCGTCATCACTTCCCAGCTCACCGTGTGCCTTTCTTCCATCTCTCTCTATTTCAGGGATTCCCTGAAGGCCCCCACCCCCTCCCTCATGCAAGAGGCTCTTTGTATCCCCCATTGCCCCTTTGCCCCAGCATGGTTTTTCAATCACTCCCCAATGGTTTTGGGTGCCCCCCTCATTCTCCTCCCTCCCCTATTTTCTCCATAGCACTTCCCCCCTGATACCGCTATTCCTTCCTCTGCCAGAGGTTCTGTGTACCCTCCATTTCACCCTTCCCAACCATGGCTGATGCTCTCTGTGCCCCCGCCCCACCCCATTTCCCCAGACCATTGTCTATCATTCTGCCTCCCATGTCAGGGTCTCTGTGTGCACCCCTACTGTCCCCTTCCATCCAGCCCTTCCCATTTCCCTTCCCTCCACCATTCTTACTTTTTTTTCTTTCTCCTTCTTTGTTCCTTTCTTCTCTTTCAGGTGTCGGCATCTGAAATCTGCGTTGGAAGGATCAGCAGAGCTGAGCTGAGGGGTGTGATGCTGAAAGATGCTAATAGCTCCCCTCCACTGGTACTTTGCCCTGTGGAGAATTACAGAGGTGCCTGAAGCTGTTGTCTTTGCCAACCAGATGCCCAGGGTCTTTGTGTGTCCCCAGGGTAACCCTTTCATTTTTTCCATTTTTTCACCCAAATCAGTAGACTTCGGCTTTTTTAAGTCTGAAACCATTCCCTGAAACGTTGGATTCTATTGGCTGCAGCCTTCAAGAGCTATCAGACAGACACATATACAGAAATGCCATTGAGATGAGTGTCAGCCCTTGCTTCGCTCAGCACATAATATTAGTCTGGTCATGAGGTAACAGGCGTGGGTCAGTGTAACAAGGTCCCTGCATGTGAACCAGCCACACACACGTCACCAATTGCAGGTGAAAGGATGTGTACCTAACTGCTCTGCAACCTGAGCAATGGGCAACAGCCCTGAGGCTACCCATAAACTGCACGTTGGAGTCACTCCACCCGCTTCAGATATCAGCCGCAGTGATGAGGGGTAGGTGCCACCATGATGGACAGTCTAAACACCCATCTGGGACAGAAGAAGGGTAATTTTTGCCCATTAGAGATTACTTAGAGCCCAAAAGGATGGTGATGGTGGAAACATAGTCCCCTCCCCCCAGGTAGGGTGACCAGATACCCTGATATTACCTGGACCTTCCTGATATTAGGGGCTTTGTCTTATATAGGACCCTATTACCTCTCACCCCCGTCCTGATTTTTCACACTTGCTCCCTGATCACCCTAGCCCCAGGGGTGAATGCTCCTCTTGGGCCTTTGGTCCAGCCTGCTGGTGGACTCTGCCCTCCTTGGCTACTGATTGCCCTATGGGGCACTGGGGGGCTGCTGAGAGCAAGTCCTATCTCTTGATACTCACACCTATGGCTCTGATTTGCCAGTGGTGCTTGTAGGTGGGGAGCAGAATGGGGGGCCGGCTCAGAGGGGAGCAGATAGGGCAGAGGGGGTGGTGTACCAGCCCAGCCCCCCAGCTGTAAAACAGGGATAAGAACACCCCCTTTCTCCCACCCTTTGTCTGTTTGGCCTGTTTAGATTGTGAGCTCTTTGAGGCATGGACTGCCTCCCACTTCGTGTGTATGTACAGCCCCTATCGCAACTGTGTCCAATATTACTTGGGGTCTCTACAGGTTACTTTAATACAAATAATTAATAAGAAGAATAAGGGTTCATCCTGTTCTGAATATGTTATTTGGATGTTAATATCTTTTCAATATCTGAGGTTAGGTCATGCTCTAAACATCAGCAAGATCGCTTAAATAACCCTCATTTACAGTCTCCTAGGGTATGTCTATATTAAAAGTTAAGGCTCTGCCGCTGTGCACTGCAGAGCTGTGCGGAGATATGGCCTACATTGACAGAAGTACTAGAGTGGGGAAAACGTCCTTTCCTGGAGGAATGAAGGTTTATCCCTATAGAGGCAGAGTTAAGGTTCTTTCGGTGATGTTAGACCATAGCTACAGAGTAGGAGACAGTGTCCTGGAAAGCAGTTAGTGTGAAAAGGATTTAGGAGTCACAGTGGACAAACCACTCAACACAAGCTCCCAGTGTGACTCTATGGCATAAAGGTCTTGTATGGTCCTCCGGAGTATAAACAGGCAAGCAGTGAATAGGAGTAGGGGGATGATTTTTCCTCTGTGTAAGACAGTGGTTCTTAAACTTTTGTACTGGTGGAACTGGTCTCTCCCTCTGGATGCATCTTGTGTTCCACAGCAGCAGATGGGCTGCCGCTGTGCCACTCAAGAGCAACACTCAGCTCCAGTAATTATCAAGGGATAGGGGTGTTTTACTAACCTGTTGTGGACATGTGTAAGTGCTTGAGACCAAGTTTAGCTTTAAGTGAAAGCACTCTTGTGTTGTCCTATTTGTGCCAGCCATCTATCGGTCGGATGGACATGTCTCCCCTGATTTATTTCCTGACACCACCTCGCACAGAGTAAAAGTTACTAAGAGCTTTGGGTTGAAAGAACTCCAGGTAACATCCACGGAGGGGGGTCCCCAGGCCTCTGCGGGGGTGGGGGCTACACCCAAGGTCTGTGGGGGGCAGGAGCAGGCTTGGGGGGGGCAGGAGGGAAACCGCCCCCCAGCACGAGCCAGTAGAGCGGGTTGGGGCCGGGTCGCTTCACTTCCTGCCGCCCAGTGATTGCAGGGTAGGCGCACTCCGCACTCATGGGGCGGTGGGAAGTGGAGTGTCCCGGTCCCAGCCCGCTCTGCTCTGTTCCTCTGGCTCCCAGGGATGTAGCTCAGGGGAAGGGGTGGAGTGGGGGTGGGGCTGGGGCAGAGCAGGGGTGGGAAGAGGCGGGGCTGGGGCAGAGCAGGGGCGGGGGCTTTGGGGAAGGCGTGGAGTGGGAGTGGGGTGAGAGCAGAGGCAGCTTTTCTGGCTGGCTCAGCTGGCCGGGGGATCAGGCTGACCACTGGAGCAGCACGCAGCTGCGTAGTTTCTGTATGGGTAAGGACGGCCCTGGGTGCTGGAACTAGGGGTGCGGGGATGCTGCAGCACCCCTTGACATGAAATGGTTTCCATTATATACAGGATTTACAGTTTGGTTCAATGGTTCTCAGCCCCCTCCCACCCACCATAAACATTGTTCCAGCACCCCTGCTTTCTGGAAGATATGGTTGCCAAGCACAAGTTATTGGGCGCAATACATTGTTTACTGGGTGAATGGCCTGTTCTATACAAGACGTCAGACTAGAGGATCTAGACTCTTCTGCCTTAAAATCTATGACTCAATGTTTGTACTGCATATCCAAACTTTTAATTGACTGGTTTTCTTTTAAGCTCCACTCTGACCTGAGGAGTTGGTCCCTCCACATCCTGTTTCATTAATTTCTCCTGAACCCTGATCCAAATCCCACTGAAATAAATGGGAATATTTCCACTGACTTCCAGGTCTGTGTTAAGTCTTGCGTCTCAGAGTCAATGTTTCAGTCTGAAACCAAGAGTCGTACAGGTTCAATATAAGGGGTGGGGGGAGGGAGTCACAACAGTTTTTAAAGGTTAACCAAACTTTGTGAAATCTCCAAAAAGGTTCAGGATTCAGTCTGAATTTTTATCAAACATTCAGCTTGGTGTTTTTCTTAAGTGCCTGCTGCTCATTGATCCATATGCTAAATCCTGGAGAGCAACATGAAATGGAATTATCATAATATGTGTATAATGATCCAGCTGGCACCAAGGCAAAGAGAAACATTAACCACATGGATGAGGAGAGAGGAGGATTTCATGATGGTTTGGGTAGTTTTACAGAGATTCAGTTGATGATTAATTTTCATGCTTGGTCAGTGAGCACATGAGCAAATGGAGATGATATATGCATAAAATTCTAAGGAGTTCATTCCTAGTGTGACGCTGGTCACCTTTGTTAGTCCAGAGTTTATCTTGTTAACTCAAAGGAACTGACAGCTGCTTTGGTTAATTGCTTGCACCCACTTTTGCTGTATACAATATAAAAAGTGAGGATCCACTTTTCCTTTCTTTTATCTTGCCAGAATCCAGAATAATTGCTGCACTCTGCAATGGAACCTCTGGGAGCAACAACTGTTTTCCTGGTGATTTGTGTCTCTTCCCTTCTTTTCCTTTCGGCATGGAGAAAGATGTCTGGAAGCAGGAAGCTGCCTCCTGGGCCTATTGCTTTTCCCATCATAGGGAACACGCTGCAGCTGAGTATGAAGAACTTGCCCCAACATGTAGAAGAGGTAAGTTTATTTTTTCGGTATCAGCTGTTGGGTTGTAGGTGGACGTTAAGCAGAGCCTGGCTCAAGCCTAGCATGGTGACAATTCCATGTCCCTCATCTCAAATTTCTGATATATTTTTTCACTAAACAATCAATCGTGGATGCTAGATGTAAACTGTTCAGGATAATATACTGGTCTTATTAGAGGGGTTTTATTCACAAGTAATCCAGAGTGCCCCCTGTAGCTGCCTGCATTGGGTACAAATGATAACAGGCTGGGGTCTAGTGGGTTATGTAAGGAAATGGCAGTTGGGTGCCTTAGGTTCTGTTCCTACCTCTGCTACAGACTCCAGGTGTGCTTTTGGGCACCTCACTTAATCTCTCTGTGCCATAATTTCCTCATCTGTAAAATTGCTCTAATGATATTTGCCTGAATCACAAAATGACGGTAAGGCAGAAACTGCAGTCAGCTTTGAAGAAATGACGTTGTAGTGCTGCATGTTCTGCCATTTTAGTGAGCAAACACAACCTGGGATTGGACAGAAAGGTTGGATTCTTTCCTTCTCGCAAATCATCACAAATAATGAGGGTTGTACAGGACAAATGTTGCCCCCCCTCCCCCCATCACAGCTGTTCACCTTCATTCTCTTCTCATCATGCCCTGAGATACAGATGTGTTTGTCCATTGATTTGCACAGGTGTAATCAATTGGAAATTGAACAGTAATTCTGCTGGTGATGTAAAGGGGAAACAGAATCTCACTTTTCTCTGTCTTTGGCTCTGCAGGAAAGACAAGAGTAAAATGAAGGGAAACTCTGTCCTATCATTATAAAATCAGCTGACATGACTGAATAAATGCAGGCAGCATTTCTGTGGAGTTAGAAGTGTCATTTTTACATAGCGCTCAAGATCACCATTGAAAGGCCCCATATTAATGTAGTCTGCTCTTATAATGAGATAATTGTATAACACAGATAGAATTATCTTTGGAAGCCACAAACATATCTATAGGGGAAAATGTTAAAACTGTATTAAGATAAAGTGAAGCTCTGAAAAGTCAGGAAGTCCCAGATCCTCCAAGATATGTAGGCATCTAACTCTCATATAAATTAATGGATTTAGGCTCCTAAATACTGTACCTTGGAGGATCCGGGCTGAAATGGCCAAGTCTGGACAGTGATCAGTAGTAAAACTTGCCTAGTATTAGCTCAGTGGCATGAGAGCACTTTCATCAGTTTGTAATTTGACCTACACACATTCTTATTTGTAAATAAATGGATCTAAAACTTACTGGTCTTTTGTGTTCAACTTTTACAGCTCAGTGCAAAGTACGGCCCAATTTTCACAATATACTTAGGTTCAGAACGGGTTGTGGTGCTGTATGGACATGAGATTGTGAAGGAAGCTCTGATCGGTCTCGGGGACGAGTTCAGTGGAAGAGGAAGTATGCCAATATTTGAAAAAATCTCCAAGGGAAGAGGTACATTTCAAGTAACTTCAGCATATAATTTGGGGTTGGTCCTGCTTTGAGCAGGGGGTTGGACTAGATGACCTACTAAGGTCCCTTCCAACCCTGAGATTCTAAGATTCTATGATTCTATGATATAGAGAACACAACTGCAAAGACAAAAGGGAAACAGCTGGAGTTTCATTCATATAGTAGTAAATATTGGATAAGTAGTCTTGGTTTCAGGAAAGAGCCCATTCCCTATTGTGCCACTATTGCCCCAGAATTTGACATTCATGTGTGTACCCCAGAACTTGACAGTAGTGCAGTCAGCCATTTTGTATGTTCAGTCTGCTGGCTGAAAACCAAGTATCACATAGCCAGGAATAATTTTAGGCCATTGTGAGACAAGCTCAGACAGCTGCATTCTTGCAGTTTGTTAATCAGAATGGGAGGATGAGATAGAAAGTTATGGAGGAAAGTGAATAGCGACCTTGGTTTTTAGGTGCCCCTGACATACTGTTGTTATGGCTAGAAATACCAGAAATATTTTGAGCTAATGAGTAGTTTGTCGAAATTAAAAGAATTGAGGACCCAGCAGAGTTTTTAATGACCTACTATGAGTCACTATAGCTTATGTGCTTTGTTAGAGTTAGCAATAAAAGAGTAGATAAAAGTAAATACCTCGGAGCAGTCCAAGGGAGCTTTTCTTTGGGAAAGGAGCTGAGCTGACATCTAAACTCCCTATCAGCTGGACAGAAAGAGGGCCCTTGGAAGTCTGGCTGGTTATTACTCAAAACCATCTCAGATTGTGGGTAACTATATCTGGGATGTTCCAAACCTATTGCTTATGTCTATGTGTGTAGATGTATTAATATCTAATAAATCATAGATTTAGATAAGAGCATGCTTATATTAATAATTTATCAGACGGAATTGCTGTATTCTCATTGATTTATTCCTGACACTGCCTGGATTGACCACTGTTTTGGGTTCTGAAAACCCTGGGTAACCCCACTGGTTCACTGACCTGAATGGTGCCAAGCATGTCACTAGAGGTTTATGACAGGTAACGGCCAGACCAATCTACTTTACTAGGCCCAGAATACAGCCAGGAAAGCAGGGCTGGAGAGGCAAAGAGGTCAGAACAAACCATGAATTTCTATCCTCTTCCTCCCCTGTCCTCACTGACTACGTGGATCCCATAAGCAGTGAAGGATTATTTGTATTATTGGTTTACTTGGGTGTCTCCATTTTTAAGGTTCTTTAGTAGTGAAGAAGTAATAAATATGGAAGCGCCAAGAAGTTCTTTTCAGGAAGACTTTTATCTTATTTCTTCATTAAATGAAGTATATTTACATTAGAATCACAGTGACTGTGAAAACAACCTTTAGTATACTTACTTGATTACACCGGAAAATAACCACTTGAAAGGAACGTTATTGAGGTTGTAAAGTCAAGCACTCTGAAGTTAGGAAATGCTAGAATTAAGATTCCCTGTGCAACTGCACAGACATCTGAGTTAATGGAGTAACTGATAGCAGCAGTAGCTTGTCATCTCTCATGTGGACAGGCACCAGGATTGTGAGGCGCTGGTGCATGCCTAGTGAAGACAGAACCTTTGAAGATTTTAGCTGCTAAATTATAAGAAGTCTATATTGAGCATGTGTGAAATGTGATTTTTTTCAAAGACTTGTAACTTGGGCACATTGTAGGAAACCACTGAAAATGAAGTGGCCTATATTGGCCAATTAAAACCTTTGCAGTGGTGGGATAATGGAGGGTTAGTAGTCAGCAGGGTGTATTATAAATATTGTAATGGGCCATAAAAACAGTGTTTCTTTAAGAATGAACTTCTTTTGCAGTCTGTCCCACCTTGTTTTTAGCTTGGACATGCTAATTAACTGCTGCAGACCTGAGGAAGAGCTCTGTGCAGCTCAAAAGCTTGTCCTTTCCACCAACATAAGTTGATCCAATAAAAGATATTACCTCACCCAACTTGTCTCTGCCATATCCAGAGTCCAGCATGGCAAGAGCAATGCTGTGAACAGTAATTGCAATGTAGTAGAACACAGACACAATATTGTTTAAGTTGAAGCTGAGCCTTTGACGCATCACTTTTTGGGTATTTTTTCAAATAGGCAAACGGAGTCTGGCCCTCCCTCCTTTCATTCCTGTTCTCTTCCCATTTCTAGGTATTGTTTTCAGCAATGGGGAGCAGTGGAAGCAGCTCCGCCGCTTTGCCCTCACTACTCTGAGAAATTTTGGGATAGGGAAGAAAAGCATTGAGGAGCGTATCCAGGAGGAAACTCGTTTTCTGATGGAAAGGCTCAGAAACACACATGGTGGGGATTGTTTCATGTCTGTTGGAAATTGAGGAGTCAAAGACTCTTGTCTTTCTGTTTTTCATTATATTAATTGTTTGGTTCAAACATTTTATAAGTCAAGCCATTAACTGCACATATAACAACCTGTGTTAATGTAATGGGAAAGTATGTGTGAAACGTTCCATAGATGACCATTTCTGGCTGTTTCTTTCTCACATTTTCTCCCCTCTGATCTGTGATCAATGATCAAATGGAAGATATTTGTCTAGAGTGTGTAGACGCTAACACAGTGAGCAGGTTAGTTCCAGTGTGCTGGGTTATCAAGACACTTATGCCTACAGTTTGCTTCTTTTCATTTTTTTCTCTGCTGGATGTCTGATACATGTTTGGCACCTACCTTCCATAGGAGTGGTTCTCAACCCGTGGAGCACGGGCCGCATTCGGCCCAATTAACACACAGCTGCAGCCCAGCTCATCTGTCTGCTAAAGGTTGGCTTGCGTGCCAGGTCCCCTAGCTTCCTGGCTGCCCAGCGGAGGGGTCTGGGTTGCCCCATCAGCCAGCGCATTGGGGTCAGGGCTGCCAGCATGGGTTTTGGGGGTCCGGGGCTCCTGGCCGGCCCAGCGGGGTCAGGGGCAGCCGCCTTGCCCTGCAAGCTCTGGGATCCGGGGCAGCCACATGGTGAGGGTCCAGGGTCAGGGCAGCCGGCCAGCCCCGCGGGGTCTGGGGCAGGTAGGCAGCTGGCCTCGCACGGCACTGGTCCAGGGTCGGGGTCAGGTCCGTGCTGCCACTTCCCTGCCACCAGGCTCCTGCAGCCCAGATGACGAGTTGAAAACCACTGTTCTATAGTGATGGGCTCCATAGGAATGTTTGAAATCACGGTGTAAATTTACAGTGTTTCATAAACGACACTCATTCTCTCTTATCTTATTCCTCTCTATTCCTTGTGGGACATAGGGCCTTCACCAGGGTCTTCCATCTTTGCTGGTTTCCTCCTGCAGTCTTAGATTCTTCCAATCTCAATTTGATAACTAACAATACTGCTTATATCATGCATTTTCATATTCCTCATGGTCTATCTTATAGCCTCTTGCCATGGGAGTTCCAGTCCAACTCCTGTCTTATTATGTGATTCAAGTCTTTTGTCGAGGTATGTTCTAGCCATCTCTATTTTTGTTCCAGAATTTCCTGTCCCATCAGTTTTTGTTTCATCTTCCTCCAGAGTTCTTCATTTGTTGTTTTTTCTACCCATCTAATATTGTGGATTTGTCTAAGGCAGCTGTTTATAAGAACTTGGAGTATACAGGGGAGTCGCATCATATGCAGATTCAACTTATACTATTTTAACTATAGGCGCTCGGCAAAAAAAAAAAAAAAGAGAGAGAGAAAAAAAGAGAAAAATAAAAATTTAAATACTGTACCTGTAGTGCGGGCGATTCTGCCTGCCATTCCACTCAATGAGCGTTTGACTATCCGCGATTTTTGCCTTATGCGCTGACTTAGAACCTAACCCCCGCGTAAGATGCGACTCCGCTGTACATATAAGGTCTCAACACATTTCCAAGTTTCAGCACGATATAGTAAGACTGACTTTACAATGGTGCTAAATATTTGAAGTTTGGTTGGGAAGGTAAGATTTGTATTTCTCCAGATCGGATTTAGAGTTACAAGGGAATGTCTGGCTTTTGCTATTCTGGCTTTAATGTCTTTGTCTGTTTCACCTGTTGTAGTTGGGATGCTGCCGAGATATGTGAAATATCAGAGCTCTTCTATGTCAATGCCAGTTAGGCTCCTAAATTATTATTTGTATTCCAGTAACATCTAACAGTCCCAGCTGACATTGGGGCTCATTTGCAAATGGACTGTTGGAACAAATGGTTTGAGACAATCCCTGCCCCAAGCAGTGTACAACTTAAACAGACATGAATGAAAACAGTGGAAGAAATGAACGATTTTCCCTGCTATTTTAGAGATGGGGAACTGAGACACAGGCCAGTGCCTTAGCCACAAGATCACCTGCCTCTTGCAATATTTAATGTGACACTAAAGGTTAAACAGAAGTTGGCTCAGCCCATCTGGTGAATTGTGAGTGGGAGAGGAGAATGTGCTGAGACCCTTCCCCACCCCTGGTACCACATTAGTGCTGCTGCTGCTACTTGTGCACCCTGAGCCAAGGAGCAGCTATTGCTGTTGGTAATGAGTCAAAGAGAATCAATGGGTGAGGGACAGGAGCAGGGGTCTGGTGCATGAAGAAAATTCTGCTTCTGGATGTTCTCCATGAACACTGTGGTCTCAGATCAGAGGGGTGAACTCTTGTAGGTAATTCCCAGGAATGTTGTGCTGGTCCCTCTGACGCTGCAGCCCCAGGTTAGCTCTCAGCTACCTTTTGTTCCTTGTGCTTATGAGGAAGGAGAACCTGAAATGGAAGCTAAGATGTGACTGGTGAGCCAGTGGGAAATTCAGCCTCTCCAGCTGTGTTAGCTGAGCTGTGGGGCCTGCTTCGTGCGCACTGAAGGCAGAAAGCAGACCCATCCCCTCTGCCATTGTGCTGGGAGCCTTTATTCCTTCCCTAGCACAACAACAGTGTATTTACGATGTACAGCCCGGGCTGGCAGTGCCAAGGGAAGATTGCTGTGCTGTAGGAGTTAGTGATGATTAGGGCCCTACCAAATTCACGGCCATGAAAAACTCATAGCAGACTGTGAAATCTGGTCTCCTCCCGCTGAAATCTGGCCTTTTGTGTGCTTTACAGATTTTTAAACTATACAGATTTCACAGCAGAGGCCAGTGTTTCTCAAATTGTGGGCCCTGACCCAAAAGGGAGGTTCAGGGGGGTTCACAAGGTTATTTTAGGGGGTCACTGTATTGCCACCCTTACTTCTGCGCTGCTTAAGAGCTGGGTGGCTGGAGAGCAGCGGTTGTTGGCCAGGAGCTCAGCTTTGAAGGCGGCGCCCTGCCAGCAGCAGCACAGACGTAAGGCTGGCAATGCCATATCATGCCGCCCATACTTCTGCGCTGCGGCCTTCAGAGCTGGGCGGCCAGAGAGTGGCGGCTGCTGACTGAGGGCCCAGCTCTGCAGGCAGCAGCGCAGAATAAAGGGTGGCAATACCATACCGCGCCCTCCTTCCTTCTGCGCTGCTGCTGGCTCTGCCTTCAGAGTCGGGCTCCCGGCCTGCATCCTCCGCTCTCCAGCTGCCAGCAGCGGCGTAGAAGTAAGGGTAGCAGTACTGCAACTCCCCCTCACATAATAACCTTATGACCCCCCACAACTCCTTTTAGGGTCAGGACCCCCGTACAATTACAACACTGGGAAAGTTCAGATTTAAATAGCTGAAATCGTGACATCGAAGATTTTTAAAATCCTATGACTCAGAAATTGACCAAAATTGATCGTGAATTTCCTAGGGCCCTAGTGACGATGCTGCAACAACACAAGCGATGGCTCAGGCAGAGCCCTCTGCGCAGGATCCTGTTGTGAAAGGGTTGGGATCCTTTCTGTGAAATGGGCCCCGAGTCAGACAGGCAGGTGTCACTCAGCGAGGCACTGATGGCCCCTGGTCAGACCAGAGTGTGCCAGGCAGCAGAGCAGAGTGAAAACTGATTGCCAGCAGAAAAAAGGTGTTTGTTTAATTTAGCATGTGAGAGGTAAGAGGGGGGATTGGGGCAGCCCTAACCCACCCTCCCCAGGGAATATTGCTGTCAGCCCTACCTTGAGTCTTCCCCTGTGGTTGGAGATCCACAATGTCCCCGTACTGCCAGTGACTCTGATGCAGAGGGTGAAGACACTGAATTAAAACTGACTCTTTTTAGTTTTGTTTTGCTCCAGGGCGGCCCTTTGACCCCACCCTCTTCCTCAACCACACTGTCTCCAACGTCATCTGCTCCATCATCTTTGGGGACCGGTTTGACTATGAAGATAAGAAGTTTGTGACTTTAATTAATCTCATAGAGGAAAGTAACAAGCTCCTGCGCTCTCCCTGGACAGCGGTATGTTCAGAGGTTCATTCTATTCTCCTCTCTTGTACAGGGGGAGGGAACGGAGATTTCTTTCCTTATTAATTTTTCTTAAACAAGTGTTATTTCAGATTTCCATAATGGTCTTATTCTCTTCATTAAGCTGCAGCTACTACCAAACCCAGCCTCAAACTTGTTTCTCAGTCTTTTTTAAATTCCCACACAAAACACTTCATTAGCTCAGAATTAAGTTTGCTTATGGATATTCACTATCAACATTATTGGTAAAAATCAAGGAAGTTGCCAGTTAAAATATTAACATTCACACCAATGATAAGTCACATGCCTTATCACACAAGCAACATGACAGTGAATGTGATCATATTTCTCACCTCCAAAGCAAACTTCCTTTCACTTCCAGCTCACAGCCAGCCACCAGACACGCCCTCATTCCTGAAAACCTCGCTAATTGCACAATGAAGGGCCAAACTCTCTTTTGGCATAACTCAGTCAAAATAAAGGGAGTTACACCACAATAAAGAATGTGATCCTTTAACTGCCACCTCAGGAAGTCTGAGGTATATTTTCCCTTTAAAGTCTATAATGGTTTATTGCTGCCTAAGAAAATCTGTGGACAGAGCTAAGATTGGGCACTTGAGTGTTTTGTTTTTGTTTTTGTTGACTTGGTTTGTTTTTTTTAAAGAAAAGGATGTGTGTACTGTAGGTGGTTTTATATGGGGAAAAAATGGAGCATACCTTAGCTGATATAACTGAATGTCACTGTTGTTTCTGTGAAGAATTTATGTATGTTCGATAGCCTGACTTAGTGGAGTTTGCAACGATCTGTTGAATCCATTTTCATAAGAAAGTGCCAAAGAAATAGTGTATTTTTTTGCTGTACTTGAGTCATTTGAGTGAACACTATGATTATCTGTTGTGTCCAGATATACTAAGCTGTGTTTTTTTCTTTCATCCTTTATAGCTGTATGTTTTTTTCCCGACTCTCATGGATTACATCCCTGGGCCTCACCAGTGGATATTTCAAAATGCTCAGGAGTTGAGAAGATTTGTTCTGGAGAGAGTGAAGATGCACAAAGAGTCTCTGGATCCCAACTACCCTCAAGACTTTATTGATGCTTTCCTCATCAAAATGGAAGAGGTATGTTGTACAGGGAGATTTTGGCAAACCAGTAAAGTGCCTGAAACCACTATTGCATATTGCTAAAAGCAGCCAAGTCAGCAGGCCATAAAGTGGCCATGCAGCAGGCTTAGCTTAACCAAGAAAGGAGGGGAGGGGTTTTTAGTGCCACAGAAAGGGCAGCTTGAACCCGCATCCTTCCTGATAAGAATTGTGTTGAAGTTGCTGATACATGCCTTTTAGAAGAGCAGGATGTGCCCTCAGGAATGGGGAGGAGGGATAGCTCAGTGGTTTGAGCATTGGCCTGCTAAACCCAGGGTTGTGAGTTCAATCCTTGAGGGGGCCATTTGGGGATCTGGGGCAAAAATTGGGGATTGGTCCTGCTTTGAGCAGGGGGTTGGACTAGATGATCTCCTAAGGTCCCTTCCAACCCTGATATTCTATGATTCTATGAATGTGTCTAACAGGGACTCAAGGCTGCAAAATCTGGGGAAAAAAACACACCTGGTTAATCAATAATCAGAAGAAAACCTCTTGCTTGACCATTGAAACTGCTTGCTTAACAAGTTTTCTTTAAGGGACACGTCATTGTGTTAGTAATGTATAAAATAAGGGGGGAAATTTTGACGTGGGGGGGACTCTTCAGGACTGGACTCTCCCTCTGGATGCACCTTGTGTTCCCTGTGCCACTTGAGAGCCACACTCAGCTCCGGTAATTATCGAAGGTTGGGGGTGTTTTACTAACCTGTTGCGGACGTGTGTAAATATTTGAGACTAAGAAAATTTAGCTTTAAATGAAAGCACTCTTTTGTTGTCCTGTTTGTGTCACCCATCTATCGGTCGTACGGCCGTGTCTCCCCTGATTTATTTTCTGACACCACCTCGCACAGAGTAAAAGTTACCAAGAGCTTTGGGTTGAAAGAACCCCGGGTAACAATGTGAGGGGGGCAGCCCTTCCGCTTTCCTGTGGAGTGGGTTATACATATCATCGGGATTAATTTGTTAAGCAATAACATAGGACATGGCTTTGGAGAAGGCCTGAAGGGAAGACATGGTCTCTGCCCAAGGAACATACATTATAATGGTCAAACGCTGTTCTCCTCCTTCATGTAAAGAAAAAAATCAGTTTATTGCACAGAAAAGGCCCAATGCACCACAGTAATACAGCTGTAATGTCAGGTGCTATGGGCCATTTTTCTGGGATTTTATTAATGATTAGAGGTGGGTCACCTGTTGGGTAGAAGAATATATATATGAATATCTGAATATATCCTAGTTTTAGTGTCAAGAATTAAAGATCACCACCAAATCTTTTTTCAGGAGCAAAAGAATGTCCAGTCAGAATTTAATGCAGAAAGTTTGGCACGAAGCACAATAGAGTTATTTGTCGCTGGAACAGGGATGACCAGCATCACTCTGAAATATGGACTCCTGATTCTTCTGAAATACCCAGAAATAGAAGGTAGAAGTCTTCTCTCCCTGCACACACAAAATGTTAGGTCCTGGGGGGATGTGAGGAATGCATGGACCAGTAAATGGATACAGAGCATCTCCCCATTCAGTCACCAGAACACGCCTGGCCTGGCCTGGCCTGGCAGTGACCAATGTTATTGTAACATGGTGGTGGTTCATTAGTTTATGTGAAGTGAGTTGAAGATGTGTGTGTGTGGGGGGAGGGGGGCGCGGTTCCTACTCCAGTTCCCCGAAGGCAGGCATTCTCATCCATAAAGAACCATTACAACAGGCATTACTTGTCCCCGTATTGACAGTCTGAGCAAAGGATCCAAAGGCTAAATAGGCCGTTGTGATTGAATTCCTCTCTCAATCCAGATCAGTGTAGTTTCTGTAACACCAAATTGACCAGGTTTGTTATAATCCCAAATTGCAGACAGTGTGACACAATGGTGGGCAAATCTATGGGAATCCTCTTCTTTACCATTATAGTTAAACCTCATTAATCTGATGACAGAGAAAGTTCACAAAGAGATTGACCGTGTGATTGGCCAAAGTCGAAGCCCCAGCATGGCAGATCGAAGCCAGATGCCCTACACAGATGCTGTGGTACATGAAATCCAGAGATTCATCGCTCTTGTTCCATTAGGTGTCCCACGTGCTGCGACTAGAGATGTTCATCTCAAACAGTACCTTATTCCCAAGGTCAGTTCTCAATGTGTCTGTGAAGGGTCGAGTTCGTTTACCTTTTTCTCTTTTTAATTTTGAATTATTCACAATAGAAATGCTTCAACTAGATTTTGTGTGGGGTTTTTTTGGTGCTGATTTACCAATAATATACCAATTATTATTAAATCCCTCCAAGCCTCGGCATGAAGCAGAACAGCAGTTTGCAATCTGCAGGCTGGGATTTCATTCCAGGACAAGGTTTCAGATTCTAGTTGTGGCATTTAGATAAGGAATAGAAAATGCATTTAGCAATGGTAATCACTAATATTTTATCATCAAACTAGTATGCGGAAACATTCTCTTCTTTTGAGGCCAAAGGAATTTTTTTTCTGGGGAAATTTCTTGGAACAGTTAGTTCACAAACAGAACAACATTGGAAATAGAAATGAACAATGACTGAATACGTTTTAAAAAGTATTAGAACCCTCCCAATCTTTGCTTATTTCTGGATCTGAATGCAAGCTAATCAATACAAATATGAAACAAAACAAAAACTACACTTCAAGGTTAAGGTATTTTTAATAGTGAGCCAAGCTTACACAGTTAATTCTTGGTTTTTGTTTACTAAATAATGAAAAATAGACTTGGACCATTGTGATAGTTTAGTCTTATGTTCTATATAACACGAGCCACAGAACTTGTCCAAGAACAGATCTTTTAGAAAAACATCCAATCTTGATTTTAAAAAAGTTGTCCGTGATGGAAAATCCATGATGTCCCTTGGTAAATTGTTCCGATGGGTAATTACTCTAACTGTTAAAAACTTCCATCTTATTTCTAATCTGAAATTGTCCAGCTTCAGCTTCCAGCCACTGGATGATGTTACACCTCTCTCTGATAGACTGAGGACCCCATTATTAAATATTTGTTCACCATGGACTTATAGATACTTATGGACTGTTATCAAGTCACCCCTTGGCCTTCTCTTCATTAAACTAAGTAGAATGAGCTCCCTGAGCATATCACCATAAGGCATGTTTTCTAATCCTTTAATCATTTGAGTTGTGGGCACCAGAATTGGACACAGTATTCTGGCAGGCGTCTCACCCGTGCCAAATACAGAAGTAAAATAACCTCGCTATTCCTACTCGAGATTCCCCTGTTTTGCATCCCAGGATAGCATTAGTTTATTTGGCCACAGCGTTACACGAGGAGCTCATATTTAACTAATTATTCACCACAACCCCCAAATTTTTTGAATAGTCATTACTCTGCTATGATACAGGCCCCATCCTGTAACTATGGCCTACCTTCTTTGTTCCCAGAGATGTACATATACATTTAGCTGTATTAAAATGCAGATTGTTTACTTGCGCCCATTTTACCAAGCAAGCTAGATTGCTCTGAATCAGTGACCTTTCCTCTTCAGTATTTGCCACTCCCCCAAGTTCTGTGTCATCTGCAAACTTTATCAGTGGTGATTTTCTGTTTTCTTTCACATTATTGTTAAAAATGTTAAAAAGCATAGGGCCAAGAACCAGTCCTTCCAGGACCCCACTGAAAACAGACCCTCTCAATGACAATTTCCTATTTACAATTACATTTTGAGATCTATCAGTTAGCCAGTTTTTAATCCATTTAATATGTGCCATATTAATTTTACATTGTTCTGTTTTTTTAATCAAAATGTCATGCGACACCAAGTCAGAAGCTTAAGTATATTATGTCGACACTACTACCCTTATCAACCACCCTTGTAATCTCATCAAAAAAGGATATCAAGTTAGTTCGACAGAATATATTTTCCATAACCCCATGTTGATTCGCATTAATTACATTATCCTCCTTTAGTTCTTTATTAATCTAGTCCCATAACATCCGCTCCATTATCTTGCCTGGGATTGATGTCAGGCTGATAAGTCAGTGATTAACCAGCTCATCCCATTGACCCTTTTTAAAAATTGGCACAGCATTTGCTTTCTTCCAGTGTTATGGAACTTCCCCACTGCTCCAAGACTTATTGAAATTCAACATTAATGGTCCACACAGAGCCTTGGCCAGCTGTTTTAAAACTCTCAAATGCAAGTTACCTGGACCTGCTGATTTCAAAATATCTAAATTTAGTAGCTTCTGCTTAACATCCTCTGAAGATACTCGTGGACAGAGATACAAGGGTAGAAAGGACGATTGTGATCATCTAGTTTGAGCTGACCTGTATAACATAAGCCATAGGACTTCCCCAAAATAATTTCTTTGATGTAGCTTCTCTCTCACTGGCAGGGGTATTTTGCTGGGTCTGATAGGCTGAATAATAATACTTACTTCCTGTATCTCAAAGCATTTTACCAAAAGTAGGTAGTATCACTATCCCCGTTTTACAGATGGGGGGCAACAAGGGCTCTGATGCCAAAAGAGACTTGCCCAAAGTCACTCAGTGTATCCTAGCTCTGCCAGTGAGTAGTATGAAGGGTGGACTGCAGTTCAGTGGAACTAGCTGAGCTCATGAAATTTTAATATTTCTGCTTCTGGCTGAAAGCATGACATTCAGGGGCTGCAAGAAAATGAAGGAAAACAAAGGTGGATCCCACAGTTTAGTGAATTTTGGATGCTTCTCTCTTTTGGATAGTATCCACTTCAACTCTTTTCTTCTGAATTTGTTAATTCAGGGCACCACAATATTCCCTTCACTGAAGTCAGTTCTATATGACAGCAGGGAATTTCCAAACCCAGAGCAATTTAACCCGGGACATTTCTTGGATGAAAATGGTGCCTTTAAGAAGAGTGACTTCTTCATGCCTTTTTCTGCAGGTAAAATAAGCCATTTTTATTTCAGATCCCAGAAACTGTCTTCTGGCTTTGACTTGAACTTCCTAGTGGCTCTCAGATTGTTTAGTGCATAGTGTTTTCAGGTGGCCTATGAAGCAGAGTCTCTCACGCTAGCAAAGCATCTCTCAGTCCTTAAAGAATGTCACTTCCTGCTCCTTGGTCTCAAGTGAGTTTTTTGACTAACTACACACTCCCTTCTCTTCACTTTGCCTGGCAACTTTGTGTCTTGCTTTGTGTGGTGTCTGTCAGGTATAAAATAATCCATGATCAAACGTGCAGACAACCCTAAAATTCAAGGGAGTACCAAACACAGTAAGACAAAGCCAACTACGTAGTCATCTGGAGAGAGATCCTAGAAATGCAGGGTTGGAAGGGACCTCGACAGGTCATCAAGTCCAGCCCCCTGTGCTGATGCAGGACCACGTAAATCTAGACCATCCGTGACAGATGTTTATCCAGCTGTTATTAAAACCCTCCAGTGATGGGGATTCCACAACCTCCCTTGGAAGTCTGTTCCACAGTTTGACTATCTGTATTGTTATTTTTCCCCCCTAATATCTAACCTAAATCTCCATTGCTGCAGATTAAGCCCATTACTTCTTGTCCTACCTTCAGTGGACAAGGAGAAAAATTGACCCCTGTTCCTTTTATAACAGCCCTTAACATATTAGAAGACTGTTATCAGGTACCTCCCCAATCTTCTTTTATCAAGACTTCTTAAACCCCCATACAATTTCATATCTTACTGAACTCTGAAAGACAGCCATTGTCCTCTATGCACTTGCCCTGAATCACTCTGTTCATCTTACTTTAATCCTGAGATTTTGCTTCCATAATAACCATATTTAAAATGTGCTGCAAAGAAAGATCTCCCGCATCAACTCAAAATTCCTTTTTCATTGCAGGGAAGCGGATTTGCATGGGAGAGGGTCTGGCTCAGATGGAGATATTTTTGGTACTGACAACGATTTTGCAGAACTTTACCTTGAAACCTGTCATTGACCCCAAAGGCATTGATATAACTCTTGAGTCGGGCTTCATGTCAAATGCACCAAAATCATACCAGCTCTGTGTTCTTCCTCGATAAAGACAATGAAAAGTCACCTCATTACCTTAGACCTGTGCATTAATTTAATTGTCTTTGATTCTGAACTCATTTACACAGTGACAGAAATGAACTCTTTGTCTTCAAAGAGACAGATCAATTACTAGTTTTTTATGTAACTTGGATTTAACAAAATTATGTGTAGTATCAAAAAATAACCATACAATTGACTCAAAAAGCCATGTACAATAATTGTGTAGTGTTCTCTGACAGGCTCAGGTTGGAACAGAAGCTGGGTAAGTTTTTAGTTCATTTGTGGTTTGGCTGACAACTATGGAAAGTTCTTTAGGCAGCTTTAAGGCTTCTTTATCGACAAAGAGTTAGTAACAGTATACCAGCCAATGAGAATAAATTGTGATTATGTAATGCTGTTGGCTCAATATCCTACTTTAACAGGCAGAGTTTCTGTGACATTGGACTGAACTGGAGTTCTCCCTCCCCTGCTCATTCATGTAAGATAAACTAAGCACAGTGTTAATAAAGTTGCTCCTCATTAATTTTTCAACTCACCTCAACACTTCTGTATATTTACATATTTATGTAGTTTTGTGATACATATTCCAGGGCTGGGAATGAGCTGGGAGGTGCAGATTCATTCACCAAATAGTCACTGAACCAACAAGACATGATGCCAATTTAGATTTAGTATTGGGGTAGTGATGACCTCATGGAACAACTGTTTATAGGGGACAACCTTGGTTCTAGTGATCATGAGATAATTCAGTTTAAACTAAATTAATGGAAAAACAAAAATTGATCTGCAACTAGGGCCCTGGATTTCAAAAGAGCTAACTTAAAAAACTTAAGAGAATTAGTTAGGGAGGTAGATTGGACTGAAGAACTCAAGGATTTGAATGTGGAAAAGGCTTGGAGTTAGTTTCTATCATGTTGACTTAAAGTATCTGAAGCCTGCAACCCAAGCAAGGGGAAAAATTTGTAGGGAAGGGTTCCAGAACAAGCTAGATGAGGAAGCATCTCAAACAAGTGATTAAGAGAAAGGGTAGATCATCAAGGAAAGCTACCTCTTGAAGGTCAGAAAGTGCAGGGATAAAGGAGAACTGCTAAAGCTAAGCAGAGCTGGACCTTGCAAAGGGAATTAAAACCGATAGTAAAAAGCTTTTTCGGCCATAATAATAATTAGAAAACAAGGAAAAAAGAAGTGGGACAGCTAAATTCTGAGGATGGGGTGAAGAATGAAAATAATCTAGGTATGGTCCAGCCAGGGCCAGATTAACACTTGGGTTTTAGGGGCTGCAGCCCAGGGACCCGGGCTAAGGGCTCAAGCAGGCTGCCTGCATGACATGGCCCAACACCAGTCCTGGAAGTTGCCAGCTGCTGGCATGTCTCTGCGGCCCCTGGAGGGGGGTGGGGAGGGGAGGAGAGGTGGCTCTGCACGCTGCCACCACCCCGAGCACCATCCCCGTAGCTCCCATTGGCCGGGTGGCGCTTTCTGGCATGGGAAGCACATGGAGACATGCTGACCCCTCCTCCCAGAGGCGCGCAGAGATGTGCCAGCAACCAGCTGCTTCCAGGAACAGCGTGGGGCTATGGCAGGCAATCAGCCCGCCTGAGCCCTGCTGTGCCGCCGGCCGAGAGACACTTGTGGTAAGCACCTCCTGGCCGGAGCCTGCACCTCGCGCCCCCTCCTCCACCCAACCCCCTGCCCCAGGTCAGAATCCCCTCCTGCACCAAACTCCCTCCCAGAGCCCGCACCCCACACCCTCTCCTGCACCCCAACACTCTGCCCCATCCTGGAGCCCCCTCCTGCACCCAAACTCCCTCCCTGAAAGAAACTAATATATCAGTTGTTCTATGGTAAGAAGTACGCTATTTTGAATTAACTTAACTATATTCTACATGTTTTAATACTGAAATGTAACCACAGAACGGTTTTATGTTAATTAAAAGGCAAGTTTAGTATAGCATTAATAGCCTTGATGCAATAGTTGTGATCATTTTGGTTTAAATTAGGAAAAAGACCTGTATTTAGGAGCACCACAAAATCGAATAGCCACAGGCCCACAGAAGAGTTAATCCAGGCCTGGGTCCAGCCACCTATACAATTATTTTGCCTCCGTTTTTAATAACGGTAATGAAAAGATTAGGGGTAGAGCAGGGTAGCTAATGGGAATGAGGATATGGAAGTAGAAATTACCACAACTGAGGTGGAAGTCAAACTCAAACAGTTTAATGGGACTAAATCAGGGGGACCAGACAATTTTCATCCAAGAATATTAAAGGCACATGAAATTCCAAGCCCAATAGCAAGGATTTCTAATTACTCTGTTGTCATATACTATGACTGGAGAATTGCTAATATAGTACCTTTTTTTCAGAAACTGGAAGAAAAGTGATTTAGAAAACTACAGGCCTGTTTCTTAGCTCTCAATTGTACACAAGATCTTGGTAAGAGTTAAATGGTAAGTGGGATAAAATACAACATGGTGTTACTGAAGGTAGATGGTGCCATACAAACCTGATCTCTTCTTTTGAGAAGATAATTGATTTTTAGATAAAGTAAATGCTGTAGAGCTACTCTACCTGGATTTCAGTAAGGCGTTTGCTACAGTTCCACATGGGAAATTATAGTTAAATTGGAGAAGATGGGGATTAACATGAGACGTGCAAGGTGGATAAGGAACTGGTTGAAAGGTAGACTACAAATGGTCAAACCAAAAGGTGAAATGTCAGGCTGGAGCAGGGTGACCGGCTAGCAAATGTGAAAAATTGGGACTGGGATGGTGGGGTAACAGGTGCCTATATAAGAAAAATCCCTGAATATTTGGACTGTCTCCATAAAATCAGGACACCTGGTCACCGTAGACTGGAGGGAGGTTACTAGTGGAGTTACTCAGGGATTGGTCTTGGGGCAAATCTTAGTCAAAATTTATATTAATGACCTTGGCACAAAAAGTGGGAGTGTGCTAAAAAATCTGCTGATTACACAAAGTTGGGAGGTATTGCCAGTACAGAGGAGGACAGGAATATCATACAAGAAGATCTGGATGACTTTGAAAACTGAAGTAATAGAAATGGGATGAAATATAATAGTGCAAAGTGCTAGGTCATGCACTTTGGGACTAACAACAAGAATTTTTGCTATAAGGTGGGGACTTATCAGTTCGAAATGACAGAGGAGGAGAAAGACCTGGGTGTATTGGTTGATCACAGGATGACTATGAGCCATCAGTGTGATGTGGCTGTGAAAAAGGCTAATGCAGTCCTAGGACACATCAGGCAAGGTATTGCCAATAGGGACAGGGAAGTGTTAGTACCATTATACAAGGCACTGGAGAGACCTCACCTGAAATACTGTGTGCAGTTCTGGATTGCCATGTTTAAGAAAGATGAATTCAAACTAGAACAGGTGCAGAGAATGGCTACAAGAATAATCAGAGGAATGGAAAACCTACCTTATGAGAGGAGACTCAAAGAGCTTGGCTTGTTTAGCCTAACCAAACAAAGGCTGATGGGAGATATAACTGCTGTCAATAAATACATCAGAGGGATAAATACCAGGGAGAGAAGGTATTTAAGTTAAATAGCAATGTGGACACAAGAACAAATGGGTATAAACTGGCCATCAAGAAGTTTAGGCTTGAAATTAAACAAAGGTTTCTAACCATTAGAGGAGTAAAATTCTGAAACAGCCTCCCAAGGGGAGCACGGGGGGTGGGGAGGGGCAAAAAATCTAACTGACTTCAAGACTGAGCTTGATAAGTTTATGGAAGGAATGGCATGATGGAACTTCCTACATTGGCACGTAGCTGATTTGCGACTGCTAGCAACAAATACCTTCAATGACCAGTGATGGGACACTAGATGGGGAGGGCTCTGAGTTACAACAGGGAATTCTTTCCCAGGTGCAAAAGCTGCTGTGCATTGAGCTAGTTGTGCATGGGTCTCCACTTCAAGTTGTCTCCCACTGATGTATGTGCACCGTTACGCCGACATTGTAATGCCACCATCCTGACTGGCATTGAGCAATGGTTGATGTACATATGTCAATTCAGCATGAGTTGACCTTAACAGTCCTCCAGCAACTGTCCCACAATGCCCAACGCTGGCCGCTCTTGTCACAATTGTGAACTCCACTGCCCAATGGTCATGTAGACTCGAAGCCACGCTCTCCCCCTACTTAAAATGTTCATGAATTTTTTAAAATGCATTTTCCTGATTGTCCAGCTGAATGAGCACCCTAGCAGCTCTCCTACGTTGTATGTGACTTCCCAGCTGACCATGCTGGCTACACACCCGGAGTAGTGAGGAGATACTGGCCTGTGGGGAGAAGAGGCTGTGCAGACACAGCTCTGAGCCAGCCTAAGAAACGTCCACATCTATGAGCACATTGCTCAGGGGATGCAGGAGAAGGGGTATGGCAGAGACTGGCAGCAATGCCGCGTGAAAGCCAAGGAACTGAGACAGGCATACCAGAAGACCAGGGAGGCCAACAATTGGTCCAGTGCTGAGCTGCAGACCTGCCTCTTTTACAAAGAGCTGCATGCCTTGCCTGGTGGAGACCCCACTGTGACAGTGTCCCCATAAAACTTTATGGGGAGATGCTTATAACTATATATGTGTAACTGGAATACGTTTTATGCTACATGTGCCATGTAACATATCTCTGTGAAAGTTATGACCTACTGAATTTATTCCTCCTGTTTGTAGGCATGTATCATTGTTGTGGTTGAAGTTATGAACATTGGTTTTATATTTGCTGGTTTTATGCATAGCTTTTGTAAGAACATGGGACCAGGTCCAGAGGAAGGAATGTGCAAGTTGAGTACAAGTACTTAACAGACAAAAGAAGGTGCAGACCCCAATCCACATCGGGGCCCCAGTCAAGGATGCAACTGGTTAGACTGGTTAGGGCGCATGGACAGGTGACTTGCCCATGTGATCCCAAAACGCCAGGGCAACTGGATCCTATGCAGGGAGAGGAAGAAAGGCTATAAAAGCCCTTGCAAGACCCTTCCATTTTGTCTTCAGCTGGCTAAAGGGAGAGGCTCTCCACCCCCCGAAGGACATTCCTGAGGGGAACTGAACAAAGGACAAAGACACTAGGGGGTGTGAGCGGCTGCTGGACCCAGGCTAATTCTACAGCCTGTAAAAAGGAAAATATCCGAACCTGGTGAGGCTTTTATCTGTGTTAACTTTGAATAGACATAGACGTGCGTGTTTTATTTTATTTTACTAAGTAACTTGCTTTGTTCTGTCTGTCACTAATTGAACTCACTTAAATCCTATTTTCTGTACTTATTAAAATCACTTTTTACTTATTAAGTTTCCTTGAGTACGAGTTAGTGCCTGGGGAAAGCGAACAGTTGTGCATATCTTTCTATCTTTGAAATAGAAGGCGAACTATTTATGAGTTTACCCTGTATAAGCTTTATACAGGGTAAAACGGATTTATTAAGGGTTTGAACCTCCTTGGAGTTGAGCAGCTGGGTGTCAAAGGCAAGAGCGCTTCCAGGGGCCTTACAGTGGTGAGTGGACTTGGTTCGGGCCTGGGTCTGTGTTTGCAGCAGATCAGTGGAATCTGACTCAAAACAGACAGGATTCGGGAGTCCCAAACTTGAAAAGGCCTGGAAGCAGGGGCAGAAGTAGCCTTGGCACACCAGGTGGCAGCACCAAGCAGGTCTCTGTGGCCCCAACCCGTCACAGTCACAGTGACCTGCTTGGTGCAGCTGGGGCCATTGCGGCCTTGAGGGCTTCCCCCGCCACACCCATGGAATGACCAATCCAGATGAGAAGAAAAAAGAGGACGTGGGAGGAGATGTTCTGTGAGATCCTGCAGGCCAGTGCTGCATCACACCTTGAATAGAGGGCATGGAGGGTGAACGTTGCAGGCAGCCTAGAGAAGGAATGCGTGGAGAGGAGAAAGGACCACCAGGAAAAGAAGAGGAAGCACCAGGACATAATGGAGCTTCTCCAGCAGCAAACACAGATGCTGCAGACTCTTGTGGACTGTCAGGTCCAACAATCCCATAATTGAGTCCCATTGCAGTCGGTGGAGAACTGCAGCTTAGCGCCTCCCTAAATGCCGCCCCCTCAAGCATTCCCCATGGCCTCTGGGCCCATACACCTACCCCTCACCACTCCACCCCAGGGGAAAGCATGGACAGCTACAGCTTCACACACACTGACCCAAGAATGCCACGGGTGATGTTATGTGTAGCACCTGCTAAGCCTGTCATTGAGGCTATCACGGTGGCCAGTATTTGGCTTAATGAGCCAGGGGAGTAAGGGGTAGACTAGATCCCCCAGGATCATTAATTGCATTTCAACATCATCAGTGGTAATCAGCTGGTCAGGACAGAATGTCTGCTGAGCAGTGGTGGGTTGCTTAGTGGGAGACCTACCCATAGCTTATTATCCCGTGCATTGGCACAAGCACTCTTCACTAGTACACGTGGTGCTGACAAAGAGAGCCAAGTACGCACACGCACAATCAACGTACTAACCCCGACAGTTGTACACCAATGTAATTCGCACTGGCAAAACTTGTAGTGTAGACATGGCCACAGTCTACACAAAGCAATGCTGGCTCTCTCAAGGTACACATGCACGGCTTTGCTTTGATCACACACGTGGGGCTTGCACGACCCCCTCCATTCACTTCATATCACAATCACAGCTCTGGCCAGCTGCTCCAACTAACTCTTCCACCATTCCATACAGTTAGCCCCACCTCAGTGAATGCAGCTGGAGTGAATATAGATGATTCCCAGCCCCAGGGAGGCTGTTAGGATTGTGTTGCCTGGTTTTCACAAGTTTGCATGTAAAATACCTTAACTCTTCAGTCCCTGGTTTTTGAGAAGTTTGAGTTTCGCTGAACTCAGCGTTCTGGAAGGACACAATTGTTCACTGGTTCTTTTTCCCACTATCGAGCCTGCACAGGTTCACAGACGAACTCTTGAGCTGAAGAAACGATGTCATTTATTTGCTGCTTCAGTGAGTGATCAATCCATGAAATAGGGCATAGCATAGGGTTAAATGCAAGTACACCCCCATTTTCAGTTGCTTACCTTACATACATTGTTACAAAGTTATTCATTATATATTGTGTAACCATCTTTCTGCCTAACACTATGATTAGTTTGCTTATTCAGTTGTTTTCCTGATCAAACTGCTGATACGGGTGGTCACCTGATCAGGTTGCTAGCTCATCTTTTCACCTGGCTGTTCTCTTTACTTGCCAGACAAGTTGGTATCTTTTCACATGTTCCAACATCTAAAATATACATTCTATATATTTCATATCCTATAACAATATACTCTGGGACAACCTTAGCTATGTGTTAACCAAGTTTTTTTGTCAGTGTAAGAATGTAATATTTCAGTTAACAGCACACCTCCATGCAATATTTATCAAAACTAGAGAAGTCCATGGAAGTCTGGACAGCTTTAGAGAGATTCACTCTATGATTAACTTTTGTCCTCTCTGGACAAATACATGGGGACCAATGTCTGGAGAGGCAAACAGACATGATATACAAATAAAGGTTCAAGGGAGATCATTCCTAGTTTGATATCAGATATCTTTTGCTGGACAATGACTAATCTAATTTACCTAGAGGAACAGAGAGAGGCTATTGGCTTGCATGCTCTCTCTGTTCCACCATACAATTTATAAAGTGTGGATTCTGAACTACCAGTCAACTCCCTGCTAGAACGCAGAATAATCCCTACACTCTGTAATGGAGCCTCTGGGAGCAACAACTATTTTCCTGGCAGTGTGTGTCTCTTGCCTTCTTTTCCTTTCAGCATGGAAAAGGATGTCTGGAAGTGGGAAGCTGCCACCTGGCCCAGTTGCTTTTCCCATCATAGGAAATGCACTTCAGCTGAATATGAAGAACTTGCCCAAATCAGTGCACGAGGTAAAAGTGCTTGTTTCTCATCCATTGTTTGATTGTAGGTGGAGTTTAAGCAGAGCCTAGCTCAAGCAGAACTCTGTGAAATGACTGGCGTTTACACAGTGGCAATCCCATGTCACTCAACTCCTCATAGATCATTTCCCCAGTACAAAAATATCAATCTTGAATGCTAAATATAAACTGTTCATGCTAACGTATGTCTTTTAGTATAGGTGTCTTAGTCACAGATAATCCAGAATAGATCTGCCCAGCTTCACTGCAAGCTGTGTAGACGATCACACTGTGAGGGGAGTGGTCTAGTGGGTTCTGTCGAGAAATGGTAGTCAGACCTGGTTTTTATTCCTACCTCTGCACCAGACTCTGGCTCATCTACACTTGGAGCTAGGGGTCGGATTCCCGGCTCACATGAACAGACTTATGCCATCAAGCTAGTGTGCTAAAATAGTAATAGCTGCGGAAGCATGAGCTAGCCACCCTAAGCATAAACCTACTTATACCCCTTGGGTATGTACTCGGGGCAGCTACCCATGCCACTCTCTGTGTTATTGTGGCTAGGCTACTGTTCCTAGTGGGCTAGCTCAATGAAATCTGGCATAAGTAGCTCTGCTCAAGTTGGGAATCAAACCCTAGCCCCAAATGCAGATGTAGCCCATGTGTGCATCCTAAACGCTCTCTGCCTCAATTTCCACATCTGTAAAATTGCTCTAATTATATTTGCCTGCTTCACAAGGAGATGGTAAAGTGTCAACTACAGCTCAGTTTTGAAAAAATGGCTTTGTTCTGCTCCATGCTATTGTTTCACTATAATTCTCATCTCAAATACCATCATCTCACATGCGAATGGCAATCCACAGCCTGGGATCTGACAGATAAGTTGGTTTCTTTCCTTCTTGCTCACCATCGCAAATAATAAAAGTTAAACAGGAGAAACTCTATCCCCAGTTACATCTATTCAACCTCATTCTCATCGAATCCTACCCTAAAGAGTTACAGATATGTAACCCCATTGTGGTTGATTTGCAGAGGTGTAATGGATTGGAAATTAGGCAGTAAGTCTATTGGTACCGTAAAAGGGGAAACTGAATCTCACTCCGTTCTCTCTTTGGCACTGCCGGGCTGACAGGAATAAGGAAAAATTGTCTAGTCATTATAAAGTCAGAGGATGTTACTATGAATAAATGGAGGCAGGAGTTCTGTGGCATTAGAAGTGTCATTTGTACACAGTCATTTTTCAGAGTAGAACTGAATTGTCATTAGTTAAATAATGCAAATTGCTAGAGCTTAGTAATGATAGGACCTGCATTAATTCCAACTGCTAGCAGAGTGAGATCATTATATAACACAGATAGAATGATCCTTCTTTCACATTCACTCTCTCTCTCTCTAGGAAAGACACAGTGGTAACAGAACATCAAGATTAGAAACTGAAGCAAATGTCAGGCAATTCCCAAGTCAGAATAGTAAACTCTGACTAGCTCTTTTGTTAATTTGTAATTTAATCTCCTCACATTCTTAGGTGGATTTATGTTAAAACGTGCTGGTTTTGTGTGTTAACTTTGACAGCTCAGTGCAAAGTACGGCCCGATTTTCACGATATATTTGGGCTCAGAGCGGGTTGTGGTGCTGTATGGACATGAGGTTGTGAAGGAAGCGTTGATTGATCAAGGGGACGAGTTCAGTGGAAGAGGACGTATGCCAGTGTTTGAAAGGTTGTCCAACAACAAAGGTAAATTTCCGGTAACAACAGCATATAGAGCTGATGTTCTCTGTATATGGAGAACACAACTGAGAAGACAAAGGAGGAAGCAGACGGAGTTTCATTTAGAACAGTAGCAAAGATTGGTGCCATTCCCTGTTACTCCACTAGCTCCCTGACATGAATGGGTTATAACATCTCACTACAGGTGAGTGAGAGGCAGTGACTAGGCCATTGCACAATAGAAGGGCCACAATACAGCCAGGAGACCAGAGCTGGAGAGGCCAAGAGGGTCAGAACCAATCATGAATTCCCATCCCATTCTTCCCCTGCTCAGTGGTGTAACAAGGCCCCAGAGTGCCCTGGTCTGAGAATAGATTAGGAGGCCCCCTTTTTCCAATCACAGGCCATAGCCCCCAACCTTCCTCTGTCCCCCGCAACATCCAAGCCTACAACTCACCTCATCACCCACAACAGCCCCTATTTCCCCCCACACCCTTCACATCTCACCCCACTTGCCCTCAATCCCTCACCCTGCAGCTCACTGACGCTCCCCACTCACCCTATAACACCTCAACAACTGGCCCTCCAGCCCTTCACCTACTGCTCCTGAGACTTTACTGGCCACTCATCGGTGCCCCCGCAGTTCAGTGCTCCACTGCAATCCCAGGCTAGGGCTGCTCCTCCCATTCCTGGCTGCCCAGAGGTGTCCATCTCCAACCCCACACTCATGTGGCCTGAGTCCAACTGGAGTGATGAGTGGGGTTGTGACTTTGCCCAGAGGGTTGCAGCACCACTCAGGTTTGGCCTGGCTTCTCCTCTGCCATGACAAAAGGCAGCCAGTCCAAACCTGAGTGCCCAGTCGCAGTGCCACTCAGAGCTGGCCTGGCTGCTCCCCCATCCAACCCTATGCTCCAGGTGACGTGCTGGAGCACTGCTGCATCCGGTTGGGCTCCTATATACTCCTGTGCCCTGGCGACTGCACCACTTGCGCCATTGTAGCCGTGCCACTGCCTGTCCTCACTAGACTAGGTACGTCCCAGGAGCAGTGGAGGATTATTTTTATTATTGTTTCACTTTGTTGCCTGATCTTTTGATTATGTATTAATTATATAGATTACTTAAGAATTCCCAGTTATCACTTTGAGGGTTGCCAGGTTCTTGCCCGCAAAATCAGGCCCAGAATTATTAAAATTATTATGCAGTTGGGAACCCTGATGTGCAAAGTTGCAACATTCACACTAAAGGAATACAATATCGTTTATTACAAATATCGTTTATTAAACTCATAGACTCTAAGGTCAGAAGGGACCAATATGATCATCTAGTCTGACCTCCTGCACAATGCAGGCCACAGAATCTCACCCACCCACTCCTGGAATAATTCTCTCCCCTATGTCTCAGCTAGTGAAGTCCTCAAATCATGGTTTAAAGACTTCAAGATGCAGAGAATCCTCCAGCAAGTGACCTGTGCCCCATGATGCAGAGGAAGGCGAAAAACCTCCAGGGCCTCTGCCGATCTACCCTGGAGGAAAATTCCTTCCTGACCCCAAATATGACGATCAGCTGGACCACGAGCATGTGGGCAAGACTCACCAGCCAGACACCCAGGAAAAAGTTCTCTGTAGTAACTTCTAACATCCCATCATTGACCATTGGTCCTATTTACTACTGATGGCAATTAATTGACCTTTGACTAAGATCATGTTATCCCATCAAACCATCCCCTCCATAAACGTATCTAGCTTAATCTTGAAGCCAGATAGGTCTTTTGCCCCCACTGCTTCCCTTGGAAGGCTGTTCCAGAACTTCACTCCTCTGATGGATAGAAACCTTCATCTAATTTCAAGTCTAAACTTCCTGATGGACAGTTTAGATCCATTTGTTCTTGTGTCCACATTGGTACTGAGCTGAAATAATTCCTCTCCCTCTCTGATATTTATCCCTCTGATATATTTAAAGAGAGCCATCATATCTCCCCTCAGCCTCCTTTTGGTTAAGGTAAACAAACCAAGCTCCTTGAGTCTCCTTTCATACGACAGGTTTTCCATTCCTCGAATCATCCTAGTGGCCCTTCTTTGTACCTGTTCCAGTTTGAATTCATCCTTAAACATGGGAGACCAGAACTGCACACAATATTCCAAGTGAGGTCTCACCAATGCCTTGCATAACGGTACTAACACCTCCTTATCTCTACTAGAAATACCTCGCCTAATGCATCCCAAGACCGCATTAGCTTTTTTCACGGCCACATCACATTGGCGACTCATAGTCATCCTTTGATCAACCAGGACTCCGAGGTCCTTCTCCTCTTCCGTTACTTCCAACTGATGCATCCCCAGCTTATAACTAAAATTCTTGTTATTAATCCCTAAATGCATAACCTTACACTTCTCACTATTAAATTTCATCCTATTACTATTACTCCGTTTACAAGGTCATCCAGATCTTCCTGTATTATATCCCAATCCTTTTCTGAATTGGCAATACCTCCCAACTTTGTGTCATCCGCAAACTTTATTAGCACACTCCCACTTTTGGTTCCGAGGTCAGTAATAAAAAGATTAAATAAAATTGGTCCCTAAACTGAACCTTGAGGAACTCCACTAGTAACCTCCCTTCAACCTGACAGTTCACCTTTCAGCATGACCTGCTGTAGTCTCCCCTTTAACCAGTTCCTTATCCACCTCTCAATTTTCATATTGATCCCCATCTTTTCCAATTTAACCAATAATTCCTCATGTGGTACTGTATCAAATGCCTTACTGAAATCGAGGTAGATTAGATCCACTGCGTTTCCTTTATCTAAATAATCTGTTACTTTCTCAAAGAAGGAGATCAAGTTGGTTTGGCACGATCTACCTTTTGTAAAACCATGTTGTAATTTGTCCCAATTACCATTGACCTCAAGGTCCTTAACTACTTTCTCCTTCAAATTTTTTTCCAAGACCTTGCATACTACAGATGTCAAACTAACAGGCCTGTAGTTACCTGGGTCACTTTTTTTCCCTTTCCTAAAAATAGGAACTATATTAGCTATTCTCCAGTCAAATGGTACAGCCCCTGAGTTTAGCGATTCATTAAACATTTTTGCTAATGGGCTTGCAATTTCATGTGCCAGTTCTTTTAATATTCTTGGATGAAGATTATCTGGGCCGCCCGATTTACTCCCATTAAGCTGTTCGAGTTTGGCTTCTACCTCGGATATGGTAATATCTACCCCCACATCCTTATTCCCATTTGTCATGCTGCCACTATTCCTAAGCTCCTCATTAGCCTCATGAAAGACTGAGGCAAAGTATTTGTTTAGATATTGGGCCATGCCTAGATTATCCTTAACCTCCACTCCATCCTCAGTGTTTAGCGGTCCCACTTCTTCTTTCTTTGTTTCTTCCTATTTATATGGCTATAAAACCTTTTACTATTGGTTTTAATTCCCTTTGCAAGGTCCAGTTCTACATGCCTTTTAGCCTGTCTCACTTTATCCCTACATGCTCTGACCTCAATAAGGTAGCTTTCTTTGCTGATCCCTCCCATCTTCCACTCCTTGTATGCTTTCTGTTTTTTCTTAATCACCTCTCTGAGATGCTTGCTCATCCAGCTTGGTCTAAAACTCCTGCCTATGAATTGTTTCCCCTTTCTTGGGATACAGGCTTCTGATAGCTTCTGCAACTTTAACTTGAAATAATCCCAGGCCTCCTCCGCCTTTAGATCCATACATTATTTAGTTTAATCCACTTCCCTAACTAATTTCCTTAATTTATTAAAATTAGCCCTTTTGAAATCAAAAACCCTAGTCTCAGATTTATTTTTGTTTATCCTTCTATTTAGTTTGAACTGAATTAGCTCATGATCACTCAAGCCAAGGTTGTCCCCTACAACCATTTCTTCAATGAGGCCCTCACTACTCACCAAAACCAAATCTAAAATGGCATCCCCCCTTGTTGGTTCAGCAACTACTTGATAAAGGAATTCATCAGATATCACATCTAGGAAAATCTGAGTCCTATTATTATTACTAGCACTTGTTCTCCAATCTATACCTGGGAAGTTGAAGTCTCCCATGATCACACAGTTCCCATTAGTATTTACTTCCTTAAAAACATTAAAGAGGTCTCTATCCATATCCAAATTAGATCCCGGTGGTCTATAGCACACCCCAAGCACTATCCCAGGGGAGGCTCTAGTAGTTTTCTTCCCCAATGTGATTTTTGCCCAGACAGACTCTGTCTTATCCATTCCATCACTTTTTATTTCTTTACAGTCTACCTCATCATTGATATACAATGCTACTCCCCCACCTTTACCTTTATTTCTGTCTTTCATAAACAGCACATACCCTTCAATACCTGTACTCCAGTCATGACTACTATTCCACCGTGTTTCAGTTATTCCTATGATATCTGGTTTCACTTCCTGGACCAGTAGCTCTAATTCCTCCATTTTGTTACCTAGGCTCCTCGCATTGGTGTACAAACATCTTAATTTTTGCTGTTTGGTCTCACTCACGTTCTTTACCCAATTTGGTATGGACATTGTACTGCCAGTATGACCTATTTGACTAGTATCCACTCTGCCCTTCCTCCTTATGTCCATTCTCCTACCCCCGGCTATGTCCTCTCTTACTTCGTTGTCTTCCCTCTCAATGTTAAAATCCGGCGTGGAGATTACCTGGTCATAGAATCATAGAATCATAGAATCTCAGGGTTGGAAGGGACCTCAGGAGGTCATCTAGTCCAACCCCCTGCTCAAAGCAGGACCAACCCCAACTAAATCATCCCAGCCAGGGATGCTTTCCGTCATCTCCCAACCATCTCCCCCAAATTCCTAGTTTAAAGCTCTCTTGATCAGTTGTGCCAGCCTCCATCCTAGAAGTCTATTTCCTTCCCTACTAAGGTGAAGTCCATCCCGAGAGAACAGTCCTCTGTCCATGAATGCCTCCCAGTGGCCATACATCCCAAAGCCCTCCTTATAGCACCACTCCCTGAGCCATCTGTTGATCATCATAATCATGTCACACCTTTGTTACCCTTCTCTAGGAACAGGCAGAATCCCACTGAAGATCACCTGAGCCTTGATTTCCTTAAGCGTCTTCCCCAGCCTGGCATAGTCTCCCTTGATTCGTTCCAGTGAGAATCTAGCTGTGTCATTTGTTCCTACATGAAGGATGATCAATGGATTCTTTCCCGCTCCCTTAAGGATGCTCTTCAACCTCAGGGCCACATCCTGTATCTTAGCACCCGGTAGACAGCACACCCTTCTGTTCTCTGGATCAGCTCTGGTTACAGGCCTGTCTATTCTTCTCAGTAAGGAGTCCCCAATCACGTAGACCTGCCTTTTCCTGGTGACAGTGCGATTCTCCAGTGTATCCCAAATTCCCTCTGGCTGCAAGTCCTTTCCATTTCTATTTTCCCTTGTAATCCTCTTCAACCCATCCTGTATCCTCCTGGGGCTCATGTTTGGTGTTGTCTCCATAGACTCTTCCCCTTTTTCTAAGGTACTAGCCGCTCTTTTTTTTCTTGCCCTTCTGCCTTCAGTGACCACCTGCTGTACCCATTCTTCATTCTCCAACTCCGCAAACCTGTTCTTGAGCTCTATTTCTCCTTCACTGGCCCGTCTTTTCCTCTGCCTGCTTCTCTTAGTCACATGCTTCCACTGTCCATTTTCTTCACCCGGGAGTCCCCCCTCAGAGGCCTTTGATCCTGCTTCCATCTGCATCTCTGAGCTTTCCCCTTCAGCCACCTAGTGCCTTTGCTCCATCATCTGCTCGAACCCCCTTCTAAACTCGATCAGAGTTTCCACCTGCATCTCCAATCCTTGGATCTTTTCTTCCATCAGCTCTATCAGGTGGCACTTCATGCAGACAAAACTCCTTTCAGGTACCCCCTCCAGAATCATGTACATACCGCAGCTGCCACATCCTGTCATCCTCATTGTGTCCTCCACTGCTTGGCTCATGTCCACTGGTGCCTATGTATCTGTCAGCCTTCTCACCTAAAACCTGTTAGTCCGGAAATCACAAACCAAACCAAAACACCACCACCCACAGCAAGAAGAAACCCGAAAAGAGTCCCAAAATACATTTAGTCCTGTCACAGACACCACAACTCAGTAAGGTAGATAGAGATACTACGGAATGTACATCTGCACATCTATATACTCACATCATCCATTGCAGAATAACCTGAAATGTTAGCCATCATCTTTCTCATCACCATCAGCTATCTCATCATCACCAATGGCCATTATTCTGGCACCTCCCAAGGGCTCCATCTCTCTCTCCTACCGCCCCTAGGCTGGGATGCCACTTTTATAATATGTTACGCTGATGCTGCTATGTTTGATGTATATTAAGTAGGGGATTTCTCCCCTTTTCCTTATTTGTATTTCCTTACTAATGTTGGAGTGTCTTTTCCCCATAGGTAGGTATATCAATGATCTCAACTTATTATCATATATGTTCATTCATTACCATGGCCTCTTGTGATTAAGTATCACATTTGTTATTTTTGTCCTAACTGGTTATTTCGGTTCTTTTCAAGTTCCAAGTTGTGGTGTACCTGTTAAGTTTAAAAGGATCTGAACGTACGAAAGCTCCTATGCCAATCTGCTTTAACACATCCTCTAAGTTAAAAGTCACAGCCATACCTGGACGTTATGCTTTAGCTCATCACCGTCTCTCTAGGTGAAAGGTCCCAAACATATGTATGCTAACTTTGCCTTAGCTCAACATACAGGATTGGCTTGCAGGTCCCTTGTGTTACAGCCAAAATATACTCTAATATAGACCTATAAACCTATTATAATAAAACAAATACCAAACCCATAAGAAAATAAGAAATGTATAAGAAAAGATATACAGGCAAGCAAGCAGGCTAGCCTTAGATGTATCTCGTGTACCTGTTATGTATGTCATTTCCTTGCCAGGACACTTCTGTGTTTGAATTATTTACCAGAGGTCAGAATTTCCCTTTAAACTCTATTTTCAGCTCCCCAAATACTTGGGGTTTTTCATTGGGCCGTTTATCTGTGCAAAGTTTATCTGTTCAAAGTTCATAGGCCTCAAGTCTTATGTTAATTTGCTGAAGCTAACGTCTTACAGGATATAGGCCTGTAGGTTTCTTGCATTACTGCTGAATATAATGCAAAGCATTAATAATAATAACAAAGGTAAACTAGCCTACTGGGCTACAACTTGGGGCTCTCAGTTTTTTGAGATTTTTTAGCAGTTAGGGAGCAATAGCTAGGGGAACACCAATATGTCCTCTTTCGGAAAGTGGTTTGTTTCATTCATGCATTACAGTTACAGTGCCTGCAAAAAAACCCGCTCGTGTAGTTACTTTATTACACATTAAAACTACGTTAAAAGAAAGCAGGCTGCAAAGTCAAGTCCTCGAACACAAGGAAATGCAGAATTTAGGCAGCCCGTGTGACTCTAAATCTGCCTCCTTGTGTCAGAATTATTAACTTCCTTGTGGGATTTTTTTATGGAGTTCATCATTGTAGCACCTGAGCAATTCACAAATATTTATTCATTTATCTTCATGACACCGCTGGGAAATGAGGGGATATTATGGTCCCCATTTTACAGCTTGGGACCTGAGGCAGAGAGATTAAAGTAAAAAAATGTCCACTAATTTTGGATCTCCTATTTGAGATGCCCAGGACCAGGGCCGGCACTTCCACTAGGCGACCCTAGGCAGTTGCCTAGGGCGGCAGGATTTGGGGGGTGGCATTTCACCACCCTCGGTGGCATTTCGGCGGCGACTCATTTCCCGGTGGCGATTCGGCGGCCGCTTTTTCTCTGGGTGGCAAGAAAAGCTGCCGCCAAAACGCCACCGAGAATGCAGCTTCAGAGGAGGAGCTGTTGCCCAGGGCGGCAAAAACCCTGGCGCCACTACTGCCGAGGACCTGATTTTTTCAGAGGACTCAGCTTTATGGATGTTCAAAGCACAGCCCCCATTGAATTGAGTTGCTATGGGGGTGCTCAGCAGTCCAGGGGCTCAAGTTGGGCACCCAGAAAATGAGGAACACACCGATAGTGACTACCTGAAAAAAATTTGGTTGAAGGGACTTGTCTAGTAGCATCACATAGGAAAGCGGTGGCAGGTAGAAGGGTAGAATCCAGTTCTCCGGGGCAGCATTCTACTGCATTTCATCAGAGCATCCTTTCTCTTCCTGCAGTTCTCTTCCTCATTCACGGCACTTCTCCCAGCTTCAGCAACAAATAAGGCTGGGTCGCACAGACAACGGCCTCCTCCACTGCAGTACCCCGATTCATTCACAAATCAGGTTCATTCTCTGCACTGAATGAGGCAGGGCACCCTCTAGAAAAAATAATGTGTGGCTCATAGAATGAATGACTGCATCATAAAGTCACAAGATAGGGTTTCCCCCCACAATCTTAATTCTGGCATTTCCTAACTTTTGAGTGCTTGACTTTGCAATGTTAATGTTGTTTTAAAGGAGTTTTTTGTGTGTAATTTCCTAGCATTTTCAAAAAGCAAATATTCCATCATGTGGCCTCATATTGACATGGGCTGTTTTTATGGAGTTCATCACTGTAGCACCTGAGCGATTCACAAATATTTATTAATTTATCTTCATGACACCACTGGGAGGTGAGGGGGTATTATCATCCCCATTTTACAGCTCAGGAACTGAGGCAGAGAGATTAAGATTTTAAAATGTCCACTAATTTTGGTCTCCCGTTTGAGATGCCCAGAGTCTGATTTTTTTAGAAGACTCAGCTTTATGGATGTTCAAAGCACAGCTCCAATTGACTTGAGTTGCTGTGGGGGTGCTCAGCACTCTAGGGGTTCAAGTTGGGCACCCAGAAAATGAACACACAGATAGTGACTACCTGAAAAAATTTGGTTGAAGGGACTTGTCTAGTAGCATCACATAGGAAAGCGGTGGCAGGTAAAAGGGTAGAATCCAGTTCTCCTGGGCAGCATTCTACTGAAAGTTCATCAGACCATCCTCTCTCTTCCTGCAGTTCTCTTCCTCATTCACGGCACTTCTCCCAGCTTCAGCAACAAATAAGGCCAGGTCGCACAGACAACAGCCTCCTCCACTGCAGTACCCCGATTCATTCACAAATCAGGTTCATTTTCTGCACTAAATGAGGCAGGGCACCCCGTAGAAAAAATAATGTGTGGCTCATAGAATTAATCACTGCATCATAAAGGCACAAGACAGGGTTGCCCACACCATAGGCGACTTTAGTCGGCGCTGGTGGGTGCTGGCGCCCCCGGCCTGCACCAACTCCACCCCTGGCCCCGCCCCCATTCCACCCCTTCCCCAAATCCCCGCCCCCACTTCACCCGGGCCCACTACATTTCCCCTCTACCCCCCTGCCAGGCTTGCAAGCCTGGGAGGGAGAGGACAGGGGAGAAGCAGCAGAACACCCACCCGCAGCTCCCCTCCCCCCCCCCGGCCCCAATTCACCTCTCCGCCTCAGCCTCCTCTGCTTCCACCTCATGAGTTCCGAGGCACCGCTGCCAATCCACTTTTCCTTCCCCTCAGGCTTGCCGCGCGCCAGTTGTTCAGGGCGGGTGGGGTGGGGAGCTGCCGGTGGGTGCTCTGCACCCACCAATTTTTCCCCAGGGGTGCTGGTGCTCCAGCCTTTCCTAACTTTTGAGGGCTTGACTTTGCAACATTAATGTTGTTTTAAAGGAGTTTTTTCTGTGTAATTTCCTAGCATTTTCAAAAAGCAAAAATTCGATAATCTGGACTCATATTGACACCCGCATGGTTCAACACCAAGGTTGGAATCTTTAGATCCCTGGCACAGACCTCTGCCACTTGAACTAATGGAGTAACTGATAGCAATAGTAGGTTGTCCTCTTCTGTGCGGAACAGTGGTAGATGGAGATGAGATATAGACTTTGCCAGTAGGTTTCACAGATATTTGTTGACAGCAGACAAGCAGTGAGTCTCAGAAATGTCGGGTTCCATTCCAGGCTCTAAGGGGAGTGTTCTCTAGTAGTTACAAACCCTACTGCCTGTTCCTCCCATGCTTGACCACTTTTGCCCCGTCCCCTCCAATCTATATCCCTGTCCCCAGTCCTTTCTTGTCCCACCTTTGGCTCCTCTTCCCATTCTCTTTGCCAGAGAGGAGCCAGAGAATAGAGGGAGCAGGAGCTCATCACTGCTGGCTACAAGACGGTGGGAAAATAACCGGTAAATAAAGATTACCTGTGATTACACCAATGCAGAGGTCTCTGGCTGGTTTGTGGGTGAATTTAATTATTTTTCTTCTTCATAATTGTGCTGAAACAGCAATGAGTTTAATGTGTTAGGATATTGTGGTAAAGAAACATATCAAAGAGATAAAGTACGGAGTGATGACCGTGTAACACAGTCTCCCAAGCAGAACACAGATACAAATAAAATTTGAATTCAAGGTCATAAACTCAAAAGTTTATGAACAAGATTATATGATTGCAGAGCCATTGGCCATTATCTTTGACAAATCATGGCAATCGGGGGAGGTCCCGGATGACTGGAAAAAAGCTAATGTAGTGCCCATCTTTAAAAAAGGGAAGAAGGAAGATCCGGGGAACTACAGGCCAGTCAGTCTCACCTCAGTCCCTGGAAAAATCATGGAACCTGTCCTCAAGGAATCAGTTCTGAACCACTTAAAGGAGGGGAAAGTGATCAGGAACAGTCAGCATGGATTCACCAAGGGCAAGTCATGCCTGACTAACCTAATTGCCTTCTATGATGAGATAACTGGCTCTGTGGATGAGGGGAAAGCAGTGGATGTGCTATTTCTTGACTTTAGCAAAGCTTTTGATACAGTCTCCCACAGTGTTCTTGCCAGCAAGTTAAAGAAGTATGGGCTGGATGAATGGACGGTAAGGTGGATAGAAAACTGGCTGGATGGTCGTACTCAACGGGTAGTGATCAATGGCTCCATGTCTAGTTGGCAGCCGGTCTCAAGTGGAGTGCCCCAAGGGTCGGTGCTGGGGCCGGTTTTGTTCAATATCTTCATCAACGACCTGGAGGATGGTGTGGACTGCACCCTTAGCAAGTTTGCAGATGACACTAAACTGGGAGGAGTGGTTGATACGCTGGAGGGTAGGGACAGGATACAGAGGGACCTAGACAAATTAGAGGATTGGGCCAAAAGAAATCTGATGAGGTTCAACAAGGACAAGTGCAGAGTCCTGCACTTAGGATGGAAGACTCCCATGCACTGCTACAGACTAGGGACCGAATGGCTGGGCAGCAGTTCTGCAGAAAAGGACCTAGGGGTTACAGTGGACGAAAAGCTGAATATGAGTCAACAGTGTGCCCTTGTTGCCAAGAAGGCTAACGGCATTTTGGGCTGTATAAGTAGGGGCATTTCCAGCAGATCGAGGGACGTGATTATTCCCCTCTATTCGGCACTGGTGAGGCCTCATTTGGAGTACTGTGTCCAGTTTTGGGCCCCACACTACAAGAAGGATGTGGATAAATTGGAAAGAGTCCAACGGAGGGCAACAAAAATGATTAGGGGGCTGGAGCACATGACGTATGAGGAGAGGCTGAGGGAACTGGGATTGTTTAGCCTGCAGAAGAGAAGAGTGAGGGGGGATTTGATAGCTGCTTTCAACTACCTAAAAGGGGGTTCCAAAGAGGATGGATCTAGACTGTTCTCAGTGGTAGAAGATGACAGAACAAGGAGTAATGGTCTCAAGTTGCAGAGGGGGAGGTTTAGGTTGGATATTAGGAAAAACTTTTTCACTAGTAGGATGGTGAAGCACTGGAATGGGTTACCTAGGGAGGTGGTGGAATCTCCTTCCTTAGAGGTTTTTAAGGTCAGGCTTGACAAAGCCTTGGCTGGGATGATCTAGTTGGGTTTGGTCCTGCTTTGAGCAGGGGGTTGGACTAGATGACCTCCTGAGGTCCCTTCCAACCCTGAGATTCTATAATTCTATGACAGGATTGACTGCTATGGCAGGGGACTGGACTCAGTGACCCGGAAGGTCCCTTCCAATCTTATGTTCCTATGAAACTTTGGTTTGAAAGTCTGGCCCATCCCTCCTGCTTTCCCATTCTCTTCCCTTTTTCAGGTATTTCTATCGACAGTGGGGTGCCGTGGAAGCAGCTACGCCGATTTACCCTCACCACCTTGAGGAATTTTGGAATGGGGAAGAAGAGCACAGAAGAGCGAATCCTGGAGGAAGCCCATTTCCTGGTGGAAAGACTCAAAAACACTTACGGTGAGGATCAATTTTATGTGTTTTGGAAATTAGAATTGAAGAATCAGTTAAAGACTTTCTGTTTTTCATGATATTAACTGTTTGGGTCAAACCTCTTCTAACTAAAGCCTTTAGCTGCACATATAACTAATTGTGTTAGTCTAATACAAATGTGGGCAAAGGTCTAAAGATGGTCTTTACTGGCTGTTGTTCCCCATGTTTTCTACCCACTGATCTATGGCTGGTGAGCAAATGAAAAATATTTGTCTACAGTTGGCAGAAGGTAAGACAGTGAACCAGGTTAGAGTGGATCCATTTATCTTCAGTCTGCTACATTAATGGGACACCCAGGCCAAGAGTTTGTTTATTCTCATTTTCATCTCTGCTGCACATCTGATACAAATTTGGCACCTACATTCTATAATGATGGGCTCCAATAGGAATGATTGTAAACCACTGTGTAAATGGACAGTGCTTTATAAGTGACCCACTAATTATTACTATTTATATTCCAGTAGTGAGTACAGATCCCAAGATTGGGGCTTTATTGTGTGTATTGTATACTAACAGATAGGAAGGACTGTTCTGTACTGCAAACAGCATACATTTGAAATAGACATGAAAAATAAAAAGTGGAGGAAGGAAGGGTGATGGATCTGCTAAGCAGGGGACTATATGAATGCCAACCTGTCAGACATGCAGGAAACATCTTGCCTGGTGTATTTTGATGACATCTTTACTGGGAGGTCATTGGAGAAGCACCCGCAGAAGTTGGGAGCTGTGCTGGACAGCCTACACCAAGCCACCTTAAAAGGTGAATTCAGCAAAACGACAAAGTAAATTTCCTGGGGCATAGGATCTCAAGGGATGTTGATGGTGAACCCATCCGGTTCTGGTCCGTGCCGAGTCCTGTCACAGAGCAGCAGCGTTTCATTGGCCTGGTTTCATACTACTGGAGAGTCATTATTTGTTTTGCCACAATTGCACAGCCACTGCTCAAGCTGGCAGAGGCGAGGTGGATGTTTGAGTGGACTAGTCCTGCCAAGAAGCCTTTCTGGAACTAAAGTGGAGACTCATGTCTGTAACAATACGGGTCTACTGAGATCCCCAGCTACCATCCATTCTAAAGATAGATGCCAGTTAAACTGGTAATGGTGCTGTCTTGACAACCATACGGAGACAAGGAAAGAGTAGTTGCATACGTCAGCAGGATGCTGAACAAAGCAGAGCAGACCTACTCCATGGCTACTGCAGAGTTGCTGGCAGTGGTGACCTTCACAAAATATGTTTGCCACTTCCTGCTGTGGAAAGAATTCAGATCATGATGCCCTCCGGGGGATTTATAATTTCCATGATGCCCAAGGACAATTGCACTGGTTGCTGGAACAGCTGGTTCAGTTCCAGGGTAACAGTACACGAATGCTGATGCGCTATCCAGGAAACTAAGACTGGACAGTGCTTGCAAGGAGGGTGGTCATGAGAGGATGTTGCCTCCCTGAGATAAGAACAAAAGCCAAAAGCAGTATCACACCCGACAAACCAGACAACCAACCAAAGGGGGCTGCCTGCAAAAGGAGGGTGCTGCTCTGAAAAAATATTGTGATCACAGCCATATTGGCCAGAGAATAGGGGGCACTCATGAGAGGCGGGTGTGATCCAATTACAGGGACATTTGAGGATGGAGAAGCCTAGCCAAAGGATTCAAAGTTGATGCTACTGGCTTGGATAGTACTGGTCACTTAGGGACCATGGGCGTCTTGTTAAACCTGTGGGGCCCATAAGACAGATCATCCTACACCCAGAGCACCCATGGTTTCCACCCACACAAGCCACCCTCTGGAAATGGTAGCTATGGTTATTCTGGGGGAGTCAGTCAGTAGGCCCTTGTGAGATCAGGCTACTTCTCTGAGTGGGCAGAGGCTCCTCCACTGCCTGATCGAGAAGCGCAAATGGTTGCTAACCTCACTCCTTGCATACTGGCCAATTGCAAAAATTTGGAATCATGCTTATTCTAAGGAGTGTGTGACCTCCTTGAGATAAATAAGACCTGTACTACACCTTACCACCCCCGGCCAGATGGGCTGTTGGTGTCAGGAATCGGGGACTGCAGCAGAGTCGGTCTCTGGGCAATGTAACGGGGGCAGCTGGCCTGTGATAAGCTGCCTGATTAGCTACACCACCTAACTGGTGGGAAGAGACAGCAAACTAGCTCTTAAGCCCAGCTGCAGCAACAGTTTGGCGGCTGCTCAAAGCATTTGCCCATGGCTGTGATAGCTGCTGCTCCTGCCTTGTTCCAGCCCTGCTCCTGCCTCGCCTCATTCCAAGTAACCTGGCTCTGACCTTTGGCTCCAATTCTTGACTTTTGACTTTGACTCTGGCACCTGAGCTCTGGGTCTGACCCTGGGCTCCTACTCTCCTAATCCTGGCTACCAACTCCTGCTCTGAGCAGTAGGCATGACCAGCCACACACAGGTCTCTGTCTGAACTGTACATTCGCAGCTATGTTGAGGATGCCAGTCAACAGAACTGGGACAGTTTTTTCCCCTAGGTCATGATGACCTACAGGACTAACGTGCATTCGTCCCCGGTGTACACACCATATAATGTGATGTTTGGGCATGTGATCACCCTCCTAGCAGAATTGCTGGATGGGGTAGCCATGACAGATGAGTATACTAATCCCATGGAGTACCTAGCAATTGACAGGCATCCTCATCACTGCTGTCCAAGCAATAAAGCCTCACCAGGGCCACCTAGAGATAGAAGGAGCCTTCACACCTGTGTGACCATCTTGTTTATCACTTCAAAAGCTTTTTCTTCCCCTGCTGTCATGTTTCCTCTCAACTAATTAGCCTCTTAAGATTGGTCTATACACCTGGACCATCATGTTTCTCTGACTGTATATATATCTGTCTGAAGAATAATTTCATTCCACGCATCTGATGAAGTGGGTACTAACCCACGAAAGCTTATGCTGAAATAAATTTGTTAGTCTCTAAGGTGCTACAAGTTTTTCTTTCTTATTTTCATTTTGCTGACACAGACTAACACGGCTACTACACTTAAACCTAAGATTTAAGGGGGATGGCCCAGATATATTAGGAGGGTGAACTGGTTTGGGTCCACAGAAGGAAAAGGAGTTTGAGTGCTAAATTGCAGCAAAAGTACAGGGGCTCGTACAGGGTGGTCAGCCAGGTGGCGGAGTATTTTGTGCACAATCCACTGTCCTCAATGGAAACAGTTTTGTCCTACATTACAACAGGCTAAATCCTACTTGGGTCCTTACCCAGCTGAAGATATGATCAACTTGCGACAGCAGGGCCGAAGCAATGATGGAGAAAGCCACAGTCAGCTGAGAGGTTGACTCCCAGAGCACCGGAGGGGACCAGGCCAGGGCAAACATTGAGTAGCGGCAAACCATCATATGGCGTAGCCAGGTGTGGCCTTATCAGAAGGAACCAAAGAGGTTGAGAAACAGAATCACCAACAATGGGAGGTGAACCTATAACAGAGATGGTAGCACGAGTACCGGGGAGGGAATTCTGTAGTCTGGACTGAGGCGAGCCAACAAATGAGCAAAACACAAAGGACCCAGCGATACAGGAGAATCTGAGGGCAGATGAAGAGCACAGAGCCCTCTGCTGGCACCAAGACTGCCATGTGGACTAGCTCTATGTGCGAGGATGCATCCTTCCGCAGAGAGGAGGGCAGTATGATGCGTCTGATAAGCATGGAACTAAAAGTCCCATTGGCCACCTCCCAACTGCACTTGACACTTCCCCTTCCCCTGGTCAGGTAGGGGGAGAGATCCTGAAGCAGGATGTGGCCAGGCTATGTTGGAAAGCAGCAGCAACATGGCAAGCGACGCGCTGCAGAGAGGTTGTATGCAGAGAGGAACCCCAGGAACTGTGGACGGAGTCCCACGTGGAACAAGCTGCCGGACATTACAGCTGGGGGCAGGTCACTGGTAGGGTTGCCAGACGTCCGGTTTTCAACCAGGACACACCATTGAAAAGGGACCCTGGCGGCTGGTGCTGATCGGCCCATTAAAAGCCATTAATGCTAGGAGTGATAGGCAGAGACGGGCTCCACCTGACGAAGAGAGGGAAGAGCATCTTTGGAAGCAGGCTGGCTAACCTAGTGAGGAGGGCTTTAAACTAGGATCACCGGGGGAAGGAGACCAAAGCCCCGAGGTAAGTGGGGAAGTGGGATACCGGGAGGAAGCACAAGTAGGTGAGTGCAAGAGCGGAGGGCTCCTGCCCCATACTGGGGCAACAGGACGATCGGTGAGTTATCTTAAATGCCTATACACAAATGCAAGAAGCCTGGGGAACAAGCAGGGAGAACTGGAAGTCCTGGCACAGTCAAGGAATTATGATGTAATTGGAATAACAGAGACTTGGTGGGATAACTCACATGAATGGAGTACTGTCATGGATGGATATAAACTGTTCAGGAAGGATAGGCAGGGCAGAAAAGCTAGGGGAGTTGCGTTGTATGTAAGAGAGCAGTATGACTGCTCAGAGCTCCAGTATGAAACTGCAGAAAAACCTGAGAGTCTCTGGATTAAATTTAGAAGTGTGAGCAACAAGGGTAATGTCGTGGTGGGAGTCTGCTACAGACCACCAGACCAGGGGGATGAGGTGGACGAGGCTTTCTTCCAGCAACTAACAGAAGTTACTAGATCACAGGCCCTGGTTCTCATGGGTGACTTTAATCACCCCGATATCTGCTGGGAGAGTAATACAGCAGTGCACAGACAATCCAGGAAGTTTTTGGAAAGTGTAGGGGACAATTTCCTGGTGCAAGTGCTGGAGGAACCAACTAGGGGAAAAGCTCTTCTTGACCTGCTGCTCACAAACAGGGAAGAAATAGTAGAGGAAGCAATAGTGGATGGGAACCTGGGAGGCAGTGACCATGAGATGGTCGAGTTCAGGATCCTGACACAAGGAAGAAAGGAGAGCAGTAGAACAGAGACCCTGGACTTCAGAAAAGCAGACTTCGACTCCCTCAGGGAACTGATGGGTAAGGTCCCCTGGGAGAATAAAATGAGGGGGAAAGGAGTCGAGGAAAGTTGGCTGTATTTTAAAGAATCCTTATTGAGGTTGCAGGAACAAACCAACCCAATGTGTAGAAAGAAAAGTAAATATGGCAGGTGACCAGCTTGGCTTAACAGTGAAATCCTTGCTCGTCCTAAACACAAAAAAGGAGCTTACAAGAAGTGGAAGACTGGACAAATGACCAGGGAGGAGTATAAAAATATTGCTCAGGCATGCAGGACTGAAATTAGGATGGCCAAATCACACTTGGAGTTGCAGCTAGCCGGAGATGTTAGGAGTAACAAGAAGGGTTTCTTCAGGTATGTGAGCAACAAGAAGAAAGTCAAGGAAAGTGTGGGCCCCTTGCTGAATGAGGGAGGGAACCTAGTGACAGAGGATGTGGAGAAAGCTAGTGTACTCAATGCTTTTTTTGCCTCTGTCTTCACAGACAAGGTCAGCTCCCAGGCGGCTGCACTCCGCAGCACAGTATGGGGAGCAGGTGACCAGCCCTCTGTGGAGAAAGTAGTAGTTTGGGACTATTTAGAAAAGCTGGACGAGCACAAGTCCATGGGGCGGGATGCACTGCATCCGAGGGTGCTAAAGGAGTTGGCCGATGTGATTGCAGAGCCATTGGCCATTATCTTTGACAAATCATGGCAATCGGGGGAGGTCCCAAATGACTGGAAAAAAGCTAATGTAGTGCCAATCTTTAAAAAAGGGAAGAAGGAAGATCCGGGGAACTACAGGCCAGTCCGTCTCATCTCAGTCCCTGGAAAAATCATGGAGCAGGTCCTTAAGGAATCAATTCTGAACCACTTAAAGGAAGGGAAAGTGATCATGAACAGTCAGCATGGATTCACCAAGGGCAAGTCATGCCTGACTAACCTAATTGCCTTCTATGATGAGATAACTGGCTCTGTGGATGAGGGGAAAGCAGTGGATGTGCTTTTTCTTGACTTTAGCAAAGCTTTTGATACAGTCTCCCACAGTATTCTTGCCAGCAAGTTAAAGAAGTATGGGCTGGATGAATGGACGGTAAGGTGGATAGAAAACTGGCTAGATGGTCGAACTCAACGGGTAGTGATCAATGGTTCCATGTCTAGTTGGCAGCCGGTATCAAGTGGAGTGCCCCAAGGGTCTGTGCTGGGGCCGGTTTTGTTCAATATCTTCATTAACGATCTGGAGGATGGTGTGGACTGCACCCTTAGCAAGTTTGCAGATGACACTAAACTGGGAGGAGTGGTAGATACAATGGAGGGTAGAGATAGTATACAGAGGGACCTAGACAAATTAGAGGCTTTGGCCAAAAGAAATATGATGAGGTTCAACAAGGACAAGTGCAGAGTCCTGCACTTAGGACAGAAGAATCCCATGCACTGCTACAGACTAGGGACCGAATGGCTGGGCAGCAGTTCTGCAGAAAAGGACCTAGGGGTTACAGTGGACGAAAAGCTGAATATGAGTCAACAGTGTGCCCTTGTTGCCAAGAAGGCTAACGACATTTTGGGCTGTATAAGTAGGGGCATTTCCAGCAGATCGAGGGACGTGATTATTCCCCTCTATTCGGCACTGGTGAGGCCTCATTTAGAGTACTGTGTCCAGTTTTGGGCCCCACACTATAAGAAGGATGTGGATAAATTGGAAAGAGTCCAGCGGAGGGCAACAAAAATGATTAGGGGGCTGGAGCACATGACTTATGAGAAGAGGCTGAGGGAACTGGGATTGTTTAGCCTGCAGAAGAGAAGAATGAGGGGGGATTTGATAGCCGCTTTCAACTACCTGAAATGGGGTTCCAAAGAGGATGGATCTAGACTGTTCTCAGTGGTAGAAGATGACAGAACAAGGAGTGATGGTCTCAAGTTGCAGAGGGAGAGGTTTAGGTTGGATATTAGGAACAACCTTGTTCACTAGTAGGGTGGTGAAGCACTAGAATGGGTTACCGAGGGAGGTGGTGGGATCTCCTTCCTTAGAGGTTTTTAATGTCAGGCTTGACAAAGCCCTGGCTGGGATGATTGAGTTGGGTTTGGTCTTGCTTTGAGCAGGGGGTTGGACTAGATGACCTCCTGAGGTCCCTTCTAACCCTGAGATTCTATGATTCTATGATTAAAAGTAGGAGCTAGCCCTAGGGGTGGGAGCAGCGTGCAGAGCCTCCCTGGACACCCATGCACCTTGGGACTACAAGGACCTGGTGGCCGCTTCCTGGAAGCCATGGTAAGCAGTGCCGGGACTCCGCACCCTGAACCCCCTCCCACATCCCTGCCCTAGCTCGGAGCCCCCCGAGCACCCCAAAACCCTCATTCCCGGCTCCACCGCAGAGCCCGCACCACCAGCCGGAGCTCTCACCCGCCTCTCACACCCCAACCCCCTGCCCCAGGCTGTTGAAAATGAGTGAGGGTGGGGAAGAGTGAGCGATGGAGGGAGGAAGTTGGAGCCAGGAGAGATGGGGCATTGGGGCACTGGTGTTTGGTTTTGTGTGATTAGCATGTTGGCAAGCCTAGTCAATGGAGGAGCATCAGCAACTGGGCAGGGAGCCAGTTCAAAGGAGCCCAATGAGAGACACTAACGGAGCCTGGCCTGGAAACCTGAAAGCTCCTATTTGCTTGAACACAGACTGCTCTGGAGAGGGTGTGCCAGGCATGAGCCCTGAAGGACCCTGACTCTGGCCTGGACTGCCCGAGGGCCAAACAGCAACCGCTAGGCCTCACTGGGAACTGCAACTGTTTAAGGCTCTGTACCTAGGGTATCTGCACCCTTTGCTGCCAGCCTGACCCCGTTCACTTTCCCTGAGCCGTGTGTCTGAGTGGCTATTGAGCCCCGCTAGGGCTAGTGCCTACAAGGCCTAAAGCACTTGCCTCCGAATCTTAGTGTGCCTGGCGCACTATTGGTACCTTGGGGCTTTGGTGCAGTCCAGCTCTGAGGAGCCCAAATCATTACAGGATTGTTTCCCTTATTTAAGAAATGGAAAAGTGAGACACAGAGAGATGAAGTGACTTGCTCAGGGTCACACCTGGGATGTCTGCAGCACAGCTGGGAATTGTTCCCAATTTTCCTGAGACCCAGGCCACTGCCTTAACCACAGACCATGCCGCCTCTTGCAATATTTAATGCAACATTAAGGGCTAAATTAAAGTTGGCTCAGCCCATCTGGTGAATTGTGAGCGGGAGAGGAGAATGTGCTGAGACCCTTCCCCACCCCTGGTACCACATTAGTGCTGCTGCTGCTACTTGTGCACCTGGAGCCAAGGGGCAGCTTTTGCTGTTGGAAATGAGTCAAAGAGAATCGATGTGTGAGGTTCACGAGCAGGGTCTGGTGCATGAAGAAAACGCTGCTTCTAGATGTTCCCCATGAGCACAGTGGTCTCAGGTCAGAGGGGTGAACTCTTGCCCGTAATTCCCAGGAATGTTGTGCTGGTGCCTCTGATGCTGCAGCCCCCGGTTAGCTCTCAGTTACCAGCCCCGTGTGTTCCTTGTGCTTATGAGGAAGGAGAACCTGAAATGGAAGCTAAGATGTGACTGGTGAGCCAGTGGGAAATTCAGCCTCTCCAGCTGCGTTAGCTGAGCTGTGGGGCCTGCTTTGTGCGCACTGAAGGCAGAAAGCAGACACTTCCCCTCTGCCGTTGTGCTGGGAGCCTTTATTCCTTCCCTAGCACAACAACAGTGTATTTACTCTGCCCGGCCTGGGCTGGCAGTGCCAAGGGGAGATTGCTGCTCTCTGCGAGTTAGTGGTGATGCTACAACAACACAAGTGATGGCTCAGGCAGAGCCCTCTGTGCAGAATCCTGTTGTGAAAGGGTTGGGATCCTTTCTGTGAAATGGGCCCCAAGTCAGACAGGCAGGTGTCACTCAGCGAGGGACCGATGGCCCCTGGTCAGACCAGAGTGTGCCAAGCAGCAGAGCAGACAGAGTGAAAACTGATTGTCAAGAAAAATGTAGGAAGTTTTTAATTTAGCATGTGAGAGGTAAGAGGGGGGATTGGGGCAGCCCTAACCCACCCTCCCCAGGGAATATTGCTGTCAGCCCTACCTTGAGTCTTGGCCTGTGGTTGGAGATTCAGAACATGCCAGTGACTCTGATGCAGAGGGTGAAGACACTGAATTAAAACTGACTCTCTTTAGTTTTGATTTGCTCCAGGGCGGCCCTTTGACCCCACCCTCTTCCTCAACCACGCTGTCTCCAACGTCATCTGCTCCATCGTCTTTGGGGACCGGTTTGACTATGAAGATAAGAAGTTTGTGACTTTAATTAATCTCATAGAGGAAAGTAGCAAGCTCCAGCGCTCTTCCTGTGCAGTGGTATGTTCAGGGGTTTATTCTGTTTTTCTTCTTTGTACTGGGGGAGGGGACAGAGATTTCTTTCTTTAACTATTCATTTTCCACAAACAAGTGTTGTTTCAGATTCCCGTAATGGTCTCCTTCTCGCTAGGCTGCAACTACTACCAAACCCAGCCTGAAACATATTTCTAAATATTGTTTAAATTCCCAGACAAAAGACATCATTAGCTCAGAATTAAATTTGTTTAAGGATATTCACTATCAACATTATTGGTAAAAATCAAGGAAGTTGCCAGTTAAAATGTTAACATGCACACCAATGACATGTCACATGCCTTATCACACAAGCAACATGATCATGAATGTGATCATATTCCTCACCTCCAAAATAAATTGCTTTTCACTTCCAGCTCACAGCCACTTACCTCCATGACCCCTTCCTGAAAACCTCACTAGATGTACCAAATGAAGGGCCAAATTGTCTGCTGGCATAACTCATTCGAAATCAATGGAGTTACATTGGCAGAGAATGTGAGTCTCTTAAATTTAGTCTCAGCACGACTAAGGTAAATTTCCCTTTGAAAATCTATAATGTGCTACCACTTGCTAAGAAAATCTATGTTCAGAGTTAAGATAGTACACTCGAGTGTGATTTTTCAAGAACAGGATGTGTCTATTGTGGATGGTTATATTTTGAAAATTATAGGGAGTCTTCTAGCTAGTGTGACTGAATGTTACTGAACTTTATGTGGAATTGCATTGGGTAATGTGAGTTGGTAACATTTTCAAAGTTCTTTAGAATGCATTTAGAAAATAAGGTGTCACAGCAGAGTCTGTGCTGCTGTAGTTAAGTCATTTGAGTAAATACTCTGAAGGAAGCTTCTCTGCTTTTTCTTTCAATCTTCACAGCTGTACAATTTTTTCCCGACTCTCATGGATTACATCCCTGGGCCTCACCAGAGAATATTTAAACACTTTGAGGAGTTGAGAAAATTTGTTCTGGAGAGAGTGGAGATGCACAGAGAGTCCCTGGAGCCCAGCTGCCCTCGAGACTTCATCGATGCTTTCCTCATCAAAATAAAAGAGGTAGGTGATAGCCGCAGCCCTTCCCCTTTACTGTGGAGTGGGTTATACATATCACTGCTATCTGCTTGTGAAGGAACAACGGAGCACATGGCTTTTCAGAAGTCTCTAAAGGGAGACAAGGAAATTATAATGTAAAGGGGGAAGCCCCACTCACCTCATTCATGTAAAACCACCTTAGCTGCAATAATGCTGCTGTAATCTCCACTATTATGGCCCATTTCTGTAGGATTTGTATAACGGTGCCAGGTGGGTCACATTTTGGGTAGAAAATGAGACTTCTTTGGCTTGTGACAATAGATCTGATGCTTTTATAATCAATTATCAACCATCTGTACCAAACCTTTTTACAGGAGCAACAGAACAACCAGTTGGAATTTACCATTGAGAGCTTGTTAAGAAGAACATTAGACTTATTCTTTGCTGGAACACGGACAACCAGTACCACCCTGACACATGGACTCCTGTTTCTTATGAAATACCCAGAAATAGAAGGTAACAGACAGACACACACACACTGTTAAGTCTTAGGGAGATGTGAGGAGTGCATGGCTCTATAGATCAGTAAATGGAGGCAGAGCCTCCCCCCTTTAATGACCAGATCACATCTGGCCTGGGTTGGCAGTGACCTGTGTGACTGCCATGTGGTGAATGTTCTTTGGTTCATGCGAAGTGAGTTGCAGATGTGTTCGGGGACTTTCTTACTCCAGTTCCCTGCACACAGAAGTTCTCATTCAAAAAGCACCAGTACAATGGACATTACTTGTCCCCATATTGGAAATCTGAGAAGTGGATCCAAACGCTGAATGGGCTGTTGTGATTGAATTCCTCTCTCAAATCCAGATCAGTGTTCAGGTTCTCTGATAAGGGAAGTGTATGTGTATGTCTTCACTGCAATTAAACACACTTGGCCTGCCCGGGTCAGCTGGGTCTGGCTCCCAGGGCTTAGGATACGGGGCTGTTTAACTGTGGTGTAGATGTTTTGTCTTGGGCTGGAGCCTCTTCCTGGGGTCCCTGAGGCTTGGCTCCAGCCCGATCCCTAATGTCTAAACAGCCCCATAGCGTGAGTACTGCGAGCCTGAGTCAGCTGATATGGCCACTCGCGGGTGTTTAATTGCAGTGTTTGTAAAAGAGAAGGCTGCACTCAGTGGCGTAGTCAGGTGCAGAGTACAGGGGGAGCGGAGCTAAAAAAAGGCGCCTCCCCTTGAACTCACCCAGTGGCGCGCTCCAGCTGTTTGGCGCAGCACTTCAGTGGCGGTTGCAGTCCCTTCACTCACTCCAGGTCTTCGGTGGTACCCACTGCCGAAGTGCCACTGAAGACCAGGAGCGAGTGAAGGACTTGCTGCCGAACAGCTGGAGCGCCGCCGGGTGAGTACAAGGGGAGACACCTTTTGTTGGCTTCGCTTCCCCTTTTAAAAGGCGCTAAAAAAGTTTAAAGGTGCCACTTCTGCTCAGTGGGTGAGCAGCTGCTCCCCCCGCCCCCTCCCTGGCTACGTTAGTCGCTGCACTGCCACTGACCAGGCTATATCTGTCCTGTGGGTAACAGACGCTTTCACGTTCCAGGGCTGTCAAACGCACCCCTTCCCCTTGAATGAAGGCAAAGCTGTTTTGCCTTTGGATTTAATGGGCTTGTAGAGGACAGGATCATGTAAGGGCTTAAATCAAAGCTCTGCCAGTGCTAAAACACCAGCTGTATCCAGTGCTAATTCCCACTTCGTGGGCTCCCAACTTCACATTAGCAGATGGCCTTGGGGGGGAGATGCTTTGGGACTCTCTTGCTTAGTAGGTGCACTGGTGATAATTTTACATTGTGCTCTAGTTAGTAACACAACCAGGTATGCACAATATCACTGGCCTGTAATTACATTATTGGCCTTTGTCATAGCTGTTTTGTTATATTCCCAGTATCCATCTGCTGAGATTTGTGTTTTGCGGGTAGAGCGACAGACTGTTGGGCAAATCTATGGGAATCCTGCTCTTTAGTCTTGGTGTTAAACCTCATTAATTTCCTGACAGAGAAGGTTCACGTAGAGATTGACCGTGTGATCGGCCGAAGCCGGAGCCCCTGCATGGCGGACCGAAGCCAGATGCCCTACACAGATGCTGTGGTCCATGAGATCCAGAGATTCATCTCTCTTGCCCCTCTTGGTATCCCACGTGCTGTGACTAGAGACACGCATTTCAGACAATACATTATCCCCAAGGTTAGTTCTCGGTGTTTTTGTGAAAGGGCCAGTTCTTCTGCCTTTTTCTCTTTTTAATTTTGAGTTGTTCACACTAGAAATGGTTTGGCCAATTTTTGTGTGGTGGGAGTTTTTTAAATAATTTCCAGGAATGTACCAATTATATTGAAACTTTCCTAGCCTCTGTGTGCAGCTGAACAGACTTTCATAGTCTGCAGGTTAGGGTTTCCATCCAGAAGAGGGTTTGAGATCCTAGTAGCGCAGCAGTAAGATATGGAATAGAGAATAACTTTAGCAGTGATGTGCAGCTAAGATTTTGGTATCACACCAATGCATGCATTCATTCCCCTCTTTTTTGAGACCAAAGGAGGGTGTTTCTGGGATAACTTCTTGACTGGTGAGGTCCATCACAGGACCTAACCAGATCAGCCACACCATCACTGGTCATTCACCTGCACATCCACCAATGTCATATATGCCAGCAATGCCCCTCTGCTATGTACATCGGTCAAACTGGACAGTCCTTACGCAAAAGGATAAATGGACACAAATCAGATATAAGGAATGGCAATATACAAAAGCCTGTAGGAGAACACTTCAACCTCCCTGGACACACAATTGCAGACTTAAAGGTAGCCATCCTGCAGCAAAAAAAAAACTTCAGGACCAGACTCCAAAGAGAAACTGTAGAGCTTTAGTTCATTTGCAAATTTGACACCATCCGCTCAGGACTAAACAAAGACTATGAATGGCTAGCCAACTGCAAAAGCAGTTTCTCCTCCCTTGGTGTTCACACCTCAACTGCTAGAAGAGGGCCTCACCCTCCCTGATTAAGCTTACCTCGTTATCTCTAGCCTGAATCTTCCCTGCACATTTATATCTGCCCCTGGACATTTCCACTGCTTGCATTCGAAGAAGTGGATATTCACCCACGAAAGCTTATGCTTCAATACCTCTGTTAGTCTATAAGGTGCCACAGGACCCTTTGTCGCTTCTTGACACTGTTTGTTCAAATCAAAACAAAATAGCGCATGAAAAGGAGCAATGAATGACTAAGTTTAAAAAGGATCAGAGCTCCCCACACCTTTGCCCATTTCTGGAATTGAATGAAAACCAGTACAGATAAATACACACCACAAAACAAACCACGCTTCAAGGCTGAGGTTTCTGTAAAATTGAGTCAGTCTCAATTCTTTACAATTCTGTAAAATTGAGTTATTGTTAGCCTATCCGGGAATATTTGAGAATTTGGATTTTAGAATCCTCATTTTAGATGGGGGGGCGGTGGGATATCTGAGTTCAAATTGCTGCTCCAAATTGGGGATTCAAACTTGCGTCTCTCACATACAAACTATCTTAGCCTCTGCCCTAAGAGTTATAGGGAGGCACACACCCCTACTGATATGTGTTTTCTGAAATGAATAAACTTTTTCCCAGCCAAAACTAATCGGGTCAAATTTTCAAATAGTTTTGGATCATCTGAAACTGCATTTGTCTGAAAAATTTTACTCCAAACTCTGAACCTGTTGAGGTGTTAAAATGCACCAGAACTCACCATACTCAGGAGCGGAGTTGCTGATTGTGAGTTTCACTGTAAAATTGCATGGGGCTTTTATCTTCATTATGAATTATGGGGAAACTATTGGTGTGATGAATATAGTATGTTGACCAGGAAACCTCAAATGCTTCAGAGTATCAGCTCAGAGGTGCAAGTGAAACTTCTGGATTTTAGCCAAACTCTCCCCAAACTTTTTAATGTTGAATTCAGGATGGTGATCAGATAGGAACAACCTCTCTGAAGAGATTTCAGAATTTCCCTGTGGAGGGACTTCAGTGGGATTAGCTCTTCTCATGGAATTTTAATATTTCTACTTCTGCTTGAAAACATGAAATTCAGGAGCTGCAAGGAAATAAAGAAAAACCAAGATAGGTCCCACTGTCCAGCTCTGAATTTTGAAGGTTTCTCTGCTTTGGATAGTATCCACTTTAACTCTGTTTATATGTTTACTAATTTAGGGCACCACTATATTCCCTGTACTGCACTCAGTCCTATATGACAGCAAGGAATTTCCAAAGCCAGAGCAATTTAACCCAGGGCATTTCTTGGATGAAAATGGTGCCTTCAAGAAGAGTGACTTCTTCGTGCCTTTTTCTCTAGGTAAAGGTATCCATGTTTATTTCAGATCCCAGACTGTCTTCTAGCTTTGCCTCGATGACTCTACTGGCTCACACTGTCTGCAGAGTGTTTTCAGGTGGTCCATGAAGCAGACTCTCTCACGCTAGTAAAACATCTATCAGTCTTTAAGCCATGTTACCTCCTGCTAGCTGTCTGAAGTGACTTTTCAGATGCACTACACATACTCTCCTCTTTGCTTTGCTTGACAACTTCATGCTTTTCTGGTGTCCGTCTGGTGTAAATGAATCCATGATCAATTATCCGCACTTCCTTACTTGTTACTCAATAACCACCACATTACTCCTGCCTTACCACTTATTAGCTAACTTGAGAAGTGCATAAGCTATTCTTCAAATCCCACATCTTCCCCATCCTCTCCCCAAACTGGATTTAAAAATATATAGGGAACTCAGACCTTAAAACAATCTTTGAATGGCTTCTTAAGCCTTGTAAAGGGGTTAGCCGGGGCTCGACCTGCTCCGGTGCAGCTCACTACCCACAGAGGATATTCAGGGGGGAATTAGTCTGGCCGCCGGGTCTCTCCCTCTCGGTGGCCTTGCGGTAACTGAAACACACTTTAGCAGGCCCAGGCCCTGGGTCAGGGCAGGGCAACAAACAGAGTCAGTGGCTCAGGCAGGGGCTGAGCAAACAGTATCTGGAACTAGGCCCAGTCCTCCAGGGGGTTAGTAGAGGGGGAGACGTCCACCCACGAACTGGGTGGCGGGGGACTCAGGCCCACCGACTCCACTGCATCCCGGCCCGGGGCCCTAGCAGTGGGAGATGACCCGCTGCTGTGTCAGTGAGGATCCTGGCCGGAACACACTGAAGTGGGTTCTGGCCATGTTACAGCCAGACTAGGGTCGGCTGTCCCCGGGCCACTTCCTAACCCCCCCCCCCCCTTCTGGTACCTGATTCACTGTGGTGTCCTCCGGGGGGTCCAATTCCATGGGTTCCTCGGGGTACTGGGCAAGTGGCAGGCCTGGCAACTCCTCCGTATCTGGCACAGGGCAGGCCTGGCAACTCCTCCGGATAGCTAGCACGGGGCAGGTCCGGCCAGTACTGGGGTACACCGGGAGCCGCAGGGTGCTCCCAGTTGCGGGCTAGGCTGGCTGCTTCCAGTCTCTCTGGCTGCTGGAGACCTAGTGACTTCTGAGGATCCGCCTTTATACTTCTGGGTCGCCCCCTGGCCCGCTGAGGGGCGGGCTCAGAGCTTCCTGGCTCCGCCCACTCTGGTGTCCGGAGGGGCTTGACCCGCTCCGGTGCGGCGGGGAGCCACACCACCTCACTACAAGCCTCAAATGGTTTCCTACCATTTTGAACTTGGAGTGACTTCTATTGTCCTCCATCCATAGAAACAGCGTATAAAATGCTGTAAAGAATGATCTCCAGCGTCTCTTCAATATTCCTTTCTCATTGCAGGGAAACGGAGTTGCTTGGGAGAGAGTCTGGCTCGGATGAAGCTATTTTTGCTCTTGACAACAATTTTGCAGAACTTTACCTTGAAGCCTCTCATTGACCCCAAGGATATTGATATAACTCCAATTACTTTAACCTCAAATGACCCAGTGTCCTACCAGCTGATTGTTATTCCTCAGTAAATAGCTGGCAAAGTCACCTCCATTTCATGAGGTGATTAATTTGCTTGTCTGTGATCTTGAACTCCTTAATTCAATGACCGAAATTAACTAATTGAAATGAACTACAAAAGCAGTTTTTCCTCCCTTGATGTTCACACCTCAACTGCTAAAAGAGGGCCTCATCCTCCCTGATTGAACTTACCTCATTATCTCTAGCCTGACTCTTCCCTGCTTATTTATACCTGCCCCTGGACATTTCCACTGCTTGCATCTGTAGAAGTGGGTATTGTGGCAAAGCTCTGACCCTGTCCCGGTGGGTCCCGCGCTTCTAGGCGGTTTATGTTAGCCTCAGAGGCTCACTGCAATCCTCCACGTAGCCCTTCTCTCTCTAGGGCCAGGGTTACAGTCTACTGAGCCCTTTTCATCATAAGCCAGAACAAGGTTGGTGAGAGAACTCCCACAGTCTCTGTTGTCCCAATGAGCTTATCTCAGGACAGATTAGCTTCCTGTCCTGATAGGGGCCTGTCTTCCCCTCCCAGGAGGTGTTTCTGTAGTGAAAGGTTGCAGGGAACCCGGGCCCGCCCTCTAGTCTGGGTTCTGGCCCAGGGACCCTAGTGGTAGCAGCTGTTGGCAGCCGACCTTTCACTGCCAGAGTTGCTACATTTTCCCTGGGCCACTTCCCCACAGCTCTCCCGCTTCTCCCTTCTTCACCCTTACCTTAGGGCTCCCTTACTGATGGCGTGAGCGTGTCCTCATTTACTCAGTCCTTCAGTAGCAACAGCACTTCCTCTCCTCTGGCTCCCTGGCTCTCCCCAGCCTGACTGGAGTGAGCCCTTTTATATGCTCAGAAGAGCCTTAATTAGAGTCAGGTGTTCACATCACCTTAATGGCCTCACCTGACTCTTTGCAGGTTAATTAGAGTCAGGTGTCCTCATTAGCCTGGAGCAGTCCCTGCTCTGGTCAGTCAGGGAACAGAAAACTGGTAATCCAGTGGCCAGTATATCTGCATGCTGCTACTTTGTTGTACCCAACTGGCCTGGGTCTGTCACAGTATTCACCCATGAAAGCTTATGATCCAATGCGTCTGTTAGTCTATAAGGTGCCACAGAGCTTTTTGTCGCTTCTAACTGAAATGAATTTCTCAGACAAATTACACAACTTTTTAAGTAACTTGGATTTAACAAAATTAAGTGTTATATCATAAAATAATTATATAACTGACTGTAATGGTATGTGCAATAATCCTGCAGTGTTCTCAAATGGGCTCAGACAGGAATCTATTCTCCACATAAGCTGGGTATTTTTTCAGTTCATTTGTGGTGTAGTTGACAACCATGAAAGCTTATTTGACAATTGTAAAGGCTGCTCTGTTCACAAAGAGCTAGTAACAATGTCCAGTATTTTGGGTCTGTTCAGCCAATGATAGTGAATTGTGATGATGACATCCTGGTGTCACAGTAAGAATTGTCCTTAGGAGATAGGTTAGAACATCCCTTCGTACTAGCTTCTCTATTCTCTCCCATCACTCCTCCTTCCCCGTTTGCTTAATGCCCTCTACCCTGTCCCTGGAGGAACATTCCCTGCACCCTCAATCATGAAGTGCACTCTCTCTCCCCCTTCCAATAGCTTATTGTTGACCCTCCCTTGGAGGAATCCCTTCTCTTTCCTTTTCCTCATCAGTCATCCCCCACCCCTGCACAGCTGCCAGGATTTATGCATGACACAGATTTCTCTCACACGATCCCTTCAAACAGTGGGAGGTGGGATCTGACTCCTTGTTTCCCTCAGAAGGGTGTGTGTGTTGGGGGGGGTCTTGTGGGAAGCCAGATGTAAGCACAGATATGGTATCTGTGTAGGAGCAGTCTTGAGGATGATTGGAATGGGCATTATTGGGGTGAACATGGCTATGGGTTCGGAGGAATGCTGGGAAGTTGCTCAGGACCGGGCCTGGGTGTTTTGCCAATTAAGGCAGAAAAAAGTTTTCAACGCTCCCCTCGGAGCTGGGGTAACCAGATAGCATAGGTAAGGGGGTTAATAGGGTCCTATAGAAGACAAAGCCCATAATATCGGGAATGTCCCGCTGAATTCAGGACATCTTAACACCGTACTCAGAGCAGCTGTGGTGGGGAAAAAAAACCTAGCTGAGCAGCACAGCAGTATGGTGCTATCATCTCCCCAGAAATTTGTGCCCAGGGGAACCACTTTGTTTGCCTGCCCTAAAACTGGCCCAGGGAAGCTTGGACGTGAGTGGGGTTCGGTGGAGTCTCCCTCATTGCTCTACTCTCTGTTAGCCTCCCCCAATCAGCCCCTATAGCCTGGGCCTGTCACCTCCAGCACCTCAACCCTCTAAGTTCAGTCCCAGGCCCAAGCCTAACCCTACATTTCAACTTCTGCTTTCCGAAGAGCCCCTGCTGCCCCCATGAACATCTCATTCTCTCCCCAAGAGCCCCTGATGCCCCCACTCAACAGCTCTTGTCTCCCTTAGCTTCCGCCGGCTCCTCCCAATCCAGGGGGTGCTGACACCGACACCCCCGCCTTGTGTAAACTGACCTCTCAGAGTAGATTTATTGTGTTACAGTTTGAAATACATCCAAAGGGCACCCCATCCCCAAACCACTGACCAAGATTTAGCAATGGTCCATCACAGCGGTGGTATAATTTACTCAGCAGGCGAGAACTGGAGTGGGGCTGTTACACTGTGATAAAAGGTTGTTTAAAGGTAGGCAATTATTAGAACTGGTTTTAAAAAAGAATAATAAAGCAGGGATTTTATTTAAACTGGAACAAAGAGAACTGGATTCCACCTACCTAGAATAACATTTTAACCCTTCTGCCAGCTGGAGCCAGTAGCAACCAGGGCCAGGTTCCTCTTCAACAATAGAACACAAAACTGGATCGAGCCCCCACCCAGTAACCTGGGAAAATTTCACACCACCCCGGGCGCCTCTGCGAGACAATACTTCCCCACTTGTAAGCACAGTCTGCGTGTAGAAAAGAAACGCTTAATGAAAGGAGAGAAGTCACCCCAAATTAATTAGGAAAAATGTCAAAAGCAGGATTCATAAACATAAAACTGTGAGCAGGACACCCACCCTAGAGTGCGTGGGACAGTGCTTTCTGCCTCACGTTCTTGAATCCTACAGCCAAAAGTTCCTTTTCTGTACCCAATTCTGCTCCCTCACCAGACCCCCCACACAGTGGATTGTCCTTGGTCAGTGAGGATCCAGGATTCAGCGGTGCATCTGTGTGAGTTCACCCCCAGCCAGGGAAGAAGACACCTTGCTTGCGCCGCCATCTGAGTGCTTGCCGTGGCTGGCTGCTCCTACCAGCTGCTGGCTCATTGCTCCACTAGCCAGGAGCCCACCAGCAGCTCCTGCTGGCTGCCCGCTGCTCCCACTGACCTGTCTGTCACCTTCTTCTCTGCTTTGACCTCTGCAGGTCAGTCTGTTAATGATTTTTAGCTCTTAGCAGGCTGGACAGAAACACAGTCCCACCACAATTGATTTCAGCTCTGATTCAGCATTTAAAATAACAGACTCCTAATGAAGCCTATTTATCTCTGTTTTTGAACAGTGGAGAGGAACAGGTTAAACCAGACCCTTGGGAAGAGTCCACACCTCCTGTCTGGGACATCTGTCCCCACCCCTTTTACTAGACCCCCTGGCTTAACAAGGTCCTTTCTGCCCCCCTCATTTGGGACAAGTTAAGCACAATTCTGCTCCCCTTTATTCATACAGTAATGACAACAACATTGGTAACAGCATTTCACTATCCTGCATTCAGTACAAAAGTGATTTCTAACACAACACCAATCAAAGTTGATTGCTTTGAGCAACACCACTCTATCTGCTGGATATCTACGTAGAACAAGTGTGTTCATGTAAATACAGTTTGCTCCTGAAGTCTCTTCCCATTCCAGCTAGCTGTGAGGGGAGAATTCATTCCGACCCTACTTACACACACTATCTATACCTATATAGAGTGGGGTACAGAAGTCTGATCCTTTTGGGATCCGGGAAGTGGGCGGGCCAAGCCCACCCACTGCTAAAGGACCCCTCCTCCAGCCTAAGGGGAGAGATCCACAGGACCTGGATACCAAGTGATTCCGGGGGACAAAATATGAGAAAAACAGGAACAGGAGTGTGGTCAAAGGGTCAAACGAAGTGAACCAGATGGAGACACCGAGCAGAGAACCCCAGACAGCGCCCACTGCTCCTCGAAGGCGTCAAGGGAGCCAGTGGACGCTGCCCAGAGGAACTCTGCCCGGATGCGTGAACGAACAGAGGATCAAAAATAGGCCCCACAGTCACAGGAGCCTCCATCAGCCAACCTCCTCACCCTGGGTTTGTAGATGGCCAGTTTAGCTATGGCCAGGAGGAGGTTGACCAGGAGGTCCTGCGACTTCATGGGGACGCGGATTGGAAGTGCATAAATAAAAAGGTGAGGGGAAAAGTGCAACCAAAACCTCAACAAAATGTCTAAGAGGAGCCGGAACAGAGGCTGCAGCCTGGCGCACTCCAGATAAATGTGCGCCAGGGTCTCCCTTATGCCGCAAAAGGGGCAGGTATCGGGGATAGGGGTGAACAGTGCCAAGTACACACCCATGCTCACGGCTCCATGAAGGAGCCGCCAAGTAACATCCCCGGAGGGCCTCGGTATCAGGGTCGAATATAGATTGGCCCCCCGGGGGGGCCTCACCCTCTAGAGGTGGGAGGAGATCCCGCTATTTTGTGTCGGGACGGGACGCGAGGGTGAGGAGATGATGGGTCTGGAGCACGAGCATGTACAGATGTTTCCTTGGCGCGGTCTGGAAGCGGACTGGCTGCAGTTCGTGCAGCCGGCTCGCGGTGAAGGAACGAGGGGGCCGGTTAGGGCTACGGAGCAGGGGCCCAATAAGAAGGTCCGGAGGGCTGAGGGTGGAGGGAGGGCAGGGCGTGCCCTTTCGCAGGACCCGGTCGAGGTAAACCCGAGCAGCAGGCGGCAAAGCGGCCTTCACCTCCTGAAGTACACGCCGGGGAGTACGAGGTCTGGAGAGCCCCATGTGCTGAGCGAGCATCAGGGGATCCAGCCAGTCTCCCTGGTCGTAGCCCAGGAGATCTCCGACTCTGGTGAGTTCTGCCAGGACCAACCTCTGGCACACCGAGGGGGACTCCGCCACCTGCACACGGAGCTGGGGGTTGTGTAGCAGGGGCTCCGCGAGGAGATCTGCCCCCTCGATGGCCGCCACGGACCTGGTCACTGAGAATAGCTTCCAGGTCCGGAGGAGGTCCTGGTAGAAGACCGGCAGCCCGTAGAGGTCTCGCGGAAGACTTCTCGGCTGGAGATAAAGGAGCTGCCGGTCATATCGGAGCCCTCGGAAGCGGCGCAGGAAGGTGTGCATCAGTACGCTCCACGCCGGACTACCTGCACCATAAAGGAGCCTCGGCAGGGTCTGGAGGTGGAAGACACGGACCTGAGCACATAGGGACTTCAGGCCCTGCCCTGCCTCCTCCAGAGGTAGGTGAAGAACCCCTGCAGAGACCCAGTGCAGTCCTGACCAAAAGAACTCCAGGATCAACTTCCAGAGGTTGGCCAGGAAATCCGGGGCCGGGACTAGGGTGTTGAGCATGGACAGGATTAGTTGATTGAGCACCAGTGTCCTCCCTCAAAAGGAGAGGCACCGGAGTAGTCCTGTCCATCTCCGGAGCCGCTCTATCACCCTGCACTCTAAATCATGCCAGTTCTCTGGCAGAGAGGTATGCGTGGCAGAAAGGTATACGCCGAGATAGAGCAGCGGACCCGCGCTCCACCTGATGGCCTGAAGCACGGGTGGAAGGGAGCTCGCCTGCCACCCGTCCCCTACCACCAGGCCAGAGCTCTTGACCCAGTTGACCCGGGCGGAGGAAGCCGCCGAGTAGATCGCCTGGCACGCCTCCACCCCCACTAAGTAGCCCGGGTCCTGGACCAAGAGGAGCACGTCGTTGGCATACGCCGACAGGACCGGCCGCAGCTCCAGCTCCCAGACCACCAACCCCGTTAACCTCCTGTGGAGGAGTCAGAGGTAGGGGTCGATTGACAGAGCATACAGCTGGCCTGAGAGGGGGCACCCCTGCCGTACTCCTGTCCCGAAGCTGACTGGCTCAGTCAGGGTCCAGTTGAGCCTGACCAGACACTCTGCGGAGGCGTACAGCACCTGGAGAAAACCCACAAACTGGGGTCCGAAGCCAAACGCTCGCAGAGTGCTCAGTAGGTACCCGTGATCCACCCTGTCGAATGCCTTCTCCTGATCCAGGCACAGGAGGGCGAGCGACAGACCATCCCTGCACCCAAGCGCCAGGAGATCCTGGACCAGATACAGGTTGTCGAAGATGGTGCGGCCCGGAACGGTGTAGGTCTGGTCTGGGTGGACCACGTCCGCCAGCACGGACCCCAGCCGCAGCGAGATGGCCTTCGCTCCGACTTTATAGTCCGTCCTGAGGAGCGAGACGGGACGCCAATTCCGTAAATCGCGGCGGTCCCCCTCCTTTGGCAATAAGGCGAGCACAGCTCGCCTGCACGAAAGAGGGAGGACCCCGCCCTGCAAGGACTCGGCCCAGACGGTGACAAGGTCTGGGCCGAGGACGTCCCAGAACACGCGGTAGAACTCCACGGTCAGCCCGTCCAGTCCCAGGGATTTATTAGTGGGCATGCGACGGAAGGCTTCCGAGAACTCGGCCAGAGTGAGAGGCAGCTCTAGCCAGTCTCGGTCACTGACGCTGACCTTAGGGAGTTCGTCCCAGAGCACTCTGCAAGCGTTTGGATCGGTCGGATCTGGGGAGAAAAGGCTCGCGTAGAAGGCCCTGGCCCTCCCGCACATCACCGCCGGCTCCATGAGGGGGGTGCCGTCCTCTGCGAGAAGGCAGGTGACGTGTTTCTTAGCCCCCCTCTTTTTCTCCAGGGCATAGTAGAAGCAGGAGCCACGATCCATCTCCCGAAGGAGACGGATGCGGGATCGAACAAAGTCACCCCTGGCCCGATGATCTTCGAGTTCCTGGAGCTCCTCCCGCTTCTCCCGGCACGCCCCACAGAGGGATGGATCCTCGGGGCTGACGGCTAGATGCCTCTCCAGCTCTAAGACCTCCCGTTCCAACTGCTCTATCGTCGCATCCCTCCTTCAGCTGGCGCCCCGGGTGTAGTCACAGCAGAAGAGCCAGGCACGCACCTTCCCTAGATCCCACCATCGCCTCGCCAAGGGAAAGGCACGCCGCTGCCCTCGCCTGGCCAGCCAGAAATCCTGGAATGATGCCACGAAGCCCACATTCTCCAGCAAACTGTTATTAAAATGCCAATAGGCCGGCCCCGGCCTCTCCGCGCAGAGAGGGGCCGTCACGGTAGCTAGATAATGATCAGAGAATGTGGCCGGCCAGATGCTGGAGGAGTGGGCCTGCGAAAGATGAAAGCATGATAGATAGATGCAGTCCAACCGGGAGTGGCACGACCGATGGGCCTCCACCCGGACAAAGGTGAAGGTTGAGCTGTTGCCCGGATGGTGGTCACGCCAGACGTCCACCAGGGAATGATGATCGACGATCTCCCGGAGGACGGCTATGGCGGCCGGGCACTGCTCGGTCTCCGAGCGGTCCCGTTCCTCAAGGGTGTTGTTAAAGTCCCCGCCCAGGACCAGGCACTCACGAGGATCCAAGGTGCCGAGGAAGGTGGATGCCTGCTGGTAAAAACTCAGCTGCTCCGGGCCCAATGTCAGGGCATAGACGTTGACGAGGTTGACCACGAGCCCCTTCATGCGGACCCGGAGGTGCAGCAGGCGACCCAGCACAACCTCGGCAACCCCCAGCACCTCAGGCCGTAGGCCAGGGGAGAACAGGGTCGCCACTCCAGCCTGACGAATGGTAAGATGGATGAAGTAGACCCTGTCCCCCCAGTCCAGTCGCCAACTGTCTTTGGCGGCCGGAACCGTATGGGTCTCCTGCAGGAAAATCACAGAGTACGCCCCCTCCCGAAGGAAGGAGAGCACCTGGCTCCTGCGGAGACCTGTCCTACAGCCTCGGCTGTTTAATGTTGCGTAGGTGATAGGTGCCATGAGGAGGGCTGGGGGGGGATCCTCGCCGGCGGGATTGCTCACGGCCTCCATCAGGCTGCGCATCAATCCGTGACCCACCCCGTAGGTGAGTAGTGAGTCACGGAAGAGGCGGATCCTCTAGTAGGCCGCGGCGGCCTGCTTCCCGGTCCTTTTACCCTCCTCCATAAGGGCCCTTGCGGCCCGGAGGAATTGATGGAAATCCCCCCCATCGCTGGAGAGCGAGTTGCAGTTTGTTACGGGAGCCCCGGACGTCCTCAAGGAACTCCCGCATCTCCTCTCGCAGCGTATGGGGGGCCGGGGTCACTGGCCCCTGGTAATCTATTGAAGGGGCCCCTTACACAGCCCTGCGGCCTACCGAGACCGGCAGGCAAAGGGGCGGACCCCCCACGTGGCACCCGATGGGCCGGTGCCACGCGGTCCGCCGCAAAATGTGGTTCAATGGGGAGAGGCGGTGGAAGGAGGAGAGCAGCCCCTGGTGGGTCAGGACAATGGAATACAAAGGCCGCTCCCCGGGAGTCATCTTCCGGGAAGGGGAAGGAGACGGCCCCGGGGGCGGCAATGGCACCATGGGAGGTGGAAGGGAGTGGGACTACATCAGGGGCAGGGCAGGGATCAGGCATGGGGGCAGGGCAGAGGTCAGTAGTAGGGGCAGGAAGGGGGTCATGAGCAGGGTTGGGGAGAGGAACAGAAGAGGGATCCTGGGTCTCAGGAGCTGGGCCACTAAGAGGTGGCCCCTCTTGATTAGGCTCAGGGATCTGGGGAGTGGAGATAGGGGCGGGAAAGGGACACCCAGTGATGCTGGGCTCTGGCTCGGTGGCTGGTGTAACAGCCGCGGCATCGAGAGGTGGACGGATTTTCACAGGGTCCCCGCCCGGGAAGGTGGTTGGTTGCCCCACACCAACGAGGGGTGCCCCCTGGGATTCGGGTCCCGGCCGCGTGGCACCGGCCGTTGCCTCGATAGGCTCAGCGGACGTCAGCGGTGTGCCACTCGCGACCGGGCAGGTGGAAGAGCCCAGGAGGTCCTCGGAGGTGGGAGCAGAAGGAGCGGTCAAGGGGAGGGAGCATGGGGAGATAGGGGAGCCGGGGTGAGGTCGTTGAGGTTGAGGCCCGCTGGCAGAGGGTCGTACTCCCCCTGGGTAACTGGGAAAGGGGAAGGATCGGCTCCATTGGGGTTACCGAGGGAGGGGCGGTACTGCCCTCCGGTGCTGCCACGTCTTTCCCAGCCAGTAGTGGTGGACAATTGCCACTCGGGGGCAAAGCGGAAGGCTCGGCATCGGTGCCCCCCTTCCTAGTCTTCCGGGGGGCCTCCGCATCGGTAGAAAGGAGCGGAGCTCGAGCCTTCTGCTTGCCCCGCTTCCCTTGTACTAGGGCCCAGCCCTCCATGGCCTCATCTGGGGGCTGGCTAGCAGGGGTCGGGTCGGGGGGTAGGGGCAATGTCTTAGGGGCTCGAGGAGGTAATGGTGGGGCGGCATAAGGGAGGGAAGGGTCCCCCTGGGGCGGGCCCTCTCCCACACCTCGGGAAATCCCTGCCGCACCCTTCTCCACAGGCCCCGCCAGACTGCACGCAGCAGAGTTGTGGCTTTCCCGCTCGTCTGGGCGAACCGGGGGAGGTACCCCCAGGGCCCAAGCGGGAGCAGCGGTGGACTGGGAAGGAGGAGGGGTGGCGCCGGGCATTCAGGGGCACCGGCGATGACAGGGCAAGCGCCCTGCCGGGGCTCGGGGGGTCTCGGAAGCTCCTCCTTGCCGGGCCAAGTGGCAGTCCCTCCGGACATGCCCCATCGCCCGGCAGAGGTAGCACAGGGCCTCCCCCATCGAGTAATGCACCCGGTAGCGGGCCCCCTGGTAGGTGCAGTTGAAGCTGCACCTGCCGGCAGAACGAGAGGACGTGACGGAGGGCGGGGTCTTTGCAACCCAGTGGGAGAGGGCTGACAATGGAGATGGGCCTCCCCAGGGTGGAGAGGGCGGGTAAGAGGGCGGCATTGGGAAGGAAGGGAGGGACAGAGGTTAGGACTATCCGGACACCCAGGTCCTCTAGAGGCTCTAGGGGGACGAACACGCCCCCCCACCGCCAGGCCCTTCTCCACCACCTCCTGGGCCGCGGCCTCCGATGTGAGGAAGAAGACGATCTTTCCGTACGTTTTGGAGGTCGCTACAATGGCCGTGGGCCCCACCACCCTCGCCAATGCCCGCACATAGGTTTCTACGTGGGGCAAGGCGGATACCAGGAGGCAACGGACACCGTGCTGCCTGGTCAAGGTGGGGAAGGTGCCCCGGCCGCTACAGGTGGTAGCAGAGGCGGCGGGTGGGTGAGATGATGGAGCGGCAGGCGGGGGGGTTGCCGCCACCTGGGCGTACGCCCTGGGGGCCGGGGGTGGGACACCCGCAGAGCTGGTAGAGGGAACAGCGGGGAGGGACGCCACGGCTGGTGGCGGGGCCGCGGCAGTAGGGGCAGCCTATGCCATGGAGGGCCTGGCCTTTTTGGTGGGGCCCTTACCCTTCTTCCTATCCTGGCCCTTTCCTCCGGCTGAGGGAGCTCCCCCAGAATCGGGGGAGGGGGGGGAAGGGACGTGGCAGCAGCGAAGGTCACCTCGGCGGCCGCCGCTGCCGGTGCCCCAGCAGGGGCAATAGCAGGTGGTTTGGCAGCGGCGGTTGAGGTAGAGGCTAGGTAGGGTGACGGGGGGGCAGGCTGAGGAAGGGCGGCCGGGTTTTCCGGAGGGCCCGCCCCTGCCGTGTCACCTGCCATAATGAACAGGGAGGGAAGGGAAAACACTGAAGAGAGTGGGGGGGGAGAGGAATTGGGGTGACCACTCCTCCCCGCTAGGCTGCAGGCAGGGGAGGAGGGCACTAAAAGTGGGGATTGGATTCAGGGTTATCAAGGACTAGTGCGCGGGTAGGGTTCAGTCACCGACTCAGAATGGAAAATCTGGCTCCTCTTGTTGCACTAGGGGAGGGGGGGTATAGAGCATAGGGGGGTGCAGTGAGATAGGGTCAAACTCAAACAAGGGAGGGGCACAAGCGCATGGGAGGGGGCGTGGGTGCACGAGGGGAGGGGCCAATCAGGGCAAGCGGGGGCTGCAGGGGAGGGGGACAGTCAGGCTGGAAATGGGGCAGAAAACCAAGGGGCTAGCTTCAGGGCTGGGGCGGGGCAAACAAACAAAGGCTGTAGAGGGAAAAGGTCAGGGCAGGCAACTAAACCGAAGCTAGCAAGGGGCTGGGACCAAAAAAAAAAGGGGGGGGCAAACAGCTGCAAGGGGCAGATGGGTCAAGTAGCAAAGGGCAAAGCAAGGGGCATGGGAATGGGGGCGGGGGCTGGTTGCTGCTGCAGGCCCAAAGGGTGGAAACGAGCTTGGCAAGCCAAGCAAGCAGCTGAGTCCAGAGGCAGGAACCAGGGCAGATGGTGAGCAGCCAGCAGAGGTGGTGGAGGGGGCAGCGGTGGTGGTGGTGGTGGTGGGGGTTGGGGGGGGCACAGATGAACCAGGGGGCAGGCTCCACACCACACCCCCTGTGCCCCTACAAACACAGTCAATACCCCCACCACTAGAGCACAGTTTGAAAAAATACTCAGTTCTCGGAGGCCCCCTCCACGGTGGACTGCAGAGATTCTGCGCTCCCTCAGCAGCCGACGGTCTTCCTCCTCTGGGTTCCAGCAGCTTCCTGGCAGCAAATACGGCGGCAGCGGCTCCAGGCAGTGGTCCAGTGGCGAGGCAGGACCCCTTACGGATGGTGGTAGTGATGGTGGTCACAGCAGCGGCTGGAGCAGGGGTCCCCCACGCCCCTCCCCTGGGGAGAGGGCCAGCAGGGCCCTCCCCAGGGGCTGCTGCAGCAGCGGGAATAGCAGCAACCAAGGTGTTTGGGGGCGGGGGTTCAGCAGCCAGCCAGCAACTAGAGAGTAGAGTAGTTGAGGGGTGTCTGGCCCAGCCAGGGGAGTAGCTGGAGCAGCAGCAACAAACAGCAGTCGGGAGGGCCCAGGGCCTCACAGCAGCAGGAGCAGCAGCCCTCTACCTCCCTCTTCTCTCCAGGCCAGTTAGGTGCAATAGAAGAATCCTATTGGTATCCGGGAAGTGGGTGGGCAAAGCCCGCCCACTGCTAAAGGATCCCACCCCTCAGCCTAAGGGGAGGGATCCACAAAACCTAGATCCCAAATAAATCCGGGGGGCAACAAATAAAAGAACAGGAACGGGCGTGAGGGTCAAAGGGCTAAAACTAAGGAACCAGAAGGGGACACCGAGCAGAGAACCCCGGACAGCGCCCACTGCTCTTCGAAAGCATCGAGGGAGCCAGCGGACGCTGCCCAGAGGAACTCTGCCCGGATGCGTGAGCGGATAAAACAAAGAAAAACAGCCCCACAGTCGCAGGCCCCTCCCTCTGCCAACCTCTCCTCCCTGGTGTTCCGAATGGCCACCTTGGCCATGGCTAGGAGGAGGTTGACGAGGTGGTCCCGCGACTTTGTGGGGCCTCGAATTGGGTGTGCGTGAATAAACAGGTGAGGGGAAAAGTGCAGCCAGAACCTCAATAAGAGGTTCTGGAGGAGCCGAAAGAGAGGCTGCAGCCTGGCGCACTGAAGATACGCGTGCGCCAGGGTCTCCCTCTCGCCACAGAAGGGACAGGCTTCAGGGACCGGGGTAAACCACGCCAAGTACACGCCCGTGCTCACTGCTCCGTGCAGGAGCCGCCAGCTGATATCCCCGGCGGGCCGCGGGACTAAGGTAGAATACAAACTGGCCCACCGGGGTCCCCCACCCTCCACTGTTGGTAACAGGTCCCGCCACTTGGTGTCTGGGCGGGATATGAGGGTGGGGAAATGGAGCGTGTGCAGCACGAGCGCGTAAAGATGGTCCCTTGGCGCGGTTTGGAAACGAACCGGCTGCATTGTTCGCAGCCGGCTCGATGTGTGAGGAGGGGGAGGCCGGGAAGGCTCACGGGGCAGGGGGCCGATGGAAAGATCCGGAGGGTCTGGAGTGAGGGACGGGCGGGGCGCACCCTCTCGCAGGACCCGCTCGAGGAAAGACCGAGCCGCGGGAGACAGAGCTGCCTCCACCTCCTGGAGTACGCGCCTGGGGGTTATAAGGGTGGAGAGCCCCATGCGCCGACCAAGCGCCTGGGGGTCCACCCAACCCCCCAGGTTGTAGTCCAGGAGGTCTCCAATCTTAGTGACTCCCGCCAGGACCAACCTCCGGCACACCAAGGGGGACTCCGCCACCTGAACACGAAGATGGGGATTGTGTAGCAGGGGCTCTGCAAGGAGATCTACCCCCTCGGTGGCCACAAAGGACCTGGTTGCTGAAACCAGCTTCCAGGCACGGAGGAGGTCCTGGTAGAAGACCGGCAGCTCGGAGAGGTCTCGCGGAAGACCCCTCGGACGGAGGAAAAAGAGCTGCCGGTCGTATCGGAGCCCTCGCAGGCGGCGGAGGAAGCCGTGCGCCAACATGCTCCACGCCGAGCCACCTGCACTATAAAGGAGTCTCTGCAGGGCCTGGAGGCGGAAGACGTGGACCTGCGTGCGCATGCACGTCAGGCCCTGTCCGCCCTCCTCCAGGGGAAGATGGAGAACCCCTGCAGAGACCCAGTGCAGTCCTGGCCAAAAAAAACCCAGAATCAACCTCTGGAGATTGGCCAGGAAATCCGGGGGCGGGCACAGGGTGTTGAGTCGGTGCCATAGCATGGACAGGACCAGCTGGTTGAGCACCAGTGCTCTACCCCGAAGGGAGAGACACCGGAGCAGTCCCGTCCAGCCCCGCAACCGCCCAGTCACCCTGCCCTCCAAACCGTGCCAGTTCTCCGGCGGAGACGGATGCGTGGCGGAAAAATAAACGCCCAGATAGAGCAGCGGACCCGCGCTCCACCGAATGGCCTGGAGCGCGGGTGGGAGGGAGCTCGCCTGCCACCCAGCCCCAACCACCAGGCCAGAGCTCTTGACCCAGTTGATCCGGGCGGAGCAGGCCGCCGAGTACACAGCTTGACAGGCCTCCACCCGCACCAGATCATCCGGGTCCTGGACCACGAGGAGCACGTCGTCGGCGTACGCTGCCAGGACCAACCGCACCTCCGGCTCATGGAGCACCAACCCCGTCAACCTCATACGAAGGAGACGAAGGAAGGGCTCAATGGCCAGAGAGTACAGCTGACCCGACAGCGGGCAGCCTTGACGCACCCCTCGCCCGAAGCTGACAGGTGCGGTCAGGGTCCAGTTGAGCTTGACCAAACACTCCGCGGAAGCGTACAGCACCTGGAGAAACCCCACAAACCGGGGCCCAAAGCCGAATGCCCGCAGAGTGCCCAGGAGATACCCGTGGTCCATCCGGTCGAACGCCTTCTCCTGGTCCAAGGACAGGAGGGCGAACGACAGACCATCCCTACACCCAAGCTCCAAGAGGTCCCGGACCAGATAAAGATTGTCAAAGATGGTACGGCCCGGGACGGTGTAGGTCTGGTCTGGATGGATCACGTCCGCCAGCACGGACCGCAGCCGCAGCGAGATGGCCTTCGCCACGACCTTATAGTCCGTGCTGAGGAGCGAGACGGGACGCCAGTTCCGGAGGTCGCGGAGGTCCCCCTTCTTCGGCAATAAGGCGAGCACCGCTCGCCTGCACGACAGAGGGAGGACCCCGCTCTCCAGAGACTCGGCCCAGACGGTGGCAAGGTCCGGGCCGAGGACATCCCAGAACACGCGGTAGAACTCCACGGTCAGCCCGTCCATGCCCGGAGATTTATTAGTGGGCATGAGACGGAGGGCTTCCGAGAACTCGGCCAGAGTGAGAGGCAGCTCTAGCCGGTCCCGGTCGCCCGTGCTGACTGTTGGGAGCCCGTCCCAAAGCACCCCACAAGCATCGGCATCAGTAGGATCAGGGGAGAAAAGGCCAGCGTAGAAGGCCCGGGCTCTCTCGCGCATCTCCGCCGGATCTGTGAGGGGGGCACCGTCCTCCGCCAGAAGGCAGAGGATGTGCTTTTTTGCCCCCCTCTTCTTCTCCAGGGCATAGAAGAAGCGGGAGCCACGATCCATCTCCCGCAGGAGACGGATGCGGGATCGTACGAAGGCACCCCGGGCCCGAAGATCGTCAAGGGCCCGGAGCTCCTCCCGCTTCTCCCGGTGCGCTCCACAGAGGGGTGGATCTCCGGGGCTGGCGGCCAGACGCCTCTCCAGCTCCAACACTTCCCGCTCCAGCTGCTCTATCACCACATCCCTCCGCCGGCTGGCACCCCGGGTGTGGCTACGGCAGAAGAGCCGGGCACGCACCTTCCCAACATCCCACCACCGCTGCGCTGAGGGAAAGGCACGCCTCTGTTCCCGCCAGGTCAGCCAAAACTCCCGGAAGGATACAACAAACCCCGCATCCTCCAGCAGGCCGTTATTGAAGTGCCAATAGGCCGGCCCCGGCCTCTCCGAAGAAAGAGAGGCCGTCACGGCCACCAAATGGTGGTCCGAAAACGGGGCCGGTCGAACGCTGGAGGAGTGGGCCTGCGAAAGATGACGCCGAGAAAAATAAATTCGATCCAACCGGGAGTGGCTCGACCGTTGTTCCTCCACCCGGACAAAAGTAAACGTAGAGTCATCGTCCGGGTGGTGGTCGCGCCAGACGTCCACCAGGGAGTGATGGACTACGATCTCCCTGAGGGCGTCTGCGGCGGCCGGGCTCGACTCGATCCCCGTGCGGTCCCGCTCCTCGAGGGTGCAGTTGAAATCTCCGCCCAGGACCAGGCACTTGCGAGGATCCAGAGTACTGGGGAAGGCGGACGCCTGCTGAAAGAATCGTGCTTTCTCCGGGCCAGATGCCGGGGCATAGACATTTGCAAGATGTATCATCTGCCCCTCCACCCTAACCCGGAGATGCAGCAGGCGACCCGGCACGACCTCGGTGATCCCCAGCACTTCGGGCTGTAGGTGTGGGGAGAACAGGGTCGCCACCCCGCCCTGACGGGCTGAAAGGTGGCTAAAGTAGACCCTGTCCCCCCACTCCAGCCGCCAGCTCGCTTCGGCGGCTGGGTCCGTGTGGGTCTCCTGCAGGAAGATAACCGAGTACCCCCCCTCCCGAAGGAAGGAGAGCACCCGGCACCTGTGGAGACCCAGCTTACAGCCCCGAGTGTTTAAAGTTGCAAAGATGGTCGGCGACATGAGGAAGGCTGGGGATGATCCTCGCGGTCAGGGGCGCTAGTGGTTCCCATTGGACCCCGCAGCAAACCGTGACCGACCCCGAAAGACAGCAGGGCATCACGGAAGCTGCGGGCCCGCTGGTAAGCCGCTGCGCCATGCTTCCCGGTCCCTTTGCCCTCCCCCAACACGGCCCTCACGGTCTGGAGAACCAGATGAAAATCACCCCAGCGCTGAAGAGCAAGACGCACTCTGTTCGTGGAGCCACGAGTGTCTTCCAAGAAAGAGTGCATCTCGCTCCTCTGCGCGGCAGGGACCGGGGTCACAGACCCCTGGGCGTCCCCCAATTGGGCCCCCCTGCTGGCCTCGTGGCCCATCGAGACAGGTACGCAGGGATCAGAGCCCCGCCGCAACGCCCGTCCCTCTGGCGCCGCGCCACCTGACACAACATGTGGCCCTAGGGAATGTGGCGGAGGGAGCACTGCAGCCCCGGATGGGCCAGGAGAAGGAAAGACAAAAACCGCTTCCCGGGGGCCTTCGTAAAAAGAAAATGAGGCAACCCCGGGAGCTGCAATGACAGGAGAAGGAAAGGAATAGAGGGTAGGGACGGGGTCAAGGACGGGCGTGGGGTTGGGGATGGGGTCAGGACACAGATCTGGGATGGGAACAGGATCAGGGCAGGGAACAGGGACAAAATCAGGGGCCCGAGTGACAGGACCACTGGGTCTCAGTGCCCCTTGACCCAGCGTTATGGGCTGAGGGACAGCAAGGGAGTGGGACGCCTCCACCACACCAGGCCTAGGTGCCCCACTGAATGAGGCACCTACAATAACAGCACTCGGGGGGAGGGAGGGCCGCAACCCTGCTACAGAAAACACAACACCCACAGGCTCAGAGCCCGGCCGCTTGGCTTCAGCCGTCGCCCCACTGGGCACGGCGGCACCAGCCAGGTCACCATTTGCTGCCGGGCAGATGGTCAGGTCCTGGGGCGGTGCAATGGCCAAAACAGGGACATCCACCTGAGGCGAGGGAAAAGGGGGGTGGGGGGGGGCGACAGATCACAAGCGCCCTGACCGAGGCCCCCTAGCGGGGGAACATCCACCCGCTCGGTGGTTGGAGTCAAACCTAGGGCCTCGATCTCATCAAAGATAGAAGTAAACTCCCCACCCACCACCACGGGTTCCCCCTCGACGGCAGCGGGGGCAATAGCCGCCGCGGCACCCACAAGGGGTACAGATGGCAGCGGGACAACGTGGGCACCGTCCGTTACCCCCTCAGGAAGAGACTCCATAAGGGAGGCGGTGCTACCCGCCTCCTCAGCTGCAGCGACCTCGGCCGACTCCAAGTGACAAACCCCAGCAAGGGGGTCAACGGAAAGCCCGGCGCCAGTGACCCCTTTCTTGGTTTTACAGGGGGTCCCCTCCCCCTCGTCAACTAGGGGGGGTGCTGGGCCCGTGCTCCCCGCTTACGGCGTCTCCCCCGTACTAACTCCCAGCTCCCCATAGAAGGGGGCTGGCTAGCCGGGTCAGGGTCTGGGAGCGAGGGCGATAATGGGAGGGTAAGGGAAGACAAGGGCGGGAGAACAGGAAAAGGGACATTCTCCCCCTGGGGCAGGCCCCGTTCCAGTCCTATTACCGGCCCTGCCTCCCTCTCCTCCGCGGGCTCCAGTCTACTATCCACCTCAGTGGTGGGGCCCGCACGCTCATCTGGGCACGTCGGGGGGGCCACCCCCGAGACCCGAGCGGAGATGACAGCGGTCACAAATGGAGGAGGGGTGACCCCAGGGTCCGGGTGATCACGGCCGCCGGCATTGGAAGAGCCGACGCCCTTCCGGGTAGCGGGGGTCCCAGGTGCCCCTCCAAGCCAGGCCAGGGGGCAGTCCCTCCGGACGTGCCCCGCCGCCCGGCAGAGAAAGCACCGGGCCTCCCCCGAAGAATAAAAAACCCGGTACTGGGCCCCTCGATGGGGCACCAGAAAGGACCCCTCCAACGCCTCCCCGCCACGTGCCGCCGGCGGCACTTGAACCTGCACCTGCCGGCGGAACGACAAAACGTGGCGGAGGGCAGGGTCCTTACAGCCCAACGAAAGGGGGCTGAGGACGGACACGGGCCTCCCCAAGGTGGAGAGGAACGGCAAAAGGGCGGCATTGGGGAGGAAGGGAGGGACAGAGGAAAAAACCACCCGTACGCCCAGGTCCTCCAATGGCTCAAGGGGGACGTGAACGCCCCCCACCGCCAAGCCCCTCTCCACCGCCTCCTGGGCAGCGGCCTCTGACGCCAGGAAGAACACCGCCTTCCCAAACATCTTAGAGGCCGCCACCACGGCCGTGGGCCCCACCACCCGTGCCAATGCCCGCACGTAGGTTTCGACGTGGGGCGAGGCCGGCACCAGGAGGCAACGCACCCCGTGCTCCCTGGTGAGGGTGGGAAAGGGCCCCCGGCCACCGGGAATGGTATTCCGGGAAGCGGCTGGAGCAGATTGCGAGGCGGCGAGCGGAGGGGTCGCAGCCACCTGGGCGTACGCCCTGGGGGCCGAGGAAGCAGCACCCCCAGAGCTGGTGGAGGGAACAACAGGTAAGGGAGAAGAGGGGGCTGCGGCCGTTTGCAGGGCCGCAGCGGGAAAAGGAGCCACCGCCCCGGGGGGCATCACCCTCCGGGCGGGGCCCTTGCCCTTTTTCGTCCCCCGGCCCTTCCCACCGGCCAGGGGAGCAGTCTCAGACACGGAGGCGGCAGAGGTCGCAGCAGCAGCAACGGAGTTTGAGGAGTCCCTGAGGTCCCTATCCGTGCCCACCGCCGCTGGTGCCTCAAGGGCAGGACGGACAGGTAGCCCAGCAGTGGCAGTCGGGACAGCCATCACGTGGAAGGGCGGGCGGGGGGAGACTGAAGGGAGCCGCAGGAGCGGCCAAGGAAATCCCACCCCCTGAACCACCCACCACAGGAGAAGGGCGATGGGGACAGCCTCTAGGGCAGGTGGAAGGGAGTGAGGGGAGGGAAGGAAGGGGGGGAAGGGAGGGGAGGTGTGGGGGAACGGCTACCACACCCCACCCGCTAGGCTGAAAGCAGGGCAGGAGGGTGCCAACAAAAGGAGACAAAGGAAAAACAAAGGACACAACTCCTAGCACAAGATGAAAAGGACGCCGGCTCCCCCGGCTGCACTAAGGAAGGGAAAGGAAAACTAAAACATCATAATGGAGTGCACATCGGTGAAGGAAACAACAGAACGTGGGGAGGGGGGGGGTTCCAGGCGCTGAGAAAGGGACGTGGGCACGCTGGCAATGAGGGCTAACCAGGAGGGGGGGCAAAAAGCAAGGGTCGGAACGAAGGGGACGGTCTGATCAGGAGGGCGGGACAAACAAACTAACCAAGGACCAAAAAAAACCAGGGCAGGGCAAAACAGAGCAAACAGGGTGGGCAGAAAGGGAACGGGCAGGACAGGCAGCAAAGGGAAAGGGGGCAGACAGCTGCAAGGACAGGCCAAGGGGCGAAGCAGGGGGAAAGGGAAGCCCACCAGCCAAATGCAGCAAGGGAGGGAGGACAAAACCAAGGGAGGGGAAGGGAAACGCGCACTCACGGGCGCCTGACAAACAAATGCCTGCTCGCTGCAGCTACTGTCCTGGAGTGGAAAGAAGGACAGAGCAAACTGCTGGGCTGGGGAGTGGAGAACAGAGCCAAGAGACAGGTAGAAAGGTGAAAAAGCGAAGGGGGCATTGGTGGTGGTAGGAGGGGGGGGCAGACAGGCCAGGGGGAGGGCTCCACGCCACTCCCCCAATTCCCCACAACAAAGGCACCTACCACTACACAAGCAAAGATGTTATAATCCCCCTCCACAGAACAAGGCTTCCTCCACTCCTTCCTCAGCTCCAGCAGCAATAGCAGACTCTGCAGCAGCAAGGCAACAGCAACCTAGCCGGGGGAGGCCCCCAAAATGATGGAAACAGTGGGGCCTCACACTCCCCCTTGGGGGGTCACACCAGCAGGGTCCCCCCTATAGCAGCAGCCGCCAGGGGAGCAACCAGCCAGCAGGACGACCTCAAGAGAATGGGGAGTAGAGGTACTGGCCACTGGAGAAGCAGGTTTCTGTTCCCTGAGGGACCAGAGCAGAGGCTGCACTAGAGCAATCAGGAACCTGCTAGAACTAATTAAGACACCTGGAGCCATTTAAGAAGAAACTGCCAGAATCAATTAGGACAGGCTGGCTAATCAGGGCACCTGAGTATAAAAAGGAGCTCACTTCAGTTTGTGATGTTGTGTGCAAGGAGCAAGAAGCACACAAGGAGTTGAGAGTGAGAAGAGTTGGAGGACTGAGGAGTACAAGTGTCAGCAGACCATCAGGAGGAAGGTCCTGCAGTGAGCATAAAGAATATGCTCTCGCCCGCCACAACTGGGCTGCTGTGGGGGGCCAGCTCCTGCCAGCTGCCATGGCTGGGCTCCTGGGGGGTAGGTCCCCTTGCTACCCAGTGAGATTGAGACTTGTCTACACTGCAAAATTTTGCTGGCATAGCTATGTTAGCCAGACATGTGAAAAAATCACATGCCCTAGTTGGTACAGTAATGCCGGCAAAACTTCCAGTGCAGATGTAACTATGTTGGTTTAGCTAATCTCGTGCAGTGTAGATACAACTATGGTGGCATACAAATTCCTTCAGTCAGTATACGCTGCATCTCCATCAGGAACTCTGCTGGTATAGCTATGCCCACATAGGCCCTGTAGTGTAGACATTCAGATTGTAAATTCTTCTCGGCCAGGCGCTTCTCTTTGTTATATGATTGTACAGCGCCCAGCACAATGGGGCCCTGACCCATGACAGGTGCCTAGGTACTACCAGAATAAGAAGAATTGACCTTGGGGATAACGTATTGTCTGAATTGGGTATTTCTCACTGCAGCACGTGGAACATTCAGGGGGACGACAGAGATGAACCTCGATGTACCCTGCAGGCTTTGATTTGCTATGCAGGGAATTTGCGTTTGGCTAATCACATGGTCAACCTCTTAAGGAATTTTCTCTGTCATTAAATGAATGACATGTAAGACAATTTGTAAAGAACATGCTTCCAAGCAAATTACCCAAATTTTTGCCACTTTGTCTGGAAAATATCTGCTTCGGCAGATGCAGACAAGCAACAGTACAAACCTGGCTAATTTTATGTTATAGAAGCTACTATCTATGATACCTACAACAAAGTGCCAATAATGCAATTCTGGGGCAGTGATATGACTCATGCCTGGTTATATGACAGAATAGAGCACAATGTGATGTCATTGCCCGTGCACATAAATTGCAAAGCAAGAGAGTCATAAAGCACCTTCCTCAAAGCCAAACATCAACGTGAGCTTGGAGGGAGCCCATGAGGTGGGAATTTGCTGCAATTTGAATAGCCTTGAGCATCGGCAGAGCTTTGATTCAGACCCTTTCATGATCCCGACATCAATGAGCTGATTAAATCCAAAGATGAAAGGACTTTGCAGCGCTGGCAGACGGGCACCTTCACCTCAAATAAAGGCAATGTGGAGGTACTTGTTATCTACAGAACAGGAACAGCTCAGGTAGTGCCAGCGCAGGCTTCTCTTGCACAAACACACACTTCCCGCCCCCCTGAACACAGCTCTAGAGACGATGCCTTGTGCCATGCAATCCCCACATCTCCACAACACTTACAATTAGGTGTGTGTGCCAGAGTGTGTGTGTGCGTTAACCTTCAGTCCCTGGGTATTTCAGCAGGATTAGGAGTCCATATTTCAGGATGGGGCTGGTTGTCCCTGTTCCCATGAGGAGAAAGTCTAATGTGCGTCTCACCGAGTCATCGACATGAAACGCCAGCTGGCTGCTCTGTGGAAATGCATGGGACAGCCTTGTGATTGTTGGCTTTAAACCTACAGGAATTTAGCCCCATGGGCAAAAGAAAAAACTTTTATTTTCTCAGCAATAATTAGCCCACAGTAAATCAGACCCTGGGAGAAGGGACGTTAACAGAAGAAAAAGCCTGTGTGGAGTTTATCTCAGGAGCCCCTTGAAGGAGGAAATGGAGCTGGGTTGCAGGGCTGCCCTGTGTTCACTCCAGCGGTGCCACAGCATGGCAACTTGTTCAAACCCACCTAAATCTATTGGTTACACGAACATTTCTGCAGTGCTTTGGAGCGCTGCTCAGTGTCGCCATCCTTTTTTTTAACAGGCGAGAATTAGAGCCTGACCGTAACCGGGTTAGTTTTCATATTTTCTAAAGTTGTTGGAGCAAAATATTGCAGGGAATTATCAGGCCGGGCTTCCCTTTAAGAAGTTCTTTATTGTTCGATCTGTGGGTGTGGGCAGAGTCTGCAATTTCTGATGATTGTTTTGCATGGTCTGTCCGTTTAGAGCTATGGTCTTTGCAGCTTACTCATTGGAGTAAAGCCGGTGACTTTACTGTCACTGCTCACATGAATGAGGCCAAGGGGCCTGGTCATTATATTGTAAATTCCTTGGGGCGAAAACAGTGTCTTCCTTTTGGTTTTATATACAATACTGCATCCTGTTGTGCGATCCCATTCTGTTGTTCTGTTTCTTGGGGGTTAAAGCATGTGCATTTCTCTTGGTGTGGATGTTAATGTTGCAACTGGTGAGTTCCTTGATTTTTACCAGTTGCATTGATAAGGAATGCCTCTGATTAAACTAACTCTGAGCTAAGTGTTTTGTGGAGTAGTATAAATCATCCTGAGGTGATGGACATGAAAAAAAATAACTTCGGTTTTATCTTGGTCAGATAAATGACTCTATGAAAAGGACATCATATTCCCATAGAGTAGAACCTCAGAGTTCTGAACACCAGTGTTATGACCTGATCAATGAACCACACACCTCATTCATTTGGCACTGGAAGTATGCAATCAGGCAGGAGCAGAGACAAAAAAGAATCAACTATAGTACAGCACTGTGTTGCATGTAAACTACCAAAATAAAAGGGAAAGCAGCATTTTTCTTCTGTACAGTAAATTTGAAAGCTGTATTAAGTCAATGTTAAGTTGTAAACTTTTGAAAGACCAACATAACATTCTGTTCAGAGTTAGGGCTAGTCTACACTACCCATCTGATTCGACGGGTAGTGATCGATGTTCTGGGATCGATTTATCGCGTCTCGTTTAGACGCGAAAAATCTATCCCAGAAGCGCTCCCCGTCAACACTGGAACTCCAGTTCAGTGAGTGGAGGAAACGCTGTCAACGGGGGAGCCTGCCTGCTGCCGTGTGGAGCGGGGGTAAGTAATTTAGAAATTGATCTAAGATATTCGACTTCAGCTACGTTTTTCACGTAGCTGAAGTTGCGTATCTTAGATCGCACACACGCCCCCAGTGTGGACCAGGCCTTACAAACAAACTGCATTCCCAAGGTGTTCGTAACTTTGAGGTTCTGCTGTATTTGTTCTGCCCTCATTGCTAAAAACCTTCAACAACCTGAGGTCCTCAAGTGAAATAATATTAAAAAGAACCCTTTGTTCATTGTGGGCCCTGCCTAGTCTAGTGAGGTAATTGTGGGTATTTTGGGCAGCATATACTTAGAATAAGTGGTAGGGCTGGCAATTAGATATATACAGAATCCAGAAACATATCTCCAGTGACCCTCCGCAAAATATTTCTGACGTACCCAAAACAATTTCAGATTTCCCAAACAAAATGAACCAACCAGCCAATTTGAAGTTGTTCTGCACCCCACAATAGCTCCTCTCTCTGTCTATGCAATGGAGAGAAGAGCTCACTTAGGGGGCCTGAAGCTGGCAGCCTCTCCCTCCATAGTTTGTGGTCTAGGGTGCCGCTGGGTTGAAGCTGATAGGCGCTGGCAGCCCTCTCCTGCCCAGACTGCACTCTGGAAGTGCACTGAATGGGCTGGAAGTCGTCAGCCCCTCTACTCCAGGCTGGTCTCTGCTTTGTGCAGCTGGAGGCAGGAGAGAAAATCAATCAGCTGCTACAAAGTCTTTTTGTTTCTTTAAAGGAATGAAGGGGGGCATTTCATAGGTGGGTGTGGTGAGGCAGGGTGGCCTCCCGAGGACCCGGAGTGGGAGAGCCCCTTGGCAGCCAGCACATAAACCGCAAGGGGTACTTCTCAATGGTGCTGCAAGCACTGGTGGATCACAAGGGACGTTTCACTGACATCAACGTGGGATGGCCGAGAAAGGTGCATGACACTCGCATCTTCAGGAACTGTGGTCTGTTTGAACAGCTGCAGGAAGGGACTTACTTCCCAGATCAGAAAATTGCTCTTGGGGATGTTGAAATGCCTATTGTTATCTTTGGAGATTCAGCCTATCCCTTAATGCAGGGGTCTCAAACTCGCGGCCCACAGCGTTCTTCCCTGCGTCCCGCCAAGCTCCCGTGGGCCCCCCATCTCCTCCCCTCCCCAGCGCGCCGCGTCCCCAGCCTACCTCCAGGCCAGGGGTGGGCAAACTACTGCCCCGGGCCGGATCCGGCCCCTCAGGTCTTTGGATCCGGTCCGCGGATTTGCTCACCCCATGGTGCTGAGGGCCCCGTGCTGCTCCGGGAAGCCCCGGGGACACACACTGCATCCCTGCAGCCCCGGGGAGAGGGGGAGCAGCTCTGTGAGCTCCTGTTGCCTGTGGTTACCTCCCCTGAAGCTCCCATTGGCAGGGAATGGGGAACCGCAGCCAATGGGATCTTCGGGGAGGTAATCACGGGCAACAGGAGCTCAGGGAGCTCTTTGCTCCCCCTCCCCCCAGGGCCGTAGGGACGCAATGTCCCGGGCTTCCAGAGCAGAGGGGCTGGGGGCAGGCAGCAGGCAGGGAGGGAGGGAGCCAGCCAGCCAGCCCTTGCCCTGGCCCCTCTGCCACCCCAGAGCTGCTCTAGGTAAGCAGCACCGAGCTGGAACCCGAACCCCTCCTGCACCCCAACTCCCTGCCCTGAGCCTCCTGCCTGCACCCCAACCCCTTGCCCTGAGCCCCCTGCCACACACTGCACTCCCTCCTGCACCCCAACCCCCTGCCCTGAGCCTCCTGCTGCACCCCACACCCCTCCTGCACCCCAACCCCCTGCCCTGAGCCCCCTGCCACACACTGCACTCCCTCCTGCACCCCAACCCCCTGCCCTGAGCCCCCTGCCACACACTGCACTCCCTCCTGCACCCCAACCCCTTGCCCTGAGCCCCCTGCCACACACTGCACTCCCTCCTGCACCCCGTTTGTGTATTTTTTCAAATAGGCAAACGGAGTCTGGCCCTCTCTCCTTTCATTCCTGTTCTCTTCCCATTTCCAGGTATTGTTTTCAGCAATGGGGAGCAGTGGAAGCAGCTCTGCTGATTTGCCATCACTTCTCTGAGAAATTTTGGGATGGGGAAGAAAAGCATTGAGGAGCGTATCCAGGAGGAAACTCGTTTTCTGGTGGAAAGGCTCAGAAACACACAGTGGGGATTGTTTCATATCTGTTGGAAATTGAGGAGTCAAAGACTCTTGTCTTTCTGTTTTTCATTATATTAATTGTTTGGTTCAAACATTTTATAAGTCAAGCCATTAACTGCACATATAACAACCTGTGTTAATGTAATGGGAAAGGATGTGTGAAACGTTCCAGAGATGATCATTTCTGGCTATTTCTTTCTCACATTTTCTCCCCTCTGATCTGTGATCAATGATCAAATGGAAGATATTTGTCTAGAGTGTGTAGACACTAACACAGTAAGCCATATTAGAGCGGGTTAGTTCCAGTGTGCTGGGTTAAAAAGACACTTATGCCTACAGTTTGTTTCTTGTCCTTTTTTTCTCTGCTAGATGTCTGATACATGTTTGGCACCTACCTTCTATAGGAGTGGTTCTCAACCCATGGAGCACGGGCCGCATTTGGCCCAATTAGCACACAGCTGCAGCCAGCTCATCTGTCTGCTAAAGGTCGGTCCGCGTGCCAGGTCCCCCGGCTTCCTGGCTGCCCAGCGGAGGGGTCCGGGCTGCCCTGTCAGCATGGGTTTTGGGCATCTGGGGCTCCTAATGAGTCTGCAAACTCTGGGGTCCGGGGCAGCCACATGGTGAGGGTCCGGGGTCAGGGCAGCCGGCCAGCCCCGCGGGGTCTGGGGCAGACTGGTAGCTGGCCCTGCACGACAAAGGTCCGGGGGTCCAGGGTCGGGGTCAGGTCCATGCTTCTGCTTCCCTGCCACCTGGCCCCTGTAGCTCAGATGACCAGTTGGGAAGCACTGGTCCTATAGTGATGGGCTCCATAGGAATGTTTGAAATCACGGTGTAAATTTACAGTGCTTCATAAACGACACTCATTCTCTCTTATCTTAGTCCTCTTTATTCCTTGCGGGACATAGGGCCTTCACCAGGGTCTTCCATCTTTGCTGGTTTCCTCCTGCAGTCTTAGATACTTTCAATCTCAATTTGATAACTAGCAATACTGCTTATATCATGCATTTTCATAATCCTCATGGTCTATCTTATAGCCTCTTGCCATGGGAGTTCCAGTCCAACTCCTGTCTTATTATGTGATTCAAGTCTTTTGTCCAGGTATGTTCTAGGCATCTCTATTTTTGTTCCAGAATTTCCTGTCCCATCAGTTTTTGTTTCATCTTCCTCCAGAGTGCTTCATTTGTTGTTTTTTTCTACCCATCTGATATTGTGGATTTGTCTAAGGCACCTGTTTATAAGAACTTGGAGTATACAGGGGATAGCTCTGTGGTTTGAGCATTGGCTTGCTAAACCCAGGGTTGTGAGTTCAATCCTTCAGGGGGCCATTTAGGGATCTGGGGCAAAAACCTGTCAGGGGACAGTACTTGGTCCTGCTAGTGAAGGCAGGGGACTGGACTCTATGACCTTTCAAGGTCCTTCCAGTTCTATGAGATGGCATAACTCCACACACATATATATATATATATATACCCTCTGCTGTTGTGCTTGGAGCTTTGATTCCTTCCCTAGCACAACAACAGTGTATTTACGATGTACAGCCCGGGCTGGCAGTGCCAAGGGAAGATTTCTGTGCTGTAGGAGTTCGTGATGATTAGGGCCGTACCAAATTCTCGGCCATGAAAAACGCATCATGGATCGTGAAATCTGGTCTCCCCCCACTGAAATCTGTCCTTTTGTGTTCTTTACAGCTTTCTATGCTATACAGATTTCACAGGGGAGGCCAGCATTTCTCAAATTGGCAGCCATGACCCAAAAGGGAGTTGCGCGGGGTGGGGGTTATCGCGAGGTTATTTTAGGGGGTCACTGTATTGGCAGCCTTATTTCTGTGCTGCCTTAAGAACTGGATGGCTGGAGAGCAGTGGTTGTTGGCCAGGAACTCTGTTTTGACGGTGGCGCACTGCCAGCAGCAGCGCAGAAGTAAGGGTGGCAATACCATATCATCCTTCTTAAACATGGGAGACCAGAACTGCACACAGTATTCCAAATGAGGTCTCACCAGTGCCTTGTATAATGGTACTAACACCTCCTTATCTCTACTAGATATACCTCGCCTAATGCAGCCCAAGACCGCATTAGCTTTTTTCACGGCCACATCACATTGGCGACTCATAGTCATCCTGTCATCAACCAGGACTCCGAGGTCCTTCTCCTCTTCCGTTACTTCTAACTGATGCGTCCCCAGCTTATAACTAAAATTCTTGTTATTAATCCCTAAATGCATAACCTTACACTACTCACTATTAAATTTCATCCTATTACTATTACTCCAGTTTACAAGGTCATCCAGATCTTCCTGTAGGATATCCCAATCCCTTTCTGAATTGGCAATACCTCCCAACTTTGTGTCATCTGCAAACTTTATTAGCACACTCCCACTTTTGGTGCTGAGGTCATTAAAAAATAGATTAAATAAAATTGGTCCCTAAACTGAAGCTTGAGGAACTCCACTAGTAACCTCCCTCCAACCTGACAGTTCACCTTTCAGTATGACCCGCTGTAGTCTCCCCTTTAACCAGTTCCTTATCCACTTGTCAATTTTCATATTGATCCCCATCTTTTCCAGTTTAATCAATAATTCCTCATGTGGTACTGTATCAAATGCCTCACTGAAATCGAGGTAGATCAGATCCACTGCGTTTCCTTTATCTAAAAAATCTGTTACTTTCTCAAAGAAGGAGATCAGGTTGGTTTGGCACGATCTACCTTTTGTAAAACCATGTTGTAATTTGTCCCAATTGCCATTGACCTCAAGGTCCTTAACTACTTTCTCCTTCAAAATGTTTTCCAAGACCTTGCATACTACAGATGTCAAACTAAGAGGCCTGTAGTTACCCGGGTCACTTTGTTTCCCTTTCCTAAAAATAGGAACTATATTAGCTATTCTCCAGTCAAATGGTACAACCCCTGAGTTTAGAGATTCATTAAACATTTTTACTAATGGGCTTGCAATTTCATGTGCCAGTTCCTTTAATATTCTTGGATGAAGATTATCTGGGCCACCTGAAATACTCCCATTAAGCTGTTCGAGTTTGGCTTCTACCTCGGATATGGTAATATCTACCCCCACATCCTTATTCCCATTTGTCATGCTGCCACTATCCCTAAGCTCCTCATTAGCCTCATTAAAGACTGAGGCAAAGTATTTGTTTAGATATTGGGCCATGCCTAGATTATCCTTAACCTCCACTCCATCCTCAGTGTTTAGCGGTCCCACTTCTTCTTTCTTTGTTTTCTTCCTATTTATATGGCTATAAACCCTTTTACTATTGGTTTTAATTCCCTTTGCAAGGTCCAGCTCTACATGACTTTTAGCCTGTCTCACTTTATCCCTACATGCTCTGACCTGAATAAGGTAGCTTTCTTTGCTGATCCCTCCCATCTTCCACTCCTTGTATGCTTTCTGCTTTTTCCTTAATCACCTCTCTGAGATGCTTGCTCATCCAGCTTGGTCTAAAACTCCTGCCTATGAATTGTTTCCCCTTTCTTGGGATACAGGCTTCTGATAGCTTCTGCAACTTTAACTTGAAATAATCCCTGGCCTCCTCCGCCTTTAGAGCCATAAATTCTTTAGTCCAATCCACTTCCCTAACTAATTTCCTTAATTTATTAAAGTTAGCCCTTTTGAAATAAAAAACCCTAGTCTCAGATTTATTTTTGTTTATCCTTCCATTTAGTTTGAACTGAATTAGCTCATGATCACTCGAGTCAAGGTTGTCACCTACAACCATTTCTTCAATGAGGTCCTCACTACTCACCAAAACCAAATCTAAAATGGCATCCCCCCTTGTTGGTTCAGCAACTACTTGATGAAGGAATTCATCAGCTATCACAGCTAGGAAAATCTGAGTCCTATTATTATTACTAGCACTTGTTCTCCAATCTATATCTGGGAAGTTGAAGTCTCCCATGATCACGCAGTTCCCATTAGTATTTACTTCCTTAAAAACATTAAAGAGATCTCTATCCGTATCCAAATTAGATCCCGGTGGTCTATAGCACACCCCAAGCACTATCCCAGGGGAGGTTCTAGTAGTTTTCTTCCCCAATGTGATTTTTGCCCAGACAGACTGTGTCATAGAATCATAGAATCTCAGGCTTGGAAGGGACCTGAGGAGGTCATCTAGTCCAACCCCCTGCTCAAAGCAGGACCAACCCCAACTAGATCATCGCAGCCAGGGCTTTGTCAAGCCTGATCTTAAAAACTTCTAAGGAAGGAGATTCCACCACCTCCCTAGGTAACCCATTCCAGTGCTTCACCATCCTATTAGTGAAAAAGGTTTTCCTAATATCCAACCTAAACCTCCCCCTCTGCAACTTGAGACCATTACTCCTTGTTCTGTCATCTTCTACCACTGAGAACAGTCTAGATCCATCCTCTTTGGAACCCCCTTTTAGGTAGTTGAAAGCAGCTATCAAATCCCCCCTCGCTCTTCTCTTCTGCAGGCTAAACAATCCCAGTTCCCTCAGCCTCTCCTCAGAAGTCATGTGCTCCAGCCCCCTAATCATTTTTGTTGCCCTCCGTTGGACTCTTTCCAATTTATCCTCATCCTTCTTGTAGTGTGGGGCCCAAAACTGGACACAGTACTCCAAATGAGGCCTCACCAGTCCCGAACAGAGGGGAATAATCACGTCCCTCGATCTGCTGGAAATACCCCTACTTATACGGCCCAAAATGCCATTAGCCTTCTTGGCAACAAGGGCACACTGTTGACTCATATTCAGCTTTTCGTCCACTGTAACCCCTAGGTCCTTTTCTGCAGAACTGCTGCCCAGCCATTCGGTCCCTAGTCTGTAGCAGTGCATGGGATTCTTTCCATCACTTTTTATTTCTTTACTGTCCCCCACCTTTACCTTTATTTCTGTCTTTCCTACACAGCACATACCCTTCAATACCTGTACTCCAGTCATGACTACTATTCCACCATGTTTCGGTTATTCCTATAGTATCTGGTTTCACTTCCTGAACCAGTAGCTCTAATTCCTCCATTTAGTTACCTAAGCTCCTCGCATTGGTGTACAAACATCTTAATTTTTGCTGTTTGGCCTCACTCACATTCTTCACCCAATTTGGTATGTACATTGTACTGCCAGTATGACCTATTAGACTAGTATCCACTCTGCCCTTCCTCATTATGTCCATTCTTCTACCCCCGGCTATATGCTTTACTTCGTTTTCTTCCCTCTCAATGTTAAAATCCGTTGTGAAGATTACCGGTACATCTCCCAACCGTCTCCCCCTTACATACATTGTTTCAAAGCTATTAATTATATATTGGATGTAAGCAGAGTCAGGATGAGCTCCACCCTGACACCTGGTGGTGAGTTGTAGCATGTTGTGAAAAATAACTTCAAGGGCTGATCTCATTTGCATTGGCACACCCACCCCACCTGGCATGAGCCCATTTAGCCAAAATGGTCACGTTGACGGCTGTAGGATCCCCAGTTTTTCGGTTATTGGGGCAGGAAGAATAAACTGTTGTTATCCTGATTATATGAATCAAGGACAGTGGAACTGTACTTGGCCTTTTGTTAGCCGGAGATGTTAGGAGCAGCTAGCCAGAGATGTTAGGAGTAACAAGAAGGGTTTCTTCAGGTATGTGAGCAACAAGAAGAAAGTCAAGGAAAGTGTGGGCCCCTTGCTGAATGAGGGAGGGAACCTAGTGACAGAGGATGTGGAGAAAGCTAGTGTACTCAATGCTTTTTTTGCCTCTGTCTTCACAGACAAGGTCAGCTCCCAGGCGGCTGCACTCCGCAGCACGGTATGAGGAGGAGGTGACCAGCCCTCTGTGGAGAAAGAAGAAGTTCGGGACTATTTAGAAAAGCTGGACGAACACAAGTCCATGGGGCCGGATGCACTGCATCCGAGGGTGCTAAAGGAGTTGGCCAATGTGATTGCAGAGCCATTGGCCATTATTTTTGACAAATCATGGCAATCGGGGGAGGTCCCGGATGACTGGAAAAAAGCTAATGTAGTGCCCATCTTTAAAAAAGGGAAAAAGGAAGATCCGGGGAACTACAGGCCAGTCAGTCTCACCTCAGTCCCTGGAAAAATCATGGAACAGGTCCTCAAGGAATCAATTCTGAACCACTGAAAGGAGGGGAAAGTGATCAGGAACAGTCAGCATGGATTCACCAAGGGCAAGTCATGCCTGACTAACCTAATTGCCTTCTATGATGAGATAACTGGCTCTGTGGATGAGGGGAAAGCAGTGGATGTGCTATTTCTTGAATTTAGCAAAGCATTTGATACAGTCTCCCACAGTGTTCTTGCCAGCAAGTTAAAGAAGTATGGGCTGGACGAATGGACGGTAAGGTGGATAGAAAACTGGCTGGATGGTCGTGCTCAATGGGTAGTGATCAATGGCTCCATGTCTAGTTGACAGCCGGTATAAAGTGGAGTGCCCCAAGGGTTGGTGCTGGGGCTGGTTTTGTTCAATATCTTTATCAACGATCTGGAGGATGGTGTGGACTGCACCCTTAGCAAGTTTGCAGATGACACTAAACTGGGAGGAGTGGTTGATACGCTGGAGGGTAGGGACAGGATACAGAGGGACCTAGACAAATTAGAGGATTGGGCCTAAAGAAATCTGATGAGGTTCAACAAGGAAAAGCGCAGAGTCCTGCACTTAGGACGGAAGAATCCCATGCACTGCTACATACTAGGGACCGAATGGCTGGGCAGCAGTTGTGCAGAAAAGGACCTAGGGGTTACAGTGGACGAAAAGCTGCATATGAGTCAACAGTGTGCCCTTGTTGCCAAGAAGGCTAATGGCATTTTGGGTTGTATAAGTAGGGGCATTTCCAGCAGATCGAGGGACTTGATTATTCCCCTCTATTCGGCACTGGTGAGGCCTTATTTGGAGTACTGTGTCCAGTTTTGGGCCCCACACTACAAGAAGGATGTGGATAAATTGGAAAGAGTCCAATGGAGGGCAACAAAAATGATTAGGGGGCTGGAGCACATGACTTCTGAGGAGAGGCTGAGGGAACTGGTATTGTTTAGCCTGCAGAAGAGAAGAGCGAGGGGGGATTTGATAGCTGCTTTCAACTACCTAAAAGGGGGTTCCAAAGAGGATGGATCTAGACTGTTCTCAGTGGTAGAAGATGACAGAACAAGGAGTAATGGTCTCAAGTTGCAGAGGGGGAGGTTTAGGTTGGATATTAGGAAAAACTTTTTCACTAGTCGGGTGGTGAAGCACTGGAATGGGTTACCTAGGGAGGCGGTGGAATCTCCTTCCTTCTCTCTGTCATTAAAAGACTTTTGCTACACTCAGACTCTGTGCTTGCGAGAGGAGACGTATCATGTCTTAGAGGCACCCAGGAGTGGGAGGGGGGTTGATATATATTTGTCCCAGGTCACTGGGTGGGAGCTCGAGCCGGTTTTGCATTTGTTATTGGAATGCAACCCCTATATACTGAACCCAGCCCTTGTTGCTGCCAACTCCAACTGCCAGAAGGATTACGTGTATAACCATCTTTCTGCCTAACAGTATGATTAGTTTGCTAACTCAGTTGTTTTCCTGATCAAACTGCTGATGAGGGTCATCACCTGATCAGGTTGCTAGCTCAGCTTTTCACCTGGCTGTTCTCTTTACTTGCCAGACAAGTTGGCATCTTTTCACATGTTCCAACATCTAAAATATGCATTCTACATGTAACCCTTCTGCCAGTCAGAGTCGGCAGCAACAAGGGCCGGGTTCCCTATCTAGGGGTTCCATTCCAATAACACAATGCAAAACCGGCTCGAGCCCCCACCCAATGACATGGAACAAATATATATTACCCCCCCCCCGGGCGCCTCTAAGAGGCAGTACTTCCCCTCTCACAAGCACAGAGTCTGAGTGTAGAAAAAATCTTTTAATGACAGAGAGAAACAATGCGGCATTTTGTTGGGGAAACACCACATCTAGGATTTGTAAACCAAACTGTGAGCAATGACCCTCCCCAGCAAATTGGCCATGTCCTTTCCCTTTGGTTCTTGAGTCCAGCAACCCCAAAAATCACCCAAAGTCCCAAAAGTCCAACAAGCCAAAAGTCCAGACCCAGAGTTCAAAAGTTCATCTGCAGAGTGTTACACCCTACCCAGTCTGGGTAGAAATGGGCAGGGGAGAGATAAGGGGCACCTTACATGGCTCGAAGCTGACTGCCCCGTCCCTTCATGGGGCTTTGCTCGGCTCCGCCAGCAGCTCCGCTCAGTCAGCCGTCCCGCAAGCCACTCCGGCTGTCCCACCAACTGCTCCGCTCCGCCAGCAGCTCCGCTCCGTCAGCCAGCCTGCAAGCTGCTCCAGCTGTCCCACCAACTGCTCCGCTCCACCAGCAGCTCCGCTCCATGAACCACTCAGCAATCTATCTTCCAGCTCCCCCACTACTTAACACAGTGCTCAGTGATTTCAGCTCATAACAATTCTAGCTCTTTAGTGATTTTAGCTTGTAGTTAGGAGAGCCTTCGTGCTTATTTGCACACGTAGCCCAGAGTGATTCCAACTCAGCAGTCTGTGATTAGATTCCTAAGGAACTTAAATTAGCTCTGATATTCCACAGTGGAGAGCATCAAGAAGGTGCAATTGACATTTAGGACCCTCAAACAAAGCCCATGCCACCAGATACAAATATCTGTCCCCAACCTCTCTCAATTCACTGGGCTTTGGAACCCATGTTCCTTGGCTGGCCAGTGCTGCTTAGCTAAGGGTGAGTTCCCCTTTATCATGACAAGAGGCCAAGTACAGTTCCATTGTCCATGATTTACATAAGCAGTATAACAACAGTTTATTCTTCCCGCCCCAATAACAGAAATTCCTGCCCCAATACAGAAAACTGGGGATCCTACAGCAGCCCAAAGTGCCCATTTGAGCCACTATCGTTCGTACCAGGCGGGGTGGGTGTGCCTATGCAAATGGCATCAGCCCCTGGTGTGCTTTGCCACGACTCACCACCAGATGTCAGGGTGGAGCTCATCCTGACTCTGCTTACATACTATTACATATCCTACAACAATATACTTTGGGACAACCTTAACTATGTGTTAATCAAGTTTTTTGTCAGTGTAAGTATGTAATATTTCAACGAACAGAATGCCTCCATGCAATATATATCAAAACTAGAGAAGTCCATAGAAATTTGGACAGCTTTAGAGAGATTTCCTTTATGATTAACTTCTGTCCTTTCTGGACAAATACATGGGGAACAAAGACTGGAGGGGCAAACACACATGATATACAAATAAAGGTTCAAAGGAGATCATTCCTAGTTTGATATCAGGTACCTTTTGCTAGACAATGACAAATACAGTTAACCAACAGGAATTGAGGGAGTCTATTGGCTTGCATGCTCTGTTCCACCATACAGTATATAATGAGTAGATTCTGAACTACCAGTTAACTCCCTGCAAGAACCCAGAATAACTGCTACACTCTGTAATGGAGCCTCTGGGAGCAACAACTATTTTCCTGGCAGTGTGCGTCTCATGCCTTCTTTTCCTTTCAGCATGGAGAAAGATGTCTGGATGTGGGAAGTTGCCGCCTGGCCCTGTTGCTTTTCCCATCATAGGAAATGTACTGCAACTGAATATGAAGAACTTGCCCCAATCAGTGCGTGAGGTAAAAGTGATTGTTTCTCTTCCATTGTTTGGTTGTAGGTGGAATTTAAGCAGAGCCTAGCTCAAGCAGAACTCTGGGAAAAGCCTGGCGCTTACACAGTGGCAATCCCATGTCACTCAACTCCTCATAGTTCAGTCTTAATTTTCCCCCCACAAAAATAATCAATCTTGAATGCTAGATATAAACTGTTCATGTTACCGTATATCTTTTAGTATAGGTGTCTTAGTCACAGGTAATCCAGAATAGGCCTGCCAGGCTTCACTGCAAGCTGTAAAAACGATCACACTGTAGGGGGAGTGGGCTAGTGGGTTCTGTCGAGAAACGGCAGTCAGACCTGGTTTTTATTCCTACCTCTGCACCAGACTCTGGCTCCATCTAGACTTGGAGCTAGCGGTCGGATTCCCTGCTCACTGGGACGGACGTATGCCATCAAACTAGTGTGCTAAAAATAGTAATAGCTGTGGAAGCATGGGCTAGCCACCCTAAGCATAAACCTCCTTGTACCCCTTCGGTATGCCACTCTCTGTGCTACTGTGGCTAGGCTATTGTTCTTAGTGGGCTAGCTCTATGAAAGCTGTCATGAGTAGGTCTGCTTGAGTTGGGAATCAAATCCCTAGCCCCAAGTGCAGATGTGGCCCATGTGTGCATCCTAAGCGCTCTCTGCCTCAATTTCCACATCTCTAAAATTGCTCTAATGATATTTGCTTTATTTTATTTGATTTATGTTAAAATGTGCTGGTTTTGTGTGTTAACTTTGACAGCTCAGTGCAAAGTACGGCCCGATTTTCACGATATATTTGGGCTCAGAGCGGGTTGTGGTGCTGTGTGGACATGAGGTTCTGAAGGAAGCGCTGATTGATCAAGGGGACGAGTTCAGTGAAAGAGGACGTATGCCAGTGTTTGAAAGGTTGTCCAACAACAAAGGTAAATTTCCGGTTACATCAGCATATAGAGCTGATGTTCTCTGTATGTGGAGAACACAACTGAGAAGACAAAAGAGGAAGCAGCTGGAGTTTCATTTAGAACAGTAGCAAAGATTGGTTCCATTCCCTGTTACTCCACTAGTTCCCTAACGTGAATGGGTCTTAACATCTCACCACAGGTGAGTGAGAGGCAGTGACTAGGCCATTGCACAATAGAAGGGCCACAAAACAGCCAGGAGACCAGAGCTGGAGAGGTCAGAACAAATCATGAATTCCTTTTCCCGCTGCTCAGTGGTGTAACAGGGCCCCAGAGTGCCCTGGTCCAAGAATAGATTAGGAGGCCTCTTTTTCCAATCACAGCCCATAGCCCCCAACCTTCCTCCGTCCCCTGCAACATCCAAGCCTACAACTCACCTCATCACCCCCAAAATCCCCTATTTCCCCCACACCTCACATCTCACCCCACTTGCCCTCAATCCCTCACCCTGCAGCTCACTGACACTCCCCACTCACCCTATAACACCTCAACAACTGGCCCTCCAGCGCTTCACCTACTGCTCCTGAGACCTCCCTGGACACTCATCGGTGCCCCCGCAGTTCAGCGTTCCACTCCCATCCCATGCTAGGGCTGCTCCTCCCATTCCTGACTGCCCAGCGGTGCCCGTCTTCCACTGCACACTTACGTGGCCTGAGTCCAACTGAAGTGATGAGTGGGGCTGTGACTTGGCGCACAGGGTGCAGCACCACTCAGGTTTGGTCTGGCTACTCCTCTGCCATGACAAAGGGCAGCCAGTCCAAACCTGAGTGCCCAGTCGCAGTGCCACTCAGAGCTGGCCTGGTTGCTCCTCCATCCAACCCTATGCTCCAGGTGACGTGCTGGAGCACTGCTCCATCCGGTTGGGCTCCCATAAATTCCTGTGCCCTGGCGACTGCACCACTTGCGCCATTGTAGCCGTGCCACTGCCTGTCCTCACTAGACTAGGTACGTCCCAGGAGCAGTGGAGGATTATTTTTATTATTGTTTCACTTTGTTGTGTGATCTTTAGATTCTGTATTAATTAGACAGATTACTTAAGAATTCCCAGTTATCACTTTGAGGGTTGCCAGGTTCTTGCCCCTAAGATCAGGCCCAGAATTATTAAATTTATTATACATTTGCGAACCCTGATGTGCACAATTGCAACATTCACACTAAAAGAATTCTTTTATATTTACAAATATTGTTTATTAATACATTTAGTCCTTTCAAAGACATCCCAACTCAGTAAGGTAGATAGAGATACTACGGAATGTACATCTGCACATCCATATACTCACATCATCCATTGCAGAATAACCTGAAATGTTAGCCATCATCTTCCTCATCACCATCCGTCATCTTCCTCATCGCCTCCGTCATCGTCACCAATGGCCATTATTCTGGCACCTCCCAATAGCTCCATCTCTCTCTCCTACCGCCCCTAGGCTGGGATGACACATTTGTAATATGTTACTGATGCCGCTGTTTGATGTAAATTCAGGAGGGACTTTCCCCCCTTTTCCTTATTTGTATTTCCTCACCGTACTAATGTTGGAGTGTCTTTTTCCAATAGGTTGGTATATCAATGATCTCAACGTATTATCGTATACATCCATTCATTACCATGGCCTCTTGTGATTAGGTATAACATTAGTTATTTTTGTCCTAACTGGTTATTTCGGTTCTTTCCAAGTTGTGGTGTACCTGTTAAGTTTAAAAAGGTCTGAACTTAGGAAAGCCCCTATGCCAATCTGCTTTAACACATCCTCTAAGTTAAAAGTCACAGCCATACCTGGACATTATGCTTTAGTTCATCAGTGTCTCTTGAGGTGAAAGGTCCCAAACATATGTATGCTAATTTGCCTTAGCTCAACATACAGGATGTGGCCTGCAGGTCCCTTGTGTTACAGCCAAAATATACTCTAATATAGACCTATAAACCTATTATAATAAAAGAAATAATCAAACCCATAAGAAAATAAGAAATATATAAGAAAAAATATATAGGCAAGCAAGCAGGTTAGCCTTAGATGTACCTCATGTACCTTTTATGTACGACAGTTCCTTGCCAGAACACTTCTGTGGTTGAATTATTTACCTGAGGTCAGAACTTCCCTTTAAACTCTATTTTCAGTCCTCCAAATACTTGGGGTTTTCCGTTGGGCCGTTTACCTGTTCAAAGTTCATAGGCCTCAAGCCTTATGTTAACTTGCTGAAGCTAACGTCTTACAGGATATAGGCCTGTAGGTTTCTTGCATTACTGCTGAATATAATGTAAAGCAGAAAAGTGGTTTGTTTCTTTCAACGTGGTTACCCGTTCCTGGCCAATGGGAGCTGCAGGGGGCAGTGCCTGCAGGCAAGGGCCTCTGCCACCCCACCAGCGAGGGGCCACAGGGACGTGGTGCCAGCTCCTTCCAGGAACGGCGCGGGGCCACGGTAAGCAGGAAGCCTGCCTTAGCCCTGCTGCACCATGGGGCTGGCAATCCTGCAGGACGTATTGAAAGCCTTGACAGGCCAGATGTGGCCAGCGGGCCCTAGTTTGCCCTCCCCCACACTAAACCCTAAGGTCTCTACTGAGTATGTGCAAACCTTAATGTTCTTATGACATAGTTTTTGGTGTGTAATTCCCTAGGTTTTTAAAATAGCAAACTGAAACAACAGAAATTCCATCATGTGGCATCATATTGACACCTACATGAGCCACCAGCAGGGCTGGAACCTTTAGATCCACTGCACAGACCTCTGCAACCTGAGCTAATGGAGTAACTGATAACAGTAGTACGCTGTCATCTTTATATATGGACCAGCACTAGGAGCTGAGTGGTGCTGGTGTATGTCCAGTGATGACAGTATCTTTGGAGACTTTTGCCACTAAACTCTAAGTCGCTACTGACAATGTGTGAAATGCAATTTTTCAAGGGCTTATAACTTAGTGACATTTGGGTAGATTTTCATGGGGATGGCAAAGTCACACCTTGACACAAAGGCCAGCCCTAGCCTAATTTCAAATCCCAGCTCTGAGAAATGGGAGTGCTAGAGTTTCTCAAAGAAAAGGTTACCACATTTTCTAATATGGGCAGAACAACACGGATGCTCTGTAAATAAAGAGCATCCTTGATGACACCAATGCAGAGGTCTCTGGCTGGTTTGTGGGTACAGCAGGAGCAGAAACTAGAGGGGCCCAGCTGGACCTTATTACAGTAATGAATTGAATTATTTTTCTTTCTCATAATTGCGCTGAAATGGCAATGACTTAATGTGTAGGATATTGTGGTAAATAAACATATCAAAGAGATAAAGTACGGAGTGATGACCGCGTAACACAGTCTCCCAAGCAGAACACAGATACAGATAAAAATAAAATTTGAGTTCAAGGTCATAAACGCAAAAGTTTATGAACAGGATTATATGACAGGGTTGACTGTTATAACAGGGGACTGGACTCAGTGACCTGGAAGGTCCCTTCCAATCTTAAGTTCCTATGAAACTTCGAATAAACAATTTTGGCTGGGTTGAAAGTCTGGCCCCTCCCTCCTTTCTTTCCCATTCTCTTCCCTTTTTCAGGTATTTCTTTCGACAATGGGGTGCCGTGGAAGAGGCTACGCCGATTTACCCTCACCACCTTGAGGAATTTTGGGATGGGGAAGAAGAGCACAGAAGAGCGAATCCTGGAGGAAGCCCATTTCCTGGTGGAAAGGCTCAAAAACACTCATGGTGAGGATCAACTTTATGTCTGTTGGAAATTAGAATTGAAGAGTCAGTTAAAGTCTTTCTGTTTTTCATGATATTAACTGTTTGGTTCAAACATCTTCTAACTAAAGCCTTTAGCTGCACATATAACTAACTTTGTTTATATAATACAAAAGTACATGGGCAAAGGTCTAAAGATGACCTTTTTTGGCTGTTGTTCCCCATGTTTTCTACCCACTGATCTATGGTCAGTGAGCAAATGGAAAATCTTTGTCTAGAGTTGGCAGAAGCTAAGAGAGTGAACCAGGTTAGAGTGGATCCATTTATCTTCAATCTGCTGCATTAATGAGACACCCAGGCCTAGTTTTCTTATTCTCATTTTCATCTCTGCTACACGGCTGATACAAATTTTCACTTACATTCTATACTGATGTGCTCCCAGAGGAATGATTGGAAACCACTGTGTAAATGGACAGTGCTTTATAAGTGACCCACTAATTATTACTGTTTATATTCCAGTGGTGAGTACAGATCCCAAGATTGGTGCTTTATTGTGTGTATGCTATACTAACAGATAGGAAGGACTGTTCTGTACTGCAAGCAGCATACATTTGAAATAGACATGAAAAATAAAAAGTGGAGGAAGGGAGTGTGATGGATCTGCTAACCAGGGGACTATATGAATGCCAACCTGGCAGACCTCCAGGAAACATCTTGCCTGGTGTATTTTGATGACATCATCACTGGAGGTCTTTGGAGAAGCACCCGCAGAAGTTGGGAGCTGTGCTGGACAGGCTATGCCAAGCCACCTTAAAAGGTGAATTCAGCAAAAAGCAATTTTTTTCTGTGACAAAGTAAATTTCCTGGGGCATATGATCTCAAGGGATGTTGATGGTGAACCCATCCGGTCCTGGTCCGTGCCGAGTCCTGTCACAGAGCAGCAGCGTTTCATTGGCCTGGTTTCATACTACTGGAGAGTCATTATTTGTTTTGCCACAATTGCACAGCCACTGCTCAAGCTGGCAGAGGCGAGGTGGATGTTTGAGTGGACTAGTCCTGCCAAGAAGCCTTTCTGGAACTAAAGTGAAGGCTCATGTCTGTAACAATACGGGCCTACTGAGATCCCCAGCTACCATCCACTCTAGACACAGATGCCAGTGAAGCTGGTATTCGTGCTGTCTTGACTCAACCATATGGACACAAGGAAAGAGTAGTTGCATATGTCAGCAGGATGCTGAACAAAGCAGAGCAGACCTACTCCATGGCTACTGAAGAGTTGCTGGCAGTGGTGACGTTCACAAAATATGTTTGCCACTTCCTGCTGTGGAAAGAATTCCTGTGAAGAACAATCATGGTGCCCTCTGAGGGATTTATAATTTCTATGATGCCCAAGGACAATTGAGCCGATGGCTGGAACAGCTGGTTCAGTTCCAGTACCAGATAAGACACCATCCAGGGTAACAGCACACGAATATTGATGCTCTGTCCAGAAGACTGTGCCTGGAGAGTGTTTGCAAGGAGGGCGGTTGTGGGAAGTGGGTGCCATCCTGAGATAAGAACAAAAGCAGGCTCACACCCAACCAACCAACCACCCAATGAGGCCGCCCGTGAGAGGAGGGTGCTGCCCCCCAAAAAGATTGTGATGGCAGGCATATTGGCCAGAGAAAAGGGGGCTCTCGTGAGAGGCTGGTGCTGACCCCGTTACAGGGACATTTGGGGATGGAGAAGATTAGCCAAAGGGTTCAAAGTTGATGCTACTGGCCTGAATGATGCAGGTCGCTTAGGACCCATGAATGTCTGTGGGGGCCATAAGACAGATCATCCTACACCCAGAGCGCCCATGGTTTCCACCCAGGCTAGCCACCCTCTGGAAATGGTAGCTATGGTTATTCTGGGGCAGTCAGTCAGTAGGCCCTTGTGAGATCAGGCTACTTCTCTGAGTGGGCAGAGGCTCCTCCACTGCCTGATCGAGAAGCACAAATGGTTGCTAACCTCACTCCTTGCATGCTGATCAATGGTAACAATTTGGAATCATGCTTATTCTAAGGGGTGTGTGACCTCCTTGAGATAAATAAGACCTGTACTACACCTTACCACCCCCGGCCAGATGGGCTGTTGGTGTCAGGAATCGGGGACTGCAGCAGGGTCGGTCTCTGGGTAACATAACGGGGCAGCTGGCCTGTAAGTGGGCGGACTCCCCCGGCAGCGCCTCCTGCTGGTCTTCCATGGGAATTAGCCTCCGGAGCACCCTCTGCAGGCCGGAGATCTGCCTGACCGCTCTGGCCCTGTGTCCCTCCCAGGACCCCAGTGCCCCTTTAACTGGGGTGCTACCCCCTGGCAGTACCCCCCAGATCTGGGTCTCCCCTCCCCAGGGAAACCCCAGCCCACTATCCCCACCTTTCCTCAGTCATAGGCTACTGCCCGTCACCAGCTAGCCCCCGCTCACTGGGGAGGACTGCAGTATCAGCCACTCATCACAAGCAAAGGGGGTTTGGACCTGCTGACTATGCCTACCCGTGAGCTGCCCCTGCAACCCTAGTACCACTTTGGGCCTTAGTCTAGCCCTAGCGCCTGGGGTTTTCCTAGACCAGATCTCCCCAGCTCACTTAGCCTTTCCCTAGGCCTGCTCCACTTCGGGGCCCTGCTTAGCTCCTGCAACCAGGCACTTCTGCCTCTACCGGCAGAGGGAGACTCTCTGAACTCCTGGCTAGCAGCCCTTTTATAAGTTCAGCTGGGCTCTGTTTGGGGCATGGCCCAACTGCAGCTACTTCCCCCAATCACCCCTGCTTCCTTCTTATCCCCAGCCACAGCCCCCTCCTGGGACGTTCTAATCCCCTCAAGACAGGAGCAGGTATCCACCCCACTACACTGCCTGATTAGCTACACCACCTAACTGGTGGGAAGAGACAGCAAACTAGCTCTTAAGCCCAGCTGCAGCAACAGTTTGGCGGCTGCTCAAAGCATTTGCCCATGGCTGTGATAGCTTCTGCTCCTGCCTTGTTCCAGCCCTGCTCCTGCCTCGCCTCATTCCAAGTAACCTGGCTCTGACCTTTGGCTCCAATTCTTGACTTTTGACTTTGGCTCTGGCACCTGAGCTCTGGGTCTGACCCTGGGCTCCTACTCTCCTAATCCTGGCTACCAACTCCTGCTCTGAGCAGTAGGCATGACCAGCCACACCCAGGTCTCTATCTGAACTGTACATTCGCAGCTATGTTGAGGATGCCAGTCAACAGAACTGGGACAGTTTTCTTCCCTTGGTCATGATGACCTACAGGACTAACGTACAGTCCTCCCAGCGGAACACACCGTATAATGTGATGTTTGGGCATGTGACCACCCTCCTAGCAGAATTGCTGGATGGGATAGCCATGACAGATGAGTATACTAAGAGTACCTAGCACTTGACAGGCATCCTCAGCAGTGCTGTCCAAGCAATTGTGGAAGAAAGAGCCTTCACTCTCAGGTTGGAAGCAACAAAATCAGAGAGAGCTTTATTCGAGCAATTGCAAGGGAAGTAACAACAGACAGAGAGCATTTCTGCCTCAGTTTCTCCTAAAGACAAGCAATATCCCACAAACATTCATATCCTCTTATGGCATTCAAACAATGGGAAAACGTCTGCAATTTGTTTCTATTACTCCCTATCTATTCCAGTATTTTCTCACTTTCTCGTCTCATAACATCGTTATCCCAAGGCTGCTTCACACTGTCTCTACTCTGCTGTTTTCCCACCCGCTTCTGACGTGAATCCTGCTTCTACATGTTCCGCGATATCTCAAGGCTAAGACTTAGCATAAGAGTTGCTTTGTCTCTGACAACGTAACATGGCTGCACTTAAACCCTCTCTTTCTTTTCTTACCCCCACACAATAAAGCCTCACCAGGGCCACCCAGAGACAGAAGGAGCCCTAAGATTTATGGGGGACGGCCCAGACATACCAGGAGGGTGAACTGGTTTGGGTCCACAGAAGGAAAAGGAATTTGAGTGCTAAGTTGCAGCAAAAGTAAAGGGGCTCGTACAGAATGGTCAGCCAGGTGGCGGAGTATTTTGTGACAATCCACTGTCCTCAATGGAAACAGTTTTGTCCTACATTACAACAGGCTAAAACCTACTTGGGTCCTTACCCAGCTGAAGATATGATCAACTTGCGACAGCAGGGCCGAAGCAATGATGGAGAAAGCCACAGTCAGCTGAGAGGTTGACTCCCAGAGCACCAGAGGGGACCATGCCAGGGCGAACACTAGCATGTGTCTCATTGAGTAGCGGCAAACCATCACATGGCATAGCCAGGTGTGGCCTTATCACTTGAAACCAAAATTGACGACAAAGAGAATCACCAAGAGTGGGAGATGAACCTATAAAAGAGATGGTAGAACCAGTACCAGGGAGAGAATTCTGTAGTCTGGGCTGAGGTGAGCCAATGAGTGAGCATAACACCGACCAAGCGATACAGGAGAATCTGAGGGCACAGGAAGAGCACAGACACCCCGGCTGGCACCAAGACTGCCACATGGACTAGCACTATGTGTGAGGATGCATCTTCCGCAGAGAGGAGGGCAGTATGATGGGTCTGCTAAGCAGGGAACTATAAGTCCCATTGGCCACGTCCCAACTGCACTTGACACTTTCCTTTCCCCTGGTCAGGTAGGGGGAGAGATCCTGAAGCAGGATGTGGCTAGGCTATGTTGGAAAGCAGCAGCCAGATGGCAAGCGAGGAGCTAGCTGTGGAGAGGTTGTATTCAGAGAGGAACCCCCAGAAACTGTGAACGGAGTCCCACGTGGAACAAGCTGCCAGACATTACAGCTGGGGGCAGGTCACCGGTAGGGTTGCCAGACATCCGGTTTTCAACGAGAATACCCCGTCGAAAAGGGACCCTGGTGGCTGGTGCTGACCGGACCATTAAAAGCCATTAAAAGTAGGAGCCGGTACTAGGGGCGGGGCAGCGCGCAGAGCCTCCCTGGCCACCCATGCACTTAGGGGCCACAAGGACCTGGTGGCCTCTTCTTGGGAGCCACAGTAAGTGCTGCTCGGACCCCAAACCCTGAAACACCTCCCACATCCCTGCCCCAGCCGTGAGCCCCCACCTCCAGCTGGAGCCTCACCCCACTCCCACACTGTAACCCCCTGCCATAGCCCGGTGAAAATGAGTGAGGGTGGGGAAGAGTGAGTGATGGAGGGAGGAGTTTGGAGCCAGGGTGGGGCGTCAAGGCAGAGTTGTTCAGTTTTGTGTGATGAGAAAGTTGGCAGCCCTAGTCGATGGGGCAGTAGCAGCAGCTGGGCAGGGAGCCAGTGCAGAGGGGCCCAATGAGAGACACTAACGGAGCCTGGCCTGGAAACCTGAAAGCTCCTATTTGCTTGAACAGAGACTGCTCTGGAGAGGGTGCAGCAGGCATGAGCCCTGAAGGACCCTGACTCTCGCCCGGACTGCCCCAGGGCCAAACAGCAACCGCTAGGCCTCACTGGGAACTGTAACTGTTTAAGCCTCTGTACCTAGGGTATCTGCACCCTTTGCTGCCAGCCTGACCCCGTTCACTTTCCCTGAGCCGTGTGTCTGAGTGGCTATTGAGCCCCGCTAGGGCTAGTGCCTACAAGGCCTAAAGCACTTGCCTCCAAATCTTAGTGAGCCTGGCGCACTATTGGTACCTTGGGGCTTTGGTGCAGTCCAGCTCTGAGGAGCCCAAATCATTACAGGATTGTTTCCCTTATTTAAGAAATGGAAAAGTGAGACACAGAGAGATGAAGTGACTTGCTCAAGGTCACATCTGGGATGTCTTCAGCAGCGCTAGGAATTGTTCCCAATTTTCCTGAGACCCAGGCCACTGCCTTAACCACAGACTACGCTGCCTCTTGCAATATTTAATGTGACACTAAAGGTTAAACAGAAGTTGGCTCAGCCCATCTGGTGAATTGTAGGCGGGAGAGGAGAATGTGCTGAGACCCTTCCCCACCCCTGGTACCACATTAGTGCTGCTGCTGCTACTTGTGCACCCGGAGCCAAGGGGCAACTATTGCTGTTGGAAATGAGCCAAAGAGAATCGATGGGTGAGGGACACCAGCAGGGACTGGTGCATGAAGAAAACGCTGCTTCTAGATGTTCCCCATGAGCACAGTGGTCTCAGGTCAGAGGGGTGAACTCTTGCCCGTAATTCCCAGGAATGTTGTGCTGGTGCCTCTGATGCTGCAGCCCCCGGTTAGCTCTCAGTTACCAGCCCCGTGTGTTCCTTGTGCTTATGAGGAAGGAGAACCTGAAATGGAAGCTAAGATGTGACTGGTGAGAAATTCAGTGGGAAATTCAGCCTCTCCAGCTGAGTTAGCTGAGCTGTGGGGCCTGCTTCGTGCGCACTGAAGAGAGAAAGCAGACACTTCCCCTCTGCCGTTGTGCTGGGAGCCTTTATTCCTTCCCTAGCACAACAACAGTGTATTTACTCTGCACGGCCTGGGCTGGCAGTGCCAAGGGGAGATTGCTGCACTCTGCGAGTTAGTGGTGATGCTACAACAACACAAGCGATGGCTCAGGAAGAGCCCTCTGTACAGAATCCTGTTGTGAAAGGGTTGGGATCCTTTCTGTGAAATGGGCCCCAAGTCAGACAGGCAGGTGTCACTCAGCAAAGCACTGATGGCCCCTGGTCAGACCAGAGTGTGCAAAGGAGAGAGAAGCAGAACAGACAGAGTGAAAACTGATTGCCAAGAAAAAGGTGACAACTATTCAATTTAGCATGTGAGAGGTAAGATGGGGGATGGGGCAGCCCTAACACACCCTCCCCAGGGAATATTGCTGTCAGCCCTACCTTGAGTCTTGGCCTGTGGTTGGAGATTCAGAACGTTCCCGTACTGCCAGTACTCTGATGCAGAGGTTGAAGACACTGAATTAAAACTGACTCTTTTTAGTTTTGTTTTGCTCCAGGGCGGCCCTTTGACCCCACCCTCTTCCTCAACCACGCTGTCTCCAATGTCATCTGCTCCATCGTCTTTGGGGACCGGTTTGACTATGAAGATAAGAATTTTATGACTTTAATTAATCTCATAGAGGAAAGTATCAAACTCCAGCGCTCTTCCTGGGCAGTGGTATGTTCAGGGGTTTATTCTATTCTTCTCCTTTGTACTGGGGGAGGGGACAGAGATTTCTTTCTTTAACTATTACTTTTCCAAAACCAAGTGTTATTTCAGATTCCCATAATGGTCTCCTTCTCATTAGGCTGCAGCTACTACCAAACCCAGCCTCAAACTTGTTTCTAAGTATTGTTTAAATTCCCAGACAAAACATGTCATTAGCTCGAGTTAAATTTGCTTAAGGATATTTACTATCAACATTATTGGTAAAAATCAAGTAAGTTGACAGTTATAATGTTAACATGCACACCAATGACATGTCACATGCCTTATCACAGAAGCAACATGATAGTGAATGTGATCATATTCCTCACCTCCAAAATAAACCCCTTTTCACTTCCAACTCACAGCCACTTACCTCCATGACCCCTTCCTGAAAACCTTACTAGATGTACCAAATGAAGGGCCAAATTGTCTGCTGGCATAACTCATTGGAGTTACATTGGCAGAGAATGTGAGTCTCTTAAATTCAACCTCAGCACGACTAAAGTAAATTTCCCTTTGAAAATCTATAATGTGCTACCACTTGCTAAGAAAATCTATGTTCAGAGTTAAGATAGTACACTTGAGTGTGATTTTTCAAGAACAGGATCTGTCTACTGTGGATAGTTTTATTTTGAAAATAATGGGGAATCTTCTAGCTAATGTAACTGAATGTCACTGAACTTTTTGTGTGGAATATATATCCATTGGGTAATGCGACTTGGTAAAGTTGTTTAGAATCCATTTAGAAAATAAGCTGTCACAGAAGAGTCTGTGCTGCTGTAGTTAAGTCATTTGAGTAAATTCTTTGAAGGAAGCTTCTCTGCCCAGGAAAACCAAGATGTGTTTTTCTTTCAATTTTCAGATGTACAATTTTTTCCCGACTCTCATGGATTACATCCCTGGGCCTCACCAGAAAATCTTTAAACACTTTGAGAAGTTGAGAAAATTTGTTCTGGAGAGAGTGGAGATGCACAGAGAGTCCCTGGAGCCCAGTTGCCCTCGAGACTTCATTGATGCTTTCCTCATCAAAATAAAAGAGGTAGGTGATAGCCGCAGCCCTTCTCCTTTATTGTGGAGTGGGTTATACAAATCAATTCTATTTGTTTGTGAAGGAACAACGGAGCACATGGCTTTTCAGAAGCCCCTAAAGGGAGACAAGGAAATTATAATGTAAAGGGGGAAGCCCCACTCACCTCATTCATGTCAAACCACCTTAGTGAAAAGAAATGGCCCAAAGTACTGCAATAATGCTGCTGTAATCTCCACTATTATGGCCCATTTCCTTATGATTTGTACAAAGATGCCAGGTGGGTCACATTTTGGTTAGAAAATGAGACTTCTTTGGCTTGTGACAATAGATCCGATGCTTTTAAATAAATTATCAATCATCTGTACCAAATCATTTTGCAGGAGCAACAGAACAGCCAGTTGGAATTTACCATTGAGAGTTTGTTAAGAAGAACATTAGAGTTATTCTTTGCTGGAACAGGGACAACCAGTACCACCCTGAAACATGGACTCCTGCTTCTTATGAAATACCCAGAAATAGAAGGTAATAGACACACACACACACACACACAGACACACACACACACACACAATGTTAAGTCTTGGGGAGATGTGAGGAGTGCATGGCTCTATAGATCAGTAAATGTAGGCAGAGCCTCCCCCCTTAAATGACCAGATCACATCTGGCCTGGGTTGGCAGTAACCTGTGTGACTGCCATGTGGTGGATGTTCTTTGGTTCATGTGAAGTGAGTTGAACATGTGTTCGGGGACTTTCTTACTCCAGTTCCCTGCAGGCAGAAGTTCTCATTTCAAAAGCACCAGAACAATGGTCATTACTTGTCCCCATATTGGAAATCTGAGAAGTGGATCCAGACGCTGAATGGGCTGTTGTGATTGAATTCCTCTCTCAAATCCAGATCAGTTTTCAGGTTCTCTGATAAGGGAAGTGTATGTGTATGTCTACACTACAATTAAACACCCTTGGCTGGCCCAGGTCAGCTAAGTCTGGCTCGCAGGGCTTGGGCTACGGGGCTGTTTAAGTGCGGTGTAGATGTTTGTCTTGGGCTGGAGCCCGGGCTGTGGGACTCTTCCTCTTCCTGGGGTCCCTGAGTCTTGGCTCCAGTCCGAGCCCTAATGTCTAAACAGCCCCGTAGCCTGAGTTCAGCGAGCCTGAGTCAGCTGACATGGCCACTCACAGGTGTTGAATTGCAGTGTTTGTAAAAGAGAAGGCTGCACTGCCACTGACCAGGTTGTGTGTGTTCTGTGGGTAACAGATGCTTTCACGTTCCAGGGCTGTCAAATGGGCCCGTTCTCCTTGAATGAAGGCATAGTTGTTTTGACTTTGGAGTTAATGGGCTTATAGAGGACAGAGGTCCGGCTCTAGGCACCAGCAAAACAAGCTGGGGCTTGGGGCAGCACATTTCTAGGGATGGCATTCTGGTGCCAGCCATGCCGCCCCTAGAAATGGGCCCCTGTCTCCCCAGCTCACCTCCGCTCTGCGCTGCCTCCGCTCGGCTTCTCCCCCTCCCTCCTGGGCTTGCCGCGCACGAAATGCGCTCCGCTGCTCACTCTCAGGCTTTGCCACCGCCGCTCGGCTTCTCACCCTCCCTCCCAGTCTTGAAAGCCTGGGAGGGAGGGGGAGAAGCCCAGCGGTGACGGCAGGTCAGAGGTTAGCTAGGGTATAGGGTTGCAGGGGGGCCACAGGAAGTAATGGGGTTGGGGAAATGCAGCACCTGTGGGGGAGGATGCGGGGCTGGGGATTTGGGGAAGGGCTTGGGAAAGGGCGGAGTTGAGGTGGGGCCAGGGGTGGGGTGGGTAAGAACAAAACAGGGGAGGGGTGGCCAAAATGTTTTTTCCTTGGGGCGGCAAAAATCCTAGAGCTGGCCCTGAGAGGACAGGATCATGTAAGGGCTTAAATCAAAGCTCTGCCAGTGCCAAATCACCAGCTGAATCCAGTGCTAATTCCCACCTTGTGGGCTTCCAACTTCATATTAGCAAACGGCCTTGGCGGGCATATGCTTTGGGACTCTCTTGCTTAGTAGATATTTAGATGCACTGGTGATAATTTTACATTGTGCTCTAGTTAGTAACAGAACCAGCTATGAACAATATCACTGCCCTGTAATTGCATTATTGGCCCTTTGCATTGCTGTGAAGTACAGTAGTTTCTGTAACACAAAATTTGACCTGTTTTGTTATATTCTCAATGTCCATCTGCTGAGACTTGTGAGACTTTGCGGGCAGAGTGACAGACTGTTGGGCAAAACTATAGGTATCCTGTTCTTTAGTCTTGGTGTTAAACCTCATTAATTTCATGACAGAGAAGGTTCACGTAGAGATTGACCGTGTGATCGGCCGAAGCCGAAGCCCCTGCATGGCGGACCGAAGCCAGATGCCCTACACAGATGCTGTGGTCCATGAGATCCAGAGATTCATCTCTCTTGCCCCTCTTGGTTTCCCACATGCTGTCACTAGAGACACTCATTTCAGACAATACATTATCCCGAAGGTCAGTTCTCGGTGTTTCTGTGAATGGGCCAGTTCTTCTGCCTTTTTCTCTTTTTAATTTTGAGTTGTTCACAATAGAAATAGTTTGGTCATTTTTTGTGTGGTGGGAGTTTTAAATCATTTCCAGGAATTTACTGAGTATATTCAAACTTTCCTAGCCTCTGTATGCAGCTGAACAGACTTTCGTAGTCTGCAGGATAAGGTTTCCATCTAGAAGAGCGTTTGAGAGCCTCATTGCATAGCAGTAGGATATGGAGGAGAGAATAACTTTAGCAATGATAAAGAGTCCTGTGGCACCTTATAGACTAACAGACGTTTTGGAGCATAAACTTTCGTGGCTGAATACCCACTTGGTCAGATGCATGCAGTGGAAATATCCAGAGGCAGGTATAAATATGCAGGCAAGAGTCAGGCTAGAGATAACGAGGTTAGTTCAATCAGGTAAATTGGGTAAAGAATGTGAGTGAGGCCAAACGGCAAAAATTAAGATGTTTGTACACCAATGCGAGGAGCCTAGGTAACAAAATGGAGGAATTAGAGCTACTGATCCAGGAAGTGAAACCAGATATCATAGGAATAACTGAAACATGGTGGAATAGTAGCCATGACTGGAGTACAGGTTTTGAAGGATATGTGCTGTTTAGGAAAGATAGAAATAAAGGTAAAGGTGGGGGAGTAGCATTGTATATCAATGATGAGGAAGACTGTAAAGAAATAGAGGGGTAGCCGTGTTAGTCTGGATCTGCAGAATCGACAAAGGGTCCTGTGGCACCTTATAGACTAACAGAGGTATTGAAGCATAAGCTTTCGTGGGTCAATACCCACTTCTTCGGATACAAGCAGTGGAAATGTCCAGGGGCAGATATAAATGCCCCTGGACATTTCCACTGCTTGCATCTGAAGAAGTGGGTATTGACCCACAAAATCTTATGCTTCAATACCTCTGTTAGTCTATAAGGTGCCACAGGACCCTTTCTCGCTTGTAAAGAAATAAAAATTGATGGAATGGATAAGACAGAGTCTGTCTGGGCAAAAATCACATTGGGGAAGAAAACTACTAGAACCTCCCCTGGGATAGTGCTTGGGGTGTGCTATAGACCACCGGGATCTAATTTGGATATGGATAGGGATCTCTTTAATGTTTTTAAGGAAGTAAATACTAATGGGAACTGTGTGATCATGGGAGACTTCAACTTCCCAGATATAGATTGGAGAACAAGTGCTAGTAATAATAATAGGACTCAGATTCTCCTAGATGTGATATCTGATTAATTCCTTCATCAAGTAGTTGCTGAACCAACAAGGTGGGATGCCATTTTAGATTTGGTTTTGGTGAGTAGTGAGGACCTCATTGAAGAAATGGTTGTAGGGAACAACCTCGGCTCAAGTGATCATGAGCTAATTCAGTTCAAACTAAATGGAAGGATAAACAAAACTAAATCTGAGACTAGGATTTTTTTATTTCAAAAGGGCTAACTTTAATAAATTAAGGAAATTAGTTAGGAAAGTGAATGGAACTAAAGAATTTATGGACCTAAAGGCCTGGGATTATTTCAAGTTAAAGTTGCAGAAGCTATCAGAAGCCTGTATCCCAAGAAAGGGGAAACAATTCATAGGCAGGGGTTTTAGACCAAGCTGGATGAGCAAGCATCTCAGAGAGGTGATTAAGAAAAAACAGAAAGCATACAAGGAGTGGAAGATGGGAGGGATCAGCAAAGAAACCTACCTTATTGAGGTCAGAGCATGTAGGGATAAAGTGAGACAGGCTAAAAGGCATGTAGAACTGGACCTTGCAAAGGGAATTAAAACCAATAGTAAAAAGGTTTTATAGCGATATAAATAGGAAGAAAACAAAGAAAGAAGAAGTGGGACCGCTAAACACTGAGGATGGAGTGGAGGTTAAGGATAATCTAAGCATGGCCCAATATCTAAACAAATACTTTGCCTCAGTCTTTAATGAGGCTAATGAGGAGCTTAGGAATAGTGGCAGCATGACAAATGGGAATAAGGATGTGGGGGTAGATATTACCATATCCGAGGTAGAAGCCAAACTTGAATAGCTTAATGAGAGTAAATCAGGCGGCCCAGATAATCTTCATCCAAGAATATTAAAGGAACTGGCACATGAAATTGCAAGCCCATTAGCAAAAATGTTTAATGAATCTCTAAACTCAGGGGTTGTACCATTTGACTGGAGAATAGCTAATATAGTTCCTATTTTTAAGAAAGGGAAAAAAAAGTGACCCGGGTAACTACAGGCCTGTTAGTTTGACATCAGTAGTATGCAAGGTCTTGGAAAAAAATTTGAAGGAGAAAGTAGTTAAGGACCTTGAGGTCAATGGCAATTGGGACAAATTACAACATGGTTTTACAAAAGGTAGATCGTGCCAAACCAACTTGATCTCCTTCTTTGAGAAAGTAACAGATTTTTTAGATAAAGGAAACGCAGTGGATCTAATCTACCTCGATTTCAGTAAGGCATTTGATACAGTACCACATGAGGAATTATCGGTTAAATTGGAAAAGATGGGGATCAATATGAAAATTGAGAGGTAGATAAGGAACTGGTTAAAGGGGAGACTACAGCGGGTCATACTGAAAGGTGAACTGTCAGGTTGGAGGGAGGTTACTAGTGGAGTTCCTCAAGGTTCAGTTTTGGAACCAGTTTTATTTAATCTTTTTATTACTGACCTTGGCACCAAAAGTGGGAGTGTGCTCATAAAGTTTGCAGATGACACAAAGTTGGGAGGCAGTGCCAATTCAGAAAAGGATCGGGATATCCTACAGGAAGATCTGGATGACCTTGTAAACTGGAGTAATAGTAAAAGGATGAAATTTAATAGTGAGAAGTGTAAGGTTATGCATTTAGGGATTAATAACAAGAATTTTAGTTATAAGCTGGGGACGCATTAGTTGGAAGTAACGGAAGAGGAGAAGGACCTCGGAGTCCTGGTTGATCAGAGGATGACTATGAGTCGCCAATGTGATGTGGCCATGAAAAAAGCTAATGCGGTCTTGGGATGCATTCGGCGAGGTATTTCTAGTAGAGATAAGGAGGTGTTAGTACCGTTATACAAGGCATTGGTGAGACCTGATTTGGAATACTGTGTGCAGTTCTGGTCTCCCATGTTTAATAAGGATGAATTCAAACTGGAACAGGTACAAAGAAGGGCCACTAGGATGATCCGAGGAATGGAAAACCTGTCGTATGAAAGGAGCTTGGTTTGTTTACCTTAACCAAAAGAAGGCTGAGGGGAGATATGATTGCTCTCTTTAAATATATCCGAGGGATAAATACCAGGGAGGGAGAGGAATTATTTCAGCTCAGTACCAATGTGGACACAAGAACAAATGGATATAAACTGGCCATCAGGAAGTTTAGACTTGAAATTAGACGAAGGTTTCTAACCATCAGAGGAGTGAAGTTCTGGAACAGCCTTCCAAGGGAAGCAGTGGGGGCAAAAGACCTAACTGGCTTCAAGATTAAGCTAGATAAATTTATGGAGGGGATGGTTTGATGGGATAACATGATCTTAGTCAAAGGTCAATTAATTGCCATCAGTGGTAAATAGGACCAATGGTCAATGATGGGATGTTAGAAGTTACTACAGAGAACTTTTTCCTGGGTGTCTGGCTGGTGAGTCTTGCCCACATGCTCGGGGTTCAGCTGATTGCCATATTTGGGGTCGGGAAGGAATTTTCCTCCAGGGTAGATTGGCAGAGGCCCTGGAGGTTTTTTGCCTTCCTCTGCAGCATGGGGCACGGGTCACTTAGCGGAGGATTCTCTGCATCTTGAAGTCTTTAAACCATGATTTGAGGACTTCAATAGCTGAGACATAGGTAAAAGGATTATTCCAGGAGTGGGTGGATGAGATTCTGTGGCCTGCATTGTGCAGGAGGTCAGACTAGATGATCATAATGGTCCCTTCTGACTTTAAAGTCTATGAGTCTATGAGGTAGGATGAGGCCCTCTTCTAGCAGTTGAGGTGTGAACACCAAGGGAGGAGAAACTGCTTTTGTAGTTGGCTAGCCATTCACAATCTTTGTTTAATCCTGAACTGACGGTGTCAAATTTGAAAATGAACTGAAACTCGGCAGTTTCTCTTTGAAATCTGTTCCTGAAGTTTTTTTGCTGCAGGATGGCTACCTTTAAATCTGCTATTATGTGTCCAAGGAGATTGAAGTGTTCTCCTACAGGTTTTTGTATATTGCCATTCCTAATATCTGATTTGTGTCCATTTATCCTTTTGCGTAAGGACTGTCCAGTTTGGCCGATGTACATAGCAGAGGGGCACTGCTGGCATGATGGCGTATATTACATTGGTGGACGTGCAGGTGAATGAACCAGTGATGGTGTGGCTGATCTGGTTAGGTCCTGTGATGGTGTCCCTGGTGTAGATATGTGGGCAGATTTGGCATCGAGGTTTGTTGCATGGATTGGTTCCTGAGTTAGAGTTACTATGGTGCAGTGTGTAGTTGCTAGTGAGAATATGCTTCAGGTTGGCAGGTTGTCTGTGGGCACGGATTGGCCTGCTCCCAAGGCCTGTGAAAGTGAGGGGTCGTTGTCGAGGATGGGTTGTAGATCACTGATGATGCATTGGAGAGATTTTAGCTGAGGACTGTAGGTGATACGGTCTGTGGACTGTGGTGTGTCCGGGATGGAACCTGGAGGCATGAAGGTAAGCATAGTGGTCGGTGGGTTTTCGGTATAGGGTGGTGTATGCAAATAAGTGAAAGTCACATTAATACCACTCTATACCAAAAACCCACTGACCGCTATGCCCACCTTCATGCCTCCAGCTCCCATCCCAGACACACCACACGATCCATTTTCTACAGCCAAGTGCTGAGGTACAACCGTATTTGCTCCAACCCCTCAGACAGAGACAAACACCTACAAGGTCTTCACCAAGCATTCTCAAAACTACGATACCCGCACGAGTAAATAAGGACACAGATCAACAGGGCCAGACCTGTACCCAGAAGCCTCCTGCTGAGAGACAAGCCCAAGAAAGAAACCAACAGAACTCCACTGGCCATCACCTACACTCCTCAGCTAAAATCTCTCCAATAGCATATATATACCTGCCTGTGGATATTTCCGCTGGATGCATCCGACGAAGTGGGTATTCACTCACGAAAGCTTATGCTCCAATATGTCTGTTAGTCTATAACGTGCCACAAGACTCTTTGTCGCTTCTGCAGATCCAGACTAACACGGCTACCCCTCCGATATTTAGCAATGATGTGCAGCTAAGATTTTGGTATCACACCAATGGGTTCATTCATTCCCCTCTTTTTTGAGGCCAAACGGGGGTGCTTCTTCTTCTTGACACTGCTCATTCAAATCAAAACAAAATAGTGCATGCAAATGAGTAATGAATGACTTAGTTTAAAAAGGATCAGAGTTCCCCACACCATTGCCCATTTCTGGAATTGAATGCAGACCAGTACAGATAAATACACACCACAAAACCAGTGGCCTAGCCAGGTTTAGAGCACAGGGGGAGCGGCGGTGCTTTAAAAATGCGCCGCTCCCTCTCTACTCACCCCGGCGGCGCTTTAAAGGGCCCGGGGCTCCAGCCGCTGCAGAGCCCCCGGGCCTTTTAAATCCCCGCCCGAGCCCGGCTCCGGCAGCGGGGCTGGGGAGGCGCTTTAAAGGCCCGCAGCTCCCCGCACCAGCGGGAGCCGCCAGCCTTTTAAAGCGCACACCCCCCCCCAGCCCAGCTCTGGCAGCATGGCTGGGGGGGCGCTTTAAAGGGCCCGTGTCTTCAGCAGCGGCAGGAGCCGCCGGCCTTTTAAAGCGCCCCCGAGCCCGGCTCCCGCAGCGGAGCTCAGGCGGCGCCTTAGCGCCGCTTCTCCTCACAGGGGGAGCGGCCATTCCCCCTGCTACCCCCCCGGCTACACTACTGCACAAACCAAACCACGTTTCAAGGCTGAGGTTTCTATAAAATTGAGTCTGGCTTTTATTGTTAGTCGAGTGATGCCAGTTACTGAGCTCAGTTCAGTCAGCAAGCCGCCCCCCCCTCTCATCCCTCCCCCCGAAAAAAATCAGAAAAAATATTCATTTAGCTTCTGAAAATATTTGCAATTTGTCTGCAAGTTGGAAAAATCTGGTCTCCTTCAGAAATCTTGGTGTCAGTTTTACCCCCTTCTTTAAAGCTTTAGCCCAGTGGATAGGGCACTTTCTCAGGATGTGGGAGACCTAGATTTGCACCCCCACTCTGGAGCAGGAACTTGAACTCAGATTTCCCCAGGGAGTATCCTAAGCACCAGGCTATAGACTATGCTGGGATGAGTCCTCAATCTCTCTTGCTGAAGCTAGTCTGTTTTGTATCAATACTTAAATATTCAGTGAAGCAGGAACTCAAGTGAAGGTCTTCCCCCTACCAGCTGAGTGCCCTAATCACCAGCATTTAGGTTATTCTGTTCTCAAGCCCTCCTGGTGAAGCTGTTCCACTTTGTATTTTCAGTAGGCCAATTACCTGGGAGGTAAGAAATGTGGATTGAAATCTTCCCTCTGCTTGACTCAGTGGGATTAGCTCTTCTCATGGAATTTTAATATTTCACCTTCTGGTTAAAAACATGAAGTTCAGGAGCTGCAAGGAAATAAAGAAAAACCAAGATAGGTCCCACTGTCCAGCTCTGAATTTTGAAGGTTTCTCTGCTTTGGATAGTATCCACTTTAACTCTGTTTATATGTTTACTAATTTAGGGCACCACTATATTCCCTGTACTGCAATCAGTCCTACATGACAGCAAGGAATTTCCAAAGCCAGAGCAATTTAACCCAGGACATTTCTTGGATGAAAATGGTGCCTTCAAGAAGAGTGACTTCTTCATGCCTTTTTCTCTAGGTAAAGGTATCCATGTTTATTTCAGATCCCAGACTGTCTTCTAGCTTTGCCTCGATGACTCTACTGGCTCACAGTGTCTGCAGGTGGTGAATGAAGCAGTGTCTCTCACGCTAGTAAAACAGCTATCCGTCTTTAAGCCATGTTACTTCCTGCTAGCTGTCTGAATTGGCTTTTTGGATGCACTACACATACTCCTCTCTTTGCTCTGCTTGGAAACTTCATGCTTTTCTGCTGTCTCACTGGTGTAAATGAATCCATGATCAATTATTCCTTCATCCACCTACTCATGATCCTGCCCGCACCTCCTTACTTGTTACTCAGTAACCACCCCATTACTCTCCCCTTATCACTTATTAGCTGACTTGGGAAGTGCAGAAATTATTCCGCAAACCCCACATCTTCCCAACCCTCTCCCCAAACTGGATTTTAAAAGGCCCCTTTATATAGGGAACTCAGACCTTAAAACAATCTTTGAATAGCTTCTTAAGCCCCAAATGCTTTCCTACCATCCTGAACTCGGAGTGACTTCCATTGTCCTCCAGCCATAGAAACAGCGTATAATATACCGCAAAGAATGATTTCCAGCATCACTTCAATAATTCTTTTTCATTGCAGGGAAACGGAGTTGCGTGGGAGAGAGTCTGGCTCGGATGAAGCTATTTTTGCTCTTGACAACAATTTTTCAGAACTTTACCTTGAAGCCTCTCATTGACCCCAAGGATATTGATATAACTCCAATGAGTTTCACCTCATATGCCCCAGTGTCCTTCCAGCTCATTGTTATTCCTAGGTAAATACCTTTCAAGGTCACCTCCATTTCCTGAGGTGATTAAATTGCTTGTCTGTGATCTTGAACTCCTTAATTCAGTGACAGAAATTAACTAATTGCTATGAAATGCTCAGACAAATTAGTCAACTTTTAAAGTAACTTGGATTTAACAAAATTAAATATTATATCATAAAATAATGATATAATTGACTGTAATGGCGTGTACAGTAATCCTTCAGTGTTCTCAAATGGGCTCAGGTAAGAATCTATTCTCAACATAAGCTGGGTATTTTTTCAGTTCATTTGTGGTGTAGTTGACAACCATGAAAGCTTCTTTGACAGCTGTAAAGGTTGCTTGGTTCACAAGGAGCTAATAACAATGTCCAGCATTTTGGGTCTGTTCAGTCAATGATAGTGAATTGTGATGATGACGTCCTGCCATCACAGTGAGAATTGCCCTCAGGTTAGAACCTCCCTTCCTACTAGCTTCTCTAGTCTCCCCATCACTCCTCCTTCCCCGTTGGCTTAATGCCCTCTATCCTGTCCATGGAGGAACATTCCCTGCACCCTCATTCATGAAGTGCCCTCTCTCTCACCCTTCCAATCTCTTATTGTTGGCCCTCCCTTTGAGGGATCCATTCTCTTTGCTTTTCCTCATCAGTCAACCCCCAGCCCCGCACAGCTGCAAGGATTTATGCAGCTCCATGCGTGGCACAGATTTCTCTCACAGGATCCCTTCAAACAGTGGAAGGCAGGATCTGACTCCTTGTTTCCCTCAGAAGAGTGTGTGTGTGTGTGGGGGGGTCTTGTGGGGAGCGAGATGTGTGACGGTGTACCCCATAAGACTTTATGGGGAGATGCTTATAAAGATATATATATGATATAACTGGAATATGTTTTATGCTACATGTGCCATGTAACAGATCTCTGTAAAAGTTATGATCTACTGAATCTATTCCTCCTGTTTGTATGCATGTATCATTTTTGTAGTGGAAGTTATGAATATTGGTTGTCTACATAGCCTTAGTAAGAGCATTTGCTCAGTGTCTGGAGAAAGGAATGTGCAAGTTAAGTGTCCAATCAAGAAACACTTAACAGACAAAAGAACTTGGAGACACCTATCCACAACTGAGCTTTGCCAGGAATGTGGCTTGGCTGGTAAAAAGGAACTGAGTTGTGCATGGACATGTGACTTGCCCATGTGACCCCAAAACTCCATTTTTGTAACTGGATGCTACACAGGGAGAGGGAGGGGTGTCCACCCAGAGGAGAAAGTCTATTTAAACCCCTGGGAGACCCATCCATTTTGTCTTCAGCTGGCTAAAGAGAGAGCCTCTCCACCCCCCAATGACATACCTGAAAGAAACTGGAACAGAGGACAATAACAATAGGGGGTGTGAGTGATTGCTGGACCCAGGCTAGGAGGACCATAGCCTGTAAAGGGAAGTTTACTGGAACTGGTGAGGTTTTTACCTGTATTCAGTGTGATTAGACATAGACTTGTGTGTTTTATTTTATTTTACTTGATAATTCACTTTGTTCTGTCTGTTACTACTTGGCACCACTTAAATCTTACTTTCTGTACTTATTAAAATAACTTTTTACATATTGATTAACCTGGAGTATGTGTTAGTACCTGGAGGGGGGCAAACAGCTGTGCATATCTCTCTATCTGTGATATAGAGGGCGAACAATTTATGAGTTTACCCTGTATAAGCTTTATAGAGGGTAAAATGGATTTATTCAGGGTTTGAACCCCATTGGGAGTTGGGCACCTGGGTATCAAAAGCAAGAACACTTCCTAAGCTGCTTCCAGGCAAGCCTACAGCTGTTAGGGGATGTGCCTCAGACCTGGGTCTGGGTTTGCAGCAGGCTAGCTGGTCTGACTTAAACCAAACAGGATTGTGGAGTCTCAAGCTGGAAAATGCAGGAAAGCAGGGGCAGGAGTAGTCTTGGCACACTAGGTGGCAGCTCCAACGGGGATTCTGTGATACCAAATGTCACAAGATGTAACTGGTATCTGGGCAGGAGGGGTCCTGAGGATTATTGGAATGGGCATTATTGGGGTGGACATGGCTATGGGTTTGGAGGAATTCTGGGAGGTTACTCAGGACCGGGCCTGTGTGTTTTGCCAATCAAGGCAGAAAAACATTTTCAGCGCTCCCCTCGGAGCTGGGGTAACCAAATAGCATAGGTGTTGGGGGTAATAGGGTCCTATAGGAGACAAAGCCTGTAATATTGGGAGTGTCCTGCTGAAATCAGGTCGTCTGGTCACCCTACTCAGAGTAGCTGTGGTGGGGGAAAAAAACCCAGCTTAGCAGCACAGCAGTATGGTGCCATCATCTACATAGAAATTGGTGCCCAGGGCAACCACTTTGTTCACCTGCCCTAAAACAGGCCCAGGGAAGCCTGGAGGTGAGTGGCGTTTGGTGGAGTCTCCCTCATTGTTCTACTCTCTGTTAGCCTCCCCCAATCAGCCCCTATAGCCTGGGCCTGTCACCTCCAGCATCTCAACCCTCTAAGTTCAGTCCCTGGCCCAAACGTAACCCCACATTTCAACTTCTGTTTTCCCAAGAGCCCCTGATGCCCCCATTAACACCTCATTCTCTCCCCAAGAGCTTCGGCTGCCCCCACTCAACAGCTCTTGTCCCCCTTAGCTTGTGCCGGCTCCTCCCAGTCCAGGGGGCGCTGACACCAACACCCCCTCCTTGTGTAAACTGGCCTCTCAGAGTAGGTTTATTGTGTTATTGTTTGAAATACATACAAGGGGCACCTTATCTCCAAACCACTGACCAAGATTTAGCAATGATCCATCACAGCGGTGGTATAATTTACTCAGCAGGCGAGAACTGGAGTGGAGGTGTTACACTGTGATAAAAGGTTGTTTAATGGTAGGCAAGATAGTAGAACTGGTTGTAAAAAAGAATAATATATCAGGGATTGTATTTAAACCGGAACAAAAAGAACTGGAGTCCACCTACCTAGAATAACATTTTAACCCTTCTGCCAGGTGGAGCCAGCAGCAATCAGGGCCAGGTTCCTCTTCAACAATACAACACAAAACCGGCTCAAGCCTCACCCCCCCCCCCCCCCCCCGCCAGTAACCTGGGGAAATTTCACATCACCGCTGGGCAGCTCTGAGAGGCAATACTTCCCCACTCGTAAGCACAGAGTCTGCATGTAGAAAAGACACTTTTAATGAAAGGAGAGATGTCACCCAACATTAATTAGGAAAAATGCCACAAGCAGGATTCATAAACAAAACTGTGAGCAGGACTCCCACCCTAGAGTGCCTGGGGCAGAGCCTTCTGCCTCACGTTCTTGAATCCTACAACCAAAAGTTCCTTTTCTGTACCCAATTCTGCTCCTTCACCAGACCCCACTCACAGTGGGTTGTCCTTGGTCAGTGAGGACCCAGGATTCAGCGGTGCATCTGTAAGTTCACCTCCAGCCAGGGAAGAAGGCACCTTGCTTGCTCCGCCATCTGAGTGGCTGGCTGTTCCTGCCGGCTGCTGGCTCATTGCTCCACCGGCCAGACTCCCACCAGCCACTCCTGCTGGCTGCCCGCTGCTCCCACCGACCTGTCAGTCACCTTCTTCTCTGCTGTGACCTCTGCACGTCACTCTGTTCATGATTTTTAGCTCTTAGCAGGCTGGACAGAAACACAGTCCCACCACAATCTGTTCTGACTGAGCATTTAAAATAACAGCTAGAGATAAATAGGCTTCATTAGGAGTCCGTCTTTGAACAGTGGAGAGGAACATGTTAAACCAGACCGGGGACCCTTGGGGAGAGTCCACACCTCCTGGCTGGGACACCTGTCCCCACCCCTTTTACTGGAGCCCCTGGCTTAACGAGGTCCTTTCAGCCCCCCTCATTTGGGCCAGGTTAAGCACAATTCTTCTCTCCTTTATTCATGCACTAATGACAACATTGGTAACAGCATTTCACTACCCTGCACTCAGTACCAAAGTGATTTGTAACACAACACCAATCAAAGTTGATTACTTTGAACAATACCACTCTATCTGCTGGGAAACTAATCAGAGTAGGTGTGCATGTAAATACAGTTTGCTCCTGAAGTCTCTTCCCATTCCAGCTAGCTGTCAGGGGAGAATTCATTCACTACTTACACATTAAATATATGAAGAATATATATATACACACACACACACAAAACTTTCAAATACACTCACTATAACTTACTACTAACTGTACTTAACTAAATATAATCCTTTAAATAAAAACCATATTTCTATCTATCTCTGCATGCTCAAGCTATTATCTGATAGGTCAGTGGTTCTCAAACAGAGGTCTGTGGTGCCCTAGGGCATCGTGAGCAGGTTTCAGGGGGGCCGCCAAGCAGGGCCAGTGTTAGACTCGCTGGGTCCAGGGCAGAAAGTTGAAGTGCTGCCATCTGTGGCTGAAGCCAAAACCTGAGCAACTTACCTTTGTGGGGACCCCATAGCTTCTTATCCTATCCTCAGAAGTTAATGAGAACAATTTTTCTCCCTCCTCCTTTTAACAACCTTTTATGTACTTGAAAACTGTGATCATCTCCCCCCTCAGTCTTCTCTTCTCCAGAATAAACAAACCCAATTTTTTCAGTCTTCCCTCATAAGTCAAGTTTTCTAGACCTTTAATCATTTTTGTTGCTTTTCTCTGGCCCATCTCAGGGCTTTCTTCAATTTGTCCACAATGTTCCTGAAATGTGGCGCCCAGAACTGGACACTAAGTAGTGTTGAGGCTAGTTGAGGCCTCAACACTAGTTAGTGTCCAGTTCTGGGCACCAGTTGAGGCCTCCAGTTGAGGCCTAGTTAGTACTGAGCAGAGCGGAAGAATTACTTTGCATTTGTCCTTATTAAATGTCATCGTGTCTACTTCAGACTGTTTCATCAGTTTGTCCAGGTCATTTTGAATAATTATCTTATCCTCCAAAGCACTTTCAACCCTTCCCAACATGGTATAATCCGCAGACTTTGTAAGTGTGCTCTCTATGCCATTATCTAAATCAGGCCTGCACAACTCGTAAAGCGGCAAGGGCCATATTACTCCAAAGAAAACAGCTGAGGGCTGAAACCCCCCGGCCCCACGGAAACACTCCCCCACCCAGCACCGCCCACCCCATGGAAACAACCCCTCCTTCCCCAGCGCTGGGATGTAGAAGCCTGTAGAGGGGAAAAGAAACAGCGCGCATAGGGTGACCAGATCATAGCAGTAAAATAGGACCCTCCCCCTACCCGCTCGGCCCGCTGCTGGCCTCTTACCTTCTGCCGCTGCCCCCGCCCGCTGCCGCTGGCTCACCCTCACTCCCGAGCCTGCCACTGGCCTCTTCACCACCCTGCCCACCAGCCGGTCGGCCGGCCATTGGTTTGCCCCACCCCACCGCTTGCCTACTCACCCCCCCACGGGCCGCACAGCGAATCCACGCAGGCCACATGCGTCCCCCGGGCCACATGTTGTGCAGGCCTGATCTAAATCATTGATGAAGATTTTGAACAGAACCGGACCCAGAACTGATCCGTGCGGGACCCCACAGGATATGCCCTTCCAGCTCGACTATGAATCACTGATAACTAGGGCTCAGATTTTGTTTTGGATATTTTAAATAAAAATCACGGATAGGTCATGGGCAATAAACAAAAATTCATGGAATTTCATGATTTTTACTAAAAATATTCCTGACAAAATGGCTAGGCTGCTGTGAGTTCCCCTGCCGTCCCCAGCCACCCACTGCGATAGGGCTGCTGCAGGAGGTCCCCCTGCTGCCTGGCATAGCTGGACTGCTGAGGGGCGCTCGTTTGCTGTGGCTGGGTTACTGCGGGGGGACCCACTGACCTCCCCCACTGCCCTCCACGACTGGGCTGCTGGGAGGGGGGGGGCTCCTGCCACCTGCCATGGTTGGGCTGCTGTGGGGGGAGATCCCCTTGCCACCCAGTGAGATTGAGACTTGCCTACACTGCAAAATTTTGCTGGCATAGCTATGTCGGCCAGACGTGAAAAAATCACATGTCCTAGTCGGCACAGTGATGCTGGTGAAACTTCCAGTGCAGATGCAAATATGCTGGTTTAACTAATCTCGTGCAGTGTAGATACAACTATGGTGGCATACGAATTCCTTCAGTCAGTATACGCTGCATCTCCATCAGGAACTCTGCTGGTATAGCTATGCCCACATAGTCTCTGTAGTATAAACATTCAGATTGTAAATTCTTCCCGGCCAGGTGCTTCTCTTTGTTATATGATTGTACAGCGCCCAGCACAATGGGGCCCTGACCCATAACAGGTTCCTAGCTACTATCAGAATAAGAAGAATTGATCTTGGGGATAACGTATTGTCTGCATTGGGTATTTCTCACGGCAACACGTGGAACGTTCAGGCGGACGACAGAGATGAACCTTGATCTCATGTACCATGGCGTCCATACAGAGTATCTGGCTTTCATTTGCTATGCAGGGAATTTGCATTTGGCCAATCACAAGGTCAACCTCTTAATGAAACTTCTCTGTCATTAAATGAATGACATGTAAGACAATTTGTAAAGAACATGCTTCCAAGCAAATTGCCCAGACTTTTGCCACTTTGTCTGCAAAATATCAAGCAACAGTACAAACCTGGCTAATTTTATGTTATAGAAGCTACTATCTATGATACCTACAACAAAGTGCCAATAATGCAATTCTGGGGCAGTGATATGACTCATGCCTGGTTATATGACAGAATAGAGCACAATGTGATGTCATTGCCCGTGCACATAAACTGCAAAGCAAGAGAGTCATAAAGCACCTTCCTCAAAGCCAAACATCAACGTGAGCTTGGAGGGAGCCCATGAGGTGGGAATTTGCTGCAATTTGTATAGCCTTGAGCATCGACAGAGCTTTGATTCAGACCCTTTAATGATCCTTTGTGCCATGCAATCCCCACATCGCCACAACACTTACAATTAGGTGTGTGTGCCAGAGTGTGTGTGTGTGTTAACCTTCAGTCCCTGGGTATTTCAGCAGGATCAGGAGTCCATATTTCTGTGGAAATGCATGTGACAGCCTTGTGATTGTTGACTTTAAACCTACAGGAATTTAGCCCCACGGGCAAAAGAAAAAACTTTTATTTTCTCAGCAATATGTAGCCCACAGTAAATCAGACCCTGGGAGAAGGGACATTAACAGAAGAAAAATCCTGTGTGGAGTTTATCTCAGGAGCCCCTTGAAGGAGGAAATGGAACTGGGTTGCAGGGCTGCCCTGTGTTCACTACAGCGGTGCCACAGCATGGCAACTTGTTCAAACCCACCTAAATCTATTGGTTACACGAACATTTCTGCAGTGCTTTGGAGCGCTGCTCAGTGTCGCCATCCTTTTTTTTAACAGGCGAGAATTAGAGCCTGACCGTAACAGGGTTAGTTTTCATATTTTCTAAAGTTGTTGGAGCAAAATATTGCAGGGAATTATCAGGCCGGGCTTCCCTTTAAGAAGTTCTTTATTGTTCGACCTGTGGGTGTGGGCACAGTCTGCAATTTCTGATGATTGTTTTGCATGGTCTGTCCGTTTAGAGCTATGGTCTTTGCAGCTTACTCATTGGAGTAAAGCCGGTGACTTTACTGTCACTGCTCACATGAATGAGGCTAAGGGGCCTGGTCATTATATTGTAAATTCCTTGGGGCGAAAACAGTGTCTTCCTTTTGGTTTTATATACAATACTGCATCCTGTTGTGTGATCCCGTTCTGTTGTTCTGTTTCTTGGGGGTTAAAGCATGTGCATTTCTCTTGGTGTGGATGTTAATGTTGCAACTGGTGAGTTCCTTGATTTTTACCAGTTGCATTAATAAGGAATGCCTCTGATTAAACTAACTCTGAGCTAAGTGTTTTGTGGAGTAGTATAAATCATCCTGAGGTGATGGACATGAAAAAAAATAACTTCGGTTTTATCTTGGTCAGATAAATGACTCTATGAAAAGGACATCATATTCCCATAGAGTAGAACCTCAGAGTTCTGAACACCAGTGTTATGACCTGATCAATGAACCACACACCTCATTCATTTGGCACTGGAAGTATGCAATCAGGCAGGAGCAGAGACAAAAAAGAAGCAACTATAGTACAGCACTGTGTTGCATGTAAACTACCAAAATAAAAGGGAAAGCAGCATTTTTCTTCTGTACAGTAAATTTGAAAGCTGTATTAAGTCAATGTTAAGTTGTAAACTTTTGAAAGAACAACCATAACATTCTGTTCAGAGTTAGGGCTAGTCTACACTACCCGCCTGATTCGACGGGTAGTGATCGATGTTCTGGGATCGATTTATCGCGTCTCGTTTAGACGCGAAAAATCTATCCCAGAAGCGCTCCCCGTCGACACCGGAACTCCAGTTCAGTGAGCGGAGGAAACGCTGTCAACGGGGGAGCCTGCCTGCTGCCGTGTGGAGCGGGGGTAAGTAATTTAGAAATTGATCTAAGATATTCGACTTCAGCTACGTTATTCACGTAGCTGAAGTTGCGTATCTTAGATCGCACACACGCCCCCAGTGTGGACCAGGCCTTACAAACAAACTGCATTCCCAAGGTGTTCGTAACTTTGAGGTTCTGCTGTATTTTTTCTGCCCTCATTGCTAAAAACCTTCAACAACCTGAGGTCCTCAAGTGAAATAATATTAAAAAGAACCCTTTGTTCATTGTGGGCCCTGCCTAGTCTAGTGAGGGAATTGTGGGTATTTTGGGCAGCATATACTTAGAATAAGTGGTAGGGCTGGCAATTAGATATATACAGAATCCAGAAACATATCTCCAGTGACCCTCCGCAAAATATTTCTGACGCACCCAAAACAATTTCAGATTTCCCAAACAAAATGAACCAACCAGCCAATTTGAAGTTGTTCTGCACCCCACAATAGCTCCTCTCTCTGTCTATGCAATGGAGAGAAGAGCTCACTTAGAGGGATTGGAGCTGGCAGCCTCTCCCTCCATAGTTTGTGGTCTAGGGTGCCGCTGGGCTGAAGCTGATAGGCGCTGGCAGCCCTCCCCTGCCCAGACTGCACTCTGGAAGTGCACTGAATGGGCTGGAAGTCGCCAGCCCCTCTACTCCAGGCTGGTCTCTGCTTTGTGCAGCTGGAGGCAGGAGAGAAAAATCAATCAGCTGCTACAAAGTCTTTTTGTTTCTTTAAAGGAATGAAGGGGGGCATTTCATAGGTGGGTGTGGTGAGGCAGGGTGGCCTCCCGAGGACCCGGAGTGGGAGAGCCCCTTGGCAGCCAGCACATAAACCGCAAGGGGTACTTCTCAATGGTGCTGCAAGCACTGGTGGATCACAAGGGACGTTTCACTGACATCAACGTGGGATGGCCGAGAAAGGTGCATGACACTCGCATCTTCAGGAACTGTGGTCTGCTTGAACAGCTGCAGGAAGGGACTTACTTCCCACATCAGAAAATTGCTCTTGGCGATGTTGAAATGCCTATTGTTATCTTTGGAGATTCAGCCTATCCCTTAATGCAGGGGTCTCAAACTCGCGGCCCACGGGCCTCATGCGGCCCAGAGGGTTCTTCCCTGCGTCCCGCCAAGCTCCCGTGCCCCCCACCCCGTCTCCTCCCCTCCCCAGTGCGCCGCGTCCCCAGCCTACCTCCAGGCCAGGGGTGGGCAAACTACTGCCCCAGGCCGGATCCGGCCCCTCAGGGCTTTGGATCCAGTCCGCGGATTTGCTCACCCCATGGTGCTGAGGGCCCCCCGCTGCTCCGGGAAGCCCCGGGGACACACACTGCGTCCCTGCAGCCCCAGGGAGAGAGGGAGCAGCTCCGTGAGCTCCTGTTGCCTGTGGTTACCTCCCCTGAAGTTCCCACTGGCAGGGAACGGGGAACCACAGCCAATGGGATCTTCAGGGGAGGTAATCACGGGCAACAGGAGCTCAGGGAGCTCTTTGCTCCCCCTCCCCCCAGGGCCGTAGGGACGCAGTGTCCCGGGCTTCCGAAGCGGAGGGGCTGGGGGCAGGCAGCAGGCAGGCAGGGAGGGAGCCAGCCAGCCAGCCTGCTTGCTTGCCTGCCCTTGCCCTGGCCCCTCTCCCACCCCAGAGCTGCTCTAGGTAAGCAGCACCGGGCTGGAACCCTAACCCCTTCTGCACCCTGCACCCCAACCCCTTGCCCTGAGCCCCCTGCCACGCACTGCACTCCCTCCTGCACCCCAACCCCCTGCCCTGAGCCCCCTGCTGCACCCCACACTCCCTCCTGCACCCCAACCCCCTGCCCTGAGCCCCCTGCTGCACCCCAACCCCTTGCCCTGAGCCCCCTGCCACACACTGCACTCCCTCCTGCACCCCGTTTGTGTATTTTTTCAAATAGGCAAACGGAGTCTGGCCCTCTCTCCTTTCATTCCTGTTCTCTTCCCATTTCCAGGTATTGTTTTCAGCAATGGGGAGCAGTGGAAGCAGCTCTGCCGATTTGCCATCACTTCTCTGAGAAATTTTGGGATGGGGAAGAAAAGCATTGAGGAGCGTATCCAGGAGGAAACTCGTTTTCTGGTGGAAAGGCTCAGAAACACACAGTGGGGATTGTTTCATATCTGTTGGAAATTGAGGACTCAAAGACTCTTGTCTTTCTGTTTTTCATTATATTAATTGTTTGGTTCAAACATTTTATAAGTCAAGCCATTAACTGCACATATAACAACCTGTGTTAATGTAATGGGAAAGGATGTGTGAAACGTTCCAGAGATGATCATTTCTGGCTATTTCTTTCTCACATTTTCTCCCCTCTGATCTGTGATCAATGATCAAATGGAAGATATTTGTCTAGAGTGTGTAGACACTAACACAGTAAGCCATATTAGAGCGGGTTAGTTCCAGTGTGCTGGGTTAAAAAGACACTTATGCCTACAGTTTGTTTCTTCTCCTTTTTTTCTCTGCTAGATGTCTGATACATGTTTGGCACCTACCTTCTATAGGAGTGGTTCTCAACCCATGGAGCGCGGGCCGCATTCGGCCCAATTAGCACACAGCTGCAGCCAGCTCATCTGTCTGCTAAAGGTCGGCCCGCGTGCCAGGTCCCCCGGCTTCCTGGCTGCCCAGCGGAGGGGTCCGGGCTGCCCTGTCAGCATGGGTTTTGGGCATCCGGGGCTCCTAGTGAGTCTGCAAACTCTGGGGTCCGGGGCAGCCACATGGTGAGGATCCGGGGTCAGGGCAGCCGGCCAGCCCCGCGGGGTCTGGGGCAGACTGGTAGCTGGCCCTGCACGACAAAGGTCCGGGGGTCCAGGGTCGGGGTCAGGTCCATGCTTCTGCTTCCCTGCCACCTGGCCCCTGTAGCTCAGATGACCAGTTGGGAAGCACATGTTCTATAGTGATGGGCTCCATAGGAATGTTTGAAATCACGGTGTAAATTTACAGTGCTTCATAAACGACACTCATTCTCTCTTATCTTAGTCCTCTTTATTCCTTGCGGGACATAGGGCCTTCACCAGGGTCTTCCATCTTTGCTGGTTTCCTCCTGCAGTCTTAGATTCTTTCAATCTCAATTTGATAACTAGCAATACTGCTTATATCATGCATTTTCATAATCCTCATGGTATATCTTATTTACTCTTGCCATGGGAGTTCCAGTCCAACTCCTGTCTTATTATGTGATTCAAGTCTTTTGTCCAGGTATGTTCTAGGCATCTCTATTTTTGTTCCAGAATTTCCTGTCCCATCAGTTTTTGTTTCATCTTCCTCCAGAGTTCTTCATTTGTTGTTTTTTTCTACCCATCTGATATTGTGGATTTGTCTAAGGCATCTGTTTATAAGAACTTGGAGTATACAGGGGATAGCTCAGTGTTGTGAGTGTGAGTGAGGGGACAGTAAAGAAATAAAAAGTGATGGAAAGAATCCCATGCACTGCTACAGACTAGGGACCGAATGGCTGGGCAGCAGTTCTGCAGAAAAGGACCTAGGGGTTACAGTGGACGAAAAGCTGCATATGAGTCAACAGTGTGCCCTTGTTGCCAAGAAGGCTAACAGCACTTTGGGCTGTATAAGTAGGGGCATTTCCAGCAGATCGAGGGACATGATTATTCCCCTCTATTCGGCACTGGTGAGGCCTTATTTGGAGTACTGTGTCCAGTTTTGGGCCCCACACTACAAGAAGGATGTGGATAAATTGGAAAGAGTCCAACGGAGAGCAACAAAAATGATTAGGGGGCTGGAGCACATGACTTCTGAGGAGAGGCTGAGGGAACTGGGATTGTTTAGCCTGCAGAAGAGAAGAATGAGGGGGGATTTGATAGCTGCTTTCAACTACCTAAAAGGGGGTTCCAAAGAGGATGGATCTAGACTGTTCTCAGTGGTAGAAGATGACAGAACAAGGAGTAATGGTCTCAAGTTGCAGAGGGGGAGGTTTAGGTTGGATATTAGGAAAAACTTTTTCACTAGTCGGGTGGTGAAGCACTGGAATGGGTTACCTAGGGAGGTGGTGGAATCTCCTTCCTTAGGTTTTTAAGGTCAGTCTTGACAAAGCCCTGGCTGGGATGATCTAGTTGGGGTTGGTCCTGCTTTGAGCAGAGGGTTGACCTCCTGAGGTCCCTTCCAACCCTGAGATTCTATGATTCTATGATTTTATGATGGAGGGACTCGCCATCAACTAAGCAGCACTCACTAGGCAAGGGACATGGGTTCCAAAACCCAGTGAATTGAGAGAAGCTGGGGACAGGTATTTGTACCTGGTGGTATAGAGGACCTTAAATACCAATTGCACCTCTTCCTCTTTCCGCTGTGGAATATCAGAGCTAATTTTGAGTTCTCTAGCAATCTACTTATGGGCTACTGAGCTGAAATCACTGAGTGCTGTGCTAAGTGGTGTGGGAGCCTGAGGATATATTGCTGAGCAGCTGGCACAGCAGTTGGTGGGACAGTGGTGGAGCGGAGCTACGAGTGAAGCAGTTCATGGAACAGCTGGAGCAGCTTGCGGGATGGCTGGTGGAGCGGAGAAAAGCCCCACGGAGGGCAGTCAGCTTTGACCCATGTAAGGTGCTCCTTACTTCTCCCCTCCCCATTTCCACCCAGACTGATGGGGGCGTAACCCTCTGCAGATGAATTTTCGACCTCTGGGGCTGGACGTTTGGGTTGTTGGACTTTTGGGACTTTGGGTGACACTTGGGGTCGCTGGACTCAAGAACCAAAGGGAGAGAACACAGCCCAATCTACTTGGGGGCGTGGGTCTTCTCGTGCATGGTTTGTTTTATGAATCCTGTTTGTGGTGTTTCCCCATCATAATGCTGCATTGTTTCTCTCTGTCATTAAAAGACTTTTGCTACACTCAGACTCTGTGCTTGCGAGAGGAGACGTATCGTCTCTTAGAGGCGCCCAGAGGTGGGAGGGGGGTTGATATATATTTGTCCCAGGTCACTGGGTGGGAGCTCGAGCCGGTTTTGCATTTGTTATTGGAACGCAACCCCTATATACTGAACCCAGCCCTTGTTGCTGCCAACTCCGACTGCCAGAAGGATTACGTGTATAACCATCTTTCTGCCTAACAGTATGATTAGTTTGCTAACTCAGTTGTTTTCCTGATCAAACTGCTGATGAGGGTCGTCACCTGATCAGGTTGCTAGCTCAGCTTTTCACCTGGCTGTTCTCTTTACTTGCCAGACAAGTTGGCATCTTTTCACATGTTCCAACTTCTAAAATATGCATTCTACATGTAACCCTTCTGCCAGTCAGAGTCGGCAGCAACAAGGGCCGGGTTCCCTATCTAGGGGTTCCATTCCAATAACACAATGCAAAACCGGCTCGAGCCCCCACCCAGTGACCTGGGACAAATATATATTACCCCCCCAGGCGCCTCTAAGAGGCAGTACTTCCCCTCTCGCAAGCACAGAGTCTGAGTGTAGAAAAAACCTTTTAATGACAGAGAGAAACAATGCGGCATTTTGTTGGGGAAACACCACATCTAGGATTTGTAAACCAAACTGTGAGCAATGACCCTCCCCAGCAAATTGGCCATGTCCTTTCCCTTTGGTTCTTGAGTCCAGCAACCCCAAAAATCACCCAAAGTCCAAAAAGTCCAACAAGCCAAAAGTCCAGACCCAGAGTTAAAAAGTTCATCTGCAGAGTGTTACACCCTACCCAGTCTGGGTAGAAATGGGCAGGGGAGAGATAAGGGGCACCTTACATGGCTCGAAGCTGACTGCCCCGTCCCTTCATGGGGCTTTGCTCGGCTCCGCCAGCAGCTCCGCTCCGTCAGCCGTCCCGCAAGCCACTCCGGCTGTCCCACCAACTGCTCCGCTCCGCCAGCAGCTCCGCTCCGTGAACCACTCAGCAATCTATCTTCAGGCTCCCCCACTACTTAACACAGTGCTCATAACAATTCTAGCTCGTTAGTGATTTTAGCTTGTAGTTAGGGGAGCCTTCGTGCTTATTTGCACACATAGCCCAGAGTGATTCCAACTCAGCAGTCTGTGATTAGATTCCTAAGGAACTTAAACTAGCTCTAATATTCCACAGTGGAGAAAGTAAAGAAGGTGCAATTGACATTTAGGACCCTCAAACAAGGCACATGCCACCAGATACAAATACCTGTCCCCAATCTCTCTCAATTCACTGGGCTTTGGAACCCATGTCCCTTGGCTGGCGAATGCTGCTTAGCTAAGAGTGAGTTCCCCTTTATCATGACAAAAGGCCAAGTACAGTTCCACTGTCCATGATTTACATAAGCAGTATAACAACAGTTTATTCTTCCCTCCCCAATAACAGAAATTCCTGCCCCAATACAGAAAACTGGGGATCCTACAGCAGCCCAAAGTGCCCATTTGAGCCACTATCGTTCGTACCAGGCGGGGTGGGTGTGCCTATGCAAATGGCATCAGCCCCTGGTGTGCTTTGCCACGACTCACCACCAGATGTCAGGGTGGAGCTCATCCTGACTCTGCTTACATACTATTAAATATCCTACAACAATATACTTTGGGACAACCTTAACTATGTGTTAATCAATTTTTTTGTCAGTGTAAGTATGTAATATTTCAACGAACAGAATGCCTCCATGCAATATATATCAAAACTAGAGAAGTCCATAGAAATTTGGACAGCTTTAGAGAGATTTATGATTAACTTCTGTCCTTTCTGGACAAATACATGGGGAACAAAGACTGGAGGGGCAAACACACGTGATATACAAATAAATGTTCAAAGGAGATCATTCCTAGTTTGACAAATGACAAATACAGTTAACCAACAGGAATTGAGGGAGTCTATTGGCTTGCATGCTCTGTTCCACCATACAGTATATAATGAGTAGATTCTGAACTACCAGTTAACTCCCTGCAAGAACCCAGAATAACTGCTACACTCTGTAATGGAGCCTCTGGGAGCAACAACTATTTTCCTGGCAGTGTGCGTCTCTTGCCTTCTTTTCCTTTCAGCATGGAGAAAGATGTCTGGATGTGGGAAGTTGCCGCCTGGCCCTGTTGCTTTTCCCATCATAGGAAATGCACTGCAGCTGAATATGAAGAACTTGCCCCAATCAGTGCGTGAGGTAAAAGTGATTGTTTCTCTTCCATTGTTTGGTTGTAGGTGGAATTTAAGCAGAGCCTAGCTCAAGCAGAACTCTGGGAAAAGCCTGGCGCTTACCCAGTGGCAATCCCATGTCACTCAACTCCTCATAGTTCAGTCTTAATTTTCCCCCCACAAAAATAATCAATCTTGAATGCTAGATATAAACTGTTCATGTTACCGTATATCTTTTAGTATAGGTGTCTTAGTCACAGGTAATCCAGAATAGGCCTGCCAGGCTTCACTGCAAGCTGTAAAAACGATCACACTGTAGGGGGAGTGGGCTAGTGGGTTCTGTCGAGAAACGGCAGTCAGACCTGGTTTTTATTCCTACCTCTGCACCAGACTCTGGCTCCATCTAGACTTGGAGCTAGCGGTCGGATTCCCTGCTCACTCAGACGGACGTATGTCATCAAGCTAGTGTGCTAAAAATAGTAATAGCTGTGGAAGCATGGGCTAGCCACCCTAAGCATAAACCTCCTTGTACCCCTTCGGTATGCCACTCTCTGTGCTACTGTGGCTAGGCTATTGTTCTTAGTGGGCTAGCTCTATGAAAGCTGTCATGAGTAGGTCTGCTTGAGTTGGGAATCAAATCCCTAGCCCCAAGTGCAGATGTAGCCCATGTGTGCATCCTAAGCGCTCTCTGCCTCAATTTCCACATCTCTAAAATTGCTCTAATGATATTTGCCTGTTTCACAAGGAGATGGTAAGGTGTCAACTGGAGGTCAGCTTTGGAAAAAATGGCTTTGTTCTGCTCCATGCTATTGTTTCGCTATAATTATCATTTCAAACACCATCTCACATGTGAATGGCAATCCACAGCCTGGGATCTGACAGACAAGTTGATTTCTTTCCTTCTTGCTCAAAATTGCTAATAATAAAAGTTAAACAGGAGAAACTCTGCCCCCAGTTTCATCTGTTCAACCTCATTCTCATCGAATATTACCCTAAAGAGTTACAGATATGTAACCCCCTTGTGGCTGATTTCCATAGGTGTAATGGATTGGAAATTAGGCAGTATGTCTATTGGTAAATGTAAAAGGGGAAACAGAATCTCACGCCACTATCTCTCTAGCTCTGCAGGGCTGACAGGAATAAGAAAAACTGTAATGTCATTATAAAGTCAGCGGATGTTACTATGAATAAATGGAGACAGGAGTTATATGGCGTTAGAAGTGTTATTTGTACAGTCATTTTTCAGAGTAGAACTGAATTGTTGTTAATTAAATAATGCAAATTGCTAGAGCTCACAAATGAAAGGACACGCATTCATTCCAAATGCTACCACAGATACAATGATCCTTGTTTCACACTCTCTCCCTCTATCTCTCTACTAAAACACAGTGTTAAGAGCACATCAAAATTAGAAACTGAAGCAAAAGTCAGGCAATTCCCAAGTCAGAATAGTAAACTCTGACTAGTATTATCTTAGCTGCATATGAGCTCTTTAATTAATTTGTAATTTGATATGCTCACATTCTTATTCTTAATTAAGTGGATTTATGTTAAAACGTGCTGGTTTTGTGTGTTAACTTTGACAGCTCTGTGCGAAGTACGGCCCGATTTTCACGATATATTTGGGCTCAGAGCGCGTTGTGGTGCTGTGTGGACATGAGGTTCTGAAGGAAGCGCTGATTGATCAAGGGGACGAGTTCAGTGGAAGAGGACGTATGCCAGTGTTTGAAAGGTTGTCCAACAACAAAGGTAAATTTCCGGTTACGTCAGCATATAGAGCTGATGTTCTCTGTATGTGGAGAACACAACTGAGAAGACAAAAGAAGAAGCAGCTGGAGTTTCATTCAGAACAGTAGCAAAGATTGGTGCCATTCCCTGTTACTCCACTAGTTCCCTAACGTGAATGGGTCTTAACATCTCACCACAGGTGAGTGAGAGGCAGTGACTAGGCCATTGCACAATAGAAGGGCCACAAAACAGCCAGGAGACCAGAGCTGGAGAGGTCAGAACAAAAAATGAATTCCTTTTCCCGCTGCTCAGTGGTGTAACAGGGCCCCAGAGTGCCCTGGTCCAAGAATAGATTAGGAGGCCTCTTTTTCCAATCACAGGCCATAGCCCCCAACCTTCCTCCGTCCCCTGCAACATCCAAGCCTACAACTCACCTCATCACCCCCAAAATCCCCTATTTTCCCCCTCACATCTCACCCCACTTGCCCTCAATCCATCACCCTGCAGCTCACTGACACTCCCCACTCACCCTATAACACCTCAACAACTGGCCCTCCAGCCCTTCACCTACTGCTCCTGAGACCTCCCTGGACACTCACCGGTGCCCCTGCAGTTCAGCGCTCCACTCCCATCCCACGCTAGGGCTGCTCCTCCCATTCCTGACTGCCCAGCGGTGCCCATCTTCCACTGCACACTCACATGGCCTGAGTCCAACTGGAGTGATGAGTGGGGCTGTGACTTGGCGCACAGGGTGCAGCACCACTCAGGTTTGGTCTGGCTACTCCTCTGCCATGACAAAGGGCAGCCAGTCCAAACCTGAGTGCCCAGTCGCAGTGCCACTCAGAGCTGGCCTGGCTGCTCCCCCATCCAACCCTATGCTCCAGGTGACGTGCTGGAGCACTGCTCCATCCGGTTGGGCTCCCATAAATTCCTGTGCCCTGGCAACTGCACCACTAGCGCCATTGTAGCTGTACCACTGCCTGTCCTCACTAGACTAGGTACGTCCCAGGAGCAGTGGAGGATTATTTTTATTATTGTTTCACTTTGTTGTGTGATCTTTCGATTCTGTATTAATTAGACAGATTACTTAAGAATTCCCAGTTATCACTTTGAGGGTTGCCAGGTTCTTGCCCCTAAGATCAGGCCCAGAATTATTAAATTTATTATACAGTTGCGAACCCTGATGTGCACAGTTGCAACATTCACACTAAAATAATTCTTTTATATTTACAAATATTGTTTATTAATACATTTAGTCCTTTCAAAGACACCCCAACTCATTAAGGTAGATAGAGATACTACGGAATGTACATCTGCACATCCATATACTCTCATCATCCATTGCAGAATAACCTGAAATGTTAGCCATCATCTTCCTCATCACCATCACCTCCGTCATCGTCACCAATGGCCATTATTCTGGCACCTCCCAAGGGCTCCATCTCTCTCTCCTACCGCCCCTAGGCTGGGATGACACATTTGTAATATGTTACTGATGTCGCTGTTTGATGTAAATTCAGGAGGGACTTTCCTCCCTTTTCCTTATTTGTATTTCCTCACCGTACTAATGTTGGAGTGTCTTTTTCCAATAGGTTGGTATATCAATGATCTCAACGTATTATCGTATACATCCATTCATTACCATGGCCTCTTGTGATTAGGTATCACATTAGTTATTTTTGTCCTAACTGGTTATTTCGGTTCTTTCCAAGTTGTGGTGTACCTGTTAAGTTTTAAAAGGTCTGAACTTAGGAAATCCCCTATGCCATTCTGCTTTAACACATCCTCTAAGTTAAAAGTCACAGCCATACCTGGACATTATGCTTTAGTTCATCAGTGTCTCTTGAGGTGAAAGGTCCCAAACATATGTATGCTAATTTGCCTTAGCTCAATATACAGGATGTGGCCTGCAGGTCCCTTGTGTTACAGCCAAAATATACTCTAATATAGACCTATAAACCTATTATAATAAAATAAATAATCAAACCCATAAGAAAATAAGAAATATATAAGAAAAAATATATAGGCAAGCAAGCAGGTTAGCCTTAGATGTACCTCATGTACCTTTTATGTACGACAGTTCCTTGCCAGAACACTTCTGTGGTTGAATTATTTACCTGAGGTCAGAACTTCCCTTTAAACTCTATTTTCAGTCCTCCAAATACTTGGGGTTTTCCGTTGGGCCGTTTACCTGTTCAAAGTTCATAGGCCTCAAGCCTTATGTTAACTTGCTGAAGCTAACGTCTTACAGGATATAGGCCTGTAGGTTTCTTGCATTACTGCTGAATATAATGTAAAGCAGAAAAGTGGTTTGTTTCTTTCAACGTGGTTACCCGTTCCTGGCCAATGGGAGCTGCAGGGGGCAGTGCCTGCAGGCAAGGGCCTCTGCCACCCCACCAGCGAGGGGCCACAGGGACGTGGTGCCAGCTCCTTCCAGGAACGGCGCGGGGCCACGGTAAGCAGGAAGCCTGCCTTAGCCCTGCTGCACCATGGGGCTGGCAATCCTGCAGGACGTATTGAAAGCCTTGACAGGCCAGATGTGGCCAGCAGGCCCTAGTTTGCCCTCCCCCACTCTAAACCCTAAGGTCTCTACTGAGTATGTGCAAACCTTAATGTTCTTATGACATAGTTTTTGGTGTGTAATTCCCTAGGTTTTTAAAATAGCAAACTGAAACAACAGAAATTCCATCATGTGGCATCATATTGACACCTACATGAGCCACCAGCAGGGCTGGAACCTTAGATCCACTGCACAGACCTCTGCAACCTGAGCTAATGGAGTAACTGATAACAGTAGTAGGTTGTCATCTTTATATATGGACCAGCACTAGGAGCTGAGTGGTGCTGGTGTATGTCCAGTGATGACAGTATCTTTGGAGACTTTCGCCACTAAACTCTAAGTCGCTACTGACAATGTGTGAAATGCAATTTTTCAAGGGCTTATAACTTAGTGACATTTGGGTAGATTTTCATGGGGATGGCAAAGTCACACCTTGACACAAAGGCCAGCCCTAGCCTAATTTCAAATCCCAGCTCTGAGAAATGGGAGTGCTAGAGTTTCTCAAAGAAAAGGTTACCGCATTTTCTAATATGAGCAGAACAACACGGATGCTCTGTAAATAAAGAGCATCCGTGATGACACCAATGCAGAGGTCTCTGGCTGGTTTGTGGGTACAGCAGGAGCAGAAACTAGAGGGGCCCAGCTGGACCTTATTACAGTAATGAATTGAATTATTTTTCTTTCTCATAATTGCGCTGAAATGGCAATGACTTAATGTGTAGGATATTGTGGTAAATAAACATATCAAAGAGATAAAGTACGGAGTGATGACCGTGTAACACAGTCTCCCAAGCAGAACACAGATACAGATAAAAATAAAATTTGAGTTCAAGGTCATAAACGCAAAAGTTTATGAACAGGATTATATGACAGGGTTGACTGTTATAACAGGGAACTGGACTCAGGTCCCTTCCAATCTTAAGTTCCTATGAAACTTCGAATAAACAATTTTGGCTGGGTTGAAAGTCTGGCCCCTCCCTCCTTTCTTTCCCATTCTCTTCCCTTTTTCAGGTATTTCTTTCGACAATGGGGTGCCATGGAAGAGGCTACGGCGATTTACCCTCACCACCTTGAGGAATTTTGGGATGGGGAAGAAGAGCACAGAAGAGCGAATCCTGGAGGAAGCCCATTTCCTGGTGGAAAGGCTCAAAAACACTCATGGTGAGGATCAACTTTATGTCTGTTGGAAATTAGAATTGAAGAGTCAGTTAAAGTCTTTCTGTTTTTCATGATATTAACTGTTTGGTTCAAACATCTTCTAACTAAAGCCTTTAGCTGCACATATAACTAACTTTGTTTATATAATACAAAAGTACATGGGCAAAGGTCTAAAGATGACCTTTTTTGGCTGTTGTTCCCCATGTTTTCTACCCACTGATCTATGGCCAGTGAGCAAATGGAAAATCTTTGTCTAGAGTTGGCAGAAGCTAAGAGAGTGAACCAGGTTAGAGTGGATCCATTTATCTTCAATCTGCTGCATTAATGAGACACCCAGGCCTAGTTTTCTTATTCTCATTTTCATCTCTGCTACACGGCTGATACAAATTTTCACTTACATTCTATACTGATGTGCTCCCAGAGGAATGATTGGAAACCACTGTGTAAATGGACAGTGCTTTATAAGTGACCCACTAATTATTACTGTTTATATTCCAGTAGTGAGTACAGATCCCAAGATTGGGGCTTTATTGTGTGTATGCTATACTAACAGATAGGAAGGACTGTTCTGTACTGCAAGCAGCATACATTTGAAATAGACATGAAAAATAAAAAGTGGAGGAAGGGAGTGTGATGGATCTGCTAAGCAGGGGACTATATGAATGCCATCCTGGCAGACCTCCAGGAAACATCTTGCCTGGTGTATTTTGATGACATCATCACTGGAGGTCTTTGGAGAAGCACCCGCAGAAGTTGGGAGCTGTGCTGGACAGGCTACGCCAAGCCACCTTAAAAGGTGAATTCAGCAAAAAGCAATTTTTTTCTGTGACAAAGTAAATTTCCTGGGGCATAGGATCTCAAGGGATGTTGATGGTGAACCCATCCGGTCCTGGTCAGTGCCAAGTCCTGTCACAGAGCAGCAGCGTTTCATTGGCCTGGTTTCATACTACTGGAGAGTCATTATTTGTTTTGCCACAATTGCACAGCCACTGCTCAAGCTGGCAGAGGCGAGGTGGATGTTTGAGTGGACTAGTCCTGCCAAGAAGCCTTTCTGGAACTAAAGTGAAGGCTCATGTCTGTAACAATACGGGCCTACTGAGATCCCCAGCTACCATCCACTCTAGACACAGATGCCAGTGAAGCTGGTATTCGTGCTGTCTTGACTCAACCATATGGACACAAGGAAAGAGTAGTTGCATATGTCAGCAGGATGCTGAACAAAGCAGAGCAGACCTACTCCATGGCTACTGAAGAGTTGCTGGCAGTGGTGACGTTCAGAAAATATGTTTGCCACTTCCTGCTGTGGAAAGAATTCCTGTGAAGAACAATCATGGTGCCCTCTGGGGGATTTATAATTTCTATGATGCCCAAGGACAATTGAGCCGATGGCTGGAACAGCTGGTTCAGTTCCAGTACCAGATAAGACACCATCCAGGGTATCAGCACACTCTGTCTGAACTGTACATTCGCAGCTATGTTGTAGATGCCAGCCAACAGAACTGGGACAGTTTTCTTCCCTAGGTCATGATGACCTACAGGACTAACGTACAGTCCTCCCAGCGGAAGACACCATATAATGTGATGTTTGGGCATGTGACCACCCTCCTAGCAGAATTGCTGGATGAGGTAGCCATGGCAGATGAGTATACTAATCCCACAGAGTACCTAGCACTTGACAGGCATCCTCAGCAGTGCTGTCCAAGCAATTGTGGAAGAAAGAGCCTTCACTCTCAGGTTGGAAGCAACAAAATCAGAGAGAGCTTTATTCGAGCAATTGCAAGGGAAGTAACAACAGACAGAGAGCATTTCTGCCTCAGTTTCTCCGAAAGACAAGCAATATCCCACAAACATTCATATCCTCTTATGGCATTCAAACAATGGGAAAACGTCTGCAATTTGTTTCTATTACTCCCTATCTATTCCAGTATTTTCTCACTTTCTCGTCTCATAACATCGTTATCCCAAGGCTGCTTCACACTGTCTCTACTCTGCTGTTTTCCCACCCGCTTCTGACGTGAATCCTGCTTCTACATATCCTGCGCTATCTCAAGGCTAAGACTCAGCATAAGAGTTGCTTTGTCTCTGACAACGTAACATGGCTGCACTTAAACCCTCTCTTTCTTTTCTTACCCCCACACAATAAAGCCTCACCAGGGCCACCTAGAGACAGAAGGAGCCCTAAGATTTATGGGGGACGGCCCAGACATACCAGGAGGGTGAACTGGTTTGGGTCCACAGAAGGAAAAGGAGTTTGAGTGCTAAGTTGCAGCAAAAGTAAAGGGGCTCGTACAGAGTGGTCAGCCAGGTGGCGGAGTATTTTGTGACAATCCACTGTCCTCAATGGAAACAGTTTTGTCCTACATTACAACAGGCTAAAACCTACTTGGGTCCTTACCCAGCTGAAGATATGATCAACTTGCGACAGCAGGGCCGAAGCAATGATGGAGAAAGCCACAGTCAGCTGAGAGGTTGACTCCCAGAGCACCGGAGGGGACCAGGCCAGGGCGAACACTAGCATGTGTCTCATTGAGTAGCGACAAACCATCACATGGCATAGCCAGGTGTGGCCTTATCACTTGAAACCAAAATTGATGACAAAGAGAATCACGAAGAGTGGGAGATGAACCTATAAAAGAGATGGTAGAACCAGTACCAGGGAGAGAATTCTGTAGTCTGGGCTGAGGCGAGCCAATGAGTGAGCATAACACCGACCAAGCGATACAGGAGAATCTGAGGGCACAGGAAGAGCACAGATACCCCGGCTGGCACCAAGACTGCCACATGGACTAGCACTATGTGTGAGGATGCATCTTCCGCAGAGAGGAGGGCAGTATGATGGCTCTGCTAAGCAGGGAACTACAAGTCCCATTGGCCACCTCCCAACTACACTTGACACTTTCCTTTCCCCTGGTCAGGTAGGGGGAGATATCCTGAAGCAGGATGTGGCCAGGCTATGTTGGAAAGCAGCAGCCAGATGGCAAGCGAGGAGCTAGCTGTGGAGAGGTTGTATGCAGAGAGGAACCCCCAGGAACTGTGGACGGAGTCCCACGTGGAACAAGCTGCCAGACATTACAGCTGGGGGCAGGTCACCGGTAGGGTTGCCAGACATCCGGTTTTCAACCAGAACACCCCGTCGAAAAGGGACCCTGGTGGCTGGTGCTGACCGGACCATTAAAAGCCATTAAAAGTAGGAGCCGGTACTAGGGGCGGGGCAGCGCGCAGAGCCTCCCTGGCCACCCATGCACTTAGGGGCCACAAGGACCTGGTGGCCGCTTCTTGGGAGCCACAGTAAGTGCTGCTCGGACCCCAAACCCTGAAACACCTCCCACATCCCTGCCCCAGCCGTGAGCCCCCACCTCCAGCTGGAGCCTCACCCCACTCCCACACTGTAACCCCCTGCCATAGCCCGGTGAAAATGAGTGAGGGTGGGGAAGAGTGAGTGATGGAGGGAGGAGTTTGGAGCCAGGGTGGGGCGTCAAGGCAGAGTTGTTCGGTTTTGTGTGATGAGAAAGTTGGCAGCCCTAGTCGATGGGGCAGTAGCAGCAGCTGGGCAGGGAGCCAGTGCAGAGGGGCCCAATTAGAGACACTAACGGAGCCTGGCCTGGAAACCTGAAAGCTCCTATTTGCTTGAACACAGACTGCGCTGGAGAGGGTGCAGCAGGCATGAGCCCTGAAGGACCCTGACTCTCGCCCGGACTGCCCCAGGGCCAAACAGCAACCGCTAGGCCTCACTGGGAACTGCAACTGTTTAAGGCTCTGTACCTAGGGTATCTGCACCCTTTGCTGCCAGCCTGACCCCGTTCACTTTCCCTGAGCCGTGTGTCTGAGTGGCTATTGAGCCCCGCTAGGGCTAGTGCCTACAAGCCCTAAAGCACTTGCCTCCGAATCTTAGTGAGCCTGGCGCACTATTGGTACCTTGGGGCTTTGGTGCAGTCCAGCGCTGAGGAACCCAAATCATTACAGGATTGTTTCCCTTATTTAAGAAATGGAAAAGTGAGACACAGAGAGATGAAGTGACTTGCTCAAGGTCACACCTGGGATGTCTGCAGCAGCGCTAGGAATTGTTCCCAATTTTCCTGAGACCCAGGCCACTGCCTTAACCACAGACTACGCTACCTCTTGCAATATTTAATGTGACACTAAAGGTTAAACAGAAGTTGGCTCAGCCCATCTGGAGAATTGTAGGCGGGAGAGGAGAATGTGCTGAGACCCTTCCCCACCCCTGGTACCACATTAGTGCTGCTGCTGCTACTTGTGCACCCGGAGCCAAGGGGCAACTATTGCTGTTGGGAATGAGTCAAAGAGAATCGATGGGTGAGGGACACCAGCAGGGTCTGGTGCATGAAGAAAACGCTGCTTCTAGATGTTCCCCATGAGCACAGTGGTCTCAGGTCAGAGGGGTGAACTCTTGCCCGTAATTCCCAGGAATGTTGTGCTGGTGCCTCTGATGCTGCAGCCCCCGGTTAGCTCTCAGTTACCAGCCCCGTGTGTTCCTTGTGCTTATGAGGAAGGAGAACCTGAAATGGAAGGTAAGATGTGACTGGTGAGAAATTCAGTGGGAAATTCAGCCTCTCCAGCTGTGTTAGCTGAGCTGTGGGGCCTGCTTCGTGCGCACTGAAGGCAGAAAGCAGACACTTCCCCTCTGCCGTTGTGCTGGGAGCCTTTATTCCTTCCCTAGCACAACAACAGTGTATTTACTCTGCACGGTCTGGGCTGGCAGTGCCAAGGGGAGATTGCTGCACTCTGGGAGTTAGTGGTGATGCTACAACAACACAAGTGATGGCTCAGGCAGAGCCCTCTGTGCAGAATCCTGTTGCGAAAGGGTTGGGATCCTTTCTGTGAAATGGGCCCCAAGTCAGACAGGCAGGTGTCACACAGCGAGGGACTGATGGCCCCTGGTCAGACCAGAGTGTGCCAGGCAGAGAGCAGCAGAACAGACAGAGTGAAAACTGATTGTCAAGATAAAAAGTGGCAAGTGTTTAATTTAGCATGTGAGAGGTAAGAGGGGGGATTGGGGCAGCCCTAACCCACCCTCCCCAGGGAATATTGCTGTCAGCCCTACCTTGAGTCTTGGCCTGTGGTTGGAGACCCACAACATCCCTGTGCTTCCAGTGACTCTGATGCGGAGGGTGAAGACACAGATTTAAAACTAACTCTTTTTAGTTTTGTTTTGCTCCAGGGCGGCCCTTTGACCCCACCCTCTTCCTCAACCACACTGTCTCCAACGTCATCTGCTCCATCGTCTTTGGGGACCGGTTTGACTATGAAGATAAGAAATTTGTGACTTTAATTAATCTCATAGAGGAAAGTAACAAGCTCCAGCGCTCTTCCTGGACAATGGTATGTTCAGGGGTTTATTCTATTCGTCTCCTTTGTACTGTGGGCGGGGACAGAGATTTATTTCTTTAACTATTCATTTTCCATAAATAAGTGTTATTTCAGATTCCAATAATCGTCGTTAGGCTGCAGCTACTACCAAACCCAATCTCAAACTTGTTTCTAAGTATTGTTTAAATTCCCACACAAAACACGTAATTAGCTCAGAATTAAATCTGCTTAAGGATATTCACTATCAACATTATCAGTAAAAATCAAGGAAGTTACCAGTTAAATAGTTAACATCCACACCAATCACATGTCACGTGCCCAATCACATAAGCAACATGATAGTGAATGTGATCATATTCCTCACCTCCGAAATAAACTCCTTTTCACTTTCAACTCACAGCCACTTACCTTCCTGCCCCCATCCTGAAAACCTCACTAAGGCTTGGTCCACACTGGGGTGGGGGGGTTCGATCTAAGATACACAACTTCAGCTACGAGAACAGCTTAGCTGAAGTTGACGTATCTTAGATCAAATTAAAATTACTTAGTGCGCGTCCTCGCGGCGCAGGCTCTCTTCTCCGTCGACTCCGCTTACTCCTCGTGCCGAGCTGGAGTTCCGGAGTCGACAGGGAGCGCTTCTGGGATCGATTTATTGCATCTACATGAGACACGATAAATCGATCCCAGAAAATCGATCTCTACCCGCCAAATCAGGCAGGTAGTGTAGACGTACCCTAAGGGTATGTATACGCTAGGAAATTAGGTCGATTTTATAGAAGTTGATTTTTCAGAAGAGATTTTATGCAGTCGATTGTGCGCATCCCCACTAAGCGCATTATGTCGGCGGACTGTGTTCACAGTACCTATCCCACAGTTCCCACAGTCTCCGCTGCCCATTGGAATTCTGGGATGAGCTCCCAATACCTGATGGGGCAAAAATATTGTTGCGGGTGGTGTTGGGTACATGTTGTCAGTCAATCCTCCCTCCCTCCCACAGTGAAAGCAACGGCAGACAATCATTTTGCGCCCTTTTTCCCTGGATTGCCCGCGCAGATGCCATAGCACTGCAAGCATGGAGCCTGCTCATATCGCCTCTGCAGTTGTGAGCATTGTAAACACTTTGCGCATTATCCTTCAGTATGTGCAGAACCTGCAAAAGCAGGCGTGGAGGCGACAGCAGCGTGATGACAAGAGTGATGAGGACAGGGACACAGACTTCTCTGAAAGCACTGGTCATGACAATTTGGACATCATGGTGGCATTGGGGCAGGTTCATGCCAGGGAACGCCAATTCTGGGCCCGGGAAACAAGCACAGACTGGTGGGACCGCATAGTGTTGCAGCTATGGGGGATGATTCCCAGTGGCTGCAAAACTTTCGCGTGTGTAAGGCCATGGAACTTTCATGGAACTTTGTGACTTGCTTTCACCTTCCCTGAAGCTCAATAATACCAAGTTGAGAGCAGCCCTCACAGTTCAGAAGTGAGTGGCGACAGCCCTCTGGAAGACTGCAACGCCAGACAGCTACCGGTCAGTCGGGAATCAATTTGGAGTGGGTAAATCTACTGTGTGGGCTGCTGTGATCCAAGTAGCCAAGGCAATCACTGAGCTGCTGCTATCAAGGGTAGTGACTCTGGGAAATGTGCAGGTCATAGTGGATGACTTTGCTGCAATGGCATTCCCTAACTGTGGTGGGGCAATAAACGGAACTGATATCCCTATCTTAGGAATGGACCACCGTGGCAGCCAGTACATAAACCGCAAGGGGTACTACTCAATGGTGCTGCAAGCACTGGTGGATCACAAGGGACGTTTCACTGACATCAACGTGGGATGGCCGGGAAAGGTGCATGACACTCGCATCTTCAGGAACTCTGGTCTGTTTGAACAGCTGCAGGAAGGGACTTACTTCCCAGACCAGAAAATTACTGTTGGGGCTGTTGAAATGCCTATAGTTATCCTTGGGGACCCAGCCTACCCCTTAATACCCTGGCTCATGAAGCCGTACACAGGCACCCAGGACAGTAGTAAGGAGCAATTCAACTATAAGCTGAGCAAGTGCAGAATGGTGGTAGAATGTGCATTTGGACATTTAAAGGCTCGCTGGCGCAGTTTACTGACTAGGTTAGACCTCTGCGAAACCAATATTCCAATTGTAATTGCTGCTTGCTGTGTGCTCCACAATATCTGTGAGAGTAAGGGGGAGAGATTTATGGCATCATGCAGGTGTGTCGCAATCTTTTTTGCTTCCAAAGGAGCGAAGAGGGGAAAAAAGCCTAATGCTGTAGTGGAGCAGCTGCCGCTGAAATGCAGCAGTCACTGCCGAAATACTGCCAAGAAGAGGAGTCGCCGCCAACGAAATGCCCTAGTCGCTGCTGAAATGCCGCCGAGAAGAGGAGGCGTCGCCGGCAAAATGCCTCAGTTGCTGCCAAAATGTTGCCGAAGACGCGAAAATACCGCCCCCAGGAGCTTTGCACCCTAGGCGACCGCCTTGGTCGCCTTGTGGTTGCACTGGCCCTGGTAGGGTGGGAGGTTGAGGCAAGTCGCCTGATGGCCGATTATGCACAGCCAGACACCAGGGTGATTAGAATAGCACAGCAGGGTGCGCTGCGCGTCAGAGAAGCTTTGAAAACCAATTTCATGACTGGCCAGGCTAAGGTGTGACAGTTCTGTTTGTTTCTAATTGATGAAAACCCACCCCCTTGGTTCACTCTACTTGCATTTAAGCCATCCACCCTCCCCCCTTCGATCACCACTTGTAGAGGCAATAAAGTCATCGTTGTTTCAAAATCATGCATTCTTTATTAATTCATCACACAAATAGGGGGTAACTGGCAAGGTAGCCCAGGAGGGCTGGGGGAAGAGGGAAGCACCGGGTAAGATGATGGAGGAGGGGAGGAGGGAAGGACAAGGCCACACTACACTTCAGAACTTATTGAATGCCAGCCTTCCGTTGCTTGGGCAATCTTCTGGGGAGGAGTGGTTGGGTGCCTGGAGCCTCCCCCCTCCTCCCCCCACCGCGTTATTGGGCGTCTGGGTCAGGGGGATATGAACCTTGGGGAGGAGGGGAGGAGGTTATACAGGGGCTGCAGCGGCGGTGTCTGCTCTTGCTGCCTTTAACATATCAGATCCACAAGACTCCTGAGCATTTCAGTTTGCTCCCCCATTAGCCTCAGCATAGCATCCTGCCTCCTCTCATCGTGCTCCTGCCTCCTCTCATCCCGTTCATTTAACGCTGTCCTCCATGCATCCTGCTGAGCTCTATCAGAGCGGGAGGACTTCATGAGTTCTGAGATCATGTCATTGCGAGTGCGTTTTTTCTCTCCTTCTTATCTGCGCTAGCCTCTGGGATGGAGATGATATGGGGAGCCTAGAAACATTTGCAGCTGTGGGAGGAAAAAAGGAGAGAGTAGTATTTAAAAAGATACATTTGAGAGAACAAAGGGTAGAGTCTTTCGTAGTGAACCAAACTATTCACATTACATAGCACATGTGCTTTCAGTACAAGGTTGCATTTTGCCTCTTACTGCCTGCTGGTTTGCTGTGAGAGATCACACACGCACGGCTGGGCAACAGAATTTGGCTTGCAGGCAGCCAAGCTGAGCCACAGTGTTTTGACTTCTTCAACCTTCATAACATGTGGGAATGGTTTCAAACAGCAGCACCCTCCTTTCCCATACCAAGCAAAACCCATTGGGTTGGTCATTTAAAAGGAGGGGCTGCGGTTTTAGGGTTAACGTGCAGCACAAACCCAACTCTCTCACCCCCAATTCTCTGGAATGATCGCTTCACCCCTCCCCCCACATCATGGCTAGTATGAGAGAAGATCCCTGTCAGCCAAACACAAACAGCTCAGCATGAACGCCACCCCCCCGACCCACTGCGTGGCTAACAGCGGGGATTATTTCTTTTCAGCCAAAGGCAAACAGCCCAGCAGGAACGTGCACCTCTGAATGTCCCCTCAAACAAATTTCCCGTATTTCAACCAGGTGACCATGAATGATATCACTCTCATGAGGCTAACACAGAGAGATAAAGAACGGATGTTGCTTCAATGCCACCAAAGCCAGGGACCATTCGCTGCAATGCTTTGTTCTGCAATGATTCCGGACTACTTTCTACTGGCTTGGCGTGGTAAAGTGTCCTACTACGGAGGACGGAATAAGGCTGCCCTCCCCAGAAACCTTCAGCAAAGGCTTTTGGAGTACATCCAGGAAAGCTTCATGGAGATGTCCCTGGAGGATTTCCGCTCCATCCACAGACATGTTAACAGACTTTTCCAGTAGCTGTACTGGCCGCGAATGCATCCCAAGTCTTCAGGGCAAATTAATCATTAAACACGCTTGCTTGTAAAACCTGTATTATAGTTACAAATGTACAAGCACCAGAGGTGCCTTCTCCAGCTTCACAGTCCAGGAGCCCACCTTGGAAGGGTTGGGAGGGTATTGCCTCCAGGGTGATGAACTGTTCCTGGCTGCCAGAGAGAAAGGATTCTCCGCTTTCCTGCAGTGAGCTATCCCCACCCTGCTCCTCCTCCTCCCAATCCATAAAATCCTCATCCCTGTTGCGTGAGACTCTCCCCTTGCAGGTGTCCATGGAATTTGGCATATATATTGACATTACGTCTTTTGGAACGGAGTTCTGACAGCATGGATTCATCTCCCCATACAGCAATCAGATCCAGTACCTCCCGTTCGGTCCATGCTGGAGCTCTTTTGCGATTCTGGGAATGCATGGTCATCTGTGCTGACCAGCTCTGCCTGATCACCTGTGCTGATCAGCTCGCCATGCTGACCAAACAGAAAATGAAATTCAAAAGTTCCCGGGGCTTTTCCTGTGTACCTGACTAGTGCGTCTGAGATGAAAGTGCTGTCCAGATCGGTCACAATGGAGCACTCTGGGATAGCTCCCGGAGGCAAATACCATTGAATTGCATACACACTACCCCAAATTCGACCCAGCGAGGTTGATTTTAGCGCTAATCCCCTCATCAGGGAGGAGTACAGAAATCGATTTTAAGAGCGCTTTGAGTCGACAAAAATGGCTTTGTCGTGTGGACGGGTGCAGGGTTAAATCAAACTAACACGGCTAAATTCGACCTAAGCGTGTAGTGTAGACCAGGGCTAAATGTACCAAATGAAGGGCCAAACTGTCTGCTGACATAACTCATACAAAATCAATGGAGTTACATTGGCAAAGAATGTGGGTCTCTTAAATTCGACCTCAGCACAACTAAAGTAAATTTCCCTTTAAAGAAATTATTTCAAAGTTGTTTAGAATCCATTTAGAAAATAAGGTGTCACAGAAGAGTCTGTGCTGCTGTAGTTAAGTCATTTGACTAAATACTATGAAGGATGCTTCTCTGCCAAGGAAAACCAAGATGTGTTTTTCTTTCTATTTTTACAGCTGTACAATTTTTTCCCGACTCTCATGGATTACATCCCTGGGCCTCACCAGAGAATCTTTAAACACTTTGAGAAGTTGAGAAAGTTTGTTCTGGAGAGAGTGGAGACGCACAGAGAGTCCCTGGAGCCCAGCTGCCCTCGAGACTTCATCGATGCTTTCCTCATCAAAATAAATCAGGTAGGTGATAGCCGCAGCCCTTCCCCTTTACTGTGGAGTGGGTTATACATATCACTGCTATTTATTTGTTAAAGAACAACAGAGCACATGGCTTTTCAGAAGCCCCTAAAGAGAGACAATGAAATTATAATATAAAGGGGGGAGCCCCAGTCACTTTAGTGAACAGAAATGGCCCAAAGCACTGCAATAATGCTGCTGTAATCTCCACTATTATGGCCCATTTCTGTAGGATTTGTATAACGGTGCCAGGTGGGTCACATTTTGGGTAGAAAATGAGACTTCTTTGGCTTGTGACACTAGATCTGATGCTTTTACAATAATTTATCAACCATCTGTACCAAACCTTTTTGCAGGAGCAACAGAACAGCCAGTCGGAATTTACCACTGAGATCTTGTTAAGAAGAACATCTGGCTTATTCTTTGCTGGAACAGGGGCAACCAGTACCACCCTGAAACATGGACTCCTGCTTCTTATGAAATACCCAGAAATAGAAGGTAACACACACACACACAATGTTAAGTCTTGGGGAGATGTGAGAAGTGCATGGCTCTATAGATCAGTAAATGTGGGTTGGCAGTGACCTGTGTGACTGCCATGTGGTGGATGTTCTCTGGTTCATGCGAAGTGAGTTGCAGATGTGTTCGGGCACTTTCTTACTCCAGTTCCCTGCAGGCAGAAGTTCTCATTCAAAAAGCACCAGTACAATGGGCATTACTTGTCCCCATACTGGAAATCTGAGAAGTGGATCCAAACACTGAATGGGCTGTTGTGATTGAATTTCTCTCTCAAATCCAGATCGGTGTTCAGGTTCTCTGATAAGGGAAGTGTATGTGTATGTCTACACTACAATGAAATACCCTTGGCTGGCCCAGGTCAGCTGGGTCTGGCTCCCAGGGCTTGGGCTACGGGGCTGTTTAACTGCGGTGTAGATGTTTTGTCTTGGGCTGGAGTCTGCGCTCTGGGACCCTCCCTCTTTTGGGGTCCCTGAGCCTGGGCTTCAGCCCGAGCCCTAATGTCTAAACAGCCCCATAGCCTGAGTCCTGCGAGCCTGAGTCAGCTGACATGGCCACTCGCGGGTGTTTAATTGCAGTGTTTGTAAAAGAGAAGGCTGCACTGCCACTGACCAGGTTGTGTGTGTTCTGTGGGTAACAGATGCTTTCACATTCCAGGGCTGTCAAAGGCGCCCCTTCCCCTTCAACAAAGGCAAAGTTGTTTTGCCTTTGGATTTAATGGGCTTGTAGAGGACAGGATCATGTAAGGGCTTAAATCAAAGCTCTGCCAGTGCTAAAACACCAGCTGTATCCAGTGCTAATTCCCACTTCGTGGGCTTCCAACTTCACATTAGCAGATGGCCTTGCGGGGGAGATGCTTTGGGACTCTCTTAGATGCACTGGTGATAATTTTACATTGTGCTCTATTTAGTAACGGAACCAGGTATGAACAATATCACTGCCCTGTAATTACATTATTGGCCCTTTGTCATAGCTGGTAAGTACAGTAGTTTCTGTAACACAAAATTTGACCTGTTTTGTTATATTCTCAGGCCTGGTCTACACTAGGACTTTATGTCGAATTTAGCAGCGTTAACTCGATTTAACCCTGCACCCGTTCACATTACGAAGCTATTTATTTCGACATAAATGGCTCTTTAATTCGATTTCTGTACTCCTCCCTGACGAGGGGAGTAGCGCTAAATTTGACATGGCCATGTCGAATTCGTGTTACTGTGGACCGAATTCGACACTAATAGCTCCAGGAGCTATCCCACAGTGCACCACTCAGTGGATGCTCTGGACAGCAATCCAAGCTTGGATGCTCTGACCAGCCACTCAGGAAAAGCCCCGGGAAAATTTGAATTCCTTTTCCTGTCTGGCCAGTTTGAATCTCATTTCCTGTTTGGACATCGTGGCGAGCTCAGCAGCAGTGGCAACGATGCAGAGCTCTCCAGCAGAAGTTTCCATGCAATCCCAGAATAGAAAGTGGGATCCAGAATGGACTGATCATGAAGTCTTGGATCTGATTACTGTGTGGGGAGATGAATCCGTCCTATCCGAGCTCCGATCCAAAAGACGGAATGAAAAAACGTATGAAAAAATATCCCAGGCTATGACGGAGAGAGGATACAGCCGGGATGCAACGCAGTGCCGCATGAAAATCAAGGAGCTGCGACAGGTGTACCAGAAGACCAAAGAGTCCAACGGACGCTCCGGATCGCAGCCACACACATGCCATTTTTACAAGGCACTGCATGCTATGCTCGGTGGTGCTGCCACCACTACACCACCAGTGTCCGTGGACTCCGACGACGGGGTCCTATCTACGGCCACATCGTCTGAAGTTTTTGCGGACGGTGAAGAAGAGGAAGGAGATGAGGAGGACGAGGCAGTCGACAGCACTTTCACTGCTGATTTCCCCGACAGCCAGGATCTGTTCATCACCCTCACCGAGATCCCCTACGAACTCTCCCAAAGCAGCATCCTGGACCAGGAACCAGGCGAAGGATCATCAGGTCAGTGTTTTAAACATTTATTTGGAATAGAATAGGCATGGTGTGTTAGCAACCTGTTTTTATTGCTTAATTTGCCATAGGCACTTTACTTTTGAGTCATTTCCAAGGCAACTACTCGAAAAGTCTGTCAATATGTATGGGGATAGAGGAGAAATCCCCATCGGAGATCTCCACGAAGCTCTCCTGGAGGTACAATGAAAGCTTTTGCATCAGGTTCCCAGGGAGAGCGGCCTTATTGTCTCCTCCATGGTAGGATACTTTCCCGCGCCATGCTAGCAGCAGGTACTCTGGTATCATTGCCTTGCACAGCATGGCAGCATACGGCCCCGGGGTTTGCTGGCATTCACGCAGCATGCGGTCTTTGTCTGTCTCCGTAATCCTCATCAGAGTGATATCAGTCATGGTGCCCTGGTTTGAATGAGTGTTTTTTTTAGTGTAGTAACTTCTTGATTTTTCCTTCAAAGAACAACACCCGGCGGTTTCCAGCCACACGCGCGGGGCGGGAGCTGGGAGACTAATCATTGAAACTTAGCGGCGCGCAGGCTGGGAGAGTTCCCGGGAGCGGCCACACGGAGGGGTGGAAAGGGTAGGTGAGCCGTTCAAACAGAGCGGTTCGCGGGCAGGGACATTTCCCGGGACCTGTGGGGGTGGGTAACGGGCAGGCGAGCCGTTGTAGCTGAGCAGTTTTGCCAGCAGCAGGAACTGGCCACCGCCAGGAACTGTGCTTGAAACACGGGAGTACAGCACTGCTGTGAAGTAAGCTCTCAGCAGTCCAAAGGCAACGGTTTACCATGGTCTCCAGAGAGCCGATTTCCAGTGTCCAGCCCCACCAGTGTGATCTGTACTCCAGGACCCCAGGCACTCAGGATAAAGATATAATATTCAACCTTGTACTGAGTGCACATGTGATAGGTAGTGTGCATGGTCTTGTTCACAGGGAAAGAGTATAGGCATTGTTCGGGAAAATGTATCTTTCTGAGGAATTCACTCCCTTTCTCCCATCCCACAGCTGCGAGTGTCTCCCGCCCTACCTGTGGATCACCCTCCCAGAGGCTTGCGCAGATCAGGCGGTGCAAAAAGAGAAACCGGGGCAACATGTTTTCAGAATTGATGGTCTGTTCCCGAAAGGAGGCGGCACAGCGGAGAGAGGATGTCTCAAGGTCCGAGCGAGCAGTCAGCGAACGGGAGCAGAGGGCTGAAGCTCGCGAGGACAGGTGGCACCAGGAAGACCAGCAGGTGACTCAAATGCTGCTTGGACTAATGAGGGAGCAAACGGACATGCTCCGGTGCCTTGTGGATGTACTGCAGGACCGGAGACAGGAGGAAAGAGCCCCTCTGTATGTGATTTCCAACCGCCCTCCCCCGCCACAAAGTCCAATCCCCCCCTCACCCAAAGTCACTAGAACGAGGGGAGGCAGGGGCCGTGGAAATAATCACTCCACCCCTGCAGACTGCTCCAGTAGCAGAAGGCTCTCATTCCCAAAAATTTAGATGGGTCCTTTCCTTCCCTCCAACCGCACCCCACCCCAGTCCCCGTCGAAGTTTCATCTCAAAAGTTTGTTCTCCTTAATACAAATTTTTGTTCTGTGAAGTGATGTTTCCTTGACTGTCTTTCACAGGACGGTTTGATTTGCGGGGAGGGGGTAAGAGGATTTGTAATTTGAGACGAAAGGCGCCTGTACCAGGGTAGAGACGGGGGAAAGCTTCAACAGAACGTCACACTCACATTGCATTCACTAGGCACACTTGTCATTCTGGGAGGGGGTTTTCATGTTCTCTATGGGGGGGGGGCTCTGTGACTTTCTGCTGGGGGAGGGTGGCTGCAGATCTTTTGTGGCCGGCAATAGCCTGCATGACAGATCCATGCAGCGGGGGATCTGTGACCTCAATCCATGGCCAAAAAGTCACATAGGCCCCCCCCCCACAGAGTTGCAAACAGGAGGGGTTGCAGGCTCCGTTGAAACAAGCAGTCCACCACTGCGGACTGCTCTGGGAGCAGGAGCCTGTCATTCCCTGAGTTTAATAAAGAAGACGGTTTTAATAAATCATAGAATATCAGGCTTGAAAGGGACCTTAGTAGGTCATCTAGTCCAACCCCCTGCTCAAAGCAGGACCAATCCCCAATTTTTGCCCCAGATCGCCAAATGGCCGAGGATTGAACTCACAACCCTGGGTTTAGCAGGACAATGCTCAAACCACTGAGCTATCCCTCCCCCTGATAATAATATTGTTTATAATAAACAATGTTTCCTTTATTATACTTTTAAAGCAGTGAGTGAAGGGGGGAAGGGGGTTGGTAATTGGACAGGATAGGCAACATTAACTGGGTAAAGAAATGGGGGCAGGTTTAGCTTCTGTTTAAACAAGCGTAACAGTCACTGGTTACCCCGCTCGCTCTGGAAGTTAGCTTTGAAAGCTTCCTGGATGCGCAGCGCGTCCCGCTGGGATCTTCTAATCGCCCGGGTGTCCGGCTGTGCACAATCAGCAGCCAGGCGATTTGCCTCAACCTCCCACCCCGCCATAAACGTCTCCCCCTTGCTCTCACAGAGATTGTGGAGCACACAGCACGCTGCAATCACAATGGGGATATTTGTTTGGCTGAGATCGGAGCGAGTAAGTAAGCTTTGCCATCTCCCTTTGAGACACCCAAAAGCACACGCCACCACCATTCTGCACTTGCTCAGGCGGTAATTGAAGAGCTCCTTTTCAGTGTCCAGGGCTCCTGTGTATGGCTTCATGAGCCAGGGCATTAGCGGGTAGGCTGGGTCCCTGAGGATCACTATAGGCATCTCCACATCCCCAACAGTTATTTTGCGGTCCGGGAAATAAATACCCTCTTGCAGCCGTCTGAACAGACCAGAGTTCCTGAAAACATGAGCGTCATGAACCTTGCCCGGCCATCCGACATTGATGTTGGTAAAACGTCCTTTATGGTCCACTAGTGCTTGCAGCACCATAGAAAAATAGCCCTTACGGTTAATGTACTGGCTGCCCTGGTGGTCCGGTCCCAGGATAGGGATGTGTGTCCCATCAATAGCCCCGCCGCAGTTTGGGAATCCCATAGCCAAAAAGCCATCTATGATCACCTGCACGTCTCCCAGGATCACTACCTTTGAGAGCAGCAGGTCAACGATTGCATGGGCAACTTGTATCACAGCAACCCCCACGGTAGACTTGCCCACTCCAAATTGGTTCGCGACTGACCGGTAGCTGTCAGGAGTAGCAAGCTTCCAGAGGGCTATGGCCACTCGCTTCTGGATAGTCAGGGCTGCTCTCATTCGGGTGTCCTGGCGCTTCAGGGCAGGGGACAGCAACTCACAAAGTTCCAGGAAAGTGCCCTTACGCATCTGAAAGTTTCGCAGCCACTGGGATTCATCCCAGACCTGCAGCACTATGCGGTCCCACAAGTCAGTGCTTGTTTCCCTTGCCCAGAATCGCTGTTCCACAGGATCAACGTGCCCCATTGCCACCATGATGTCTACGGGCCGGGGTCCCGTGTTTTGCGAGAGGTCTGTGCCCCTCTCAGAGTTCATGTCCTCTCGGAGCTTCCGTTGCCTCCTCGCCCGATTTAACTGCATCTGCCTCTGGAAAAGGTGGACGATAAGGCGCGAGGTGTTGACAACGGACAGAACAGCAGCGACAATCTCGGAGGGCTCCATGCTCGCTGTCCTCTGGCGTCCGCGCTGTCAATCACCAGAAAAGGGCATGAATTAATTGCCCGCCGGCGCTTTCACGGAGGGAGGGCGGGAGTGGGGGTCGAATGACGACATTTACCTATAACCACCCTCAACACATTTTTGGCCCCAGAAGGCACTGGGGGCTACACCCAGAATTCCAATGCGCAGCAGGGACTGCGGGAACTGTGGGATAGCTACCCATAGTGCACCACTTGCAATGTTGACGCTTGCCCCATTACTGTGGACTCACAAACTCGAATTAATGTCCTTGGTGTGGATTCACACGCTCGACTTTGTAATATCGGTTTCACAAGTTCGGTTTAAGAAAAATCGAACTCGTCTCGTAGTGTAGACATGCCCTCAATGTCCATCTGCTGAGACTTGTGTTTTACGGGCATAGTGACAGACTGTTAGGCAAATCTATGGAAATCCCTGTTCTTTAATCTTCATGTTAACCCCATTAATTTCATGACAGAGAAGGTTCACGTAGAGATTGACCGTGTAATCGACCGAAGCCGGAGCCCCTGCATGGCAGACCGAAGCCAGATGCCCTACACAGATGCTGTGGTCCATGAGATCCAGAGATTCATCGCTCTTGCCCCTCTTGGTGGCCCACGTGCTGTGACTAGAGACACTCGTTTCAGACAATACATTATCCCCAAGGTCAGTTCTCGGTGTTTCTGTGAATGGGCCAATTCTTCTGCGTTTTTCTCTTTTTAATTTTCAATTGTTTACAATAGAAATAGTTTGGCCCGTTTTTGTGTGGTAGGAGTTTTAAATAATTGCCAGGAATGTACCAATTATATGGAAACTTTCGTAGCCTCTGTATGCTGCTGAACAGACTTTCGTAGTCTTCAGGTTAGGGTTTCCATCCAGAAGAGGGTTTGAGAGCATAGTTGCCTAGCAGAAAGATATGGAATAGAGAATAACTTTAGCAATGATGTGCAGCTAAGATTTTGATATCACACCAATGCATTTATTCCCCTCTTTTTTTAGGCCAAAGGAGGGTGTTTCTGGGGAAACTTCTTGACACTGTTTGTTCAAATCAAAACAAAATAGCAGAGCTCCCCACACTTTTGCCCATTTCTGGATTGAATGCAAACCAGTACAGATAAATACACACCACAAAAGAAACCACGCTTCAAGGCTGAGATTTCTGTAAAATTGAGACGGGCTTTTATTGTTAGTCAGATGATGCCAGTTACTGAGATCAGTTCAGCCAGCAAGCCGCCCCCCTTCCAAAAATCAGAAAAAATATTCATTTAGCTTCTGAAAATATTTGCAATTTGTCAGCAAGTTGGAAAAATCTGGTCTATTTCAGAAATCTTCGTGTGGGTTTTATCCCCCTTCTTTAAAGCTTTAGCCCAGTGGATAGGGCAATTTCCTGGGAAATGGGAGACCTGGGGCTGGTCCACACTGGGGCAGGGGATTGATCCAGGAAACACAACTTCAGCTACGAGAATAGCATAGCTGACGTCGACGTTTCCTAGATCGAACTAAGTTTACTTACTGCGGGTCCACCAGGCGCAGGCAGGCTCCCCCGTTGACAGCGCTTCCTCCTCTTGGAGAGCAGGAGTTCCGCAGTCAACGGGGGAGCGCTTTTGGGATCGATTTATCGCGTCCAGATGTGATGCGATAAATCGATCCCATAAGATCGATCTCTACCCGCCGAATCAGGCGGGTAGTGTGGACCTACCCCTAGATTTGCACCCCCACTCTGGAGCAGGGACTTGAACTCAGGTTTCCCCAGTGAATATCCTAAGCACCAGGCTATAGACTATGCTGGGGTGAGTCCTCAATCTCTCTTGCTTAAGCTAGTCTGTTTTGTATCAATACTTAAATATTCAGTGAAGCAGGGACTCAAGTGCACGTCTTCCCCCTACCAGCTGAGTGCCCTAATCACCAGCATTTAGGTTATTCTGTTCTCAAGCCCTCCAGGTGAAGCTGTTCCACTTTGTATGTTCAATAGGCCAAAAATGTGGGAGGTAAGAAATGTGGATTGAAATCTTCCCTCTGCTTGATTCAGAGGAGGGATTTGAATCCACATCTCCTGCCACCCAGGTGAGTGCCTTTCTCACCAGGCTATAAAGTCATTCTCCCTGGATCAGTAGATATTTAAATGTTAATAAAAAGTGGAACAGCTTCATAAGGAGAAATTGAAAGGAGCCTATCCTGGAATATCTGATAGCTTGGAATCCTCATTTTAGATGGGGAGCGGGAGATCGGAGTTCAAATTGCTGCTCCAAATTGGGAATTCAAACTTGTGTCTTTCACATCCCAAGTACCTTAGCCTCTGCCCTAAAAGTTATAGCAGGGGTGGTTAAAATACATCCCAGGGGCCGCATCCGGCCCTTCAGACATTTTAATCAGGCCCTCGAGCTCTTGCTGGGTAGCGGGACCTGGGGCTTCCTTCGCTCCATCAGGATGTGGGGTCAGGTGCTTGCCCTGCTCTGTGCGTGCCGTGGCTCCTCTCGGCTCCTGGAAGCAGCGGCATGTCCCCACTACGGTTCCTACCATAGGGGCAGCCAGCGGGCTCTGAATGCTGCTCCTGCCCCAAGCGCCACCACCGCAACTCCCATTGGCTGGGAACTGGGGCCCTGGGGCCAAAATGTTTGCCCACCCCTGAGTTACAGGGATACGCACACCCCTACTCATATGTGTTTTCTGAAGTGAATACCTTTTCCCAGACAAAACTAATTGGGTAAAATTTGCAAATAGTTTTGGATCAGTTGAAACTGCATTTCTGATGGATAAACTGTATTTGTCTGATAAATTTTACCCAGTTCTATTCTCCACCAAACTCTAAACCTGTTGAGGTGTTAAAATGACCAGAACTCACCATACTCAGGGGAGGGGTTGCTGACTGTGAGTTTCACTGTAAAATTACATGGGGCTTTTGGCTTCATTAGGAATTATGGGGAAACTGTTGGTGTGATGAATAGAGAATGTTGACCAGGAAACCTCAAATACTTCAGAGCATTAGCTCAGAGGTGCAAGTGAAACTTCTGGATCTTAGCCAAACTCTCCTCAAAATTTTTGATGTTGAATTCAGGATGGTGATCAGATAGGAACAACCTCTCTGAAGAGATTTCAGGATTTCCCTGTGGATGGGACTTCAGTGGGATTAGCTCTTCTCATGGAATTTTAATATTTCTACTTCTGGTTGAAAACATGAAGTTCAGGAGCTGCAAGGAAATAAAGCAAAACCAAGATGGGTCCCATTGTCCAGCTCTGAATTTTGAAGGTTTCTCTGCTTTGGATAGTATCCACTTTAACTCTGTTTATACGTTTACTAATTTAGGGCACCACTATATTCCCTGTACTGCAATCAGTCCTACATGACAGCAAGGAATTTCCAAAGCCAGAGCAATTTAACCCAGGGCATTTCTTGGATGAAAATGGTGCCTTCAAGAAGAGTGACTTCTTCGTGCCTTTTTCTATAGGTAAAGGTATCCATGTTTATTTCAGAACTCAGACTGTCTTCTAGCTTTGCCTCGATGACTCTACTGGCTCACAGTGTCTGCAGAGTGTTTTCAGGTGGTCCATGAAGCAGAGTCCCTCACTCTAGTAAAACATCTATCAGTCTTTAAGCCATGTTACTTACTGCAAGCTGTCTGAAGTGACTTTTTGGATGCACTACACATACTCCCCTCTTTGCTCTGCTTGGCAACTTCATGCTTTTCTGGTGTCTGCCTGGTGTGAATGAATCCATGATCAATTGTTCCTTCATCCACCTACTCATAATCCTGACCGCACCTCCTTACTTGTTACTCAATAACCACCACATTACTCCCCCCTTAGTGTTTATTAGCTGACTTGGGAAGTGCAGAAACTATTCCTCAAACCCCACATCTCCTCAACCCTCTCCCCAAACTGGATTTTAAAAGACTGCTTTATATATGGAACTCAGACCGTAAAACAATCTTTGAATGGCTTCTTAAGCCTCAAATGCTTTCCAACCATCCTGAACTCGGAGTGTCTTCCCTTATTCTCCATCCATAGAAACAGCATGTAAAATGTCACAAAGAAAGATCTCCAGCATCTCTTCAATATTCCTTTTTCATTGCAGGGAAACGGAGTTGCGTGGGAGAGAGTCTGGCTCGGATGGAGCTATTTTTGCTACTGACGAAGATTTTGCAGAACTTTACCTTGAAGCCTCTCATTGACCCCAAAGATATTGATATAACGCCAATGAGTTTCACCTCAAATGCCCCCGTGTCCTACCAGCTCATTGTTATTCCTAGGTAAATACCTTGTAAAGTCACCTCCATTTCCTGAGGTGATTAATTTGATTGTCTGTGATCTTGAATTCCTTAATACAGTGACAGAAATGAACTGGTGTGTTGTTGTTTTTTTTAATATCAGGGTTGGAAGGGACCTTAGGAGGTCCAACCCTCTGCTCAAAGCAGGACCATCCCCAATATTTGCCCTTGATCCCTAAATGGCCCCCTCAAGGATTGAACTCACAACCCTGGGTTTAGCAGGCCAATGCTCAAACCCCTGATCTATCCCTTCCCCCCATAAGTAATTGGTATGAAATGCTCAGACAAATTAGTCAACATTTTAAGTAACTAGGATTTCACAAAATTAAGTGTTATACCAAAAAATAACTATATAATTGACTTTGACGGCATGTACAATAATCCTGCAGTGTTCTCAGATGGGCTCAGGTGTGAATCTATTGTCAATATGAGTATGTTCATTTGTGGTGTAGTTGACAGCCATGAAAGCTTCTTTGACAGCTGTAAAGGCTGCTTGGTTCACAAGGAACTAGTAACAATGTCCAGCATTTTGGGTCTGTTCAGCCAATGATAGTGAATTATGACGATGACGTCCTGCTTCGGTGGGGAGAGTGTCTGTGGCAGGGAATGAACTGGTGTTCCTACTCCCCACTTTACCGAGGCAGGTTCAGATACATTCAGTAGGGTTAATCTTTTACTCCTCATAAAGATTCTTTCTATAACTTTTGTAATTCACCTCTGGAGTCTTAACTCTATAAAATAAGATTCCAGGAATATCACTCTGTGTGTCACTCTGAAACCTAAACTGTCTGCTGAGTCAGTGGGAAGAGAGGGAAGTGACTACAAGCTTGGTTGAGCTCCTTTTGTTCAGAATATCACCCGGTTGAATAATCATTAGGTTTTGTGGTGTGTTACCACCCAGTTTTTAAGTTCTCGGCCATGAGGCATGAGGAAGACTGCATAGAGGGTGGATTACTTGGGCCAGCTGCCACACCCGTAGGCCCAGCTGCCCCCTACACAAATCCACACAGCTTTCCCATCACAACACAACCACACCCAAATCAACACAGCAACACAACCAGCATGCACAATAACCCCAAACCTCACATCCAAGCTGAGAATGTCTGAAGAGTCAGCGTTGAAGTGAAGGAAACAGCTACAAGCATAGCTGAGAACGCTTGATCTTTAGAGTTGTCATAAACAGAGAGAGAAGTGCAGCTGTATTGAATTGCTTTTCCTGTAAGGGGTTAAGAAGCTCAAATAACCTAGTTGGCACCTGACCAGAAGGACCAATAAGGAAAGAAGATACTTTCACATCTTTGGGGGTGGGGGAGGTTTTGTTTGTGGCTCTCTTTGTTTGTTCCCTCTCCGGACGGAGAGAGAGACCAGGCAGGTACAACATCTCCTGAAAACATACCTAAAATGAACCATCTAAATTTACAAAAATTGTAAGTAAGGAAAGGAAATGCGTTGGGTTATTTTTTTGTTGTGGCTTGTGAATTTTCCCTATGCTAAAGAGGTAGTTTCATTCCTATTTTTGTAACTGTAAAGCTGAGTCCAAAGGGGAGTCCTCTGTGTTTTAAATCTTGTTATTTACCCTGTAAAGTTACCTTCCATCCTGATTTTACAGGTGTGATTCTTTTACTGTTTCTTTATAAATAAAATTCTTCTTTTAAGAACCTGATTGATTTTCAGTGTCCTAAAAACAAAAGGTTTGGTCTGTGCTCACATTGCTAACCATTTGGTTGGTATATTATTCTCAAGCCTCCCCAGGAAAGGGGGTAAAGGGGCTTGGGGGGATATTTTGGGGGAGATAGGGACTCCAAGTGACCCTTTCCTGAATGTTTGTGTAAATCACTTGGTGGTGGCAGCAATACTGTCCAAGGACAAGGAAAGGAATTTGTGCCTTAGGGAAGTTTTTAACCTAATCTAGAAGAATATAAATTTAGGGGGTCTTTCATGTGAGTCCCAGCATCTGTACCCCAGAGGTCAGAGTGGGAGGAGGAACACTAACAAAAGTATCGCTACTTTCAATCATCATTTGGATGTGCAACCTGTTACAGTGCAGTTTTTAAGTTCTCAGCCATTCTTGACTTTTTTGCACACATGAGATTAGGAATTATACCTGTGCGGCAGCAAAGGCTTTCAGCTACTAGTAGTTTTTTAATGTCACTATTTAACCCAGTTTTATGACATGTACAACTCAAATGGAGCGAGATAAGTGGCATAGTAGGCAATTGAAAGATACCAGTAAGATTAAAAGAGAAAGTCTATAAAACTGGTTCGTGGACTTTTACTGTACGGCAGTGAGTGTTGGGCAATGAAGAAGAAATATGAACAAATGATCCATTCCCCAGAAATGTCAATGTTGAGGTGGATGAGTGGTCTAAGTGAGAAAGACCACCCGAGGAATGTGTATGTTAGAGACATGCTCAAAGTAACATCCATGAAAGAAAAAATGATGGAGTGCAGGCTCAGATAGGTTGGTCCTGACAACTACTTACGTAAGAGAGTCCAAGAGATCAAGATTGAAGGGAAAACACAGGAAGCTGACCCATGAAGAAATCATGGGATGTCATAAAGGAAGGCATGTGGTGTGATAGAGGATATGGCACTGAACAGAGCACTTTGGAGAGCAATGACTCATAAAGTGGACCCCTTCTGACAGAATTAATACAAGGGAAAAAACCCACTTACATTACACGCAGAGGGTATGGGAAGATGGAAAGATGAATGATGAGAGTGATGCGTTACCCTGCATTTAGAGACCCTTACACCAAGGGGCCTTGTACATACATCACCCCGAGGAGATAGGTTAGAACCTCCCTTCCTACTAGCTTCTCTGTCCTCTCCCATCACTCCTCCTTCCCCAACTGTTGGCTTCATGCCCTTTACCCTGTTCCTGGAGGAACATTCCCTGCACCCTCGTTCATCAAGTGTCCTCTCTCTCCCCCTCTCTTATTGTTGCCCCTCCCTTTGAGGAATCCCTTCTCTTTGCCTTTCCTCATCAGTCATCCTCCACCTCTGCACAGCTGCCAGGATGTATGCAGTTCCATGCCTGGCACAGATTTCTCTCACAGGATCCCTTCAAACAGTGGGAGGCAGGACCTGACTCCTTATTTCCCTCAGAAGGGTGTATGTGTTTGGGGGGGGGGTCTTGTGGGGAGCCAGATGTAACTGAAGATGTAGTATCTGGGCAGGAGGGCGCCTAAGGATTATTGGACCGCTGTGGTGTTTAGGGTGGGCATGGCTATGGGTTTGGAGGAATACTGGGAAGTTGCACAGGACCGGGTCTGGGTGTTTTGCAAATCAAGAAAGAAAAAGCGCTTCCCTCAGAGCTAGGGTGACCAGATAGCATAGGTGTGGGGGGCAATAGGGCCCTATAAAAGACAAAGCCCCTAATATCAGGACAGTCCTAATGAAATCAGGACTTCTGGTCACCCTACTCAGAGCAGCTGTGGTGGGGGGAAAAAACCCAGCTGAGCAGCACAGCAGTATGGTGCCATCACCTCCCCAGAAATTGGTGCCCAGGGTGACCACTTTGTTCACCTGCCCTAAAACTGACCTATGGAAGGCTGGACGTGAGTGGGGTTCGGTGGAGTCTCTCTCATTATTCTGCTTCCCGTTAGCCTCCTTCAATCAGCCCACCCCCTCCAGCACTACAACCCTCTAAGATCAGTCCCTGGCCCAAGCCTAACCCCACATTTCAACTTCTGCTTTCCCAAGAGCCCCTGTTGCCCCCACTCAACAGCTCTTGTCCCCCTTAGCTTGTGCCTGCTCCTCCCAATCCAGGGGGTCCTGACACCGACGCTGCCTCCTTGTGTAAACTGACCTCTCAGAGTAGGTTTATTGTGTTTATAGTTTGGAATACATCCAAGGGGCACCCTATCCCCAAACCACTGACCAAGATTTAGCAATGGTCCATCACAGCGGTGGTATAATTTACTCAGCAGGCGAGAACTGGGGTGGGGCTGTTACACTGTGATAAAAGGTTGTTTAATGGTAGGCAAGATATTAGAACTGGTTGTAAAAAAGAATAATATAACAGGGATTTTATTTAAACCGGAACAAAAAGAACTGGATTCCACCTACCTAGAATAACATTTTAACTCTTCTGGAAGGTGGAGCCAGCACAACCAGGGCCAGGTTCCTCTTCAACAATACAACACAAAACTGGGTCGAGCCACCACCCAGTAACCTGGGAAAATTTCACACCACGCCTGGGTGCCTCTGGGAGGGAATACTTCCCCACTCATAAGCACAGAGTTTGAGTGTAGAAAAGAAACTTTTAATGAAAGGAGAGAAGTCACCCAACATTAACTAGGGAAAATGCCACAAGCAGGATTCATAAACATAAAACTGTGAGCAGGACACCCACCCTAGAGTATGTGGGACAGTGCCTTCTGCCTCATGTTCTTGAATCCTACAGCCAAAAGTTCCTTTACTGTACCCAATTCTGCTCCCTCCGCAGACCCCACTCACAGTGGTTCTCCTTGGTCAGTGAGGACCCAGGATTCAGCGATGCATCTGCGTGAGTTCACTTCCCACCCAGGGAAGAAGGCACCTCGCTTGCTTTGCCATCTGAGTGCTTGCCCTGGCGGGCCACTCCTGCCAGCTAATCACTCCACCAGACAGGCTCCCACTGGCCACTGCTGCCAGCTCACTGCTCTCACCGGCTGCCCGCCGCTTCCACTGACCTATCAGTCACCTTCTTCTCTGTTGTGATCTCTTCAGGTCAGTCTTTTCATGATTTGTAGCTCTTAGCAGGCTGGACTGAAACACAGTCCCACCACAACTGATTTCAGCTCTGATTGAGCATTTAAAATAACACAGAGACTCCTAATGAAGCCTATTTATCTCTGTCTTTGAACAGTGGGGAGGAACAGGTTAAATCAGACCAGGGACCCTTGGGGAGAGTCCTCATCTCCTGGCTAAGACACCTGTCCCCATCCCTTTTACTAGAGCCCCTGGCTTAACGAGGTCCTTTCAGCTAAGGGTGACCCCCTCATTTGGGACAGATTAAGCACAATTCTGCTCCCCTTTATTCATACAATAATGACAACAACATTGGTAACAGCATTTCACTTCCTCTGCACTCAGTACCACAGTGATTTGTAACCCAACACCAGCCAAAGTTGATTACTTTGAGCAACACCACTCTATCTGCTGGATATCTAAGCAGAACAGGTGTGTTCATGTAAATACAGTTTGCTCCTGAAGTCTCTCCCCCTTCCAGCTAGTTGTTAGGGGAAAATTCATTCAGACCCTACTTACACATTAAATATATGAAGAACATATATGCTATAAAAAAAAGATTTGAACACACACTATAACTTATTAGTAACTATATTTAACTAAATATAACCCTCTAAATAAAAAAAATCTCTATCTATATCTCCGTATGCACAGGCTATTATCTGATAGGTTAGTGGTTCTCAAACACAGGTCTGTGGCTCCCTAGGGGGCTATGAACAGATTTCAGGGGGGCCACTAAGCAGGGCCAGTGTTAGATTCGCTGGGGTCCAGGGCAGAAAGCTGAAGCGCTGCCATCTGGGGTGAAGCCAAAACCTGAGCAATTTACTATTGCGGGGATCCCATCGCTTCTTGTACTATCCTCGGAGGTTAAGAAGAACAATTTTTCTTCCTCCTCCTTGTAACAACCTTTTATTTACTTGAAAACTGTTTTCATGTCCCTGCTCAGTCTTCTCTTCTCCACACTAAAAAAACCCAATTTTTTCAGTTTTCCCTCATAGGTCATGTTTTCTAGACCTTTAATCATTATTGTGGCTCTTCTCTGGACCATCTCTGGACTTTTTTCAATTTGTTCACAACTTTCCTCAAATGTGGTGCCCAGAACTGGACACAATACTCCAGTTGAGGCCTAATCAGCATGGAGTAGAGCAGAAGAATGACTTCTCATGTCTTGCTTACAACAATCCCCGAATGATGTTTGCTTTTTTTGCAACAGTGTTACACTGTTGACTCATATTTAGCTTGTGATCCACTATGACCCCCAGATCCCTTTCCGCAGTACTCCTTCCTAGGCAGTCATTTCCCATTTTGTATGTGTGCAACTGATTGTTCCTTCCTAAGTGGAGTATTTTGCATTTGTCCTTATTGAATTTCATCCTATTTACATCAGACAGTTTTGTCAGTTTGTCCAGGTCATTTTGAATTATTATCCTATCCTCCAAAGAACTTGCAAATCCTCCCAACTTGGCATCATCCGCAAACTTTTGTAAGTGTGCTTTCTATGCCATTATCAAAATCATTGATGAAGTTATTGAACAGAACCAGACCCAGAACTGCTCCCTGAGGGACCCCACAGGATATACCCTTCCAGCTTGACTATGAACCACTGATACCTAAGGCTCAGATTTTGTCACAGATATTTTTAGTAAAAATCAGACAGGTCATGGGCAATATTCAAAAATTAACGGAAGCCCAAGACCTGTCCATGATCTTTACTAAAATATCCCTGACAAAATTGGGAGGGAGGAGGGTCCAATACCCTCAGCGTCTAGGCTGCTATGGAGTCCTGCTCCCCTCCCCTGCAACCCACTGTAACAGGACTGCTGCAGGGGGTCCTCCTGCTGCCTGCCATGGCTGGGCTGCTCGGGGGAGAAGGGCTCATGCTGCCTGCCAAGGCTGGGCTGCTGCCGGGTTCTCCCGCTGTGTCTGGGCTGCTGCGGGGGGTGGGGGGGTGTCCCTCACCACCCAGTGAGATTGAGACTTGTCTACACTGCAAAATTTTGCTGCCAATGCTATGTCAGCCAGACGTGAAAAAATCACATGCCGTAGTTGGCACAGTGATGCCAGAACAACTTCCAGTGCAGATGCAACTATGCTGACAGAAGGTTTAGCTAATCTCATTCAGTGTAGCTACCACTATGGTGGCAGAAGAATTCCTTAGGTCAGTATACGCTGCATCTCCATCAGGAACTCTGCTGGTACAGCTATGCCCACATAGGCTCTGTAGTGTAGACATTCAGATTGTAAATTCTTCTCGGCCAGGTGATTCTCTTTGTTATGATTGTACAGCGCCCAGCACAATGGGGCCCTGAACCATGACAGATGCCTAGGTACTACCAGAATAAGCAGAACTGACCTTGGAGATAACGTATTGTTTGAATTGTGTATTTCTCACGGCAGTACGTAGAACGTTCAGGGGGACGACAGAGATAAACCTCGATCTCATGTACCATGGCGTCCATGCAGAGTATCTGGCTTTGATTTGCTATGCAGGGAATTTGCATTTGGCCAATCACAAGGTCAACCTCTTAATGAATTTTCTCTCTCATTAAATGAATGACATTTAAGACAATTTGTCAAGAAAATGCTTCCAAGCAAATTGCCCACATTTTTTCACCTTGTCTGCAAAATATCTGCTTAAACAACAGTACAAACCTGGCTAATTTTATGTTATAGAAGCTACTATCTATGATACCTACAACAAAGTGCCATTAATGCAATTCTGGGGCAGTGATATGACTCATGCCTGGTTATATGACAGAATAGAGCACAATGTGATGTCATTGCCCGTGCACATAAACTGCAAAGCAAGAGAGTCATAAAGCACTTTCCTCAAAGCCAAACATCAACGTGAGCTTGGAGGGAGCCCATGAGGTGGGAATTTGCTGCAATTTGAATAGCCTTGAGCATCAGCAGAGCTTTGATTCAGACCCTTTCATGATCCCGACATCAACGAGCTGATTAAATCCAAAGATGAAAGGACTTTGCAGGGCTGGCACACGGGCACCTTCACCTCAAATAAAGGCAATGTGGAGGTACTTGTTATCTACAGAACAGGAACAGCTCAGGTAGTGCCAGCGCAGGCTTCTCTTGCACAAACACACACATCCCGCCCCCCTGAACACAGCTCTAGAGACGATGCCTTGTGCCATGCAATCCCCACATCTCCACAACACTTACAATTAGGTGTGTGTGCCAGAGTGCGTGTGTATGTGTGTTAAACTTCAGTCCCTGGGTATTTCAGCAGGATCAGGAGTCCATATTTCAGGATGGGGCTGGTTGTCCCTGTTCCCATGAAGAGAAAGTCTAATGTGCGTCTCACCAAGTCACCAAAATGAAACACCAGCTGTCTGCTCTGTGGAAATGCACGGGACAGCCTTGTGATTGTTGGCTTTAAACCTACAGGAATTTAGACACATGAGCACAAAAAAAAAAAGTCTTATTTTCTCAGCAATATGTTACCCACTATAAAAGGGTGGCTTGCCCCTTTCAGGCTGGAGGCTTGGGGCCAGCCAACCCTGATTACTAAGGAAGTACACTTATCATAGAATCATAGAATCATAGAATCTCAGGGTTGGAAGGGACCTCAGGAGGTCATCTAGTCCAACCCCCTGCTCAAAGCAGGACCAACTCCCACTAGATCATCCCAGCCAGGGCTTTGTCAAGCCTGACCTTAAAAACCTATAAGGAAGGAGATTCCACCACCTCACTACGTAACCCATTCCAGTGCTTCACCACCCGACTAGTGAAAAAGTTTTTCCTAATATCCAACCTAAACCTCCCCCTCTGCAACTTGAGACCATTACTACTTGTTCTGTCATCTTCTACCACTGAGAACAGTCTAGATCCAGCCTCTTTGGAACCCACTTTTGGGTAGTGGAAAGCAGCAATGAAATCCCCCCTCACTCTTCTCTTCTGCAGGCTAAACAATCCCAGTTCCCTCAGCCTCTCCTCATAAGTCATGTGCTCCAGCCCCTTATCATTTCTGTTGCCCTCCGTTGGACTCTTTCCAATTTATCCACATCCTTCTTGTAGTGTGGGGCCCAAAACTGAACACAGTACTCCAAATGAGGCCTCACCAGTGCCGAATAGAGGGGAATAATCACGTCCCTCGATCTGCTGGAAATGCCCCTACTTATACAGCCCAAAATGCCGTTAGCCTTCTTGGCAACAAGGGCACACTGTTGACTCATATTCAGCTTTTCGTCCACTGTAACCCCTAGGTCCTTTTCTGCAGAACTGCTGCCCAGCCATTTGGTCCCTAGTCTGTAGCAGTGCATAGGATTCTTCTGTCCTAAGTGCAGGACTCTGCACTTGTCCTTGTTGAACCTCATCAGATTTCTTTTGGCCCAATCCTCTAATTTGTCTAGGTCCCTCTGTATCCTGTCCCTACCCTCCAGCGTATCAACCACTCCTCCCAGTTTAGTGTCATCTGCAAACTTGCTAAGGGTGCAGTCCACACCATCCGCCAGATCATTGATGAAGATATTGAACAAAACCGGCCCCAGCACCGACCCGTGGGGCACTTGATACCGGCTGCCAACTAGACATGGAGCCATTGATCACTACCCGTTGAGCATGACCATCCAGCCAGTTTTCTATCCACCTTACCGTCCATTCATCCAGCCCATACTTCTTTAACTTGCTGGCAAGAACACTGTGGGAGACTGTATCAAAAGCTTTGCTAAAGTCAAGAAATAGCACATCCACTGCTTTCCCCTCATCCACAGAGTCAGTTATCTCATCATAGAAGGCAATTAGGTTAGTCAGGCATGACTTGCCCTTGGTGAATCCATGCTGACTGTTCCCTCCTTTAAGTGGTTCAGAATTGATTCCTTGAGGACCTGTTCCATGATTTTTCCAGGGACTGAGGTGAGACTGACTGGCCTATAGTTCCCCCGATCTTCCTTCTTCCCTTTTTTAAAGATGGGCACTACATTCGCTTTTTTCCAGTCATCCGGGACCTCCCCCGATTGCCATGATTTGTCAAAGATAATGGCCAATGGCTCTGCAATCACATCGGCCAACTCCTTTAGCATCCTCGGATGCAGTGCATCCGGCCCCATGAACTTGTGTTCGTCCAGCTTTTCTAAATAGTCCCGAACTACTTCTTTCTCCACAGAGGTCTGGTCACCTCCTCCCCATACCGTGCTGCGGAGTGCAGCCACCTGGGAGCTGACCTTGTCTGTGAAGACAGAGGCAAAAAAAGCATTGAGTACACTAGCTTTCTCCACATCTTCTGTCACTAGGTTCCCTCCCTCATTCAGCAAGGGGCCCACACTTTCCTTGACTTTCTTCTTGTTGCTCACATACCTGAAGAAACCCTTCTTGTTACTCCTAACATCTCCGGCTAGCTGCAACTCCAAGTGTGATTTGGCCTTCCTAATTTCACTCCTGCATGCCTGAACAATATTTTTAAACTCCTCCCTGGTCATTTGTCCAATCCTCCACTTCTTGTAAGCTGCTTTTTTGTGTTTAAGACGAGCAAGGATTTCACTGTTAAGCCAAGCTGGTCGCCTGCCATATTTACTTTTCTTTCTACACATCGGGATGGTTTGTTCCTGCAACCTCAATAAGGATTCTTTAAAATACAGCCAGCTTTCCTCAACTCTTTTCCCCCTCATGTTATTTTCCCAGGGGACCTTGCCCATCAGTTCCCTGAGGGAGTCAAAGTCTGCTTTTCTGAAGTCCAGGGTCTCTATTCTACTGCTCTCCTTTCTTCCATGTGTCAGGATCCTGAACTTGACCATCTCATGGTCACTGCCTCCCAGGTTCCCATCCACTATTGCTTCCTCTACTATTTCGTCCCTGTTTGTGAGCAGCAGGTCAAGAAGAGCTTTTCCCCTAGTTGGTTCCTCCAGGAAATTGTCCCCTACACTTTCCAAAAACTTCCTGGATTGTCTGTGCACCGCTGTATTGCTCTCCCAGCAGATATCGGGGTGATTAAAGTCACCCATGAGAACCAGGTCCTGTGATCTAATAACTTCTGTTAGTTGCTGGAAGAAAGCCTCGTCCACCTCATCCCCCTGGTCTGGTGGTCTGTAGCAGACTCCCACCACGATATTACCCTTGTTGCTCACACTTCTCAATTTAATCCAGAGACTCTCAGGTTTTTCTGCAGTTTCATACTGGAGCTCTGAGCAGTCATACTGCTCTCTTACATACAACGCAACTCCCCCTCCTTTTCTGCCCTGCCTATCCTTCCTGAACAGTTTATATCCATCCATGACAGTACTCCAATCATGTGAGTTATCCCACCAAGTCTCTGTTATTCCAATTACATCATAATTCCTTGACTGTGCCAGGACTTCCAGTTCTCCCTGCTTGTTCCCCAGCCTTCTTGCATTTGTGTATAGGCATTTAAGATAACTCACCGATTGTCCTGCTGTCCCAGTATGGGGCAGGAGCCCTCCCCTCTTGCACTCACCTACTTGTGCTTCCTCCCGGTATCCCACTTCCCCACTTACCTCGGGGCTTTGGTCTCCTTCCCCCGGTGAACCACTTGTACAGGGGTCCCCTGGGTCTGCTACAAAGAGCAGAGGAAGGGTTAGGGAGTTTTCGAGGGAGATCAGCAGCTATTAATAGTGAGTAGGCTCCAGCAGAGGGTCCTGGGGCTGAGACTGCAAGGAATTCCTGCAGACAGCAGACTGGGGGGAGATGAGAAGCCCTGTGACTGAGGTTTTTTTGTTTTCTATCAGTAAATCAGACCCTCAGAGAAGGGGCATTAAGAGGAAAAAAACTGTGTGGAGTTTATCTCAGGAGTCCCTGGAAGGGGGAAATGGAACTGGGTTGCAGGGCTGCCCTGTGTTCACTCAGGGGTGTCACAGCATGGCAACTTGTTCAAACCCACCTAAAACTGGCAGTTACATGATCATTTCTGCAGTGCTTTGGAGCGCTGCTCAGTGTCGCCATCCTTTTTTTTTTTTTTTTTTTTTTAAACAGGTGAGAATTAGAGCATGACCGTAACCAGGTTAGTTTTCATATTTTGCTGAAGTTGTTGTTGAAAAATATTGCAGGGAATTAGCAGGCCATGCAGCTTATTCATTGGAGTACAGCCATTGACTTTACTGTCACTGTTCACATGAATGAGGCCAAGGGGCCTGGTCATTATATTGTAAATTCCTTGGGGCGAAAACAGTGTCTTCCTTTTGGTTTTATATACAATACTGCATCCTGTTGTGTGATCCCATTCTGTTGTTCTGTTTCTTGGGGTTTAAAGCATGTGCATTTCTCTGGGTGTGGATGTTAATGTTGCAACTGGTGAGTTCCTTGATTTTTATCAGTTGCATTGATAAGGAATGCCTCTGATTAAACTAACTCTGAACTAAGTGTTTTGTGGAGCAATATAAATCATCCTGAGGTGATGGACATGAAAAAAACTAACTTCGGTTTTGTTCTATTAGTTACAGTGCCCAACCTGTGACACACAAAGAAGTAGAGACAAGGTAGGTGAGGTGATATCGTTTATTGTCTCATTATCTTTTACCATCTATTATTTATTTCCCGCACCACCCTTGTGTCTCTAATATTCTGGGACCAACACAGCGACAACAACGCCGCCAGCAAAGATACTGTGGGATGATGTCAAGTTACTGAAAAGAATTAAGATGTGGGAGGATATCTGCTGGCTCCTGCCTGGGACATGATCTCATGAAAGTAGGTGACAGCACTGCCATCTGGTGGCAAACTGTGGAAGGTACTGTGGTCAGTCTCCTGCTGGGACCTATTGCATTTGAGTTTTGCATTTAAGATGATCTGGATATTTTATTTTTATAAACAGTCGGCAGGGGAAGCACCTTGGTCCAATAAATGACTATGAAACGGACATCAGGTTCCCATAGAGTAGAACCTCAAAGTTCTGAACACCAGCGTTATGAACTGACCACACACCTCAGTTGGAACCGGAAGCAGCAGAGACACCCCCCCCCCCCCCAAAAAAAGAAGCAACTACAGCACTGTACAGTATTGTGTTAAATGTAAACTATCAAAATAAAAGGGAAAGCAGCATTTTTCTTCTATATAATAGTTTCAATGCTGTATTAAATCAGTATTCAGTTGTAAACTTTTGAAAGAACAACCATAAAGTTCTGTTCAGAGTTTTGAACATTTCAGAGTAATGAACAACCTCCATTCCCAAGGTGTTTGTAACTTTGAGGTTCTGCTATATTTGTTCCCCTCTCATTGCTAAAGGCCTTTAAGAACCTGAGGGCCTCAAGTGAAATAATATTAAAAATAACCCTTTGTTCATTGTAGGTTCTGCTTAGTCTAGTGAGGACCATGAGAGGGAATTGTGGGTATTTTCGGCAGCATAAACTTAGAATAAGTGGTGGAGCTGCGGCTGGCAATTAGATATATACAGAATCCAGAAACATATCTCCAATAGCCCTCCAAAAAATATTTCTGACGCACCCAAAACAATTTCAGATTTCCCAAACAAAATCAACCAACCAGCCAGTTTCAAGTTGTTCTGCACCCCACAATAGCTCCTCTCTCTGTCTATGCGATGGAGACAAGAGCTCACTTAGGGGGCTTGAAGCTGGCAGCCTCTCCCTCTGTAGTTTGCAGTCTAGGTGCTGCTGGGCTGAAGCTGATAGGCGCTGGCAGCCCTCCCCTGCCCAGACTGCACTCTGGAAGTGCACTGAATGGGCTGGAAGTCGCCAGCCCCTCTACTCCAGGCTGGTCTCTGCATTGTGCAGCTGGAGGCATGAGAGAAAAATCAATCAGTTGCTACAAAGGCTTTTTGTTTCTTTAAAGGAATGAAGGAGGGGATGTCATAGGTGGAACTTATCTCCATTTGCCCCTACTTATCAATGGTCACTGCTCTGGCCTTCTTTGTCTCTCCAGCCCTGCAATCCTGGATCTTGCACTGGCTTAGCAACTCTTACAGTGAGCTGTTAAGAGCCATGTGTCGTGAGCCAGCGGCCTAGTTAAAGAATGGATGGCATCCTTGTTGGGACTGTTTGTATTTCCAGAGACTAAAATTTTCAAAGACAGTGGGTCCCAAGTGGTTAGCCAAACTTTAGGGTCCTGTGGGTTGTTTCTGTGAGAAGGAGAAATTGATGATGGAGCCAGGTATCTTTGGAGCAATCCTATTTATTTACTAAGCATGTATGAAGTCCTCGTTCCCTGAATGCAGGAGGAATCAAACAAGGGAATTTCTTTGCTCATTTCCAAGCCTCTTTCAAACAGCACTCAGCCCCAAAAGCTCTCTAGGCTTTTCTCAAAGCCGAGGTCTCAATGCTTGTTCAGGTTGTATCCTTGGCTTTCAGCTCCTTTTCTGTCTGTGTTCTGTGGTGTTTTCTTCCTGCCTGTCTTTCCCCCCTCCCCCCAACTAAAACAATGCCCAGCCAAGCCCGTCTGCCCACAGAGTTCAAATTCCTGAGTGGCCTCACATGTCCCTTTGTCTGTTTGTTATTTCAACTATGTGGTTCCAGTGATCCTAAATGAAGGGCAGTGATTATGCTCCTCAGTTTCAACAAGGTTAAATCCAGCCAGTATCAAAAGGAAATTTAAGTTCCTAAAGCCCTATTCAGGCACATAAAGAAGAGACCTGATTTGCAAAAGGACTGAATACCAGAAGCCTCTCAGTTAGGCCTACTGGAGCTGCTGACACAGGTCAAGCCAAAAGTCTTGAGTTGGAAGGTCTGCGGAGCGCAGCATGGACAATTTAGCATGGCTGTGAGACCTGAGTCTACGGGTAGAAGCCCAGGTTTACATTAAATGTGGATGCTCAAGTGTGGGTTTAGAAACACCAGGTCCACATGCCTGGGTCCCACAGACCCAGGTTTACAAAGCAGTTTAGACATACCCAGAGTCTGCTACAGCGACTTAGCTGCAATTGTAGGGCCTGTAGTGTAGATGTACCCTAAGTGACAGACTGTTCCAAATAACATTATGAGCAAGTTTTGTCTACTGAGCTACGTGGAGTGACTCGTGCTTATCCATGGACAGCACTGTGGGGTTGCACAAGGCACAACGAGAAGAAGAAATCCGCACAGGTGTTGCTGGGGACCCAATATTGTTGGCAGAACCGTTACTATTGTTATTGATGTAGGAGCTAGGAAGTGCAGTGTTCCTTCCTGTAAAGAAAAGACAAGGCTCAAGTGTAATAAGACTCATAGACTTTAAGGCCAGAAGGGACCATCATGACCATCTAGTCTGACCTCCTGCACATCTCAGGCCACAGAACCTCACCCACCCACTGCTGTAATAGACCCCTAGCCTCTGGCTGAGTTACTGAAGGCCTCAAGTCATGGTTTAAAGACTTCAAGTTACAGAGAATCCACCATTTATACTAGTTTAAACCTGCAAGTGACACATGCCCCACACTGCAGAGGAAAGTGACACCCCCACCCCATCCCCCACCCCACCCCCACGCATGGTCTCTGTCAATCTGACCCGGGGGGAAATTCCTTCCTGACCCCAAATATGATGACCAATTAGACCTTGAGCGGTTGGGCAAGACCCAGGAGCCAGTCGCCTGGGAAACAATTCTCTGTGATAACTCAGAGCCCTCCCCATCTAGCATCCCATCACCGGCCATTGGACGTTTGCTGCTAGCAGTCGCAGATTGGCTACATGCCATTGTATCAGTCCAATCGGACCATCCCCTCCATAAACTTAGCAAGCTCAGTCTTGAAGCCAGTTAAGTTTTTTTCCCCCACTGCTCCCCATGGGAGGCTGTTCCAGAACTTCACTCCTCCGATGGCTGGAAACTTTCATCTAATTTCAAGCCAAAACTTGCTGATGGCCAATAAACACAAAAGAGATCCTTTACTGAGGGTTGCTGGCTGCACACAGATATCAGGTGCCTGACTCAATACTAAGGGTGCCTCACAGCCTTGTGGCAGTGCAAAGGGTTCATTCTGCCTTTAGGGCCCCTTGATGCTACCGCAGGGGTGTAAAGCAGCTTGAATGCAAATGGGAATTGGGCCCAGGCCCTCCATAGCTTTCTAGCTTCCAGGTTTTGCACCAGCTTAAATCAGTTTGAAAATAAAAGCTCACTTCTAGTTAAATCAATACAACTTTGTGGGTAGATAAAGTCTTAGCCCTGGTCTACACTACGAGTTTAGGTCGAATTTATTAGCGTTATTTCGATTGATCCGTGCACCCGTCCACATGACGAAGCCCTTACCATCGACTTCTAGGGCTCTTAAAATCGATCTCGCCACTCCACCCCCAACGAGAGAATTAGCGCTTAAAGCGATATTGCCGAATCGATGTAGGCTTAGTGAGGACGCAATTCGACAGTATCGGCCTCCTAAATCTATCCCACGGTGCAACAGCTGACCGCTCTGGACAGCGGTCTGAGCTCGAATGCTCCTCCCAGGTAGACAGGAAAAGCCCCGCGAACTTTTGAATTTCATTTCCTGTTTGGCCAGCGTGGTGAGCTGCAGGTGAGTGCAGATCTCATCAGCAGAGGTGACCATGATGGAGTCCCAGAACCGAAGACGAGCTCCAGCATGGACCGAGCGTGAGGTACTCGATCTGATCGCTGTTTGGGGAGACGAAACCGTGCTATCAGAGCTACAGTCCAAAAGAAGAAACGCCAAGACATATGCCAAAGTCTCCAAGGGTATGCAGGACAGAGGCTACAACAGGGACGCGCAACAGTGCCGCGTGAAAATTAAGGAGCTCAGGCAAGCCTACCAAAAAACCAGAGATGCAAACAGCCGCTCTGGGTCACAGCCCCAGACATGCCGCTTCTATGATGAGCTGCATGCCATTCTAGGAGGTGCAGCCAGCACAGACCCTCCCATGTGGTTTGACTCCGTATGTGGATCATCAGAACCCACAGAGGAGCCTGATGATGATAATGATGCTGAAAACAGCACACAGACCCAGCAAGGAAGCGGAGAAGCCCTTTTCCCCGACAGCCAGGAACTCTTTCTCACCCTGGAGCAAGTACAGTTCGAACCCTCCCAAGGCGTGCTCGATGCAGGAGAAGGGACCTCTGGTGAGTGTACCTCTGTTTAATTAATACATGTTTTATAAGCAAGCGTGTTTAATGATTAATTCGTGGCCAGTACAGCCACAGCTACTCGAAAAGTCTGTTAACATGTTCGGGGATGGAGCAGAAATCCTCCGGGGACATCTCCAGAAAGATCTCCTGGATGTGCTCCCAAAGCCTGTGCAAGAGGTTTCTGGGGAGGGCAGCCTTATCCTGTGCTCCGTGGTAACACACTCTGCCACGCCAGGCAAGCAGCACGTAGTCTGGAATCAGTGCTTTGCAAAGCATGGCGGCGTACGGTCCCGGTTTTTGCTGGCATTCAAGCAACATCCTTTCTTTATCTGTGTGTGTTATCCTCAGAAGAGTGATATCATTCATGGGAACCTGGTTGAAATAGGGGAATTTTAGTACGGGGGCATTCAGAGGGGCTCCGTCCCTGCTGGGCTGTTTGCCTGTGGCTGAACGGAAATCTTCCCCGCTGTGACCCACGCGGTGGGGGGAGGGGGCACAGCGAACATCTTGCCTGGGTGTGTGTGTGGGGGGAGGGGCGATTAGGTTCTCCCTGCATGTTAACCCGAAAACCGCCGCCCCCCCTAACTTTTCAATTGCTAACCTGTTTGTTTTAAATTGCCAGCCCACGGGATGTTTGTTATGGGAAATGAGGGGGTTGCTGTTTGAAAACATTCCCGCCTGTTGTGAAGCTTAAAGAAGCCTATAGAGTGTCTTACCATGGCTGTCTGCAAGCCGAATTCTGTTGCCCGCCGGACCTGCTTGTGTGATCTCTCACAGCAAGCCGGCAGACCCTCAATATAAGAGGCCCAGTGCAACCTTGGACAAAATGCACATGTGATATGTAATGTTTTGTTCAAACAAAATGTGTCTTTTACATTTGTCTCCCGTTTGCTTCCTCCCACAGCTGCAAATGTTTCAACGCCACCCCTTTCATCACCATCCCAGAGGCTAGCGAAGATTAGAAGTAAAAAGAAAAGGAGTCGAGACGATATGTTCTCAGAACTCATGGAATCCTCCCACTCTGAGGCTGGCCAGCAGAATGCGTGGAGGCAGACACTGTCTGAGTCCAGGAAGGCAGAATTTGATCGCGCGGACGCGTGGCGTGCTGAAGACAATGACTGGCGGGCTGAAGAGAGACAGCGGCATCAGCGTGCAGAGAGAAGGCAGGATGCAATTCTGAGGCTACTGGAGGATCAAACGGAAATCCTCCGGCTTATGGCTGAGGACAGGCGTAGGGTTCAGGAAAGGCCGCCTGAGCAAAGACCGCCGCTACAGCCCCTGTGTAACCAACAGCCCTCCTTCCCGAGTCCCATAACCTCATCCCCGAGACGCCCAAGAACGCGTTTGGGTGGCCTCCGTGCTCCCAGCCACTCAAGCCAAGAGAACAGTCCAAGCAAGAAAGGGCTGCCATTCAATAAGTTTTAAAGTGCTGTGTGTCCTTGTCCTTCCCTCATCCCCTCCTCCACCACCCATCCTGGTGCTTCCCTTCCTCCACCACCTATCCCGGGAGACCGTGTCAGTTACCACCATAGTCCCCCCTCTGTGTTTTACGAATTAATAAAGAATGCATGATTTTTAAGCAAGAATTACTTTATTTCCTCTGCAAGCGGTGATCGAGGGGGGGAGGGCAGGGCGGTTTGGGTAAAGGGAAGTAGAGCGAATGAAGGGGCGGGGCTTTTCATTAGTGGGGAAAAACAGAACTTTCACACAGCATCCTGGTCATTCATGAAACTTGTTTTCAAAGCTTCCCTGATGCGCAACGCACCCTGCTGTACTCTTGTAATAGCCCTGGTGTCTGGCTGCGCATAACCGGCGGCCAGGCGATTTGCCTCAAACTCCCACCCCGCCATAAACGTCTCCCCCTTACTCTCACAGATATTGTGGAGCGCACAGCAAGCAGTAATAACAATGGGAACATTGGTTTCGCTGAGATCTAACCTAGTTAATAAACTTCGCCATCTTGCTTTTAAACGGCCAAATGCACACTCCACCACCATTCTGCACTTGCTCAGCCTATAGTTGAAAACGTCCTGACTACTGTCCAGGCTACCTGTGTATGGCTTCATGAGCCATGGCATTAAGGGGTAGGCTGGGTCCCCAAGGATAACTATGGGCATCTCAACATCCCCAACGGTTATTTTCTGGTCTGGGAAGAAAGTCCCTTGGTGCAGCAGCTGAAACAGACCAGAGTTCCTGAAGATGCGAGCGTCATGTACCTTTCCCGGCCATCCCACGTTGATGTTGGTGAAACGCCCCTTGTGATCCACCAGTGCTTGCAGCACTATTGAAAAGTAACCCTTTCGGTTTATGTACTCGCTGGCTTGGTGGTCCGGTGCCAAGATAGGGATATGGGTTCCGTCTATCGCCCCTCCACAGTTCGGGAACCCCATTGCTGCAAAGCCATCCAGTATGAGCTGCACATTTCCCAGACTCACAACCCTTAGTACAAGCAGCTTGGTGATCGCCCTGGCTACTTGCATGACAACAGCCCCCACTGTAGATTTTCCCACTCCGAATTGATTCGCGACTGACCGGTAGCTGTCTGGCGTTGCAAGCTTCCACAGGGCTATCGCCAGTCGCTTCTCTACTGTGAGGGCTGCTCTCATCTTGGTGTTCTGGCGCTTCAGGGCAGGGGAAAGCAACTCACAAAGTTCCATGAAAGTGCCCTTACGCATGCGAAAGTTTCGCAGCCACTGGGATTCATCCCAGACCTGCAGCACTATGTGGTCCCACCAGTCTGTGCTTGTTTCCCGGGCCCAGAATCGGCGTTCCACTGTATCAACGAGCCCCATTACCACCATGATGTCCACCTTGCGGGGGGGCCTTTTTTGAGAGAGGTCTGTCTCCATGTCCTCATCACTCTCCTCAGGCTGATGCTGTCCCGTCCTCACCTCCCGTTGCTCTAGCAGCTCCCGGTTCTCGGTCTCCATATACTGCTGGACAATGCGCGTGGTGTTCATAACGGCCATAACAGTTGCGGTGATCTGATCGTGCTCCATGCTTCCCCTGGTACGCTGTTTGCAGGACAGCAGAGTGGGAGCAGAAGCGGCGGGTGGATAACAATGGTGGCAGCAATATGGCGCTCGCACGAAAAAAGGCGCGAAAGGATTTTTCGCTCCCCCCTCAGGTGCTTTCACGGAGGGAGGGGGGAGCAAGGGTTAGGCTCATTTCCTTCTAGCTGCAGATAGTACAATATGCCGTGAGCAGGGGTTAGGCGCCTTTCCTTCCAGCTGCAGATGGTACAATAAGCTCTCCTGACCCCCTCAAGGATTGAACTCGCAACCCCGGGTTTAGCGGGTCAACGCTCATACCGCTGAGCTATCCCTCTGCCCATGTTCCAGGCAGTGCTGGATCTCCCTTAAAGAAAACGTAAAAAAGCACCCCGGCCAGCCACACCAAAGGCCGCCGGCCAGGAGCACTGTAATGTCAAGCATATTGTACGATCTGCAGCTAGAAGGCAAGGAGCTTCTCCTATATGGTCCCATGACCACAACCATTTATGGCATATTGCACGATCTGCAGCTAGAAGGCAAGGAGCTTATGCTGTGCAGTCCCGCGACTACCAGCCTCAGGCGGAATGGCCCCCTCAAGGATTGAACTCGCAACCCCGGGTTTAGCGGGCCAACGCTCAGAACGCTGAGCTATCCCTCTGCCCGTATTATACCGTGACTGAATCTCCACTAGACCTAATGTGAAGGCGTACGCTGGAGATGTACGGTAATTGTGAGCTGAGCAGCCTTCTGTAGCCTTCCGTAGCAAACATGGAAAGCACGCAGACAAGGTGCGAAAAAGATTGCTTTCAAGGAGGGAGGGAGGGACGTTTGATGGCCTGATGACATATACCCAGAACCACCAGCGACATTTTTTTCTGCCCCATCAGGCTTTGGGATCGCAACCCAGAATTCCAATGGGCGGCGGAGACTGCAGGAACTGTGGGATAGCTACCCGCAATGCAATGCTTCGAGGGTCGATGCTACTCTCGCTACTGTGGACACAGACAATCGACCTCATGGTCTTAACGCTCTTTAGTGGGGACACACACAATCGATTCCATTAATTCGGGTTTTAATATATCGACTTCTATAATTTCGACCTAATTCTGTAGTGTAGACGTACCCTTAGACTCTGGAGCAAAGCTGAGAGGGTATATCCTGGGCTAACTGTGAATAAAATCCCCTGTAATACAAATATCAGAGGAGTAGCTGTGTTAGTAACTCCCTTCTCTTCATGTGCCAGTATATTTATGCCTGTATCTGTAATTTTCACTCCATCCATCTGAAGAAGTGGGTTTTTACCCACGAACGTTTATGCCCAAATAAATCTCTTCGTCTTTAAGCTGCCACCGGATTCCTCGTTGTTTTTGTAATACAAATATTATATTAGCATTAACAGTTTATTTATTCAAGATGAAGGATGTTTGTGAAAGCCATTTTTTTTTAAAGCCTGAAATATGATGAGTTGAACTATCTAGGATTGCTACTGTGGAAAACCCTGGAAATGTCTCGGTTCTACTTGCATCAGACTCAATTTTATGTCCACCTACAACAAAATAACTGAGAAGGACTCTTGCTGCTTACCTTCTCTATACTTTGGGAGCAAGTTCTTAATAGTCAGCTACAGCAGTTTCCCTAGGGTGGGAAGAGTGACAGGGCCTGGTGGCAGCTTCCCATTTCCAAACATCTTTCTCCATGCTGAAAAGAAGGCAGAGAGACAAACCACCGGGAAAACAGTTGTTGTTCCCAGAGATTCCATTGCAGACTGTAACAATTATTCTGGGTTCTACAATAGAATTTGTTTTGTATTTCAGAATACAGAATCCAGTGCAAAAAAGGGGTACAGGCAATTGGCAAATAGGAATTCTGAGTTCATCAAGATAAACAAGATTAACTCCTGAGTAGCAAAGGTTACCTGACATTATCCAGCTAGGAATGAACTCCTGTGAACCTTTATTTGTATATTTACTGTGTTTGCCTTTCCAGTCTTTATTCCTTTATGTATTCCCTTTCCAAACCAGCCCCACACATATGTATAAAAAGGGTATTACATCAGTGCTTCAGAATCTGGGCTAAATGTCTAGAATCCACATGGAATTCAAGGTGCTGGTTTTGCTCTTCAAAGCCCTAGATGGTTTGAGGCCTCGTTATCTGGGAGTCATGCTTCCCACTTGAGATTAATGGAGGCTCTTGAGCTGAAAACTTTCTGATCTGTCCACATCCTTCTTAAAATGTGGCACCCAGAAATGAACCCAGTACTCCAGTACTCGGCATGAATGAGAGAGCCCAGAGAAGAGCTGCAAAAATGACAAACGGTTTTGAAAACCTGACCTGTGAGGAAAGTCAGGAAAACTGGGCATGCTTAGCTTTGGAGACTAACTGGGGATCTGACAACTGTCTTCAAATATGTTGAGGGCTGTTGTAAAGAGGACAGGCACCAATTGTTCTCTATGTCCACTAAAGGTAGGACAAGAAGTATTGGGCTAAATATGCAGCAAGGGAGATTTCCATTAGATATTAGGAAAAACTTTCTAACTATAAGGATAGTTAAGCTCTGGAATTGGCTTCTGAGGGAGGTTGTGGAATTCCCATCCATGGAATATTTTAAGACTGGGTTACACAAACACCTAGACCATCCCTGACAGGTACACCTGGCCTGCCTCAGTGCACGGGGCTGGACTTGATGACCCCTCCAAGGCCATTCCTGCCCTGCATTTCTGTGATTCTATGGTATAAATTGGACAGTGTGGCTGGCAGGTCCTCATCTCTGAGGCCCCATTGGCTCTGTGATTTGGACCCCCCCAGATCCTTTCTTTAACTTTCAAGACATGTTGCAAGGCCCAGTTTTTCTAGTAGGAATTTGAGGAGAAGACTTTGGGGATGGTGGAAAGGAGTAATTTGTATAATTTTTTAACAGTTCTATCGGGAACATCATGGGGTGATAAACTATTTATTATTACATTTATATTAGATTGGGGCAACAGATGTAAGAGCATCCAGAGTGAAGGATGGGCCCCTGCAGAGCAACTTACTGCCTTTATAAATCAATATATGTATAAAACAGAAAACTAATTCCACTCTGCATAATTTGTATAACTTTATACTAAGATGACTTATTCGGACAGCTCTTATTAATCATGTGACCGTTGTGTTTAGTTCACTAAAGTCTGTTCTCTATTTTCAGTCATTATCTCTTTTTAATCAGTCGATATTTGTTTCCTGCAAGGAAAGTCCGTGACCTTTGGTTGAGGTCTGCCACCTGGTGTTTATCAGTTCATGCTGATTCACCACAGGTCAAGCTAGTTCAGGTAGTGAAAGAGATTTAGCAGTTCAGATGGCTCTGGCTAATAGTTACATTACTTCCATAGCTGCTGGAAGGCTTCAGACACTTCTCCTTAATCTTTGCAAAATTCCCTTTTCTCAACAGAAAGGCCACTTATAAGGCATCTCTCCCCCGTCACCCCATACTTAGGGTGACCAGATGTCCTGATTTTATAGGGACAGTCCCGATTTTGGGGTCTTTTTCTTATATAGGCTCCTATTACCCCCCGCCCCCTGTCCCGATTTTTCACACTTGCTGTCATACTACACCGCCTACACAAACCCCTTGCTCTATCTTGGGGCTCACTGTTACCTTTCTGCAACTTCCTCTTCCTTCCAAATGTTGCTGCTTTTTACAGTTTTATCTGTGTCTCAGATCATTTAAATATATATTTTAATTGAATACAAAGAAACCATCTAGATTTGGGAAATGTGATAGGTATATAACTGCTCACCTACTGCCTTGGGGGTGAGTGGGTCAAAATGTATGCGGTTAAAAGGTTTTGGGGTCACAACCTGCGCCCTCCCCAGAGACTGAAGACAATACTTCAGAGCTTGAAGACAACCTGTACTGACCTGAGATACTGGGATTCTTGTGACTTTCCAGGAAGGCTGGGCCTATGGTTGGGGCACTAGTCTAGATCAGGTTCAGTTCTGTTCTGCCACAGACGTCTTCTGACCATCAGGAAATCACTAGGGCTCACTCTGTGCCTCAGTTTCCGATATGTAAAATGAGGATAATCCCTATATGACAGGGGTGGTGTGAGAACACATATGTTAAAGGCTGGGAGATGCTCAGTAACAGGGCCTATATAAACTGCTTTTGATTTAGACATTTATTTCTTTCTCCCCTTTCTTTCTTATATATCTTCTTAGGGTTTTTTCTTATTGACAATAAATTTAGATCACCGTTCAGAGAAATTATATGGCTCCAAATTGTTTCCTTACTATTAGTGTGCAGTATAAAGTTATGTCTACACTGCAATAAAACACCCACGGGCCTGGGCTTGGGCCTGAACATTTACACAGCAGTTTGTTAGCCATGCAGTCTGAGTCCCGCAAGCCCAAGTCAGCTGACCCAGGCAAGCCTGTGGGTGTTTTGTTACACCATAGACACATGCTTAGAGCATGTCTAAATGTATTGCTTAGAGCTGTCTAAATCCTGTCTAAAGCTCTGAACCTGTTCTCTCTTCAGGGGCACGCTACCTATGATTCATTGAAGTCATAAAGTGCTGACAAGGAACATACGATTTGTGTTGGTTGGGTTAATTTTTTAAAATGTCCACCATGGTTTTTGATGATGGCCTGTCCAACTTGTTTGACGGTAGCAATAAAAAGCAAAATAAAATTATCCATTTATCATTAGCTGTGGTGAATCATGGGCCTGGGACTTGGGAGATCTGTATACAATTATTGGTTCTGCCACAGAGCAACCTGCATGTCTTGGAATGCCACTTAATCTCTTTGTGCCTCTGTTGCCGTTCTGTGAAACAGGAAGAAGATTTCCCTGTCCTGTTTGTTAGTGCCTGCCCCAAAGAGCTTAGTCTCTTACTATGTGTATGTACAGTGCCTAGCATGTCTTGATTGGGGCCTTTAGGGCCTACTGCAGTACAAATGATTATCTTACAATTATAATGCTTTTTATTCCATAGATTCCAATGCACTTCATATACTGGGATCCTGCTATTTACTGCTTCACTCCCCCATTTTGGAGGTCATGGAAGTTCACGATTTATAGATCTTGCTAATGCACAATGAGTAAAGGTTGCATGTGTTTTTTCTTTTTTTGTTTTTTTTTTTCAGCCCCTATTCTGGCTCATCCAAGTTGTTTTCTGGGTCATCTGCGTTCATTTAGTTAAATTCCACCAAGTCACTGGCACTGGCAAATGGAATTTCTATCTTGCCAAGCTGTTGGCCTTGCAACGTGTTTGTATTAGTGTCCTTCCACTAAGCCTCTCTGTTTCTTGCTGACAATAGTATTATCTGAAGACTTGAATGCTGAAACTTCTATTGAACTGCATTACCTTGCACCTGAGCACTGCTGGAAGCTGGGGAAAGTTCATTGTTGTCTTCCTGTATTTGAGTGAGTAGGGTCCCTCCAGAAGGATGGTGCTGAATACCCATGAGGCTTTAAGTGGCAGAATCTCTGCAGCCAAGGTAGAACTGGATGAAATTTTTCAAATCTTGATTCTTTTTTTAATGAAAATTTTTCAAAATTTCAAACGTTCTCTCAAAAATGAGAAAAAAATGCAACAAAGTTTGCATGTAATTCCCACCCCTCCCCGAAGCGCACACTCCATATTTCAACTACCTCTAGGACAAGGATTGGGGGGCACTTGCCACAGCTGCCAATGCTGCCAAATTTCGAGGCCCCACTGCTCTCGTAGGATCAGGTCTGTGCAAGACAAAGTGGTGGCATGAATGGGGAGCAAGGAGTTCATGGTGGTGTCCTAAGTCCAGAAGAGCAGTTGCTTGTTATGTATGAAGGAAGCAGAGCAGGGGGCTCTTGCAGAAGAGTCTTTAGGTAGGTGCCCAGGGACAATGCAGGCATTGTCCCTGGAGTGGAATTGCTGTCAGAAGAGGGTAAAGCAGGAAGAGAGCGTGTGTGCACCCTGGAATCAGCAGATGGGGACAGCAGACCTTCCACATACCCAGTGCTGGGGGGGAGATCGGAGTCCCACTGTCTCCCCTCATCTGATGCAGATCTGCCATGGCAGGTAAGAAATGGGAGAATGAAACTGGCAAAACGCTGTAGGAGAATCATCTTCAGATTTTCTCCCTTCCAGGAGGCTTGGGGAAAAGGGAGCTTCAGCATCACGTGAGCACTGTCCAAAGCTTAAAGCGTCCAGCTCAAGGGATGAACTAAATTCTGGTTGGGAATGGGGTGTAGTGGTGGTTCTCGTTTAATCCAACCCGATTCATTCATCTGTGTCCTACAGGGAGGGATCAAATACCATTTACGTTCCCACTGAGATCCAAGTAACTGTCAGTCCTTTTCTTGTTGGATTCCAGTATGGTGGAATCTGTCAGCCACCTGGAGCAGAGAATTCCAAAGGCAAAATTACCTTCTGGGAGGAAAAGTCCTTTAGAAATTTCTTTTACAAATTTAATTCCAGAATATAACTCTGCCTCTCCAGGAGCCAGCTCAAATCAAAGGCACAGGCCAATTCACCTGTCACAATAGAACAAACGGGTGATGTTATCACATTACATGTACATGGCATTTGCCCTAAATGCTTGAAAACTAGGGAAAAGCTAATGGTGGTGCTATTGTGTGTAACTTGTTGATTCTGTGTGTATTATGTATGCCCTGTGATTAGATAACCCTAGATCAAAAACCGTGCTAGCATTTGGCTGAGAATTTGTTTAATATGTACAATTGTCTGAATGGCCAGCAATTGCATTATGTAAATCACTGGAACTTGTATATGCATAGGAAGTAAAATGTTAATGTCAAAGCAAGGGCCATCGAGTGATCAACATTGCGAAGTCTACGGAGTCACGCTGTGCTAAAAACACTTGTCAGACTGTTTTCAACTATAAGAAGGAACCTTGGAAGAAGTTCTGCATCTCTGACTTATCTGGATGTGGGCAGGGGGCGTACCAAAGACAAGACAGAGGTCTCCAGAGCCATTTTGGGAAGCCCTGAGAGACTTATGGAAAACTAAGAGATTACTACATTACTCATCCCCTCTTGTAGACTAACTCCTCCACTCTACCACCCCTTGTTGATTCTCTCCATTGAAAATCTTCCCTTCTGGGTCTCATCCCTCCCTCACTCATTTTCCCACTTGGAATATTTGTTTATTTTTTAAACAGTGGTGCAAGTAGAATTCATTTCTTACTGGTACGCTGCACCAGCTAAAGGGGGGGCACGTGACCTCCCCACATGCCCCCACCACATGACCCCACCCTAGGAGCCCGCACTCTCCCCTCCCCATGATCCCTCCCACCTTAGCTGGGAGGGTGGTCTCAGTGGGTGGACACGGCACAGCTTCTGTGTGGGTTGCTAAGAGAAGAGGAGAGCATGCTCTCTGGAACAGTAGCCAGTTCACAGTCACACCTGCTTTGGGAATTGCCAGCAGAAGAGCTTCAAACCATATAGATTGGAGAACAAGTGCTAGTAATAATAATAGGGCTCAGATTTTCCTAGATGTGATAGCTGATGAATTCCTTCATCAAGTAGTTGATGAACCAACAAGGGGGGATGCCATTTTAGATTTGGTTTTGGTGAGTAGCGAGGACCTCCTTGAAGAAATGGTTGTAGGTGACAACCTTGGCTCGAGTGATCATGAGCTAATTCAGTTCAAACTAAATGGAAGGATAAACAAAAATAAATCTGAGACTAGGGTTTTTGATTTCAAAAGGGCTAACTTTAATAAATTAAGGAAATTAGTTAGGGAAGTGGATTGGACTAAAGAATTTATGGACCTAAAGGCGGAGGAGGCCTGGGATTATTTCAAGTTAAAGTTGCAGAAGCTATCAGAAGCCTGTATCCCAAGAAAGGGGAAACAATTCATAGGCAGGGGTTTTAGACCAAGTTGGATGAGCAAGCATCTCAGAGAGGTGATTAAGAAAAAACAGAAAGCATACAAGGAGTGGAAGATGGGAGGGATCAGCAAAGAAACCTACCTTATTGAGGTCAGAGCATGTAGGGATAAAGTGAGACAGGCTAAAAGGCATGTAGAATTGGACCTTGCAAAGGGAATTAAAACCAATAGTAAAAGGTTTTATAGCCATATAAATAGGAAGAAAACAAAGAAAGAAGAAGTGGGACCGCTAAACACTGAGGATGGAGTGGAGGTTAAGGATAATCTAGGCATGGCTCAATATCTAAACAAATACTTTGCATCAGTCTTTAATGAGGCTAATGAGGAGCTTAGGAATAGTGGCAGCATGACAAATGGGAATAAGGATGTGGGGGTAGATATTACCATATCCGAGGTAGAAGCCAAACTTGAACAGCTTAGTAAGAGTAAATCAGGCGGCCCAGATAATCTTCATCCAAGAATACTAAAGGAACTAGCACATGAAATTGCAAGCCCATTAGCAAAAATTTTTAATGAATCTCTAAACTCAGGGGTTGTACCATTTGACTGGAGAATAGCTAATATAGTTCCTATTTTTAAGAAAGGGAAAAAAAGTGACCCGGGTAACTACAGGCCTGTTAGTTTGACATCTGTAGTATGTAAGGTCTTGGAAAAATTTTTGAAGGAGAAAGTAGTTAAGGACCTTGAAGTCAATGGCAATTGGGACAAATTACAACATGGTTTTACAAAAGGTAGATCGTGCCAAACCAACTTGATCTCCTTCTTTGAGAAAGTAACAGATTTGTTAGATAAAGGAAATGCAGTGGATCTAATCTACCTCGATTTCAGTAAGGCATTTGATACAGTACCACATGAGGAATTATTGGTTAAATTGGAAAAGATGGGGATCAATATGAAAATTGAGAGGTGGATAAGGAACTGGTTAAAGGGGAGACTACAGCGGGTCATACTGAAACGTGAACTGTCAGGTTGGAGGGAGGTTACTAGTGGAGTTCCTCAAGGTTCAGTTTTGGGACCAATTTTATTTAATCTTTTTATTACTGACCTCGGCACCAAAAGTGGGAGTGTGCTAATAAAGTTTGCAGATGACACAAAGTTGGGAGGTATTGCCAATTCAGAAAAGGATTGGGATATCCTACAGGAAGATCTGGATGACCTTGTAAACTGGAGTAATAGTAATAGGATGAAATTTAATAGTGAGAAGTGTAAGGTTATGCATTTAGGGATTAATAACAAGAATTTTAGTTATAAGCTGGGGACGCATCAGTTGGAAGTAACGGAAGAGGAGAAGGACCTCGGAGTCCTGGTTGATCAGAGGATGACTATGAGTCGCCAATGTGATGTGGCCGTGAAAAAAGCTAATGCGGTCTTGGGATGCATTAGGCGAGGTATTTCTAGTAGAGATAAGGAGGTGTTAGTACCGTTATACAAGGCATTGGTGAGACCTCATTTGGAATACTGTGTGCAGTTCTGGTCTCCCATGTTTAAGAAGGATGAATTCAAACTGGAACAGGTACAAAGAAGGGCCACTAGGATGATCCGAGGAATGGAAAACCTGTCGTATGAAAGGAGACTCAAGGAGCTTGGTTTGTTTACCTTAACCAAAAGAAGGCTGAGGGGAGATATGATTGCTCTCTTTAAATATATCAGAGGGATAAATACCAGGGAGGGAGAGGAATTATTTCAGCTCAGTACCAATGTGGACACAAGAACAAATGGTTATAAACTGGCCATCAGGAAGTTTAGACATGAAATTAGACGAAGGTTTCTAACCATCAGAGGAGTGAAGTTCTGGAACAGCCTTCCAAGGGAAGCAGTGGGGGCAAAAGACCTAACTGGCTTCAAGATTAAGCTAGATACATTTATGGAGGGGATGGTTTGATGGGATAACATGATCTTAGTCAAAGGTCAATTAATTGCCATCAGTGGTAAATAGGACTAATGGTCAATGATGGGATGTTAGAAGTTACTGCAGAGAACTTTTTCCTGGGTGTCTGGCTGGTGAGTCTTGCCCACATGCACAGGGTTCAGCTGATCGCCATATTTGGGGTCGGGAAGGAATTTTCCTCCAGGGTAGATTGGCAGAGGCCCTGGAGGTTTTTTGCCTTCCTCTGCAGCATGGGGCACGGGTCACTTACCAGAGGATTCTCTGCATCTTGAAGTCTTTAAACCATGATTTGAGGACTTCAATAGCTGAGACATAGGTGAGATGATTATTCCAGGAGTGGGTGGGTGAGATTCTGTGGCCTGCATTGTGCAGGAGGTCAGACTAGATGATCATAATGGTCCCTTCTGACCTTAAAGTCTATGAGTCTATGAGTAAACCAGCTCCCTCTGAAAACAGAGAATATTTCTTTCAGACACGCTGGGAACCGAGCCCCACGCCGGCAGCTTCTCTGGCGCGGCTGTGCCGCCCCCCAGCCCTGCCCCCAGCCCTCCCACGCAGCTGCATTTCCTGAGTCCTGGCCAGGGTCTGTACAACAGCCCCACCAAAGACAGGGCTGGGGGTCGGGGGGTGAGACAAGGGGCGGTACGGCCACACCAGAGGAGTTGCCGGCATGGGGTTCTGCTCCTTTCGCGCTGAGGTTCCCGGGAGATCCCTGAACCGCTGGGCTCTCCTGGGGATCGCAGCGGCGAAAGGAGCAGAACGTGGGCCCGCCGGGCAGCTTCATGCCAGCAGTTCCTCCAGCACGGCAGCCCCACCCCCAGCCCTGTCATAGAATCATAGAATCTCAGGGTTGGAAGGGACCTTAGAAGGTCATCTAGTCCAACCCCCTGCTCAAAGCAGGACCAATCCCCAATTTTTGCCCCAGATCTCTAAATGGCCCCCTCAAGGATTGAACTCACAACCCTGGGTTTAGCAGGCCAATGCTCAAACCACTGAGCTGTCCTCCGGAGGGTCTGCTATACACATGGCAGACAGAGGGCCCAGACACTCAGCTGCATGGAAGGGCTGGGGGCGGTACAGCCACACCGGAGGAGCTGTATGATCTGCTCCATTTGCTGCTGTAGTTCCTGGGAGAGCCCTGTGGTTCAGGGCTCTCCCAGGAAGCACAGCAGTGAAAGGCGCAAAATGTGGGGCCACCGGCAGCTCCTCCGGCACGGCTGTATCACCCCCCATCCCTGTCTTCTGGTAAGGCTTCTGTACAGACCCCGAACCAGAGACGCAGGCACGTGGCTGCATGGAAGGGGTGGAGGTGGTACAGCCATGCCAGAGGAGCTGCTGGCATGGGGCCACCCAGTGACCCTATGTCCTGCTCCTCCTGTGTCTTTACGGTACGGTGTACCAGCTATCAATAGCTTGCTGGTACGCTGTACCAAACCATCCCACCCTACTTGCACCACTGCTTTTAAAAGATCACTCATTTCATTGCCTCCTCTTCATGGGTCATCCAGAGGTCTGGATGGAGCACACCATGGTCCAGCAACCCCCAGCTACTGGATGCTCTCTTGTTGATCGTAGCCAACCAGGCATAGCTTAAAGAAGCCTTGAGGCTGCTGTAAACACACCAGGATGGAAATCAGCCCCAGCTGGCCCCATCATCAAAGGAAAAACAGTGGCTCCTTTGTAGCTCTCTCCGCCCCTCCCCCACAGCTGTATCTACTATTAGGCTTCTAGATTTTGGTCCTAATCTATGCTGACAATGGTCCTCTAGTGTAGCAAACATCATAAGAACGGCCATAATGGGTCAAATCCAGTGGTCCAGCTAGTTTAGTTGCCTGTCTCTGATAATGCCCACTGCCAGATGCTTCAGAGGGACTGAACAGCCAGTTTTCTCTGACATCAGCTGGACTTGTCAGTGCCTAGTGACTCTGGAAGAAAAATGGCTCATTTTTATTTAGGTGCTCAGCTTGAGGCACCCGAGTTTGAAACCTTACCCCATTTATTTAATCTTTAGTAGAGCTGGCAAAGAAATGAAGAAAAATCCTGAACATTTCTTTAAATTTCAGAAGCGACAAAGGGTCCTGTGGCACCTTATAGACTAACAGAGGTATTGAAGCATAAGCTTTCGTGGGTCAATACCCACTTCTTCGGATGCAAAACATCCGAACATGTTTTGCATCCGAAGAAGTGGGTATTGACCCATGAAAGCTTATGCTCCAATACCTCTGTTAGTCTATAAGGTGCCACAGGACCCTTTGTCGCTTCTGCAGATCCAGACTAACACGGCTACCCCTCTGATACTTAAATTTCAGAGTCATGCTCATTTCAGAGCTTTCCAAGACAACACATTTGCTTGTATGTGAAATGTTTTGCAAACATTTCTATCAAATTTTGTTTTAAAATTTTAAAAATTTAAAATCTCGTTTCCTTTCCTCATCTTTTCACCCACTTTCTATTTTGCCATTGATCTGGGGGAGGAAAAATGAGAAACCAAAAAAGTTTGTTTTTGTCTTTCTGGTATTAGCCCCAAACTGGATTTTGAAAGGCCACTTATCCATAGTAACTTCAGTATAAAAATGACACCCAGTTCTAATCCTAAATGTTGTGTCATAAATAAACCCTTAAAATGCAGCAGGAGAGTTCTTTGGTTGAGTCATGTACAGTAGCCGACAGAGGAGCATCCCTGCAGTACTCTCAGCCAATGATGTGTTTTGGAGATTTCTGGATTATCGTACACAACCGATGCATTCCCAGCCTCTTACAGGTTTTAAAATAATACAGGTGTTAAACAATCCTTTGAAAGGTCTAAAGAATATGTCGTTTAAAAACCTTGTTGGATTGTTTTCATTTTATGGCATGTTTTCCCTTCCAACAGTTTAATAGACAAGGTCAAATGAAAGGAATTTGAGACTTTGGAGATTTAGAAGCTCATACATGAACAAAGTTTGAGACCCGGCTATATTAAATTATGAGAGGGTGATGTTTGGTCCAGCTAGTAACTATTATTTGATGGGAGACTAGTATACTAAATGTTATGGGTGGTTAGCACCCTCTGATGCTACTGTCTGCTAGTGAATAACGTGTGCTCGGACACATGTGTATTTAAAAATGTTCTGGGTAGACGGTGGCCTCTATTGCTTAGTCTAGCCAGTGCGCATTCATAAGCCACAAACATATTAAACACGGTGATGGGACACTGGTGCCCCCTGCTGCTTAGTCCTGCCAGTGCTAGGACTTCTTGCAACCAGAAGCCAACAACGTAGTAGAGAATTATAACATCCTAATCTTCCTCTTCTTTAATGCCAGTTAATGCTAGTATCAAGTTATATGCTGGCTTTCTTGGGGTTATAAAAAGAGGTGGGCTCTTACCTATTCCTCTTCCTGTCTCAAATTCATAAATTATCTCGTCCCTCTTCTTTATTGGAGAAATGAAATTAGTTGTTCCTTTCTAACGGTTTGATTCTGCATGTGTGGTCATAAATTGGAGCACTGTCATTGACTTTAATTGGGTCAGGATTGGGCTCTAAGACTGTTGTAGGTATGGCTGTGTGCATCCACCTCTTGTGTTGTGCTGCTGAAGTACACTGATTCAGACACATCTGTGTTTGAAACAGAAGGAAGAGGTGCATTCTTCATTCCTGTGAAGAAAGATATTGGAAACACACATATTATTGCTCTGTTTCTGTGGTTCTGAAAGAAATTGTGTTGGTCCGCTTTCATTAAGGGGATATGCTGACTTACAGATGTATGTACATTTTTGGAGAGCTCACATCTACTCTCTCTCTCTCTCGCTCTCTCTCTGAAAGAGAGAGAGAGAGAGACAACTCCCCTCCACAGCGAAGAGTGGTTTCCATACATAGTCGACATTTACCAACTGTTTCTGTAGAATAGCTGTGGTAATAGCACACTGTTTCTCCATACATGGAATTGGAAATAAGTGGGTCTCTCGCTGATGCCACTGTGCTAAATGTTGTTCTTTTATAGCAACCAGTCTATCTCCCATCAATGGGTACTGTGAATGTTGCAGTGGCCCACTGTAATATGAACCCATAGGCGCCGACTCCGTGGGTGCTCCGGGGCTGGAGCACCCACGGGGGAAAAATTGGGCCCCGCCACGTTGCCCGGTGTCGGGGGTGGGGCCGGGCGTCAGCCCCCACCGGCGCCGCCGGAAGTTGGCGCCTGTGTATGAACCTATGCTCACCAAAGAGCCCACAGCAAAGACAGACAGACAAGCAAATCCCATTACTGCTGCTGCCTATGGATAAACTTACGCAACCCCTTTCTCCACATATATGATCGTGGCCGGGGGGCAGAGCAGGGGAGGGAGGAGAGTCATTAGAGGTGGGTCTGATGGCCAGTAGGACACACTGTATTTCCATGTGTGTCTCTCAAAAACTAACACTGACCACTGTGAACATAGCAAGGCTAATTCCTGGTCCCACTGAAGTCAGTGACAGATCTCTGACTGATGTCAATAAGACCAGGACTGGACTCAGGAAGAGGAAGATATTTTCCCTTTTAAGTACTTTGTGCAATGACGACTGAGGAAGTAATGATTCAAGATAACGTAAAGCAGAAAAAAAGAATCATCAGAAGCAGCTTGTATAGCATTTTTTTGCACTAGGTGCAATCAGAGCATGTTGTTAGCAAGAAAGAAGCTGCAAGTTTCTGGGATAGTCTCTGTGCATTGCACCTTATCCTAGTTTTCAGTTAAAGATGCAGAGATTTACTAAAGTGGCTTCCAGAGCATGTTCTGTTTTGATCATGTAATCTTAACACATGTTGGGTGGAAAGTGGAAGGAAGAAAACTTCCCACTCCCTTCCCAGGTATCTGGGGTAAACCATCTCCAGATCTCGCAAACCCTCCATCCATGGTTTTTAGCACTGCTCTCTACACACCCAAGCAGTGCCTCTCACATGTACGCTAATATTTTAAGCTGTCTAGTGTCCCACTGCTTCCCCCCTACCAGATTCTCTCACTTCTTCATGTGGCTACATGCTGCAGTGACAAGTTTGGTGCCTGTGCTCTACACATTGCTGTAAGTGTAGACACAGCTTTTGGCTAGCCTGACCTAATCCCAGGAATGGCTCTTCCACAGCTCCCTCTGGTAGTTTGTTCCATGGCTAAGAAAGGAATGTACCTTCTTGTGCAGAGTGTTTTGAACTGCAGGAAACACTAGGGGCAGTTCGATTAATCTTGTAGGCTTTATAACAGGGGCGGGCAAACTATGGCCCGCAGGCCACATCTGGCCCACTGGATCATCCTGCCCGGCCCCTGAGCTCCCGGCTGGGGAGGCTAGCCCCTACCCCATGCCCTGCTGTCCCCCCTTCCCCGGAGCCTCACCGCACCGTGCGGGCAGCGCTCTAGGGGGAGGGGTTGTATGTCCCAACCGGCCGCGCAGCTGCTAGACATGCTGCTCTGAGCGGCATGGTAAGGGGGCTGGGGGGTTGGATAAGGGGCAGAGGGCCCCAGGGGGCGGTCAGGGGACAGGGAACAGGGAAGGGAGTTGGATAAGCTTGGGAGTCCCGTGGAGCCTGTCAGGGGGCAGGGGTGTGGATAGGGACTGGGGCGGTCAGGGGACAGGGAGCAGGCGGCGTTGGATAGGGGGTGGGGCCCTGGGGGATGATTAGGGTCAGGGAGTCTCAGGAGGGGGCGGTCAGGGGACAAGGAGGGGAGTTGGATGGGTCAGGGATTCTGAGGAGGGCAGTCAGGGGGCAGGAAGTGGGCGGGGGTGGATAGGGAGCAGGTCCAGGCTGTTTGGGAAGGCACAGCCTTCCCTACCCGGCCTTCCATACAGTTTTGCAACCCCGATGTGGCCCTCGAGGCCAAAAAGTTTGCCCACCCCTGCTTTATAATCTCTGTCACTGGTGAGAGATGGGGGAGGGATGACTCACTCCTTCAAGGAAAGATGTTGCACCATGTCAGAGAAAGGAAATCATGGGCAATGGGTATCAGAGGCTGGGGGAGGCTCAGTCTCCACAAACAGCCTGGCATGGCACCACCCCCACTCCGCCCCTAGAACCCCTCCTGCATTTCCTGCTCTTCCATGGCCCAGGCTGGCTGGGGTCAGGGCTGCATCACCCGCCCGGCACTCTGGGGCTGGCAGGGCTGGGACTGCGCCGCCAGCCCTGCCAGGCAGGGGGCTCTGCGGCCGCACTGCCCGGCTGCCTGGGACTCCTAGGCTGGGGGAGCTCAGGCGGCCCAGAGCTGGGTTTGCGGGGCTAGTGGTGTGTGGGGGTGCTCTGGGCTCCTGTGGGGGAGGAGGGATAGAAGGGAAGGGGGAGAGGAGGGGCCTTGGGAAGAAGGGAAGGGGATGGGGGCTAGCCTCCCCCACCAGCTGGTTCACCAGCCGCCCGTGAAGGAAATCACTGGCAAAACAGAATGGATCGGTGGTTTTGTACTGGTAATGTCCAGTGCTCTGTCACATGTGCTACTGGAGCCATGGGGAGTGGGCTGTGTCTAGAAGTGTCAGTCTAGCACCACCAGAGGAATGCAAGACCAAGAGAGATTTAGGCAAACAAAAACCCTCTCAGGATTGGAAGTTTTTCCTCAGGAATTATTTTGGAGAAAGTTCTCTGGCCTGTGCTCTACAGGAGGTCAGACTAGATGATCACAATTGTAACCCTTCTACCAGGTGGACAAGGGTCGGGTTTAGTATCTAGGGGTTAGATACTGTTAGATGTCTAGGGGTTATATCTAGGGATTAGATACCTAGGGTTTAGATATCTAGGGGTTAGATCTAGGGGTTAGATACTGTCGGGTTCAGTATCTAGGGGTTAGGTACTAGCAACAAGGGCCAGGTTCAGTATCTAGGGCAGGCCTGCACAACTCGTAAAGCGGCGAGGGCCATATAACTCCAAAGAAAACAGCTTAGGGCCGAAACCCCCCAGCCCCGCGGAAACACCCGCCCCAGCGCCGCCCGCCCCGCGGAAAAAAACCCTCCTTCCCCAGCGCTAGGGTGTGGAAGCCTGTAGAGGGGGAAAGAAACAGCGCGCATAGGGTGACCAGATCACAGCAGTAAAATAGGACCCGCCCCCTCCCCATTCGGCCCTACCCTCACACCCCTCTTCACCCCCACAGGGGTCACTATATTACTGCACACAACAGTCAATCAATGCAGTTGTAGATAAATCTCTGCATTATGCATTTCTGTATAACTTTTATAGGACTTTGTATTGAACCTTGGTAATATGTTATAGCGGGCCCCTAATGTAGTATAATTAAGGTAAAAGAAAAATGTCTTTTTGCTAGAAGTAGAATAAGATCTTCCCCCCACTTTGTATTCAATTGCCCTGTTGAATGAATGAGGTGTGAATGAGGAAGGCGTGGAAGGCAGCACCTCCAGATAGCTGCAACCCTTGGAGAGGGGATGGGAACCAGACCAAGGACAATCAAACTTGTCAAGTGGGCTGACTAGAGAAGAGCAGACATACTGACGGCCTCAGGGGTTAGAAGCAAGCACCTTCCTTTGGGAACACCCTCTTTGTAGCATTGGGACAACCCCCAGCCCAGAGACAAGCAGCAAAAAGGACCAACGGAGACAGTCCCAGATTTTGGGCCGCACAGTGAGCCCACCTACTCACCCCCACCCCCTCCACGGGCCGCACAGTGAGCCCACGCGGGCCACACATGGCCCCCGGGCCGCATGTTGTGCAGGCCTGATCTAGGGGTTCCTTTTCAACAATACAACACAAAACCATCTCGAGCCCCCACCCAGTGACAGGCCCCTCGCTGTCCCCTAAGTTGAAAGAGAAATGAATGAAGAACAAGGGCATTAATCATCCTCCCACAACCACTGATACAGCTGCACTTTTGTCACCACTGCTAACTTTGCCCGCAGCATTTGGAGATGACCAGTAAGAACTTGATCCTGCTCAGTCCAGAGATGCAAAGCACTGCTTGTATAAACCCTGACTAGCTGGGGGAAGATCACACCTCTTTTTTATCCTGTGTCCTTGAGCATAAGGGAGTGAGTGTCACAGAGGCTTAGACAAGAGCTTAAAAATCAGGAACCTATATTCAAGATTTTCAGCCCAGATCTAGGCACATAAACATGTGTGACTTCACCAGAATCTGCAGTGAGACTCCATCCTTTTGAAAAATGAGGCTAGTTAATTAGGTGTCTAACTTTAGACTCCTATTTTCAAAAATCATGGCCTAGGTTCCCAGTGAAATCAAGAAACAAAGATCGGAGGGGTAGCCATGTTAGTCTGTATACACAAAAACAACGCTGAGTCCGGTGGCACCTTAAAGACTAACAGATTTATTTGGGCATAAGCTTTCATGGGTAAAAAACCCACTTCTTCAGATGCATGGAGTGAAAATTACAGATACAGGCATAAACATATATTGACATATGAAAAGAAGAGAGTTATCTTTAAAGTGGAGAACCAATGCTGAAGGCCAATTCAGTCAGGGTGGATGTGGTCCACTCCCAATAATTGATGAGGAGGTGTCAATACCAAGAGAGGGAAAATTGCTTTTGTAGTGAGACAGTCACTCCCAGTCCCTATTCAAGCCCAAATAGATGGTGTTACGTTTGCAAATGAATTGTAGCTCTGCAGTTTCTCTTTGAAGTCTGTTTTTGAAGTTTTTTTGTTGAAGAATGGCTACTTTTAAATCTGTTATTGAATGTCCAGGGAGATTGAAGTGTTCTCCTACTGGCTTTTGTATGTTAACATTCCTGATGTCTGATTTGTGTCCATTTATTCTTTTGCATAGAGACTGTCCGGTTTGACCAATGTACATGGCAGAGGGGCATTGCTGGCACATGATGGCATATATCACATTGGTAGATGTGCAGGTGAATGAGCCTCTGATGGTGTGGCTGGTGTGGTTGGGTTCTATGATGGTGTCCTTAGAATAGATATGGGGACAGAGAAGGCAACGGGGTTTGTTACAAGGATTGGTTCCTGGGTTAGTGTTTCTGTGGTGAGGTGTGTAGTTGCTGATGAGTATTTGCTTCAGGTTGGGGGGCTGTCTGTAAGCAAGGACTGGCCTGCCTCCCAAGGCCTGTGAGAGTGGGGGATCACTTTCCAGGATAGGTTGTAGATCGTCAATGATGCGCTGGAGAGGTTTTAGCTGGGGGTTGTACTTGATGGCCAGTTTATCAGTCAATTCTGATGAGTCACTGATCAAACCCAGCCACTGTGAAGATAATTCACCATACAATAAGCCCACAGATGCAGAAACCACTACCTTGTGAGTTCTTGGTTTGCATTGGCTGCAGCTGTTTCCTTTGCTTGCTGGCATTGAGCAATAATTAACCACGCCTGGAAGCCAGCCACATACAGAGTAAAGGAGCAGTAGTGAGAAGTGCAGCAAAATTGAGACAGAAATTAACAACCAGAGACAAAGAACTGGATAGATTTCTAATGAATTAATACGAGTTCTCCTATAAATCACCACTATGGCAGATATTGTGGGGTATTTAATATCATAAGTTAGCCTAATGGTCTGGTTAATTGTTTATGCCACAATAATAGTATTTCACACTTACATGGCACTTTTCCATGGATTTCTAGGAAACTGAGGCACAAAGAGAGGAAGTGACTTGCAAAAGGGTCACACAGTGACAGAGGTAAGAGTAAAACCCAAGTCTCCTGGTTCCCATCTCCTTGCCAACTCAACTAGACCATGGGCATATTGGCCTTAGGTTCCTTCACCCGGGAGGTTTAAGGACTTGATGTTTTCATGTGGACAATCACTGGCTCTGTAATCTCTGTCCTCTTCTGGGGGACCCAACACTGTGGACATTTGACAGCTTTGTCTGGATTTGGAGTGTTCTGTTCTTGCCTCCCACTTCCGTGAACACAGTGAAGCCGGCTGGAGTGATATTACAAAGCAGGACCCTCCTGACAGTACTAGCGATGCCTTTCAAGATTCCTACCATATTGGACAGCGTGAGCTGATTCCTCTTCTCCTGCAGGAAGGTCAAGAGCAGTTTCCCATCTGCCAGCATGCAAAAGGGAGACCTGCTCCAACAGTGGGACTTCTGCAGGCTCTCACAGCTCCACTGTTCTGGTTACCTCTTGAAAGCTGTCGCAGTCCCTGTTGGCAGAGCTACCCTACAGGCTGTCAGTCCAGGTTTGCAGATCAGCATGTTGCCAGAAGGAGCCATTTCCCCAGACGATCATGCTCCTGGAGTTTGCCTGCAGATGTGTCTTAATGGTTAGATCTGGGGAGGTGACCTTTAACTGCCACCATATCCAGGACCAGCTTGTTTCCCAGCTGGGTAACACCGATACATGTGCCATGGGCGCTGAAAAGAAGAGGTGCCATGTGACTCCTTACCTCACTAAGCAGGGGGTAGATCTGCTTTTGGAAGAACTGATGTAGGATGGTCATCACCAAACGCTCCTTTCCTTTTGTGTCAGTGCTTGCACACCATTTCTCCGGGCTTGGGAGAAGCCCAGACATGCTGCTCCTCGGCTAGAATGCTCTGACGTTAACATAGCTCCTTTCATCCCAAAGGATCCCAGTGTGTTTCACAAACTGCAGGTACCACTTGGGACACCATGTCAGGGCAGGCTTAAATGGGCACGGTGACTGTTTGACAAAGCACAGCAACATTATACAATGATTTGAGACTCCAGAGAAGAATCACAGAATCATAGAAATGCGAGGCTGGAAGGGACCTCAAGAAGTCAACAAGTCCAGCCTGCTGTGCAAGTAAACCTAGATGATGGTATCCCATTGAAACTGCAGCGGTGTTTAAACAGGCTGAATGTAGCTATTCAGATATGATACTGGCCAAATCTTCAGAACTGACAGCCACATCCTTGCAGAAAAGGGACATGGCACATTTAATGGCCATGACTGATCAATGCTCGGGGTGGCAAGCCCGTGCACAAACCTACCCAGACCCAGTGGGTACGTACTCGGGACGGCTAGCCCATGCCACCACTCCCTGCTGCTCATGCTACTGCAGCTGCACCATTTTTAGCAAGCTAGCTCGATGAGCGCTACCGTGAGAGGGTCTACATAAGCTGTGAATCACACCCGTAGCTCAAAGTGTAGATGTGGCCTTAACGTTAGCATAGCCAACCCCATAGTGTCAAACCCAGGGGAAGTGGAACCTCTAGAGTAAACCGCTCGCTGGTTGGTTGGTCTGTTACCCACCTTCTCAGTGATAACCAGAATAAAGATATGCCTGATCATCCGGTGTATTCTGAGTAGCTGCTTCTGGATGGAATAGAACTGCAGGACTCTCTCTGCTCCAGTGTCCTAAGCAACCTTTCCAGATGCTTCAGATCTGTCTCCATGAAATCTGGCCAGGTTTGGGGTTTCTTGGCAGCAATGCAGACTGAGGTTGGCTGGTAGGCCTGAAAGCACAGATGCTCATAAGTTCTGTCCTCCAAGAGGACCTTGAGCTTTGTAAAGTTCAGCCCCCTCAGCTGAGCCTTCAGCCTCATGTCATTCGTTCTGGAGACGTGAATAAAGGTTGTCACCAGGATCCAACAATAGAGTTGCTCCAGGTTAGATGTGAACTTGTTAATTTGGATGAAAATTCTCACTTTCTGCTCAAAGCCTTCCAAGCCCAAAGGCAGCCTGGAGAAATCAGAATGTTCTTCTTGATGATCATGGTCAGCCCCCAACTGACAGGCTGTCTGACCTGGTCACTGCCATCTTCACGGTGGCTTGCAGTTATGTATGGGCATAAATGCTTCACTGGATCAGGACCTCAGTAATGTCTAGATCCAGTTTGTTCATTGTACAGGTCACAAGAGAGTGCTGCCAACTCACCATGGGACCTGAAAACCTGACTGGTTTACTTCTACCTCTTGCTGTATCATCGCTTAAAGACCTGGCTGTTTGAAATTAGTGAACCATCCTAATGCTGAGCTAGAATACAGTCCAGCTCCTGCTCCCATAGCTGTGTTGGCTCTGCAGGGCTAACAGGGGTGCAGACGTAGGGTGTGAAGATATTCAGAACTCAGACATATTCAGTGAGAAAAGACGCTAGAAAAATGGCACCATTTGCTAAATGATAGTCACACTTTAGCACAGATCTTGGTGTTTTTTGTGTTTCAAACCTGTGAAATCTGGATGTGACACCAAAGTCTGGGGAGCTCTGGTTTGATACCCCCCGGGTTAAACACAGTTCAAGCAAATATGCAAACAATAGCAGTCCACTACATGGAATCTGAGAGTTCCCACCCGCTACATCAACAAACCCCTCCCAGTTTTGCAGGGGGGAGCACTCTGTGTACTTTAGTTTCCAAGGTACATTCCTGCTAGAGAGAAGGGTACAGTGGCACTTCCCTCCTGTCCTCAATCTGTCTGAGCTCCTGATAGGGGCTGTAAAACAAATGTGATGTACAAACATATTATTTGAGACACTAAGCTCATCTCTAGATTCTGAAGTGCTGGGTATATATTGCGATGGACTCATATAGTACATTGGAAGAACTTACAGTCTCTGTCTGTGTTGAAAGCGGAGGATAAAATAGACTGCAAAGAGAAAGCAGAAAGTCAGGATTATTGAACTCTTCACCAGCATAGCTCTGACAATAAATCAAAGGAAGCTCTCCTTCATGGGTGCGACATTATTGCCTTGAACTGTGACCATATAGATCTTTGTTGCAACCAAGGCCCTATAGTTGCACCAAACCTTGTACAAAGGAAGTCAAGTAAGATGTTTATAGAAAGGTTAACAAAGAGTCCTGTAGCACCACGGCTACCCCTCTGATACTTGACATTCAGCCCAGGGCTACACTAGGGGAGTGGGGTCGATCTACGATACGCAGCTTCAGCTACGTGAATAACGTAGCTGAAGTCGGCGTATCGTAATCGACTTACCTGACCATGAGGACGGCGGCGAGTCGATCGCTGCCGCTCCCCCGTCGACTCCGCTTCCGCCTTTCGATGACGTGGATTTCCGGAGCCGACGGGGAGCGCGATCGGGGATCGATTAATCGCGTCTTAACGAGACGCGAAAAATCGATCCCCGATAGATCGATTGCTACCCGCCGATCCGGTGGGTAGTGAAGACAAGCCCATAGAAAGGTTGTAATTTGCTGGTTATGATTATGCTGTCCGTATGTGTGTATCATTTTTGTATTTGAATTTATGAATATTGGCTATGTACTTGTATCACAATGTGTTTGATTCTAAGTAGCCTCAGACAGAAGAATTTAAAAAGATGCACTGGGACTATTTTTGCAGGACTCTCAGACATTTCCAAAAAAGACTTTCTCTGTAAGGGAAGTGAAAGAGGCACCCAGAGACCTGTGTGAAATGAACTGGTGAGTCTCAATCCAGCTGCCAGAAGTCAGGTATCCACATTACAAAACCCATCGTCACAACTGGCATCCTTCATAGAAGACACAACAGAGGACGTATGATTTGACTGGGCATGGAGGCTGAACTGCCTTCCTATGTCCCTATCCAGGCTAAGGCATGCTAGTGCATGGGGGAAATTTGCATGGACACTGCATAGACTGTGTCCTTCCTGCTGTAACTGAAGGACCTCAGTCTCCAGGGCTGTCTTTGGGCACATCTCACAGCACAAAATTAAATATAGTAAATTAAATCAACTAATCAGATCAGTCAAACATTCCAAGTTCTATGACCTCACCTGTGTCAGATTGTCAGATTCCCCCAAAGATATCTGTTTCTGTCTGTTCACTGAAATTGCTTACTATGCTGATCTATGTTTTTGATTATCTTGAGTAAACATTGTGGGTCATTCACTTCCACTGAGAAACCAACATTGCAACAGAACGGGCTTGACATGGGTAGCATCAAACAAACGCAGCACAATTCTTTTCAACTGATCTGGAGTTATGAGCATATCTGAAAGTTTGGTCTTTGTAGATTGCTACAAGAGTAGCCAGGATAGTCTTCATTGGTTTGCATATGGCTTGTATGACAGTATTCCCACCAGTGAAATTCCTGCAACCATAGTAACAAAGCTATTCATCCTTCTCAAGGATTTTCACAATCTTTTTTTGTGAATGAAGTTGTCTACTTTATCCTGCTTCTTGTTTTATGGTGCAGTGGATGATGGGCCGGAGAGGTCATAGCTGTAGATCTTATGAAAAATGTTGTCACCTGAAATGATATGAAGTTAATAATATACATACAGCATGCTCAGCTTAATTGGGACCATCAGTTTCATAGGGTCATCTCCCAGGAGGGAATCAATTTAACATAAAAGAGAATGGCAAATACTGCTACATAAATAGCATCAGTTCTGCTTAATGGAGATGAATTTGGGCAGTGCCAAGAGGTTAAGTGGTGTTTAAACAGGTGTTAAATAGAAGTGAAATCCTGAGCTTTGAATGGAAAGAAAATAAATATATTAACAAATGAAATTATGGATTATATTCTGTAAATATTATTTTCAGTTCTTACATTATTACTTCATACTGTACTACTCTTTAGTTCAATCAAAGGGACACTGTTTGGAACAAAAGTTAAGATGTATAAATATAAGTGTTCTCCTTTGTTCCCATCCTTTGTAAATGATCGCATACGCTTAAAGGTCTCATCAAACTGAGGCAAAATGCGGGGGGAGGGTTCTGGTGATGCTGAGCTTCACTCTTGAGCTTTGTGGAATTGCTCAGAAAGGTAAATGGAAAGACTCTCACTGACTCCAGTGGGTTTTGGATCAGGCCCAGGGCACACTAAATGCCGCATTCACTGTCAGACCTAAGCTGTGAGCATTTGATGTAAAGAGGAGCCCAAAGCCCTGGGTCTGAACACCTCAAACTCTAGATTCAAGGTAAAGTTGTCAGCGGTGCTGACGTGATTTAGGAGCCTTCATTGACTTTCAGCTCCTAAGTCCCTTTTGAAAATGGAACTTAGGTGCTTTTGAAAATTTTCCTCTCCAGGCTATGAGGCTCAGACCCATATATTGCTGGTCTGCAGGTCTCTGCTGCTTTCCTCTTATCAGGCAAGGTACATCACTTGCCAGAACTGTCCCCTTTCCCCACCTCTCTCTGAGCCACACCAGGCTTGCGGGACTGAGCCTGGTGGGGAATATCAGCCCTTTGGCTCGGGGGGGGTGGACGGGGGTGGACAAAGGAATGCCGCAAATCTTGATAAGTATGCTGAGGGCTTGGTTTCCTGTTGCCTGGTGCAGCCCACCCCTCCCTAGGCAGCATCACAGTACAGAGTGGTTTGAAGAGTCCCTTACCACACTTCCTTTCCACATCCTGGCTGCAGGCCTGCAGCTCGCTGGCCTCACCCAGCCTTCCCTGTCTGCATATACGGTCCCACTGCATTCCCTCCCCCACACTTGTTCTCTCACTGTTCTTGCAGAGGCGCTGGTGATCCGGATAACAGTCAGCCTGGGGGTTTAGAGTTCAATGGCTGGACCTAGCTAGGGTTCAAAAGGGAACAAAGACAGGTTGAGGGAAAGCATTAGACAGTGAGTTCAGGGCTGGGATTGGGGTTGGCCATGTAGACGTTTCATGAGAACAGCCTGTGAGATTTCAGACTCCAGTGGCAGAAAACTCACCATCACAGATGATCAGGGGAGAGTCCTGCCAGTTGCAGACTATTACCCTTTCCATAGAGTTCCTTTTTAAGTCCTGGGGCAGCTGGACCCAGGTGAGGCCCTGTGTTTTCACTGTGAAGGTGTATTGCTAGAGAGCCAGGCACAGGATTCCAGAACCAGTGAAAAAGCATAGAGCTTCCACATGGATGGTGTTTGCATCTTCTGCAGATCCCCCAGGATTTCATAGTGCCTCATTCATAGGGCCCCACCAATTTCATGGCTGTGAAAAACGTGTCACGGACCATGAAAAAAGCGTGAAATTTTATCTCCCCCCATGCTGCTGGGAGAGCCTGCAGGAAGAGCAAGTCCTGTCCCTCCCCAGCCCAGCAGGGACTAGCAGCTAGGAGTCCCTGGCTGGGGAGCTCCCAGCAGCATGGGGGAGATCAGACATACCTCCACCTCTGGGAACCTCCTACAGCTACAGGAAGCTCTGAAGACAGCACAGAAATGAGGGTGGCAACCCCATAACCCCCCTACAACAGGTTTGCAACACCCCCCCCCCACACACACACACACACACAAATCCATTTTGGTTCGGGACCACCACGGTTACAATACCATCAAATTTCAGATTTAAAATCTAAAAATGTGAAATTCACCAATTTTCAAATCCTATGGCCGTGAAATTGACCAGAATGGACTGTAAATTTGATAGCGTCCTACTCATTCAGTAGGGGGAACACCCCACTCCTTAGAATGATTTTGGGGAAACTGCTAGGATATCTTCAGAGAGTTTTCTTGCCCTGCTGATATTTGCACTGGAAAGGATGCTCTGAGCCATTCTTCCTATTTGCATCTTAAGTCTGGGTTTTTTTTGTTTATGGAAATGCATCACAACATGTAACATAAGCGGCATTACTTCATTGTTGTAGCAGGGCTCACCCAGTCTGACTTCAGACACCGTACGGCCTCAGTTTCCCTTCTTCCCCAGTTAGGGTGTTTTCATAATAACCCTCCCCTTCCAGAGGCTTGGTTTAGTAACAAAGTTCAAACAATACAGATCTTTCACCCTGCCTTCTCCTGGGACACAACGAGGGCTTGGCAGGAAGTAGTTTTCCCAGTCAGCAAAATGTCTAAAAAGTCTAAAAACGTCACAAACCGAAACTCTAAAAAACAATAATCTCCGAACATTTTTACCAAAAATGTTCAGGTCAGATGTTTCCCTCAACCCCTTACACTGTTCACAAAGAGTTTCAGTTTCAATACAATCTTACAATCAAATATTTCCAGTGACAGAGAATGCGCAACAGCCCTTGGTAAGTGGTTCCAATGATTAATAACCCTCACCGATAAAAGTTTGCATATTATTTCTAGTCTGAATTTCTAGTCTGAAAGTCTAGCTGCAACTTTATGTTCCTTCTGCAAGTACATAAAGATTGTAATTGAGTCACCATCTCTTTGTTAAGCCTAAACTGAGCTCCTTGAGTCTATCACTATAAGGCAGGTTTTCTAATCCTTTAAACACTTTTGTGGCTTTTCTCTGAATGCCAATTAGTTAACATCCTTCTTGAATTGTGGGCACCAGAGCTGAACAGGATTCCAGCAACAGTCACACCAATACCAAATACAGAGGTAAAATATCGTCTCTACTCCTACTCAAGTTTCTCCTGTTTATTCATCCCAGGATTGCATTAGCTCTTTTGCCACTGTGTTGCACTGAGAGCTCCTGTTCAGCTGATTATTCACTACAACCCTGAAATCTTTTTCAGAGTTGCTGCTTCCCAGGAGAGTCTCCCATCCTCTAAGTATGGCCCCCACATTCTTTGTCACTAGGTGTATACACATTTACTTTCACCTATATTAAAAACTTTTGATACTTTTTAACTTCAACGTTTTATTTTTTTGAGTCAAAATGACATTTTGTCAAAATGAGTGATGGTGTTTCGCTAAAGAGTCAGGTGCTGGGCCCCAGAACCAGTGCAAATGAAAGTGAAACAGTTTGTGAACAGTCAACAAATCGGTTCCTTTCTGTAAAGAAGCCTACGCAGTGATGGGCAAGGATGGGGCTATGAACTTTGTACTCTACTGTCAAGAATTTGTGATCTGTTAACATATTGCTTCTTTGAGCTGGCAAACAAGTCATAGTGGGCCAGATTCACCTCTGGTTTAGTGTCACTGACTTCAGTGGAGTTACTCCAAGTATGGATTTGGTCCATTAAGTATAGATGTTATTGATGTTTTCATACGATCTTTTGGTATTTATGAGTTGGAAGCTCAGTAAATGAATTAGAGGTGGACCAAACCACCAAATTCAGACTCAGCTCTGGATTTTAAAGACATCAAAATGATGGCACGGGAAGTGGCTGGTTTGGATGCACAGTTTTGGTTCTGCTCACTAGACAGGCCTATTTGGATCTGGATCCAGATTTCAGATACACCCAAAGTTCAGGGGTTAGTAGTGGGGCATTTGGTTCAAGCCCAGCTCTGGTAAGAGTGCTTACCTGAATTGTAGTTCTTATGTTAATCTTCCTGCTAATAAGCCAGGGTGGCATTCACAAAGGTCAGAACAGGAAAACAGCCACAGGAATGAAAAACAAGGTTACCTGGTTAGTAACACAGGAACTTGTATACAGACTTCTATACTGTTTGACTCCTCTCTGACACTAAGCTCTCACACAGCATCTTCCATGAGTAATGCTCTCTCTCATCTCTGATTGGCTAGGAGGCTGCGTTCTATGTTGGTACATGATGATCTGGCCTCGATTATGCCTGCCTTCATCACCTCTTGGCTGCACTATAACTGGCGGTGACGGCAATCCCTCGGATTTCGAGGATGATTGTCTTCCATAAAATGATAGCCAGTTATCGCCAGTAGATCCACAGGTGACTAATGAGACTGAGCCAGGATCCACAGATCTTGTCACAGTTGGGGCAGACATTCCCGGTGGGAGGGGCGAATCTGGATTGTTCAGTCGGGCTGCAGCGTGTTCTTTCCCCCTTTCCCATTTTCTGGTGTCTGTGTTGGATCTCAAAATACTGGGATCCTCGCCATAAGATCCTTTTCCATTTTGGTCGGTCATGGGCTTGGGTTTCCCATGAGTTTGTCAATATTGCACTTCTTCCTTTTGGCTTTGAGTGTGTCTTTGAAGCACTTTTTTTGCCCGCCCCTCCTCCGTTGGCCATGGCTCAGTTGTGAGAACTACAGCTGTAAGCAGGGTCTGAATGAGCTCTGCCCTGACAGCAAGTGATGCACTAGGGGAAAAGATTTCAGGAGCAAACCATGTTTGCATAGACATGCCGACCCTGCCTACGTGCACAGCAGGATGGAGCTGCTTTGCCAAAATGATCCAAATCACTCTAGTATCCGAATGCAGGAGTAATGAAATGCGATTATCTTTATTGTATGAGTAAAGGGTAGCAGAACTGTGCTTAGCCTGCCCTGACTGAGGGGTCACCCTAACCTGAACCTCACTTGCTAAGGATGGGGTGGGGATGCCAAATCCTAGAAAAGATGAGTGGGTGGAGTGGGTAGTGTGGACTTTGCCCAAAAAGTTATAGGGATTATTTGTGCTGCTCCTTTCCAGCATTTAATGGCAGAGATGATTCAATTGAGAGTCCTTGTTTCTGATTGGTGATTTGTAGAGTTGATGTTAGGGGGGAGGGATAGCTCCGTGGTTTGAGCATTGGCCTGCTAAACCCAGGGTTGTGAGTTCAATCCTTGAGGGGGCCATTTAGGGATCTGGGGCAAAAATTGGGGATTGGTCCTGCTTTGAGCAGGGGGTTGGGCTAGATGACCTCCTAAGGTCCCTTCCAACCCTGATGTTCTATGATTCTAATGCTGAGCAGGTCTAGGAGCTAAGCCTTAGACCCTGTGACAGAGATTGCACTGGTAGTGAGGTTCCCCCACTCTCTCCTGAAATCACTAAGAGCTGGGTTAAGTAAGGCAACCTCAGAACATGATGCTGGGGGAGCAGCAAGCAGTGGTGGTTAGTGGCAGCAGAGCAGCAGTGGCTGGTGGTGTCAGAAGAGCAGCAGCAGAGAGAGGAACGGCGGCTGCTGTGAACCACTTGCAGAGGTATTGTTTGATTGCCCTCCACCCGAGGGTGGGAGGTTAACCCTGTGAAGGCACATCTGAACTCTGGATCTTCACTCACCATGGACCACAAACTCTGAGTGGGGTGCAGGGGAGGACGTTTTGTTTGTTGGACTTTTCCCACCGCAAGATGGGAAACCGAGGAAAAGGCTGCTGCCCAATGTACTGTGAGGTCAGGTTTGCTTACAGTCACATGGTTTTGAGTGTGGCTGTGTTTTCCCAAATTAATGCTTTGTTCCCTTTCCCGTTTAAGAAAAGGTTTATTTTGTTATACACAGACTCAGTGCTTGCACAGTGGACGAAAAGCTGAATATGAGTCAACAGTGTGCCCTTGTTGCCAAGAAGGCTAACGGCATTTTGGGCTGTATAAGTAGGGGCATTTCCAGCAGATCGAGGGATGTGATTATTCCCCTCTATTCGGCACTGGTGAGGCCTCATTTGGAGTACTGTGTCCAGTTTTGGGCCCCACACTACAAGAAGGATGTGGATAAATTGGAAAGAGTCCAACGGAGGGCAACAAAAATGATTAGGGGGCTGGAGCACATGACTTATGAGGAGAGGCTGAGGGAACTGAGATTGTTTAGCCTGCAGAAGAGAAGAGTGAGGGGGGATTTGATAGCTGCTTTCAACTACCTAAAAGGGGGTTCCAAAGAGGATGGATCTAGACTGTTCTCAGTGGTAGAAGATGACAGAACAAGGAGTAATGGTCTCAAGTTGCAGAGGGGGAGGTTTAGGTTGGATATTAGGAAAAACTTTTTCACTAGTAGGGTGGTGAAGCACTGGAATGGGTTACCTAGGGAGGTGGTGGAATCTCCTTCCTTAGAGGTTTTTAAGGTCAGGCTTGACAAAGCCCTGGCTGGGATGATCTAGTTGGGGTTGGTCCTGCTTTGAGCAGGGGGTTGGACTAGATGACCTCCTGAGGTCCCTTCCAACCCTGAGATTCTATGATAGTTGCTCGAGGTGGTGTTTAGTTTTCCCAGATTACTGAGTGGGGGCTTGAGCCAGTTCTGGCTTGTAGTGTTGAGAGGAACCCCTAAATGTTGAACCCAGCCCTTGTTGCTGCTGACTCCACCTGGCAGAAGGGTTACACAGCAGTGTGATAGACCTGGGCGTGAAGCCTTCAGCAGAGAACTAGTCTAGGATATTGCAGTACATCTCTTAGGTCTGGTCTACACTACGAGGTTAGCTCGAATTTAGCCGTGTTAGGTCGACTTTATAAGCAATGAGGCTACACAACAAACCCCGCTCTGCTGACCTAAAGGGCTCTTAAAATTGACTGCTGTACTCCTCCCCGATGAGGGGAGTAGCGCTAAAAATTGACCTTCCTGGGTCGAATTTGGGGTAGTGCAGACACAGCGCTGTGAAATTCGATGGTATTGGCCTCCGGGAGCTATCCCAGAGTGCTCCAATGTGCCCGCGCTGGACAGCACTTTCAACTCCGATGCACTAGCCAGGTACACAGGAAAAGCCCCGGGAACTTTTGAATTTCATTTCCTGTTTGGTCAGCGTGGCGAGCTCAGCAGAACAGGTGACCATGCAGTCCCAGAATCACAAACGAGCTCCAGCATGGAGCAAAGGGGAGACACTGGATCTGATTGCTGTACGGGGAGAAGAATCTGTGCAAGCAGAACTCCGAACCAGCAAAAGAAATGCTGATATATATGCCAAAATCACACAGGTCATGGTGGACAGAGGCTACACCAGGGACACAGCAGTGTTGCATGAAAGTTAAGGAGCTCAGGCAAGCCTACCAAAAGACAAAGAAGGTAAATGGTCGCTCCGGGACAGAGCCCCATACATGCCGCTTCTATGATCAGCTGCATGGCATTCTAGGGGGGAACCCTACCACTACCCCATCACTGTCTGTGGACACCTGCAAGGGGGGAGTCTCACGCAACACGGATTAGGATTTTGTGGATAAGGAAGAGGAGGAGGAAAATGTGCAGCAGGCAAAAGGAGAATCCGTTCCCCCTGGCAGGCAGGAGTTTTTTCTCACCCTGGAGCCAACAACCTCCCAAGGCATATTGTTCCTGGACCCTGAAGGCGGAGAAGGCACCTCTGGTGAGTGCACATTTGTAACTACACTACGGGGGTTAAAAGCAATTGTGTTTAATATTTGATTTGCCATGAAGAATTGGGATGCATTCGCGGCCAGTATAGCTACAGGAAAAGTCTATTAATGTGTCTGGGGATGGAGCGGGAATCCTCCAGGGACATCTCCATGAAGCTCTCCTGGAGGTACTCTGAAAGCTGCCTTATTTCGTTCGCCACAGTAGGACACTTTACCACGCCAAGCCAGTAGCAAGTAGTCTGGAATCATTGCAGCACAAGCTTGTAGTGAATGGTCCTGAGTTTCAGTCACATTCATGCAGCATTCGGTCTTTATCTTTCTATGTCAGCCTCAGGAGAGTGATATCATTCATGGTCACCTGGTTGAAATAGGGGAATTTTTGTAAGGGAACAGTAAAAGGACCCTATACATGCTGGGCTGTTTGTGCTTGGCTAAAAGGGATCATCCCAGAGAATAGCCACATGTGGGGGGGAGGGGTGCGCTGCACATCCACCCCAAAACCGCAGCCCCTCCTTTTAAATGGCAAACCCAACTGACATTGCTTTCTATGGGAAAGGAGGGCGATAAAGTTTGAAACCATTCCCACGTGTTATGAACGCGGAAGAAGCCAACCCCGTGTACCCTTTGCCTTACCATGGCTGCCTAGAAACCAAATTTTGTTGCCCAGCCGTGTGTGATGTGTCACCATACCAGCAGGCGCTCAATATAAAAGGCAAAATGCGACCTTGTACCTAAAACACATGTGCTGTCTGCTGTGAATTGCTTGATTCACTGTGAAAGAGTCTCCCCTTTTGTTCTCAGAAATGTATCTTCTTAAATTGTACTCTCCATTTTTATCCTCCCTGCAGGTGCAAATGTTTCTATGCTCCCCCTAGCATCTCCATCTCAGAGGTTATCGCAGATTAGAAGGCGAAAAAACCGCACTCGCGATGACATGTTTTCCGAGCTCATGTAGTCCTCCCGCACTGATAGGGCACAGCTGAATACATGGAGGCATTCGGTGGCAGACGCCAGGAAAGCATACAGTGAGCGTTATCAGAACACGCAGGAGGAGATGCTGAGGCTAATGGGGGAGAAAACTGACATGATGAGGTGTCTGGTGGAGCTGCAGGAAAGGCAACTAGATCACAGCCTGCCGCTGCATCCATTGTATAACCGCCTGCCCTCCTCCCCAAGTTCCATATCCTCCTCACCCAGACACCCAAGAACGCGGTGGGGGGAGGCTCCGGGCTCCCATCCACTCCACTCCAGAGGATGGCCCAAGCAACAGAAGGCTGTCATTCAAACAGCTTTGATGTGCAGTGTGGCTACAATAAGCAATAAGCCTTGTCCTCCCCTCCTCCCCCACCCACCCGCATTGTCAGTGATCTCAATTTTTTTAAAATAAATAAAGAATGAATGGATTCCAAACAATAGGGACTTTATTTTCTTTGCCAGCTGTGGTCGAAGGGGGAGGGGGGATTGGCTTACAAGGAAGTACATTTAACAAAGGGGATGGTTTTGCGGCGAGGACAAACACACATCACTGTCACACCATAGCCTGGTCAGTCATGAAACTGTTTTTCAAAGCCTCTCTGATGCGCAGCATGGCTAGCTGTGCTTTTCTAATTGCCCTGGTGTCTGGCTGTTCAAAATTGGCCACCAGGCAATTTGCCTCAACCTCCTACCCTGCCATAAACATCTCCCCCTTACTCTCACAGATATTATGGAGCACACGGCAAGCAGCAATAACAATGGGAATATTGGTTGCGCTGAGGTCTAACCTATTCAGCAAACAGCACCAGCACCCTTTTAAATGTCCAAAGGCACATTCTACAACCATTCTGCACTTGCTCAGCCTATAGTTGAACTGCTCCTTGCTACTGGGCAGGCTGCCTGTGTATGGCTTCATGAGCCATGGGAGCAAGGGGTAGGCTGGGTCCCCAAGGATAACTATAGGCATTTCAACATCCCCAACAGTAATTTTCTGGTCTGGGAAAAAAATCCCTTCTTGCAGCTTTTCGAACAGCCCGGAGTTCCGAAAGATGCGAGCGTCGTGCACCTTTCCCGACCATCCCACACTGATGTCCCTTGTGATCCACCAGTGCTTGCAGTTTATGTTCCCCTTGCGGTTTATGTACTGTTTGGAGAGGTGGTCCGGTGCCAAGATAGGGATATGCGTTCCATCTATCACCCCACCACAGTTAGGGAACCCCATTGCAGCAAAGCCATCCACTATGACCTGCACATTTCCCAGAGTCACTACCCTTGTTAGCAGAAGGTTATTGATCGCCTTGGCTACTCGGATCACAGCATCCCCCATGGTAGATTTGCCCACTCCGAATTGATTCCCGACTGACTGGTAGCAGTCAGGCGTTGCAAGCTTCCACAGGGCTATCGCCACTCGCTTCTCAACTGTCAGGGCAGGTCTCATCTTGGTATTTCTGTGCTTCAGGGCGGGGGAAAGCAACTCACAAAGTTCCATGAAAGCGGCCTTACACGTGCGAAAGTTTCGCAGCCACTGGGAATAATCCCAGACCTGCAACACTATGCGGTCCCACCAGTCTGTGCTTGTTTGCCGGGCCCAGAATTGGCGTTCCATTGTATCAAGCTGCCCCAATGCCGCCATTATATCCCAATGTCCACATCCCGTGCTTTCAGGAACGTCTGTGTCCATGTCCTCCTCACAATTGTCCTTGCACTGGCGGCTCCTAGCCAGGCTCTGCACATACTGCAGGATAATGAGCAAGGTGTTTACAATGATCACAAAAGCAGTGCGCAGCTGAGCGGGCTCCATGCTTGCCGTGCTATGGTGTCTGCACAGATAACCCAGGGGAAAAGGTGTGAAACAATTGTTTGCCGTTGCTTTCAAGGAGGGAGGCAGGGGAGCCTGACGACATGTACCCAAAACCACTCGTGACAATGTTTTTGCCCCATCAGGAAATGGGAGCTTAATCCAGAATTCCAATGCGCAGTGGGGACTGTAGTATAGCTACATACAGTGCACCACTCCATGAGTCGATGATAGCCACGGTATTGAGGACGCACTCCGCCGACCTACTGCGCTTAGTGGGGACATACACGATCATCTGTATAAAATCACTTTCTAAAGATCAACTTCTATAAAATCGAACTAATTTCGTAGTGTACACATGCCCTTAGGCTACCATGAGCACATCACACCTATCTTCCACTCCTTACACATAGGACATTAAATCAAGTTCAAGATCTCAGCCCTTCTCTTTAAGGTGCTGGGCCCAGGATATATGAGAGAGCCTAAAGCTCCAGGGGGAAGGTGTTGTGGTTCAGGAGGTGAGTGCTATTGGGAAGAGGAAGTGCTGGATTAGAAGAGGGAAATGCTAGTGAGCCAGGGAGGTCAGGCTTAGAAAAGAAAGCCAGGCTGTAGGGGAAGGGAACACCCCTGTACAATGGACCTGAAAGAAGGGCAGGACTAAAGGAAACCAGGGGCCCTGGAGGAAGAGTCAGGACTAAGAGGAAGCCAGCAGGACGAAGAGGAGAGACCCGAGATGCCAAGTCACCGATGGAATGGCCCATGGGTTATTGCTGGGCTGGTGAGGTGAAAGATTTTAAAGCCATCCTAACCCTGAAATGGGCCAGATGTTAGAGAAAAACCTGGCTGTAGGGCCATGGCTATATTGCGTGGGGTGGGCCCAGTGGTGCTGGAACCATTTTTATAGTGGGGGTGCTGAAGGCGGAAACCATGTATTTGGGTTGTTATTACTACTTCAAGCCAGGGGGTGCAGCAGCACCCCTAGTTCCAGCACCTATGGGTGTGCCTGGAGAGCATGAGGGGGCACTCTAGAGTGGTCCAATCCATGACAGGCCTATTTCCATGTAAAGTCATTGACTGGCCCCTTCTTTCTCAATGACAAAGGCAGGGTATGTAGGAGTATGTGACTGGCCTCCTTCATGCCAACCGTTATTTGATATGGCTCTACTAGATCTCCTCTTAGCCCTTCTCCTTACCAGACCCAATAATCCTGCCCCGTAATCCCTCCTCTCCCCACCTGCTAATTACAGCCACTAGAGAGGTGGCTGAGTCAGGCCTAGTCCCACCTGCAGCCCAAACGACCTGCACTTTCAAGGAGAGGATGAAAAATGGTGTCAGATCCTGGCCCTGACTGTTTTTCCATGAGAAAGGAGCTTGTGGACATAGTATTTTTAGTGCACTGTTCAAGGGAGCTGATGAAGGGCGATGACCTCAAATAATTTTGCTTGGGAAAGCTTTTTCCTCTAACAACAATGTTCTCAAAGTTAACCTCAAAATTAGACATGGGAAATTCAGGGTCTCTTCAGATGTGATATTAACTTTCCAGCTTGGGCCTAACTCTCATTTAAGTGTGGGCCCTATGGAACATACTACAGCTGCTCTCAGACCTGCGGGACAGTGCAGAGTCGGTAATTAGCAATAAATAGACAGACCTAAATTTAATTTTCTTTGTAATTTAAAACACAAGCTTATTGTTTTGGCCCAAGTCTATGTTATGGACAAACCCCAAGCTCCTTCTGAACACAGGATCCAGGATGATGTAATTGTTTAACTCCTGGGCTTTATTACAGGGCTTTCCAAATCGGGATGCTGCTCTTCCTCTGGAGGCTCCGATCCCTGCTCTGGAGCTTCCCCAGAAAGAGTAAATTAAAAAAAAAAAAAAGAGAGAGAGTATTCACTTTGGGATGATCATGATAGGACACGCTCCCATCCCTCTGCTAGCAAGCCTAACCAGCATCCCTGCACCCAGGTAGAGCCAATTAGGCACACTTGTAGGGCGTGCTCTGCTTGGAGAAGGGGAGATTAAACAGGTGAGGCTGTCCTCAGATGGGGGGCAAGTTTGCCCAAGAAGAGAGGCTGCTGGGAGCCCAGCCCAAAGCAGTGACTAGTCTCCCCCCACCTTGTTTAGGGCATACAAACACTGCAGCCCTGAGAGGGGACTTGGATGCCTGCTCTCCGCAGGATTTAAATTCTCATAATTTCCTGGCGCCCACCACGACCCCTGATTCTCCACGGGACGCAAAGTGGCTTAGGGCTTCAGCCCCGTGGGCCCCCGGAAACTGGCTTGCAGCCCCCCAGAGGGCCGTGGATCCCCAGCTGAGAACTGCAACAGCATCAGGCTGGAGTCAACGTTCGGTGAATATTTACCTGAGTGCTGCTCAGGACAGCTCTGGCTGAATTTAACCCCTGGCGCTGTCCGTGCCTGTAGCTGGACCTGAGGAGCAGGTAATTAGACTCAGAAAGGCCCCCAGGAGTGAGCTCAACTCCCATAGGGAACAGTGAACATTCCCAGGAGTGCAGGTTTAGGAGGGGACCCAGAGGCCAGAGACTTAAGAGACGAAGACCAAGCCCAGGCTAAGAGCTGGCTGGTTACAATGAGGATTTGCAAAATCCAGCTCTTCTCTGTGGGTTTCTCGGTGGCATGGTTCAAATGGAAAGGACCTTTGAAGAAAGGCCAGTGAGCACTGACATCCCTGTCTGCATAACTGAAATATACAGCACAGTCTAAGGGACACGTATACCCCAGGAAGAACCTTCTTGCCCAGCACCTTCTACTAAAACATTGCTGCTTTCAAGAGAGACCAGAGTAGGGTTGCCAACTTTCTAATAACACTAAACTGAACACTCCTGCCCCGCCCTTTCCCCCGGGGCCCTCTCCAAGGCACTGCCCCCACTCACTCCATCCCCCCTCCCTCCGTCGCTTGCTGTCCCCCACTGTCACTCACTTTCAATGGGCTGGGGCAGAGGGTTGGGGTGCTGGAGGGAGGTGAGGGCTCTGGGTGGGAGTATGAGCTTTGGGGTGGAGCCAGGGATGAGGAGTTTGAGGTGCAGAAAAGGGCTCCAGACTGGGTAAGAGGGTTGGGGTGGGGAGTTTTGGGTTCTGAGCTCGGGGTGCAGGCTCTGGGTGGGGCCAGAAATCAGGGATTCAGGGTGCGGAAGAGGGCTCTGGGCTGGGGTGGGGTGTTGTGGTGCTGGGTGGGGTGAGGACTCTGGCTGGGGATGCAGGCTCTGGGGTGGGGCTGGGATGAGGGGTTGGGGTGCAGAAGGAGGCTCTAGGCTGGGACTGAGGGGTTCAGCATGCAGGAGGGGGTGTGGGCTCTGGCTGGGGGTGTGGACTCTGGAGTGGGGCTGGGGATGAGGGGTTCGGAGTGCGGGAAGAGGTGAGGGCTCCAACCGGGGGTGTGAGCTCTGGATGGGGCTGAAGATGAGGGGTTTGGGGTGCAGGAGGGGGCTCAGGGCTAAGGCAGGGGGTTGAGGAGTTGCGGTTGGGGTGCAGGTTCTGGGAGGGAGTTTGGATGTGGGAGAAGTCCCAGCGGCGCTTACTACAGCTCCCTTTTCAACCGGGCGTTCCGGTCTAAGTACTAGGAGGACAATGCAGGTAAGAAGAGTATGACAAAACTTGGGAGGCTCAGATCCCTTGCTCTGTAACTTTTGCAGTGACACTTCCATGCCTTGCATACAAAGCAAGCATCCAGCACGCCATTTCTGACAATGGTCTGCAGCATAAAGACCACCATCACAACAGACACTCAGACTGACCCCTTGGCTGGCAAACTCCTCCGAAAGGGTAAGCCATTGAATAGGCCTTGAATGCTGAGTTCTTTTCTCATTCTAATACTAACTTCAAGTCCCAGATTAAGGTGCACTGGGAAGAATCCACCTGGACTGAAACCTGTCCTATAGAGAAAGAGAAATTCTCAGTCTGCTCACGCTAGCTAAAATAAATTATATTCAAAATAATGTGTGCTAATCTCTGCTAAGCAAAATAAATACTGACCTCAGTTACTTCTTATTATTATTTCTGAAAGAAATATCAAATTTCTGCTGTGAGTTTCCCAAGATAGACCAAGCTGAAATGATAGATGCATCAGCTTTCTTTCTGAACAATTCATTGCATCTTAATCCAATTTTTTAGAGCATGCTTCAAAATCAGTTCATCTCTGGCAGACAGGTGGCAGAAATAGTGACCATGAGTCCCTGTTCCTTCAGCATTCTCATCCTTATTGCTGCTGCAGAGGGGCAGTTACTTTTATCACCCCCAAAGCTCTCCAAATCGCATTCAGGCAGGAGTTGAGTTCTTTTAAATGGCATATAGACCTGTCTCCCCACTTTCATGAATGACAAATGTGTTCTAATATTATTGAACCCCAACCCCAACACGAGAATGGAAGGGAATCTCTTGACAAGAACATATAACTGATATCTAGTTTCCCTGGTTCTGCCACTGACTTCGATTCATAGATTCTAAGGCCAGAAGGAACCACTATGACCATCTAGCCTGACCTCCTACACAGCACAGACCATAGAACTGCCCACAGGAATTCCTAGAGCAGATCTTTTAGAAAAACATCCAATCTTCATTTAAAAGTTGATAGTGATGGAGAATCTACCACCACCCTGGGTAAATTGGGCTAACTGGTCTCACTGTTAATTTCCTCTCTGAATGTCTAGCTTCAACTTCCAGCCATTGGCTCGTGTTAGATCTTTCTCTGCTAGATTGAAGAGCCCAGTAGTAAACATCTGTTCCTCATGTAGATACTTATCGACTGTAAGCAAGACATCCCTTAACCAGCTCTTTGTTAGCTGAGTAGATTGAGCTCCTTGAGTCTGTCACTATAAGATATGTTTTCCAGTCCTTTAATCATTTTCATGACATTTCTCTGAACCCTCTCCAATTTATCAACATCCTTCTTGAATTGTGGGCATCAGAACTGGACACAGGATTCCAGCAACGGTCTCACGAGCGCCAAATATAGAGTTAAAATAACCTCTCTGCTCCTACTCAAGATTCCACAGTTTATGCATCTGAGGATCACATTCACAGTTTTGGCCACAGTGTTGCACTGGTAGCTCAGGTTCAGCTGATTATCCACCAGTACCAACAAATCTTTTTCAGAGTCACTTGCTGGATGGAATTGAGCAAATCACTGAACGTTTTTGTGCCTCATTTTATCCATCCACACAATCATAACTGTATTTAGCTACCACACAGGAGTGTTGAGTGGTCAAATTAATTAGTGTTTGTAAAGTACATTGGAATCATAGAATCATAGAATCTCAGGGTTGGAAGGGACCTCAGGAGGTCAACCCCCTGCTCAAAGCAGGACCAACCCCAACTAAATCATCCCAGCCAGGGCTTTGTCAAACCTGACCTTAAAAACCTCTAAGAAAGGAGATTCCACCACCTCCCTAGGTAACCCATTCCAGTGCTTCACCACCCTACTAGTGAAAAGGTTTTTCCTAATATCCAACCTAAACCTCCTCCTCTGCAACTTGAGACCATTACTCCTTGTTCTGTCATCTTCTACCACTGAGAACAGTCTAGATCCATCCTCTTTGGAACCCCCTTTCAGGTAGTTGAAAGCAGCTATCAAATCCCCCCTCATTCTTCTCTTCTGCAGGCTAAACAATCCCAGTTCCCTCAGCCTCGCCTCATAAGTCATGTGCTCCAGCCCCCTAATCATTTTTGTTGCCCTCATTTTTGCTGCCCATCCAATCCTTGGATGAACTTTGGTATGAAAGTGCAAACTATGAGTACTACCAGTAATATGAACAGGCCAACATCTTCAAACCTGGGCACTTTAATTCATATTTAGGCACCCAAATAAAAGTGAGCTGGTTTGTCAAAGCACCTGCAGTTCAAGGACTTCAGGTGTTTGCTGATGCTCAGCACTTCTGAAAATCAGACCACTATTACTTAGGTGCCTAAACATAGAGTTAGGGAAACTTTAAGCACCAGGGCTTAAAAATTTTGCCCATGGTATACGGGGGGTTGGGGACCATTAACATTGTTTGGCTTTCCAAATGTGTAAGATTGTTGAAAGAAAATAATGATTAATATATTTTATGCTGTTACTGGGGAAATGAGGGGAAAGTATGGCCCAGTACAGACCCCCGATTTACAGACCCCGGATTTGGCTTCTATTATTAGAAAGAAATATGTCCCTCAGCCTATTCTTTCAGCCTGCTGAGTTTGTGCAGAAAAACATCCTGAGACAAAGACTCTGCTCCAAAGTGATAAGATAACATTAGAACAACTGCTTTTTTCCACTGCTTGCATCCGATGAAGTGGGTATTCACCCGCAAAAGCTTATGCTCCAATACCTCTGTTAGTCTATAAGGTGCCACAGGACCCTTTGTCGCTTCATTAGGACAACTGCTATTACAACTTTGTTCTCCAGTACTCAGGAAGAAGATTTGTTAATCCCCCACTCTCTTATTTTGCATGTTTTCTTCCCATACATGACAAATGGTCTAAATGGACTTATTGAAGTCTATCATGCCCCAATGATTTTAGAATGGTTATATTAAAAAAATCAATAGGTAATAAGATATAGATGTGATAGAAAATATGTTAAGGAAAATAGAGAGTGATTGTGGATGGATGTTTGATGAATAATAAAGGGTTGAAGTGCCAGCTTTAGAATAAGAAAAACAACTTCCCAGGACCATTTGGCCAAAGAATGCCCTGGGTGAGATAGTCCGATAACCCCGAGGGCACACCAGAATCCACCCACAACAGCCCCAAGGACAGGGGCTGAAGAGCCAAAGAACAAAATAACAACAAGCCATCATTGCTGTCCCATCTGTGTGATTGACTATCACTTCAAACGTGAGAACAGTGATTAATTATCACTGCAAACGTGAGAACAGCATGTCCAAGCAAATCCTATAGACTTGCATGAGGACAAATCCTTATAAAATCAGGCTCTGAAGACTGAGAACTTTGGGTCTGGTTCTGCAACCAACTTCCAGGAGCATCCGATGCACATCTGACAAGGCCCTGCTCCATCCTCATGTCCAGGCCACATGGCCAGTGACATGGCACGAGCAACTGCTAGGCTGGTAACTAAACGAATCTTGCAGAACTTTGTGTGTGTGTGTGTGTGTGTGTGTATGAATGTGTGAGTTAATGGAATGTTATAGCTATAACTGACTGCTTACTCTGACTCTTTTTGTATTCATAATAAATGTATTACCTTATCCCCTTTAATAAGATCCTGCTGGTTTTTATTTTCTTGGTGTAACATTTTGGTGGAGAATTGCGAATGGGGGAATATTGCATATGTCTTGGTTATTGTGCAAATTGGTGTGCACACCATCAGCTCTAGGGAGCCTGGCACTTCTATTTGGTCGACTAGACAAACTCTGAACGATATAGGATTTGTCAACCTCCTGGCCTTCAGGTAGGCAGAGGTAAAATATACAGAGCTCATACTATTAAGCTATGATTTAGGAATCTAGGCTGTATCACTCGCTGAACTGTCAGGGGTGACTAGGCTGCGTCAAGGTGTGACGGGCCCAGAAATCTAAGCTGTCACTCGCCGAACTGTCAGGTGTGACAGGAAAGTTTGAACAAGCTTTTAAAAGAAAATATTCAAGGAAAGGCAAGATAAGCTTTTGCCTGAAGGGGAAATAGAACTGGAGGTAGCCCCAACCTCCTATTTTGTTAAGGAAATCACTCCTTTTAAGCAAACCCTCCAAAAATTTGGGCACAGTCCTCGGTCTGCACCATTTCAGACCTAGAGGATAGATTGGCTCAGTACCTCCTCATGTACGAACCTTCTAGTGCTGCCAAAAGGGATGCAGCAGCAATTAGGTTGATGTGGGAGGCATGTAATGATTCTTACCTCCGCTTAGCTTCCTGTAAAGAGGAAAAGGCATCTCTACAGGAAAAGCTAAACCAAATGGAAAAAGGAGCAGACAATTAATCATAGAATCTCAGGGTTGGAAGGGACCTCAGGAGGTCATCTAGTCCAACCCCCTCCTCAAAGCAGGACCAAACCCAACTAAATCAAACCCAACTAAATCATCCCAACTAAGCACCCCAATTGGAAGGTGCTGGCTACAAATCATAGAATCATAGAATCATAGAATCTCAGGGTTGGAAGGGACCTCAGGAGGTCATCTAGTCCAACCCCTGCTCAAAGTAGGACTAACCCCAACTAGATCATCCCAGCCAGGGCTTTGTCAAGACTGACCTTAAAAACCTCTAAGGAAGGAGATTCCACCACCTCCCTAGGTAACCCATTCCAGTGCTCCACCACCCTACTAGTGAAAAGGTTTTTCCTAATATCCAACCTAAACCTCCCCCTCTGCAACTTGAGACCATTACTCCTTGTTCTGTCATCTTCTACCACTGAGAACAGTCTAGATCCAGCCTCTTTGGAATCCCCTTTTAGGTAGTTGAAAGCAGCTATCAAATCCCCCCTCACTCTTCTCTTCTGCAGGCTAAACAATCCCAGTTCCCTCAGCCTCTCCTCAGAAGTCATGTGCTCCAGTCCCCTAATCATTTTTGTTGCCCTCCATTGGACTCTTTCCAATTTATCCACATCATTCTTGTAGTGTGGGGCCCGAAACTGGACACAGTACTCCAAATGAGGCCTCACCGGTGCCGAAGAGAGGGGAATAATCACGTCCCTCGATCTGCTGGAAATGCCCCTACTTATACAGCCCAAAATGCCGTTAGCCTTCTTGGCAACAAGGGAACACTGTTGACTCATATTCAGCTTTTCGTCCACTGTAACCCCTAGGTCCTTTTCTGCAGAACTGCTGCCCAGCCATTAGGTCCCTAGTCTGTAGCAGTGCATGGGATTCTTCCGTCCTAAGTGCAGGACTCTGCACTTGTCCTTGTTGAACCTCATCAGATTTCTTTTGGCCCAATCCTCTAATTTGTCTAGGTCCCTCTGTATCCTGTCCCTACCCTCCAGCGTATCAACCACTCCTCCCAGTTTAGTGTCATCTGCAAACTTGCTAAGGGTGCAGTCCACACCATCCTCCAGATCGTTGATGAAGATATTGAACAAAACCGGCCCCAGCACCGACCCTTGGGGCACTCCACTTGAGACCGGCTGCCAACTAGACATGGAGCCATTGATCACTACCTGTTGAGCACGACCATCCAGCCAGTTTTCTATCCACCTTACCGTCCATTCATCCAGCCCATACTTCTTTAACTTGCTGGCAAGAACACTGTGGGAGACTGTATCAAAAGCTTTGCTAAAGTCAAGAAATAGCACATCCACTGCTTTCCCCTCATCCACAGAGCCAGTTATCTCATCATAGAAGGCAATTAGGTTAGTCAGGCATGACTTGCCCTTGGTGAATCCATGCTGACTGTTCCTGATCACTTTCCCCTCCTTTAAGTGGTTCAGAATTGATTCCTTGAGGACCTGTTCCATGATATTTCCAGGGACTGAGGTGAGACTGACTGGCCTGTAGTTCCCCGGATCTTCCTTCTTCCCTTTTTTAAAGATGGGCACTACATCAGCTTTTTTCCAGTCATCCGGGACCTCCCCCGATTGCCATGATTTGTCAAAGATAATGGCCAATAGCTCTGCAATCACATCGGCCAACTCCTTTAGCACCCTCGGATGCAGTGCATCCGGCCCCATGAACTTGTGTTCGTCCAGCTTTTCTAAATAGTCCCGAACTATTTCTTTCTCCACAGAGGGCTGGTCACCTCCTCCCCATACCGTGCTGCAGAGTGCAGCCGCCTGGGAGCTGACCTTGTCTGTGAAGACAGAGGCAAAAAAAGCAATTAGTACACTAGCTTTTTCCACATCCTCTGTCACTAGGTTCCCTCCCTCATTCAGCAAGGGGCCCACACTTTCCTTGACTTTCTTCTTGTTGCTCACATACCTGAAGAAACCCTTCTTGTTACTCCTAACATCTCCGGCTAGCTGCAACTCCAAGTGTGATTTGGCCTTCCTAATTTCACTCCTGCACGCCTGAACAATATTTTTTACTCCTCCCTGGTCATTTGTCCAATCTTCCACTTCTTGTAAGCTGCTTTTTTGTGTTTAAGACGAGCAAGGATTTCACTGTTAAGCCAAGCTGGTCGCCTGCCATATTTACTTTTCTTCCTACACATCGGGATGGTTTGTTCCTGCAACCTCAATAAGGATTCTTTAAAATACAGCCAGCTTTCCTCGACTACTTTCCCCCTCATGTTATTCTCCCAGGGGACCTTGCCCATCAGTTCCCTGAGGGAGTCAAAGTCTGCTTTTCTGAAGTCCAGGCTCTGTATTCTACTGCTCTCCTTTCTTCCTTGTGTCAGGATCCTGAACTCGACCATCTCATGGTCACTGCCTCCCAGGTTCCCATCCACTATTGCTTCCTCTACTATTTCCTCCCTGTTTGTGAGCAGCAGGTCAAGAAGAGCTTTTACTCTAGTAGGTTCCTCCAGCAATTGCACCAGGAAATTGTCCCCTACACTTTCCAAAAACTTCCTGGATTGTCTGTGGACAGCTGTATTGCTCTCCCAGCAGATATCGGGGTGATTAAAGTCACCCATGAGAACCAGGGCCTGTGATCTAGTAACTTCTGTTAGTTGCTGGAAGAAAGCCTCATCCACCTCATCCCCCTGGTCTGGTGGTCTGTAGCAGACTCCCATCACCACATTACCCTTGTTGCTCACACTTCTAAATTTAATCCAGAGACTCTCAGGTTTTTCTGCAGTTTCATACTGGAGCTCTGAGCAGTCATACTTCTCTCTTACATACAACGCAACTCCCCCACCTTTTCTGCCCTGCCTATCCTTCCTGAACAGTTTATATCCATCCATGACAGTACTCCAATCATGTGAGTTATCCCACCAACTCTCTGTTATTCCAATTACATCATAATTCCTTGACTGTGCCAGGACTTCCAGTTCTCCCTGCTTGTTCCCCAGGCTTCTTGCATTTGTGTATAGGCATTTAAGATAACTCACCGATTGTCCTGCTGTCCCAGTATGGGGCAGGAGCCCTCCCCTCTTGCACTCACCTACTTGTGCTTCCTCCTGGTATCCCACTTCCCCACTTACCTCGGGGCTTTGGTCTTCTTCCCCCGGTGAACCTAGTTTAAAGCCCTCCTCACTAGGTTAGCCAGCCTGCTTGCAAAGATGCTCTTCCCTCTCTTCATCAGGTGGAGCCCATCTCTGCCTAGCACTCCTTCTTGGAACACCATCCCATGGTCAAAGAATCCAAACCCTTCTCTCCGACACCATCTGCGTAGCCATTCGTTGACTTCCACGATTCGACGGTCTCTACCCCGGCCTTTTCCTGCCACAGGGAGAATGGACGAGAACACCACTTGCGCCTCAAAGTCCTTTGTCCTTCTTCCCAGAGCCACGTAGTCTGCAGTAATACGCTCAAGGTCATTCTTGGCAGTATCATTGGTGCCCACGTGGAGAAGCAGGAAGGGTAGCGATCTGAGGGATTGATGAGTCTTGGCAGTCTCTCCATCACATCATGAATCCTAGCCCCTGGCAAGCAGCACACCTCTTGGTTTTCCCGGTCAGGGCGGCAGATAGATGACTCAGTCCCCCTGAGGAGAGAGTCCCCGACCACCACCACCCTCCTCCTCCTCTTGGGAGTGGTGGTTGTGGAACCCCCATCCCTAGGACTGTGCATCTCATGCCTTCCAGTCAGTGGAGTCTCCTTCTGCTCTGTTCCCTCCGATGTATCATTCACTCCACTCTCTGCACTAGTACCTGTGGAGAGAACATGAACACGGTTGCTCATCTGAATATGCGTTTCTGGTACATGGACTTGTCTCATACTCTTTCCTCTTCTGGAGGTCACATGCCGCCAATTATCCTCACTGGCCTTCTGTCCCCACTGCGTAGCCTGCTCTGAATCCTCAGAACACTGTGCCCACTGAAGCACAAATACAAATACTCAGAGCCAGCTGGAAATAGTAAAAGAGGCACTCCGGGAGTGCAGAGAGAGAGAGAGAGATTCCTGGCAGACCAGGCTAAAGCCTCTGAGAAAACTGAAAGAGAGAATCATGTGCTCCAAGGCATGGTAAAGAAATTAACCTTGGAGCAGGGCAGAGCACCCGCAAATCATAATAGTTGCAAATCACTAATTAAGAGCCTAATACAGAAATTGGGGTTTGCCACTCGGTAGGTGGCAGCCATTACAGTGGGTGAAGGGGGAGAAGGTCGTATGTATGGCACCCCCAGCTACAAAGATAACACTCTGTGGGTTGATTATGCAGAGGAATGGACTAGGGCTGATTGGGATAACGTTCCCCATCGGGAACTCGAACCGGTTACGGTTGTAACTCGAATCTCTACCTCTGTCATGACAGCCCCTGTGTCTGCTGCTGACTTGCAGGCAATAGCTCAATCTCTGGGGCCCCTTACCCAAGAAAATTATTCCATATGGGTTGTTAAGGCGTTACAGATCTCCCTAAGAAAAAAATATATCTATAGAGGAGGCTAAGAGGCTGATGCTGGCTTGCGCCAAATCCAGCATCCAGGGAATGGTGGAGCTGGCGACTGGGGTACAAGTAGCATCAGTTACCTGTTTGGAGTACCTGGACAATCTCTGGGATGGCGGCAAATGATGGCAGCCCCTCTGAACGCTGCCCAGGAGCCCAATGAAGACCTTGAACTATATCTAACTCATTGGGGTCTCTTACAAGCAATAGCAGGCCGGTCCAAGCAGGTCCACAGCATTCCATGGACACTCTGCCGTACTCAGTCGACTCTCTTAGAGATTGCGCCGCTTCTATGCTACTCAAATACTCCACCAGGTTTAGTACATGGGCAGCGGGGCAACCTGCAAACCTCATTGTTTTAAGGGACCAAGTTCAACAGATCAGGAAGCACATGGGCTTACATTGCAGCCCTGGAGCTGGTCACGTACTCCAATGAGAGTGTAACTAAGGGAGTGGCAGGACCACGTGGAGGTTACTCAAGAGGAAGGTCCAGAGGCAGAGGAAACACCAAAGCAGGAGGAAGATTATACCCAGACTTCTCAAGTTATGAGGCATCCCCTGACAGACAAAAACAATCAAGTGAGTCCGATAAGTCCGATTATGACAGCATGAAGACTTTTGATGCAGTTGTGGGGAAGTAGAAAAAAATGGGACGGGCCCCCACTCAGGATATCGTGATGACAGCTCTTAGGTTACAGATGTAGCGGAGGAATGTAGCGGTCCTGAAAGCCCCTCTGCCGGATCTGCCCCCACCACCACCTGTAGAGGTGGGTTTCTTTTAGAGGGGCCCACTGGATGTAGAATCCCCACCCAATATAGGAGCACAACAGTGGAGATTCATAGGGAAGTTGACCTGGGATCCACATATATCCATCCAGCAGAGTAACCAAGCTCCTACACTGGCTCTAATAGACATTGGAGCTGCAGTTTCCTTGATTAAAGCAACCACCCGGGCCGGCACCAAAGGACAAACTGTCGTCCTGCAATCTTTTCAAGGGAAGCCCACAGGAAGGCAGGAAGGAGTGCAAGTCCCATTCTCGGTACAAGGTTTTCCCTTCTCGATACAGTGCTATAATACAACTGGAAATTTAATTAAAAACAAATATACGACCAATGATGTGATTTTGGGTCTGGATTTGCCCTATGGAGGTTGGAAATCCTCCCTCCCAATTGGCCAATGGAGAATTATAACAGCGTTGTAATTAGGAGGAAAAGGAGACTCATCGCAGATTTCACTGCCGAATAGACAGAGAAATGGTGTTCAAAGTTCCCCACCATCTGGACCCAAAGAAAACGGATTGTGGTAAAATGAAAGCTTGTGTTAAAATTGTAGGTGAATTGGTGCTGCCACAGAAGCAATACTTGCAGCCCAGGGAAGCCGAGACACAGCTGGTCCAGATCATCAAGGACCTGGAGAAACAGGGGTTTGTCAGGAAAACAAACTCTCCTTTCAACTTGCCTGTGTGGCCAGTCATGAAAGCGAATGGGCAGTCATGGCACTTAACGATTGACTACCGGAGAATCAACAAGGGGACTGTGCCCACGGCCTCCATTGTGGCAAATATGGCACAAGTCACACAGGCAAGCCACATCCAGGTACTTTTCAGTCATTGATTTAGCTGTTTCTTTGCAATACCCCTGCATCCGGACTCTCAGGGACCGGTTTGTCTTCACGATAAGGGACCAGCAGTTCACGTTCCAGCATTTGCCACAAGGATTCCAGGACGCCCTGGCTATCGCACACAGACATGTGATGGATATGCTGGACTGGCTAAGCCCACAGAACCGACCATTTGTCTTTTCCTATGTGGATGACATTCTTGTTTTGGGGGAAACTGAGGCATAAGCTCACATAAGATGTTCTCACTCTGATCCAAGACACCAGATTTAAGGTAAGCCTGGAGAAGGCACAGCTTTGTTCAACCCCGGGTTGTTTATTTGGGGATTGTGATTGGTCAGGAAGGAAGGAAGGTGGACCAAAGAAAAGCAAGGGCTTTAATTGAGATGCCGGCTCCCACCGACGTACACTCCTTAAGAGTTTTGTTAGGAGGATTCAATTTCTTGCGGCCTCACATTTACAAGTATGCTGAAATTACACTCCCTTTATGAAAACTGCTAAAGAAAAAGAGTGGGGCCTAGAGCAAGATGCCGCTTTAAGTACACTAAAACAGAAGTCCCTGACTGTCCCCGCCCTGCACAACATGGATTGGACACGGTTAAATGTTTCCTTACTCCCTTCCCATTCTTTCAGCATTCCCCTCCCACTGGGGCCAAAAGAGATGTTATGGATATGATGCTGGGAAGTTTTGGGGCGGGAGCGGGACTTATGAATTCTGTGAATTTAAAAGCAATTAAGAATAAATTAAGCTCTCTGTCCCAGCTACAGGACAGCCTAATACAAAAACAGATACATGCTAATGTGGATCTAGTCCAAATAGGTCTTGGTAATTTAAAAGCTAGATGGAACATGTGGCAATAGCTCAATGCTACCACCTGGCTGCTGCATAAAAAACCAAATAAAAATGCAAAATCATACTGCTAGAGCCATGGAATGTACTGAAATGCAAATACTTGCTTTGTCCACCTTGAAACACAAGGTGTTTTGGGTAATATGGGGAAACACTACAGTTTTAATGTGTGAGGCTGCAGTATGTTTCTAGCATGGTAAAACCAGACCTTTTAATTGGAGAAATTGTTGTCAGAATTGCACATCAGTAGTCTTTGGAAGCAAAGATATGAAAAGTCAGCCCACTCTCCATATTGCACATGGGATCTTTCTGGCTACCCCATATCTCGAGCCAGTGGGCTGGGGAGGGAGGAAAGCTATTGGACTCATAGACTCATAGACTTTAAGGTCAGAAGGGACCATTATGATCATCTAGTCTGACCTCCTGCACAATGCAGGCCACAGAATCTCACCCACCCACTCCTGGAATAATCCTCTCACCTATGTCTCAGCTATTGAAGTCCTCAAATCATGGTTTAAAGACTTCAAGATGCAGAGAATCCTCCAGTAAGTGACCCGTGCCCCATGCTGCAGAGGAAGGCAAAAAACCTTCAGGGCCTCTGCCGATCTACCCTGGAGGAAAATTCCTTCCCGACCCCAAATATGGCGATCAGCTGAACCCCGAGCATGTGGGCAAGACTCACCAGCCAGACACCCGAGGTTGCACCGAATGGACTCCTCAAAAGTGGGTATGCTTGTCCTTACCTGTTGCTCCAGAGCCCTGTAGCAAAGATATATCCCTAGGATTGTGTATGTGGAATAATTTAAATAATAAAACCAAAGTACTGTATAATGGGCAATGTGTATGTGTTAATTCCTGGGAAGAGGTGTTTTGGAAGAGTGAAAGTGTTAGAAACCCACCAGTAAACAAATGTAAATGCAATGTAAGTCCTGTGTTTACCAATAACCACACTTACTTATTTGCCACAGCCAGAAAAGTCCCAGTTTACTGTAAGCACCAATTTAGTGGAGTTCTCTGTCAATCTTGGCATTGAATGGCAGAAATTCACCAATTACCTCTTAAAAGGTAAAAAGGTAACACAGTTCCTAGAACAAACAAAAGGCAATGTGGGAAACCGAACCATCCATATTATGCATGCAAAGGGGGATATTACCAATGCACAAAAACAAGTAACAGCTTATGGTTGCATCCGAAGAAGTGGGTATTCACCCATGAAAGTTTATGCCCCGATACCTCTGTTAGCCTATAAGGTGCCACAGGACCCTTTGTCGCTTCTAGCTTATCGTTGGTATGACATATTTTCCGGACGGTCCCCCCACAACTACTGGCATACTATCTGTAATGTTACACCCCATACGAATTGTTTTGGTTTTAAATTTTATATGTATAATTGGAATGTGTAAAACGTGCTGTTAAATAAAAAAAATGTATGTAAAGCAAGAGGCACAGGCCCAAATCGCCTCCCAATATTTTCTATTGCGCAAATTGAATAAAAAGTGACACTGGTGATTAATAACCTTAGTGTCAAAAGGGGGATTATGTTGAATGAAAATAATGATTAATATATTTTATGCTGTTACTGGGAAAATGAGGGGAAAGTATGGCCCAGTACAGGCCCCAGATTTACAGACCCCGGATTTGGCTTGTATTATTAGAAAGAAATATGTCCCTCAGCCTGTTCTTTCAACCTGCTGAGTTTGTGCTAATTGAAGCAGGACTGTCAATGAGCAAGGTCTGTGTTAATTGCAGGAAAACATCCCGAGACAAAGACTCTGCTCTAAAATGATAAGATAACATTAGGACAACTGCTATTACAACTTTGTTCTCCAGTACTCAGGAGGAAGATTTGTTAATCCCCCACTCTCTTACTCTAATCTTGCTTGTTTTCTTCCCCTATGTGACAAATGGTTCGAATGGACTTATTGAAGTCTATCATGCCCCAATGATTTTAGAATGGTTATATTAAAAAAATAAATCGGTAATAAACTGTAGATGTGATAGAAAACACGTTAAGGAAAATAGAGTGTGGTTGCGGATGGATGTTTGATGAATAATAAAGGGTTGAAGTGCCAGCCTTAAAATAAAAAAAAAACCTACCCAGGACCATTTGGCCGAAGAATGCGCTGGGTGAGATAGTCTGATAACCCCGAGGGTACACCACAATCCACCCACAACAGCCCCAAGGACGGGGGGCCGAAGAGCCAAAGAATAAAATAACAACAAGCCGTCATTGCTGTCCCATCTGTGTGATTGACTATCACTTCAAACGTGAGAACAACATGTCTAAGCAAACCCTATAGACTTGTATGAGGATAAATCCCTATAAAAATAGGCCCTGAAGACTGAAAACTTTGGGTCTGGTTCTGCAACCAACTTCCAGGAACATCGGATGCGCATCTGACAAGGCCCTGCTCCATCCTCATGTCCAGGCCACCAGGCCAGTGACTTGGCACGAGCAACTCCTAGGCTGGTAACTATAACAACCTTGCAGAACTTGTGTGTGTGTGTATATATGAATGTGTGAGTGAATGGAAGGTTATAGCTATAACTGACTGCTTACTCTGACTCTTTTTGTATTCACAATAAACATGGTATATTGCCTTATCTCCTTTAATAAGATCCTGCTGGTTTTTATTTTCTTGGTATAACAAGATTCCAAAGATTTCACAAATTAAGCCAACTCAGGCCGGACCAGTATTCAGCTGGGAAACCTACACAGAACAACTATTAGCTGGCAGAATTGTTTGGGGGTGATTCAGTATACAGCACTTTTTCCTCTGAGCCAGGATGGTGGTTAAGGGCACTGTTCTGCTGGAGGAGGCCAACTTTTGGACAAGCAATAATAAGAGATGCTGATGTCTTGCAGTCATTACAGATCCCATTTGCATGGTTTTATAAAGGGGTTTTAAACACAGCATTCTGGCCCACTTCTCATTTGGCAAATGATGCTCTGCTTATCTTAAATTTCCCCTGTATTTGCAATTGTACACAGCATTCTTCTTCGCTTCCTTCCTAACCATTGTGTAGCGTTGCTGTACTAGGCTGTTGATTTAGGGAGAGTTCCTTTGGTGTATTTGATGCTAGGTTAAAAGATAAATAAACAGTGATGTGGAAGAAGAAACCAAAGCATGTTATTCCCGGTCCACCTCATGCCTGGACCTGCCTCTTCCATTTCTCACGCATTCCCTATATGCTGGACGCTGAGCTAGGCAGATCCCCATTTACATGTCGTCTCCAATATCATACCCACTGCATTAGTATCTTAGCTCCTTTGTGTGTGTCAGCTAAATACATTCAAATTTGGCTTTTGCTGCCTGTCCGTGTAGGAAGGGCGTGCCAAGAAGGTGGACTGTGGGAGCCCAATTTGAATTTCGTAGCTGGCAGGACAAGGGATCACTGATAACAGATGGCCTATCAGTCAGATATGCTAATGTCGTGGGGTGCAGGGGTGGGGGGTCAGACTTGGTACCACATGACATTTTGACTTACACACTACAATGATACAAAGTTAACATGACACATTAAATGGATTAAAAACTGCCTGATAGGTCTAAAAATGTAATAGTTAATTGGCAATTATCACTGAAGGGGTGTGTTTCTAGTCAAGTCCCACAGGGATAGATTTTTGGCCCTACACTATTTAACATTTTTATGGATTACCTGGAAGAAAACATGAAATAATTACAGGTAAAGTTTGCAGAAGACACAAAGATTGGGGGAGAGGTAAATAATGAAGAGAGCAAGTCACTGTTACAGAGCTATCTGGATTGCTTGGTAAGTTGGGCTCAAGCAAAGAATATGTTTCAAAAAAGCAAAATGTAAGGCCATACATGCATCTAGCAACAAAGAATGTAATTCCAATGTACTTTACAAACACTAATTAATTAGTCCACTCAACACTCCTGTGTGGTAGCTAATACAGTTATGATTGTGTGGATGGATAAAATGAGGCACAAAAATTATTTGCTCAAAGCCATCCAGCAAGTGACTCTGAAAAAGATTTGTGGGTACTGGTGGATAATCAGCTGAACCTAAGCTACCAGTTCAACACTGTGGCCAAAACTGCCAATGTGATCTTCAGATGCATAAACTGTGGAATCTTGAGTAGGAGCAGAGAGGTTATTTTAACTCTATATTTGGCACTGGTGCGACTGTTGCTGGAATCCTGTGTCCAGTTCTGGTGCCCACAATTCAAGCTTGGTGATAAATTGGAGAGGGTTCAGACAAGAGCCAGGAGATGGTTAAAGGATTAGAAAATGCACCTGATAGTGATAGACTCAAAGAGCTCCATCTATTTAGCATAAGAAAGAGAAGGTTAAGGGGTAATATGATCACAGTCTATAGCAGGGGTCTCAAACCCACGGCCGGCCCGTGAGCCACATGCGGCCCGCGGAGCTCTTCCGTATGGCCCGCCAAGCTCCCCGCGCCCCGCCCCTCTACCTACCCCATGGCACCACGAGCAGTTGTGTAGGGCATCAGGAAAATTTCCTGGTGCCCTGTGCAGTTGCATGCTGCTCCAGCCCCTGCTCCGTCCCAGCCCCGCTTCTTCCCGCCTCCCCCGCCCCCCCCCCCGCCCTGCCCCCACTCCCCTGAAGACTGCAGCCAGGCCGGACCCTGCACTCACCCCATGGTAAGTGGAGCAACCCGGCCCCAGCCTGCTCCGTTACCCTGGCTCCCAGCCGCACCACTGGTGAGTGCTGGGGGGGCGGTTCCCCCCTCCTCCAAGCCTGGGAGCCAGGGGAGCGGAGTAGGCTGGGGCCCCAGGCCTCTGCGGGTGGGAGGGGGGGAGCTGGCCCCAGGCCTCCGGGGGGGATGGAGGCTGGCCACATCCTGCGGGAAGTGACCCGGCCCCAGCCTTCTCCGTTCCCCCAGCTCCCAGGCTTGGGGGAAGGGGGGAACCACTCCCCTGCACCCGCCCATGGCGTGGCTGGGAGCCAGGGGAATGGAGCAGGTTGGGGCTGGGGCCGGGTCACTTCCCACAGGAAGTGGCCAACTCCGCTCCTCACCGTGGAGGCCTGGGGCCAGCCACCACCCGCCTCCCCTGCTCCCCCCGTGGAGGCCTGGGGCCCCACACAGCCTCCCCGCGGGGTGGGGCTGCGTAGGGCACCAAAATAGCTAGGGACGGCCCTGCCCACACCCCTCCCACCCCCCAACTCCCTGCCCTGAGCCCCCTGCCACACCCTGCACCCTGACTCCCTGCCGCACCCCTCACCCCTCTTGCACCCCACACCCCAATTCCCTGCCCCGAGCCCCCTGCCACACCTTGAACCCTGACCCCCTGCCACACCCCACACCCCTCCTGCACCCCCGGGGGCAGGGAGGTGGCAGAGTTGGGGTGAGGACTTTGGGGAAGGAGTTGGAATGGGGGCAGGGAAGAGGCGGGGCAGGGGTGGGGCCTCATGGAAGGGATGGAAAGGGGGGCAGGGCCAGGGACGGGTGTCTGTGATGTGGCCCTCGGGCCAATGCCCTAGTACTCATGTGGCCTTCGTGGTCATTTGAGTTTGAGACCCCTGGTCTATAGCTACATGAGGATCAGAAAGTTGAAGTTGAAACTGGACAAATTCAGACTAGAAATAATGTTTATCAGTGAGGGTGACATCCGTGCTACCTTCTAGACATATGCATTAACTTCCTAAGTGACCACAGATTTAATATTTGCAAAGTTGTCAAATGTCCCAACAATAACCATGCGGGTGAAACCAGACAATCACCATGCTCTTGAATGAACTCACCCAGAAAAATGATAAAAAAAACAAAACACCCTAATAGTATCACCCCTGGGTGAATACTTTTCACAAAGTGATCGCTCCAGATCTCACCTATCAACCCTTGTCCTCAAAGGAAACCTGCACAACACCTTCAAAAGATGAGCCTGGGAAATTAAATTCATATCTCTGGTAGACACTAAAAGTCATAGTCTAAACAGAGACACTGTTTTTTGGCTCATTACAGTAATTTGTAACCTACCAACCCTCCTTTGTCCTATGACTGCAGAGGCTGTTAAATTGATCACTTCAATTTAAGTGGTTTCTTGCAACATGTGTTAACCCCCTATGTTTAACGATCTGCCCCACCTTCATGAACCTTGAAAGCCTGTCTCTTCCAATCCACCAAGAGGCAGGTCCAATAAATGATATTATCTCACCCACCTTTGCTGTCACATATTTAATATGGCAGGAAAGACTGTCAACTGGTTAAAATCCTGGGTTCTCTTCCTGACTCTGCCACAGCTGTCCTGTGTGACACTGGCAAGTAATTTAGGCCAACAAAAGTGGCCACTAATTTGAGTGCCTCCATGTTTTAGGTGCCCAACTTCAGAGACCTTGGGTCTGATTTTCAGAGGTGCTGAGCACCCAGAATTCAAATATAGTCAACTGGAGATGGGGATGGTCAGCACCTCTGAAAATCTGACCTTGGGCTTCTCAAACTGGGCTCCCAAAAATTGAAGTATCCAAAACCAGTGACGTCTTCTGAAATGTTGGCTTTAATCTCTCTGTCCTTAAGCTTCCTCATCTGTAAAGTGGGGTAATAATGCTTCCTATGGGTGTGTGAAGATCAATTAATGTTTGCTCTGAGATCCTCAGATGAAAGCTGTTTGACAGAAGCTGAGAATGGGCAACAGGGGATGGATCACCCGATGATTACCTGTTCTGTTCATTCCCTCTGAAGTACCTGACATTGCCCACTGTCAGAAGACAGGATACAGGTCTAGATGGACAATTGGTCTGACCCACTATGGCTGTTCTTATAAAAAATGCTATAGAAATGTAACATATAATTACTATTTTAGGGTTTTACACCGTTGCCCATCACTGAGATATCTGGTCTCCTTCCATGTAAATTAATATACACCAAAATCAAGCCGTGCTGTTCATTGTCAGTATGTGTGTGTGTGTGGGGAGGGAATTGTGGGTGCTTTTAGAGAGGGCCTAGGTATATGTGTAGGGGTGTAGGGAGATGTATGGGTGTGTATTTAAAAGAAATAGTGTGTGTGTGTGTGTGAGAGAGAGAGAGAGAGAGAGAGAGAGAGAGAGAGAGCATGTGTCCACTGGGGTGTATTTGTAGGGAGTAGCTACTGGGTGTTTGTATTGGTGTGCTGGGAATGTATAGAGCTCAACAGAATGTGTGTAAGGATGTGTATTTATAGGGGTTTCTATAGGGTGGATGTTATGGGGAATTTGTGTGTGAATGCACTATGGAGGTGACTAGGGGTGTGTGGGGCTGTGTGTGGAGTGGGTGGGGGTGATGAGAGGTGTACAGGGAGGAAGGGTGGTTTGGGTGTGTAGTTCTGTTTCTGTCCAAAGTGGTTAGGGCATGAAGGGCTGTGTGTAGAGTGGGCAGAGGTGGTTAAGGGTTTGTGGGGGTGGTTAAGATGTGTAGGGCGTGTGTATCACTGTGGAATGTGTAGGACTGTGTGGATAGGTGGTAGTTTAGGGTGTGCTAAGCGGGGTGTATAGGGGAGTTACAGTATATAAGGGCTGTGGGATGTATATATAAGGGTGTATAGAATTATGGGGCTAGGAGGAGGGATGGCTGGTTAGGGTGTGTAGGGCTGTGTGTGAAGGGGTATAATGTGTACAGCTGTATATGTGCATGAAATGGTATGATGTGTACAGCTGTGTGTGCAAGGGTGTGTAGGGCTGTTCATGAAGGGGTACGGTGTGTATAGCTGCGTGTGCAGGAATGTGAGGTATACATAGGTGTGTTTAGGGCTGTGTGTGAACATGGTGGTTAGGGGTACCTAGAGCTGTGCGTTGGGATGGAGTTGTTTTGGGGTGTGGGGTACATATGGGGGTGTAAGGATATATGCAGGTGGTGGTTGGGGTGTGTACAGGTGACTGTAGTTAGGGATTGTAGGGCTCTGGGGTATAAATAGGGTGTATGTAGGGGGCTGAGTGGGTGGGGTGGGGGTTGTTTGGGTGTACGGGAAATATATAGAGGGTGTGCAGAGCTGTGTGGGTAGGGCACGTAGGGCTATTGGGTATACTTAAGAGATGTGTAGCGGTGTTGGATATAAACAGTGGGAGTATAGGTGTATGTGTCTAGGTGGTGATTGGGGTGTGTATGTAGAGGCAGAGGTAGTTGGTGTGGAGGGTGCATCTGGCTGGTGTGTCTGTTGGGGTTGGGCTGGTTACGGGTGTGTAGGGCTGTGAGTGAAGGGGGTATGAGGTACAGATATGGAAGGAGGTTATTTAGGTATGTAGGGCTGTGGGGTGGTGTAGAGCAGGACAGGAGTCATAGGGTGTGTAGGGATATATGGGGTATACAGAGCTGTGTGTGCAGGTGGTGGTTAGGGGCATGCAGGTCTGTGTACGAGTGGTGTGAGTGGTTGGTTAGTACTGAGTGCAGTAGTTGGGGTACAGGCAGGTGGGTGTGCAGGGAAGGGCTGAGTGCAGCTTTTCGGTATAGGTGAGGGGGAGGAAAGGGAGTGGAGTGAAGGCAGGGGTGTGCATTAAGGGGCTGTGTGCAGGAGGAGTGTAACTAAGGATGCAGGCAAGGGCTGTGCACCAGGAAGGGTGTAGCTCAGGGCTGAAGCTCAGAGATTTATTTAATCTTTTTATTACTGACCTCGGAACCAAAAGTGGGAGTGTGCTCATAAAGTTTGCAGATGACACAAAGTTGGGAGGCAGTGCCAATTCAGGAAAGGATCGGGATATCCTACAGGAAGATCTGGATGACCTTGTAAACTGGAGTAAAAGTAATAGGATGACATTTAACAGTGAGAAGTGTAAGGTTATGCATTTAGGGATTAATAACAAGAATTTTAGTTATAAGCTGGGGACGCATCAGTTGGAAGTAACGGAAGAGGAGAAGGACCTCGGAGTCCTGGTTGATGACAGGATGACTATGAGTCGCCAATGTGATGTGGCCGTGAAAAAAGCTAATGCGGTCTTGGGATGCATTAGGCGAGGTATTTCTAGTAGAGATAAGGAGGTGTTAGTACCGTTATACAAGGCATTGGTGAGACCTCATTTGGAATACTGTGTGCAGTTCTGGTCTCCCATGTTTAAGAAGGATTAATTCAAACTGGAACAGGTACAAAGAAGGGCCACTAGGATGATCCGAGGAATGGAAAACCTGTCGTATGAAAGGAGACTCAAGGAGCTTGGTTTGTTTACCTTAACCAAAAGAAGGCTGAGGGGAGATATGATTGCTCTCTTTAAATATATCAGAGGGATAAATACCAGGGAGGGAGAGGAATTATTTCAGCTCAGTACCAATGTGGACACAAGAACAAATGGATATAAACTGGCCATCAGGAAGTTTAGACTTGAAATTAGACGAAGGTTTCTAACCATCAGAGGAGTGAAGTTCTGGAACAGCCTTCCAAGGGAAGCAGTGGGGACAAAAGACCTATCTGGCTTCAAGATTAAGCTAGATACGTTTATGGAGGAGATGGTTTGATGGGATAACATGATCTTAGTCAAAAGTCAATTAATTGCCATCAGTGGTAAATAGGACCAATGGTCAATGATGGGATGTTAGAAGTTACTACAAAGAACTTTTTCCTGGGTGTCTGGCTGGTGAGTCTTGCCCACATGCTCGGGATTCAGCTGAATGCCATATTTGGGGTCGGGAAGGAATTTTCCTCCAGGGAAGATTGGCAGAGGCCCTGGAGGTTTTTTGCCTTCCTCTGCAGCATGGGGCACGGGTCACTTACTGGAGGATTCTCTGCATCTTGAAGTCTTTAAACCATGAATTGAGGACTTCAATAGCTGAGACATAGGTGAGAGGATTATTGCAGGAGTGGGTGGGTGAGATTCTGTGGCCTTCATTGTGCAGGAGGTCAGACTAGATGATCATAATGGTCCCTTCTGACCTTAAAGTTTATGAGTCTATGAGTCTATGAGGTGTAGCTAGGGACTGTGCACTGGGATAGGTGTAGCATGGGGTTCTGTGAAGCAGGAGTTTGTAGCTAAGGGTGCAGGGAAGGGCTGCGGGAAGGGACGGGTAGCTAGGGGCTGTTCACCAGGAGAAGTATAGCTGAGGTGCAGAGAGGGGCTGTGCATGGGAGGTGTAGCACAGGTCCAGGGACTGGGATCACTAAGGGCTGTGCACCGGTGTAGCCAGGTGCAGGGAGTGGCTGCGTGAGGGGAAGGGTAGCTAGGGGCTGTGCACCAGGAGGGGTGTAGCTGGGTACAGGGAGGAGTAGCTGCGGGCTGTGGACCCGGAAGGATGTAGCCGGGGGGCAGGGAGCGGTAGCTGGGGGCTGTGGACCCGGAGGGGTGTAGCCGGGAGCAAGGAGGGGTAGCTGGGGGCTGTGGACCCGGAGGGATGTAGCCGGGGGCAGGGACGGGTAGCTGGGGGCTGTGTATCTGGAGGGACGTAGCCGGGGGCAGGGAGGGGTAGCTGGGGTCTCTGTACCGGGAGGGGTGTAGACGGGGGCAGGAAGGGGTAGCTGGGGTCTGTGTACCGGGAGGGGTGTAGCCAGGGTGAGGAAGGAGTAGCTGGGGTCTGTGTACCGGGAGTGGTGTAGCTGGGGCCAGGGAGGAGTAGCTGGGGTCTGTGTACTGGGAGTGGTGTTGCCAGGGGCAGGGAGGAGTAGCTGGGGGCTGTGTACCGGGAGGGGTGTAGCCGGGGCCAGGGAGGAGGAGCTGGGGTCTGTGTACCGGGAGTGGTGTAGCCAGGGCCAGGGAGGAGTAGCTGGGGTCTGTGTACCGGGAGTGGTGTTGCCGGGGGCAGGGAGGAGTAGCTGGGGTCTGTGTACCGGGAGGGGTGTAGCCGGGGACAGGGAGGAGGAGCTGGGGTCTGTGTACCGGGAGTGGTGTAGCCGGGGCGAGAGAGGAGTAGCTGGGGTCTGTGTACCGGGAGTGGTGTTGCCGGGGGCAGGGAGGAGTAGCTGGGGGCTGTGTACCGGGAGGGGTGTAGCCGGGGGCAGGGAGGAGTAGCTGGGGGCTGTGCAGTGGGAGGGATGTTGCTGGGAGTAGGGAGGAGTAGCTGGGGGCTGAGGACCTGGAGGGGTGTAGCCGGGAGCAGGGAGGAGTAGCTGGGGTCTGTGTACCGGGAGGGGTGTAGCCAGGGCAAGGAGGGGTAGCTGGGGGCTGTGTACCGGGAGGGGTGTTGCCAGGAGCAGGGAGGGGTAGCTGGGGGCTGTGGACCCGAAGGGGTGTAGCCGGGGGCAAGGAGGGGTAGCTGGGGGCTGAGGACCTGGAGTGGTGTTCCCGGGGGGAGGGAGGAGTAGCTGGGGTCTGTGTACCGGGAGTGGTGTAGCCGGGGGCAGGGAGGGGTAGCTGGGGGCTGTGGACACGGAGGGGTGTAGCCGGGGGAAGGGAGGGGTAGCTGGGGTCTGTGAACCGGGAGTGGTGTAGCCAGCAGCAGGGAGGAGTAGCTGGGGTCTGTGTACCGGGAGGGGTGTAGCCGGGGCCAGGGAGGGGTAGCTGGGGGCTGTGTACCGGGAGGGGTGTAGCCGGGGCAGGGAGGGGGTAGCTGGGGGCTGTGTACCGGGAGGGGTGCAGCCGGGGCAGAGAGGGGTAGCTGGGGGCTGTGTACCGGGAGGGGTGTAGCCGGGGCCAGGGAGGGGTAGCTGGGGGCTGTGTACCGGGAGGGGTGTAGCCGGGGCCAGGGAGAGGTAGCTGGGGGCTGTGTACCGGGAGGGGTCTAGCTGGGGGCAGGGAGGGGTAGTTGTGGTCTGTGTACCGGGAATGGTGTAGCCGGGGCCAGGGAGGGGTAGCTGGGGGCTGTGTACCGGGAGGGGTGTAGCCGGGGCAGGGAGGGGTAGCTGGGGGCTGTGTACCGGGAGGAGTGTAGCCGGGGTCAGGGAGGGGTAGCTGGGGGCTGTGTACCGGGAGGGGTGTAGCGGGGGTCACGGAGGGGTAGCTGGGGGCTGTGTACCGGGAGGGGTGTATCATAGAATCATAGAATCAAAGAATCTCAGGGTTGGAATGGACCTCAGGAGGTCATCTAGTCCAACCCCTGCTCAAAGCAGGACCAACCCCAACTAGATCATCCCAGCCAGGGCTTTGTCAAGCCTGACCTTAAAAACCTCTAAGGAAGGAGATTCCACCACCTCCCTAGGTAACCCATTCCAGTGCTTCACCACCCTACTAGTGAAAAAGTTTTTCCTAATATCCAACCTAAACCTCCCCCTCTGCAACTTGAGACCATTACTACTTGTTCTGTCATCTTCTACCACTGAGAACAGTCTAGATCCATCCTCTTTGGAACCCCCTTTTAGGTAGTTGAAAGCAGCTATCAAATCCCCCCTCACTCTTCTCTTCTGCAGGCTAAACAATCCCAGTTCCCTGAGCCTCTCCTCATAAGTCATGTGCTCCAGACCCCTAATCATTTTTGTTGCCCTCAGTTGGACTCTTTCCAATTAATCCACATCCTTCTTGTAGTGTGGGGCCCAAAACTGGACACAGTACTCCAAATGAGGCCTCACCAGTGCCGAATAGAGGGGAATAATCACGTCCCTCGATCTGCTGGAAATGCCCCTACTTATACAGCCCAAAATGCCGTTAGCCTTCTTGGTAACAAGGGCACACTGTTGACTCATATTCAGCTTTTCGTCCACTGTAACCCCTAGGTCCTTTACTGCAGAACTGCTGCCCAGCCATTCGGTACCTAGTCTGTAGCAGTGCATGGGATTCTTCCGTCCTAAGTGCAGGACTCTGCACTTGTCCTTGTTGAACCTCATCAGATTTCTTTTGGCCCAATCCTCTAATTTGTCTAGGTCCCTCTGTATCCTGTCCCTACCCTCCAGCGTATCAACCACTCCTCCCAGTTTAGTTGGAGGGGTCAGGGAGGGGTATCTGGGGGCTGTGTACCGGGAGGGGTGTAGCCGGGTCAGGGAGGGGTAGCTGGGGGCTGTATACCGGGAGGGGTGTAGCCGGGGTCAGGGAGGGGTAGCTGGGGGCTGTGTACCGGGAGGGGTGTAGCCGGGGTCAGGGAGGGGTAGCTGGGGGCTGTGTACCGGGAGGGGTGTAGCTGGGGGCAGGGAGGGGTAGCTGGGGGCTGCGTACCGGGAGGGGTGTAGCCGGGGTCAGGGAGGGGTAGTTGGGGGCTGTGTACCGGGAGGGGTGTAGCCGGGCAGGGAGGGGTAGCTGGGGGCTGTGTACCGTGAGGGGTGTAGCCGGGGCAGGGAGGGGTAGCTGGGGGCTGTGTACCGGGAGGGGTGTAGCCGGGGCAGGGAGAGGTAGCTGGGGGCTGTGTACCGGGAGCGGTGTAGCCGGGGCAGGGAGGGGTAGCTGGGGGCTGTGTACCGGGAGGGGTGTAGCCGGGGCAGGGAGGGGTAGCTGGGGGCTGTGTACCGGGAGGGGTGTAGCCGGGGTCAGGGAGGGGTAGCTGGGGGCTGTGTACCGGGAGGGGTGTAGCCGGGGCAGGGAGAGGTAGGTGGGGGCTGTGTACCTGGAGGGGTGTAGCCGGGGCAGGGAAAGGTAGGTGGGGGCTGTGTACCGGGAGGGGTGTAGCCGGGGCAGGGAGGGGTAGGTGGGGGCTGTGTACCGGGAGGGGTGTAGCCGGGGCAGGGAGGGGTAGCTGGGGGCTGTTTACCGGGAGGGGTGTAGCCGGGGCAGGGAGGGGTAGCTGGGGGCTGTGTACCGGGAGGGGTGTAGCCGGGGCAGGGAGGGGTAGCTGGGGGCTGTGTACCGGGAGGGGTGTAGCCGGGGCAGGGAGGGGTAGGTGGGGGCTGTGTACCGGGAGGGGTGTAGCCGGGGCAGGGAGGGGTAGCTGGGGGCTGTGTACCGGGATCATAGAATCATAGAATCATAGAATCATAGAATCTCAGGGTTGGAAGGGACCTCAGGAGGTCATCTAGTCCAACCCCCTGCTCAAAGCAGGACCAACCCCAACTAGATCATCCCAGCCAGGGCTTTGTCAAGCCTGACCTTAAAAACCTCTAAGGAAGGAGATTCCACCACCTCCCTAGGTAACCCATTCCAGTGCTTCACCACCCTACTAGTGAAAAAGTTTTTCCTAATATCCAACCTAAACCTCCCCCTCTGCAACTTGAGACCATTACTCCTTGTTCTGTCATCTTCTACCACTGAGAACAGTCTAGATCCATCCTCTTTGGAACCCCCTTTTAGGTAGTTGAAAGCAGCTATCAAATCCCCCCTCACTCTTCTCTTCTGCAGGCTAAACAATCTCAGTTCCCTCAGCCTCTCCTCATAAGTCATGTGCTCCAGCCCCCTAATCATTTTTGTTGCCCTCCGTTGGACTCTTTCCAATTTATCCACATCCTTCTTGTAGTGTGGGGCCCAAAACTGGACACAGTACTCCAAATGAGGCCTCACCAGTGCCGAATAGAGGGGAATAATCACATCCCTCGATCTGCTGGAAATGCCCCTACTTATACAGCCCAAAATGCCGTTAGCCTTCTTGGCAACAAGGGCACACTGTTGACTCATATTCAGCTTTTCGTCCACTGTAACCCCTAGGTCCTTTTCTGCAGAACTGCTGCCCAGCCATTCGGTCCCTAGTCTGTAGCAGTGCATGGGATTCTTCCGTCCTAAGTGCAGGACTCTGCACTTGTCCTTGTTGAACCTCATCAGATTTCTTTTGGCCCAATCCTCTAATTTGTCTAGGTCCCTCTGTATCCTATCCCTACCCTCCAGCGTATCAACCACTCCTCCCAGTTTAGTGTCATCTGCAAACTTGCTAAGGGTGCAGTCCACACCATCCTCCAGGTCGTTGATGAAGATATTGAACAAAACCGGCCCCAGCACCGACCCTTGGGGCACTCCGCTCGATACCGGCTGCCAACTAGACATGGAGCCATTGATCACTACCCGTTGAGCACGACCATCCAGCCAGTTTTCTATCCACCTTACCGTCCATTCATCCAGCCCATACTTCTTTAACTTGCTGGCAAGAACGCTGTGGGAGACTGTATCAAAAGCTTTGCTAAAGTCAAGAAATAGCACATCCACTGCTTTCCCCTCATCCACAGAGCCAGTTATCTCATCATAGAAGGCAATTAGGTTAGTCAGGCATGACTTGCCCTTGGTGAATCCATGCTGACTGTTCCTGATCACTTTCCCCTCCTTTAAGTGGTTCAAAATTGATTCCTTGAGGACCTGTTCCATGATTTTTCCAGGGATTGAGGTGAGACTGACTGGCCTGTAGTTCCCCGGATCTTCCTTCTTCCCTTTTTTAAAGATGGGCACTACATTAGCTTTTTTCCAGTCATCCGGGACCTCCCCCGATTGCCATGATTTGTCAAAGATAATGGCCAATGGCTCTGTAATCACATCGGCCAACTCCTTTAGTACCCTCGGATGCAGTGCATCCGGCCCCATGGACTTGTGTTCGTCCAGCTTTTCTAAATAGTCCCGAACTACTTCTTTCTCCACAGAGGGCTGGTCACCTCCTCCCCATACCGTGCTGCGGAGTGCAGCCATCTGGGAGCTGCCCTTGTCTGTGAAGACAGAGGCAAAAAAAGCATTGAGTACACTAGCTTTCTCCGCATCCTCTGTCACAAGGTTCCCTCCCTCATTCAGCAAGGGGCCCACACGTTCCTTGACTTTCTGGGATGGGTGTAGCCGGGGCAGGGAGGGGTAGCTGGGGGCTGTGTACCGGGATGGGTGTAGGCGGGGCAGGGAGGGGTAGCTGGGGGCTGTGTACCGGGAGGGGTGTAGCCGGGGTCAGGGAGGGGTAGCTGGGGGCTGTGTACCGGGAGGGGTGTAGCTGGGGGCAGGGAGGGGTAGCTGGGGGCTGTGTACCGGGAGGGGTGTAGCCGAGGCAGGGAGGGGTAGCTGGGGACTGTGTACCGGGAGGGGTGTAGCCGGGGCAGGGAGGGGTAGCTGGGGGCTGTGTACCGGGAGGGGTGTAGCCGGGGCAGGGAGGGGTAGCTGGGGGCTGTGTACCGGGAGGGGTGTAGCCGGGGCAGGGAGGGGTAGCTGGGGGCTGTGTACCGGGAGGGGTGTAGCCGGGGCAGGGAGGGGTAGCTGGGGGCTGTGGACCGGGAGGGGTGTAGCTGGTGTCAGGGAGGGGTAGCTGGGGGCTGTGTACCGGAAGGGTTGTAGCCGGGGCAGGGAGGGGTAGCTGGGGGCTGTGTACCGGGAGGGGTGTAGCTGGGGGCAGGGAGGGGTAGCTGGGGGCTGTGTACCGGGAGGGGTGTAGCCGGGGCAGGGAGGGGTAGCTGGGGGCTGTGTACTGGGAGGGGTGTAGCTGGGGGCAGGGAGGGGTAGCTGGGGGCTGTGTACCGGGAGGGGTGTAGCCGGGGCAGGGAGGGGTAGCTGGGGGCTGTGTACCGGGAGGGGTGTAGCTGGAGGCAGGGAGGGATAGCTGGGGGCTGTGTACCGGGAGGGGTGTAGCCGGGGCAGGGAGGGGTAGTTGTGGTCTGTGTACCGGGAGGGGTGTAGCCGGGGTCAGGGAGTGGTAGCTGGGGGCTTTGTACCGGGAGGGGTGTAGCCGGGGCAGGGAGGGGTAGCTGGGGGCTGTGTACCGGGAGGGGTGTAGCCGGGGCAGGGAGGGGTAGCTGTGGGCTGTGTACCGGGAGGGGTGTAGGAGGGGCAGGGAGAGGTAGTTGGGGGCTGTTTACCGGGAGGGGTGTAGCCGGGGCAGGGAGGGGTAGCTGGGGGCTGTGTACCGGGAGGGGTGTAGCCAGGGCAGGGAGGGGTAGCTGGGGGCTGTGTACCGGGAGGGGTGTAGCCGGGGCAGGGAGGGGTAGCTGGGGGCTGTGTACCGGGAGGGGTGTAGCCGGGGCAGGGAGGGGTAGCTGGGGGCTGTGTACCGGGAGGGGTGTAGCCTGGGGCAGGACGGGGTAGCTGAGGGCTGTGTACTGGGAGGGGTGTAGCCGGGGCAGGGAGGGGTAGCTGGGGGCTGTGTACCGGGAGGGGTGTAGCCGGGGCAGGGAGGGGTAGCTGGGGGCTGTGTACCGGGAGGGATGTAGCCGGGGCAGGGAGGGGTAGCTGGGGGCTGTGTACCGGGAGGGGTGTAGCCGGGGCAGGGAGGGGTAGCTGGGGGCTGTGTACCGGGAGGGGTGTAGCCGGGGCAGGACGGGGTAGCTGGGGGCTGTGTACCGGGAGGGGTGTAGCCGGGGCAGGACGGGGTAGCTGGGGGCTGTGTACCGGGAGGGATGTAGCCGGGGCAGGGAGGGGTAGCTGGGGGCTGTGTACCGGGAGGGGTGTAGCCGGGGCAGGGAGGGGTAGCTGGGGGCTGTGTACCGGGAGGGATGTAGCCGGGGCAGGGAGGGGTAGCTGGGGGCTGTGTACCGGGAGGGGTGTAGCCGGGGCAGGGAGGGGTAGCTGGGGGCTGTGTACCGGGAGGGGTGTAGCCGGGGCAGGACGGGGTAGCTGGGGGCTGTGTACCGGGAGGGATGTAGCCGGGGCAGGGAGGGGTAGCTGGGGGCTGTGTACCGGGAGGGGTGTAGCCGGGGCAGGGAGGGGTAGCTGGGGGCTGTGTACTGGGAGGGGTGTAGCTGGGGGCAGGGAGGGGTAGCTGGGGGCTGTGTACCGGGAGGGGTGTAGCCGGGGCAGGGAGGGGTAGCTGGGGGCTGTGTACCGGGAGGGGTGTAGCTGGAGGCAGGGAGGGGTAGCTGGGGGCTGTGTACCGGGAGGGGTGTAGCCGGGGCAGGGAGGGGTAGTTGTGGTCTGTGTACCGGGAGGGGTGTAGCCGGGGTCAGGGAGTGGTAGCTGGGGGCTTTGTACCGGGAGGGTTGTAGCCGGGGCAGGGAGGGGTAGCTCGGGGCTGTGTACCGGGAGGGGTGTAGCCGGGGCAGGGAGGGGTAGCTGTGGGCTGTGTACCGGGAGGGGTGTAGGAGGGGCAGGGAGAGGTAGTTGGGGGCTGTTTACCGGGAGGGGTGTAGCTGGGGCAGGGAGGGGTAGCTGGGGGCTGTGTACCGGGAGGGGTGTAGCCAGGGCAGGGAGGGGTAGCTGGGGGCTGTGTACCGGGAGGGGTGTAGCCGGGGCAGGGAGGGGTAGCTGGGGGCTGTGTACCGGGAGGGGTGTAGCCGGGGCAGGGAGGGGTAGCTGGGGGCTGTGTACCGGGAGGGGTGTAGCCGGGGCAGGGAGGGGTAGCTGGGGGCTGTGTACCGGGAGGGGTGTAGCCGGGGCAGGGAGGGGTAGCTGGGGGCTGTGTACCGGGAGGGGTGTAGCCGGGGCAGGGAGGGGTAGCTGGGGGCTGTGTACCGTGAGGGGTGTAGCCGGGGCAGGGAGGGGTAGCTGGGGGCTGTGGACCTGGAGGGGTGTAGCCGGGGCAGGGAGAGGGTAGCTGGGGGCTGTGTACCGGGAGGGTTGCAGCCGGGGCAGAGAGGGGTAGCTGGGGGCTGTGTACTGGGAGGGGTGTAGCCGGGGCCAGGGAGGGGTAGCTGGGGGCTGTGTACCGGGAGGGGTGTAGCCGGGGCAGGGAGGGGTAGCTGGGGGCTGTGTACCGGGAGGAGTGTAGCCGGGGTCAGGGAGGGGTAGCTGGGGGCTGTGTACCGGGAGGGGTGTAGCGGGGGTCACGGAGGGGTAGCTGGGGGCTGTGTACTGGGAGGGGTGTATCATAGAATCATAGAATCAAAGAATCTCAGGGTTGGAATGGACCTCAGGAGGTCATCTAGTCCAACCCCTGCTCAAAGCAGGACCAACCCCAACTAGATCATCCCAGCCAGGGCTTTGTCAAGCCTGACCTTAAAAACCTCTAAGGAAGGAGATTCCACCACCTCCCTAGGTAACCCATTCCAGTGCTTCACCACCCTACTAGTGAAAAAGTTTTTCCTAATATCCAACCTAAACCTCCCCCTCTGCAACTTGAGACCATTACTACTTGTTCTGTCATCTTCTACCACTGAGAACAGTCTAGATCCATCCTCTTTGGAACCCCCTTTTAGGTAGTTGAAAGCAGCTATCAAATCCCCCCTCACTCTTCTCTTCTGCAGGCTAAACAATCCCAGTTCCCTCAGCCTCTCCTCATAAGTCATGTGCTCCAGACCCCTAATCATTTTTGTTGCCCTCAGTTGGACTCTTTCCAATTAATCCACATCCTTCTTGTAGTGTGGGGCCCAAAACTGGACACAGTACTCCAAATGAGGCCTCACCAGTGCCGAATAGAGGGGAATAATCACGTCCCTCGATCTGCTGGAAATGCCCCTACTTATACAGCCCAAAATGCCGTTAGCCTTCTTGGTAACAAGGGCACACTGTTGACTCATATTCAGCTTTTCGTCCACTGTAACCCCTAGGTCCTTTTCTGCAGAACTGCTGCCCAGCCATTCGGTCCCTAGTCTGTAGCAGTGCATGGGATTCTTCCGTCCGAAGTGCAGGACTCTGCACTTGTCCTTGTTGAACCTCATCAGATTTCTTTTGGCCCAATCCTCTCATTTGTCTAGGTCCCTCTGTATCCTGTCCCTACCCTCCAGCGTATCAACCACTCCTCCCAGTTTAGTTGGAGGGGTCAGGGAGGGGTATCTGGGGGCTGTGTACCGGGAGGGGTGTAGCCGGGTCAAGGAGGGGTAGCTGGGGGCTGTGTACCGGGAGGGGTGTAGCCGGGGTCAGGGAGGGGCAGCTGGGGGCTGCGTACCGGGAGGGGTGTAGCCGGGGCAGGGAGGGGTAGCTGGGGGCTGTGTACCGGGAGGGGTGTAGCCGGGGTCAGGGAGGGGTAGCTGGGGGCTGTGTACTGGGAGGGGTGTAGCCGGGGTCAGGGAGGGGTAGCTGGGGGCTGTGTACCGGGAGGGGTGTAGCCGGGGCAGGAAGGGGTAGCTGGGGGCTGTGTACCGGGAGGGGGGTAGCCGGGACAGGGAGGGGTAGCTGGGGGCTGTGTACCGGGAGGGGTGTAGCCGGGGCAGGGAGGGGTAGTTGTGGTCTGTGTACCGGGAGGGGTGTAGCCGGGGTCAGGGAGGGGTAGCTGGGGGCTGTGTACCGGGAGGGGTGTAGCCGGGGTCAGGGAGGGGTAGCTGGGGGCTGTGTACCGGGAGGGGTGTAGCCGGGGCAGGGAGGGGTAGCTGGGGGCTGTGTACCGGGAGGGGTGTAGCGGGGCAGGGAGGGGTAGCTGGGGGCTGTTTACCGGGAGGGGTGTAGCCGGGGCAGGGAGGGGTAGCTGGGGGCTGTGTACCGGGAGGGGTGTAGCCAGGGCAGGGAGGGGTAGCTGGGGGCTGTGTACCGGGAGGGGTGTAGCCGGGGCAGGGAGGGGTAGCTGGGGGCTGTGTACCGGGAGGGGTGTAGCCGGGGTCAGGGAGGGGTAGCTGGGGGCTCTGTACCGGGAGGGGTGTAGCCGGGGCAGGGAGGGGTAGCTGGGGGCTGTGTACCGGGAGGGGTGTAGCCGGGGCAGGGAGGGGTAGCTGGGGGCTGTGTACCGGGAGGGGTGTAGCCGGGGCAGGGAGGGGTAGCTGGGGGCTGTGGACCGGGAGGGGTGTAGCTGGTGTCAGGGAGGGGTAGCTGGGGGCTGTGTACCGGAAGGGGTGTAGCCGGGGCAGGGAGGGGTAGCTGGGGGCTGTGTACCGGGAGGGGTGTAGCTGGGGGCAGGGAGGGGTAGCTGGGGGCTGTGTACCGGGAGGGGTGTAGCCGGGGCAGGGAGGGGTAGCTGGGGGCTGTGTACTGGGAGGGGTGTAGCTGGGGGCAGGGAGGGGTAGCTGGGGGCTGTGTACCGGGAGGGGTGTAGCCGGGGCAGGGAGGGGTAGCTGGGGGCTGTGTACCGGGAAGGGTGTAGCTGGAGGCAGGGAGGGGTAGCTGGGGGCTGTGTACCGGGAGGGGTGTAGCCGGGGCAGGGAGGGGTAGTTGTGGTCTGTGTACCGGGAGGGGTGTAGCCGGGGTCAGGGAGTGGTAGCTGGGGGCTTTGTACCGGGAGGGGTGTAGCCGGGGCAGGGAGGGGTAGCTGGGGGCTGTGTACCGGGAGGGGTGTAGCCGGGGCAGGGAGGGGTAGCTGTGGGCTGTGTACCGGGAGGGGTGTAGGAGGGGCAGGGAGAGGTAGTTGGGGGCTGTTTACCGGGAGGGGTGTAGCTGGGGCAGGGAGGGGTAGCTGGGGGCTGTGTACCGGGAGGGGTGTAGCCAGGGCAGGGAGGGGTAGCTGGGGGCTGTGTACCGGGAGGGGTGTAGCCGGGGCAGGGAGGGGTAGCTGGGGGCTGTGTACCGGGAGGGGTGTAGCCGGGGCAGGGAGGGGTAGCTGGGGGCTGTGTACCGGGAGGGGTGTAGCCGGGGCAGGGAGGGGTAGCTGGGGGCTGTGTACCGGGAGGGGTGTAGCCGGGGCAGGGAGGGGTAGCTGGGGGCTGTGTACCGGGAGGGGTGTAGCCGGGGCAGGGAGGGGTAGCTGGGGGCTGTGTACCGTGAGGGGTGTAGCCGGGGCAGGGAGGGGTAGCTGGGGGCTGTGGACCTGGAGGGGTGTAGCCGGGGCAGGGAGAGGGTAGCTGGGGGCTGTGTACCGGGAGGGGTGCAGCCGGGGCAGAGAGGGGTAGCTGGGGGCTGTGTACCGGGAGGGGTGTAGCCGGGGCCAGGGAGGGGTAGCTGGGGGCTGTGTACCGGGAGGGGTGTAGCCGGGGCAGGGAGGGGTAGCTGGGGGCTGTGTACCGGGAGGAGTGTAGCCGGGGTCAGGGAGGGGTAGCTGGGGGCTGTGTACCGGGAGGGGTGTAGCGGGGGTCAGGGAGGGGTAGCTGGGGGCTGTGTACCGGGAGGGGTGTATCATAGAATCATAGAATCAAAGAATCTCAGGGTTGGAATGGACCTCAGGAGGTCATCTAGTCCAACCCCTACTCAAAGCAGGACCAACCCCAACTAGATCATCCCAGCCAGGGCTTTGTCAAGCCTGACCTTAAAAACCTCTAAGGAAGGAGATTCCACCACCTCCCTAGGTAACCAATTCCAGTGCTTCACCACCCTACTAGTGAAAACGTTTTTCCTAATATCCAACCTAAACCTCCCCCTCTGCAACTTGAGACCATTACTACTTGTTCTGTCATCTTCTACCACTGAGAACAGTCTAGATCCATCCTCTTTGGAACCCCCTTTTAGGTAGTTGAAAGCAGCTATCAAATCCCCCCTCACTCTTCTCTTCTGCAGGCTAAACAATCCCAGTTCCCTCAGCCTCTCCTCATAAGTCATGTGCTCCAGACCCCTAATCAGTTTTGTTGCCCTCAGTTGGACTCTTTCCAATTAATCCACATCCTTCTTGTAGTGTGGGGCCCAAAACTGGACACAGTACTCCAAATGAGGCCTCACCAGTGCCGAATAGAGGGGAATAATCACGTCCCTCGATCTGCTGGAAATGCCCCTACTTATACAGCCCAAAATGCCGTTAGCCTTCTTGGTAACAAGGGCACACTGTTGACTCATATTCAGCTTTTCGTCCACTGTAACCCCTAGGTCCTTTTCTGCAGAACTGCTGCCCAGCCATTCGGTACCTAGTCTGTAGCAGTGCATGGGATTCTTCCGTCCTAAGTGCAGGACTCTGCACTTGTCCTTGTTGAACCTCATCAGATTTCTTTTGGCCTAATCCTCTCATTTGTCTAGGTCCCTCTGTATCCTGTCCCTACCCTCCAGCGTATCAACCACTCCTCCCAGTTTAGTTGGAGGGGTCAGGGAGGGGTATCTGGGGGCTGTGTACCGGGAGGGGTGTAGCCGGGTCAGGGACGGGTAGCTGGGGGCTGTGTACCGGGAGGGGTGTAGCCGGGGTCAGGGAGGGGCAGCTGGGGGCTGCGTACCGGGAGGGGTGTAGCCGGGGCAGGGAGGGGTAGCTGGGGGCTGTGTACCGGGAGGGGTGTAGCCGGGGTCAGGGAGGGGTAGCTGGGGGCTGTGTACTGGGAGGGGTGTAGCCGGGGTCAGGGAGGGGTAGCTGGGGGCTGTGTACCGGGAGGGGTGTAGCCGGGACAGGGAGGGGTAGCTGGGGGCTGTGTACCGGGAGGGGTGTAGCCGGGGCAGGGAGGGGTAGTTGTGGTCTGTGTACCGGGAGGGGTGTAGCCGGGGTCAGGGAGGGGTAGCTGGGGGCTGTGTACTGGGAGGGGTGTAGCCGGGGTCAGGGAGGGGTAGCTGGGGGCTGTGTACCGGGAGGGGTGTAGCCGGGGCAGGGAGGGGTAGCTGGGGGCTGTGTACCGGGAGGGGTGTAGCGGGGCAGGGAGGGGTAGCTGGGGGCTGTTTACCGGGAGGGGTGTAGCTGGGGCAGGGAGGGGTAGCTGGGGGCTGTGTACCGGGAGGGGTGTAGCCAGGGCAGGGAGGGGTAGCTGGGGGCTGTGTACCGGGAGGGGTGTAGCCGGGGCAGGGAGGGGTAGCTGGGGGCTGTGTACCGGGAGGGGTGTAGCCGGGGCAGGGAGGGGTAGCTGGGGGCTGTGTACCGGGAGGGGTGTAGCCGGGGTCAGGGAGGGGTACCTGGGGGCTGTGTACCGGGATCGGTGTAGCCGGGGCAGGGAGAGGTAGATGGGGGCTGTGTACCGGGAGGGGTGTAGCCGGGGCAGGGAGGGGTAGCTGGGGGCTGTGTACCGGGAGGGGTGTAGCCGGGGCAGGGAGGGGTAGCTGGGGGCTGTGTACCGGGAGGGGTGTAGCCGGGGTCAGGGAGGGGTAGCTGGGGGCTGTGTACCGGGAGGGGTGTAGCCGGGGTCAGGGAGGGGTAGCTGGGGGCTGTGTACCGGGAGGGGTGTAGCCGGAGCAGGGAGAGGTAGGTGGGGGCTGTGTACCGGGAGGGGTGTAGCCGGGGCAGGGAGGGGTAGCTGGGGGCTGTGTACCGGGAGGGGTGTAGCCGGGGCAGGACGGGGTAGCTGGGGGCTGTGGACCGGGAGGGGTGTAGCCGGGGCAGGGAGGGGTAGCTGGGGGCTGTGTACCGGGAGGGGTGTAGCCGGGGCAGGACGGGGTAGCTGGGGGCTGTGTACCGGGAGGGATGTAGCCGGGGCAGGGAGGGGTAGCTGGGGGCTGTGTACCGGGAGGGGTGTAGCCGGGGCAGGGAGGGGTAGCTGGGGGCTGTGTACCGGGAGGGGTGTAGCTGGGGGCAGGGAGGGCTAGCTGGGGGCTGTGTACCGGGAGGGGTGTAGCCGGGGCAGGGAGGGGTAGCTGGGGGCTGTGTACCGGGAGGGATGTAGCTGGGGCAGGGAGGGGTAGCTGGGGGCTGTGTACCGGGAGGGGTGTAGCCGGGGCAGGGAGGGGTAGCTGGGGGCTGTGTACCGGGAGGGGTGTAGCTGGGGGCAGGGAGGGGTAGCTGGGGGCTGTGTACCGGGAGGGATGTAGCCGGGGCAGGGAGGGGTAGCTGGGGGCTGTGTACCGGGAGGGGTGTAGCCGGGGCAGGGAGGGGTAGCTGGGGGCTGTGTACCGGGAGGGATGTAGCCGGGGCAGGGAGGGGTAGCTGGGGGCTGTGTACCGGGAGGGGTGTAGCCGGGGCAGGGCGGGGTAGCTGGGGGCTGTGTACCGGGAGGGGTGTAGCCGGTGCAGGACGGGGTAGCTGGGGGCTTTGTACCGGGAGGGGTGTAGCCGGTGCAGGACGGGGTAGCTGGGGGCTGTGTACCGGGAGGGGTGTAGCCGGGTAGGGAGGGGTAGCTGGGGGCTGTGTACCGGGAGGGGTGTAGCCGGGTAGGGAGGGGTAGCTGGGGGCTGTGTACCGGGAGGGGTGTAGCTGGGGGCAGGGAGGGGTAGCTGGGGGCTGTGTACCGGGAGGGGTGTAGCCGGTGCAGGACGGGGTAGCTGGGGGCTGTGTACCGGGAGGGATGTAGCCGGGGCAGGGAGGGGTAGCTGGGGGCTGTGTACCGGGAGGGGTGTAGCCGGGGCAGGGAGGGGTAGCTGGGGGCTGTGTACCGGGAGGGGTGTAGCCGGGGCAGGGAGGGGTAGCTGGGGGCTGTGTACCGGGAGGGATGTAGCCGGGGCAGGGAGGGGTAGCTGGGGGCTGTGTACCGGGAGGGGTGTAGCCGGGGCAGGGAGGGGTAGCTGGGGGCTGTGTACCGGGAGGGGTGTAGCCGGGGCAGGACGGGGTAGCTGGGGGCTGTGTACCGGGAGGGATGTAGCCGGGGCAGGGAGGGGTAGCTGGGGGCTGTGTACCGGGAGGGGTGTAGCCGGGGCAGGGAGGGGTATCTGGGGGCTGTGTACCGGGAGGGGTGTAGCCTGGGGCAGGACGGGGTAGCTGAGGGCTGTGTACCGGGAGGGGTGTAGCCGGGGCAGGGAGGGGTAGCTGGGGGCTGTGTACCGGGAGGGGTGTAGCCGGGGCAGGGAGGGGTATCTGGGGGCTGTGTACCGGGAGGGGTGTAGCCTGGGGCAGGACGGGGTAGCTGAGGGCTGTGTACCGGGAGGGGTGTAGCCGGGGCAGGGAGGGGTAGCTGGGGGCTGTGTACCGGGAGGGGTGTAGCCGGGGCAGGACGGGGTAGCTGGGGGCTGTGTACCGGGAGGGGTGTAGCCGGGGCAGGGAGGGGTAGCTGGGGGCTGTGTACCGGGAGGGGTGTAGCCGGGGCAGGGAGGGGTAGCTGGGGGCTGTGTACCGGGAGGGATGTAGCCGGGGCAGGGAGGGGTAGCTGGGGGCTGTGTACCGGGAGGGGTGTAGCCGGGGCAGGGAGGGGTAGCTGGGGGCTGTGTACCGGGAGGGGTGTAGCCGGGGCAGGGAGGGGTAGCTGGGGGCTGTGTACCGGGAGGGATGTAGCCGGGGCAGGGAGGGGTTTTGCTCCAGGGGGCTGTGTACCGGGAGGGGTGTAGCCGGGGCAGGGAGGGGTAGCTGGGGGCTGTGTACCGGGAGGGGTGTAGCCGGGGCAGGGAGGGGTAGCTGGGGGCTGTGTACCGGGAGGGGTGTAGCCCGGGCAGGGAGGGGTAGCTGGGGGCTGTGTACCGGGAGGGATGTAGCCGGGGCAGGGAGGGGTTTTGCTCGAGGGGGCGGTGCTGCTGCTGCAGCGGGGCCCGGCGCTCATTTCGCCGCTGGCACAGGCGGGCAGCTCCGCTCCTAGTGGCTGCGCGCTCCGGCCGGGCCATGCCGTCCTACACCGTCACCGTGGCCACCGGCACCCAGTGGTTCGCGGGCACCGACGATTACATCTACCTGAGCCTGGAGGGCACCGCGGGCTGCAGCGAGAGGCACCTGCTGGACAAGCCCTTCTACAACGACTTCGAGCGGGGAGCGGTGAGTGCGCGCCCGGCCGGCCCCGCGCTCCCATCCCCCGGCCAGTCCCGTGCCCCCCACCTCCGGCCAGCCTAGCGCTGCGCCCCCCTCCCCACCGTCATCTCCCGTTCCCGACCCAGCGCCGCGTCCCCTTCCCCTCCCGGCCAGCCCAGCCCCCCGCCACTGCACAGAGCCCCGTGTCCCCTTTCCCTTGGGCCAGTCCCCTCCATGTGTCTGTGCCCCCTGCACATAGCCCGATAGCCACTTCCCCCAGCCCCGTGCCCCCTGCCCTAGGACTGCGGCCTCCCCAGCTCTGAGACACCCACCTCTTAGGACTGTGTCCCCAGCTCTGCCCCCTGCCCATGGGATAGCGCCCTGTGGATGCTCCAGCTCTCAGGAGAGAGGAGGGCATTTTACCCATATATTCCCTTGTCCCCATCTCTTGGAGCAGCTTTAAAGGCGGCTTAGGAACCCTCCACTGCCTCTTCTTCTCTCTGTCCCACTACTTCCCTCGGGAAGGGGATTTGGGCACCTGCACCCCACCACTCTTTTATCCTTCCCCATTGCTGCCCCCTTGGTAGGGTCAGAACCAGGGTGGCACCCTGCATCTCTCGTTGTCTTGGTGCTCTCCGTAGGAAGGGGACTGGGACACTGGGGTGTGTGTTTGTGCTATGCCCCTACCCTGACACTCCATCCCTCCCTAATCCCAGTCACCCTTCCCACCTCTATGATCTAGAGCAGGGCAGGCATCTGCATCCTACCTACTGCCCATGCCAGCAGGGCTGGGATCTGACTGAGTCAGGAGGTTGTTGGGATGGGATTTGGAGTGAAGGGCTAGTTCTTGGTGTACCTGGTGCTGCAATGCAGGGGAAGACCTCCTCATAGGTCAGTACAGCAGATGAAGGGGCATGATGATGTTTCCTTGCCCTGCTCCACAAGATTCTCGAGTTGAATAATGGACATGGTTTATTGCCCCATGGAAACTGCTTCTAATAATGTCTCCTGAACCAGCAAACCCAAGAATCTAACATGGTCCCCTTTGCCTGTGCCAGGGCTTAGCGTAGAGGATTGAGAGTCAGGACTCCTGCATCCTATTCCCTCCTCTGCCATTGGCGCTAGGCGTGACGATAAGCGAGTCACTCTGCCTCAGTTTCCCCAGTCTGTAAAAGGTGTTAAAATGCCTCATTGGAGTGTTGTGGTGATTGATTTGTTAAGATTTGCAAAGTGCTTTGAGAGCCTCTACGGAAGGTTATAGTATTACCTTGCCATTTGGAATACAAGAAAAGCACAATGAGATAATGCACAATCTTTCAACCATTGGTAGGTTTTGTGCTATGACTTTAGCAGTAATTGGACATATTTTAAGTGGCTCTCCAGAAAAAAATAAAATGTTTTCTGGATGTGTATTATTTACCCAAGAGAGGTACCAGAGCTGTGTCTTGAACAGCCAGCATAATTTCAACAGTAAATACATCTATCAACAGATTATTTAAATGGATGAACAATACACAAACTGTCTAATTTCATATGTGGCCCATGTAAATATGAAATTAGATAACTGTAGATATCTATCACGTCTCTAGGTTCTCAAACTTCATTGCACTACGACCCCATTCTGACAACAAAAATTACTTCATGACTCCCAGAGGGGCGACCGAAGCCTGAGCCCGCCCGAGCCCCACTGCCCAGGGTTGGGGGGACAAAGCCTGAGCCCCACTGCTCTGAGCATGGGGGCCAAAGCTGAAGCTCAAGGGCTTCAGCACCAGGCAGGGGGCCTGCAACCGGAGCCCTGCTGCCCAGGGATGAAGCCCTCGGGCTTTGGCCCTGAGCAGTGGGGTTTGGGCTTCAGCCCCAGGTCCCAGCAAGTCTAAGCCAGCAAGTCTAAGCGACCCACTTTGGGGTCCCAACCCACAGTTTGAGAACCACTGCTCTGGGCCAAGACAAGGGAGCTACCTGCCAAGAGAGATGTTTGAGATGCCTTAAATGGAACTAGGAGAACAGTACAGGGATATCACACACACTAGGTGCTAGGAAAATGACGGGCTGAAGAACTGGACTGATATACTTTTGTATCCTTAATTTCTACAATTCTGTGAGAGTCCTATTCTGTCCTTACCCTTGTCTGGCTGGTCACATCCCAGCATCCATGCTGTTTGTTTATTTATTTATTTTAAAAGTCTATATTGTGTTTCATAATAGTAGGCTTCAGTATCTGCTCTGCATCCTGTAGTGCGGAAATACTAGACTTAGGGCATGTCTACACTTGAAGTGCTAGAGCAGCTGCCGTGTAGACACGATGGGGGTCTCCCATTGGTGTAATTAATTGAGAACGGGGAGGAATTCTTCCATCAACCTATCACCATCTACACCGGTGATTAGGTTGGCTTAACTGTGTCACTCAGCGAGGTTGACTAAACTGTTTAGTGTAGACCTGACGTTAGGCACTTTAGAAAATTGTACCCCATGTGATTTAGGAGCCTAAGTCACATTTTCAACAGTGACATGGGCACATAGCAGCTCAGGTCTCATAGAAAGTCAATGGAACTTAGGTGCTTTTGAAAATGTTACCCTTAGTAGCTGCAGTCACATTGACTTTCAATGAGACTAGACTCCTAAATGCCTGGGCCTCTTTTCAAAATGAGACTTGAGCACTTCAGATAATTGCACATTTGTCCTATATTTTATATCAGATACTCATTTCGGTAGGTCACAAGTTTTCTGGGGCAGAGGCTGCCTCTTTACCCTGTCTAGCACCCAGCACAGTGGCTCCCTGTTGTAGGCTTCTGGGTACTACTGAAATAACTTACTTTCCATACGTATTTACTATCTCAAAGAGTTTTAAATGGTTCATGTGACACTATCTGTATGCTGCCATTTTTACTGCCTACATTTACTATGTTCTATGTTAGAGTAAATATAAACCTATGTTCCCATATTGTCAGATCTTTGAATACGATGTCCCCAGGTTTTGTGGTTAAAGTCAACATTTTAATGCAGAATCCTGTATATCTGTCTAGGCACGTGCTTTTAGGCATGAGAAACACTGTCACAAAGTCTGAAACACTTATTAGACCTGTTACTCATAGTAGAAAATTTTTAAAAAGACACACAGAACAAAAATAAACAAAACTGAACTGACACAAAGTCTCTCTGTATGTTATGCTTTTCAGTGCAACTGGTGACACCAATCATGTCCCAGTGTTTTGTTTTTTCCTCATTAGACTCCCCAAAGTAATTTTTCACCCAAAAACAATGTAGTCTTGAACCCAGTCTAGTTGGGGTTGGTCCTGCTTTGAGCAGGGGGTTGGACTAGATGACCTCCTGAGGTCCCTTCCAACCCTGAGATTCTATGATTCTATGAAAAGACAACCCATTCAGTTCTCAGAACAAAACTTCCAGAGTATAGTTCGTTAATGCAGAAGGCCTCACCTACTTTTACAGTCCCTTTTCCATAGGTAGGCCAGGTCAATTGTTTCCATTATCCTGATCCTTGCTTCCTTTGAATTAATTCAAATCATGGTTATTGTTGGGTATAATAAACAAAGTCTTGGACAAGTTCTGTGTAAGAGATTTGCATGTCAAATGTTCCAAGAGGGAGGGGATATGGAAAGCACAGAGACTTGTACAATGAAAGCCCTGATTCTGATATTCCTGTGACTTACTCTGAGTATTGGATACAAACTATTTAGAAGCTGGTTTTTATCAAGTTATTTTTCAGTAAGTTCCTGTTAGTGTCACAGTGAGTGTTGCATAGCACTTTGCAGTTCCCCATTTTCTTTTGATTTCCCATTTAAGCCCTGTCGGTCTGTTTGCTGTCGTTAAAAGAAACCCATCTTGCAAGTACTTCTAGAGAAGAAACCCATCTTTTCCATCTCAAATTTGTATTTGGGGAGGATTTATCTGTGTCCCTCTTAATGCCCTGGAAAGATCCTCTCCTTAATCCTGAGCAAAGAGTTAGAACAGCCGACTACAGACTGCACCTCAACAACGAGGTCCCTTCCAGCCCTAGAATCTATGAATCTATGAATCTACGGAAAAAAACCAACGTATTCCAGGTTTTGCGGGAGAACGAGTTGCCTGGACAGGATACTTTGGGTGCTTAGTTTCAAGTTTATTTTCAGCCATGCCTGATAGATCCAGTAAAACGTTAGTTCTGTACTTTAATTCTGAGTCTTTCTGTATAGAGGCTTCCAGTTCCCTGACTCACAACACTGTCACTAGTACAAACTGACTGAGAATGACAGCCCCAGTCTGCACAAGGGAAATAATTGCTATATCATATTTCTGTCCATCTCTGCCACCTCCTAAAGCCCAAATATGAAACACAAAGGAGGGTAATTTTCAGAGTACAGGAGGTAGGGCTGCAAAACTATTCTAAAATCTCGCGGACAATGTCCTGATGTGCCAGGTACACCTGAAAATATTGTTAGCTTTTGCATCCCAGTTTTGTGCACCTAACTTATTGCCCTCTAGCTGGGCAAGTCAGATTTTTAAAAGGTTCCTTGGTTAAGTTTAGTGCTTGTGATTGCAATGCGATCATTGCCCCATCTGTAAAGTTTATCCAAAGTGCATACAAAGAGTTCACTCGGTATATGCAACAGTAACAATGTAGAGAGAAACTTTGAACGTTCCAAGTGCTTGTCATTTTTTAGCCCCAAACTTTAAAAAATGAGACCACCACCTTACTGGGATGTAGACCAACAATACAGTTAACATTTTGCCAAGCTGTATGAATGAAGGCTGAAGGAGGAAGAATAAGAGACACGAAGAAGAAATGACTGAGAGGGAGAACGATAGGAAGTGAGAAGAGAAAGAAGGAGATGGCCGAATTGGGCAAACATGCACGTTTTCAACACTGAGCACATGGCTTCTGGGGAGGCAATGGAACTACTCCATGTGCTTAAATTTAAGCACACAACTGCTTGCAGAATTGGGGCCCAAATCAAAACTTACTCGTTTGTGAGATGTGGTGGGCCTACAATAAGAAGTGATCTTGAAAGGTAAATGCTAGCTCTGGTTTGACATACTTGAAATATATTGCTGAAACACTTGCTCCTCCAAATCTATTAAAACGCTAACCATGTACCTGTATAAAACTATTGTAGATACATCGGGGTGGATAAAAAGTGATGATTTAAAATAAAATATTTAATTAATTTAAATTAGATTTTTTAATTTAAATCAGTCTTTTTATTTTGTTTAAATTATACTACGTTTTTCTTTTTAAAAATAAACCTATTTAAAATGAAATCTTAATTTACTACAAACTATGTTAAGGCCTACATTTCTAATCTCTTAAGCCGTTTAAATAAAAAATAAATATGCTGAATCCACGAGCCTTTAACAAAAACGTTGAATTAAAGGCTGCTTTCTGTATAAAGAAAGAATCATCGAATCATGGAAGCACAGGATTAGAAGGGACCACAAGCGTCATCTAGTCTAACCTCCTGCCAAGATGCAGGAGTTATGTCTAAACCACCCAAGACAGATGGCTTCCCAGTCTCCTTTTGAAAACCTCCAGTGAAGGTCCGTAGGCAGTTTGTTCCATTGTCCTGCTATTCTTACAGTTAGGAAGTTTCTCCTGAGATTTAATCTAAATCTGCTGTACTGTAGTTTGAACCCATTGCCTCTTGTCCAGCCCTCTGTGGCAAGACAGAACAGTTTTTCTCCATGTTTTTTATGGCAGCCTTTCAAGTATTTGAAGGCCGTTATCCTATCCCCTCCTCCTTAATCTCCTCTTTTCAAAACTAAACATACCCAGTTCCTTCAGCCTTTGCTCACATGGCTTGCACTCCATCCCTTTGATCATCCTTGTTGCTTGCCTCTGGATCCTTTCCAGTTTCTCTTCATCCTTTCTGTACAGCAGTGACCAAAACTGAACATAGTACTCCAGCTGAGGCCTAACCAGCGCCGAGTAGAGCGGTACTATCACTTCCTATGACTTGCAAACTATGCCTCTGTTAATGCAACCCAAAATTGCATTTGCTTTTTTTGCAATAACATCGCATTGTTAACTCATGTTGAGGTTGTGATGCACCACAACTCCCAGATCCTTCTCAGCAGTGCTGGTGCCAAGCCAGTTATCCCCCATTCTGTGTTTGTGCATTTGGTTTTTCTTCCCTATGTGTAGCACCTGACATTTGTTTTCTTGAATTTCATTTTGCTGTCTATAGCCCAGTTCTCCAATTTGTCAAGATCCCTCTGAATCTTAGCTCTGTCTTCCAAAAGTGTTGGCAACCCTCTGTCTAGCTTTGTGTCATCTGCAAACTTGATCAGTATGCTCAAACAATACCGGACCCAAAACAGATTCCTGTAGAACCTCACTTGAGATCGCCTTCCAATCTGACATCATTTCATTAATAGTTACTTTTTGTTTGCAGTTGTTTTACCAATTATGTGTCCACTTAATGATAGTTCTGCTGAGCCCACATTTCTCCAGCTTACTTATATGAATGTGATGTGGGACTGTGTCAAAAGCCTTGCTAAAGTCCAGGTATAATATGTCCACCGCATTCCCCCTATGCAGCAAACCAGTTACCTTGTCAAAGAAGGGAATGAAACTTGTTTGACATGATTTGTTGTTAGTAATCAGGGGGGAAATCTCTAGCTATTGCGGGGGGGTCAAGCTTTATAAATATGGCAGAATAGGTCATGTATTGTGTTAAGGGCTTGTTTTGTTTAATAAAAATAAATGTTATATGATGTTTTGTGTATTTAATTAAATGCCAGTTACCACCCTAATGCTGCTAGACGCAAATATTGAGCAAAAAATTAATTATCTAGTAAATAAGCAATATGTCATTCATCATTTTCTAACATACTAAAACATACAATTAATTAACACGAATTTGAAAATATTAAGCTATATGATTGCCTAAATAAGTGTATATCGTTATAGTGTACCTTCCTAGGTTGTAAAAAGATGTACCAAATCTAGGGTAAAAGATCTATTTGTAAATCAACATATTAATGATTCTATCAACCAATGAGAATGCACCTTTCTTTAGAAAATAATAAGTAAAAATGATAAAGTTGGTGATAATTGCTGATTTAAATCAAGGTTTTCCAGTTGGTGATTTAAATCCCAATTTAAATGAATTTGCCCTGAGATACATTTTCAAAACTTACATGAAAAGATTTAAAAAATTGAGGTCTGTTTAGTCTAACTGGGCAGTTACTTTTTCTGTTACTTGGACTTGTGAAATATAAATTCTGTTTGTTAGGTCCAATTGACATTGTTCTATAATATTTTAAATCTATGATCCATTTATTCTCTGTTTCATGTTGATAATGAAAGTAGATCAATTCCTGGCTTTGTTGCAGACTTCCTGTTAGTGTCTGGAAATGCCACTTATTCTCTGTGTGCCTCAGTTTCCCACAATCCTTAAAATGGGGATAATAATGCTCTTTGCCACCCACGCTTTGTCTGTCTTGTCCATTTGGACTGCAAGTTGCCTGCATGGGTATGTCTGCCCTTTGAGCTGGACGGGTAGCTCCAGCTTAAGGAGATGTGCCCGTGCTGACTTTGAGTTAGTGGGCTAAAATTAGAGTGCAGCCCTAGTGGCACAAGGGGCTAACTGCCCATCTGAGATGGTAGGCATGTCCTCGGGGTAGCCAGCCCCACCTGCCACTCGCAATGTCACGGCTACACTATTTTTAGCGCACTAGTTTGATCAGAGCTGACACAGGTAAGTCTCCTCGAGGTGAAATTTACGCCTCCAGCTTGAAGTGTGGATGCACCCTATTGTCTTTGTAGAGTGCCCAGTACAATGGGGCCCTGATCGCAACCGGGACCTCTTGGTGGCTGTGTAACACCAGCAGTAATCGTAAATATCAGCAGTAATAATCATCATAAAAAAACCTCTCACTTGTATTCTCACCCTTACTTTTGCCAGAAGCTGGGAATGGGCGACCAGGGATGGATCACGTGATGATTACCTGTTTTGTTCATTCCCTCTGGGGCGCCTGGTACGGGCCACTGTTGGAATATAGGCTACTGGGCTAGATGGACCTTCGGTCTGACCCAGTATGGCCGTTCTTCTGTTCTTCTGTACTGAATTGTGCTGGGGGTGTGGAGAGAGGAATTTCTTTATTTGCAAGCAGGGCACCGATGTGGGATAGGAAAGGTGGAATTCTTATTAGCAAAATTAGCGGGGAGGGATAGCTCAGTGGTTTGAGCATTGGTCTGCTAAACCCAGGATTGTGAGTTCAATCCTTGAGGGGGCCATTTAGGGATCTGGGGCAAAAATTGGGAATTGGTCCTGCTTTGAGCAGGGGGTTGGACTAGATGACCTCCTAAGGTCCCTTCCAACCCTGATATTCTATGATTCTAAAACCCTACTTGGATTTATAAACTGAAACTCTACTATTAGTTGCTTTGTTGCTTGAACATGCCAGGTAGGTCTGTGGCTGATGAATGTGCCATGTACCTCCAGCTACCCCTTGCCACGTGCATTTAAGGAGAACATGCCTGCAGAACATACTAATTAGTACACGCCTACTGAGTGTGCCAAGAACATGACAGGTCCATTCATGTAGGACATACCAGTTGGTTGAGTCGGATTCTTTCAGGTAGAACTGCTATACAGTTCTATTTATTATGTTACATGGTAATATCAGGAAAACATTCGTGTATTTGAATTCCCTTTCATGACGTGTGTCTAGCTGTAACCAAACTGGTGCTGGTGCAAACTGGTATGTTGACATGGGTTGGAGATCCTCCTGTTGAACGTCACCCTGGACCACATTCTTTCAAATACCACAGAACCATGTTGAGATGGAGGAAGAAAAATATGTGTGTGTGCAGTTTCATGAAGCTGTTTATAGACATGAATGGGTAAGTCAAGCTGGAAACAGGCTGCCAAGCATTTGAAGCCATATTATAGAAACCACTGTGCGTAGCATGGTCTGGACTTCAGAAAATTATCATGATATTGCAAAAATACCCACTAGATGTGAAAGACAGGCCCAGTCAGGAGCTTCTTCTAGCAGATGTGCTTTCATGAGTGCCTATGGAGAAAACTGGGAGCCGCAGGAAGAGGACTATGAAGTAGAAACGAGTCAAGCATTGTCATTTCTGACAGAAAAATTGAAAAGTGCAGAGGAGAAACATTTTGCATCCTGGTACCTTCAGTTCCAAGATGTGACCCAGAATCCTTGGCATAGGTTGACCAATAAAGAAGAGAGGCTTTATATTGGCGTTGGAAGATGCAGGGATGCAGCTGTTTTTTAATTGAAAAGCAAGAAGGTTGGGTGAGAGATAAGCAAAGATCAGGAGGGCACTGGAAGGCAGCTGCTTTGGGAGGGTGGGACATGGCCTGGCTAGGAATACAGTGGAGGGGTGTCCTGAAATCTGCTACTGCCACAGCTGGGCACAAATTGTGGCTGTTTTAGGAGGATTCTTGTAGAGCTTGGAGGAGCCTTAAAACACATTTCAATCTGCACATCAGTACTTATAGCAGGAGGCGGTAGGGTGGGGAATAGGGAGTTAGACATTCTATCAGATGAGTCAGTAATACAGGAATGCACTTGGTGATGTGGCTGCAAGGGCCATTTCTGTTCTGCTGAGGTGATGCTGTCGCTCATGGGAGAAAATAATGGGCACAACTTACAGATCCTGGCCCCACTGAGCTCTGTGGCTAAACTCTCATTGACTTCAGTGGGAGCAGGATTGCGCCCACTGCCTGTTAAATACACGTGGGTTTGAGTCTCCCCATGATGTGACCATTGACTTAAGCAGACACCTTGGGCCTGATTTTTGGACCTGCCGTGCACTGTTGCTTTGGCTGGAGCAGTGAGGGCTCGGTGCTAGCTGAAAACCAGGGCCCTGGTGTCTCAGAAATAAAAACATCCAGTATCCATGTCCAGTTTTGAAAATTTGAGTGTCACTAGCTAGCAGCTGTTGGATTTAGAGGTGCTGCAAGCTATGGATGCAGATCTGGATCCAAATGTCACCATAGATCGGGAGAGCTGGGTTTGGTTCGGGCCTAGCGATAGTTCACATTTCTGTTTTTTTTCTCTTTTGTAACTTGCAGTGCATTCCCTGTTGTGTTTCTCTAAGCAGGATGGCTGCTGGCTGACATATTGAGGAGCACACTGACTCATTCTCTCCAAACCAATGTATTTCTGTGCCCTTTGGGAGACATCGCTAGATGGAGGTGACTCCACCTGTGGACCATCTCCTGTTGGGAGCTCTCATGGCCTACATACTAAACATGCACAGGCTATTTCCTGTATCTTTTGGACTGTGACTTCTTTGAGGGGCAAGGACAGTCTTTATGTTCATCTTATACCAGGCCAGGCATGTCACTGGTGCTTAAATAATCATGATCAGTGCTTGCAGTTCTTCTACCATGTGCCTCAGATGCAGGGCAGCCACCTCCAGCCCCAGCCTGGACAGCCGCTGTCATCTTTTCCTAGCCTGAACGCCTAATTTAAATTAGCTCTGTTTTCTCATTGGTGGAGATAATCCATGTTCCTCAGAAGCAGCAGTACTTTCTAAGCTCATCTGGCCGCTGTCAAAGCCAGGACTTGCCCTCCAGCACCTCAGGAGTGAAGGAATAGTCAGACCTATCTCTGAAACCTGCTCCAACAGGTCTTCTAAGAACCACTTCAGGGAAGAGCTTGAAATCCAAGACAGTGTCACTGCCCTCTAGGGGGTTGGCTTAAAGGAGTTTTCAGTTGTGTGGGAGATTGTCAGAAGGGAAGGTGAAATAACTCACGATATATAGCTTGGTTAAATTAGGCTGGGGCTGTAAAGCAGGAGGATAGGGAGGGGAGGTCATAACCAGCTATTTGATGGTCTTCACGTCGAGAGTGGAACTGCTAGGATGGGCGCAGGAGGATAATTAGCAACAGTGGAATGCAATTAAGGAAAGGGAAAGTTAAGCTGAATATCAGGAGACATTTCCTGTTGAAGAGATTTTTCACCCTGCAAAATAATCTCCAAAGAGAAGTATTGGGAGTCCGATAACCAATTAAAACTTGATTGGGGAAAACACTTGTGCATGCACTGGAGGAAACCATCTTGCATTGTTTGAGGGATGGACTAGAGGGCTTAAAACATTCTCTCTCATCTCTATCTTCTGAGTCCCTTATAACTAGGATCCTACCAAATTCATGGCCATGAAAAATGCATCACAGCTTGTGAAAGGTGGTCTCCCCCGAGAAATCGTGTCTTTTGCGTGCTTTTACCATAAACTATACAGATTTCATGGGGGAGACCAGTGTTTCTCAAACTGGGTGTCCTGATCCAAAAGGTGGCCATGGGTGGGGTCACGAGGCTATTTTAGGGGGCATCGCAGTGTTGCCACCCTTACTTCTGCACTGCCACCTTCAGAGCTCAGTGGCTGGAGAGTGGCAGCTGCTGGCCGAGAACCCAGCTCTGCAGGCAGCAGCACAGAAGTAAGAGTGGCAATACCATGCCATGCCATCCTCACTTCTGCGCTGCTGCTGGCGGGGGCGCTGCTTTTAGAACTGGGCTCCCGCCCAGGGCCACCACTCTCTGGCTGCCCAGCTCTGAAGTCAGCGCCACTGCCAGGCAGTATTTCAACCCCTCTATAATAACCTTGTGACACCCCCCCCAACCCCATTTTGGGTCAGGACCCCCCTACAATTACAACACCGTGAAATTTCAGATTTAAATAACTGAAATCATGAAATTCATGAATTTTAAAATCTATGACCATGACATTGACTAAAATGGACCCTGAATTTGGTAGGGCCCTACTTATCGCTATGTGTTATTGGCAGCTGTTACTATCTGGTGGCTGCATTATGTGGATTGTAGAGGAAGTTGGGACTGTCAGCCCAGTTCTTTGTGGAGAAATGTCTTCATTAGAAAACCGCTATCGCAACTGGTATCCATATCATGTTTATCTACATTTTCTTCACTTTTCTGACTTGATTTTTGTGACTTAGCCTTAATCTATAAAATAATGGGAGGGCTTGAGTCAAATGACCTCATATTGACAGGAATTGTTAATAAAAAATGTACCTGAAAAGAACAAGCAGAGTGTGGTTTTTAGCCGGGAGGGGGAGGGGGTGCAGAATGACAGGGCATATACGTGCAGCATCATTTCAGAAAGTACTAAACTCAGTGGAGGAAGAGGTGGAGTTCATGTTGGTTTCTAAGAATACCAAAAATGTTCAAAACCATGAACCAGGGAAGTTTCGTTTTGCAGCCACATCAAGCAACAAATTTAAACAAACAGAGTGTGATTCCAAAACTGCCTAACAATGTCTCACCCAGGCGTGTCTTTCTGGTAATGCTCTGTCTTAACAAGAGCATAACTTCTTCTGAGGGGTCGTGGGAACAGATTGGGCTCTTGCTTCTAGTTCCATGATGGTCCTAGCCAGTTCAGCTTAGCCATGGCAAGAGGCCTGTTGTCTTGCACTGTGTGCAGCCGTTTACACTAGTGCAAAGGGAATGTCAGATGCTGCCATTCTGACTTGCCAGACACAAAAGCATCACTGTTCATCTGAGCTGAGCTATAAAGGCAAACAGAGGCATTTCTAATGACTGGTATTCCAGTAGTGCCTAGAGACTCTGAGATCAGAGCCCCAATGTGCTAAGCACGGCACGTACATAGAATAAGAGACAGTCCTCACCCGAAAGACCTTACCTTCTAAACAGACGAGGCAGACAAGGGGTGGGAAAAAGGAAGGAGTGTTATCCCCATTTAACACCTGGAGAACTGAGGCTCACAGACATAAGTGACTTGCCCAAGGACCCGCACTAACTCTATAGCAGAGCTGGACAACGGACCCAGATCTGATTTCCAGTCCAGTGCCTTAATCCCCAAACCAACTGTTCTCTCAGTTTGCATGACTAGGTGCAGAAGGGTGGACTCACTGCTGGAGAACCCCTGTGTGGCTGGACGTGGCCGCTGTCTGCTTTCTAGTGCCCTCTGCCGATGGCTGCTGTGGCTCTGTGGCAGTTGCCCCATCTCGTGACTCGGCCGGCCAGCTCATCGCAATCACTCCTCCCCCTCCCCGGGTAACAGAAAGTCCAACAAATACAAGTGTTCAATCCCTCTGTTTGGTCTGCTACTTTGATTCTGGACCCAGTGATCCATACACCCTTTCTTAGGGCTTCCAGGAGTCTGTATCCCCTTCTCAGGGACTTCACGCCCCTTACCAGTTCCTGATAGGGGAACTCAGGCCTGCCCTCAACCCTAGGTTCAGCCCAGGACAGGCAGTCAGGGATCACTCTGCCAGTCTCCTTGCTGCCACCTCCCTGGGCATCTTCCTACCAACCAAGCCTTTCCCTGGGCTTTCTCCTCACCCTAAAAGAGCCTTCCTCTCTAGGCTGACCTTTCTTTCAGGGCTGAGACTTGTAGGGCTTTGCCCTGGAATCTCCCCGCAAAAAACTCCAAACCAAAAATACCAACTTAGACCAGCTTCTGCCCTCCTCAAGATTGACTGGTCATCCCTCACATCTCCTCAGCCCCATTTCTCAACTGAGCGCACTCTCTGGAAGTCCAGATCCTGCACTTTTATCAGGGTTTGTCTCACTGTAGCTGTTCCCTCCACCCATATGGCTTCTCCATGTCTCTCCTGGCCTCCTGCCAGACATCTCTACCTAGGAAAGGATCTCAGGTCCAGCTCTCCCCCTGGGCTTTCCCCTGAGTTCTCCACTCTCTCATCCCAGAGAGTGACTGCAGAGTTTCTCCCGACAGCCCCCGTCTGCGCTAGACTTCCTGCTTTTATAGTAACTACCCAGCTCCTCTCCCAGCTGGGACTCATCTTTAATTTAGCCTGGCCCACCCTCCAGGTGCAGCCAGATGGGTTAATTGGTCTCTCGGGCCCACTTTAACACTTATAAAGCCAGGATGGGATATATAGCCCATCAGTCTACCTCAGGTGTTTTCAAACTTCATTGCACTGTGACCTCCTTCTGACAATTACTACATGAAGCCTGAGCCCGCCCAAATCCCACCACCTGGGCATGCAGGGAGGGCAAAGCCGAAGTCCAAGGGCTTCAGCCCCGGGGGGGGGGGGGGGCTGTAACCTGAGCCCTGCCACCCAGGGCTGAAGCCCTCAGGCTCAGGCTTTGGCCCAGATCCCAGCAAGTCTAAGCCAGCCTTGGTGACCCCATTAAAATGGGTTGAGACCCACTTTGGGTTCCCGACTGTTCTTTTATGGGATGCTGTTGGAGTAGTTATCAATATTTTTGCTAGCAGTAGATTTGTTCAGAAATCACAAATGAATCAAAGCATTATCAAGTCCCCAACATAGAAATTTCACCCTTTCCATATTTCTAGGGTATCTGTGCATGGCTTGTTCTTAGATATTCTCCTACCCATCCATTTGTTAATTTGCAGTCTGAAAATAACCATTCATTTTTCCCCTTTGCAAACAAGAGGTTCCTGTTAGAAGAAAAACAGGCTGACCCAGAGGCAGATTTGAATATATGGGCTTCTTTATTGCGGTACTTGTTCCCCTGGACCCAGTTGTCCAGTAAGCACTGGATTAGTTACAACATACTCTTTTTATTTACATTAGTATGTAAATCCCTACATTTATTACAACACCCCCAAAACCCTTATGGAGTAATACGAACGCCCATACAATGAATATTTGTAACCCTATACTGAATATAATTATCCCTGCCCCGATTACTATTTAGCTTATTAGCATATTCTATAAATAAGTTTTACTTTGAAGATACACTTCTTTGCTATAATTGCAGTCATGAACTTCTTGGATCAGCAGTTTGCAGGGAAGGGAGAAAGGTGCCATGACCCCAAACTTGCCTGTGCAGCTGGGAAAGAAAGGGAAAGGGAGATAACACTACTTTACCCAAAAAGGCATTCTTTAGATACCCACATTCCTCAGGCAGCTACAACCTTATCAAACCCTTAACAAGGAGAAGGGAGGGGAGAGGGGTAACCCTAAATCTATCAAACACCGAAAGATGCCTGCACTTTATCTATCAAGCGCAGAAGCAGTGCTTTTACTCCCTAATGCCATCTTTGTTCACCAGCAATTTCCCAGTTTTCTGCTTTAACCCTTACATATCCCAACAGTTCCATTTGGAGCTGGTGTGCTTTCTGTGTGTTCAGCCAGTCACAGACCATTTTTCTTCTCCACAGATCGACTCCTACGATGTGACTGTGGCAGAAGACCTGGGAGAAATCCAGCTGCTAAAAATTGAGAAGCGAAAGTACTGGGTTCATGACGACTGGTACCTCAGGTACATCACTGTGAAAACGCCAGTAGGTGACCATCTGGAATTCCCATGTTACAGATGGATTACAGAGGATAAAGAAATTGTCCTCCGAGATGGAAGAGGTGAGCACCATGAGAGAACTACTAACCCCTAGACGGGCGTGCTCAGGAATTTAAATTTCACTGCTTGGGGGGGGGGGGGGCATGTTCTATGCCCTTGTTGTGGCCCCAGAGCTGGAGGATCTATCCAGCCCCAGGACCAGAGAAGTTCTGTGCCCCCGCTGATTATTGGGGGGACCCGTGCCCCTTCTCTCCCCGCTTGTGGTCGCCCCTGCCCCAGAGCAATGAAGACTCCCCCTATCTTTCCCTCTTCTCCCAGAGGCACCCAAACCCTCTCTTCAACTCCAGTTCCTTCTCTCCCACCTGCAAACCTACCACATCCCCTCTGGTACTAGCTTTCATCTGTGCACTGTAGGATATATGCTCCCAGCTGACAGTGACCTCAGTGCTGGTTTATGAACTGTCCACTGGGTCTGGCACAGGGAAACGAGTTGGGTTACTTTGAGGACATGTACTAAGGAGATTTTTTTTCCAGCAGTGGGGATGGTCAGTACACTGGTCCTAAATTGCAGGCTGGCCTCAGTGCTCAATTTCCAGCTGATCCATTGCTGGAAACCCTCTCTAGTCCTTGGCCGAGCATCCCCTGGCTGCCTAACCTTGAGACTCTAAAATATAGCAGTTTTCCAAATATTATCCACCTGGAAACTGTCCCATTTTCTAAAACCCAGGAAAGGGCAGCCTGCAATGAAATTCCAGTTCAGAGAGCATTAGGGCTGGCTGAGAAGTAGAATTCAACTAAGATGCTTCATCCTGCAAGAGCCAGGAACAGGCTGACGGTGTGAAATGTGTCAGAGATAGCTGTTGGTTCTGTGCTGAGAAAAGTGCCATAGCACTTGCGTACTACCCCTGCGTTTGAACTGGCTCTGGTTACCCACTGCCAATACAGTACCGTGGCCAAAGACAGGCACTTCATTGGCTGCATAATCCAGTTGCTCACAGCTGTGCCTTTGTCCCAATGACGTTTGACTGCTGCAATATGTTATAGTGTTCACCGTTAAAAAAGCTGATCAAGAGCCCGTAGATATGGGGTGGGAACCAAGGGTTTAAGCAGTTTTGCTGCATTCAGGTCATTGGCTGCCTAATTAAACATGCAGCCCTAAGGAGTTTACTTTTCAGTGGTTAAGGTCCTTAATAGTCTGGTGCCAACTTTGTTTCTCAGCTTCTGGCTCCCTCACTGATCTCTCCCCCTGTGGGATATTCGGAGGGGCAGAAGAAGGATTCTCCACAACTTGCCTTGGCTTTATTTCAACCCTTGCTTTCAAAAGAGGAAGGAGGTGTGTGGATTTCAGTTCATGAAGAAGTAAAGAATATTAGCAAGATCCTGCCAGTAGCTTAACCAGAGTGCCAGCCAGCCCAGACTGCATTGTCTGTTATCAGCCCTGTTCCAGCTGCCGTTTCTACCTCTGAACCTTAAACAGACATTTCCTTAAAATCCCTAATGTCTCTATTTGCATTCTCTTTTGTGTATGTAAAGCAGCTCGGGTCTTGTCCATCACTTTCCCTGTTAGCTGCTCTTTCTCTTCTGTTCCCCATCCTTTCTAAGGAAGTCTCTGTCTCATTCAGTAACATCAGGGCCACATGTTCAAAGCATCAAGCCATCAGTTTTGGAAAGCCTCTCTCTTTCTTCTGATCCCGAAGCTCCTGGCATGGAACTTGGAGTGGAAGAAACACTTGTTCTTGCACTATCCATGGCTATAGGACAGTAATTCTGAGGATGAAAACAACCCTTTTGCTGTTCAGACCCATTGTATTTCACTGGGCAGGGAGCAAATTGTCTGCTATAATTGAGTACAAGAGAGAACTGCAACTGATTTGCTACAGCACATAGTAGGAGAACCCAGATAATGACAGATACTGAATCCTTATGTCCCATTACTCAGCTGGAGGATTAGACAGTGAAGGGTAAAGAAACCTCATAGCACTGTTTCTTCATTTTTTCACAGCAAAGCTGCACCGGGATGACAAGATTCAGATGCTCAAGCAGCACAGACGCAAAGAACTTGAAGAACGGCAAAAAATGTATCGGTGAGTTTCATTTAACAGTCCTGCTTTGTAAAGTCAGCTGTCCAGGAAGGCCTAGTTCTGTTCCTAGCAGGTGAGTGTCCGTGGCACAAAACCACCATGGTGTCTGGGACCTGTTTATAATCAGAGTCTGAATGAGCTAGTGGTGAACTAGGGGAAAAGACTTCAGGAGCAGACTGCATTTGCATGGACCTACTTACTCGACATAGGTGTTCAGCACACAGAGTTTCTTTGCCAAAATGATCTGGTCTGGGGTAATGAAATGTTGTTACCTTATTGTATGAGTAAAGGCAGCAGAACTGTACTTATCATGCCCTGATTGAGGGGGTCACCCTAACCCAGGGATCTCAAACTCAAATTACCACGAGGGCCGCATGAGAACTAGTGCATTGGCCCGAGGGCCGCATCACTGAAACCTTTTCATACAATGATACAAAAGTATAGTCAAAAATGAAAAAAATGAAGAGTAATATAGTATTCTATTAAAAGTCAATGTATTAACTTTTTAAAAACTGTAATGCAAAGAGGGGTTTTAATAAAATATAAACACTCAGTAATGTTTGGAGCTTGGCTGCCAGTGGAGTCGGCACCTATGGCGGGCCGCTGGAAATAACTCCGCGGGCCATGTGTTTGAGACCCCTGTCCTAACCCGAACCTAAGTGGGAGGTGGGGATGCCAAATCCCAATGAGAGTCAAGGGGAGGGGAGGGGGAAAGACAGGTGTTCCTACCTTCTGGTGTGGACTCTGCCTAAAGAGTCCTAGATGTCATTTGATCCCCCTCCCCTTTCCAGTGGTTAAAGACAATGCTGACTAGACTCAGCTGAGATCCTTGTTTCTGTTCAGTGATTATTAGAACTTAAATCACTGATGAGTATGTTTCAGGGCTAAGCTGTAGACCTGGTATGGGGACAGTTTTGCAGGGAAAGACAGTGAAGAGGCAGCCACAGTGAGGTTCCCCACTAGGCAATGAAATCACTAAGAGCTGAGCTAAAGGGTCAAACCTAAGAACAGGGCATTGCAGACATGGTGGTGAGCAGTGACAGAGAGAACAGTAGCAGCAAGTGGCCAGCGGTAACAGAGATAGCAGCAGTGGTGAGCGGAGCAGCAATGGAGGCATTGCTCAATGCCCCCCTCCTTCCAGGGGTTGAAGGTGAATGCACCTCTGAACTCTGGGTCATCACTGACCAAAGACAATCAGCTGAAAGTGGGGAGCAGCAGACGGAAAGGGGAATGGCATGTTAAAGAGACATTCGTTCATCAGACTTTCACAGTGAAAGGTGGGAAACTGAGGCAAAGAATGCTGCCCAGTGTACTGTAGGGTGGATGTTTACTTATGGTTATGTGCTTTTGAATGGTGGTTGTGGTGTTTTCCCAGATTAACGCTGGTTCCAATTCCTTGTTTAATAGAAGTTTTCTTTTGCTATACACAGGCTCCGTGCTTGTGAGTGGGAAGTGTTGCTTCTTAGTAGCGCCCAGGGATGGTGTGTTGTTTTCCTGGATTACAGGGTGGGGGCTCAAGCTGGTTCTGTTTTGCATTGTTGAGAGGAACCCCTAGCTATTGAACCTGGCTCTTGTTGCTGCTGACTCCTCTGGGGACAAGGGTTGCAAGCTGGCAGCTTCTGCAGGGCAGCCAAGCACTGGATGGAAACAGAACATTCCGCTGGCTCCCAGAGCAGGTCTCTGCAGGTCGGGGTTAAAGCAGGCTGGAAGGACGGTGCAGTTAGGCTTGCCCTGATGCTGCAAATACCCCATGCCAGTTCTGTGAGCAGACAAAACCCTTCACTCACCCATATTGTCTAGATGACACATTTCACCAAGGCTGAATTCAATGAGGCAATTTATTCCAGTGCTTAACCACCCTGACAGTTAGGCAGTTTTTCCTAATGTCCAACCTAAACCTCCCTTGCTGCAATTTTAGCCCATTGCTTCTTCTCCTATCCTCAGACGTTAAGAAGAACAATTTTTCTCCTTCCTCCTTGTAACAACCTTTTATGTACTTGAAAACTGTTATCATGTCCCCTCTCAGCCTTCTCTTTTTCAGACTAAACAAACCCAGTTTTTTCAATCTTCCCTCATAGATCATGTTTTCTAGATCTTTAATCATTTTTGTTGCTCTTCTCTGGATTTTCTCCAATTTGTCCACATCTTTGCTAAAATGTGGTGCCCAGAACTGGACACAGTACTTCAGTTGTGGCCTAATCAGTGTGGAGTAGAGCGGAAGAATTACTTCTCCTGTCTTGCTTACAACACTCCTGCTAATACATCCCAGAATGATGTTCACTTGTTTTGCAACAGTGTTACACTCTTGACTCATATTTAGCTTGTGATCCACTACGACCTCCAGATCCCTTTCCGCTGTACTCCTTCCTAGGCAGTCATTTCCCATTTTGCATGTGTGCGACTGATGATTCCTTCCTAAATGGAGTACTTTGCATGTGTCCTTATTGAATTTCATCCTATTTACTTCAGACCATTTCTCCAGTTTGTCCAGAGCAGTTTGAATTTTAATCCTATCCTCCAAAGCACTTGCAACTCCTCCCAGCTTGGTATCGTCCGCAGACTTTATAAGTGTACTCTCTATGCCATTATCTAAATCATTGATTAAGATATTGAACAGAACTAGACCCAGAACTGATCCCTGTGGAACCCCACTCATTATGCCCTTCCAGCATGACTGTGAACCACTGATAACTACTCTCTGAGAATGGTTTTCCAACCAGTTTTGCACCCACCTTATAGTAGCTCCATCTAGGTTGTATTTCCCTAGTTTGTTTATGAGAAGGTCATGCGGAACAGTATTAAAAGCTTTACTAAAGTCAAGATATACCACACCTACTGCTTTCCCCCTATCCACAAGGCTTGTTACCCTGTCAAAGAAAGCTATCAGGTTGGTCTGACATGATTTGTTCTTGAGAAATCTATGCTGACTACTACTTATCACCTTATTATCTTCTAGATGTTTGCAAATTGATTGCTTAATTATTTGCTCCGTTATCTTTCCGGATACAGAATTTAATCTGACTGGTCTGTAATGAGACAGAGACTTCCTTCAAAATGGTGGGAAACAGAATAGAAAGAGCAGCTACCGGGACACTTCCTGAGGAAAAGTTCTGGACAAGACCAGCTTTACATGCACAAAAGGGAATGCAAATAAAGCCATTTGGAATTCAAGGGTTAATGGCTGTTTAAGGTTCAGAGGTAGAAATGGCAGCTCTATCAGGACAGAAAACAAACAATACAATCTGTATCTGACTGGCAATCTGACAGGCTTTCTAATGTTCTTCCTTCTTTGCAAACCACCTTCCTTTGGTTTGAAATAAAAATTCCCCACTCAGATGCCAACATGATGGGCACGGTGCAAGGACATTAGTAGAGTAGAAAGTACCCCAGCATTGTGCCTCCTTTAGGTAGCGTTAGTTCTCTTCTAAGTCTAAGAGCTGCTAAGGGGGTACTGTGTCTCTGGCAGTGTTGCCTCTTGGAAGAGACCAAACTTAGCCAGAGCACTTTAAACTGTTAGAAACTTTGTGACCCTTTTTCTGCATAAGAGTGGGGCATGCTAGCCAAATGTACATCCCACTAAATGATTTCTGCAGTTCCAGCTGGATATAGTACTATTTATTTCCAGCCTAGAGGCGGAATGTGGTCTAATGGGCTGAGCATGGGACAAGACAGCAGGACTTCTGAGAACTTATCCCAGTTCTGAGGCATGTCACCTTTCCATGTGTCTCCTTATCTGTAATTGTGTGTTTCTATTATTAATAAAATGGTGTTGTATTGCTGTGCGCTGGCCTGTTCCATCCCAGTGCTAGCTGCATGAGAGGGTGGGGTGAGTGAGTCCTATATGTTATACTTGGATACCCATATCTTATTAACCAAATCTTAAGAGGTGCTAAGCAACTGCAGCTCCTAGTGAAGTCAAAGGGCATTTCAGTGCCTTCTGGGTTGTGGCCCTATATATACACGTTATGGGACTGATTCTCCACAGCCTTGCACCTCGTGTAGTCATTGACCTCTGTGTGCAGTGGACATGAGAGGCTATGAAATGAGGTGTGTGTCTGCGTAAATAAAGCACGTTGGGTTCCTTCAGGATGGAAGGCATTGTCATTATCAGTATCCCTGATGAGTCTGCTGGAAATATAATTCATGGCACTGAGGCATATGGTTCACAGCAGTGAGCAATGCAATTAGAGATAACATTGTCAGCTGTTTTGGGCAGGGCCTATCTTTTTGTTCTGTGTTTGTACAGCGCCTAGCACAATGGGATCCTGGTCCTTGACTAGAGCTCCTAGGTGCTATGGTCTAAATGCATGGATGAGATGATGGTGTAGGGAGGAGGGATTTAGTTGGTTAGGAACTGTGGAAACTTTTGGGGAGGGAGTAGCTTATGCAGGATGGATGGGCTCCACCTTAACCAGAATGGAACCAGACTGCTGGCATGTAGAATAAAAAGGTTGTGGAGGATTTTTTAAACAAGGGCTGGGCAAATGCCAACAGATGCAGAAGAGCATGTGGTTTGGGCAGAGATATCTATTAGGGATGAATGTATTAAAGGGAATAGAAAAGAAGTTGGTAAAGCACAGGCAAAAGATAGTGAGGAACAGTCAAATGTAAAAGAGTCCACTTTAAACATAACTGTAGTGGGGTGGCCACCCGCTCCAGCCCTGACAGGGTCAGAGTCAGCCCTGGGGGAAGGACTGGAGGGCGGGAAGGTAAGCTAGGCTGAGTGGGGAAGTAGCTTCAGCTGGGGGTCATGCCCCAAACAGACAAAGGCCAGGGCAGCCAGGAGCTCCAGCAGTCTCCCTCTGCCTGTAGAGGGAGAAGGGCCTGGCTGCAAGGGCTAAGCAGGGACCTGAAGTGGAGCAGGGCTGGGGAAAAGGCTAAGGGAGCCGGGGAGCTCCAGCCTGAGAAAACCCCAGGCTGCAGGCCTGGTAAGGCCAAACCAGGTACTGGTGTTGCAGGGGCAGCCCATGGGTAGGCAGAGGCAGCAGGTCCAAACCCCCTTTGCCTATGATGAGTGGCTTACACTGCAGTCTGCCTCAGTGCATGGGGCTAGATGGGGACTGGCAGTAGCTGTACACTGAGGTGAAGTGGGAATAGTGGGTAGGAGTTCCCCTGGGAAGGGGGGACCCTAGGATTAAGGCTGTGGGGTACTGCCAGTGGGGCAGCACCCCAGAGAAAGGGGCACCGGGTCCTGGGAGGGACACGGGGGCCAGAGAGGTCAGGTGGCTCACTGGCCTGAAGAGGGTGCTCTGGAGGCTGGACAAGTTATTGCCCTAGACAACCAGCAGGAGGCGCCGCAGGGGTGAGTCCGCCCCCTTACAATAACACATGAAGGCAAGCAACTGAATATTGACAAAATGAACAAGTGCTTATATACAAATGCTAGAAGTCTACTGTTAGAATTGTTATCATTTCTGCAGGGTATTCCCATGACACTAATTTAACCATAAACTCCTTTATTGAATCCAAAGACTGAATAGTATTTATACAATTGCTCTAAAGGTGCCTTAAAAACCTAAATAATAAGCAGTGTACTACATCCAAACAATAACAAAACCTTGATAAGCATTTGATCAAGATACTTACAAACGGGCTAAACCAAGGGGTGTTTAGACACAGATTGGTTGGCTCCAACTTGGCCAGGCAGATATTAGCGATGAACCCTTTAAGAGTTAACTTTATACCCTTTAACAAACAAGTGATGTCATTGCCTCAGCTGACCTCAGCTAAAAACCAATTGGAGGCAGTTTACTCTTATTTCCAGTCTTAATCCAGATAAGATTTGCAACCTTCTTTCTCCCCAAGGCTTTTCCTTCCTATCTCTTCCCCGTCCTTCTTGTAAGATGCTACTGGTGTGCGGGGTGGGGAGGTCCATGTTGGCTCCTTTTAAGACAGATTCTTTTTGCCTAATTCAAAACCATTTGCAGTCTCCTCTGTCAGTCAGAGACCTTCTTTTTAGAACTGTTCCCTTATCTCATTAATTATTCTTTGAACCAGACATCCTCCCTAATACATTCCTTCTGGCCTGATAACTCATTATTTTCAAGGCCTTCCTTCTATGTGCTAGTCAGGCCTTTCTTTACAACACATATATTTCTTTAGTCAAACTTAAGCTAATGCTAATTCTTTAATATATTTATTCTACATCTAAGTACTAGGATGGATGAACTAGAGTGTCTGGCATTAAATGAGAACATTGCTATAATAGTCATCACGGAAACTTGGGGGAGTGAGGATAATCAATGGGACACAGTAATACCAGGATACAAAATATATAGGAATGACCGAGTAGGTCATGCTGGTGGGGGAGTGGTACTACATATTAAAAAAAACGCAGAGTCAAATAAGGTGAAAATCTTAAATGACTCAAACTGTACCGTAGAATCTCTGTCGATAGGAATTGCATGCCTGAATATAGCAGTGCCAATATACTACTGACCAGAATGGTGACAGTGTTTGTGAAATGCTATGGGAGATTAGAGAGGCTGCAAAACCAGTAACCACAATGATAATGGCTGACTTCAACCCTCGTATTGGCTGGGTTCATGCTACCTCAGGACAGGATGCAGAGAGACATTTCTAGATCACCATTCGTGACTGCTTCTTGGAGCTGCTAGTCCTGGAACCCAGAAGGGGAGAGGCAATTCTTGATTTAGTCCAAAGTGGCAGACTGGATGTTTTCCAAGATGTGAATATAGTTGAAACTGTTGGTAATAGTGACCATAATGTAATTAAATTTAACTTCCTCAGGCGGGAGAGAAATAGCAAAAACACTCACCACGGTAACAGTTAACTTCACAAAGGGGAGCTACGCAAACATGAGGATGCTGATTAGACAGAGATTTAAAAGAGCAGTGATAAGGGTAAAATGCCTACAAGCAGCCTGTAGACTACTTAAAAATACCATAATAGAGTCTCAGACTACATATATACCCCAAATTAAAAAAAAGACCATAGGAGGACCGAAAGAATGCCACCATGGCTAAGCAGAAGAGTAATGGAGGCCAAAAGGCATCCTTTAAGATTTGGAACTCAAATCCTAATGGGGAAAATAGGAAGGAGTACAAACTCTGTCAAGTAAAATGTACAAGTATAATAAGGCAGGCCAAGAAAGAATTTGAGATGCTAAAGATGGAAAAACCTCAGAGCAAAATTGAAGCCAGAAGTCTCCCAAACAGTCAGCAGGGCCACTAGACAACATAATGGTTAAAGGCGCACTCAGGAAGACAAGGCCATTGCAAAGGAGCTAAATGAATTTTTCGCATCCGTCTTCACTGCAGAGGATGCGGGGGAAATACTCACCTCAGAGCTATTCTTTTGGAGTGACAGATCTGAGGAACTGTCCCAAATTGATGTGTCACTAGAAGAGGTTTTGGAACGCATTAATAAACTAAACAGTAATCAGTCACCAGGACCAGATGGTATTCCCCCAAGAGTTCTGAAGGAACTCAAATATGAAATTGCAGAACTACTAACTGTAGTATGTAACCTATCATTCAAATCAGCTTCTGTACCTGATGACTGGAGGATAGCTAATGTGATGCCAATTTTTAAAAAAGGCTCCAGAGGTGATCCCGGCAATTACAGGCCGGTAATCCTGACTTCAGTACCAGGCAAACTGGTAAAGAAACTATAGTAAAGAACAGAATGATCAGACACAAAGATGAACACAATATGTTGGGGAAGAGTCAACATACCTTTTGCAAATCATCCCTCACCAATCTATTAGAATTCTTTGAGGGAGTGAACAAGCATGTGGACAAGGGTGATCCAGTGGATATAGTGTACTTAGATTTTCTTAAAGCCTTTGACAAGGTTCCTCACCAAAGACTCTTAAGAAAACTAAGTAGTCATGGGATAAGATGGGAGGTCATCTCATGGATCATTAACTGGTTAAAAGACAGAAAAGAAAGGGTAGGAATAAGTGGTCAGTTTTCAGAATGGAGAGAGGTAAGTAGCAGAGTCCCTCACAGATCTGTATCAGGACCTGTGTTATTCAACATATTCATGAAGGGAAAAGGGGATGAGCAGTGAAGTGGTAAAGTTGGCAGATGATACAGAATTATTCAAAATAGTTAAGTCCAAAGCAGACTCGGAGGGAATCACAGAGGGGATCTCACCAAACTGGGTGACTGGGTAACAAAATGGCAGATGAAATTCAATGGTGATATGTGCAAAGTAATGCACAGTGGAAAAAAGAATTCCAACTATACATATACAAGATGGGGACTAAATTAGGTTTGACCCTAAGTTCCCTCTAAGCTGCGTGGCTGCGCAGCAACCTATTAAGCACTGCACAGTTGCTCAGGGCTGTGGTGGGGAGCGATGCCTCTCCCCCAGCCCTGGAACTGCCACAGCGGGGAGTGGGACCTCTCCCCACCAGTCCCGGACCTACTGCGGCCGGGGGAGAGGCCTCCTTCCCACAGCCCTAACCCAGCCCCAGCCCAGACCTGCCGCAGCCTTGGGAGAGGCGCCTATCCTGTGTCCCCAACCCCGGAGCTGCCACAGCAGGAAGAGGCAGGGAGAGATGCTCTCCCCCAGACCTGGGCCTGTTGCGGCCAGGGGAGAGATGCCTATCCCACAGCCCCAGTCCCGGAGCTGCCGCGGCGGGGAGAGGCGCTTCCCTCCCTCCCTCCCCCTGCAGCCCCGGTGCTGCTGTGGGAAGAGAGAGCTGGGGGAGTCCTCTCTCCCCGCTGTAGCCCCAGGGCAGCCTTCACCCCAAACTCCTCATCTCTGGCCCCACCCCAGAGCCCACACCCCCAGCTGGAGCCCTCACCCCCCCGCACCTCACTCCTCTGCCCCAGCCCTGAGCCCCCTCCTCACCGGCCCCACCCCAGAGCCTGCACCCACAGCTGAAACCCTCACCCTCCCACACTCCAAACCCCTCGGCCCCACCCCCACCACATGAATTTTGTTATGTGCACCAACATGGAGGTGATGTTAAGTTGTGGTGGCCAAAAGTGTAAGTGGGCTCAAAAAAGAACTGGATTCCTTCATGGAGGATAAGTCTAGCCAACCCCATGCTCTGGGTGACCATAAACCACTGAATACCAGAAGCTGGGAGGAGAAGACAGAGATGGATCACTCCATGATTGCCCTGTTCTGTGCAATTCCCCTAACGTGCTGGTGCTGGCCACTGTTGGAGACAGGTTACTGGGCAAGGTGGACCATTGTCCAACCCAGTATAGCAGTTCTTTTATCCTTATGGTAATACAAATCATTAATAATAATGACATTAAAGACACTATGCTGTGCTGTTTACATGGTTGACACCACTCCATTTCCATTTTTCCCTCTTCCCTTTCTCAGATGGAAGGAATGGCATCCCGGCTTTCCTTTAAGCATCGATGCGAATTCTCACCGTGACTTGCCTCGCGACATCCAGTTTGACAGTGAGAAGGGAGTCGATTTCGTTCTGAACTACTCCAAAGCGTATGTGTTTCTGGGGGCTCAGAATTCTGCAGAATTTCTGATCAGAAAAGCAGGGGGTGGAGGGCATGCATGAAATTTTATTTTGTTAAAGATGTTTCCCTTCTTTTAAATTTAAAAACTAGAAAATTCATTGGGATATTGAAGTTTGAAAATTTGGAAGTAGTTTTATGGTTGGTCAATAAATGGGGAAGATACTGCAAACCCTCCCTCCACATTTGTCTTTTTTTCCCCTCTCATTTCAAAATTTGAAACATTTGGAGCTTTGAGCTGGAAAAGTTTCAGGTATCTCATTAAATCGTGCTTTGGGGGTCACAGGGGAGCAAAAGAGACATTGGTGACAAGTCAAGGTACAGGGAATGTCTGCTGAGCAAAGACTGGGCATGCAGTGCACAATACCTTTTGGTGGGATAACAATTAAGCATAACTTGTCTGAAGCATGTGGGTTAGTGAATTCTCCAGCCAACCCACCAACGCCCACATCTCTCACATCACTCATGAAACATGGTCGTGACCATTCATCAGCATTAAAGATCCCATAGAACTCTTAGTACAGGGGGAATGAGACAGTCACCAGCTGATGGACAGCCCTCACTGAGAATAAGCCTGTCCTACCCACCAGGGGTTGGACTAGACAAACCAGTATATCATTCCATCTCTGATTCTATTAATCATTTGGTATCTTAATTTTTTTAAATGCTGTTTTAAAAGCTGTGCTGTTGCCTGTTAGAGGAACCAGACATCATTAATGTCAGCCAACATGACTTGATTCAAACTAAGGACTATTATTTCCCAGAGTCCAGCTGGGCACCTGAATTGTCCCAAGCCATAATCTCATTGGGCCTTCTTTATGATGTCACAGCCATGCCCCAACTCACAGCAATGCGTGTTTTGCCTTCACCACCAAAACAAGAGGAAAATGCCTTTGCCCATTGTGTTACATAGAATTCTACTGTTGTTAAATTGGAGGATGGGAGCGCGAGAAAGCATCTATCCCACTCAGCCACACCTGGTCTCACAGTGGCATTTCTCTTTTTTTCCCTCCCTGCTACTTTCCCTTCTCCTAGGAAGGATTTTTCATAGTGGATGGACACTGGTTGTTTTAAAACTTTTTTTAAAATGCAAATATGGCCCTTCAAGAGAAGGAGCCGGACTCTAAATAGCAATGAGCCCCTCCAGGGTATGCACAAACAGTGTAAATGAAATCTGCAGTTGTTGCCAACAGACTGTAAATGCTGAACAGATTATTGAGTTTCATTTCTCCATAAAGGCCAGATTTGTCAATGAATCTGACTTTGAGAGAAGTGGATCTGTTTGTGTCGAGCATAACTCTGCAAGCAGTTGTTAAGTTGTTAGTTGCATTATTTCTCTATATATATTTATTGGGTTTCTAAAGAACAATCCTTTCATTTATTGTCAGTGACATAAGGTGTTTAGAGAAACAGGGTGGATGAGGTAATGTCTGTTACTGGACCAACTTCTGTTGGGGAGAGCAACAAGCTTTCAAACCCACACAGCGCTCTTCTTGGGGGGAGGGATAGCTCAGTGATTTGAGCATTGGCCTGCTTAAACCCAGGGTTGTGAGTTCAATCCTTGAGGGGGCCATTTAGTGATCTGGAGCAAAAATTGGGGATTGGTCCTGCTTTGAGCAGGGGGTTGGACTAGATGACCTCCTAAGGTCCCTTCCAACCCTGATATTCTATGATTCTTAAGGTGTTTTGCAAAGTATCCCTTTCTGAGTTCCTCATTTGGTACCATAGGCGAGCCTGATGTGGAATCAGTAACTGCCCTATCAACCTTCAAAAGCCACTATTTCACCATGCAGAAGGTGAGATGGCCTCTTTACAATATCATCTTACATTTATATAGCACCAACCAGCCTGCAGGATCTCAAAGCAGTTTACAAACTAGATACAAGAATCGTTTCACCCACCACTGAAATGCAGCCACCTCTGGGATAGTATGCAGCAGCGGCTGAGCAGTGCACAACAAAATGGCTCAGCTCTTTAGGACAAGAAGGAAAGAAAAATGCAATTTGAAACTGCCAGGACATAGCGGGGAAAGAATATACAATAAGCAGTGAAAGTGTGCAGAATATTCTAAAGTACTGTAGATCAGTACTACTGGAGAATCTTGAAGGTGTTTTTTTAACAACACAGAGTAAATATTTCAAAAGTAACTAAATAACTTGGGGTCAAATTTTCTAAGGTATTTAGGCCCCAAAAGATGCAAACAAATGCCTAGTGGGATTTTTAGAAGTGCCTAACTCCCTTTGAAATCAATTGGACTTAGGTGCTTAACCCATTTAGGTGCTTACATAAATCCCACTAGGTGCAAAGCAGCAGGTTCAGGCACCTAAATATCCTTGTAAGTGCAGTCCCCAGGAGCCCACGTTCCATGCGCTTTCACTTAGTGAAGTCACTTAGGCACTGAATATTTTGCTTAAGAGACACTCTCTGGTGGTTAGAGCAGAGTACTGTGATTAGAGGAAAGGGGGTGGGGAACTTCAGTGGTATCAGGAGCTCACCCTAGAAACTCTGTTCTCAGATCTGTCACTGGCTTTCTCTGTGTTCTTAGTAACGTGAGTAGCAGTATGCAATACTCTGCTCTAGTGCCCAGTTCAAAGTTAGGGGAAGGGACCTGCTACTACTGACAGCTAGGGGAGTTCTCCTTTAGCTCAGGTGGTAGAGTTTTGGGGACTGTAAAACCAGAGTTCCAAGCCCAGCATTTTATAGGGTGGGGTGTGGGATTCATCAGATAATTGAGTCTGACTCTGGTTGCTGAAACGTGCGAATCATTGCTGCTTAATAATAGATCCATAGATGCATAGATTCTAGGGCTGGAAGGGACCTCGAGAGGTCATCGAGTCCAGCCCCCTGCCCTCATGGCAGGACCAATTACTGTCTAGACCATCCCTGATAGACATTTATCTAACCTACTCTTAAATATCTCCAGAGATGGAGATTCCACAACCGCCCTGGGCAGTTTATTCCAGTGTTTAACCACCCTGACAGTTAGGAACTTTTTCCTAATGTCCAACCTAAACCTCCCTTGCTGCAGTTTAAGCCCATTGGTTCTTGTTCTATCCTTAGAGGCTAAGATGAACAAGTTTTCTCCCTCCTCCTTATGACACCCTTTTAGATACCTGAAGACTGCTATCATGTCCCCTCTCAGTCTTCTCTTTTCCAAACTAAACGAACCCAATTCCTTCAGCCTTCCTTCATAGGTCATGTTCTCTAGACCCTTAAACAGTCTTGTTGCGCTTCTCTGGACCCTCTCCAATTTCTCCACATCTTTCTTGAAATGCGGTGCCCAGAACTGGACACAATACTCCAGTTGAGGCCTAACCAGCGCAGAGTAGAGCGGAAGAATGACTTCTCGTGTCTTGCTCACAACACACCTGTTAATGCAGCCCAGAATCAAGTTTGCTTTTTTTGCAACAGCATCACACTGTTGACTCATATTTAGCTTGTGGTCCACTATAACCCCTACATCCCTTTCTGCCGTACTCCTTCCTAGACAGTCTCCTCCCATTCTGTATGTGTGAAACTGATTGTTCCTACCTAATTGGAGCACTTTGCATTTGTCCTTATTAAACTTCATCCTGTTTAGGCCTCTGACCATTTCTCCAATTTGTCCAGCTCATTTTGAATTATGACCCTATCCTCCAAAGCAGTTGCAATCCCTCCCAGTTTGGTATCATCTGCAAACTTAATAAGCGTACTTTCTATGCCAATATCCAAGTCGTTGATGAAGATATTGAACAGAGCCGGTCCCAAAACAGACCCTTGCGGAACCCCACTCGTTATACCTTTCCAGCAGGATTGGGAACCATTAATAACTACTCTCTGAGTACGGTTATCCAGCCAGTTGTGCACCCACCTTATAGTAGCCCCATCTAAGTTGTATTTCCCTAGTTTATTGATAAGAATATCATGCGAGACTGTGTGAATATCAGACTGTGTGAAAGTTGGCTGTTCCAGTCTGTGCAGACACCTCCTTCACTGTTGGTGGTGTGGGATTCATACCGCCTGGGTTTAGCTCGTGAAGTTTAGTGAAAACAGTTGCCACGTGCCTCTGGTTTTGCATTGGAGCCAAGGGAAGTGACACCTTTCGCAGTCTGAGGCTAGTTCGGAAGCTCTCTGAACGATCTCTAGCAGAGCTACAAGCAAACCAGGGCTGAGTTCAGCGTTTATGATGAAGCCAGGCAAGCCTCTTCTGGTTTCAGGGTTACTTGCAAACATTTTCCCCAGGTCAGCTCTGTGGCTCACCTTCCCAGTCCCATGGGAAGTCAGGGAGGCTCCATGCATGTTTGTAACTATGGCGCTCAGAGAAGCATGCAGGAAGGATGGTATTGTGATGTTTCCTTGCTCTACAGGGAGCAGTGCCTGGCATAGAACAGGCAACTCAGTGTTATACAGTCACAACATGGGCTTGGAACAAAGTGGACGCAACCCCACAGAAAGAGATCCATGCAAGAGAAACTGGCAAAAGTTCCTGAGGCTACTCCCTCAGTCCAGACACTGTCTGTGCATGCTCCTGAAGGCATTTAGGAGGATCCCCTAAAGAGGCATTACAGAGCCAGCCCTGATCCAGGAACATGTTCCTTATTCTATTATTATTAGGATCTGTGCCAGTTCCCTTAACTGTTGCACAGGTTATTTACAAGCTTTTAAAGCACATATTCACAAGGAGATGCTACCTATGCTAATGCAAGATGCCTGTTCCCCAACCTCAAGGGGCCACATGGCAAGGCCCTTTGGTGACATAGTAAGAGCAGCCACATGTGAAAGCCAACTGTGGTATTTGCAGCATGTTACCAGATATCCTGATAACAGTGAAAAGAATTACACAGAGCATTTAGAAGAGTGGGGAGAGCTAGCATCTCCAGTGGGTTACTCCCACTTCCTAGGAACCTAAATCTTTAAGGCAGCTGTTCCGCAGAAGCAATGTGATATGTCAGACACATGCAAGGAAAGGAAATTGGGAAACCGTTTTTTTATGGAAGAAATAAAATCCCAGTGCTGCGGGGCTGGGACGCCTGTCTCTGGAAATGGCTGGGACCCAGAGCTGGAAAACTCATGACAGGGTTAGCATTCAGGTGTGAGGGTCTGTGTTGTAGAGAAAGGCAGTGAAGGGTGTTTGTAAGCACAGAGTACAAGTGCTAGGGTGTAACTGGGAGGAATGGGGTGAACATGAGCCAAGGGAAAATGCGCTAACTATGGAATAGTCCCATGGTGTAAGCACCATCACATGGAACATTTAAAACTGAACTCAATCTCAGGAGGTTACTAATGAAAGTCATGTGTAAGCCGGTGTTAAGAGCACAGGGTGGCTAATCTAGAAGGTGTGGATGTCTGGCAAACCCCAAAGCTCACCCTGAACTCTGTGCCAGAGTCCCAGAGTGTATGGCTGTGCTGGGCCAGCAACCTGGATGAGAAGACACCATATTGCAAACTATTCCCAGCCACGTCTGCCTCACTCCTATGCAGTGCCCCAATTGCCAATGGAGAGAAGAGTTTTGTTCTGAGTTTCTGTGGGGGAAGTTGTTCAAGAAGAGGAAGCATTGTGGTTTCCTTTCCAGTGAACTGGCTTTTAAATAGCTGGGCATGGCTGCATGCGTGTCTCTCCCTGTAGCAGAGCAAAGGGGCATGGTAATCTCATGCTCTAGACTAAAGCCAGGAATTGCAAAGGAGGCTGTCATCCATTACACAATGATTGCAAGTTACATCAGTGTAAGTAAGCAGCTGGAAATAACTGTTTCTGCAGTTGGGATCCTCATGTTAGTGTTGAATCTGCAGAGACCAATAATTTCCTTTTCAATTCTCTGTGTTATATACTCTCCTCCCGCTGCCTCGGGATTCAAGTTTGTTACTCCCGTTGGCATCATTACGAGTGACATGTATAACTTCATAAGAACCCAGGTGTGGGGAGAAGACTTTACAGTGATGGAGAGAACCACAGCTCCATTCTTAGATTGCGAAGTGGATTTGTCCAGTCAGAATATTGGGGTCGCATACAACCAGGATTCCAAAGTGGCCTTGAATTTTGGGTGCTCCCATTTGTGAATGCCTAACTTAAGGTGCTTTGGGCTTGAGTCTCAGAGGTTTTGAACACCTGTAGCTTCCACTGGATAAAACTGGAGCCATGGATGCTCAACCCTTTGGAAAAATCTGGCCTAAGGATCTCAAGCTGGGTACCCAAAATCATTGGCCGCTTTTGAAAAAAATTGTGCTTTAATGTCTCTATAGGGCTGGTTTATTCAGCTCCCCAACAGCCGTGCCACGTCCATGTTGACTTCTCCCAATCTAAGCAGGATCAAGACAGGTCAGTACCTGGTGGGAGACCTACAATGCCAGAAAAAAATTATGAAGGGAAGTATTAATTCTGGAGATGGTACAGTTCCTTCAGCATCTGTACTGGTCTGATGCTCCAGAAGGAGTCACATCTGCTAGAGGTGCTGTCTTTTGCCTTCTGTTTTGTCTCATGCAAAAGCATCTATAGAATCTAAAGATCCCACAGCACATCTTGCAAGTATATGGGAGTTAATCCTGGTGTCCTGTTCCCATCTAGGGATTTACATTCTCACTCCCTCTTCTCCTTCTACAGTTTCAAGCGGGTATGATATTCTGCACTTCCTATCTTAAACTAAACTATTGTGTCATGTGTGGTTGCTGTGAACTGTTAAAAATCAACAGTGTTCCACCCCAGAGGCAACTGCAGTTTGGTAGCATTAGGGTTGCCAACCCTCCAGGATTGTCCTGGAGTCTCCAGGAATTAAAGATTAATTTTTAATTAAAGATTATGTCATGTGATGAAACCTCCAGGAATATGTCCAGCCACAACTGGCAACCCAGGTAGGGTTTGAAATGATTTTCTGCCCATTTAGCTTTGTAAAGTTAAGTGCTTTGTTAACTTGCTAGTTAGGGCTTTAGAACCTGCTGGGTCTGACTGGACAGGAAGTTTAAACTGGACAGGTAGCTCCCAAGTAGGGACTGTAAATGCACTTATAATTCTGCTCACTTCTTGCTTCTTCCTGAGACTCATCCAACATCCAATGACCCTCTGGGGGAAGCAGCCCTTCCTGTTATCTGGCCTTAGCCTAAAATCATGTCCATGCTTTAGTCTCCCTTCTTGATGCTCAGAGAAGGGCCTTCTCTTGGTCCTTGTATGACCCTTTCTAATCCCTATAAACTAGGATCGGATGTCCTGTAAATCACCTCCTTTTGCAGGCTACACAGATCCACCACCTTTCCCTCTTAGTGCACCACTCGGGTACCTCTTGTTACTACTTCTGTTATAATCTTGGTACCCAGAAACAAATGGACTATTTCACACCTGTCCCTGTTCAGCATCTTATCTCCCTGGATTCATGGATAAATTCCCCTCTCAGTGCAGCCAAGCACCCTTTTTTTAAAAATGCCTCATTTGCTGCCATCACATTCTGGGGGCCTTTTTGCAAACTATTTCTTCCTGCCACCCCAGCTTTTTGCCGTCTCTGGCTGTGTCTAGTGCTGTCCTAGTCAAGGGGCATGAATCTGCCTTGACCGACAATGAATTCACTCTTCTGGCCACTTTCCCACAAGCTGTTACTTCAGATCCTCAGGTAGTCTCCGCAGACGTCCCTTGCCCATTGCCTGCTTCACCTTAGTATTGCTGGTCAGTTTCTACTCAACAAATTGTCGGTGTCAGCACAAAGCCCCTCCTCCGGTCCAGCCCCAGTGTCAGCACAAAGCCCTCCTCCGGTCCAGCCCACTCCTCACCTTTCAGTTGAAAGAAGTGATTTATTTTTAATAATACTAAAGCTTTGCATGTGCATAGCACTTCACTAACTTTCAGACCATGGGTAAATCAATCTGATTATCCCTATTTATAGGTGGGTAAACTGAGGCACAGAGCTGTGAAGCGATTTGACCAAAGCTATAGAGGAAGCCTGTGTCAGAGCTGGGATTAGAACTGGGAAGTGTCTGACTTCCAGGCCTGCGTTCAGACTATTTCTTAAATCAGATTATTTGGTTCTTGAGATTTTTCACTTAATTAAATAGAGCATCACATTATCCCACTGACTGAATAACACAGAGAGTTCTCAAAGCATCTCACCCTTACTGTTTTATGAATTTATGTTGCTGTTTATTATAACTTCTTCACCCTCTCTTTTCATAGAATCATAGAATCATACAATCTCAGGGTTGGAAGGGACCTCAGGAGGTCATCTAGTCCAACCCCCTGCTCAAAGCAGGACCAACCCCAACTAGATCATCCCAGCCAGGGCTTTGTCAAGCCTGACCTTAAAAACCTCTAAGGAAGGAGATTCCACCACCTCCCTAGGTAGCCCATTCCAGTGCTTCACCACCCTACTAGTGAAAACGTTTTTCCTAATATCCAACCTAAATCTCCCCCTCTGCAACTTGAGACCATTACTCCTTGTTCTGTCATCTTCTACCACTGAGAACAGTCTAGATCCAGCCTCTTAGGAACCCCCTTTCAGGTAGTTGAAAGCAGCTATCAAATCCCCCCTCACTCTTCTCTTCTGCAGGCGAAACAATCCCAGTTCCCTCAGCCTCTCCTCAGAAGTCATGTGCGCCAGCCCCCTAATCATTTTTGTTGCCCTCCGTTGGACTCTTTCCAATTTATCCACATCCGTCTTGTAGTGTGGGGCCCAAAACTGGACACAGTACTCCGAATGAGGCCTCACCAGTGCCGAATAGAGGGGAATAATCATGTCCCTCGATCTGCTGGAAATGCCCCTACTTATACAGCCCAAAATGCCGTTAGCCTTCTTGGCAACAAGGGAACACTGTTGACTCATATTCAGCTTTTCGTCCACTGTAACCCCTAGGTCCTTTTCTGCAGAACTGCTGCCCAGCCATTTGGTCCCTAGTCTGTAGCAGTGCATGGGATTCTTCTGTCCTAAGTGCAGGACTCTGCACTTGTCCTTGTTGAACCTCATAATATTTCTTTTGGCCCAATCCTCTAATTTGTCTAGGTCCCTCTGTATCCTGTCCAGATAGTGAACAAAACCGGCCCCAGCACCGACCCTCGGGGCACTCCACTTGATACCGGCTGTCAACTAGACATGGAGCCATTGATCACTACCCGTTGAGCACGTCCATCCAGCCAGTTTTCTATCCACCTTACCGTCCATTCATCCAGCCCATACTTCTTTAACTTGCTGGCAAAAACACTGTGGGAGACTGTATCAAAAGCTTTGCTAAAGTCAAGAAATAGCACATCCACTTCTTTCCCCTCATCCACAGAGCCAGTTATCTCATCATAGAAGGCAATTAGGTTAGTCAGGCATGACTTGCCCTTGGTGAATCCATGCTGACTGTTCCTGATCACTTTCCCCTCCTTTAAGTGGTTCAGAATTGATTCCTTGAGGACCTGTTCCATGATTTTTCCAGGGACTGAGGTGAGACTGACTGGCCTGTAGTTCCCCAGAGCTTCTTTCTTCCCTTTTTTAAAGATGGGCACTACATTCGCTTTTTTCCAGTCATCCGGGACCTCCCCCGATTGCCATGATTTTTCAAAGATAATGGCCAATGGCTCTGCAATCACATCGGCCAACTCCTTTAGCACCCTCGGATGCAGTGCATCCGGCCCCATGGACTTGTGTTCGTCCAGCTTTTCTAAATAGTCCCGAACTACTTCTTTCTCCACAGAGGGCTGGTCACCTCCTCCCCATACCGTGCTGCGGAGTGCAGCCACCTGGAAGCTGACCTTGTCTGTGAAGACAGAGGCAAAAAAAGCATTGAGTACACTAGTTTTCTCCACATCCTCTGTCACTAGGTTCCCTCCCTCATTCAGCAAGGGGCCCACACTTTCCTTGACTTTCTTCTTGTTGCTAACATACCTGAAGAAACCCTTCTTGTTACTCCTAACATCTCCAGCTAGCTGCAACTCCAAGTGTGATTTGGCCTTCCTAATTTCACTCCTGCATGCCTGAGCAATATTTTTATACTCCTCCCTGGTCATTTGTCCAATCTTCCACTTCTTGTAAGCTGCTTTTTTGTGTTTAAGACAAGCAAGGATTTCACTGTTAAGCCAAGCTGGTCGCCTGCCATATTTACTTTTCTTCCTACACATCAGGATGGTTTGTTCCTGCAACCTCAATAGGGATTCTTTAAAATACAGCCAGCTTTCCTCGACTCCTTTCCCCCCTCATGTTATTCTCCCAGGGGACCTTGCCCATCAGTTCCCTGAGGGAGTCGAAGTCTGCTTTTCGGAAGTCCAGTGTCTCTGTTCTACTGCTCTCCTTTCTTCCTTGTGTCAGGATCCTGAACTCGACCATCTCATGGTCACTGCCTCCCAGGTTCCCATCCACTATTGCTTCCTCTACTATTTCTTCCCTGTTTGTGAGCACCAGGTCAAGAAGAGCTTTTCCCCTAGTTGGTTCCTCCAGCACTTGCACCAGGAAATTGTCCCCTACACTTTCCAAAAACTTCCTGGATTGTCTGTGCACCGCTGTATTACTCTCCCAGCAGATATCAGGGTGATTAAAGTCACCCATGAGAACCAGGGCCTGTGATCTAATAACTTCTGTTAGTTGCTGGAAGAAAGCCTCGTCCACCTCATCCCCTGGTCTGGTGGTTTGTAGCAGACTCCCTCCACGACATTACCCTTGTTGCTCACACTTCTAAATTTAATCCAGAGACTCCCAGGTTTTTCTGCAGTTTCATACTGGAGCTCTGAGCAGTCATACTGCTCTCTTACATACAACGCAACTCCCCCACCTTTTCTGCCCTGCCTATCCTTCCTGAACAGTTTATATCCATCCATGACAGTACTCCAATCGTGTGAGTTATCCCACCAAGTCTCTGTTATTCCAATTACATCATAATTCCTTGACTGTGCCAGGACTTCCAGTTCTCCCTGCTTGTTCCCCAGGCTTCTTGCATTTGTGTATCGGCACTTAAGATAACTCACTGAGTATTTAAATCATGGTTTAAACTCTTACAGAGAATCCACCATTTACACTTGTTTAAACCTGCAAGTGACCCGTGCCCCACACTGCAGAGGAAGGCGAAACCCCCCCCAGGGTGTCTCTTGAATTTGCACAGGAGCCGAACTCCTTGCCCTCCTGCTCTAGGGCTGAGGCTTATTGATGGGGCACTGTGAAGAAACTTGCTCTGCAGCTGCTGGTGCTGCTTGTATTCTGGAGACCAGGTTGAGTGAAATTCCAGGCAAGGTGGCTGGGGCTGACCTGGAGCTGACCTAGGACTTGGAAGACCTGGCTTCAAGCATGTTCTCTGCCACCGGCTTCCTGTGTTGTGACCTTGGGCAAACCACTTAGGGCCTAATCTTCAAAGATACTTAGTTGCCTAAGTCCTATTTAAATCAATGTGCATTAGACACCTAAATCCCTTTGAGGAGCTATGGCTTAGTTGCTCTGGGCCTCACTTCCCCCTGTGTTTAATGGAGTTAAAGGCACTGCCCTGCCCCAAAGGCGAGTTGTGAGGATAAATCCATTAAGGGTTGTTGGGTGCTCAGATTCCACAGTGATGGGGGGCCATAGATGTGCTTAGCATAGGAGATAAATAGTGTCTCATCTACAGGGAATGTTTTCAACAATTCTTCCAGTGTTGGTCTAACACCTATGCCTCACCCCAGTGCTACCAGTGACAGGTGTTTTAATAATACTTCGCTCTGATAGCACTTTTACTACAAGGCCATCTAGACCTGCTGTTGATCGGGTTAAACAATGTGGCGTGTATATGGACTGCCAACGTACCAGTGAGAGAATTGCTAAGCACCCCCAGCCCAGTCTGTTCCACTCACGTTCTCTGCGCCCAGCACCCAAGCCCCCTCCCGTGCATGAAGTGACACGGCTAGCATCGGTCACATGTGGTTCTATCTTTTTTTTCTCTCCAAGAGGTAGAGTGTGGGGGGAAATTTTGAAATGAAATATTTGAATGCAGTTCTATAGATGGGTGTAGATGCAGCCCAGAGGAGTTCAGTCTTTAGAGAGGATAATGTCACACATTTCGCCACCATGAAATTTACTATGGGTGTGTGATAAGGGGAGAAGTATAAGAAGGGCTGGTGAGGAGGCTGCAAATGGCTTTCTAGTGTTGTCATCTTTTCCATAGGATGGAGAATCTCTATGTCAACCGTTTCATGCACATGTTCCAGTCCTCCTGGAGTGACTTTGCAGATTTCGAGAAAATCTTTGTCCGAATCAGCAATACAATCTCTGGTGGGTTTGTCTTCACTGTTGGTGTTTGCTTCATCGAGTGACTAATTTCTAGTTCCCCTTTCTTAGTACTAACTGGAACGGAAGTGGTTCACGCTTGAGCGTCTGGTCTGGTCTGTTCTGATCTGCATCAGCCACACGCTGTCTGAAAAGCACAGTTTAGATGAGCAGTTAGAACGCTAGCTTATAGGGCCAAAGGGACACCACTCAACTCGAAAACCAAGCGCTACTTCAAACACAAATAGCTGGGCTGGAGGCAGGATTCCCCAGGGGAGGTTTTCTGCCCTGTGCTAGGAAGGAGGCCAGACTAGGTGGTCCCTTCTGGCTCTTAGGAAATCCATGAATACTGTCAAAAGTGCCAAAGTCACTTATGGTCACACTTTCAAAGGTATTTAGGCACCCAAAGATGCACATTGGCACCTAATGGGATTTTTCAAAGCACTTAAGCAGGTCAGGCGCCCAACTCCCATTGATTTCAAGGAGAGTTGGACACTTAACCTGTTCAAGTGATTTTGAAAATCCCATGAGGCACCTGTCTGCATCTTTAGATGCCTGGATACCTTTGTAAATCTGTCCCTTGGGCACTTCTGAAAACTTTACACTTCAAATTCATCGAATTTAAGGCTAGAAGGGACTGTTGTGGAAATCCTCCCTGGCCCAGGCCAGAGAACCAGACCCAGGCCCATTTTCAAAAGTGATTTAGGCTCTTCATTCTTACTGAAAATTAGTGGGGTATAGAAACCTAAGTGCACTTTTGAAAATGCTACCCGGAATCTAGTCATTTTCCAAAAATGAATCAAAAGTAGTTTCATGTGTTGGTCCTGCCTTAGCATGTGGACTTTAGGACCTCTTGAGGCCTCCTCTCCCAGTCTGCCATTTCTATGATTACACCTGCTTCCAAGTTCTCCTGCCAAACGTTTGGGGTTTTACAATCAAATTTATTTATGTTTTTCTCTCTGTGCTTCTGTGTGAAAGACCCACACAAACAGGGGGAACTGCCCTCCCTGACTATGAAAGGGAAACAGTGAAACTGACTCTACACCAAGTGCTGTCAGATACCAAAATAAAACACATTTGTCTCTGATCCCTTTCAGTTAATTGTAGTAATCTCCACTGTTACTTGAAACAATAGTAGGTAAAAGATTTTCAGACAGAAGAACATTTAGGTTTGTTTAATTGATGGTGTCCCTTTAAACTTCCTTAGCTGCTAGTTAAGCATTTTGTACATAGATTCCCTGAAGCTATTAACTGTTTAGTCGAGCAAAAAAGGAATTAACTAAAATATGGGTAATGCCTCTGATCTCTTGAATACAAGAAACAATACCACATAGGGCATGCAGAGCTGTTAAAACCTGATTACAATATTTTGTTACGAAAGCCATAAAATTAACTAATAAATTTTCTGCCCTAGTAAGGCTCTCCAATGCTGCAAACATTTGTGTATGTGCTTGACTTTGATTTAATTAGCATTAATGCTTAATATGACCATTCCCCTTCTTAAAGCTAAGCATATGTGTAAGTGTTTGCAGAACCGGGACCAATATGAGAATGAGTTCAAGTTACTGTTCTTTGCAATCCCATAGTTTCTATCCCAAACATGAGAAATGTTGCCACCTCATCCCAACTTCCAGTACAGATACAAAATCACAGTGCAATTCGCAAACATGATGGAAATATAATCTTGAAGCAATCCACAATATTTTATTTCTGGTAAAAAGCAGTTGCTGTCTTGAAATATATTACTTTTCAGATCCATTCATCTTTATATTTCCATATGTCTGTGGTCTTCTTGCTTTAAGATAGAGTAGTCAAGAAGGAACTTTCATAAAAATGTCTGATCTGGCTGAAAATAAGAAATACTGGAAATCTCCCCCCACCCCCAATTAGGCATCAACTGAACTTTCTTTTGATGTAAACTGATGTTGAAATTTTAATACTGTGCGTTCCTGTCTCATGTGTCATTGGCTGGAACGGCAGCATGATGTTATGAAATCTACAACACAAGATAATGGTGGAAAACACCCAGTGTAACACAAAAATAATAGCATGGCAAAAAATACAACAAAAACAAGCAAACAAAAAAAAGTCTGAATGAATTTTGCATTTTGCTAGTGTAATGTTGCCTAATCTAGTACAAGTGGATGCAGAATCTCCATGTATGGTTATAATTCATTCCCATACCTAGTGATCTTACATCTCTACAGCACAAAAAGGTTTCTAAAATGTTTTGCAAACTTTCTGTGTTCAAGAATTGCTTCACTCCCTACTGAAATGCAGCCACAAGTGGGTGGGAACAGAGTGGTAGTTTAATGATACAATATGCAATAGCTTAGAACAGAAAATGAAGAGTGAAGATATTTTATTATCCCTTTGCCAACTACAAGGGCAGTTTAATTTGAGTGACTGTTATAAATCCCTATTACATGTAGGACACAAAAGATACTGGAAAAAAATCCTTTTCTGGATATCTCATTTACTTAGTGAGGTTCTGTGCACAGTATAATGCAAAAACCATCAGCGGGTAGTGATATGGGTGCTGCATGTTTGTGTCTCCTTCAGAATACGTGATGCAGCACTGGCAGGAAGATTTTATGTTTGGATACCAGTTCCTGAATGGATGCAATCCTGTAATGATCAAAAGATGCAGAGAGCTACCCAAAAAGTTTCCAGTTACCACCGATATGGTAGAATGCAGCCTGGAAAGGAACCTGACTCTGGAAGAGGAAATAAAGGTACAGCATTGAATGAGCATTGACTCGTTCTTTCACTTTGTCTCTCCATATTTATAACAACACTCCAATCACTGTGCTATCCTGAAAAAAGAACAGGAGTACTTCTGGCACCTTAGAGACTAACAATTTTATTTGAGCATAAGCTTTCGTGGGCTACAGCCCACTTCATCAGATGCATAGAATGGAACATATAATAAGAAGATATATACATACAGAGAATCATGAAAAGGTGGAATTTGCCATACCAACTCTAAGAGGCTAGTTAATTAAGGAGAGCTATTATCAGCAGGAGGGAAAAAAAGTTTTGTAGTGATAATCAAGATGGCCCATTTCAGACAGACAGTTGACAAGAAGGTGTGAGGATACTTAAGATGGGGAAATAGATTCAATTTGTGTAATGACCCAGCCATTCCCAGTCTCTAATTAAACCTAAATTAATGATATCTAGTTTGCAAATTGATTCCAATCCGGCAGTTTCTCGCTGGAGTCTGTTTTTGAAGGTTTTTTGTTGCAAAACTGCCACCTTTAAATCTAAACGAAAATAAGAAAGAAAAACTTGTAGCACCTTAGAGACTAACAAATTTATTTCAGCATAAGCTTTCGTGGGTTAATACCCACTTCATCGGATGCATGGAATGAAATACACAGTAGACAGATATTTATACAGTCAGAGAAACATGATAAGGTGGAGGTGCATAGACCAACCTTAAGAGGCTAATTAGTTGAGAGGAACCATAACAGCAGGGGAAATCTGTTACTGAGTGACCAGAGAGGTTGAAGTGTTCACCTACTGGTGTTTGAATGTTATGATTCCTGATGTCAGATTTGTGTTCATTTATTCTTTTGTGTAGAGACTGTCTGGTTTGGCCAATGTACATGGCAGAGGGGCATTGCTGGCACATGATGTCATATATCACATTGGTAGATGTACAGGTGAACGAACCCCTTATGGCGTGGCTGATGGTGTCACTTGAATAGATATGTGGACAGAGTTGGCATTGGGCTTAGTTGCAAGGATAGGTTCCTGGGTTAGTGTTTTTGTTGTGTGGTATGTGGTTGCTGGTGAGTATTTGCTTCAGGTTAGGGGGTTGTCTGTAAGCGAGGACTGGTCTGTCTCCCAAGATCTGTGAGAGTAAGGGAATGTCTTTCAGGATAGGCTGTAGATCTTTGATGATGCGCTGGAGAGGTTTTAGTTGGGGGCTGAAGGTGACGGCTAGTGACGTTCTGTTATTTTCTTTGTTGGGCCTGACCTGTAGTAGGTGACATCTGGGTACTCTTCTGGCTCTGACAATCTGTTTTTTCACTTCAGCAGGTGGGTATTGTAGTTTTAAGAATGCTTGATAGAGATCTATTAGGTGTTTGTCTCTGTCTGAGGGATTGGAGCAAATGCAGTTGTATCTTAGAGCTTGGCTGTAGACAATCGATCGTGTGGTGTGTCCTGGATGGAAGCTAGAGGCATGTAGGTAAGTACAGCGGTCAGTAGGTTTCCGGTATAGGGTGGTGTTTATGTGACCATCGCTTATTAGCACAGTAGTGTCCAGGAAATGGACCACTTGTTTGGACTGGTCCAGGCTGAGGTTGATGGTGGGATGGAAATTGTTGAAATCTTGGTGGAATTCTTCAAGGGCTTCTTTTCCATGGGTCCAGATGATGAAGATGTCATCAATGTAGCGCAAGTAGAGTAGGAGCATTAGGGGACGAGAGCTAAGGAAGTGTTGTTCCAAGTCAGCCATAAAAATGTTGGCATACTGTGGGGCCGTGCGGGTACCCATAGCAGTGCCGCTGACTTGAAGGTGTATATTGTCCCCAAATGTGAAACAGCTGTGGGTGAGGACAAAGTCACAAAGTTCAGCAACCAGGTTTGCCATGACATTATCGGGGATACTGTTCCTGGCAGCTTGTAGTCCATCTTTGTGTGGAATGTTAGTGTAGAGGGCTTCTACATCCATAGTGGCCAGGATGGTGTTTTCTGGAAGATCACCGATGGACTGTAGTTTCCTTAGGAAGTCAGCATGGTTTCAGTTATCTCCTTTGTGGTTTGTGCCATTGCCATTACAAAGCTAGCTTTTTAGACTAGAGCCATTCTGCTCACTTTTTTCACTTCCTCGGAGAACGCCTGCAGTTTGAGTATTGAGTAGGCAAGTTTTAGTCCAGTTCCCATTAAATAAATATTCCTATCACAAAAAATAGTGTCACAGTTGGCACTAACTGTCCCCCTTACAGTGTAGTTGTAGCCATGACGTTCTCATGATAGCAAAGAGACAAGGTGGGTGAGGTCATATCTTTTATTGGACCAACTTGTGTTGGTGACAGAAACAAGCTTCTGAGTGTGGCTTAAAAGCTTGTCTCTCTCACCAGCAGAAGTTGGTCCAATGAAAGATATCACCTGATCCATCTTGTTTCCCTTACTGGCAGTTTCAGCAAAAGGCTAGGATGGAATGGACTGAATTCCTGGCTCACTCCTAGCGATGGCTTGCTCTTCTACATCATGCAGAGTGGAGTCGCAATGGCAAAGAAACATGGGGGTGGGGATAAGCCATCGCTCTTGACATACAGTCTGTCCTGGGCTGGCAGTGTGATGTGATGGCATGTGTCGAGTGACCACAATGCAAATGCCTAAAAAGAGCATAACTCTGTGCTAAAGCAAACTGTTGGACTGTGCAGACTCAAACCAGCTGACCCTGGTAAAGTACCACAGAGATGTGGTGAATGTGTTCTACAAATGATCATCGTATCTCACGCATAAGAAAAGCCAAGCTGAATAAATAGCCATTGAGCCCCAGCAAGATGCATGTCAGTAAAGCAAACAGCCCTCCTAGAAAAAAGTTAGGTCTTTAAATGATAAGTTAAACAAAGCACAGCTTGGGCTAACCTGGTCCAACTACCAGTATACAATTACAGGGCATAAACCAACCTCTGACTGATGGAGGTTAGAAGAAACTTCCCACATGGGCAAATTATTCTGTAATAGTCCACTATGGGGAATCTTGCACCTTCTCCAAAGCATCTGAGACTCTGGACATTTCCACTGCTTGCATCCGAAGAAGTGGGTATTGACCCACGAAAGCTTATGCTCCAATACCTCTGTTAGTCTATAAGGTGCCACAGGACCCTTTGTCACTTCTGCAGATCCAGACTAACACGGCTACCCCTCTGATACTGTCAGAGGCAGAATGCTCTGGTCTGGTGAGTTGGTTCCTGTGCCCCCTTCCCTCTCTCTGCTTAAATGTGTTGCCCCCTTTTCTCTTTCTGCAGCAAGGGAACATTTTTCTAGTGGACTATGAACTGCTGGATGGTGTTGATGCCAATAAAACAGACCCATGCACATTACAGTACCTGTCTGCACCCATCTGCTTACTGTATAAGAACATGGAGAATAAAATAGTTCCCATTGCTATCCAGGTATGTTTGTTGTCTGAACCATTAATGGGGCACTGTGCATTGTTATGGGCAGTGTTTTAAAAAATGATTTTTTAACCCTTTCAGATCAATCAAACCCCCGGACCAGACAATCCCATTTTCCTCCCGTCAGATGACAAATACGACTGGTTACTGGCCAAAATTTGGGTTCGCTCTTCGGATTTCCACATGCATCAGACTGTGACCCATCTTCTGCGGACACACTTAATTTCAGAAGTGTTTGGTATAGCCATGTTCCGGCAGCTGCCTGCTGTGCACCCCCTTTTCAAGGTAGGTATTTACTTTAAAGGAATAATAATAGATTTCAGCGAGAGCATGTGCCAGAGAGATGATCACTCTGTTTCAACAAGGGCTGACTGAGAAGCAGTGGCTCAAAACTTACACAGATTTGCAGCTTTCAGGGCACTTTTCTCCTTTCTATTGGCTGAATATTTTGAAGAACCAGGAGAACACAAAGTTGTATTAGTTGTATAGATAGTTTGGTTGGTTGCACTCCAAAGTGACATCACAACAAAGTCTGAAATTTCAGGTCTTTAAATTTGTCAGACATTTGCTATGGGATGAAATCATAAAGGGTGAATCAAACTGTGCTCCTTTCTCATTCCCTGCACAGCTCCTTGTACCCCACGTGCGCTTCACAATAGCCATCAACACCAAAGCCCGAGAGCAGCTCATCTGTGAATGTGGCCTCTTTGACAAGGTGAGACAATCATGCTTCTGCTTTCCTTCCCCCATCTACTACCCTGCAACCCTTCCTCTGACTGTAAGGTTTACTCCCTTATCTTTTGTGCTGTGGTTTGTTTCTTGTGCTTGATGTTCAAAAAGTTGCACGAGACAACATGAAGATACTGCCTTTCACCTTTAATTGACCAATTCAAAACTGAATGGGGTCTGTAGTAATCAAGTATCATAGGTACTAATGGCTGTTTGGATTGTGTGAACTGAGCTTAGATAATATATAAGTGCATATACATCCACACAATTATATGCAGACGTGTATAATTTTATAGCTATAGAAGCAAATACATGGTGTGTTTGTACATTGTAGGGCTGTAGCGTAAAATTTTCAAAAGCACCTGAGTGATTTAGGAGGCTATGGCCCGTTTTCAGAAGTGAAAATGGGACTTTAGGCGCTTGTGAAGATGTTTACCCATGGTGTTTGTGTGTTGAATACTAGATGTCATTGCTGTGTTGTTTGTGCCCAAAAGGTGACCTTATTTAAATGTAGCTCTTAGACTTCATTTTTGAAGTGTTTAATTATTTCATTGGAAACTGGCTTGTTTACTAAAAATAATGTAAGGGTCTGATAAGATAAGGAGATAAACCAGGTCTCACTAAACACCCTGCTAGAAGCGATGCTGAAAGCAAGATAGGTTTCTATGGTCCACCAGTCCCCTGTGTCAGTCCTGACCACCATTTCCTTGAATTGCAAAAAACAGCAGAGTAATGGCTTTGTGATAATGAATTTTGGAACTGCTGCTGCTATCAACTTGCAGCCATTCCACTTTGGGCTGCAGTTGTTTCAGATCTCACTAGTTAAGCATAACTGGATCTGCTCTGAACTTCCCAGCACCCTGTTTGTGCTACAGCATCATGTATGCACTGCGGGGAAACTCCATGCAGAAGTTCACAGGTAACTGCTCACTGAAGGAAAAATCCTGCCGTCTATTGACAGAGAATCAGTCAGGCAGGAGGACAGCTGGTAACCAATGAAAATGAGATAAGTGTTGTGTGAATTACTGCCGCTTGGGATGCTTGCAGATAATGATTTTGCTGTCTTTCAGAAAATGAGCCTCCACTGAGAGCAGTTTCCATTTGGGGTCAGATGCAGATGATTAGGTTAAGAAGCAACTAGAATTCAATAAATATAAGATGAGTGATGGGAAGGTGGTGGGGCCATATGTTAGAAAGAGAGAAACTTAGAGGGAAGAACATTTTTAAAAATATTTAATCTGATGCTGTTATGATGCAGCTTGTTATGGGCCTGCCATACTTCCATGTGAGATGTAAACTGAAGCCTTGGCCACTTCTGATTTGGTCCAATAGCACATTTCATAAGATGTGATCCAGTTGTTTGGGCCAAATTCCAGTTTGAGTAATTACATACTGCCACCCTTACCGCCCCTTGAATTGGATGCTGTATCCGTCTTCACCTCCTGTTATAAACTGTCATGTAAAATTATGGTGCACGGTTAAGCTGCTGACATGTTCGACCCCAGAAGTGACTGCATTCTAGTGACAGGCCAGGTGATTCTGGGGTGCGTGTGCCCATGTATATGTGGTAAATTGTTTTGGGATCCTATGGCAATAAATGGAAGGTATTATTAGGAGATGCTATAAGTGGGAGAAAACCAGTCTGGAAAAAACATGGATGTGAATGATGATCCGCTAAATGAGTGTGAAAGATCCAAACCCAAATGGGCAGTCTCACTCAGTCTAGCTAAGCCAATAGTAATTCGCATGGAGGTTTCAGTTTCTCCTGCAGAAACATGTGCACTGGCCTGCTCCCATACCAGGTGCTGGGAGGTGGACAGGACAGCGTGTGAGACCTCAGCAAGGGCAGCCACATTCTCCTAATGCTCTTGAGTCTCGTTTTTTACACTGAAGGCGAATGCCACTGGCGGAGGTGGACATGTGCAAATGGTCCAGCGAGCAACAAAAGAACTTACCTACAGTTCCCTCTGCTTCCCAGAGGAAATCAAAGCCAAAGAGATGGACAGCAAGGAAGATATTCCATATTACTACTATCGGGATGATGGCATCAAAGTCTGGGAGGTAATAAAGAGGTAGGAAACATTGTGTGTCTATGACACTTCTGCTCTAAAAATGAAGGGTAGAAACTCCATCCTGGGGTTCCAGGTTTATTGTGTCTGTCACTTTGGATCAAACCTGCCTGTCTTTTCTTGCAAGTAAAAATGTTGGGGGGGGGAGGGGGAAGGAGAGGTTTGTTGCCAACCCTGCAAATTGAACCTGGGCTCTGGGAGCCATGCTGAGCACTTTCCTTCTCGTGTGTCTTGACCAGTGACAGAGATTCTCCTGGCCAAATTCTGCCCCAGAGACACCTGCGCAGCCACATGTTTTTCAGTAGGATTGTACTGGGTTAAACAAGGGTGGAATTTGGCCACAAGATGGAACATAATCAACTGTTCTGTCAGTGATGGATGAGCCAGAATAGAATCCATCTTCCTGTCCCAGAGCTGTTAGCTCTGCAGGGCCAACAGGCCTCGTTCACACCAGAGAGTTGTGATTTCATGTGTGGACAGGTCCTTATTTTGGTTTGAGAGTGACTTATTCTGGCTTAAACCAATTTAAACTGAATTAAGGCCCCCTCGAACTGAAAGCAGATCCCCACCGGGATTTGCACTAGTTTAAAAAGCAATTTAAGTTAAACCAGTGCAACTTTCTCGTGTAGACAAGGCCTGAGTTTTGCCAGCAGCTCGGACTGTGTACACGCACAGCAGGGCAGATGCACTGAGTAAGAAGTTGCATTCTCACACAGTCATTTGAATCACACTCGCAGAACTGACTGATTCATGTGGCTGTTCTCCCTCATGTTCTGCTTTTCAAAAATTCTTGGTTTTCCCCCTTTAGGTGTTTTGTTGTTTGTTTGTTTTTAAAAAGCCCTTCTGTCTCTGATCACATGACTTTTTCAAGTGAATTCAGTAAAGATAAAGCCGTACCAATTGCTGGGACTTTTTCATGTGAAAAGCATCAGTGCATGTTATTAACAGCCATAATATTTGGAAACTCTGGTTCACATGCTTCTCTCCCATGTTCAGCTCTTGGTTTGGCAGCTGTTTATCTTGAGTATCTCCTGGCACTGTTAGAGCCCATATGAAAGGCAACGAAGTCCCAACTTTCATGTGGTTATTTTCTTGATGCACTGGGTGGTGTTTTTCTCCCCTTTACTGATTAATCTTTCTTATATGCCGTTACAAATACTGAATAGTACTTTACTCCATCGATAGCCCCATGGCAGCCAATGGGAGTGCTTGCAGGTGCTAGACAGCACGGGGGAGGATGTCAGAATCTGGTCCGCAGTGAAACATCCTTCATTAATGAGTAGTTCAGTTTATGAACTCTCAAATTGTACATGTTAGAGTGTCTGTAACACACTGACCTTTGAACGTGTTGTCATGCAGGGGCCTAGTCACGGTGACTCTCCTAAGCACTAGAGTACACCTTGACTAGGGTCCTCTGACACAAGAAGTGCCACTGTTGTTTGCTCTATGCTTAAGTGGCTCGGATGTGGGGTGCAGATACTGGTCACACAGCAAATTACTCTTCCAGCTGTAGGCTAAACGAAATGCAGTGAAAGGAAGGAGGGGGGAGGGATAGCTCAGTGGTTTGAGCATTGGCCTGCTAAACCCAGGGTTGTGAGTTCAATCCTTGAGGGGGCCATTTAGGGATCTGGGGCAAAAATTGGGGCTTGGTCCTGCTTTGAGCAGGGGGTTGGACTAGATGACCTACTAAGGTCCCTTCCAACCCTGATATTCTATGATTCTATGAAGTCAATTCTGACACAAAGGGGTCGATTTTGCACTGCCCTGCACCTTGTATAGTCCTCTGCATCTGTACGACGTGGGGTTAGTGGAGAACTGGGAGTATTTTATACCCTCTCTGTACCACTGTCACCACAGGGAAGACAGTGGAGAATGTGGAGAGCTTTATCTCTGGCTGCTGCAGGATTTTGTTTAAGAGCACTTAGCGTCTGCAGCCCTTGTAGAGGGAGGGAGTTCAATGGAAGTGTCAGACTAGAGAGAGGATGATCACTTAGTGCCCCTGGTTAGAAGGAGATCCAGGCAAAAAGTGTAAAAACGGAGGAGGAGAGAAAGGGAGGTTTGGGCAGAAGGGAGTGTGAAGAAATGTCATCAGAGATCTAAGCAGGAGTAGAGCCTCAAAGAGGATGGCAAGAAATGCAGACTTGATTGAGAAGGCCAGAGAGAATGAATGGAGGGAGTCAAAGAACAGGGTTGGGGGGGTCAGGGAATGACATAATTCTGAGCAGGCTGAAGGAGATGTACAAAGGCCAGAGAATCCCATAGCTACAGATGACTCGGAGCTGCTAGAGGGACTCCCACCCAAGCCAGGTTGCCATCAGTGAGGCCCTCTGAGATCATGGAGCCCTGCACCCTCCACTACCTCCTGTCCTGGGAGCAAATGCACGTTTGGAAGGTTGTGGCCATGCCCGCCTGCCAGTGCAATCTTTGATGTGCTCTCTGAGACACCAAGGCAAAGGGTCCCCAGGAAATAACAGGGCTTCCCTTCTGCTCTTTGTTCCCTTGCTATGGCTGAAGCTTCACGACAGACGTGATTGACATCTACTACGAGAGCGATGAGGTCGTGTGTGAGGACATGGAGCTCCAGGCCTTCGTCAAGGACGTCTATGTCTATGGAATGAAGGGCAACAAGTCTTCAGGTGAGATGTGTCAGCCTGGTCAGGGCTGAGTCTTCCATGGTGCCAGGTACCCCAACGCCTTGGAGTCTCTACCTCCTGGTTTTGTGGTTAAGGCACTGGGCTGGAACTCAGGAGATCTGAGTTCTAATCTCTCTGTCCATCAGTTCGCTGTCTGTACATTTGGGATAACTGCACTTCATCTTGTCTGTTTGATTTGTAAGCTTCTTGGGACAGGGACAGTTTTGCACATGTGCATGTGTGTGCTGCCCCCAGAACAATGGGGCCTTTATTTTGGTCAGGGCCTCAGAACAATACAAATAATAAATAGAAAAGCATCTTTGGTTCATCTAGTCTAAGCCCTGCCGTAAGCAAGGAGAGCACTAGCTATACCTGTATCTCCCTGCCCTTCAGATTCACCCAGTGTCGTGCCATTGCTGCCTTGCTATTAAGATATTCCACACTTGGAGAGATGCCACCTTCACAATGCTTTGAAAGCTGGATTCAGCTTCGCTTTCTCTTCTCTCTGCTTCCCCGTTCTTGGAAGTAGCTGGCTGGAATTGAACCTGCCCATAGATTGTGTGTCTCTGGTCTCACCACCCTATATACACATCTCCCTTCCCCCTCCCTCCACAGTCTGGCCTCAAAGAAGGGTGGGGAAATCTGTGCTGGGGAAAAGAGCATTCTGCACAGGAGACCCCTCTACTTCCTTTTCTCCCCCCCCAGCTGTCTCCCATAGGTTAATGAAAGCGTGGCTTTCTCTGCAATCACCTCTTTTAAACCCCACTTGGTTATACCTAGTCTTAAGGGTGTCTGATGTGAATATTTCTGTTTCTCCTCCCCTTGTTCCCCTGCACAGATTTAGAATTGTCATTTCCCCAACTCCCACCATCATTTAAATGTTGCCTTCAGGCTAATCGCACGTCATTGTCCCTCTGCCTCCTGGGTCATTTACTTGCCGGACTTTTTAGACGTAGTGCAGTAATGTTTACTCTTGCACAACGTTGCCCTGCTTGAATTGTGAAGTGAGGTGAAAGGAGAACGGCTGAGAGTGCTCAGCTCTCATTCGTGCCCTTAGCTGCTGGGGACCTGGTCAGAAGATATAGAGTGGAGTTGTTTTTAAATATAAAAACACCCTTTGCTTCATATAGAACCTTTCACCTGAGGATCTCACAGGGCCTTACAACAATCAATGAAGTCTTAAAAGCCCGCTGTGAGGTGGGTCAGTGTATCCACCATGTTACAGATGGGTTGCTGAGGATCAGAGAGACCCCAATGCCACTTGGCAGATCAGTAGCAGAAACCAGGAACAGAAAGCCGTGCGCTGTTTGACCTACTGCTGGCCAATAACTCAGGTGCGCCATAACGGATCCAAACCTTATTTCCAGCTTTCTTCTCCTCTGCCTTTTAGGATTTCCAAAGACAATCAAGACCCGCGAGAAGCTATCGGAATATCTAACTGTGGCGATATTCACGGCATCAGCCCAGCATGCGGCTGTGAACTTTGGTCAGGTACGGCTGTAGAAGAGTTGGACTCATTGCTGGAGCACCACCCTCATGGCTGGGTGTGGAGCAGCAGCTCTCTTCTCATTAGGTGCCTCCTGCTGATCATCGCACTGGTCCCACAGTGGCAAACCTCCTCTCATGACTTAGCCCCCTGGCCAGGTCATGTTTAGTCCCCTCCCTGCCAGAGAGTCTAACAAATAAATGTCCAATCTCCTTATGTCCGGTCTTGGCCCCGACACTGGGCCCTGTGGTCTTTGCACACTCTTGGCTCAGGGCTTTCCAGTGTCCCTATCCCCTTATATCGGGGGGCTTCATGCCTCCTTCCCCAGTGGCTGGTAGGAGACCTCAGGCTCTCCCTCTCCTGAGGGTTCCAGCCCAGGGACCCTCTGGTGAGCAGGCAAGGTCTGTTTCTTCAGACCCACCCCCAGCTTCCTCCCTGGGCTTTTTCTTGCTGTGGTCTTTTCCCAGGCCTTCTCCCCCCTGCATTCCTAGGTTCACCCTTCTCTCAGGGCCAGGACTCACTTGACTCCCCCTTGGACTCCCCCAACATAATCCCAAACCAACAGCCGAATCTTAAAACCAACTTCTGCCCTCCTCAGACTTGATCTTTCATTCCTCAATCCAACGCCTGCAAGGGCTCTCTTCCCGGAAGTCCAGTCCAGTATGAGGGACCCCCATCAGAGCCTGCTCCACCCAGAGCGGTTGCTCTGTGTCTCTGCGGGCCTCTAGCCAGACTTCTCTACTCAGGAGAGGATCCCAAGGCCAACGCTCTCCTTGACTTCCTCTTTGATTCCCCCCCCCAAACCGCTGTCTTCACTCTCTAGTCCCAGAGAGTGACTGCAGAGTTTCTCCCTGCAGCAACCCCTTTCTGCTCCAGCCTGCCAGTCTTTAAAGCAACCAGCCAGCTCCTCCCCAGCTGAGATTTACCTTTAATTAAGCCTGGCTCACTCTGCAGATACAGCCAGGTGGGTTAATTGGCCTCTTTGGCCCTCATTAACCCCTTCATTTCCTGCGTGGGGTTCACACGTTCTTCTTTTCAAGAAGAATAGTGCTCATATCAGTTGGGATGTGCAGCCTCAGTGACTTGGACTGGGAACTTTTTTTTAAATGTATGGTTACACACTCAATTGCCCTTCTATGCTAAAATACCCACCTAGCCACCTGCAAACGCCATCAACGTCCATGGAAAACGTCCCTTTTGAAAGGTCACTTATTTCAGTGCCTAAATATGGATTTTGGTGGCTAATTTGAGTCCCAGATTTGAACATTTTGGCTTCAGTGTTCAGAGTATGGGTACAATTTTCAAACATGCCTAAATCCCATTTTCAGAAGGGACTTAGAAGGCTAACTTTCATGGTAAGTTAATGGGACTTAGATTCTTAGGTCACTTTGGGTAAAATTTTCAAAAGTTCAATAACCTCAACCAATGAGGAAGTGGATCACAGGCCATTTTAATGTTTACTGAGACCCTTGCTGGTTTTAAAGTCCCACGATGGGACTCATCATGCGACATTGTGAACGGAATGTTGGGAATCACTGTGAAAGGGATAGATAATAAGACAGAAAATATCACATTGCCGCTATATAAATCCATGGTACGCCCACAGCTTGAATACTGCATGCAGATGTGATCACCCCACCTCAAAAAAGATATATTGAAATTTGGAAAGGTACAGAAAAGGGCAACAAAAATGATAAGGGGTATGGAACAGCTTCCGTATGAGGAGAGATTAATAAGACTGGGACTTTTCAGCTTGGAAAAGAGACATCTAAGGGGGGATATGATAGAGGTCTATAAAATCATGACTGGTGTGGAGAAAGTAAATAAGGAAGTGTTATTTACTCTTTCACATAACACACAAACTCAAGGTCACCAAATGAAATTAATAGGCAGCAGGTTTAAAACAAACAAAAGGAAATATTTCTTCATACAATGCACAGTCGACCTGTGGAACTCCTTGCTAGAGGATGTTGTGAAGGCCAAGACTATAACAGCGTTCAAAAAAGAACTAAATAAATTCATGGAGGATAGGTCCATCAATGGCTATTAGCCAGGATGGGCAGGGATGGTGTTCCTAGCCTCTGTTTGCCAGAAGGTGGGTATGGGCAACAGCGGGTGGATCACTTGATGATTACCTGTTCTGTTCATTCCCTCTGGGGTACCTGGCATTGGCCACTGTGGGAAGACAGGATACTGAGCTAGATGGACCTTTGGTCTGACCCAGAATGCCATTCCCATGTTCTTATATTCTTACATGATAACAGGGGTATCCCAGGATGCCCTGTGCTGGCAGTATCCCCACCACAAAACAGCCTACCTTTAGAATCCTGTTTTTTCTCCAATATTGAACAGCTTTGGAAAATAAAATGTATAATAATCTCCCCTTATCTCCTCCGTGGAACAAATTGAGTGTCTCACCAGACTTCCAGTAGGTCTGTCTGGACTACAAAAAAAGTGCTTTCCTAAACTCTGTTAATTGACTCAAGTTAACCAACATGACTGAAAATGCCCCTTAATACCTAGTGCAGACACAGTTTAATCCTTTAAAAATCCTGTTAGCTTGTCCTTTTATAACTTTAAGGGATAGTCAAGGGTCAAGGCTACAGCCAAGGCTATCATGATTTTAAACATGGTAAACTGCATCTACACTAGGTGATGGGGGGTGTTTCAAGTCACCTGACTCTAACCCTCAGCCCCACTGCTACCCCTCCCACACACACACACAACCTTTTTTCTTCATATAGGCAGACTCATTTTGGCCTCGGAGAACCTAATTAAAAACTGTGCCCAGCCAGGAAAAATAGCATCAATTTACTATATAAAGTAGGTTGCTTTCAGTATCCCAGACATCCCATCCCAGTACACCTCTACTCTGAACGGACTGGAAAGACTCCACAGTCAGAAGCAAAATCTTCCTTGGTTTTGACTATGTGCAAACGTTTTGTTATATACAGTGTTGTTGTAGCCATGTCAATCCCAGGATATGAGAGAGACAAGGCAGGTGAGGTAATATCTTTTCATGGATCAAGTTCTGTTGGCCAGAGAGACAAGCTTTCGAGCTTACCCAGAACTCTTCTTCTGCAGCTGACCTGAGGAAAAACTCTGTGTAAGAGAGCTTGTCTCTCACCAACTGAAGTTGGTCCAAGAAAAGATATTACCTCACCCGCATTGTCTCTCTGATATCCTGGGATCGACATGGCTACAATAACGCTGTATTAGTGACTTTCCTGAATGCTGATGGTTGTGATTTTCACTGCACTCTCTTGCTTTGTCTTGAATCACTCAGTATGACTGGTGTTCCTGGATTCCCAACTCCCCTCCGACCATGCGGCAGCCTCCCCCTACAGAAAAGGGGACAGTCACAATTGAGCAGATTGTGGAGAGCTTGCCAGACAGGGGTCGCTCTTGTTGGCATCTTGGAGCTGTCTGGGCCTTGAGCCAGTTCCAGGAGAACGAAGTAAGTTCAAGACCTTGTCTATTCTCTCTCAGGAGTCTGACTGCTCGGGGTTCACTCATCTCACAAGGCAAGGAAGGAGTTAACATTTTTCACTTGAATACTTGTAGAACCACAGAACCAGCTGCTTTGTGACCTCAATCCTTCGAAGGACTTGGGCAGCGATATCGCAGCTACCAGTCCTGCTGGCAAGTGGGCTGTGCACTGCCAGTTACTGTAGCTCTACCATGGCTCCAACCAAGAGGGTACAGTGACCTAGAGTTATGGGAGAGGACAGAAGGAGGATCACGGCAAAACCACATAAACTGGGAACCAGGAGATCTGGGTTCTGTTCCTGGCTCTGTGCAAGTCACTTTGCCTCCCACAGCCTGTTTCCTCTCTGTAAATGGGATAATGATACTCACTTACCTTGCAAAGGGGCTGTGTGGCCAAATTCATGCAGGTTTGTAGAACACATTTTGAAGGGATGGGGGTTGAGTGAGGGTACGTACAGTGATATCTCTCTGTAAGAAGAGGTGAGCCTCAACTCAAAGGGTGAAACAATGGAAGCCTCCTAGGGACACTCTGGTGTAGTTGCCCAAAGCAAGGAGCTGCATGATGGCAAAAGGGTATGTTGTGCGGCTTTTCTTTAGAATCCAAACAGACCAAAGACTCCAGCGGCAGCACTGATGTGTCCCAGGAGAGGGGGGTTGCATTGCTGCAGGATGGGACGTTTAGACAGAACAGCTGGGGCTCCGGGGTTTATTTCCAGCCTGCCCCAAGAGTGATCTCTTTGTGTCTTCTATGATTAGCTGTTCCTGGGTATGTACCCAGATGAGCACTTCATAGAGAAGCCGGTGAAGCAGGCCATGATGAAATTCCGCAAGGACCTCGATGAGATCGTCAGCGTCATTTCTGAACGGAACAAGAACAAAAAACTACCCTACTATTACCTTTCCCCAAACCGCATCCCCAACAGCGTAGCTGTCTGAGCAGAGCGCCATGAGAGGCTGAAGGTTTGGAAAGCTCCATGACACGCGCCACTCATGAGCAGGCCCATCAGCAAAACAAGAAGCAACTCAGACCTCACTCATAGTGGACCCTGAGTGATTTTTGAGTTACAAAATAAGTTTGGTTATTACTTTAATCATTGTACAAGTTAATTATTATCAGAAAACATCGGTTCAAATGTGTTCAGAAGTTCATCTTTTAAAAATAAGCTTTTACAAATCTTCAGACCCGGCAGTGTTTGCAAGCCGAATTGTGCATGAGATCAGGAAAGTTTGGATTACTAGAAACTGACTGAAAACAGAAACTGACTGGTCTAGTCACATCTCGCGTTTCACTCAGCTTCTTCAGTGAAAATACACATCAGGAGCAGCAAGTAAATTAGATTTTAATTCTTTCTGTTTTAATAAATGGCAGTGATATCAGGAACACAACAAAGCAAATTCACTTTTTAAAACCGGGCTTTTAAATCCACTTTGTAATGTCTTTTTTAACCTTAATCATAAACTTCCTGATTTGGAACCAGAAATAGAAGCCAGAAAATATCACTGTGTGTTCATATGAAGTGGTATAGTCTCATGTGGAAGGAGGGTTCAGTAATTTTTTTGAATCAGGGTGTTATCTTTCTACATGAAATTTTAAAAGTTCTATTTTCAGTGTCTTTCAACAGATGTTTTGTATTGTTGCATACAAACAGACTTTTTGCTAGCACAGCAATAAATGCATACTGAGAAGTGCTTTTGCTCAGTTTGTTTCCTGGTTGAGGTGGGTGGTTTTCAGGGTTTGGTTCTCCTTTTTTTTGTTTTGTTTAGTTTAGGTACAATATGGCTCAGTGTTTAGAAATGAAAATCTGAGGTTGTAGATCAAGAGGGCTGGTATGGGAATAGACGGGCCCCAGCACCTCTGAAATCAGCTTCTCAATGTCTGTCCCACCAGCACAGTTCACCATCTTTATCAGAAGGCCTCTGTCATTAAGTAACTATTTTTTGTCAGTACCATTGAGTAGTTAAGACCAGCTTCACTGGTTGTGTGCATGTATATAAACTGCAACACCCCCCCCCCCCACCCGCCCATCATGCACTTATAAGGATACTTAAGTGTTAGCAGGATCAGGGACATGGAACAATCTGTTTTTTGCTTCCATGGCCTTTTTGCTGAAAACCCCAAACCTTGACCTTGATCTTCACAGTATCTAATCAATAACTAGAATAGCTTCTATCCGAGAGTTTGGGATGGGACTAGTGTGTGAAAAGCCCCTGGACCAGTTTGAGCCAGGGCTATTTGGTGTCATCTAACACAGGTCGACATTTTCTCTTTGCGCTGCATTGAAGTCACTAGGCTTGAATAATATGTGACCTGGCTGCCACTGCACAACACTATGCATTTTTGCAAATTACTTCTTGGAAAATGGAGGTTACCGTTGGTTATAAAGAAACTCAGTACAAAAGGCTAAATTCATTTGTGGTGTAACCTCATTGGTATTACACCATGAATGAAGTTGGGCAACTCTTTTTTAAACACAGTAATAATGAATGTAGAAATGAGATTAGGAAAACATAAAGGGAAGGTTTGTGCTTTTGTTAATAACATTCTTGGTTATTTCTCCCATACTTTGTTGCCTGAAATATACCCTTGTGCCTTTACAGAATGTATTCTCCATAAATGAAAGTCTGTTTTGCTAATGGAATAAAACTGAACAAGAAAATAGGTCTGAATATTTTATTCTCAATATCGACCATGATCAATTATTACAGAGGCTCCGTATATATCGAAAGCCAACAGATGCAGAGGCACTTTATGAATTAGTACAGTTCACAATTTAGAGACAGTCACACTTCTGCAGTTAAAGAAATATGGTCATTTTCACTATTAACGTGAATTTTAGAATATGGTGCCATTAAAACATGTATGTTTTATATCTCCCTATGTTGCATATTCCCCGCCTTGGTTTGTGGAAAGGGAAGGCTGAATAGATTTCATGCACCTTAAACTACAAACTGTTTTATCCCCCCGCCAAATAATATCAGCAAATGTGGAAGGTAAAACCACTTCCTGCTGGGCGATAGTATATTTAAAGTTGATGTGCCTTTCTTTGACCACAGTACCTAAAAAGTGATGACTGCAGGAGTAAAGCCATGTATTTGTTTAGCAATCGCGGGGTATTTACCAGGGGATCAGATGTCTTTGTGTGCAAGTTGCACGAAACAAACTACACCCAAGCTACTCTAGGAAATGCCGCAGACACTATGCTCTCTGGTATAGTTGGTGCACGCTTTCTGATTATGAAACTAATTTTCAGTGTCAAAAATTGTATTTCTTTAATTACAGAAATTAAAAACAAACAGAGGAGACAGTCATTCACTTGCAACTCCTGTTCCCTGTCACTAGCACTCGAGGGTGGGATAAAAGTAGACGTATACCTAGAGTACTGGCATTGAACTGATAATGGCCAGTCTGATCCAAGCCCAGCAGAACCAAGGTTGCCTGATGGGCCTCCCAGTCCAGAGTCCAGTGAGCTGGTTGACGCTGGAGAACATCTGGATGAGACCCTTCCATCCATACTGGCTGGAAAGCGAGTCAGTATAAGAGTCTATATGCTGCTCTGTAGAACCACGCTCCAAGTGTTCACTCTACTTTTGCCTCCAGCCAGTGGACTGGAGAAATTATCCTCACCCACTGGCTTAGAGCAGTTCTGATCTGTCAGTCCCAGACGCACCTTCTCTCTCTCAGCCAAAGGCTCATGGGCCTCCATCTGTATTCAGTGGTTTGGAACTGGTTGGGGGCTACATGAAGAAGAACTGGAAGTCTCGTACCTCATTTGTTTCGGACCAGTGAGATAAAAGTGCACAAGCCATGCTGTTCAGAGAAGACTTTCTCCCAAGCCTTTTAAACGAGTGTGATGCGTGTCCATGCTGGCGAAACACCTAGAACGTGACCTTTTCCCCCAATCCTCCCTCTTGGTGCCAGAGAGACTGTCACAGATGCAAACTGACTGAATGCCCAACTTTTTATCTTCATGCACGAATGACAACCAAATGCCCTACAAAGATGGTTAACAGATTCCTGCTCACCAACCTGACCCAGGTCCCACTGAAGTCTATGTGTGCCTTTCAGCTGACTTCACAGGGAGATGGGTCAGGCCCAGTGACCCAGCAATAGGTGCTAGGAGCTGCTGCGAACAGAGAACCAAGGGACAAGTGGGGCTCTCACACCAAGGCAGAATGCTCAGCTCTGCAGCTGGTGGAGCTTCATAGATTCCAAAGCCAAAGGGACCACTGTGCTCACGCAGTATTAGACCAGCCAGAGAACGGCCCCGAACTAATTCCTAGCGCAGATCTTTTAGAAAAACATCCGGTCTCGATTTACTAAATTGCCAATGATGGAGAATCCACCACAACCCTTAGTAAATTATACCAGGGTTAATTACCCTCACTGGAAACAATTTACACCCGCTTTCCCATTTGAATTTGTCTAGCTTAAATTTCCAGCCTGCCTCACCAGGGCTCCTCACTCTATAGGCTCCAGGTGCCTTCATTTAAGCCCAATTCATTTGCCCAATTGGCATGTATGGCTAAGAGACAGGGTCACTGTCACCCTGTGACAGGGAGATGTGCATCCATTCTTAGCCACAAGCACTGGGGTCTTAGTCACTTTTCAGCTGGGCTAAGGATGCTGCCCCATGGGCCCAAAGGCAGCAGCTGGTTTCTAACTTGTGTGATGGCGCCGATGCTACTTGCGTACTCCTGACATGGTTCCATGACTCAGCAGCAGGCTGGGGGATTCTCCTAGCTGAGAGGAGCAGCACTGGGAGGGGGGCTGGTCTCTCTCCTGCGCTATTCTCAGTGGAGAATTCTCCTCTTTCTCAGTCGAGAGCCCCCTGGCGGCTGGGGCAGAGAGAGGATCCAGATACGTTTCCCACACCAGGGAGAGAGGGACCTTTGGAGAAGGGATTCATGCGGGGATTGTCACTTGTCTGCCCAGCTCATCATAGAATCTCAGGGTTGGAAGGGACCTCAGGAGGTCATCTAGTCCAACCCCCCTGCTCAAAGCAGGACCAACCCCAACTAGATCATCCCAGTCAGGGCTTTGTCAAGCCTGACCTTAAAAACCTCTAAGGAAGGAGATTCCACCATCTCCCTAGGTAACCCATTCCAGTGCTTCACCACCCTACTAGTGAAAAAGTTTTTCCTAATATCCAACCTAAACCTCCCCCTCTGCAACTTGAGACCATTACTCCTTGTTCTGTCATCTTCTACCACTGAGAACAGTCTAGATCCAGCCTCTTTGGAACCCCCTTTCAGGTAGTTGAAAGCAGCTATCAAATCCCCCCTCACTCTTCTCTTCTACAGGCTAAACAATCCCAGTTCCCTCAGCCTCTCCTCATAAGTCATGTGCTCCAGCCCCCTAATCATTTTTGTTGCCCTCCGCTGGACTCTTCCCACTTTTTCCACATCCTCCTTGTAGTGTGGGGCCCAAAACTGGACACAGTACTCCAAATGAGGCCTCACCAGTGCCGAATAGAGGGGAATGATCACGTCCCTCAATCTGCTGGAAATGCCCCTACTTATACAACCCAAAATGCCATTAGCCTTCTTGGCAACAAGGGCACATCAGGTCCCAACAACCCCCAGCACCCAGCCCCAAGTATGGTTGCCAACTTTCTAATTTCAGAAAATCGAACACCCTTTCCCTGCTCCTGCCCTGTGGCCCCCACCCCCGCTCACTCCATGCCCTCCGTCGCTTGCTCTCCCCCACCATTGCTCACTCATTCATTTTCACTGGGCTGAGCGGGAGAGGGTGAGGGCTCTGTGGTGGGGATGGGGATGAGGGGTTTGGAGTGCAAGAGAGGGTGCCAGGCTGTGGCAGGTGTGCAGGATGGAGGGTGAGGGCTCTGGGCTGGGGCCAAGGGGTTTGGAGTGCAGGAGGGGGCTCAGGGCTGGGGCAGGGGGTTGGGGTGGAGGAGGGGGTACAGGGTTCAGAGTTTGGGTGTGGGAGGGAAGGGGGTTGGGCCACAGGTTCCAGGCAGTGCAGACCTCAGGTAGTCCTGGAATTTCCTGGGGATGGAGGAAGTATGCGCAGCTCCCTTGAAGCGTTGGCATGCCCTCTGTCTCCTAGGCGGAGGGGCATCCAGGGGACTCCCTGGGCTGCCCCCACCCACAGGAACCACCTCCGCAGCTCCCATTGGCCACGGTTCCCTGCCATTGGGCACTGTGGAGCTGGGCTGACCGGAGCTGCCAGGGTACACCAGGTGTTCTGGTCGAAAACCGGAAGCCTTGCCACCCTAACCCCAATGGGGGGAAGAGGGGAAGGGGTGAGCCCTGGCAGAATGGGGTGGGGCAGTGCATCTAGGAGGATGGAGGGGGCATTTTTGTGGCCTGTTGCTGTTTTTCATTTTGTTGCCAATCAAATTGTTTTTATTCCCCCAGTTTGGAGGGGGGGTGTCTTGCGCCCCCCATTCCAGTCCCATGGGCCATGAACCGGGGAGGTAGTATGACATATGGGGTCCAAGCCAGACTGAGTAGCTGTGTCACCCCTGCCCTTTAAGTGGGGCACCCTTTACACTGCCTTGCTGCTGTACTCTCCAGCCTGGACTGCTCACAAATAGCCTCCAAGTCACACCCAGCTGCAACTGGCCAGTCAAGCCTTGGCTCCTACCGCCCTTGGTTATGCTGCAAGGTAACCCCAGCACAGCTCCAGTCCTGGATCTTCCCCCAGAAATGTATGTCCTGTACTGCCCCGCCCTCTCCTGGCCAGTCCAAATATGTTGAGTCCATTACTCCTTTAAGAGCACAATATGCACAGAATTTGTTATCCCCCCAAATGGCATTAGCCAACTACTTTAATGTGAATACACTGGATTAGCTAAAATCCTAAAACAAGTTTATTAACTACAGCGAGAGATTTTACGTGAGTACAAGTAATGAGGCATAAAAGGGTACAAGAAAATGAAAGACAAAATGCTTACTGGTGCCTAACTTTGATTCAAAGCAAAGTTTTCTCCCCACATGCTTTCAGCAGGCTTTCTGACCAAACTCTTTAAATCAAGACCCCCTCCGCCCCCAGGTCCAATGGCTGCTTCCTTTAATCGCTTCAAGTGCAGTGACTGGCGTGGTCAGGGAGAGACAGAGGTGTGCCTTGGGGTGTTTGTTCCTCTTTTTTTATAGTTTTAGTTCCCCTCTTGAAAAACATTTCCAGCTGAGAACTAGCACTAGGATTCTATGTTTTCCACCTGTTTGAACTTTCTTTTTTCCCTTTTCCTGCTCGTTACTGTTTAAATGGAAATCAAGCAGCACACACATTCCTTTGGCTGTTTGGGGAATCTTATAATTGTCCATACACTGTTGCTACAGATATTGTACCAGGCCATGCCTGACCTGCAAATGATCTTTTCAAGTGAAAAAAACCCCAAACCCTCATCAGACATTCTTTGGACAACGATTATTACAGTAGTGTGTAAGATGTGAATACAATGGTATAGTCTGTCATACTGGGCTAAGGCCAGGAACCCCAAACACTGTCTGGGGGGAGAGCACACTCACTTACTCACTCACTCTGTAGCTGCTGGATAGTTACCAGTCCTGGACACAGCATGGGTCCGTGGCTTGCTTTTGCAGCGTGGGGTCGTAGCCCATGGCGGCTAACTGGCCAAGAAAGCCGGGCACAAGGAAGGGCTGGGTCGCTGTCAGGCACACGCCGATGCCCTTCGATGTTGGCCGCAGAACGTTACCCAAAGTCTTCCATCTCACCTATCTTTTTTTATAGGCTTTGGTTTGAATCAAGAGTCTATAGGGCTTGCTGTGTCACGCTATCTCTGGGTTCGGTGTGATTGATCAACCGTCAATTGCAGACTGGGACCTGACTTTGATCTTGTTTCAGTTGCACCTTTGTTCTTTTCTTTTGGGGCAGACTTTTCTCACTTTGTTAGGACTGTTGGCTGCATCTTCACCCATTGGTGTTTGCACTTAACTTTATCAGGACAGGCTGGGGCTGGAGGTTGATTCCATTTCCATGCATACCTCATGCATACATCTAAGCTAAACTAATAAGGTTACAGCAGGGTTTTGCAACAGGAAGGTTACAGCAGGGTTTACAAAATGGAGTGAGCATTAAAAAATGTAGTTTTGAGTTACAATATACTAATAGTAATTAAAGAAAAGAAACAATTTCATTCTTCAGCTCTACACCCACCCCACCCCGCCGGGAGACAGAGTGGGGCTGAGAGAGGCAGCACCATTAGTTGTGAATGGTGATCTGGGCGGGAGGCGGGGCGATAGGTGTACTGTGCTTATTCCAGCTCCTTCGAACTGGCACGTTTTCAGTGTGTCCGTCATGGCTCCATCCTCCTTTCCCGGGGGAAAAGACCCAGCTTTTTGCTTGCCTGGCTGATGAACCCCAGTGTCTCAGGCAGTCCCTGATTTGTATTGGTTCAACTCACACTTGTGTCCCGAGCCAGCTGCCACTCAGAGCCCTTTTTCCTGAGAAGTTGGTAAAGTTCCTCTTTTTGCCCTGCCTGTTTTTCCAAACGGCAACAAAGCAACTCTGGCTCAGCTGTTTCCTGCACTATGTGCTCTTTTCTGATGTATAGGGCCGCTGCCAAATTTGGGCGTGCGTGCGTGCGTGTGTGTGTGCACTCAGATGTCTGTCCAGCTCACATGTGCTATGTACACATGAAAATGATAATCCCTATATGTAATATAATCTCTAGAGTGCTAGCACAATACCCAGCTGAGTCCATATGATCTAATTACACAAATAATACACAGCCCCAAAATTCTTGGCTCTACTTGCAGGGCTGGATTAATGGGAATTGGCTGCAAATATTTAATGGGTGTAACCGCCAGACAGCATGAGGGAGCAGTCAGGGCAGTAAGAAGGGTTGTCGGCGCTAGAGGCAGACTAACGGGAAAGGTAAATTTAGGCTGCCTATCAGGAGAAACTTCCCAGCAGTGCAAGCTCCCCCTGTGGGAAGCAATCTCCTAGTGGACGTAGGGGAACCCAGTCACTGGAGAAGCTAGACAGAGGAGTCTCCATGCAGGAGGTTGGACTTGGAGACTTCCAGCCCTACACATCTATGATTGTATCTACCCTGTTGAGACCAGTCCTGCACCAGGCCCTGGGGAGGAGGAACTGGGGATGCTAACACAGCAGGGTTCCTGTGGCTGCATCACCACTATGGCTCTGTGAGGGCTCAGGCCGCCATGCCTCTCAGACCCATTGCGGGGCTTACCCCCAGGGACTCTAAGGTGACCTGAAGCTGTCCTAGGCATGGGGCTCAGAGACCGCCTGGCTCCTCATAAATGGGGAAGCAAAACCTTACTAAGTGACGCAACGTTCCCGTAGTTCTCCAGCATGACTTCTTTGGGCAGTGCCCTCTGCATCTCATCCAGAGAGCCTGTTCTGCAGCCCTGAAATGCACCACCAGCTCCTGAAAAGTCCCGGAACAACAGCGCCCCCCTCAGGGCCTGCTGCCCAGTGACCATCCCCTGCTCAGCCACAGGCTGGTGGGAGGCCAAGGGCTCTGCCTGGGTGAGATCCTGCTCATATCAGCTTGGCTTACTGCTGTTTTGTGCCCACAGGGGCTGAAGGAGGGAGGAGGTAATGATGGGCCTGTGGCTAAGCCACTGGGCTAGGAGACAGGAGTTGAGTTCCCAGCTCTCCCATGGGTGCCCTATGTGACCACAGCTGAAGCTCTCTGTCCCCATCCTACAGGTGGGTGATGATGATGCTCCCCGCCTTCTTAAGGGGTAGTGAGAACATGCTTGTTAGCAATGGGTGATGGTCAGATACTACAGTGATGGGGCTGTACAATCACCTGGATAAAAGAAGCGGGGGGGGGGGGGGATAGCTCAGTGGTTTGAGCATTGGCCTGCTAAACCCAGGGTTGTGAGTTCAATCCTTGAGGGGGCCATTTGGGGATCTGGGGCAAAAATTGGGGATTGGTCCTGCTTTGAGCAGGGGGTTGGACTAGATGACTTCCTAAGGTCCCTTCCAACCCTGAGATTCTATGATATTCTAAGCGACAGGAGAAAAGAGGCTGAGGCGCGATAGAGAGTGGATTTTAAGCGGGAAGGGCAGGGGACGATTCCAATTTCACAAATGAAACAGCTGCATTAAAGTAGGAAAGAACTTGTTGTTTGGGGGCAAGTTGGTGGAGGCAACGTTGGTGGAGGCTGCCCAGTGTCACCTGCGACTCATCTGTCCGCAGTGCTGGAGAACGGACAGGCCGTGCAGGAAACGTTTCCCACAGCTACAGCCTCTTTTCCCTAGCGTGTCTGCGATGCCCAGGAAGGGTGGGGCTGACATGGAGTGGCCGTCCCACGATCGGGGCATTGATAGCCCATTGCCTCTGCGTGGATTCTATGCTGGGTACTAAGGGGAGACACTGCCCTTAGCATTTCCCGCGCTTCATCCCATCCCTGCCCTCTCCCCCTGCAGAAAATACATTCTACCAGGGAGGCACTGCAACTGTGCGTTTCCACCACCAGAGGCTGCTGTAGCACCGGATGAGAGTTCCACCAGCCGCACAGAGGGAGGGGGAAACAGCAGCCTGCCAGGTGAGGCAGCATGGGGTGACAGTACTGAGCCGGGGCTGACTGTGAGTGGGAATGCAGGGACACATGGGGATTGGGGGTGCAGGTACACGTGGGGAGAAGGGGAGGGAGGGTGGCTGAGTGGGGCTGCAGGGACACATGGGGATTGGGGGTGCAGGTACACGTGGGGAGAAGGGGAGGGAGGGTGGCTGAGTGGGGCTGCAGGGACACATGGGGATTGGGGGTGCAGGTACACGTGGGGAGAAGGGGAGGGAGGGTGGCTGAGTGGGGCTGCAGGGACACATGGGGATTGGGGGTGCAGGTACACGTGGGGAGAAGGGGAGGGAGGGTGGCTGAGTGGGGCTGCAGGGACACATGGGGATTGGGGGTGCAGGTACACGTGGGGAGGGAGGGTGGCTGAGTGGGGCTGCAGGGGCACAGGGGCAGATGGGCCTGACTGAATGGGAGAGGCTGGGGGGAGGTAAGCCAGGGTTTGCATGGGGGAAGCTCCCCAACAAGCCTCCCCTCCCCCCAACATACTTTCCATACTTCTCCTACCACAACCAAAAACCCTCCAGGTTCACTCCCACACTACTTCTTCCCTCTCCCTCAGCTCCTTCATTACCCCTCACTCCCCCAAGCCTTTGCACTGTTTCTGAGGGGTGCGGGAAATACATTTCCATATTGAAGTTTAAATGAATTATAACTCAGAGTTCTGTATTAAGGAATCTATTTGTCAAAAAACATTTCCTGGAGCTTCTTTCTTGTATGTTTACAAACATACTTGCTGATAGGTATTTTGAAATAAATTACCAAAATAATTGAAACTGGCATGATTATCCTGTGTTATTTTGACAACTAAAATATGCAGAATTTTAAAATATTGTGCACAGAATTTTTCATTTATTTGGCGCCGAATTCCCCCAGGAGCACTGTTATGCAGGCTCTTAGATGCTCCTTCTAGCTCAGAGCATTGGGCATTGTTCCCACTTGCGCTTTCTGCTAATACCCCAAGTGTTTCCTCCCTCGGCCACTCCCTGCACAGGCCCTTCCTCCGCACATGCAGTCTTCATGTTAGCTGGAGGAAAGAGAAAATTCAGATGTGACTTGCTGGGAAACTCGTCCATTCAGTGCACTGGGGTCGCCCAGTCACACGGACAATGCTGGCTGCCAGAAAGTGCAAATACCCAAATCACAGTGCATGTAAGATGACCCCCAACAGTTCCTAATGGTAACAGTTTTTCTTTGTCAACCCTTTGCCAGTCACTGCCCATATCCTTCCTGTTACAGCTACTGCTGGCACCATGTGTCACTCTGCCTGGCTCTCAGCCTTCCTCTTGCAGTTTAGCCTCTCTCTGCCACCAGCTTCCAGGCTGCTGCTCCTGCTCTTATGCCCCCTCTGAGCCTGGCCCCCTTAGGCATCAATGAGGATCCCTCAGGATACTTTGGGCATTATGGAGCCCTCCACTGCTGCGATCCTTTCGCTCTAGCTATGTTGGGATGGAGGGAAGGTGTCCAGTAACGAGCCAAATGTTTGGGCTTCTGTGGAGCCAAGCCACTGGGTTCCTGAAGACCAGAGGTCTCATGGCAGGTGTATGACTGCTTTGGATGCTATGGTGGAGAAGTTTGGAACTGTTCTGGGCCCCAAAGAGGTACACCTCTCAGCAGGAGAGCATCTGGGAGCTGGCAGCAGGGAAAGGGAGTTGGAGGCCCCAGCAGGTCAAGAGGAAACATTGCCTGAAATTCCCAGAGAGGTGGGGTTTCTGGAGGACAGGTCAAAGAAGGGGCAGGTCCCTGCACAGATGTGTTTGGGGTGTAGAACAGCAGTACACAATGCCCCTTTGCAGTCAGTGACTTTGGGAAGCAAACTATGACCCAGAGAGCATCAGGGTCCATGTGACCTGGAGAGCCCAGAGCACTAAAGGGAAGAGTTTGCTAGTCATGAAGTCAGCATTGGTAGGGTTCTACCTTCCCTACTCCTACTTGATACTCCCCTATTCATACATCCATGCACCACATTAGTCCTTTTGGCACAGTATCGCACTGGGCAATGGTTATCCACCAAGACCACTAAGGTGTCAGAATCACTGATTTCTAGGATAAAATCCCCTCCAAAGCCCCATATAAGCATGTCCTGCATTCTTTGTTCCTAGCAGGCGGCTGCATTAAAACACACGTTGTTTGATTGCACCCAGCTCACCAAGTGGTCCAGATTGCTCTATATCCATGATCTGCCCTTGGTGTTGTCAACTAACCCTCTAATCTTTGTATCATCTACAAACTTTATCAGCAAAGATTTCATGTTTTCGTCCAAATCAGTGATAAAAATACTCACGAACATTGGGCTGAAAACCAGTCCCCCAACAGAACCGCTTGATACATCCCCATGAACAGCTCTGTTTGGAGATCTCAGTTATTCAGCTTGTAAAACATTTACCAGGTTCCATATTGATTTTGTATAATGCTACATTTTTAATCAGACTGATTACATCATCACTTAGCAGGCGCCTAGTATGACAGGCCTCCTATAGGGACGTACGCACCAGAAGATGAAGGTTTAAGAGGCTTCCTCTATTAGGCAAAAAAAGGCAGCACCAACCACCCTCATTTACAAGAATTATAATGTTGCTTACCCGTAGTTCCACATCCTGCGGCTAGCTGGTTTAGTTGGAATTTGTTTCGGTTCTGATTGTATACAAACAAATACAAGCTGTTAACACCAATTCCATTCAGTAAATTCTTTAAACTGTTTTTTCAGCTGTTGTGAAATTCTTTGTTTCAACACTCAGAGTCTACGGTCCAGGGACTACACCAGGATAGCTATGATGCTATAGTTATGCCATATAACCCTGTAGTGTAGATGCAGCATACTCTGATGGAGGTTTTTTTCCATTCATGTGGGATCCCCAGCTCCCCAAGCATCTGTAACTGCATTGACAGAATCATCCTTCCCTTGATCTAGCTGAGCCTACACTGGCAGTTTGGTAAGCATAGCTACTCTGCTCAGGGGCATGGAATTTTCACACCAGTTGGAACTATTAATATCTGAAATTATTAATATTGATATTATAAACCAAACACAAATGTAACTATAAATTCCTTTGTCAAATCCAAAGGCCAAATTACATTTATACAATTGCTCTAAACATGCCTAAAAAGTCTAACTAATAAGCAATCTACTAAATCCAAACAGTAACAAAATAATTATAGACATTTGAATAAGATACTTGTAAATAGACTAAACCTGGGGGTGCTTTAGACCTGTATTGATTGGCTCCAGCATGGTCAGGCAGGTATTGGCAATGAACCCTTTAAGAGTTTACTTATTGTGCCCTTTAACAAACAAGTGGTGTTATTGCCAATTACTGTCTTCAGCTAAAAAACCATTTTAATCAGTTCATCCTTTTTTCTAGTCTTAATCCAAATAAGATTTACAAACTCCTTTCTTCCCAAGGCTCTTCCTCCTTATCTCTTCCCCTCCTTCCTGCTAACCAACAGTTTTTCTTTGCACCTGGGTTTACATAGTTGTTAACACTAGTGTGTGGTTTGGGGAAGGGCTGTGTTGGCTCATTTTAAAACAGGTTGTCTTTGTTTTAATTTAATACCATCTGCAGTCACCCCTATCAGTCAGAGGCCTTCTTTTTCAAAACTTCCCCCATTTCATTAGTTATTTTTTTTAACCAGATATCCTCCCTATTTCATTCTTTTTGATTTTATAACTCATTAATTTCAAGGCCTTCCTTCTCCTTGCTAGTCAGGGCCTTTACCTCGCACATGTATTTCCTTAACCAATAAGCTAACTTTACTACTTTAATTTTATACTTATCGTACACTATCCCTGACTGACATAGGTGTACATCCAGCTAAATTTTAGACGGACCTTAGCCTCTGAACTCCAAATGAGTGGTACTGAAAATGGTGAAAGAAAGCAAGAAAGGTGTGAATATGCTGTAAGAAGAAAGGAGTGTTTTTCTGGACACTTACTAGTAACAGTTCTGAAACCTAAATCATAGGCAAAATGACTGAGACGCGTACATTATCGTGATCGTTACTTGTTTGTGCTAGGCATTGTACAAATATAGTAAAAAGTTTCTTCTCCAAAGAGTTAACAGTCTAAAGTTAAGCTGTAGAAAATGGGTGTAACAGTCAAAGGAAAAAATAAAGAGCAGATGAAGGTAACAATGATGGGCATTTGTAATTGCATCAGCTACCTATATGCAGCGTTTGATGATTGTCAGCTTTTTTGATAAAAGTGGGACATAAAGTGGGTGTGCGCTAATAAAATTTGCAGATGACACACAGTTGGAAGGTATTGCAAATATGGAGGAGGACTGGAATATCATACAAGCAGATTTGAACAACTTTGTAAAGTGGAGTAATAGAAATGGGATGGAAATTTAATAATGCAAAATCATGCACTTAGGGATTAACAACAACAAAATTTGCTACAAGCTGGGGATGTATCAGGTGGAAGTGACAAAGGAGGAGGAAAAACCTGAGTGTATTGGTTGAACACAGGATGACTAAGTCGCCAGTGTGATAGGCCATGAAAAAGGCTAATGCAGTGCTAGAATGCATCAGGAGAGGTATTTCCAGTTGAGACAGGGAAGTGTTGGTACCATTATACACAGCACTGCTGAGACCACACCTGGAATACTGTTTGCAGTTCTGGTCTCTCATGTTTAAGAAAGATGAATTCAAACTGGAACAGGTGCAGAGAAGGGCTACTAGGATGATCTGGGGAATGGAAAACCTACCTTATGAGAGGAGACTCAAGGAGCGTGGCTTGGTTAGCCTAACCAAAAGAAGGCTGAGGGAAGATATGATGGCTCATAAATACCAGGGAGGGAGAGGAGTTATTTAAATTAAGCGCCAGCGTGGACACAAGAACAAATGGATATAAACTGGCCATCAACAAGTTGTAGGCTTGAAATTAGGTGAAGGTTTCTAACCATCAGGAGTGAAGTTCTGGAACAGCCTTCAAAGGGGTATAATGCGGGCAAAAAGCCTAAGCTTCAAGACTAAGGGTAGGTCTATACTTACGCGTCCGGTCGGAGGCGCGCGATCGATGTTCTGGGTTCGATTTATCGCGTCTTGTCAAGACGCGATAAATCGAACCAGGAAGTGCTCCGTCGTCGACGCTGGTAATCCAGCTCGACGAACGGAGTAGGCGGAGTCGACGGGGGAGCCTGCGCGCCGCGTGTGGATCCCGGGTAAGTGCTTTTTCATTCGAACTAAGGTACTTCGACTTCAGCTACGTTATTCACGTAGCTGAAGTTGCGTACCTTAGTTCGACAGGGGGGGGTAGTGTAGACCTGGTCTGAGCTTGATAGGTTTATGGAGGGGATGACATGATGGGACTTCCCACAGTGGCATATAGCTGATCTGTGACTGCTAGCAGCAAATATCTCCAAGGGCTGGTGAGGGGACACTAGATGGAGAGAGCTCTGAGTTACTGCAGAGAATTATTTCCCAGATGTCTGGCTGGTGGGTCTTGCCCATGTGCTCAGGGGCTAACTCATCGCCATATTTGGGGTTGAGAAGGAATTTTCCCCAGGTTCAGATTGGCAGAGACCCTGGGGTTTTTCGCAGTCCTCTGCAGCATGGGGACTGGGTCAACTGCAGGTTTAAACTAATGTAAATGGTGGATTCTCTGTAATGTGAAGTCTTTAAATCATGATTTGAGACCTTCAGTAACTCAGCCAGCGGTTATGGGTCTATTACAGGAGTGAGTGGGTGAGATTCTCTGGCCTGCAATATGCAGGAGGTCAGACTAGATGATCATGATGGTCCCTTCTGACTTGAAAGCCTGTGATTGTATAGATGGTTACTGTAACTGTACTCAGGAGAGGGCACAGGAATTGTGAAGATCTGCATGAACGCTTTTCATCTGGATTTAGTTTAGTGACCTCTTATAACCAGCTTCGGGCATAAGCACAACTAGCATTCGTGGACCCTGTGTGGGTGGAGTGAATCCCCCCCCTTTCCCATCTCAGTGACTTAAGCAGGCCTTTACAAATGAGGAAGCCCAGGTCCCAGGAATGAGAGGTGGCATGGGGAGGTGAAGGATATTGCAACAGTGTTGGGTTTATAGAGCAGATACTGTCATGCAAATCTTGACACCATGCTGAGGGATTAGCTGTGTAACCACCATTGTCTTTGGGGAGCATATATATGATATGGGGGGGAACTGGATATGCAAACTGGTGCGTAAATAAGAATTCAGAGAAGTTCATTTCTAGTCTGATAATATTATGCAAACTAAGCTAGTTAATAGTTAACCTTTATTTACACAGAGTAACTAAGAGCTGCTACTGGCTAAATTGCTGACACTTGCCATCGCACCAAGCAGTGTATCAACTCCAGATACTGGCATTCCAATTAACACCAGCTAGAACCCAGAATAACTGCTACACTCTGCAATGGAACCTCTGGGAGCAAATCTATTTCCTGGTGGCTTGTATCTCTTGCTTTCTTTTCTTTACAGCATGGAGAAAGTTGTCCAGAATTGAGAAGCTGCCACCAGGACCTGCTCTTCTCCCCATCATAGGGAATGCCCTGCAGCCGAAAACCAAGGCCTTGTCCAGAACCCTCCATGAGGTAGGGGCACTTTCTCCCTCTGAGCGGTTTTGTTGAAAGGGCAGATAGAAACCTGTGCAATAGCTAGGGTCTGATGCATGACGCTCCCATAGTGATGGGAAAACATTGTGTGGAATTTGACTGATCATATTCATCACTGCAGATATGAAAGTGCCTCTGATCTCTTCTTAAAAGCAAAGACACTTGTACCCCACACCTGAGTCTTTCTAATAAAAGTTTGATTCCGAAGATGATCGCTTTTCTAGTAGTCTTGCTGGGAAGGTTTGAAGACACATTCCAATTGCTTCTAACACATTCAAACGCTGAGAAACAAGACCTAGTCTTAATAATGCCCAGCTCTTACATGGCACTTTCCCCCAGCAGATCTCAAAGCAGCTGACCAAGCTGGTCAGTGTCATTATCCCTAATTTAATGATGGGGAAACTGAGTCAGAGAGGTGAAGTGACTTGCCCATGGTTACCCAGCAGGCTAGTGAGAAAACCAGGAATAGAGCCTAGGTTGCCTGAAATCCATTAGGCGCCCCTGCCGTCTCAGTGCCTTCTCCTGCTTTACTGAGTTCCCTCATAGCCAGGCCCACCCACCCTAGCTGTGTTGCTTGATTGCATTTTTACAGCTAAGTGAGAAGTCCAGTGTTCATGCAGCACATTGTCTCGGGGCAGATTGTGACACTGTCTAGCTCCAGAGGAAGTCTGCCAGCTGGTGACACCATTTAACAAAGGCTTAGGTATTTATTAAGGGCTAAAACTCATGGAAGAGGTGTTGTCTTCAGGGAGAATACAAGGGATAGGGGAAATACAGCACGTGCCCCAAAGTGCCTGCAGTCTAAAACTAGTGTGTACAGTAGTCGCCCTGCGATAGAATTCTCCAGTTCACATTCAGAGTAGGGTTTCAAAAATTGATATTTAAGGGCACATGGGACTTACAAATTAGCTTCTGTTCTTTACAGAGGAAGTGAAGCAACAGAAAGTCTCTCAAGATCAGGGGTCTCAAACTCGCGGCTCGCGGGCCTCATGCGGCCTGCAGGATTCTTCCCTGCAGCCCGCCAAGCTCCTGGGGCTCCCCCTCCCCAGCGCGCCGCATCCCCAGCCTACCTCCAGGCCAGGGATGGGCAAACTACTGCCCCGGGCTGGATCCGGCCCCTCGGGGCTTTGGATCCGGTCCGCGGATTTGCTCACCCCATGGTGCTGAGGGCCCCCCGCTGCTCCGGGAAGCCCCGGGGACACACACTGCATCCCTGCAGCCCCGGGGAGAGGGGGAGCAGCTCCGTGAGCTCCTGTTGCCTGTGGTTACCTCCCCTGAAGCTCCCACTGGCCAGGAATTGGGAACCGCGGCCAATGGGATCTTCGGGGAGGTAACCACAGGCAACAGGAGCTCAGGGAGCTCTTTGCTCCCCCTCCCCCCAGGGCCGTAGGGACGCAGTGTCCCGGGCTTCCAGAGCAGAGGGGCTGGGGGCAGGCAGCAGGCAGGGAGGGAGGGAGGGAGGGAGGGAGCCAGCCTGCTTGCCTGCCTGCCCTTGCCCTGGCCCCTCTGCCACCCCAGAGCTGCTCTAGGTAAGCAGCACCAAGCTGGAACCCGAACCCCTCCTGCACCCTACACCCCAACCCCTTGCCCTGAGCCCCCTGCCACACACTGCACTCCCTCCTGCACCCCAACCCCTTGCCCAGAGGCTCCTGCCACACCCCACACCCCTCCTGCACCCCAACCCCTTGCCCAGAGCCTCCTGCCACACCCCACACCCCTCCTGCACCCCAACCCCTTGCCCAGAGCCTCCTGCCATACCCCACGCCCCTCCTGTACCCCAACTCCCTGCCCTGAACCCCCTGCCACACCCCAACCCCCTGCCACACACCGCACTCCCTCCTGCACCCCAAACCCCTGCCCTGAGTCCCCTGCTGCACCCCACATCCCTCCTGCACCCCCAATCCCCTACCCCGAGCCCCCTGCTGCACCCTGCTGGCAGGGGCGGGGGTGGAGTGGGGGGGCAGGGCCGGGTGACACGGCCCGAGGGCCAACATGCGAGTTCTCATGTGGCCCTCCTGGTGATTTGAGTTTGAGACCCCTGCTCTAGATCCCAGCTGCCATTGGGTTTGGATAGATTGCTTCCTCATCAAAACAGAACAGGTAGTAGGGGGACAGAAATAAACCAACAACAATACTTAGCACTTACCTCTTAGCATGTTACCTCTTCCCAGCATTGCACAAACATTAGGCTGAATTCAAGAGGCTGCTTGGCTGCACAATAACAGAACTAACTAACAACAACTACTACTCTGATGCAGGTCCACTGAAGTCTGTCAATGTATTTAATATAAATAAAATCATAAATACAATCATAACACATTCACTATTAGCATTAAGTGTTCTGGTGCTGAATATACATATGTGACCTACTTGCTGGGAAGCTCCAGTTCTACTCTTAGGAACACACTGCAGTAATTTAGTTTCTCCTCCAATTAAAGAGGTGGTCCCACAGTCATATGACCCACCTCCCCGTCCATTAGTAGCCCTGCTACTTCCATGGTTAATCACATCACTTCGCAGTGGCCATTGGATCAGTTGCTTACATGGAAAAACAACACTAGGAAAGTATTTTTATTCATTCTAGCTGGCTTTTAACACACTTTAGTAGCTGCAAACCAGGAGGAGGAGCCAGAACAAGTAGACCATTCAGTGGAGCATGGGCCACTGCTTGAAAACCATGACGGCCCAATACAGCACAGTAGTGTTGTCAGTGTGACGGGTTGGTATCACAGAAACCCCCTTGGGGCTGCCAACTGATGTGCCAAGACAACTTCTGCCCCTGCTTTCCTGCCCTGGCAGCTTAGGACTCCAGATCCCTGCCTGGTTTGACCCAGACCCGCTAGCCTGCTGCAAACCCAGACCCTGGCCTGAACCACGTCCCCTAACAGCTGTAGGCTTAATCCAAAGCAGTTTAAGAAGTGTTCCTGTTTTTAACACTCGGATGCCCAACTCCCAATGGGGTCCAAACCCCAAATAAATCAATTTTACCTTGCATAAAGCTTATACAGGGTAAACTCATAAATTGTTCGCCCTCTATAACACTGATAGAGAGATATGCACAGCTGTTTGCCCCCCCCCCCCCCAGGTATTAATACATACTCCGGGTTAATTAATAAGTACAAAGTGATTTTATTAAATACTGAAAGTAGAATTTAAGTGGATCCAAGTAGTAACAGACAGAACAAAGTGAATTACCAAGCAAAATAAAATAAAACATGTAAGCCTGTGCCTAATACAGTAAGAAGTTGAATACAGATAAAATCTCACCCTCAGAGATGTTTCAATAAGTTTCTTTCACAGACTGGACACCTTCCTAGTCTGGGCACAATCCTTTCCCCTGGTACAGCCCTTGTTCCAGCTCAGGTGGTAGCTAGGGGATTTCTCATGACTGCAGCCTCCTTTGTTCTTTCCCCCCTCCCCTTATGGCTTTGGCACACGGCAGGAATCTTTTGTCTTTCTGAGTCCCCGTCCCCACCCCAGCCTCTTCTAAATGGAAAAGCACCAAGTTTAAGATGGCTTTCAGTACCAGGTGACATGGTCACATTTCCTGTAAGACTCCAAGCCTTCATTCCTCCCAGCCTGACTCACAGGAAGGCCTACAAACAGAACCATCCACAGTCAATTGTCCTGGCTGCTGGAAGCCCTCAAGATTCCAAACCACCATTAATGCCCACACTTTGCATAATTACAGTAGGCCCTCAGAGTTATATTTCACATTTCTAGTTTCAGATACAAGAGTGATACATTTATACAAATAGGATGACCACACTCAGTAGATTATAAGCTTTGTAATGAAACCTTACAAGAGACCTTTTGCATGAAGCATATTCCAGTTACATTATATTCACACTCATTAGCATATTTTCATAAAATCATATAGAGTGCAACATCCCAGTCAGACCCTAACGTTTAGGTGCTATACTGCAGAAGACTAATGGTATGACTACAGTTGGACCAGGGCGGGATGGGCAGGGGTCCTCACCCTGTATAAATCAGAATGGCAAGTGTGAATGCCACACAAAGAACCCTGTAACCACCATGTTCAACTTCTTTACTGGGGGATCAGAGTGACTAGCACCATGCTGACATATGCACTCCTGATTCCACTAAGACACCCAGAAATATAAGGTACAGTGGACACAGCCCCACCCCCAACCATGCTCTGGAGCTGTGCTCTTGCCTGACACCTCCACCCCTTCCAGTCATAGCTACTCCCACTCCTGGCATCGCCTTCCCTCCATAGGCCACCAAAAGGGACAGGTCCCAGTGACAGCTTCATTCCCCATGTACAATTCAGAGCTGCTCATCTTCCCTGGCTGCACCAGCAATGCTGCCTAGAGAAACTGGGATATGGCTCATGCTGTTCCTACGTCACTAGTATGTTACATAGGGCTATACTGGTAATCTAGTCAATGCTGAGTACTATCACTGTCCTGTGATTACATTATTTGTATTTGGCCAGACATATAATGCAATTTGGGTGACACAAATTAGCCAATTTTGTATTATTCCCAGTAGGCATCAGATGAGACTTACATTTTGCAGACCAAGTGACAGATTTGGACAAATCTGTGGGAGGCCTGTTGTTTTCCATTCCTGCTAAACCTCTTTCATTACATGACAAAGAAAGTTCAGGAAGAGACTGATTGACCAAACTCAGAGTCCCTGCCTACGGGAATCGAAGCCAGATGCCCATCACTGTGGTACGTGAAATTCAGAGATTCAGTCCTTCGTCCCCTTAACTCTTCCCCATGCTATGAGCCAGGACACTCCATTCAGACAATATAGAATCCCCAAGTTCAGTCCCCAGTGTTTCTTGGGAAGGCTGAGATCTTGTGTAAAACAGATTCACATTACATGTTCCCTCTGCGGTGTTCATGTCTGCCAGGAATTAGAGCTGGAAGAGGCTTAATTAGTCTTAGCTCATCCTTTACTGGTGTAATTAGCCCCAGTCCATCTAGGATGCAGCCCTGAAATTCTTTATTGTAATTCTGGAGCTGGGGCTGAAGAGACCCCCCTTGCAGCATGGGACACTGCAATTCACAGACTCTTTAACCTAAATCAAGAGGATCAGAGAGGGTAGGCCAGGGAAACTGGGCATCAGGATGCCTGTGTTCTCTTCTCGCCTCCTCTACTCTTTTGCTCGGTGAGCTTCAGCAAATCAATTCTTGTGACTTGCTGGAAAACCGGAGCTTGATTCAATGCAGATTGAAGCCATGAACATCAGAGTGTGGAAGCAGGACCTTTGGGTACAGTGCTACTACACAGGCAGGTAAGAGGCTTAATCAACATTTGTAAAGTCAGCTGTTGAAAATTATGCTGCTCCAAGGGCTGGCTCTGCTGTAATTGAGTTGGAGGAAGGCGTCTAGAGGGCTACCGTAGGGACTGGTGCGTCATCAGGGCTTGTTTAACATCCTCATTAACAATCCCTATGAGGCAGTATACAGAGTCTAATGAAATTTGATGATGCTACTAAATTGCAAGATGCTGCTAACCCCACCTGCCAACAGAGAAATAACGCAAAGGGATCTGGTGAGATTAGAAATGTGAGCAGCAAACAAAACTTCTTGGACAGCTTGTTAACACCAGATGGACACAGAACATGATGGGCAGACAAGGATGCAGAAAGATACAGGGAGTCACTGAAAGGAGTCGAGGATAGAAGGGGAGTAATGGAGTCAGATCTGCAGGGCAGGAAGATGACTCTAGCTGCTATTATTGGCAGCTGGATTGGAGTGGGAAGAGGAAGTAGTCAAAGAGGAAGGAGATGGGGAAGTTCCAGCAGCCCAGCCAGGAGAGGAAGGGAGAACCACAGAGACAAAGTTATAGCAATTGAGCCTGAGAAAGCACCAGGGTGCGAGTCAGGGTGAGCAATGGCCAGGGCAAGGAGGCAGAGGCAGATTCAGCCCTGTCCTACAAGGAGAGTGGACACAATGTTTGAACAGCCTGGATGCAGGGAGCCAAGGAAAGGGAGAGAACATGGCTGCAAGTCTATGGCCACTATCTTCTCATGGTTCAAAGAAGTTATTTGATTTATTGATCTGACTCCTCAAATGTTCCCTCCATGGCTTCAGCCATCTCTCAAGCACTTTCATACCATTCCAAACTCTGAGACAGCAACATTTTCCTCCAGCCAACTACCCTGAAGTACTTTTTGCAGCTAACTTTAACTTGGAGCAATGCTGATTTACACCAGCTGAGATATGGCTCACAGTTTCCAGGAAGTTTGGAAATAAAGAGGATTGGACTTCAATAAGAATTTGGAAATTCCTCCATGACAAAGTGCCTTCTACTTGGGTGTCTGGTTTGAACACAGAAGGGGGACAAGTTATGCATTGATTTGTACTGAGGACTTTATGCAATGTGCTTGTGTAAACATTTATTGCATTCATTTAGGACAGTCTGGAAAGAGTTAGTGACAGGAATCCCTGAAACTCCGTAAGCCTTACAAACTCCGAGGGAAGAGTGGGGACTTAATTGGAAGGGGGTGGGTTGCTGGGGCAGAGGATTAGTTCATTTGTCGTGACACTGTTCCTGCGCTAAGCAATAGACAACATGTCACCTGAGAGATGATTTTATAGCACACGGGCTAAGACCATGAGCGAATTTACCAGACCCTTTGGAGAAACAGGGTGAAGAATAGACTACAGTGCATGCGGCAGAGCTTTTCTATCCACAGTGTCACTGCAAAGGGTAAGCTGCTCTTGATTAGAGTGAATCAATTCAAATTCCATCAAAATTTGCCATAAAAGCAAAGCTATCGCTTGTGGATGGCTGGGGGCACTTTGCTTCGGCATCCTGAAAGCATCAGTCCAGACATAATCCTCCTTCATCTGCCTTCTCTTTATTCTGTGTCAGTCCAAAGATACACATGCACAAAAGGCCCAATTACCCTCTTCCTAACAGCAGTGAAGCTGCATTGGCGGGTGTGTTCAAGCAGAGCATATGGCCAGTTGATTTCAGTCCCAACCAATATTCTTTGCCCTCTTCTCAGTTATGGGGGAAGGTATGCAAGTTTCGTACACTGCTTCCAGACTTACTTCCGAGGATTTCCGCCCTGCAGGACAAGAGTCCTGCTTTATATTCCTCACCCAGTTGGATTTTCTGGGGATGGGCGCTGGTAGCCTGCGGGGTGGTTTTTGATCCTCGTTTTCATAATCATTTGTTGGCTCCTTCATCATGGACACACACGAGACCTAGAGCAAAACATCACAATAATAGCCATCTGCCATAAAATACCCATGCTCCGCAGGGTGCAACATGTGAGACATTCCAGCTTTTCTCTTTGGAAAGGCTCCAGCAATAAGTGGATATAAATAATAATATAGAGGGGAACCTTGGGGAGGAGAGCTTAGAGCGAGTTGTATGGTATTGGCTCTGAATTACCCTTAAGCCAACCACCAGGGAGGACTGTGCAGTCACTAACTCGGGGGGCCAGTCCTCAAGATAGCGTGCAGACATTTGCAGCATATTAGAAAGTGCTAATAAGAATTCTTACTTTTGGAAGCTTTGGAATGGTCTGTTCATATTTGCATTCTTCGGGCACCTCCTCATCTTGCTTGGCCTTGAATGAATAGACAAAATGTCACAGACAGATAATACCCATAACAATTTACCTACGTCCGCATAAGGAGTGATGGGGAATTCTAATATGGTTTGTTATGGAAAAAACTTCAGAACTCCGGATACACCTTGGCTATGTCATTACACTAAATAATGATACTCTGCACTTCTCTAGCGTCTTTCATCCAAGGATTTCAAAGTCCTTTACAAGCAGGAGGCACAAGAAAGTGCCCAAGATCACACTGGGAGCTAGTGAAAGCTAGGAACCCAAGAGTTCTGGCTCCCAGGCCCCCGCTCTTACAATCAGACAACAAGCCTTCATGCTGAGCATGCACAAATGAACCTGAGAACAGACTGTGGTTTACAGAATCTTTTGTTAGTGGTGATACGTGAGCCAGAAACCAGGTGGATACAAATCTATTTTTTTTAATCAAAATAATCAGAGAAAAAACATCTAACTTTTGAGGTCAAGCTTTATAAATATGGCACAGCAGGTCATGTACTGTATTAAGGGCTTGTTTTGTTTAACAAAAATAAATGTATATGCTGTTTTGTATGATTAATTAAATTCCAGTTACCATTCTAATGCAGCTTGACACAACTCATCAGCAAAAAGTTAATTATCTAAAAAACAAGCAAGATATTCACCATTTTCAAACATACTAAAAAATGTTCAAGTACTTCATAACACTGAAAATATTAAACTATATAACTGCTTAAATTAATGTATCTAGTTATAGTATAGCAAAAAGATGTACCAAACCTAGCCTCTATTTAGCTGTAAATCAACATGCTTTAATGGTTATATCAGACAATGAGAATGTACCTTTCTTTAGAAAATAACTGAAGTACAAATGGGAAAGTCGATGAAAATTGATTATTTAAATCCGGGTTTTCCACTTGGTGATGTAAATCATGATTTAAATCAATTCACCGTGGCCAGAAAGAACACCTGCTTGACATTGAGATCTCAAGCTGAGTTTTCAGAAGCTGTCCAGTTAGAAGTCCGATTTTTCACTTGTAAGCTGAGCATATGTGATTTGAAGGCACTGAGGCAAACTTCACTCTTGTGCTTTTGTGAGCTTCAGGATGACTTTTTAGAGAGTCCCCTTTCAGCTCAGACCTGCACTTACAGCATACGGTTAGGGAAGTGGGTGCTTTGTGTTTCTAAAATATACCATGGGTCCTGTTCTGCTTTGCACCTGGGTGTAAAGAGCTACCATTTTGAACAGGCAGCCTCTTAGCACAGGTGTCAACACAGCGGAGAGACAAGCCCAACCCATTCAAGAACTGAACTCCTGATCCTGCAAGCTCATCCAGGCAGGTTGACACCTATGAGGCCCCGATCCCTGACAATAGGAGATGTGCACGGATTGCCTGTTGTTGCCCTCATTGGTGCGACACAGATTCATCTTAATAAAGAAAAGCCCCAAATTTCCACATTTATTTTGACAATTAAATCTCATGTTAAAATTAGGGCTGTCAATTAATCGCAGTTAACTCATGCAATTAATTTTAAAAAAAATTAATCGCGATTAATCGCAGTTTTAATCGCACTGTTTTACAGTAAAATACCAATTGAAATTTATTAAATATTTTGGATGTTTTTCTACATTTTCATAAATATCATTCTGTGTTGTAATTGAAATCAAAGTACATATTTTTATTACAAATATTTGCACTGTAAAAATGATAAAAAATAGTATTTTTCAATTCACCTTATACAAGTACTGTAGTGCAATCTCTTTATCATGAAAGTGCAACTTACAAATGTAGATTTTTTTTTGTTACATCACTGCACTCAAAAACAAAACAACGTAAAACTTCAGAGCCTACAAGTTCACTCAGTCCTACTTCTTGTTCAGCCAATCGCTAAGGGTAGGTCTATACTTACGCGTCCCGTCGGAGGCGCACGATCGATGTTCTGGGTTCGATTTATCGCGTCTTGTCAAGACGCGATAAATCGAACCAGGAAGTGCTCCGTCGTCGACGCTGGTACTCCAGCTCGACGAACGGAGTAGGCGGAGTCGACGGGGGAGCCTGCGCGCCGCGTGTGGATCCCGGGTAAGTGCTTTTTCATTCGAACTAAGGTACTTCGACTTCAGCTACGTTATTCACGTAGCTGAAGTTGCGTACCTTAGTTCGATAGGGGGGGGTAGTGTAGACCTAGCCTAAGACACACAAATTTGTTTACATTTATAGGAGATAACGCTGCTCTCTTCTTATTTACAATGTCACCAGAAAGTGAGAACAGGCATTCGCATGGCACTTTTGTAGCCGGCATTGCAAGGTATTTACATGCCAGATATGCTAAACATTTGTATGCCCCTTCATGCTTCGGCCACCATTCCAGAGGACATGCTTCCATGCTGATGACACTCGTTAAAAAAATAACGTGTTTATTACATTTGTGACTGAACTCCTTGGGGAAGAATTGTATGTCCCCTGCTGTTTTACCTGCATTCTGCCATATATTTCATAGAATCATAGAATCTCAGGGTTGGAAGGGACCTCAGGAGGTCATCTAGTCCAACCCCCTGCTCAAAGCAGGACCAACCCCAACTAGATCATCCCAGCCAGGGCTTTGTCAAGCCTGACCTTAAAAACCTCTAAGGAAGGAGATTCCACCACCTCCCTAGGTAACCCATTCCAGTGCTTCACCATCCTCCTAGTGAAATAGTGTTTCCTAATATCCAACCTAAACCTCCCCCTCTGCAACTTGAGACCATTACTCCTTGTTCTGTCATCTTCTACCACTGAGAACAGTCTAGATCCATCCTCTTTGGAACCCCCTTTGAGGTAGTTGAAAGCAGCTATCAAATTCCCCCTCACTCTTCTCTTCCGCAGGCTAAACAATCCCAGTTCCCTCAGCCTCTCCTCATACGTCATGTGCTCCAGCCCCCTAATCATTTTTGTTGCCCTCCGTTGGACTCTTTCCAATTTATCCACATCCTTCTTGTAGTGTGGGGCCCAAAACTGGACACAGTACTCCAAATGAGGCCTCACCAGTGCCGAATAGAGGGGAATAATCACGTCCCTCGATCTGCTGGAAATGCCCCTACTTATACAGCCCAAAATGCCGTTAGCCTTCTTGGCAACAAGGGCACACTGTTGACTCATATTCAGCTTTTCATCCACCGTAACCCCTAGGTCCTTTTCTGCAGAACTGCTGCCCAGACATTCGGTCCCTAGTCTGTAGCAGTGCATGGTATTCTTCCGTCCTAAGTGCAGGACTCTGCACTTGTCCTTGTTGAACCTCATCAGATTTCTTTTGGCCCAATCCTCTAATTTGTCTAGGTCCCTCTGTATCCTGTCCCTACCCTCCAGCGTATCAACCACTCCTCCCAGTTTAGTGTCATCTGCAAACTTGCTAAGGGTGCAGTCCACGCCATCCTCCAGGTCGTTGATGAAGATATTGAACAAAAACGGCCCCAGCTCCGACCCTTGGGGCACTCCACTTGATACGGGCTGCCAACTAGACATGGAGCCATTGATCACTACCCGTTGAGCACGACCATCCAGCCAGTTTTCTATCCACCTTACCGTCCATTCATCCAGCCCATACTTCTTTAACTTGCTGGCAAGAACACTGTGGGAGACTGTATCAAAAGCTTTGCTAAAGTCAAGAAATAGCACATCCACTGCTTTCCCCTCATCCACAGAGCCAGTTATCTCATCATAGAAGGCAATTAGGTTAGTCAGGCATGACTTGCCCTTGGTGAATCCATGCTGACTGTTCCTGATCACTTTCCCCTCCTTTAAGTGGTTCAGAATTGATTCCTTGAGGACCTGTTCCATGATTTTTCCAGGGACTGAGGTGAGACTGACTGGCCTGTAGTTCCCCGGATCTTCCTTCTTCCCTTTTTTAAAGATGGGCACTACATTCGCTTTTTTCCAGTCATCCAGGACCTCCCCCGATTGCCATGATTTGTCAAAGATAATGGCCAATGGCTCTGCAATCACATCGGCCAACTCCTTTAGCACCCTCGGATGCAGTGCATCCGGCCCCATGGACTTGTGTTTGTCCAGCTTTTCTAAATAGTCCCGAACTACTTCTTTCTCCACAGAGTGCTGGTCACCTCCTCACCATACCGTGCTGCGGAGTGCAGCCACCTGGGAGCTGACCTTGTCTGTGAAGACAGAGGCAAAAAAAGCATTGAGTACACTAGCTTTCTCCACATCCTCTGTCACTAGGTTACCTCCCTCATTCAGTAAGGGGCCCACACTTTCCTTGACCTTCTTCTTGTTGCTCACATACCTGAAGAAACCCTTTTTGTTACTCCTAACATCTCCGGCTAGCTGCAACTCCAAGTGTGATTTGGCCTTCCTAATTTCACTCCTGCATGCCTGAGCAATATTTTTATACTCCTCCCTGGTCATTTGTCCAATCTTCCACTTCTTGTAAGCTGCTTTTTTGTGTTTAAGACAAGCAAGGATTTCACTGTTAAGCCAAGCTGGTCGCCTGCCATATTTACTTTTCTTTCTACACATCGGGATGGTTTGTTCCTGCAACCTCAATAAGGTTTCTTTAAAATACAGCCAGCTTTCCTCGACTCCTTTCCCCCTCATGTTATTCTCCCAGGGGACCTTGCCCATCAGTTCCCTGAGGGAGTCAAAGTCTGCTTTTCTGAAGTCCAGGCTCTGTATTCTACTGCTCTCCTTTCTTCCTTGTGTCCTTGTGTATAACTATTTCATGTTATAGTAGTCTCGGATGATGACCCAGCACATGTTGTTCATTTTAAGAACATTTCACTGCAGATTTGACAAAATGCAAAGAAGATACCAATGTGAGATTTCTAAAGATAGCTACAGCATTCGACCCAAGGTTTAAGAATCTGAAGTGCCTTCAAAATCTGAGAGGGATGAGGTGTGGAGCATGCTTTCAGAAGTCTTAAAAGAGCAACACTCCGATGCAGAAACTACAGAACCCGAACCATCAAAAAAGAAAATCAACCTTCTGCTGGTGGCATCTGACTCAGATAATGAAAATGAACATGTGTCAGTCTGCACTGCATGGATGCATGTCCCCTAGAATGCTGGTTGAAGCATGGAGGGACATATAAATCTTTAGTGCATTTGGCACCTGAATATCTTGCGACGCCGGCTACAACAGTGCCTGTTCTCACTTTCAGTTGACATTGTAAACAAGAAGCAGGCAGCATTATCTCCTGCAAATGTAAACAAACTTGTTTGTCTGAGCGATTGGCTGAACAAGTAGTAGGACTGAGTGGACTTGCAGCTCTGAAATTTACATTGTTTTATTTTTGAATGCAGTTTTTTTGTACATAATTCTACATTTGTAAATTTAGCTTTCATGATAAAGATATTGCACTACAGTACTTGTATTAGGTGAATAGAAAAATACTATTTTTTTTTTACAGTGCAAATACTTGTAATGAAAAATAAATATAAAACGAGCACTGTACACTTTGTATTCTGCATTGTAAATAAAATCAATATATTTGAACATATAGAAAACATCAAAAATATTTAAATAAATGGTATTCTATTATTACCAGCATGATTAATCACGATTAATTTTTTTAATCACTTGACAGCCCTAAATCTAAACTAGCAACAGCCATCAGAAAGTATGTCTCTTGGTAAGATTGTAGGTGCCCTCTCTCAGGCAGCAGGAAATCAAGGTTTGTATTGGTCTTAGATGTGGTTGGAAAATGGAGTTTTGGGGGGTTTCTTGAGGAAAATTTCAAATTTGCAGCAAAAATTCAAAACCCAAAATATTTTAATTCTAAAAGTATCTCATGGGAGTTGTAGTTTGGGTGCCTCATGACCGCATTCTCGTCTAGGGGCTGGGCTCCCTGGTTGTACTACATCTCCCATGAAGCACCCTCTTGGAAAAAGGAAGTGATACATCATGGCAGTTCCTGGTTATGGTGCATCGTGGGAGATGTAGTCCAGCTGGGGAGCCTGGTCCATATAGGTGAATGGAAAATGAGGTAACCAAACCACAATTCCCATGAGGCACCACAGCAGCATTCCTAAATCAAAATATTTCAAGTTTGGGGAATATTTTTCTTTTCAAAGCAGATAATGTCTGCAAAAAAAATAATTTAATGAAAAACTCAATTTTCCACTGAAACACTGTTTCAACAGAAAAATTGTGACCAATCCTAGTTAATATCTCATCCTCTCTCTCACCTCAAGGCTTTCCCTCCTGGATTTTCACCATCAACACATCCTTTAAATGTGAAGTGGCCCCAAGCCATGAATCTGAGCTCCATATTTTCCATGTGTTATGGGGTATTTGGATCTGGGGCTCCTTCTACTGTGGGAGCATATGGCCAGCAGTGACACTTGGATCTGGATCTGAATCCGACTTTCCCCAAAGCTCAATGGAATTTTGAACCAGGATTCCAATATAAGCCCATCGCCATTTGAAATGTTACAAAGCCAATAGCAATGTCATACAGTCACCTTATTACAGCTGCAGCATGTCCTTTGTCGAATGCAAGTCACAGCTAGTATGATTCCGAGGACCAGGGCCACAACGCTGGGTATCCCTGCTGCTAGTCCAAACACCAAAGGATTGACCTAGCTCATGAAGAAAGAGTGCAAGGTCAAACACACACACAGTAGCATCCTCTTCTTCCATCAGGAAAGTGTTGGATTCTCCATGTCTTAGTGTCTTCAGATCCAGACTGGATACTTTCCTGGAAGATGTGTTACCTACACAAGTTATTGGGCTCAATCCAGAAGTAACAGGGTGAAATTTAACGGCCTGTGATTAGGGTGGCCACTGACATCCCCAGTACACTGGACAACATCCCCTTAGCTGTCCCCACACCTGCTGGCATGACCATGTCACATGGAGGATGCTATTTTGCAGAGCATGCCGTGCTGCCAGCGTGACCTCACACACACAGCGTGTGCAAGGTCACTCCAGGGGAGGAGGGCCAGAGCAGTGCGCTCTGCCAAATGCCACCCTCCATGCGTGATACTGGACTAAACCACGTCCAGTTTTATATCTGTACTGGACAGGGGACAAACCATACAACAACAGGACTGGCCGGCTTAAAACCAGATGAATGACCTGCCTACCTGTGATATACAGGAGATCAGAGTAGATGATCTAACCATCCCATCTAGCCTTCAATCTATGAATTATTGAGGGCAAGTTGTCAGTATATACGCATGCCTAAATCTCACTGCTGGGTTCCCAGAGCTCGCTATAGAGCTGACAATTAAAGAATACCACCACCTTGCTCTTATATAGCACTTTTCATCTTTAGCTCGCTAAGTGCTTTACAAAGGAAATCAATATAATCATCACTTTGTACAGTAAAAAGAAAATAAGAAAGAAATACTTGTGGCACCTTAGAGACTAACAAATTTATTTCAGCATAAGCTTTCGTGGGTTAGAACCCACTTCATCGGATGCATGGATGATGTGGGTTCTAACCCACGAAAGCTTATGCTGAAATAAATTTGTTAGTCTCTAAGGTGCCACAAGTATTTCTTTCTTATTTTCTTTTTGCTGACACAGACTAACACGGCTACTACACTGTACTCTGTACAGTGTCACTGTACAGTGACAGTGTAACTGACACCAGGGGCCCCCTCCTTGCACTGAGATTCTTGGGGGCAGACCCTACTGCAGCATTGGGACCCAGCATAGCCCAGGGGCCATTCACCACTAGCTACAAGTGAACACGACATAGACTCATAGAATATCAGGGTTGGAAGGGACCTTAGAAGGTCATCTAGTCCAACCCCCTGCTCAAAGCAGGACCAATCCCCAATTTTTGCCCCAGATCCCTAAATGGCCCCCTCAAGGATTGAACTCACAACCCTGGGTTTAGCAGGCCAATGCTCAAACCACTGAGCTATCCCTCTCCCCCCCACCCCCCATTCCTTTCGGCTGAAACTACGCCACAGTGAGCAAAATGCTGAAACGCTGGTTTTTTTACTGCACTATCTCTTTAAATCTGGAACTCTGTGCCCAGGTGGGGTTTGATCAGGTTAGCTCTGGGGAGCAGGAAGCTCAGAGCTATTCCTGCATGGAGCTGCTACTCCTAGATTTTTGCATGTACTGTAAACTGACTCCTCTGCTCAAATGCCGTTATTCTAAAGTATAAAGATATTACAAAGCTTAAATATTAAAGGCCACATTCTGTTCTCAAAAACAGTGAGGAGTACTTGGAACCTGTCATTCTGCTCTCCCTGATACTGGATTTGCACAGGAGAAATCAGTGGAGTTCTGAGTTTACTCTGACTGAGCACAGCATTTGCCTTTTAGCATAGGAGTGAACTCTACAGATTCTGGCTTGATTTAACTGGATAAATGTTTCCTAGCCTCAGTAAATGGCTGTTGGTATAAACTGAAGCACATGTTTGCAACCAGGAAATCAAACAGTCTTTTACAAAAACAACGAGAAGTCTGGTAGCACCTTAAAAACTAACAGGTTTATTTGGGCATAAGCTTTCGTGGGTAAAAAAACCCCCTCTGATACTTGGTAAACTGTCTTTTAGTGGCCTGAAAAGCGATTGTTGCACAAAACATGTGGTAGAGAGACATTTCATTTGGTTTAGAACTGCAGTTTTCTAGCATTTCTTAGACTTGGTTGCAAGGCCAAATTGTGAATTTCTACACTGCAATTAAACAGTCCTTTAGCCCAAGCCCAAGTCAGCTGGCATTAGGGTGACCAGATGTCCCAATTTTAGGGTCTTTTTCTTATATAGGCTCCTATTAGCGCCGCCCCCCCTGTCCCAATTTTTCACATTTGCTGTTTGGTCACCCTAGCTGGCATGGGCCAGCCCCAGGTGTCTAATTGCAGTGCAGTCAAACCCTGTGTGTCTACTGTGAGTGTAACATACCATTAACATAGGGCTTCCTGCATCATCTAGACACAGCTACTAGAATTGTTAAGGAAACTATTTCCTTAAAAGCCTGCAAGTAAATAGTGCATGTGTTTGCCTTTTTCATCCTATGCATGACAAATAGCAACTATATTTTTCAAAAGCCAATGCAAGATATTAATCGGTTAGTAGTAACTTAACTGCTAATCCTGCTACTATACACAGATATGAATAATAAAATGTTGCCATTCATCCTGAGGGATCCCAAAAGGCTTATACAAATAATTGTATATGCACTTCACCAGGGATAGAAATACAGCTACCTCTGGGGTGGAACACGGCAAATGCTTTACAGCTCCCATCAGCACTAAACAACAGTATTACAGGGGAAACAGAGGACTGATTCTACAGGGGGAATTTACTGTTAGGGAAATGGGAATATGTAATAAATCAAGTTCAACAGTGAACCAAATCTTACCGTAGCAGAAGGACCCGGTTGAACATTTGTGCTATCGCTCGTAGGAGGCTAAAAACAAGAAAGAGGTTAGAACAGTTACAATGTTGGTTGGTTCGGTGGCTAGGATGCCAGTGGGGGACTTGGGAAGCCCAGGTTCACTTCCTTGATCTGCCACAAACTTTTGGCATGTCACTTAACCTCTCTGGCCTCAGTTTCCCATCTATATCACAGAGGTGTTGTAAGGATAAATTCATTAAAGATTCAAAGGTCCTGTGGCACCTTATAGACTAACAGAGGTATTGGAGAATAAGCTTTCGTGGGTGAATACCCACTTCTTCGGATGCAAAGGCTACCCCTCTGATATTCATTAAAGATTGTGAGGCACCGAAATACTAGGGTAATTGAGGCCATAGAGGTAGCTATGGATAGACTGGTTAATGGAGTGTAAATTTGCTGACAATGTATGAGGCCTGGAAGTTTCTGGGGTGCAGACTTAGAGAGACATTTTCCCATCAAGTATGTAAGTGTAACATTTTCCTATAATCTGCCTATTTAAAAACAATATTACTGGGTCCAGGAGACGGAGGTGCATTCTCAGCCGGACAGCTGCAGCAGCCGTATGAACTTCTCCCCAGCTGCAGGGGCGTCCAATCTCCAGGATCCACTGTCCTTTCTCTCTCAGCTATGACTGTCCTCCAGGGGATCAGTTATCACCAGTTTTGCATGATCTATGGTCACTATCTCCTGGGGCCAGACTGAAGCTGATTCTTTGAGGGAGACAAGCTCAATATCCTTCCATCATACATATAACAATCCGATGGCTAACTTATCCGAACTGCCCTATTCACTCACAGGTTTGTGAAGGGAGAATCTGTGGCCTTTGAGCTGCAGTGTGGATGCAGGGCCACTTTCCTTGTGATGGAGAGATGCTGACAAAGTCTCTGGGTAGCACTGAGGGAAGCATTGTGTATAATGCTCCTTATATCGGCTCAAGGAACATACAGGGTACCCCTCTCCCCTGCTCCCCGCTGCAGAGGTAGCGAGCGGGCATATAAGCCATGGCCTATTATGGTCACGCGGAATTGCCAGACACACTAGTGGCTTTCAGGGGAGATTTTTCAGCCTGAAATGGCAGATAGGCAGCTAGAGCCAAGGTAGGGGCTAGATGCAGCAGCCACTGGGCCGGTGTTATGCAGGAGGTCAGACTAGATAACAATAACCGTTCCTTCTGGCCTTATCCCCATGGACCAGGGACACTTACTGTGATGGTGGAAGCAGTGGTGACCAAGATGGACTTCTGAACAAGACATAAAATGAAATGATTGAGTCTTAAAGAACAAACCAGACTTCAGCGAGAAAGCAGCACGTAGCTTAATAATATCCGGAATGGGAATGTGGTTTTCATGGTGTGGACACCAATATGCCTGGGCTGAGCTGGAGAGGGGAGCTGGACAGGAACATCTTTCCCACTCAGTCCCAATGCACTGCACAGCTTAGTGCGGTTGGGATGGGAGAAGGTTCGCCTTGCTCTGAAGCAACTGAGTGTGGCCACGTTTGAGGCAGGAAACAATGCTGGAGCAGGCCAATTCCTGCACTGCGCATAGACTGATGGAGGCTTGACTCAAAAGATACCACTAGCTGATTGGATCGTGAGCGTTTGAAATTCAAAGCTCATCTAGACAGCACGACCCCTTTGCTGGAAGTGTATAAGATCCAAACGGCCTGGCCAACTCCAACTGCTACTCGTTAAAAGGAGGCACAGACAAGGTATATTCCTTAAATTGGCTCATTCCCAAATACAGGCCTGGAATTGTGTCTCGGACAAGATGCATGATAGCGCCAATGGAGGGAAAACTAGCATGAAGGGACAATCAATACTCCTGTTGGCAAGAATACCCAGCAAAGTACATGAGTCCTCATAGTAGATCATACCTGCTATGAGTTCTCATCATAACTCCAATGACAGGGCCCTGGAAAAGGATTTCTTGCCCACAGACTCAGAAATCCTACATAGAATCATAGAATCTCAGGGTTGGAAGGGACCTCAGGAGGTCATCTAGTCCAACCCCCTGCTCAAAGCAGGACCAACCCCAACTAGATCATCCCAGCCAGGGCTTTGTCAAGCCTGACCTTAAAAACCTCTAAGGAAGGAGATTCCACCACCTCCCTAGGTAACCCATTCCAGTGCTTCACCACCCTACTAGTGAAAAAGTTTTTCCTAATATCCAACCTAAACCTCCCCCTCTGCAACTTGAGACCATTACTCCTTGTTCTGTCATCTTCTACCACTGAGAACAGTCTAGATCCAGCCTCTTTGGAACCCCCTTTTAGGTAGTTGAAAGCAGCTATCAAATCCCCCCTCACTCTTCTCTTCTGCAGGCTAAACAATCTCAGTTCCCTCAGCCTCTCCTCATAAGTCATGTGCTCCAGCCCCCTAATCATTTTTGTTGCCCTCCGTTGGACTCTTTCCAATTTATCCACATCCTTTTTGTAGTGTGGGGCCCAAAACTGGACACAGTACTCCAAATGAGGCCTCACCAGTGCTGAATAGAGGGGAATAATCACGTCCCTCAATCTGCTGGAAATGCCCCTACTTATACAGCCCAAAATGCCGTTAGCCTTCTTGGCAACAAGGGCACACTGTTGACTCATATTCAGCTTTTCGTCCACTGTAACCCCTAGGTCCTTTTCTGCAGAACTGCTGCCCAGCCATTCGGTCCCTAGTCTGTAGCAGTGCATGGGATTCTTCCGTCCTAAGTGCAAGACTCTGCACTTGTCCTTGTTGAACCTCATCAGATTTCTTTTGGCCCAATCCTCTAATTTGTCTAGGTCCCTCTGTATCCTATCCCTACCCTCCAGCGTATCAACCACTCCTCCCAGTTTAGTGTCATCTGCAAACTTGCTAAGGGTGCAGTCCACACCATCCTCCAGGTCGTTGATGAAGATATTGAACAAAACCGGCCCCAGCACCGACCCTTGGGGCACTCCACTTGATACCGGCTGCCAACTAGACATGGAGCCACATCTCCTTGTGGCTGTGCCTACTTCTCTGTAATTCAGTAGACCGAAATATTGGCCCTTCCCACCTGCCTATTCCATTTTGGAGAGCTCAGGCTTCAAACTGGATTGTACCCAGCACCTGTAAATCAGCAGCTAACTGTGGCTGCTGCCTGGCTGGGAAAACTGCAACTGCTAAGCCTAGGAGAAAGAGAGGCCATGGTGTCAGGCCATCTTTCATATAACAGCAACTAAGGGTGGGAGGTCTATTAGGCCAGCATGCATGTGATTTTGAACAAACAGGGTGAGGAGGTAAAGAGAGGGGAGATTCCAGAAGGAGGAAATGTGTCTCTTCTGTATTATAGTCAGTTCAAGTGTGCATTTAACTCGAGGTTTGTGTAATTCCCTGCAGCTGATCCCTGTTCTAATGGATAAGCTCACGCCTCACCTTGTTTTTCACGGAGATGCAAATGCAATGATGCAAATGCAAGATTCTAGGCACCCTTGCACGTAACTAATATTACAAGGTAACCTCAGCAGCGATAAAACTGTCATTCGGACCAGAACTCTGCCAACCTCTCCAGAATTCCTCCTCGCCTTCATCGTTCCAGGAAGCAGACTCGCAAACTTCTCAGATAACCCGAGAGTTGATAAATCACCTTCCTTTCACCCATACCCAATGTACTTACAGTTATGATTTCAGGGAACGACGTGGACTTTGAAGAATTCTGTAAGGGAAAAACATTGAATACAAAGGAGCTCGGTATTAAGGACACGCAGAAAGATAGGTGACCCTGGCCAATTGCTTCTCTCTACTCTGCAACCACAGGAAATGGACTGGGTGGGAAATGCCCACTTGTGACTGATGGATAATCTTCAGAGAGTGCTCCAGACAAAGACAGCAAAAAAAATAGGCCCTCAAATTATATAGAGAAAAATACATAAGAACAAGCTGTGCTTAATTTGTAAAGAAAGAGGTGCCGGGGCTCAAGCAATAATGATAATAGCATTCCTAGAACAAAATGGCGTCCTCCACAGAGCGTGATCTCACACACACCATATGTGGCAGGTCATGCCTTGCATACACGTGTGCCACTGACAGGAGAGGCAGCCCTGGCATTTAAACTCTGGGAACAAGAAGTAATCTGTATACAGGCTTGTCTGCACTTAAAGTGCTGCAGCAGTGCAGCTGGAGCGCTTAGTGAGGACACGCCCTATGCTGATGGGAGAGCTCTCCAGGACACAGCGCTGACTACATCGGGGGTTAGGTTGGTGTAACTGCGTCACTCAGGGGTATGGATTTCCCATCCCGCTGAGTGACATAGTTATACTGATGTGAGTTTGTAGTGTAGACCAGGGCTAACTTCTACTGTTCTCATCCTCATAGTATCTGAGCACCTAGACTCCTGGACTTTAAGGCCAGAAAGGACCATCATGATCATCTAGTCTGACAATGTGCACTTTTTAGGCCACAGAACCTCACCCACCCACTCCTGCAATAGACCCCTAACCTCTGGCTGAGTTACTGACATCCTCAAATCATGGGTTAAAGACTACAAGTTACAGAGAATCCACCGTTTACACTAGTTTAAACCTGGAAGTGACCCAAGCTGCAGAGGAAGGTGAACCCTCCCCCCACCCAGGGGAAAATTCCTTCCTGACCCCAATTATGGTGATCAGCTAGATCCTGAGCATGTGGGCCAGACCCACCAGCCAGACACCTGGGGAAAAAGTTCTCTGTCGTAACTCAGAGCCCTCCCCATCTAGCGTCCTATAATGTCACCATCTTTAATGCATTTTCCTCACAACATCCCTGGAAGGTGGGTCAGGGCTCTATTTGCCACTGTACAGATGGGTAAACTGAGGCACGGAGAGACAAAGTGACTTCCTTGAGGTCACTGAGGTGAAGCCTGTGGCAGAGCAAGGAGTTGAACCTGGGTTCCGAGCCCTAAACTAGCAAGTTTAATAACCTGACCAATTTCTCTGTCACTGCAATAGATTAAAACACTTAACTCCTTAATGACTGAATTGTTTCTGGGACTGGAGGGAGAGGTACCCAAAGGAGCTGCTGGCTGCCTAGTGTGCTTGCTGCAGCTGCTGCTGACTAAAGAGAAGAGGGGCATCTGTGCTCAGCCAGGGATGCAGTGAGCCAGCTAGAGAAGGGGCACTGAAAACCATTAGCCATTCCCAGGCTTTTCTGTAATCGTTATTATTTCTGTTGTGATGGAGCTTGTGGATGCCAGTCAAGGATCAGGGCCCCATTGTTCTAGGCACTGTACAAATAAGTGATACCCAGACAGTCCCTGACCCCAAGTGCTCACAGTAGGGTGACCAGACAGCAAATGTGAAAAATCGGGACAGGGGGTGGGGGGTAATAGGAGCCTATATAAGAAAAAAACCCCAAAATCAGGACTGTTCCTATAAAATCAGGACATCTGGTCACCCTAGCCCACAGTCTAAGGGGGCACCAGGGAGCTTGGCTATGTTTACGTTAGCCTTTTCTCCTGCTAATACTAGTGCAGCTAATGTTGGGAGAGCTGGTGTAGTTGGGGCTCCAGGCAGCTGCTAGCAATAGTTATCGAAACATACACACAGACTCTCTCCACACCTGGGTCAGAAACGTGTGTTCTCTCTCTCAACCCGCCATTGCACGGCCCCTAATCTGCCTTATGCATCACAACCCTTTGGATGGCTGACCAGAGTACGCTTGGTTCGTGATTGTTATCTCTCTCTCTTCTCGGAGGCTCAATTAATTTATTTCACTTCCTCTTTCTTGATGAATCACTCTACACTTTATGGGCTTTGCAAACATTTCCAGGAACTAGATGCATAGGTGAGGTACAGAGTCAGAATAAGGTGCATGCAATTGACGCACATTCATATGTGCATGTCTAACTTACGCATGCGACCGAATGAGATAGAGGAAAGATGGTCTTGTGGTTAAGGCATTAGACTGGGACTCAGGAGACATGATTCAGTTCCTAGCTCTGCCACAGACTTCTTGGGCAAGTCACTTAATTGCTTCGTGCCTCAGTCTCCCAGCAGTAAAATGATGCTATTCCCTTCCTCCTGTCCTTTGTCTATATCATCTGTTTAAACAGTACACTCCATGTCTGTATGGTGTCCAGCATAATGGGATTCTGGTCTTAGATGGAGCCTCTAGATGCTACCATAATAATAGAGTGAAGTGGATGGAATAAGGTAGAGATGTGCTGCATATACAGAGAAATGCTGGTTTTGTGCGGAGGGGAAGGAACTGAAAGAAGGTAAAATAAATCTAGGGAGAAGCAGCTAGCAGAGCTGGTCAAATTGAATCCATGAATCTATTAAGTTCAGTTTCACAGGCATTTGACACATATTTTGTTTTACTCGCCCTGCTCTATAGCTGGTGAAATACTATTTGGTGAATCCAGATGAAATTCACTGAATGATGTATTAAAAATGATTTGTACTGCGATTTGATCAGCCCATCATGCAGGGAAAAGATTCCTTTTCTTCCTGTCCAGGGCCGGCTCCAGGCACCAGCCGACCAAGCACGTGCTTGGGGCGGCACCTTCGGGCGGCCAATCTTGGGGCGGTGCCGGGAGGCGCTCCGGCCAGGAGGAGAGCGGGGCCACGGGCAAGCCGCCCTCACCCCGCCACTCTGGCTGGGAGGAGAGCGGGGCCGCGGGCATGCCCCCTTCCCCCCACTGCTTTGGCCAAGAAGGGCAGGGTTGTTTCGGTGGACACTGTGGGGGGGGGGCGCCTGGGTTTGTTGGGGTTTTTTTGCTTGGGGCGGCAGAAAAATTAGAGCCGGCCCTGTTCCTGTCCCTTCCACTTTTAAACAGGAACCCCGTATGATTCAAAGGCATTACCCTGCAGGGTGGGAAATCCTCTCTGGGCAGGTGGAACTGTACAACCCCAGGGGCCCAATATTCATCCCTACTATAACTCCACTGAAGTCATCATATAGGGGCAAAGGGAACAGGCACTAAACTCTGGAGAGGAGCTCAAAACACTCAGATGTGCAGTATTGAAACAAACAACTTAAGGAAGAAAAAAGACATGACAGGATGAAAAGTGAAGCTACCTTGCTCTGTCTGCTCAGCTATTGCACTTATAGGAAGAAAATTCTTTGTCATTCCTTTGGAGAAATAAAATGACCAAGGTGAAAGCTGCTTGACAATACAGATGTTTTACCAGATCTTTAAAATATCAATCATAGAATCATAGAATCTCAGGGTTGGAAGGGACCTCAGGAGGTCATCTAGTCCAACCCCCTGCTCAAAGCAGGACCAACCCCAACTAGATCATCCCAGCCAGGGCTTTGTCAAGTCTGGGAAATCTTTTTTTTTTTAAAAAGAACTAAAGGAGGACCTGTGTGAGAGAATTCAATTGTCAGTCAGATATCAAGGCTAGGAGCAAACGGGCAAACACTGGTGAGGAATCACTGAACAAACAGCAGGGCGTGCCTGTCTATTAAATCCTCTCTCTCATTTTCTGTGCCTTTCCGATCAGCCTGCAATGCAAAAAACCCCCAGAGAGAAACAGAATTATTTTCACTCACCATGTCAGACTGTTACCTGAGAAAGCCTGACTCATATTCACGCTGACTGGCCGAGTCTGGAGTTAGCACTCTTCTTGTGTGGAGCTTATTGCTCTGTCACAAAGCAAGTTAGAGGTCCAGGAAGAGAACAATCGATGGTATTTATCTAAGCCAGGGACAACCTGGCTGAATCCCAAAGTAGCTGATCACAGCAGTTCCTTAACCAGACTGCCGAAAGGCTAGGTCTCCGGGACACTGGGAATCTGCTTCCTTCCTATCTTGCTGGTGTCTGGCCATGCTCCTCCTGGCTATTTATATGAATTTATTAGCACGAGGCCCTTCATAAATTCTGCCTCTAAAAAAAAAAAACCCTGCTCCATCCCCTGCCCTTGTACTTTAATGGGAACAAGCTTTAATTATTTACTTACTTTGTATCCAGCATTGGGGATTGGTCCTGCTTTGAGCAGGAAGTTGGACTAGATGACCTCCTAAGGTCCCTTCCAACCCTGATATTCTATGATATTCTATGATTAACTTTACGATGCTCGTGTGGGTTGCTCAACTTTTATGATGTTGAGTGTGTATGCACTGCTAACAAGAACACATGATCCAACACTAAAGGCAACTCCTTTACCCAAAGGCAATCTTACAAATTGTGGACCAGCGAGCCTTACCTTCAGCGTGCCTCACTACTTATTATTGTGGGGTTGCTCCTAAGTTCACTCCCCTCTGGAAACTAAACACAATTTCCAATGCTTGACTGAGGAAACACGTGGACACAGGTCCAGGTAGTGCCTGTGCTGGGTGCGCAAGGTGGGGTGGTGGTGGAAGTTGAGGACACAGGCAGTCTCTCCTCTGTGGCAAAGGGGGCCCCTGGACATGAGAGAGCAACTCCCATTGACTTTTCCCCTTGAGTGGGAGAACAGGGCCTGGAGAGCGTGAAAAGTCCACAAGGCTAGTGGCATCTAGCATGTGCAAAGAGGTCTAGCAGGAGGTAAGTTTCACACGCTTACTCTGCATCTACACGGCACACACTGGCAGTGGCGTGTAGGGTACATGTAGCTACGCAGCACAGTGAAGAGCAGGCTGCGTCCACATGGTGGTGTGTAGCTACACGCAGCAGTGAAAGGCTGCAGCAGTGGGAGCGGGACAGGCTCCCCGCTGCCAGAGTCTTTCCCCGCTGCCTCCCCACTGCTGGAATCTTTCCGTGCCATGGGGAAAGGCTCTGGCAGCTCCCTGCTGCAATGGAGAAAGACTCCAACAGTGGAACATTATCGCTAAAAACAGTAGTGTAGACGTGGGAGGCACTGCTTCGAGAGCCATGTCAGGGATATACGATAGGGTTCTAGTGTGTCTTTACTAGCGTCTCACCATCTACCCTGCTATTAATACCCATGTGAGGGCAGCATGCAGTGTCTGTGCCCTACATGCCACCATACCATTCACACAGTGCAGACGTACCTTTCAAGGTGGTGCACCAGCCATGCCCCAAGGAAACTCAGTGCCCACTTCCGTAGCTCTCCCCAAGGCATGGCTGTGTCTTGGTGCCACAATCTAGCCCTTTAAATTTACAAAGACATTTTCACAACAAAATATTGGATGTATTGGCAAGTGGAGGGAATGTCAGATCAAAGATTGTCCCCATAGGCCCCGACTCCGTGGATGCTCCAGGGCTGGAAAAAAAATTAGTGGGTGCTTAGCACCCTACTGGAAGCCAGCTCCTCCCCTCCCCCCAGCACCTCCCGCCCTCTGCCAGTCCCGTCAATCAACTCCTCCCCTTCCCTCCCAGCACCTCCTGTCCATCATGATCAGCTGTTCTGTGGTGTGCCAGAGGTGGGGGGAGTGGGAGGGTGAGGGGAAAAGGGTAGAGTGGGGTGGGAAGAGGTGGAATGGGGCTGGGGCCTGGGGTGGAGCAGGGGCAGGAAGAGGCAGGGTAGGGTGGGTCTTGGGGGAAGGGGTGGAGTGGGGGCAGAGCAGAGGTTGAGCATCCCCGGGAAAAGGAGGAAGCCGGCGCCTGTGATTGTCCCAACAGAAATCCTTCATGGGACCTCAGGGTGTATCAGAAAAGAGCCCCACTTTAAACTTTCCAGAGGACAGGCATAGTTACAGACCCCTTGTGGCAGTCTGTACCCCTATATTCACCTCTTTTACAAGACTATGATAAATGTTGTACAAAGTCTGCCTTGTGAGGTATCATTTGGAAACTCAATGTGCTGATCATTATTGTCCTGGTAAAATATGTGCGGCAATATTGTATATAAAGTTATCAAATTCTACTGTATGACATTACTGAGATGTTCCAAGTTTAGAAAAGCATCCACAAACCAATTCCTCAGAGACAAAAGCCAAATTGACTGGCCACGTGTCAACAAAATCAAATGGACTAGTACCTAGTTAAGTGGCCATTCTTTGGCAGGAAAAAGAGTGTGAATGAGAAATTTACATCTTGGCAAAGAACAGCTGGTGGTTCCTGTCCACATAGACTTTCTGTCTCCTGAACCCCAGCTGGAGATGATTCTCAAAGAAGAGGGAAAACACTCAAGTGATCCATCCCTTTCTCTCTACCCATGGAAGCCACAACACCTGAGAAACAAAAAACAGATTTGGACTGAGGGAGGGATACTGGCAGAAAGGAATCCTGACAGTAAGGCTGAAGAAGCATGTGGTGAGACAGACAGATTCACTTAGCTTTCTAAGTTAGGCATTAGTTGCGTTTACTTTTATTTTCTTGTAACCAATTCTGACTTTTATCCCTCATTACTGGTAATCACTTAAATTGATCTTTCTGTAGTTAATAAACTTGTTTTATTGTTTTATCTAAATCAGGGTACTTGGATTGAAGTGTTTGGGAAACTCACACCAGGAGTGGTTGCTCTCACAGCAAAGCAGTGTAAAAGGCACCCCAGGTTGGAGAACTGAGGGGACACAGCTGCTTAGCAGTCTAGATTGTACCCTGGGGAATGTCACACCCCTGCAAGCACAGCCCGTTTCACTTGGGCTCTGATCCTGCCAATACTTATGCATGTGCTTGTTTGATTTTGATTTTTTTTTAAAGCTTTGGCTATTTTCCCTTCATATTCCCCCTTAATTTCTAGTTTACCTTCTACATGCTATAGGTGGTACAGGATTTCAGGGAATTCAGAAGTGTGCTAATGAAGAAGAGTGTCCAAGCAATCTCATTCGAGATGCTCCCTGTTTTGAGAACAAATGAATATACAAGGCCAAAGATTCTGGAAGTGAAGCACTGGCAAGGTAAGAGGTGTAGGGTGGAGGGCTTGGGTTTTGTGGAACATTGATCCACCATCTATGGGGAGAAGGGGCTGTATAGTTTGGATGGCTTCCACCTCAGCAGAAGGGGGACCAATCTTCTCAGGTACTGGCTGTCTAGAGTAGTCTGGGGGGGGGGTATTAAAATAACAACAAAGGGGGAGAATAAAGAGGAAAGATGTGAGCACTTATTTAGCACAAAATCTATATTTTGAGAACAAAATTCATCAAAGAACCAAAGGACATAAAGAATAAATTCTTGAATTGCTTATACATCGATGCTAGGAGCCTGCGTAATGGTCAAGAGGAATTAGAGTTGCTCATTTATTAGCAGAAATTCAATCTAGTTGGTTTTACTGAAACCTGGTGGAATGATTTGCATGACTAGAATGCTAAAATCACTTGTTATAACCTATTTAGGAAGGACTGAGTGGGCAAAAGGGGAAGAGGAGTGGCATGGTATATCAAAAATGGCATTACTTGTTTCCAAGTCACTGACAACTCAGAAGAAAATCCATCTTGAATGCTCACAGATCAGTGTCTTAACAAAGAAAGGATAGGGTATAAATTGGTGTCTTCTACAGGTGCTGGAACGTGCAAAGATCTCCAGCATGTTCACTCTCCTCCGTCAATGTCGCTCAGATGGCTTGGCCATCTAAGTCGCATGGAAGATGGACGGATCCCCAAAGACCTGTTTTATAGACTCATGTACTCATAGACTTTAAGGTCAGAAGGGACCATTATGATCATCTAGTCTGACCTCCTGCACAATGCAGGCCACAGAATCTCACCCACCCACTCCTGGAATAATCCTCTCACCTATGTCTCAGCTATTGAAGTCCTCAAATCATAGTTTAAAGACTTCAAGATGCAGAGAATCCTCCGGTAAGTGACCCGTGCCCCATGGTGCAGAGGAAGGCAAAAAACCTCCAGGGCCTCTGCCAATCTACCCTGGAGGAAAATTCCTTCCCGACCCCAAATATGGCGATCAGCTGAACCCTGAGCATGTGGGCAAGACTCACCAGCCAGACACCCAGGAAAAAGTTATCTGTAGTAACTTCTAACATCCCATCATTGACCATTGATCCTATTTACCACTGATGGCAATTAATTGACCTTTGACTAAGATCATGTTATCCCATCAAACCATCCCCTCCATAAATGTATCTAGCTTAATCTTGAAGCCAGTTAGGTCTTTTGCCCCCACTGCTTCCCTTGGAAGGCTGTTCCAGAACTTCACTCCTCTGATGGTTAGAAACCTTCGTCTAATTTCAAGTCTAAACTTCCTGATGGCCAGTTTATATCCATTTGTTCTTGTGTCCACATTGGTACTGAGCTGAAATAATTCCTCTCCCTCCCTGGTATTTATCCCTCGGATATATTTAAAGAAAGCAATCATATCTCCCCTCAGCCTTCTTTTGGTTAAGGTAAACAAACCAAGCTCCTTGAGTCTCCTTTCATACGACAGGTTTTCCATTCCTCGGATCATCCTAGTGGCCCTTCTTTGTACCTGTTCCAGTTTGAATTCATCCTTCTTAAACATGGGAGACCAGAACTGCACACAGTATTCCAAATGAGGTCTCACCAATGCCTTGTATAACGGTACTAACACCTCCTTATCTCTACTAGAAATAGCTCGCCTAATGCATCCCAAGACCGCATTAGCTTTTTTCACGGCCACATCACATTGGCGACTCATAGTCATCCTCTGATCAACCAGGACTCCGAGGTCCTTCTCCTCTTCCGTTACTTCCAACTGATGCGTCCCCAGCTTATAACTAAAATTCTTGTTATTAATCCCTAAATGCATAACCTTACACTTCTCACTATTAAATTTCATCCTATTACTATTACTCCAGTTTACAAGGTCATCCAGATCTTCCTGTAGGATATCCCGATCCTTTTCTGAATTGGCAATACCTCCCAACTTTGTGTCATCTGCAAACTTTATTAGCACACTCCCACTTTTGGTGCCGAGGTCAGTAATAAAAAGATTAAATAAAATTGGTCCCAAAACTGAACCTTGAGGAACTCCACTAGTAACCTCCCTCCAACCTGACAGTTCAGCTTTCAGTATGACCCGCTGTAGTCTCCCCTTTAACCAGTTCCTTATCCACCTCTCAATTTTCATATTGATCCCCATCTTTTCCAATTTAACCAATAATTCCTCATGTGGTACTGTATCAAATGCCTTACTGAAATCGAGGTAGATTATGCCGAACTTGCCTCCGGAAACAGAGCTACAGGACGGCCCCACCTTCGCTTCAAGGATGTCTGTAAGAAGGACCTGAAGACTGTTCAAATCGACATCAACAGCTGGGAAGAGCTCGCCCAGGACAGATGCAGATGGAGACACGCTCTGACCACTGGATTGAAAACTGGTGAAGACAAGCTGCGGCAGCTTGCCGAGGAAAAGCAGGTTCAACGAAAAAGGAAGCAGCGGCTCCTCCAACCCACAGCTGACACCGCCTTCAAATGCAGCAAATGCAATCGAGACCGCCACTCTCGTGTGGGGCTCTAGAGCCACAACAGACGCTGCACAACTATCAACTAAACATTCCCCATGGGCGCATATCCATCGTCTCTTGAGACTAATGGACGCCAACAAGACAGGCACCCAAGGGAATCACACTAGGGAACAAGATGACCAGCTCCTTACACTCCTATCTGTAATGTGTAAGACAAAAAGCAGCAGCAACATGGGGACTTCAGTTTGTTCAATTTATCCTGCCAGTACTAAAACATCCTCAGAATTTCTTAATGATATAGATGACAAATTCCTAACTCAAAAAATGTTGCAGCCAACATGGAGGAATTCTATATTAGACTCTCATATTGACAGATAAAGAGCAACTGATCACAGAACTAAAAATTAATGGTAGCTTAGGTACAAGTGATCATGACTTGATCACATTTAGAATGTGCAAGCAGAATAAAGTTCAGGCCAGTCATATATATAGCTGGTGCTTTAAAAGGGCCAATTTTACAAAGCTGAAAGCAATTATGAGCCAAATGAGTGGGGAGGAAGAATTTAATCAGAAATATGTGAATGATAATTGAGAATCATTTAAGAAAAACTTTTAAAGATGCCCAAAAAACTACAATCCCATAATTGAGGAAGAAGGTCATACTGGTTAAGAAAAACAACCTGGTTTAGAATGGGAAGTAAAGGCAGGTATTAAAAAATAAAATATAACAAATGAAATAAAGGGGAAGTTGATAATAATGAATATAAATCAGAAGCTAGGAATAAATCAGAAGCTAGAAAATTGATAAGAGAAGCCAAGGAACACAAGGAAAAATCTATGGCCAGCAGGCTTAAGAACAATAAGGAAGAGTTTTTAACAATATTAGGAACAAAGAGAATCCTGACAAAAGTATTTGTCCAATACTAGATGGAAATGGTAATGATAATGCAGAAAATGAAAAAGTGTTCAATAAATATTTCTATTCTGGGGAAAAACAGATGATGATGTAGTCATATCATATGATAACACTTTTCCCCATTCCACTAGTATCTCAGGAAGATGTTAAACAGCAACTGCTAAAGTTAGACATTTTAAAATCAGCACGTCCAGATAACTTGCATCCAAGAGTTTTAAAAGAGCTGTCTGAGGAGTTTACTGGACTTGGAAATTTACCTTAACTTTTTTTCAGCCGCTTTCAAATATTGATTTTGAATAAGTCTTGGATGTAGTAAGATGAGGCCCTGAAACATAAACCCTTGTATCTGAGGCCCAGTATGAGGCCTAAGGCCTGAGCTAAAGTAATAGTCAAGACTTTGCTAACATAAAGCAAAGTTAAGCTGTAAGCCAAAGGCAGGCCCTACTCACAGAAGTTGGCAAGGAAAGGGCTGATGTTGCAAAAGTACACAAACCTAAAAGGTACCAGAACACTTGTACATTCCACACAGATAACAAGGAACAGGCTGGCCCATCCTAAAGACAGGGGCAAAAGGGTAATATGATGGATAGAGTTGTTTTGTTCGAACCAACATGTACAAGGTGGGAGGCGGCACCTTACTGCATAGAGGGGTTGTACCTTGTTACGTAGAAGGGTTGCACCTCAGTACGTCAGGAGTGATGTGTAACTTGTTTGTACCTGTGTATCAGAATTCACCCTCGAGGAATTGTCTTTGTCTGGCCTAGGGGGCAGTGGAAAGTCCCGCCACTGACTGAGCTGTGTCCATTGCCAGGGGGCACATAGGGACTAGCAATAAACCGTAGAGTTATAATTTATAATCCGGGGGGGCTAGAGATTGTGTTTCTCCTCGACAATAAACCTGGCCGGGTGCCTTCGTACCTTATCAGAGTCTGTGGTCATTGGGGGTTCTCTCGAGGTCTGCTGTGTTAGCTATCTGCGCAGAGCTGGGGCAGCACACAGAGGGAACACACGCACGCAGCCGACTGAGATCAACATTGAACAGAGCAGAGCAGAGCACCACACCGGTAGCCATCTGACAACACTGGTGACCCCAACCGCTGATCTGGTGAGTAAGCGAGCTGTCCGCTATAGGAATCGCGATCTAACATGGCAGAAAACCACGAGCTAGGGAACCCCCTTATCCCCTCCCTTCATATCCCCACGGAGTTTGATGATTCGTGGACCCGCTGGATTGCCAGTAAGGGGGGGTCCATATGGATTTTAAAAAGAGGGTGGGGAAACAAGGACTGGCATATGTAGAGTGATGGTAGAAACCGAGGTTCTGAAGAATAATAAAAAAAATTAAAAAGCTAGAATTTTGCAATTAATGTCTATGGCAGTGAGGTGGCTTAAACAGCATGCCACAAAATTGGAGGGGCAAGTAACAGTAACAAAGAAAGAGTTAAAAGAATCAAAACAAGCTACACAGCCCTGGAATGCTCCCACTCCCCTTGCAGGGTGGCAAGCAGCCCAGAGACAACCAGCACAGGGACAGAATAAAACATTGGAAATAGCTGCAAGGAAGCTACAAAAAATACATGTGCCGTCCCCTGTTATAAATATTGGTGGTAAACGGCAGGCTTCAGGTAGCTACCCTGTGCCTGAAGAATGGGGACAGAAGTGGAAAAAGGTGGTCCTAGTAAAATTAAAAGATGAAACGGGGTCCACTGCATTGCAACCACTACCTTATGATAAAAGCCAGGTTCTGATACAACCTAAACCGGGACCCAGACTGGTGCCTGTCAGAACGGAACAAGTAAGTGCACAGATGGAAAAAGTAGTAGACAATACTTTCACTGAATTGGTAAATGAAATGAAGGAAAAAATGGAACTGTTCACAGAGCACATTAGGAGACAGGAGCTGCGACTCAATCGCAGGGGAGTGAATAAAAAGAAATTTCAAAGTCAAAAACTAAAATTGAGGTTAACATCTAAAATTGCATTAACACATGGAGTTGCCCCAAAACAGTTAACTGCCGCAAAAAAGGGCACTCCTGACATCCATTTGGCATGCAGACAAAAGCAACAGACACTGGGGGAACAAATTCAGGTTTTACAAGAGCAGGTAACTACCCCCACTCTCCTCTCAGAGCCAGGATAAAAACCAGGGGCGCGGTTCCCAACTGTGCAGGCTTCCAACTGCTTTTTTTTTTTTTTTTTTTTTTTTTTTTTAAAGAATATCAGGGTTGGAAGGGACCTTAGGAAGTCATCTAGTCCAACCCCCTGTCCCCAATTTTTGCCCCAGATCCCTAAATGGCCCATTCAAGGATGGAACTCACAACCCTGGGTTTAGCAGGCCAATACTCAAACCACTGAGCAGTCCCTCCCCCCTTGATAGCTTTGACCCGTGGAACCACACTCCACGCTCATATCTAAAAATATAACCTTCTTTCTCAAATATTTTTACATACCAGTTAAGTTTTTTTCATTATATGCTTTCTCAGCTTGCTAAACTTGCTGCTGCTGCCCGTATTTTCAAATACCTTGATAGAGTTAATCTCTACAGACTGGCTAACCTAGTGAGGAGGGCTTTAAACTAGGTTCGACGGGGACAGGTGAGCAAAGCCCACAGGTAAGTGGAGAACATGGGGACCTGGGAGATGGGTCGGAAATAGGAGGGAGCGTGGTTCTAATGACAAAGAGATAGGAGGGTCAGGGCAAAACTGGGAGGCAAGATCAAATCAGTATCTTAGATGCCTGTATACAAATGCGAAGTATGGGTAATAAGCAGGAAGAACTGGAAGTGCTAATAAATAAATTCAACTATGACATTGTTGGCATCACCGAAACTTGGTGGGATAATACACATGATTGGAATGTTGGTATGGATGGGTACAGCTTGCTCAGGAAGGACAGACAGGGGAAAAAGGGAGGAGGTGTTGCCTTATATATTAAAAATGTACACACTTGGACTGAGGTGGAGATGGACATAGGGGGCAGAAGTGTTGAGAGACTCTGGGTTAGGCTAAAAGGGGTAAAAAACAAGGGTGATGTCATGCTAGGAGTCTACTACAGGCCACCTAACCAGGTGGAAGAGGTGGATGAGGCTTTTTTTAAACAACTAACAAAATCATCCAAAGCCCAAGATTTGGTGGTGATGGGGGACTTCAACTATCCAGATATATGTTGGGAAAATAACACAGCGGTGCACAGACTATCCAATAAGTTCTTGGACTGCATTGCAGACAACTTTTTATTTCAGAAGGTTGAGAAAGCTACAAGGGGGGAAGCTGTTCTAGATTTGATTTTAACAAATAGGGAGGAACTCGTTGAGAACTTGAAAGTAGAAGGCAGCTTGGGTGAAAGTGATCATGAAATCATAGAGTTCACAATTCTAAGGAAGGGTAGAAGGGAGTACAGCAAAATAGAGACAATGGATTTCAGGAAAGCAAATTTTGGTAAGCTCAGAGAGCTGATAGGTAAGGTCCCATGGAAATCAAGACTGAAGGGAAAAACAACTGAGGAGAGCTGGCAGTATTTCAAAGGGACACTATTAAGGGCCCAAAAGCAAACTATTCCGCTGGGTAGGAAAGATAGAAAATGTGGCAAAAGACCACCTTGGCTTAACCACGAGACCTTGCAAGATCTAAAAAATAAAAAGGAGTCATATAAAAAATGGAAACTAGGACAAATTACAAAGGATGAATATAGGCAAACAACACGGGAATGCAGGGGCAAGATTAGAAAGGCAAAGGCACAAAATGAGCTCAAACTAGCTACAGGAATAAAGGGAAACAAGAAAACTTTTTATCAATACATTAGAAGCAAGAGGAAGACCAAGGACAGGGTAAGCCCACTACTCAGTGAGGAGGGAGAAACAGTAACAGGAAACTTGGAAATGGCAGAGATGCTTAATGACTTCTTTGTTTCGGTCTTCACCGAGAAGTCTGAGGGAATGCCTAACATAGTGAATGCAAATGGGAAGGAGGAAGGTTTAGAAGATAAAATTAAAAAAGAAGTTAAAAATCACTTAGATAAGTTAGATGCCTGCAAGTCACCAGGACCTGATGAAATCCATCCTAGAATACTCAAGGAGCTAATAGAGGAGGTATCTGAGCCTCTAGCAATTATCTTTGGTAAATCATGGGAGAAAGGAGAGATTCCAGAAGACTGGAAAAGGGCAAATATAGTGCCCATCTTTAAAAAAGGAAATAAAAACAGCCCAGGAAACTACAGACCAGTTAGTTTAACTTCTGTGCCAGTGAAAATAATGGAGCAAGTAATTAAGGAAATCATCTGCAAACACTTGGAAGGTGGTAAGGTGATAGGGAATAACCAGCATGGATTTGTAAAGAACAAATCATGTCAAACCATTCTGATAGCTTTCTTTGATAGGATAACGAGTCTTGTGGATAAGGGAGAAGTGGTGGATGTGGTATACCTAGACTTTAGTAAGGCATTTGATACGGTCTCGCATGATATTCTTATCAATAAACTAGGGAAATACAACTTAGATGGGGCTACTATAAGGTGGGTGCACAACTCGCTGGATAACCGTACTCAGAGAGTAGTTATTAATGGTTCCCAATCCTGCTGGAAAGGTATAATGAGTGGGGTTCCGCAAGGATCTGTTTTGGGACCGGCTCTGTTCAATATCTTCATCAACGACTTGGATATTGGCATAGAAAGTACGCTTATTAAGTTTGCAGATGATACCAAACTGGGAGGGATTGCAACTGCTTTGGAGGATAGGGTCATAATTCAAAATGATCTGGACAAATTGGAGAAATGGTCAGAGGTAAACAGGATGAAATTTAATAAGGACAAATGCAAAGTGCTCCACTTAGGTAGGAACAATCCGTTTCACACATACAGAATGGGAGGAGGCTGTCTAGCAAGGAGTACGGCAGAAAGGGATCTAGGGGTTATAGTGGACTACAAGCTAAATATGAGTCAACAGTGTGATGCTGTTGCAAAAAAAGCAAACATGATTCTGGGCTGCATTAACAGGTGTGTGGTGAGCAAGACACGAGAAGTCATTCTTCCACTCTACTCTGCGCTGGTTAGGCCTCAACTGGAGTATTGTGTCCAGTTCTGGGCACCGCATTTCAAGAAAGATGTGGAGAAATTGGAGAGGGTCCAGAGAAGAGCAACAAGAATGATTAAGGGTCTAGAGAACATGACCTATGAAGGAAGGCTGAAGGAATTGGGTTTGTTTAGTTTGGAAAAGAGAAGACTGAGAGGGGACATGATAGCAGTCTTCAGGTATCTAACAGGGTGTCATAAGGAGGAGGGAGAAAACTTGTTCATCTTAGCCTCTAAGGATAGAACAAGAAGCAATGGGCTTAAATTGCAGCAAGGGAGGTTTAGGTTGGACATTAGGAAAAAGTTCCTAACTGTCAGGGTGGTTAAACACTGGAATAAACTGCCCAGGGAGGTTGTGGAATCTCCATCTCTGGAGATATTTAAGAGTAGGTTAGATACATGTCTATCAGGGATGGTCTAGACAGTAATTGGTCCTGCCATGAGGGCAGGGGGCTGGACTCGATGACCTCTCGGGGTCCCTTCCAGCCCTAGAATCTATTAATCTCTTGGCTCAGGTCTCGCTACCTTCCTAGGTTGCTCTTCACCACCCCCCCACCCCATTTCCCCCACTTCTAGGGAAGTTCCAGAAAATTAGAAGAAAGCTAATGTTGTGACAATTTTTAAAAAGGGTAAATGTGATGACCCAGGTAATTATAGACCGGTCAGTCTAACATCAATCCCAGGCAAGATAATGGGATGGTTAATACCAGGATTCAATTAATAAAAATCTAAAGAAGGTTAATGTAATTAATCCCAACCAACATTAATCTTATGGAAAAGAGATCTCAAACTAACCTGATTTTATTTTACTGAGATTACAGCTTTGTTTGATAAAGGTAATAGTGTTGACGTAATATACTTAGACTTCTGTAAAGCATTTAACTTGGTATCAGACAACATTTTGATTAAAAAAATAGATTGATATATATTTAACATATATATTAAATGGATTAATAACTGGCTAAGTGATTAATCTCAAAATGTAACTGTAAATGGAGAATGATCATTGAGTGGGTGTGTTTATAGTGGGGTCTCACAAGTATCAGTTGTTGGCCCTATGTTATTTAACATTGTTATCAATGACCTGGAAGAAAACATATAATCATCACTGATAAAGTCTGGAGGAGAGGTAAATAATAATAAATATGATAAATAGTAAATAAAGAGGACAGGTCATTGATACAGAGCAAGCTGGATCGCTTGGTAAATTGGGCCCAAGCAAACAATATGTTTCAATATGGTTAAATGTAAATGTATACATCTAGGAACAAAGAATGTAGGCCACACTTACAGGCTGGGGGACTCTATCCTGGCAAGCAGTGACTCTAAAAATGATTTGGGAGTTGTGGTGGATAATCAGCTCAACGTTACCTCCCAGTAGCCAAAAGAGCAATGCAATCCTTGAATGTACAAACAGGGGAATCTTGAGTAGGAGTAGAGAGATTATTTGGTAGTGGTGTGACCGGCGGTTTAACACTGTGTCCAGTTCTGGTGTCCACAATTTAAGGAGGATGTTGATGAATTAGAGATGATTCAGAGAAGAGCCATGAGAATGACTAAAGGATTGGAAAACATGCCTTATAGTGACAGACTGAAGGAGCTGAATATTTTTAGCTTAGCAAAGAGAAAGTTAAGGGGCGGCTTGATCACAGGTTATAGCTACCTACATAGAGAACAAATATTTGAAAAAATATTGGATTGCTCTTCAAGCTAGCAGAGAAAGTTATAATATGATCCAATGGCTGGAAGCTTAAACTAGACAAATTCAAACTGGAAATAAGGTGCAAATTTTTAACAGTGAGGGTAATTATCCAATGGAACAACTTAGCAAGGGTCAATGGCTATTAGCCAAGATGGTCAGGGATGCAATCCCATGCTCTGGGTGTCCCTAAGCCTCTGACTGCTAAATGCTGGGAGTGTACAACAGGAGATGGATCACTCAAGAATTGTCCTTTTCTGTTCATTCCCTCCGAAACATCTGGCACTGGCCACTGTCAGAAGACAGGATACTGGGCTAGATGGACCATTGGTCTGACCCAGTGTAAGAGTCTCAGTCTGCGGCGGGGTGGTGGGGTGCCAGCCCGCCTCGCTGTGCTCGTTCGATTAAGTTGGGGAATCCTTGGTCTCGGGCCCGAACACCTCCGGTCGGGTCCTGTAAGCGGTAGAGGCTAAGCCCTGGCCCTGAGTCAGGGCGGGCAGAAAGCAAGTGAATAGTCAGGGCTCAGGCCCTCAAGCAGGGGCTGAGCACAGAGTTCAATAGGCCCAGGCCCTCGGTCAGGGTGGGGCAGCGGGTAAATAGTCAAAGGCTCAGCTCCTCAGGCCGGGGCTGAGCAATCAATAAGTCAGGGAGCCCTGGCCCTTGGTCAGGGCGGGGCAACAAATAGTTCAGGGCTCAGGCCCTCAAGCAGGGGCTGAGCAAACACTGAGTCAGGACGCCCTGGCCCTTGGTCAGGGCGGGGCAACAAGTAATTCAAGGCTCAGGCCCTCAAGCAGGGGCTGAGCAAACACTGAGTCAGGACGCCCTGGCCCTTGGTCAGGGCGGGGCAGCAAGTAATTCAAGGCTCAGGCCCTCAAGCAGGGGCTGAGCCCTCAATGTAGGTGGTGGCAAGCCCAGGCCCTGGCTCTGGAGGACCTGGGAGAGGGGGAGGCTGCCACCTGCACGTTGGGTGGCAGGGGGGACACAGGCCCACCCACTCCACTGCGTCCCAGCCCGGGGCCCTAGCAGCGGCAGACGACCCGCTGCTGAGTCAGTGGGGATCCTGGCCCCAGCACACTGACATGGGTTCTGGCCACGGTGCAGCCAGACTGGGGTCAGCTGCCCCCGGGCCACTTCCTAACTCCCCCTCGGGCGGTACCTGAGTCCAGCGGGCCCGGCCGCTCCTCCGGGCAGGGGCCGCTCGGCGGGTCCGGCCGCTCCTCCGGGCAGGGGCCGCTCGGCGGGCCCGGCCAGTCTTGGCAGGTACCTGGGGCCACAGGGGTTTCCCAGTCGCGAGCTAAGCTGGCCGCGTCTGGTCTCCCCGGTGGCTGCTCTTCTAGTGAGCTCCGCAGGCCCGCCTTTATACTTCCGGGTCGCGCTGGTCTACTTCCAGGTCGTGGCCTGTCTCTTGGCGGGGCGGGCCCAGAGCCTCCTGGCTCCGCCCACTCTGGCCACTGGGCCGGTGCTTCACTCTGCGGGTGGTGGGGCGCCAGCCCGCCTCGCTACACCCAGTATGGCCATTCTTATGTTCTTATATTTGAAAGTGGCTGAAAAAGAGTCAAGGCAAATTCTCAGGTCCTGTGAAGTGTTGAGTGGACATGACACATAGCATTTTAGTCTTGATGGTTGTAGATGAGCAGAGGCGTAGAAGTTTATACAAGGAGGAGCTTTGTCTGGCATGTTCCTTAGGAAATGAAGGGGGAGAGAAGACATAGAAGATATAGGAGGAAAACTATTTTTGATTCTAAGAGCTGACTGGCTACTGAACATCGTGCTGCCCTAGGAGAGGAACCTGTTTTTCCTGTTTGTGGAGTGGGCTGCTGCTAGGTTGGAGAAGGATCATCTCAAGGCACTAAATAAAGGGGTAAAGTTTCCTGGTAGCCTTGCTTAGCACTATGCTTTGTGCTGAAACCTTCCCTGTGGAAAGAGCTGTGTGCATAAAGGAGGCTTGCCTTGCCTTCATCCTGCTCTCCTGTGTGTCAGAGCTCCTCAGGCAAATGCCCTGCACCAAGAATAGCTTAGTTCAGTTATCTCCATTCTGGGTACCAGGTGTCAATGGTTGTATGATCAGGCCTCTTTCCCCACCTTTGGGTGATCAGGCCTCTTTCCCCACCTCTTCAAAGCCACTCAAGGACTAAAACCTTCTCTGGATCCAATACTCAATGTGCAAGAGGCACACTGGTGTGTTCTGTCTATTTGCAATGCTTAGGAGAGGGGGCAGCCGTGTTTTGGACCAGCAGCCCACCTTCTACTTTGAGCTCTACATGTAGCCTTTCAACTGCCCTCATTAATTTGAAAAATTAAGTAATACATTTAACATTCAAATTCAGCTTTGTTTCAGAAACTGAAGGTGGTAAATCCCAACGTGGTGTGTCCCAATCCCAAGATGTGACCATTGGAAATGAAATAATTGTCAACAGAGTGACCGTTGTATTAGAGAACTTACCCCAGGCCAGAAAGGGCCACATGCCCTGGCATGCACACAAATAATTCCGGGCACAAACACATTTCAGATTATTCTTCCCCTCTGACTTTTTAAAAACTGACTTTATTTCATGAAATTTAAAACTACACAAAGACCAAAATATGTATACACTTTAAAGAGTTGGACTTTTTTTTAAAAAGGAACCTTTTAGGCATATAGAATTATTGACTGTAAGCCCAGTCAAGACAGAAGGAAGAGAAATTTTGCACGCATCCTTGGTGAAAGCACAGAGTAAACCAGTTGCTAATAAACTGTAACACAAAACACCTATTTGAATGCTAACAAATGTAGCAAATTGGTCAAACCACATTGCAAACTTTTGCAATGAATCAGAATATACAATCCAAGAAAAATCAGAAATGATGCTAAAACGTGGAGTGAAAATACTTAATTTCAAAGGAAGCTTCTAAAGTAACTTTTCCCCCTCCAGACAGACTTCACTCCAACCACAGCCACTATAATATGAATTTCAGCCTGCAATGCAATTCACGACTTTGATTCTATTTTGCTAGAAGCAGAGATTATATTCCTGGCCCTGAGTTCCTTACTCATGCAACAGGCTCCAGTGTACCAAAGTGAGAGATCGCATACCTTGTCTTAAGCTTGCAAGAAAAGGCCACAAATAAACTTCGAAGAGAAACAAAGCAGATCTAAAAAAACAAGCACTAAGTAATATGGTTTCAAATGGCCTGTAGAAAAGCTATGGTCAATGATACAGTATCGTTCACGCTACACTGTGTAAGGCTTAGACTACTGGTCTTTTACATGCATTTATTATATATATATAATAAATATATATATATATATATATATTACTTTGCTTTTCCTGTTTTCAGCAAGAAAATATTTTCATGCATTTGCTTCACCTCTGTATTCACAATACTTGGACACCTATTTCATTTAAGAGCTTTTGCAGGGGACACATTTTGTTTATAACACATTTGGAAACAAACATGTCCCCCAAGAACACTTTTGTGCCTGGCATTTGACACCAGGCTGCGCTTACTACAGTTCACACCTAGTGAAAGGGTGTCTCTCTGTAGCCTAACAGTACATTGGTTATGTAAACATATTAATCATTCGATTATAAATACTTCATTAAAGCTAACATACCACAGCTTTTAGCTGTAATGCCCATGTGTGTGTCTGAAGGAAATGCCGTTCAGGATCAACTCTTTACTAGTCTACAGCATGATGCTTTCCAAGGGTTTGTTAAAAGGCTCAGTTTCTCTCTGAAAGAAGTGCCAAGCAGCTAGTTAATTCTCCAACCCCCATGGCTTGATCACTGGTTAACCAAGTGGCTGCCATGTACAGAGTTATTTTTGCAGGTGTCCGCCCTAGATCTCAATGTGCTTTAACCAAAATTAAAGCAGCATCAATAACAAGGCACAGCAAGGTTAAGTGACCTGCTCAATGTCGTGCAGCGACTCAAGTGGAAACAGAAGCCAGCTGACCGCCGACTTCCCAGCAAACATACTCAGTCCGTCCACTAGAGCATCCATGCACTTGACATGTTGCCAGAGTTGCGCGGAGTTGAGTGTTCCTTTGTACTGCAAGTTCTCGGTCTCAGATCAGCGGGGTCACCAGCAGGACAGGTGTTGAGTAGTTCTTGAATTCTCCTATCTTGCGTTTCAAGAAAATCAAGAAAACTGGCTGGACACTGACAAGTTAATCGCATAGAATGATGAGTCAGTGAGGGGAGTCCTTAGAAAGCACCACAGGTGGAAAGAGAAAGAGAACTCAAAGGCAGAGGTGGTATTATAAAGAAGCAATAATTTAGCGGAGTAGGGAGGGGAGGAAATCTGTGCAATAAAACCATCCTGCATAACCAGGCATTTCACAAGCAAAGACGGGTTGTGGGGAAGTGTTCTTATTTAAGAACACAGGGATTGGTAGACAGGCCAGGACAGGGAGCCACCTAGTCTGGAATCCTGTAGAGGAAGATTGCTTCCTGACTCTGGCTAGCGAGCAGCTGGTGCAAGGAAGGTCCACGTTGATATCCTTCCAAATTTTTATCCTAGCTAATGCCACAGCAGTTGCTATTAGTCACAGCCTTAGTCCTTAGCCATCGTTGCAGAGTGCTTCTGTTTGGACACATACCCTGTGGAGTTTCTGCACCTCTGGCACTGTGGACTTCCTGTTGAACATGGTCCAATTAGCTAGCAGTCTTACAGTGACCCGGTGTCACCTTTACACACAGGCAGAATAACCAAAACAATAATTAAAAATGAATCTGGCTATCTGGAGTCACAACTGTGTGGTTTTCCACTTATTGCACAGAGCAGTTCGAGCTGGTGGGGAAGGGGTAGGTAGGCAGCCCCATGTTCCTTTAAGGCCATCCCATTTGGTGGCTATCCACGTCGTCTGTTTCACAGTACGATGTATTAAGACAGTTATTGTGTATGCTACTTAGTAGGAGCCACCCCAACCGGGAGGATGCAATAGACTAAGGCTTCTTCCAGTTCAAACTCTTTCTTCATTCAGCCCAGTGGCCAGGTGGGCAAAAATACAAAGTTGATGCCCTGGCAGTCACAATCAGGAGAAAATATTGGGTCCTGGATATGTTAGCGAGAGAGGGTCATGCTAGTAATTTCAAAGGCAAGCCTTCATGACTGAATTCAGTTTTAGTTACAGAAAAATACTGTGCACTGCTTTTGGTCAGGCACCCAGGAGTTTAAAAACAATCCCAGGTAGATGTCTCAATCCTCTACCTGGGAACGTCTATGAGGAACATCCGAGCTACTTTCTCATGTGCAGTGCATCCTGAAATTTGGTACTCGTGTATCGGGCATGAAAGCCTTTCTTATTGATGGTGTCATCCGTATGGAATCGGATCATGATGGAATCCCCCGCAGAGTAGATTTCTTCTAGGGGCTGCAGGAGGGAAAACAAAACACTGGTCAGTCTACATGATAGGTAACTTATCACCAGGACCAGAGGGTCTAAGGTCAAAGCACTTATGCTTATGCAGCAGGTCTGATGGACAAGTGTTAGACCCAAATGCAGAACATTTCATTCCTTTCTGCCCTGCTTACATTTCCCAGGTACTTTATAAAATGCGAGGAGGCATCTTATTTGACAGCTACAAGGAAGAATCCCATGCACTGCTACAGGCTGGGGACCAACTGGCTAAGCAGCAATTCTGCAGAAAAGGACCTGGGGATTACAGTGAATGAGAAGCTGGATATGAGTCAGCAGTGTGCCCTTGTTGCCAAGAAGGCAAACGGCATATTGGGCTGCATTAGTAGGAGCACTGCCAGCAGATTGAGGGAAGTGATTATTTCCCTCTATTCGGCACTGGTGAGACCACATCTGAAGTATTGCATCCAGTTTTGCCACACACACCCCCACTACTACAGAAAGGATGTGGACAAATTGGAGAGAGTCCAACGGAAGGCAATGAAAAGGATCAGGGGGCTGGGGCACATGACTTACGAGGAGAGGCTGAGGGAACTGGGCTTGTTTAGTCTGCAGAAGAGAAGAGTGATGGGGGATTTGATAGCAGCCTTCAACTACCTGAAGGGGGGTTCCAAAGAGGATGGAGCTCGGCTGTTCTCAGTGGTGGTAGATGACAGAACAAGGAGTAATGGTCTCAAGTTGCAGAGGGGGAGGTCTAAGTTGGATATTAGGAAACACTATTTCACTAGGAGGGTGGTGAAGCACTGGAATGGGTTACCTAGGGAGGTGGTGGAATCTCCTTCCTTAGAGGTTTTTAAGGCCCGCTTGACAAAGCCCTGGCTGGGATGATTTAGTTGGGGTTGGTCCTGCTTTGAGCAGGGGGTTGGACTAGATGACCTCTTGAGGTCTTTTCCAACCCTAATCTTTTATGATTCTAAGTGCTGGTGCCGGCTTTCATTACTCGAGAGGCTGATGGCTTGTACTGATATACAGCATTGACGAAGTGTTTTAGGGAGGGTTGCACAACCAACGCCCCCTCAATGTGGGCTCTATCCCCCTCTAGTGGCTGCTGGGTCACAGAGGTTGATGAGCCAGCTGCAGCTAATAAACCAGTGTCTTTCAGCTCAGGCAGCAGGGGCTCATGCTCTTAGATAATAACACAAGAACTAGTGGTCACCAAATGAAATTAATAGGCAGCAGGGTTAAAACAAACAAAAGGAAGTATTTCTTCACACAACACACAGTCAACCTATGGAACTTCTGGCCAGAGGATGTTGTGAAGGCCAAGACTATAACAGGGTTCAAAAAGAACTAGATAAATTCATGGAGGATAGGTCCATCAATCAGGGCCATCCTTAGGATTTATGGTGCCCTAGGCGGGATTATTAAACTGGTGTCCCTATGCCTGACTTGCTCTTAGCAACACAAACATAAGCTTACAGTATTGGAAAACTTGCCACATTCACTTTATTAAAAACAGTTTAACTTAATTAAGCACACTGTAATGCTGATGGACTAGCACTAAAGAAGTAGCGCTTAGAAAAAATTCTTATTCATTAACGGAATGATGCAAATAATATAATTTTTTTAATTTGTCCACATTTTATTGGAAATTTCTATGAAGATGTATTGAAACAAGGATTTGTTTTTAATTAAAAGCAATCCTTCTGGCTTTTTTGGCTGCAAAATCAGTAATAACGTGATTGTATGACAAAGACAAAGTGATGTCTTGTTCGATTGCAAGACTAGCAAGACCAGTCAAGCATTCCTGACTCATTTTAGAATGGAGATAGATTTTAATGAGCTTTAGTTTTGAGAAATCTCCTGATGCTACTGTTACAGGAATTGTCAGTAGAATACGAGTGGCAATGTACACATTAGGATACATGTCAACAAGTTTGCTGGTATGAATAAACCGTACAATGTCCATCACCGATTTTGCATGTGGCAACATTGATGACAATGTACTCAATTCTTCGTACAGTTCAAGTCCATTTAAATCAAAACTATAACCATGCTTCCGGAGGCTCTCTAGGGTCTCGCACTTTGTCATTTGCTGCTCTTGTTTTCCTATTTTGTTTAATTTAGTTATGTCATACAAAAATCCAAACTGTTCATGGTGTGCTCATAAGGTATTAAACCTTTCATCAACGGCAGATATTGCTTTATCCATCGCAACATTAAAAAATTCAACCTCAAATTTCTTTTCTAGATCGTCTATGGGCTCATCTGCTCATTCATATTCTGCTTGCCGTTTTTTCCTTGAAACTCGTGTCACGTTCGGACATGGAAATTTTGGTTCCACACTGAGTGCCTGTGCAAGCTCTCTTCCTCTAACCTGTGCTTCTTTGAATCCATTTTCTTGTATTTCACTAAAAAGTCTTTTGTGTTGTTTAGTAAGGTAGGTGTTGAATCAAGCTGCATCATTTGACTGTGCATTATTTTGCTTACACTTGAGATTTTAACAAGAATGTCATACCAGATTACGGCAGATGTTAGAAACTTGAAGCTGGATATTTCAGAGGCCAATAACTCTGCTTCACTTTTAGCTTTTGGATCTCTGGCTTCTTCCAAACTAGCAACCAGTGCTTTGTAAACTTCCTCAGATTGATATCTCAACGTTTTTGCACTTTCTTCTCTGCTTTCCCAGCATGTCTCAGAGAGAGGCTTAACGGTAATACCATTGACATGTGCTTTGAATATTTGCCATCATTGAGTGGAAGCTGAAAAGAGCATGTAAATGCACTGCAGCAACCAAAAAAAGAAATAGCTTCTACAGAAGGCTTGGCCATATCACACAAAAACAAATTAAGGCTGTGGCATGCACGCGGAACAAAAAAGGCTCGTGGATTTTCTGCCAGCAATCTAGCTTGCACGCCAGAAATGCATCCTCTCATATTGGCACCCTTATCATAGCTTTGTCCTCTAATGTTCATTATGGACAATGACAATCCCATTCGTTTTAGTTCATCAAGTAGAGCTTGAAGAAATCCAAAACCTGTAGTGTCCTCTACTTCTAAAAATGTGATAAATGATTCCTTAACTGTAATCTGTGCTGAATCACTGATGTTGACAAATCTCACTACTAATGACATCTGTTTTTGATGACTTATGTCTGGAGTGCAATCTAGAATTACGGCAAAATATTTTGCCAAAGAAACTAATGAAACAATTTTCTCTCTCACTTTTTAACTCATTAGCACGATCAGTTCATTTTGAATTCTTGGCCCCAAATAGTGGCCATGTATTTCATTTTCAGTTACTCCAGAGATGTTCACTCATCACTGTGTCAAATTTTCCCAGCAGTTGTACAAGGCCCAAAAAATTGCCATTTTTGGACTGGAATAATTTCTCAACACTTCCTCTAAAAGCAAGATTGTTTGTTGATAGATATTCAACAATAGATAATAGACTAGGGATCTCAAACTCAAATCACCACAAGGGCCACATGAGAACTAGTAAATTGGCCCGAGGGCCGCATCACTGAAAACTTTTCATACAACGATACAAAAGAATGGTCAAAAATGAAAAAAATGAAGAGTAATATAGTATTCTATTAAAAGTCAATGTATTAACTTTTTTAAAACTGTAATGCAAAGAGGGGTTTTAATAAAATATAAACACTCAGTAATGTTTGGAGCTTGGCTGCCAGTGGAGTTGGTTCCTATGGCGGACCGCAGGAAATAACTGCGCGGGCCGCATGTGGCCCGCAGGCTGTGTGTTTGAGACCCCTGTAATAGACATTCAAGAACACGATGCCAATGCTGCTTCTCTGACTCCAGCAATCTTTGATTTGGGGCATCAAGAGTTGTCTGATTTTTTAACCTTACACTCAGCTCACACCATTTGTGCATACTTTCAATGTGGTGTTGTGCCTTTTCATATTGCGGTAATGTGTGACTAAGATTTTACCAATCATTCATACCCATGGTTGCTATCTTAAAATTGAAACTATTGAAAATCTTGCATGGGAAACAAAATACAGCATCCTTGCATTTAGAGTACACAAGCCACCGTCTGTTGACAATTTCACTGTTAGAAAGTCTTTTGTAGTAATTGTTTTCTGTGAATTTCCTACCTCTAATGTCTTTAGGATATTCAAGACCTTTTATTCTCACAGGACCTTTCCCAAGTATAATGGCACGGAATTCATTGTTTAAAGATTGCGGACATGCGCCAATGTCATCTATATCCCATGCTAGTACAGTTTCAACTGTTGTAACTTCTTGTTTTGTGTCTGCATCTGTTTCAAATGATTGTTCTGTAGGTTGTTGCATTTCTTGAGCTTCATCTGCATAAAAAATTTCTTCGGCAGTTACTTGATGATCTTGATCAACTTCGTTGTTTTCATGACGTACAAACTTAAGTATAGAACCCTTCTGTGCTTGTACAGCTAATCCTATTTCATCTTTCTGTTTTCTTTTTTGTGACCTGGAAAGTTATTTTCGATACGACATAACTTATAAGGGTGTTTTTTAAAGAAATAACTGTTTAAATTATTGTCAGATTATCAGAAATATTATTTAAAATAACTAATATAGGATAGCTGTGAGTCTGTGACCTTGAGCTAGTGTGAAGACACCTCACAAGGTGCTCCACCCTGACTGAGACACAGTAGAGTCGGAAACCCATGTCATTTTTACAAAGCCACTTTTTAGTTTTAAATGTATAGTGGGCATCAGTCTTAATGTTAGTTACAACTCTATATCAACCTTATACTGTAAATAGATCAATGGCATTATCCAGTTTAATAAACTGGGTTTCCAAGCTGTGGGAAAATATAACCCTAGTTTTATTCCTAGGTAAAGCACAAAGTGACCAAAATGTAGTCAGCACAGAATCATCTCATCTAGATTAAGGTAGCTCAGAAATGTTACAGAAGTCCTAGTGTGCCTTATTTTTGTTTGGAAAGACGTTAGCAATAGCAGCACATTTTGGGCACTGCCAGAAATACATGATAAATTGCTGCCTATAAAGTTCCATCAAAAACTGACATTTTCACAGCTCTAGCATGATCTGCTGCACAGATTCTTCACAAGGAAGTGTCCCTGGCCTTTTTATCTCATATTAACCATGTATTTACTTTATGAAAGTTGGACAAATCATTGGGAAAACACAAGACATTGGCTGCCCAACTTCTGGGCTGGCAAAAGCTATATTGACTCACTGGAAAATCTTAGAGAGATTTTTAAGAGAATCTTAGTACAACATATGGTCACAGTCTATACACTAGTAAGGAGATGAGCATATCACAGTTGTTGGAGAGCTCTATTTAGCAGTAATAGGGCTATAGGAAAGCCAGTCAACATTTTTTGTTTCTCTGATGAAAATTGGCCCACTCCCTGCCCCAAACCAAACTTATCACAAATAATTGTCAACAACTTAATTTTATGTTTTTGGCTAAGATATTGATTTAAAAAAAAAAAATATTGAAATTGGATTCAGGATTGTTAGCAAGCATTTTTGGCAAGCAAAGTTGTTAAATGACAATCTCAATGGCAACATAGTAGATGGACTTTTGGTTTGACCCAGTATGGCTGTTCTTATGTTAAGTGATGCCAGGTTCAGTCCCTGCTGCTGACAATCCTCCCTGGGGCATGGTGGTACAAGCGGTGGCCCAACATGGGACCTCTGGATGGGGATTAGATGTGCACTGCTGCTGTTCATGTGACTCAGCTCCTCTCTGCAGAGAGGATCTCCAGAGGCAGAGGGTATTGCAGCCACCATGATCTACACAGCCCTTGGCATTACTGCCAAGGTCAGCAGAAAAGGGGCTCATAGGGGGTACTGTGACACGGATGCCCTATGCCCTGGGAACTGTAGTGAATTCCAACATTCCACAGAGGCTTCTGAGCAGCCCTTGATAGACATTCCAGAGGTGAGTTCTCTGCTTTCAGTTCATGCAATCCCATTAAAGTCAATGTAGTTGCTCGACATTCAAGGCACCGTGGCCGAAAGCCTTTATTTATCAAAGACACAAAGTCACTGCATGTGCAGTTCTACAGACCCTCAGCAGCCCTGCCTCCAGCCTGCAGCTTCCCTGCCCGTTATTTCCAAGTAAAAGTTGCCTCTTTGCCTGGCTGTCCACATGCCTCTCTTCTCCCCCAAGTGCTGTCCTTCATTGTCAGGCCGTGTGCATTGATTGCTAGCTAATGTTTTTATGCCATGCTATCCCAGCTCCTAGGCTGGGACCCATTTAAAATGCACACTTGGGAGGATTTGACCAATTACATTTTAATAGCTTCATTAAAATACAGTATGTGAAACCCTCCCAACTGTGCATTTTAAATGGGGCCCAGCCTAGGTGCTAGGATAGCATGGCATAAAAACGTTAGCTAGCTGTCAATGCAATTCCAGATGGATGAGACTTCAAGAGCGTTCATAGTGCTGAGCCTCTGGATGGATCAACAGCAACAGAAATTGAACCTGGGACCTCTGGATCAAACCCCACAATCCTCTTCTACCTGCAGCTGGCTCTTCCATCTCCAGATATTGTCTGGCCACCCTCGATGGGGACAGAGCCCCATACTGAGTGGGTGCGGGTTACTTCTGCAAGCATATTCCATCCTCTTCCCCACTTTTCACTATGTGGCCTCAATGTATTTTGGCACCTTATTCTGCTATAAAGAGGCCAAGGATTAAATGGGCTGCTGGAAGCTGAGCTCCTCACCCCTAGACAGCGCTCTCCCTCCATAGACTCACAGATTTTAAGGTCAGAAGGGAACATTATGATCATCTAGTCTGACCTCCTGCACAATGCAGGCCACAGAATCTCACCCACCCACTCCTGGAATAATCCTCTCACCTATGTCTCAGATATTGAAGTCCTCAAATCATGGTTTAAAGACTTCAAGATGCAGAGAATCCTCCAGGAAATGACCCGTGCCCCATGCTGCAGAGAAAGGCGAAAAACCTCAAGGGCCTCTGCCGATCTACCCTGGAGGAAAATTCCTTCCCGACCCCAAATATGGTGATCAGCTGAACCCTGTGCATGTGGGCAAGACTCACCAGCCAGACACCCAGGAAAAAGTTATTTGTAGTAACTTCTAACATCCCATCGCTGACCATTGGCCCAATTTACCACTGATAGTCAAAGGTCAATTAATTGCCAAGATCATGTTATACCATCAAACCATCCCCTTCATAAACTTATCTAGCTTAATCTTGACAGAACAAGGAGTAATGGTCTCAAGTTGCAGAGGGGGAGGTTTAGGTTTGATATTAGGAAAAACTTTTTCACTAGTAGGGTGGTGAAGCACTGGAATGGGTTACCTAGGGAGGTGGTTGAATCTCCTTCCTTAGAGGTTTTTAAGGCCCGGCTTGACAAAGCCCTGGCTTGGATGATTTAGTTGGGGTTGGTCCTGCTTTGAGCAGGGGGTTGGACTAGATGACCTCCTGAGGTCCCTTCCAACCCTGAGATTCTATGATCTATGATTCTATGAAGCCAGATAGGTCTTTTGCTCCCACTACTCCCCTTGGAAGGCTGTTCCAGAACTTCACTCCTCTGATGGTTAGAAACCTTCATCTAATTTCAAGTCTAAACTTCCTGACGGCCAGTTTATATCCATTTGTTCTTGTGTCCACATTGGTACTGAGCTGAAATAATTCCTCTCCCTCCCTGGTATTTATCCCTCTGATATATTTAAGGAGAGCCATCATATCTCCCCTCAGCCTTCTTTTGGTTAAAGTAAACAAGCCAGGTCAGGGCTCAGGCACCCTGGCTGGGCAGCCTACACCCCCAGCATCACTAATCCAGCACAGTGTATAGATTAAGATGCAGGTACCTCTGCTAGAGGCTGGTGACATCTGCAGGCAGGTGGGTGAAACGGAACACAAGGGATGCTCGTAGCCAGTTCACGGCAGCTGGTAATGACTGTGTTGTGTGTCTGACTCGAAAGAGGGTGGATCCGCCTGCAGTGCCTCCCTTCCCCTGGATACAGCTACGGCTAAGAAATTAACCTCTCCATGGCTTACCCCTGAGCCACAGAAGCGTCCCAGGCGGGGTGCGGTGCTGTCGTAGCCGTCGTAGATCTCCATGTAGTCATAGCCGCAGTCGGCCTCCTCCTCTAGTTCAAACGTCTGAAATATTAATTCAACTCCGTAGCCATCTTCCGCCACGATAACCCAGTTGCAGTTGGATTGGCCTGAGTAATTGTTATCCCCAAACTGGGCATGGGAATACAGCTCTTTAGTTCGTACGTCAGCCTTCAGGCGCCCGCCACACTCTGGAGCAAAGAGACAGCACCTTGTACAGTCTTCCTGACTATCCCCACTGCTCAGCACAGCCTAGACATCTCTTCCCAGCATCGCCCAGTGGGGAGAGTTGGGGAGTGCCTGTCAAAGGGGCACATTTAACAGTGAGGGGAGACTGACTGCCAAGGGATGTGGTAAAATCTCCAGTCATCCGGAGCCTCTGAATCAAGACTGGATGTCTAAGAGATTATTAGAAGCGACAAAGGGTCCTGTGGCACCTTATAGACTAACAGAGGTATTGGAGCATAAGCTTTCGTGGGTGAATACCCACTTCGTCGGATGCAAGCAGTGGAAAAGAGATTATTGTGCTCTAGATCAACCACGTTTGGCTCAATAGAGAGATCAGAAGGTGAAGATCTATGATCTGTGCAGGTCAGACCAGATCACCATGAGGAGCCCTTCTGGCCTTAAAACCTAGGGACTTGGCTACATGGGGAAAATTACCACCACAACTATATGGGTATAATTATACTGGCATGGCTATGCTGGTAAAACACCCCATGGGGACACTTACCCTGAAATAAACTAAACCAGGAAAAAGTGCTCTTATGTTGCTTTGAAAGTAGTATAAACTAAATCAGGGAAAAAACACTTATTCCAGGATAAGAGTATCCATACATAGATTATTACTGGTTATAGCTAGGCTGGTAATTCTCCCCATGTAGACAGCACCTAGGAGGCTAGAGGTAAGAACAGGCAAGTCCCATACACATATGGGATGGTTGGCATGAATTATACAATGCAATGGATGCTCCAGTTGCTTGTTGGTGTAGTCTATATTTGCTGAGTATTGGGGGTAGCCATGTTAGTCTGTATCCACAAAAACAATGAGGAGTCCGGTGGCACCTTAAAGACCAATATATTTATTTGGGCATCAGCTTTCGTGGGTATGCCTATATCTGTAATTGTCACTCCATGCATCTGAAGAAGTGGGGTTTTTACCCACAAAAGCTTATGCCCAAATAAATCTGTTAGTCTTTAAGGTGCCACCAGTCTCCTCATTGTATATTTGCCTTGCCCTGGCAATATACACAGTAAGAGTTGCAGTCTTCCCAGTATCATTGGAGTAGCAGCAGAAAACCCAGCTTACCTGTGCTATGCTTTGCCTGGAAGCCTTTTCTTTGCACAGATGCATCGGAGTAAAACCTGAGGAACATCTTGTTAGTAGATGCCACCACCGGATCCGGTTTCTTGCTGCCACAGAAGCGGCCAAGGATGGGCGACTTGCTGTTGGGGCCATCGTACATTTCCAAGTGGTCGTAGGCGCACTCCTGGTGCTGCTCAATCTCAAACTCATTGAATGTCTACAATGCAAGCATCAACAGCAATAATTAGACCTCTCCATAAACGTGAATGAAACTGATGCTCCCCTGACAGTATTTAACACAGGGTGTAGGGAAAAGCTGGGTATACCAGGAGAAATGCTGCCAAGACTGTATGGTGTTTCTTTCCCAGTCAGACACATGCAAGAGTGGAGTTACTTGCTTTTCTGGAAAGAACATAAACAGAATTAATGCCTGATTGCATAGGTGAATGTGGATGTGGGGCTGTGAATATTCTGGTGGCTTTTGAGGACCATGTTATATATTCTATTACCCTCCCTACAAATACATTAACAGAACATTAAGATTACAAAGTCAAGCACTGAATAGTTAGGAAATGCCTGACTTGCGTGCATGTTACAGGCTAAAAAGGGCAGTGCAGAGATTCCTGCACAGGCCAGAGCCAGGGCTCTGAAGCCCAGGCTTAGGGTGGGTCTCAGAGCTCCAGCAGGTTTGGCTTTTTTTCCTCCAGCGCAGACGTAGCCATAAGTACCTGGGCAGATGGATCCTACTTACAAAGGGGCAATGGGTCAGTGTGGACTCGCTATACCTGTACTCAAGGGGGAGTGGGGATGCCCAAGACCTCTTCCCCCCAACACCTCTTTGGCAGCACTAACACCCAGCATGAGCACCCGCAAGGTCACTGCCTCTTCTACCTCCTGCCCCTTGTGAGCACAGAGAGGGCCACAGTCTGACCAGTTCCATCTGAGCTGCTCCACCCCCCAGCTCACCCAGGCCCCAGGTAAAGTGTAGGGTTCATGCACCCCCAGCACAGAGCAGGTGGGCTGGCAGAAATGACGATGTTTGTAAGAAGAAAAGCAGAGATAATCCCCCGCCCTTCCCCCCAGGCTTACTCACGATTTTCACCCGGTGGCCAGGAGTCGCGGAAATGTTCCAGGTGCATTCCTTCCGGCTGGGGTACTTATCAGGCCAGTTTGGACTCACCATCGTTCCTTCTGCACTGCTCACTTTGTGCTCACAGCCAGCTTGGGAGAGAGAAAACCCAGTCCCCTAGTCAAGTCTCTGTAGCTGTAGTGCGCTAGAGGCAGCTCCCAGGCCAAGATGTGGCAAAACAGGAGAAGGATTTAATCATGGAAGAGAGACTCTTTTATAATTGCTGTGTAACACCGTGCCCCTGGGAGGGCTGTCAGCTGCCAGGACAGGGCAACCTGGGACCTCTGGATCTTAAAGCATGAGCCTCTACTGCCGGAGCTACAACACCCGTCTCTGTTAGCCACGGCTGCAGCAGGCTCATGTGTCTCTGTAGCTCAGAGAAGGACAGAGCCCCACCCTGCCTGGGCAGGGGTTACAGTTCTATCTCCTATACCGTGAGGGGGGAGCGGTAGGGCAAGTGCACTTCCTTGTCTCACATGCTGAGCTTCCCCACAGAACCTGTGTGCGTTCTGCTTCCACCCTGGGCAGAATTCTCATCTCCCTCTCTCCCCACCTCGCCCTCACTCCCTCAGGCGCCTGCTGGCCCTAGTAGTGCTGGAATATTGGGTGAGCACTGCGATTTGGAGGGCTCAGATCACAAGTGTTTGTGCCCGCTCACAAGTGTTCGGAGAGTTTGGCCAAGTACATTTCCAGTGTCTCGGACTTTGTCTGCTGCTTGCCTTGTATTTGCTGGAGCTGGGTTTTACAGGCACCAGTGGATTTTCATTTCCATCTGATGGCTGCTCAGGGGCCTGCGTGAATGGAGTGAGTGGTCTCCATCCACTGATGTTGTCCTCTGTTCACAAAACCCACAGCCATGCTCCATTGCCAATCTCAGCAGACACACCAAGCAGCGGTGAGCTCTAATTGCAGGCAGCTTGTACTGCCCTGTCTGTGCTTTACCCTTATGTGACTAAACAGAAGACTCCAGTCTCCTCAGCGTAGTCTTTTATTTGCTCTTTAAAGATTCCTGCTGTGTGAGTTATTGGACCAAGCCTGTTCAGTACACGTCTGAGGTGCCGCCTACTTATGCAGACTGGCTGAAGCAAAACTCCACAATAGCATTAAATGCAAAAATTACCCCTCTCCAGCCAACTTGTGGAAGAAGAGTGAATCAGTGTCATGGGGACACAGGAAATAGCTACTCTCTTTGGGCCTAATTAACTACCGGCACCAATACACACACATCCATCAGCTTCAATGGAACTCAGTTTCTTCACTCTGTCATTCCTTATCTCCCTCTCCCTAGTGTTCTGGTTTTGGAGCCACTCTCCTATTTGCGGAGGTTTTCTGGAGTCAGATCACTTTCACCGGAAGGCTAAGAGTTTCAAAGGAGACTCCGGGGTCTGTCTACACAGCCCACGGCAGCAAGCCACCCAGCCTGGCTCAACGGACCTGGGCTCGCGCTACCACGCTAAAAACAGCTGTGTAGACACTGCAGCTCAGGCTCTGAAGCCTTGGGAGGGGGATGCTCCTTAGCCCAAACTGCAACTTAGAAGTGTTTTTACACAGCCATTTTTACAGCGCTGGTGTGTGCCCGGCAACCTCCACTTCCTCGACCTGGGCTGAGAAGCTCTGTGTAGAGCAGTCTAAATCAGCACTGAAATTCAATGGGAGTTGAGCCCCTACCTCCATTGGGCTCCTTTAACAGCTTAGGCTGAGAGTTTGTCATGAGTGTATCTGCATTATGCTCTGTAAAGAGGCTTTTGTTCACCTGTCCTTACCCAGGAGTTACCCTTTGCTTGCTGCATTATTTGCATGGTTTAGGGACAACTACACCGCAAGGTTGGAAATAAATCGGTGCTTCCTAGCTGCAGTTAGTGGTGCTCACCTTCTTTGCAATCGTGGCCGTTTTCATGCAGCATGAACCCATTCCTGCACTGGCAGGCGTAGCTCCCAAACGTGTTGACACATTCATGCTGGCATCCGCCGTTGTCTTTGGAGCATTCGTCTTTATCTGGGGAGGGGCAAATGAACGGCACTTAATTCCGCGTGGAGAGAGAGAACTAAATCTGATGCCAGCTGGGAGCTCTATCTGCTAGGGTAGAGAACTAACCTAAATCCCAGGGCTTGTCTTCACTACCCGCCGGATCGGCGGGGAGCAATCGATCTATCGGGGATCGATTTTTCGCGTCTCGTTTAGACGCGCTTAATCGATCCCCGAACGCGCTCCCCGTCGGCTCCGGAAATCCACCTCATCGAAAGGCGGAAGCGGAGTCGACGGGGGAGCGGCAGCGATCGACTCGCCGCCGTCCTCATGGTCAGGTAAGTCGATTACGATACGCTGACTTCAGCTACGCTATTTACATAGCTGAAGCTGCATATCGTAGATCGACCTCCCCCACCAGTGTAGCCCTGGGCTCAGTCGCTGTCTCAGGTCCAGCCACTTTGCTCTTTCCCCAGTTCACTGGCCTTCCGCACAATACAACAAACGACATGAGTCTAGCACATAAAGTACATTTTAAATGTTTCCCCCCGTTTATAATTAAACAAAAAAGTAACAAAGCTTGAATAGATGAGTATAGCACTCAGGAAAACTAACAGGCAAATGTACCAGTACTGGCAAAAATCCACTGGCCCATCTTTATCCTGGCAACCCTGCTTCGTGCTCTCGGACGCTCAGCTCTGTGCTGCATACTCCCTTAAGCAGCTTCCCTCTGCTCACTGCCAGCAGCTCCCTGGTTCCTCCACTTGCCAGGTGTCTGGTGGAAAGAGCTGTGTGCTGCCCAGAGGGTCTGTGACTGGTGCAGAGAAAGAGGGTGCATGCAGGTAGAGAGAGCTGCTGCTGGGTAAGCTGCCCCCCATGACTGCAAGGTGCCACAGCAGGAGCAGAGAGTGAGAGAGTGGGCAAAGAGGCAAGCAGATGCCTTCCCCCATGCTCCCATGGCTTGCACGAGAGAAGATGGGCAGATAGGTGCGTGGCTGCCCAGTCAGCAAGAGGGGGCAGTTTTACAGGGCCGTGTGGTATTCTGCACACAAGAGAAATTGGAAGAAAGCAAAGAACGAGGTATAAACAGAGAAGGTAGATCAGACCCGTCTATTCGGCCTTTCCCATAATATAAGCACATCGGGGTGTGTGACAAAACTGAAAGGTAACATTTAAAACCGATGAAAGGAAACACTTACACATAGTGCATGTCTGACACATCTGGCAATTTCCCGCCATATCCTTGGGAGACCTTACTGAGTTAAGTTTAAGTATCTTCGGGGTCCATTGTACTAAATGAACGGTGGATGTATTATTGTGGGTGGAACTGCCTGGAACATCTCAAGGGGGGAGGTGTGACAGATGTGAGGCCTGGCGGTTCAAAGGACAGTACTGAACAGTGTGGACTTTTGGAACAAAAAGCATTAAGTGGTTTTCCTGGGGAATATCTGGAGGAGGTGAATGCAAATTCCTCACTTCTGGTTATGCAAAAGCCCAGACTTTTGAAGCTGCACCCTGAGGAGAGGGCTTTTGTCGACTGATCACCTGTTACCTGAGGCCAAGGTCCAAGGTCCAAGCTGTATAAAGGAAAGATTGAGCTTTTCCTGGTTCTGAATCTGAGACAGTTATGAATTTGTAACCACGGGGAAAGACGGTTGTGAAGTTTGAAGGATTGACACCTACCAGAGCCCAACCTTGGAGCTGAGGGGTGACCTCTGGGATGCTTTTTAGCATGCATGTAGGTTCTTTTATTGTTATTAATATTTTTTCTCTCATACCTTTGAAGAATAAACAAAGTGTAGATGCTGGCCTGCTTAGGCAATCTGGCTTGCTGGGAATATCCCAGTGTAGACCGGGAACTGTGCAGACTGGAAAAACCCCAGTCAGGAGGGAGATATACACGTGGGTCTCTTCCCAAGGAAGGTGATGGCTGAAAAGCCAGGAGCCTAGAGTGGGTGGCCTTGGTGGAGCATGGCAGGAGAATACAGGTGCACTTGTCCTGAACTATGACAGCATAATTAACCTCTGGAACTCTCTGCCACAAGGTGTCATTGAGGCCAAGAGCCCAGCATGATTCAGCAGAGGACTGGACATTTATATGATAACATCCAGAGCTACGATGGTAAGGATTGAAGGTATCTAAACCCTCCTGGTTCAGGGCAAAAGCCAACCTCTAATTACTGGAGGCCAGTATGAAGCCTTCCCTAGAGGCAGGTTATCTTAAGCCCTGCCTGCTGTGCTCTGAAGGGTCTGGTGCTGGCTCATGTCTGAGACAGGACACCGGGTGATCTGCTGCTCTGATGAGTCTTCAAGACTGGATGTCTTTCTAAAAGGCATGCTCTAGCTCAAAACACAAGTTCTGAGCTTGATGCAGAAATGACTGGGAGAGGTCTCTGGCCTGCGTTAAGCAGGTTTGGCCTTAAAATCTAAGGATCTGCAATCCCATATGGCAATTTTTGCATTGCTAGGGTAATGCGCAGAGGCCTTTGTGCCATGGAAATGGATCATGCAGAATTCATCACCCCTTTCCAGTGTTGGGAGACAAGGGAAGAGGGAGGAATGGTACACAGCAATAATGGTTTTCATACAGCAGAAGGCAGAATGTAACCACTGATGCCATGGATGTCCAGACTTAACAGCACGGAGATGCACATTCACACGAAACACGTGGTGCTCCCGTACACTCAGGACAGCCAGTGCGGAGAGCTTTCCTCCCTAAGGGACACAGCCACATACCGGAAAAGAAGTGGACTTTGAATCCCCTTTTGGATACCGCGTTGTCCGATTTGAACTCCAGTCTCAGGTTGTTGCTATAGGATGTGATCACTTCCGGCTTCTCCGAGCCGCAGAATTTGCCATGGAGCTTGGAATCGGAAGCCAGCCCACTGCGAACCTCCACGTAGTCGTATTTACAGACCTGCCAAGGGACAGTCAGATTTCATAGCGTGGGGGACTTGGACACACTGCATTGCAGATGTAGGATACCAAACAGCAAGAGTCCATTTCCTGAGTGACACGGCAAGTGACACCATACACAGACTTGCCCGCCACCAGTAACTCCCCCTGACCCGAGTCACTTAATGCCGTCAACTCCTTCACTTCCTGCCCCATCTTGTAGTATACTTGCATTTATCAGAATGGTTTTAGTTACTTTTCATTTATCTCTTCTCTATACAACATTTATCTGGCCCCCATTACCACCTGAGCACCTCACAATCCTCAGTGTATTTCTCTCCTCACAACACCTCTGTGAAGTAGGGAAGTGCTATTACCCGATTTTACATTTTCCTGTCAATCCCCAGTAACGCTCCTAGAGAAGCAGTCTCTAGGAAAGAGGATCTAATAACAGTTACAAATGGAAAATACCCAGGATACCTACTGCTATGGGAACAAGCTCATTTGTAACAGAAATAGATCTGTACTTCTCCACTCCCTATAGATTTACACATACGTACCAAAGAAAACAAATTCTGTTCTTTAAAGAAAGTCCTGCTAACTACTACCACTTGCTCATTAAATCAAGGGCTGAGAAACAATGGGAAACCCCCAAACCAAGACATAACACCGGGTCTCTTCTCAGTACCCCAGGATCTTATCAGGCTCTGGGCCAGTCAACAATCGCACCTACTAAATACATGGACCAGCTACATACATCATTGCCTTCCAGCTCAAAGACTTCAAACTGCAGAGAGATCCGGTACTGGGCTGGAGCGACCACCTGCCAGATGCAGTTTTTGTTAGTGGGATATTCCTTGGGCCAACCAGGGCTCGTGATGGTCCCATTGAGCTTGGTGATGAAGCCCCCACAGGCAGCTGGAGAGGCAACAAAGGAACACAAGGTTTACTTGCTTCTGTCCAGACAGAGGAAAAGATTGTTCCATGTTGTTCACTAGGAAACAAGTCAGCGCTAACTTAGGGCAGTAGCAAGGCAAGGGCACGGGTGTTTCCAATCCCAGCCTTCAGAATGGATTTTAAAATAGCAAGGAGTGGGCGAGAAAATGGAAAATCGCTTTCAGGCCACATCCTCGGCTAGTAAAAAACCAGCAGAGCTCCACTGAAGCAGCTAGACCTTTGCCGAACTACTCCAACTGAAGAATCTGGCCCTTAGTACCACAGTAGCCTTTCAGGATTGGTCTCTACTGGACTTTGCACCTCAAGTTCACTGACAACCAATTAACTTGGGGTAGCTAACATGATCGTGCAGGCCAAAATGGGGATTCCTTAGAGTAAACATTTGTTCTAGGCTACAAATAGTTGCTCTTTATCGTAGAGCGCTACCTAGAACAAACATTTGTAGCCTTCATCAAGCGCGTAGGGTGTGCCCATGCTAGCCTTTACAAACACTGCATGCACCTCCATGGAGTGGCAATCAATTGACTAGAGCAGGGGTGGGCAAACTTTTTGGTCTGAGGGCCACATGGGGGTTCCGAAACTATAGGGAGGGCTGGGTAGGGAAGGTTGTGCCTCCCCAAACAGCCTGGCCTCCACCCCCTACCACTTCCAGCCCCCTGACTGCCCCCCTCAGAACCTCCGACCTATCCAACCCCCCTGCTCCTTGTCCCCTGACCGCCCCCCCCCGGACCCTACCCCCTATCCCCGCCCCTGACAGGCCCCCCCGGTACTCCCACACCTATCCAACTGCCCCCTGCTCCCTGTCCCCTGACTGCCCCCATCCAACCCCCCACTCCCCGCCCCTTACCATGCCTCTCAGAGCACTGGGGCAGGCTGGCAGCTCTCGCAGCCAAGCTGCCCAGCAGGAGCTCACAGTCCCGCGACCCAAAGCGCTGGTGGCACGGCAAGCTGAGGCTGGGGGGGGGGGGGGGGGGACAGCAGGGGAGGGGCCGGGGTCTAAGCTCCCCAGCCGGGAGCTCAAGAGCCTGGAGCTCAAGGGCCGGGCAGGATGGTCCCGTGGGCCGGATGTGGCCCACAGGCCGCAGTTTGCCCACCTCTGGACTAGAGGTTGAAAAAGTCTAGTAAAGGCAAACCCTTTTGGCCTTTGGTAGTTTATAATTTACAGGCCATGTCTACGCCGGGGAAAGGTTAACACACCCCTTTTTCCTAGTGAGGATAAAGCCAGAGTGTCTTTGGTGACTCGCACTTTCTCAGTAGTGGCCCACTGTCTTTAGAACTTCACTAGCTTTTGGCTTTGTCTTTACTGCAAAGGAGGTGTGATTCTACATCAAGACAGCTAACTCGGGACAGTTCTCTAGATGTAAAACACTAGTGAGGACAAGGCAAAAGTAGCTTTTACCTTCATGTAACTAGTTGAGGTCAACCATACACACACCCAATACCACCATCAGGTGTTGACCCCAGCTAGCTCTATCATGTTAAGAGGGGCAGGAACGGGGATAGAGATAGAAGTCCCTTGTTCAGCTGGGGGGGGGGGGGGGGGAAGTAGTGGGGGGAGGGGCAGGTGATTGACAATTGGTGCTTGAGAGACCTGCGTTGGGTTAATTAATTATTTGATAATTAGGGGAAAATGGGGCACAGTCTGCGGAGGATTTTATATCTGTGTCTTGTCTCCACTAAGGTTTTACACAGAGCGAGCTAACACGAGACAGCTGTCTTGATGTAAAACAGACACCTTTTCTGCAGCAGTTTCATATTGCCCTGTTAGTACTTCAGTGTTTTATGGCTTTATTAGAATTCAAAGTCTAACAAGGCACTGAATGTGTTATCTCTAGAGCCATCTGGAAAACAAAACATCTTATGAAATATTTTGATTTCCATCCAAACATTCCAACCAGTCCCTGAGGACTTCACTATTTTTAGTAGCTCATCGACAATCCCCACCCTACTGTTGGTGATTATCTTTATCTGAAGGACAGGGGCTGATATGGCTGGCAGAATTCACATCCTCTACCACCTGCTCATTAACTTAGGCCTACTCTAGGCTGAGAAAGGAAACCACACTGACATCCAGCAGTCCGTTTAGACACTCGTCTCTAGGAAAGTCTGAACATCGACCCTCTCAACTCTGCTAAGGGATCAAGACCCTGATTTAAAGTCTGTTAATATAGAATAAACATTTTCAGCAGGGTTCCACTGTGGGTCGTGAAAGCAGGACTTTCTAGATTCAGGTTCAAATTATTCTTTCTAGACTCAGGTTCTGCCTATGTTCTCTTCTCCACACTATTGCTCAGTGCATAACATGTCTCACAGCAATGCCTGAAAAAGCAAAAGCAATTGCTCTTACATATGCCATTAGGGTTTCAGACGGGACCATCCCCATTTCCTGTATGATAGTTGAATTGAGAGGGTAGAATATTTCTAGAAGTGCCTGTCAAATTATACACAGGGGCTATCTAAAATACAGAGTGACTTTCAAAAGCTCTCAACACTTGTCTACCTCTGCTGCCATTACAATCAATGGCAGGCCTGCCAACTGCTTTAATGGGAGAATAATTAAAGGAGACCCCAAAGATTTTGACGATCTCACTCATTCTGTTCACCATTTCCAAAACAGTTCTCAAATAAGGGGAGGAAACAAGAGAGAGAGGAGCAGGGAGGGGAGTGTCTCAATACAGCAGAACTGCGCAGGCTAATACTTATTTAAAGAGATCAACCAATTATGTAGAGAGCTGATTGAAAAATTTCCCTCAAAACTGATTTTCAGCAGAAAATTGGGGTTTGGGTTGAATGACATTTTTCATGAGAAGTGTCAGCTTTCCACAGGAAATGTAAATTTTCAGGACAAAAATGGCCCCCCAGAAACCAAAATCTTTTTGGTTTCAGCTTCAAAATGAAACATGTTCATTCTGAATTCTGCCACAATGTCCCGCAGTTTGGGTGCCCCATTCTTTTCTGTGGCCTGGGCACCCCTAGCTGGACCTCATCTCCCACCAGGCACTGCGCCTAGGTGGCGGCCATGTTACCCCATCTCCCCTCACCCACAGGTTCAAGACTGTGGTGTATCATGGGAGACGCAGTCCAATCAGGGAGCCCAACCTATGATGAAAATGGGATAACAAAGCACCATGGCAGTGGAGAATAAAAATATTTTGGTTTTCAGACAGAATATTTCAGATTTCAACTTGTCACTGAAAATTTGACGTTTTCCACGAAAATTCTGATGAAACCAAAATGTTTGGTTTTGACAAAATTTTCCACGGGGGCAGGGAACCATTTTCAAACCAGGTCCACTTAACTATTCTTAACTGTGGCGCCCCCCCACCGACCACGCTCCCCGCTCTGCAGGCTACTGACCCTCACAGCTCTTTTTATCAGCCGTCAGCTCGTAGCCAGGTTCACAGGCGCACTTGTAGCTGCCCAGCGTGTTCACGCAGCGTTGCTCACACCCACCGTTGTCTGGCCGAGAACACTCATCCACCTCTGTGGGGAGGAAAAGGCAACAATTCAAGCTCTCCTAACGACCCGATCCCCACCTCTGTTTTCACAGGCAGTGTTCACAGACTGGAGGACCAAAGGAGCAGCTGAAGAGCTCTTGCTGACCGGGAGGGGCTAAAGCAGTCTTGCCCTCACCAAGTAGGGGGCATACAATTAGCATCGCCAGCCTGCTGGCACCTCAGTGGTCTTGCCAGCCAGCGGACACTGAAGTGACACTTCCAGTCAACATGATTGGAAGAGGAAGCAAGGTCTCTTCTTGCAAAGACTTTGCTACACTTTACGCTCATTTGCAATGACACTCCTGATTTCCTTTATTCTTAGCACCCGACACTACATGCGGGCAGCCTGCATACAGGAAGCCTTGGGAACAGTGCTTTGCTCCCACCAGCCTAGGAAGAGACTGGACTTTGAAACCTGGCTTTTCTGATCAGATTTCTACATCTTGTGCTGCCATTCTAATGTCCAAAGGTCTGATTTATTGGCTTCTCAACCCATTTCCTGGTTGTAGTTCATCCCCCACATGACGCTGTAGGGAAGATGGGTGACCATGTATAGTATTAGTGATACCAATATTACAAAATTGCAGTGAATCTTATCAGGTATGCAGTGTATGGTATCAGTGGAAAAGTTATGATTGGCTAAATATGATAATCATGTTTATATGTATGTATCATCTTCATATTGTGAGTTATAAATATGGGTGTTACCTTTGTATAACAAACCTGTGCTGTGTTTCTGGGTGGACACCCCTAGACAGATTGGCATCAGCACTATCCTGCCTACTTAATGGCCCATCAAGGGCAATCAGCTGTACAATTAACCCATTGAAAGAAGGCAGGGGCCATGCCTATGAGTCAGCAGGACATGTAGGGACATGCCTGTGGACAGGGGACTCCAAGAGCTTTTCCATGCCCATGTGCTGTGAGCTTGTGTTTGGGACAAAGGATGTACAAGCCACATAGCAAAGGATATAAACACAGCTGCATCTTCTCCATTTTGTCTTCAACCCTCCTTCCCACCACTGCAGTAACTTCTCTACAAACTGAAGCTTTGAACAAAGGACTGACAGACCTATCCATGCTTTGGATGTGCTCCAGAGGGACTCTACAAGCCAGCAAACTCACCAATGCTGATATATGGACTCTAAAGTCTTATGTATGTATCTGATTGCTTTGACCATTGAGCAACTCTCTTCTCTTTCTTTTCTTTTAGAATAAAATCTTTAGTTTTAGATGCTAAAGGATTGGCTGGCAGCATGGCATTTTGGGTAAGATCCAAACAAATATTGACCTGGCAATGTGGCTGGCTCTTTAGGGATCAGAAGAACATTTTGTATAGTGAGCGGAGTTTTAAATAACTCCTCACCTTACTGGACCTGTTTGCTGACTGGGAGTCAGAGAACTGGAATGCAACGAAGGGGGCTCTGTGATTTCCCTTTTTTTAGCTTCTTGATGATGAGTGTGGGGGATCAGGAGCACAGTTTGGGACTGGTTGGTGAATCTAACTACAGTGTTAACCACCAGTTTGGGAGAATCTGCTCTCCTTTTTGCAGCCTGCCCTGACCTTGGCATTTTCAGTGTGGGCTACCCTAGGCACCTCAGGTCACCCACCCAAAGGATTGTTTCGTTAAGAGAACCTGGTAAAGGTTATTGCTACGTTGGTTTGGTGGGGACAGCCTCACCAACACGATCTCTTTAGAAGCCTTGCCACCAAGTCGGGAAAACACCAGAAGTGATAACCCCACATTGAGAAGAGACTGTTTCCCTGCTTCTGTTTACAGGCTCACTGCTAAGAAAACCCCTCCACTTGGTAGGCCAGCCGTTCCCAAATGGTTGTCTATGAATGGACGGTGCTCTGTGACTGGTCATGGGATGCTAGCTAGCTCCTGTCCTAGATGTTAAACTGCAGTAATAGACAGCTAAACAAGTCATCTTTCCTCCATCTCAGCGACAGCAGCAGTGTGCGCACACCCACGTGCACAGCTTAGAGGGAACAGTGTTCACATCATGTATGTCACATAGCCACAGTATATCCATCATCCAGAAACAACCATAGATACATTTGTGATAAGAACCAGCAGATTACAAAAAGAGGTAATTGGTTAAAAAATTGCCTGGTTTGTTTATGCAACAAACTCTCCTTTCCGTATGATTGAGAACCTACACTTAAGCACTTGGATTCAGAGACTGTTGAAGTGATAATCTCACTTTTAACAGCAGTAGCTTCTTCCGCCAGTGTAGAAAGAATATTTTCTTCCTTTGGACTAATTCATTCCAAATTGAGAAATTGTTTGGGACCTGAAAAAGCAGGAAAGCTTGTTTTTCTTTTCTCGATTATGAACAAACAGGAAAATGAAGGTGAAGACGACTGAGTTAGCTACTGAAGCCAATATTTTAAGTTTCTCATGTTGACCTGGCTGACATAGTTGATTTAATTTTGGGTTTTTTTTAAATATTTCATTTAACTATTTTAGTTAAAAACAATTTTAACAAAAACAAACCTGATTTTAAAAAACTTGAATTTTAACTAAATTCAAACATTCATATTCTTGTTTTGTTAAAATATTGTTTGCTGTTGAAGAAAAAAAATCCAGAATACATAATGTTGTTGTTTTAAATAAAACAATTTAAATGTCTGTCTGGTGATGTTCTCCTCCTAATACAGCATGACAAGAAAATCCTCCAAATATTAATGATTAACCTGTTGAATTGGAGATAGTTCATCTCCCAATGACTTCATAAATATCTGCTTCAATTACCTTTGGTCAATGAAATAACCAATCATTCATTTTCTGATATAGCTGTAATACTAATCTGAAAAGTTTTCAAAATAAATTACTTTAAAAATGTATAGTGTGTACTTTCTAAAAATGAAACCTACATCTATCTCTGAGTTGTGAAGAATATGTATTAAGGTTATAACAACCAACAAGAATGCACTTTTATTTAGAAATCAACGATTAAATTGAATCTTCCTGACTAGTGATTTAAATCATGATTTAAGTCAAATCAACCTGTTGGAGAACTATTTATCTTCAGTTCCTGACCTAACCAGCTTTGCACCGTTTAGGAGCAGCAATGTCCCACTCAAGAGATGGCTGCATATCAGTACAGGTGAGTGTATAATGCTTTGGGATGCTTCCACATGAAAAGTACCATATAAATCTAAGACAGTCATGTCATTATTAATATTATATGCACTTCAGAGATTGTCTGCATAACTGAGGACTACTCTAGCTTCTCCATAAGGACAGCATGGAGTAGCATAAACTAGAATAATCCCAATGGTCACATTTCTGGCTTGAAGACAAGGTAATCCCTCATTTTTGGGGCCTTATCTGCTAACTGTTGGACCTGAGTAGAAGGCTTAGCCCTTAAGGATTGATCCTCTATAGGTTCATGGTTGGTTTATTCTCAGAGTTTAAAAGCTAGTGTCCCATGTTCTCATAAAGCACAAATTTCAACCCACGCTTCTACTCAAGTTTTTTAATCTGTCGGCTGCTTTGTATGTTTCATGTTTCTTCCAAACAATGCAAGACACACATTACATTCCTGGTCATTACAAAATTGATTAAGACATAGTGTGCCCCAAGAGTTGACTAGCTGAGGACTACAATGGCAAGTTGCCCCAAGAGTTGACTAGCTGAGGACTACAATGGCAAGTTGCCGGGAAGCTATGGGCCCCATCTGGTCTGTTTAAAATGGAGAGGGGAAGGCAGCCATTTCCCCTTTAATAAGGAGCTATGTAGTCTTCAGCGCCCACCCTGCGCTACCCCAAGCAGCTTGTGGTCTTCAGTTTAGACAGAGGCCTTATGTTGATCTTTGCCTGTGGGCCACACTGCTGAATATTATGGCCTGCACTTGGCCCACGGGCCATCCTTGGAGAGGGGTCTCAAGTGTCTCTGATTGAGAGGTTTCATCTTAATGAAACCACCTTAGGGTCCAATGTGTAATCCATACCTTTAAAGAAATTTGCTGCAAACCCTGCTTTACTGATGGACCCATCCGATGCGAACTTCATCCACACTTTATTTGAGCTGGATTTGATATCTTCTGGCTTTTCATAGCCACAAAAATGTCCAATCAAAGGGCTGTCCTCAGTGGGGCCGTCTCGGATTTCCAGGTAATCATAAGCACAACTGTCATGCCTCTCAATCTGCAGAGGGAAAGGGAACACACCAACACACACTTCGCTCAGCCCCATCAGATTCTGTTTAGCTTTAAAGGATCAAAAAGCACAAATTGATTCAACACAGTCAGGGCAAAGCTCTCTGGTTCAGCTGAAGCAGGGCTCATCTTTTCCCCCAGGCTTTTGAAAGTGGGGAGGTGGGGAATTGTTAAGAGGGGAACAGGGTGGGAGGGGGGCAGATTTGTGGTGGGTCAGCTTAAAAATGAAATACAGCCAAGTTCAGCAACTGAAGTTACATTAACGGTGCCTGGAGCATGGGGACAGGTGGTCCTAAGTAACATTCCTCGCATTCGAAAGTAAAACAAACAAACAAGTGGAACAAACTTTGGATCTCAAGGTTACCATCAGCCCGCCAATCTGCAGAGCACGTTATTGGCTGTATGGTTTAAAATGTTAGTTTAATTGAATGTGTAATTTGTGATTACTGACATAGCTACAGATCAGTCTCAGCTCAGCTCCCAGGTGACAGCACAAAAAAATCCCCATCATAACTGGCCCCTTGCTGTTCATCCAGGCAGGGCTGAGGTGTACGGGCAGGGCAGCACGTGGGAAGTTTGCCTAGTCCCTTATTTCAATGAAGAGGGCCTGAAGGACTGGCTCAGACCCTACCTTCCTGCCCCTCCATTTTCTCTTCAGTTCTTGGATCATTACATTTGTTTTACAGACTCCTGAGGTTCAATATCTGCTCTGATCATGGGTCCAAAGCACCCACCATATCATAGAATCATAGAATATCACAGTTGGCAGGGACCTTAGGAGGTCATCTAGTCCAACCACCTGCTCAAAGCATGACCAATCCCCAATTTTTGCCCCAGATCCCTAAATGGCCTCCTCAAGGATTGAACTCACAACCCTGGGTTTAGTAGGCCAATGCTCAAACCACTGAGCTATCCCTCCCCCCTCCTCACACGGGTATTGGGCCTGGTGGGACCCACTGGATCTGCTAGTAGCCTTGAAGCCTCTTGCCTGTGTCACGGAGCTGCCCTCGAATCCCCTACAGCCCCTTGAGATGCAGCATCAGTGTGTTATATGGTGTTAGTTCTGTCACCTTTACATGCCACCTTCCAATGAAACTCTGGTTCCTGACCATCTACAAGAGTTGCCTTCCTCAGGCTCAGCAGCAAGGAGGGGCAAATCCAGGGGATGATCTCCGAGCAGGGGAAGAACATCCCTGCACGCGGCATGGAAAACACCAACAGCCAAATAGCTCAAGAACTAGGGATCCTTTTCTTTCCCAGCAGGACAAGAAAGTCTCCGCAGTGTGGCCACACCTCATGAGTGACAGCAAAGGAGGGAGATAAGCAACAACAAACTAGGCAGCTTGAGGAATCCCCTGGAGTTTCACAGGCAATCCATTGGAATTGGTCAATGGAGATGGTCAGGAACCAGAGTTTCATTGGAAGGTGGCATGTGAAGGTGACAGAACTAACACCATATGGTCAATGGTCAATGATGGGATGTTAGAAGTTACTACAGAGAACTTTTTCCTGGGTGTCTGGCTAGTGAGTCTTGCCCACATGCTTGGGATTCAGCTGATCGCCATATTTGGGGTCGGGAAGGAATTTTCCTCCAGGGTAGATTGGCAGAGGCCCTGGAGGTTTTTTGCCTTCCTCTGCAGCATGGGGCACGGGTCACTTACTGGAGGATTCTCTGCATCTTGAAGTCTTTAAACCATGATTTGAGGACTTCAATAGCTGAGACATAGGTGAGAGGATTATTCCAGGAGTGGGTGGGTGAGATTCTGTGGCCTGCATTGTGCAGGAGGTCAGACTAGATGATCATAATGGTCCCTTCTGACCTTAAAGTCTATGAGTCTATGAGTTGATAGCCCTTGTCTGGACAAAACAAGCAGAAACTGGAGAGAAAGTCCTGTGCTGACCTTTACACAAGGAACATATGGGAGCTAAAATATAGGTCAGGAAGACACGACATGCCATCACACATCAGGGCTCAGCCTATCTCCAGCCCAGCTACTTCAAAGAGTCAGCAAAAAAAATCAATCAAATCAGAATTCACCCAGCCAGTAGTGCAATGCATACTGCAAATGCTGGGTGAAAATCCTTCCTGACCTCTGCAGAGGCTGGCTGCTGTCCTGCCCCATTTATTAGACATTCACAAATGCCACTGCTGGCCCTAAACTGATCTAAGCTCCAGTCCTGCCCCATTGAAAACAAGGGGAGTTTTGCTGTTGACTTCAGTGGGAGCAGGATCGGGCCCTTAGACACAATATGATTTGCTAATCTCCAGTCACTGCCTAGTCACATGGGGTAAAGAGGTAACTTCCTTTTATTTATTCAAAATTTACCGACCATTAACTTCATTAAATAATCCTGGGATCTCACATTACATGACAGGGTAGTACAGAGGAGCTCATTAATTCTAAGCCCCTCTTTAATACTCTTACATAGCTCAGTTATTGTCTAATTTCTCCTTTCAAGGCTAAATAATCCTAGTTGCTGTAAACTCATCAGATGCAAACCCCATCTCAACCTCTCAGCAACCTTCAAGTTGCTCTCTCTAATTTCTATTTTTCTATGAAAACCTGGCTGGTGATGCAGGGAATGGTCTGTCCCGAGGTCTTTATGGCTACTGTAAGATTTAAAAGGGGGAGAGGGGAGATATGGATGTGTTACTGGGTGGTGCGGTCTCAATAGATCTATGCAGGGTTGGCTAGGGAATCGATGTCCTGTGCATTCTGCAATCTGATGGCAGGAATCCTCTCTCAACATTCCCTGCAGGCAGAGTGTCCTGATGGGTAGTGCAGGGGATTGGGTGCCAGGACTTCTGGGTTGTATCCTGGCTCTGCCACTGCTTGAGCCTGAGTAATTTGCTTCACTGTTACCTTGAACGCCTCATTAACTGTTTGCTGAATCCTTCAGTTCTCATTTTATACTTTGATGGAGAGGTCTTTGAGGCAGGGCCTGTCTTCCTCTGGCCTTACCATGAGGCGAACTGAGGCGGCCGCCTCAGGTGCCAGACTGGGGCGGGGGGGGGGGGGGGGCGCGCCACTAGGACCCAGAGTGTAGAAAATTGTGTCTGCTGCTGGTGCACATGTATTCTCTCTGCTCTAGATGCACAGAGATAGTGGAGTGCTGTGCTGGAGGAAGGAGGGCACAAGAGACATTAGTAGGGTGACCAGACGTCTCGATAAAATCAGGACGGTCCCGATTTTTGATCATTTCTCCTGCGTCCCGACCGATGGTCAGTCGGGACACCTTTTGTCCCGATTTTCAGTCTTCTTCCATTTTTTTCCCCCCCTCGACAATTTCTGGTGGCAGAGGCTCTTCCTTTTCTTTTTTTTTTGCTTGACAACTTCTGGGCGGGAGGTCCCGATTTTTGGGTCTTCTCATCTGGTCACCCTACATAATAGGCAGGCAGGAGAAAAGGTGAGAGAGAATAACAGAAAGCAGCAGGAGCTGCAAGAAGAGAGAGGAGGAGGAGCCTCTTATGTACCTCTCTAGCACCCCCAGGAGCCTGGACTGATTAACACCAGCTTCTCAGGGAGCTTCCTGTTTCCTGCTGCTTCCCTGAACCCACTTGAGGAGAAGAGGCAGTCAACTGAAGTAGTAGGAGCCAGTTAGGCACTTAAGACGCCGATATCTTCCCTCACTCGGGCCCTGCTACCAGCCTGCTTATTTGTCCTCTTCAATTGAGAGTTGAGAGCCACTATAGCTGGCACAGAACAGCAGTCATGAATGAAAGAAGAAAACGCCCCTCTGGGGCAGCATTCAGAAAAAGAAAGCAAGCAAAGGAAGCTTTTCTATCTAAGCAGGAAGGAGCTCTCCTGAGATACATACACACAAATCTTCATGGTGAACCTTCCGGCCCCAGTGAGGGTATGAGTGGTGAGGAGATGCCTGATCTTCCACTTAGTCAGAGTGCAGGTGACCTGACAGCTACTGCAGCATCCATATCTCCATCTCAAATGGATGTAACCATGCACATTCCTGAAGGAAAGTGTAGATCAGAGAAGAGTGTGGTGGAGGCGCAAGAAACAGCTGCTGCTGAGTTTAGTTCCTTAAGTCTAGATGATCCAGGAATGTGGATCCACTTGAGCAGTAGCCTGAGGGACTTCCTAGTACTGCATGGGCCACTGCAAGTGAAAAACTTCATGTTCCCCAAAGACAATGAAAATAGAAGTTTCCATCCAACACATTACTGGTGTGAAATCTCCAATGGGATACTGTTTTTGTTGCAAACTCTTCCAGTCTAATGTTCCAGCCACATTGGGTTCTACAGGAACAATGGAAAAATCTGGCCAGAAATCTGGCATGCCATGAGAAGGCAGCAAATCACCAGAGAGCATTCCATAGGTGGAAAGAGCTTGAGATGAGACTAAGGTTAAAGGCCACCATAGATGATCAGCATCAAGAGAAGATTGCATCAGAGTCTCTTTACTGGCAAAATGTTCTGAAAAGGCTCATTGACATTTTGACAATGCTTGCTACCCAAAACGTAGCACTGTGTGGCACTTCAGATCAGCTGTATGTGCCAAACAATGGAAACGTCCTTAAAATTGTGGAGCTGATGGCTGAGTTTGATGCTGTGCTCCAGGAGCATCTAAGAAGAGTCACCACCCAAGAAATGTACACACACCACTACCTTGGAAAAACAATTCAAAATGAGAGCATACAGTTACTGGCAACAAAAGTCAAACAGAAGATTGTGGCAGATCTGAAGTCAGCAAGATATTACTCTGTTATTTTGGACTGCACACCTGACATCAGCCATATGGAACAAATGACTTTAATGGTGAGTTTTGTAACAACAACAGAACCTAGTGAAAATGTCCCTGCAATGGTGACTGTCAGAGAGCATTTCCTTGAATGTATTGACATTGATGATACTACAGGAGCTGATATGACAAATGTGCTTCTTAAAAAGCTGGAAGATACGGGAATTGCGATAGCTGACATGAGAGGTCAGGGCTACGATAATGGTGCCAACATGAGAAGAAAGAACAGAGGAGTGCAGACATGGATCCGAGAGTTAAACCCTCGAGCTTTATTTGTCCCATGCAGTTCTCATTCATTGAATTTGGTGGTCAGTGATGCAGCATCAGCTTCTAGTGAGGCTGCTGAATTTTTTTAATGTAATTCAAAACATCTATGTATTTTTCTCTGCATCAACTCATCAGTGGCAAATTTTGAAGCAACATCTGGGAACATCCTCTCTGACACTGAAACCACTGAGTGCCACACGATGGGAAAGTCGAGTGGAGACGATAAAGCCTATCAAACACCAAATTGGGAAGATAGATGATGCCATAGTTGCCATTATGGAGGATAATGCTATGACAGGAACTGTTCGTGGGAGAACAGTGGCAGAGGGAAATGGAATCATGAGAAACATACATAACTTCAAATTTCTATGTGGCTTAGTGTTGTGGCATGGCATACTGTTTGAAATAAATATTGTAAGCAAGAGACTCCAAGGTGTTGACCTTGTTATATCTGGAGCAATGGAACAAAAGCAAAGTCATACCTACAGCCTTACTGGTCAGATGAGGGATTTCAAAACATTCTGAAGAGTGCACAGAAGTTGGCAGAGGAACTTCACACTGAAGCTATTTTCCCACCCATTCAAGAATACAAGAATCAGCGAAGACGACGACATTTTGATTACGAGGCACGGGACAATCCCATAAGAGACCCCAAACAACAATTCAAAGTTCAATTCTTTAACTAGGTGCTAGATTGTGCAATACAGTCAGTTGAAGAACGTTTCATGCAGCTCAAGGAACACAGCAGTATATTTGGGATGTTGTACGATATTTCAAAACTCCTCATTATACTTGAAGAAGACCTACACCAGCAATACAGGGCACTAGAGACAGTGTTGACACATGATGACATGCGCGATATCGATACGAGTGATTTAGGTGATGAACTGAAAGCCCTTTCAAGATACATTTCAGCAGGATCAACTCCAAAGGCTGTTCTGGAATATATGTTGTGACAAAGTTCCTCCTCTACCTCGGTGGGTTCTGCGCTTATAGGCGGATTTTGCTTGCCTCAGAGATCTTTCCTTCTGGTAGAACACACAGTCCAGGTCAACTTCTCCTGTGTCTGATCAGGAGTTGGGAGGTTTTTGGGGGAACCCGGGCCTGCCCTCTACTCCGGGTTCCAGCCCAGGGCCCTGTGGATTGCAGCTGTTTAGAGTGCCTCCTGGAACAACTGCACGACAGCTACAACTCCCTGGGCTACTTCCCCATGGACTCCTCCCAACACCTTCTTTATCCTCACCACAGGATCTTCCAGCAGTATGCCCTCTCACTCTCAGCTCCTAGTGCCTCTTGCTCCCAGCTCCTCGCATGCACACCACAAACTGAAGTGAGCGCCTTTTTAAACCCAGCTTCCCTGATTAGCCTGCCTTAATTGATTCTAGAAGCTTCTTGATTGGCAGCAGGTGTTCTAATCAGCCTGTCTGCCTTAATTGTTTCCAGAAAGTTCCTGAGTGTTCTGGGACCTTCCCTGTTACCTTACCCAGGGAAAAGGGACCTACTTAACCTAGGGCTAATATATCTGCCTTTAACCACTCTCTTGTAGCCATCTGGCCTGACCCTGTCACTATGTACACAAATAAGATGACCACCCTCTTTCCAAATGCTTTTGTTGCTCTGTGCATACTTCTAACACTTCCTGTAACAGTTGCCAGTGGAGAACACAGCTTCTGCAAGCTGAAGTTAATAAAAACACATCTATGCTCCACAATGACACAGGAGAGGCTGGTCATCCTTGCAACCATCTCAATAGAGCATGAGCTGGCCCAGACTGTGGACCTTCAGGAAGCAGTTCAAATCTTTGCAACCAAGAAGGCACGGAAAGCACCACTTTGATTATTCAAACAGATAAAAATGCCAGTGTTTACTATGCAGACAAGAAAAGCTACGGCTGTTCATGCGTTTGAAAGTTAAGTGATACTTAAAATTTGTGAACAAGGCATTTTAAGTTGTTAGTTCTCCTTTATTGGGGTAGGTAGCAGAGCAGTACCATGAGAGGAGTAGAACAAGACGAAGGCAGAATTGAGACCTTTCAAAGTTTTGGCCCAAGCGAGGGAGCATGGGGGTGTCATTTGAGCTCCCCGCCTCAGGTGCCAAAATGTTGTGGGCCGGCTCTGCAGATAGAACCTAGCACTGGGACCTCTGAATGCTACCGTGATACACATAACCACTAACATGCTGTAAAGCAGTTTGCAGCTCTCAGATAAAAGTGTTATGGATAAATTATCTGAAGAAGCAGCAAAGGAGGCATGCACAGTACACACTTTTCATTGACGATAGTGGAGTCAGGATTCGGTGGAAATAATTTTCTAAAACAAACATTTAGGGGGGAAATTCCCTAGTTTTTACAAATTGTACGTTCTCTATCATACTTCCTTTTTACAGTCTCATTGGCTGCCATGTTAGTTTGGTTTAAGAGCACACACCTCAAACCTCTCACCTCAAATGCCTGGAACGTGAGTCCCACATGAAACCTCTCGGAAACCGTGATCCTCCAGATGCACTCTTTGGAAGGTCGGTAGTCATCTGGATAATTGGGGGACTGAATCTGGCCAGCATCCTTGTGAATTTCTCCACCACAAATCGCTTCACAAAAACAAACAGCATATGGATGGGATTACACATTGTTTCCTCGCTGAATGGCTGCTCCCAGCACACCCTCTCCCCTTGCAAATCTATTCTAACAACACTCATTCTATAAGGCCCCCAAACAAATCGTGAAAGGTATTAAAACCTAACATGATTCTGCTTAGTGTCTCTTATCTTGCTGTGTCCACCCCCATGGATATCAGCTCTCTGGGGCAGGAATTGTTTGGATAGTTGTGTCTGGTACACCACTTAATAATTTAATTATCAAATTAATAATAGCAATCATACATGAAATGTTTCAGAGTGGTAGCCGTGTTAGTCTGTATCAGCAAAAACGACAAGGAGTCCTTGTGGCACCTTAGAGACTAACAAATGTATTTGGGCATAAGCTTTTGTGGGCTAGAACCCACTTCATCAGAAGCATGGAGTGGAAAATACAGGAGCAGGTATAAATACATGAAGAAATGGGAGTTGCTTTATCAAGTGTGAGATGAGTCTAACAAGACAATTCAATTAACAGTAGGATACCAAGGGAGGAAAAATAACGTTTGTAGTGGTAATGAGAGTGGCCCATTTCAAACAGTTGACGAGAAGGTGTGAGTAACAGTAGGGGAAATTAGTATGGGGAAAATTAGGTTTAGGTTTTGTAATGACCCAACCACTCCCAGTCTTTATTCAGGCCTAATTTGATGGTGTCCAGTTTGCAAATAAATTCCAGTTCTTCAGTTTCCCATTGGAGACTGTTTTTGAAGTTTTTTTGTTGAAGAATTGCCACTTTTAGGTCTGTTATTGAGTGACCAGGGAGACTGAAGTGTTCTCCTACTGATTTTTGAATGTTATAATTCCTGATGTCAGATTTGTGTCCATTTATTCTATTGCGTAGCGACTGTCCGGTTTGGCCAATGTACATGGCAGAGGGGCATTGCTGGCACATGATGGCATATATCACATTGGTAGATGTGCAGGTGAACGAGCCCCTGATGGTGTGGCTCATGTGGTTAGGTCCTATGATGGTGTTCCTTGAATAGATATGTGGACAGAGTTGGCCACGGGGTTTGTTGCAGGGTTTGGTTCCTGGGTTGGTGTTTTTGTTGTGTGGTGTCTAGTTGCTGGTGAGTATTTGCTTCAGGTTGGGGGGCTGTCTGAAAGCTTATGCCTACATAATTTTATTTTTAGCCCAAGGACTCCTCGTCGTTTATACATGAAATGGACATTAAAGCCCACAAAAAAAGAGCAAAGTGAAATCCTGCCACTAGATGGCACTGGTTGCAAACATAATGCCAGTTAATGGGACGATGTGCCTAAAGATACAGGTCAATCTAATCTAGCTTGATTGCATATGGTCTCATGGATATGAACCCAGATGCTCTGTAGACTTAGAATCCAGGCACAGTCATTTCTCTGTGCAGGCAAGAAGTTGGGCAACGCAGAGGTGGGACTGCACATTGCAAGTGTAGAGTTGGGACTTGAAAAAGGGCCACAGAAAAGGAAGTTGCAGTAGACAAGGCTGGGGCTGTTTCTAAATAAAACTTTTCATATTGGGAGGATTAAATCAAGGAAAGTCAAAGCTCGACATAGGAACAGGTATCAGCAGTTCATGCTATCAGCACCAGGAGCTGCATAGAAAATGTGTGTTTCTTTTTTAAACTGCCCTTAAAGCTTGGATTTATTTTTAAAAACCAGCCTAAAAAAATGAAGATACAATTTCAGAGCCCAGTGTGACCTCTGCATGGGATCTGTGGGTGGGTTTGTACAGCGCCTTGCACAATGGGTCCTGATCCTGAAACTGAGCACTACCATAGCAAACATTAAATAACAATGTGTACATTAGATCTCCAGCATTGAATCCAAGCAGCTCTATGGAGTTGCTTCTCAGAAACCAGGGTGACAAGGAATGGCAAAGCTACTGGATAGACTTGCCTCCAGATGAGTCATAAAACCAAGACCCTGACTACCTTAGAGATTCCATAGCACTTCTGGGTTAACCAACTCTAGTAGCCTGGCTACTCATTGCAACTTAGATCTTCCTCTTAACAGCTCCACCCGCTGCAGTCTCAACTGGAGAACTATTAGTCAATTCCACTCCTAAAAATCATCCTTTTGTAGTGGTGCTAGTGCAGAACGGCTGCTGCATTTCTACCTCCACCCTCCCTCGCAACAGCTGCATTTCAGCAGTGGGTCAGTGATTCCTAAATGATGTGGAGCAGCCGTAGCCACTCTATAGTTAAAGCTGAAGCTAGTTTATTATAAGCCAAGTTTTGGAACCACTTCCCTCCCTTCCCACTGTCCCTAAGAAGAACCCAACCCCCCTGAAATTTTACACACAAGGTCTCATCCATGTGCAGATTTAGTCTGGGAAGTTTGGTAAAGTTAGCAAAAAGGGTTCTGAAGTTACGGTATCTTTAAAATGGCTGCACTCATTTTTTTTTCCAAACTTTTCCTAAACTGTGTTTGGCTCCACAACGACCAGGCCTATAAATTCCTAATTTGCTTGGATTTACCGAGGAGCAAGACCACAAGTTCCTCTGACAGGTACACAGAGCAATACTGAAATTATGAACGGTCCTGTCTGACTCCAGGCTGTGTTGTAGCAGTTGCTGGTCTGAGACAGATGTTAAAGGGTGGTGATATATGACTAGAGAGGACTGCAGGGAGCCAGGAGTCTTATAGGGCACCAAGGGAATTGAGAGAGAGGTGACTGGAAGGGAAAGATTGGAGGTGGCAGGATGGCATGGAGCTGTGATCCCCGATGTCAGAATTTGGGAGACTCTTAGAGAGGGGAGCAGCAGTCTGGTGGAGATGGAGTGTGGTTGATGAATGGGGGGGTTCAGGGAATGGTGGGAGGTGTAAATGTTGCGGGGGACACACACATGGAGTGATGGGAGGACAGAGAGATACATATTGTGAAGGAAAGACACACAGTGAAGGACAGATGGACACACAGAGCAAAGAACAGACACATGGAGCAAAGGATGGACACACACAGAACAAAGGACAGACACGGAGACAACAGAGTGGAAAACACCACCCATCCCTGGAGCACGAGGCAGGCAGCAAAGCGCAGGAGAGAAGAGGGGCATTTTAATCTGGGCCTCAAGGGCTGGGAGTAAAAGAAGACAGGGAATGTTAAGTGCGTAGGGATAAGCCAGGCTTCTGGCGGCCCTTAGCTTTTTGTCAAGCCTTGGGATGTTTTGGCCAAGGGCTGTGTAATGTGCTACGCAGAGGTCTCTCTCTGGGCTCAAATGTGCAAGGGGCGGAGAGCCCTCCATTTACATTGGTTTACATGATCAAGCCCCCCACACACAGAGCTAGAGCATCAGCTGGTGAAAATCAGCATAGCTCCAGTGACCTAGACTAGAGCTACACGGGATTAATTTACCCCAGCTGCAGATCTGGCCCCTGGACTTCAATGACCTGTGAGGGACGATTGAAAAAATTGGGTTTGTTTAGTCTGGAGAAGAGAAGACTGAGCCCTGGTCTACACTACGAGTTTAGGTCGAATTTATTAGCGTTATTTCGATTGATCCGTGCACCCGTCCTCACGACGAAGCCCTTACCATCGACTTCTAGGGCTCTTAAAATCGATCTCGCCACTCCACCCCCAACGAGAGAATTAGCGCTTAAAGCGATATTGCCGAATCGATGTAGGCTAGTGAGGACGCAATTCGACAGTATCGGCCTCCTAAATCTATCCCACGGTGCATCAGCTGACCGCTCTAGACAGCGGTCTGAGCTCGAATGCTCCTCCCAGGTAGACAGGAAAAGCCCCGCGAACTTTTGAATTTCATTTCCTGTTTGGCCAGCGTGGTGAGCTGCAGGTGAGTGCAGATCTCATCAGCAGAGGTGACCATGATGGAGTCCCAGAACCGAAGACGAGCTCCAGCATGGACCGAGCGTGAGGTACTCGATCTGATCGCTGTTTGGGGAGACGAAACCGTGCTAGCAGAGCTAGGGTCCAAAAGAAGAAACGCCAAGACATACGCCAAAGTCTCCAAGGGCATGCAGGACAGAGGCTACAACAGGGACGCGCAACAGTGCCGCGTGAAAATTAAGGAGCTCAGGCAAGCCTACCAAAAAACCAGAGATGCAAACAACCGCTCTGGGTCAGAGCCCCAGACATGCCGCTTCTATGATGAGCTGCATGCCATTCTAGGAGGTGCAGCCAGCACAGACCCTCCCATGTGGTTTGACTCCGTATGTGGATCATCAGAACCCACAGAGGAGCCTGATGATGATAATGATGCTGAAAATAGCACACAGACCCAGCAAGGAAGCGGAGAAGCCCTTTTCCCCGACAGCCAGGAACTCTTTCTCACCCTGGAGCAAGTACAGTTCGAACCCTCCCAAGGCGTGCTCGATGCAGGAGAAGGGACCTCTGGTGAGTGTACCTCTGTTTAATTAATACATGTTTTATAAGCAAGCGTGTTTAATGATTAATTCGTGGCCAGTACAGCCACAGCTACTCGAAAAGTCTGTTAACATGTTCGGGGATGGAGCAGAAATCCTCCGGGGACATCTCCAGAAAGATCTCCTGGATGTGCTCCCAAAGCCTGTGCATGAGGTTTCTGGGGAGGGCAGCCTTATCCTGTGCTCCGTGGTAACACACTCTACCACGCCAGGCAAGCAGCACGTAGTCTGGAATCAGTGCTTTGCAAAGCATGGCGGCGTACGGTCCCGGTTTTTGCTGGCATTCAAGCAACATCCTTTCTTTATCTGTGTGTGTTATCCTCAGAAGAGTGATATCATTCATGGGAACCTGGTTGAAATAGGGGAATTTTAGTACGGGGGCATTCAGAGGGGCTCCGTCCCTGCTGGGCTGTTTGCCTGTGGCTGAACGGAAATCTTCCCCGCTGGGACCCACGCGGTGGGGGGAGGGGGCACAGCGAACATCTTGCCTGGGTGTGTGTGTGTGGGGGGGGGGCAATTAGGTTCTCCCTGCATGTTAACCCGAAAACCGCCGCCCCACCTAACTTTTCAATTGCTAACCTATTTGTTTTAAATTGCCAGCCCACGGGATGTTTGTTATGGGAAATGAGGGGGTTGCTGTTTGAAAACATTCCCGCCTGTTGTGAAGCTTAAAGAAGCCTATAGAGTGTCTTACCATGGCTGTCTGCAAGCCGAATTATGTTGCCCGCCGGACCTGCTTGTGTGATCTCTCACAGCAAACCGGCAGACCCTCAATATAAGAGGCCCAGTGCAACCTTGGACAAAATGCACATGTGATATGTAATGTTTTGTTCAAACAAAATGTGTCTTTTACATTTGTCTCCCGTTTGCTTCCTCCCACAGCTACAAATGTTTCAACGCCACCCCTTTCATCACCATCCCAGAGGCTAGCGAAGATAAGAAGTAAAAAGAAAAGGAGTCGAGACGATATGTTCTCAGAACTCATGGAATCCTCCCACTCTGAGGCTGCCCAGCAGAATGTGTGGAGGCAGACACTGTCTGAGTCCAGGAAGGCAGAATTTGATCGCGCGGACAAGTGGCGTGCTGAGGACAATGACTGGCGGGCTGAAGAGAGACAGCGGCGGGATGAAGAGAGTAGGTGGCGTCAGCGTGCAGAGAGAAGGCAGGATGCAATTCTCAGGGTACTGGAGGATCAAACGGAAATCCTCCGGCTTATGGCTGAGGACAGGCGTAGGGTTCAGGAAAGGCCGCCTGAGCCCAGACCGCTGCTACAGCCCCTGTGTAACCAACAGCCCTCCTTCCCGAATCCCATAACCTCATCCCCGAGACGCCCAAGAACGCGTTTGGGTGGCCTCCGTGCTCCCAGCCACTCAAGCCAAGAGAACAGTCCAAGCAAGAAAGGGCTGGCATTCAATAAGTTTTAAAGTGCTGTGTGTCCTTGTCCTTCCCTCATCCCCTCCTCCACCACCCATCCTGGTGCTTCCCTTCCTCCACCACCTATCCCGGGAGACTGTGTCAATTACCACCATAGTCCCCCCTCTGTGTTTTACAAATTAATAAAGAATGCATGATTTTTAAACAAGAATCACTTTATTTCCTCTGCAAGCGGTGATTGAGGGGGGGAGGGCAGGGCGGTTTGGGTAAAGGGAAGTAGAGCGAATGAAGGGGCGGGGCTTTTCATTACTGGGGAAAAACAGAACTTTCACACAGCATCCTGGCCATTCATGAAACTTGTTTTCAAAGCTTCCCTGATGCGCAATGCACCCTGCTGTACTCTTGTAATAGCCCTGGTGTCTGGCTGCGCATAACCAGCGGCCAGGCGATTTGCCTCAACCTCCCACCCTGCCATAAACGTCTCCCCCTTACTCTCACAGATATTGTGGAGCGCACAGCAAGCAGTAATAACAATAGGAACATTGGTTTCGCTGAGATCTAACCTAGTTAATAAACTTCGCCATCTTGCTTTTAAACGGCCAAATGCACACTCCACCACCATTCTGCACTTGCTCAGCCTATAGTTGAAAAGGTCCTGACTACTGTCCAGGCTACCTGTGTATGGCTTCATGAGCCATGGCATTAAGGGGTAGGCTGGGTCCCCAAGGATAACTATGGGCATCTCAACATCCCCAACGGTTATTTTCTGGTCTGGGAAGAAAGTCCCTTGCTGCAGCAGCTGAAACAGACCAGAGTTCCTGAAGATGCGAGCATCATGTACCTTTCCCGGCCATCCCACGTTGATGTTGGTGAAACGCCCCTTGTGATCCACCAGTGCTTGCAGCACTATTGAAAAGTAACCCTTTCGGTTTATGTACTCGCTGGCTTGGTGGTCCGGTGCCAAGATAGGGATATGGGTTCCGTCTATCGCCCCTCCACAGTTCGGGAAGCCCATTGCTGCAAAGCCATCCAGTATGAGCTGCACATTTCCCAGACTCACAACCCTTGGTACAAGCAGCTTGGTGATCGCCCTGGCTACTTGCATGACAACAGCCCCCACTGTAGATTTTCCCACTCCGAATTGATTCGCGACTGACCGGTAGCTGTCTGGCGTTGCAAGCTTCCACAGGGCTATCGCCAGTCGCTTCTCTACTGTGAGGGCTGCTCTCATCTTGGTGTTCTGGCGCTTCAGGGCAGGGGAAAGCAACTCACAAAGTTCCATGAAAGTGCCCTTACGCATGCGAAAGTTTCGCAGCCACTGGGATTCATCCCAGACCTGCAGCACTATGTGGTCCCACCACTCTGTGCTTGTTTCCCGGGCCCAGAATCGGCGTTCCACTGTATCAACGAGCCCCATTACCACCATGATGTCCACCTTGCGGGGGGGCCTTTTCTGAGAGAGGTCTGTCTCCATGTCCTCATCACTCTCCTCAGGCTGATACTGTCTCGTCCTCGCCTCCTGTTGCTCTAGCAGCTCCCGGTTCTCGGTCTCCATATACTCCTGGACAATGCGCGTGGTGTTCATAACGGCCATAACAGTTGCGGTGATCTGATCGTGCTCCATGCTTCCCCCGGTACGCTGTTTGCAGGACAGCAGAGTGGGAGCAGAAGCGGCTGGTGGATAACAATGGTGGCAGCAATATGGCGCCCGCACGAAAAAAGGCGCGAAAGGATTTTTCGCTCCCCCCTCAGGTGCTTTCACGGAGGGAGGGGGGAGCAAGGGTTAGGCTCATTTCCTTCTAGCTGCAGATAGTACAATATGCCGTGAGCAGGGGTTAGGCGCCTTTCCTTCCAGCTGCAGATGGTACAATAAGCTCTACTGACCCCCTCAAGGATTGAACTCGCAACCCCGGGTTTAGCGGGTCAACGCTCATACCGCTGAGCTATCCCTCTGCCCGTGTTCCAGGCAGTGCTGAATCTCCCTTAAAGAAAACATAAAAAAGCGCCCCCGGCCAGCCACACCGAAGGCCGCCGGCCAGGAGCACTGTAATGTCAAGCATATTGTACGATCTGCAGCTAGAAGGCAAGGAGCTTCTCCTATATGGTCCCGCGACCACAACCATTTATGGCATAGTGCACGATCTGCAGCTAGAAGGCAAGGAGCTTATGCTGTGCAGTCCCGCGACTACCAGCCTCAGGCGGAATGGCCCCCTCAAGGATTGAACTCGCAACCCCGGGTTTAGCGGGCCAACGCTCAGAACGCTGAGCTATCCCTCTGCCCGTATTATACCGTGACTGAATCTCCACTAGACCTAATGTGAAGGCGTACGCTGGAGATGTACGGTAATTGTGAGCTGAGCAGCCTTCTGTAGCCTTCTGTAGCAAACATGGAAAGCACGCAGACAAGGCGTGAAAAAGATTGCTTTCAAGGAGGGAGGGAGGGACGTTTGATGGCCTGATGACATGTACCCAGAACCACCAGCGACATTTTTTTCTGCCCCATCAGGCTTTGGGATCGCAACCCAGAATTCCAATGGGCGGCGGAGACTGCGGGAACTGTGGGATAGCTACCCGCAATGCAATGCTTCGAAGGTCGATGCTAATCTCGCAACTGTGGACACAGACAATCGACCTCATGGTCTTAACGCTCTTTAGTGGGGACACACACAATCGATTCCATTAATTCGGGTTTTAATATATCGACGTCTATAATTTCGACCTAGTTCTGTAGTGTAGACGTACCCTGAGAGGGGACATGATAACAGTTTTCAAGTACATAAAAGGTTGTTACAAGGAGGAGGGTGAGAAATAGTTCTTAATCTCGGAGGATAGGACAAGCAGCAATGGGTTTAAATTGCAGCAAGGGAGGTTTAGATTTGATATTAGGAAAAACTTCCTAACTGTCAGGGTGGTTAAGCACTGGAATAAATTGCCTAGGGAGGTTGTGGAATCTCCATCATTGGAGAATTTTAAGAGCAGGTTAGACAAACATCTGTCAGGGATGGTCTAGATACTACTCAGTCCTGCCATGAGTCCAGGGGACTGGACTAGATGACCTCTCGAGGTCTCTTCCAGTCCTACCATTCTATAAGTCTATGGAAGGGAGGGCATGGACAGGGACAGGAAATGTAGCCACGGGGGCAGGAAGCAGGAGATCATGGCAGGGGAGTGGAGGGGCCCAGGAGGGAGACACAAAGGGGGTAAATGTAGGAGACTGAGGTGGACCACGAAGGAGGCGATGGAGCGGACTGAGGGATGTATACAGGGAAATGGAGGACAAGGAAAGGTGCAGCCGCATCAAAACAAAACCAACAAAAAAGTTTTAAATACTTCAAATATCCAGATACAAGATGGTAAGAGCTTAAAGTTACCCATGCGGCCAAAATCCTCCCCATCCTCTGTCCATGACTTTCCTTATCCCACCCAGGGGTAACAACTCCCCCACACTTCCTGTGAGTTCACTGAAGTCTGCAGGAAGGGTGCCCTGCATTGATGGTCCTTGTAAGATCTGTTGGAGCAGGGCTCCCACTCCTGAGTCAAATCTCTCACACTCATTAGATACAGGGAAATTCCCAAACCTGGAGTCCAGGCTGAAAGTGGGAGTTTAACGGAGTCCACCAGAAAATCAATTACATAACTTCCAAAAAGCGTTAGGAAGTCTGGACATGGACACATAATGGATCCGGCCGATTCCCCACAGCTCTATAATCCTTTATCACTCACTCTCCCCCCACCCAACTGTAAACTGGATTCCAGGAATCCATTCCCAACATATTATAACACCACCACACTGCAAAACAAAACGCGAGTGTTGTTAAACATACAAACTTGTGTAACCCTCCAGCACCACAAACCAACCCCAAGCAGATTAAACATGCCAATTCTATTCTGCAAAAATATTCTTCTGTTCTACTATCATCACACTCTGTAGGAACTAACAGTAATCACCTACGATTCCTTATGGAATCTTTATCACCCATTTAACAAGTGAACAATATACAATATACACCCAACATACTTCCATTGCAGAACGAAACAAAGGGGCAAACTTCAGGTCAGTCAGTGCTATAAGGAGTGAGGAATGATGACGTGGCTGCGGAGAACTGGCTGGATTACAGATTTGCTCAGGTCCGGATTCTCTAATATTTGTTTGAAAGTGCATTTATTTTTTGGCAAGAGTATACAGTTTGTGGGCATTAGCCAGACCCAGCTGAAGCATGCTACCCACCTCACCTTTTTATCTAAGTTTGGTTTGTACCTTGTAGCCTGTCAAGTGCTTTGGGAAAGTGACATGAAAATGTGTGTGTATTATGTCCTGCCTCTTTTCAAAACACCACCACCTAGCTCTTATCTAGTGCTTTTCAGCGGTAGCTCTCAAAGCATTTCCCACAGGAGGTCAGTATCATTAGCCCTATTTTACAGATGAGGAAACTGAGGCAGGCCAGTGGCCGAGCCCACCATGCACTTGGTTGCGTGGAAGAGGACATGCATCCAGCCCATGTGAAGGCACTTTTCATAGCACAGACTATACAGGAAAGAACCTGAGACCAAAATCTGATCTGTTCTAAATCCAGAGTAACTCCACTGGGCCAACGGTAATTGAGAGCAGCAGGGGACTGTTTGTGATCAGAGCAAACCAAGGGAACAATATGTCCAAAACTGTCAAACTTGAAAGCTCCACGATCTACAAAAGTGAAGGATTGCATGGATTTGATCCTTCACCCGCACCGTTTTGCCATTGACTTTGGCATGACCAGTCCCCCAAAGCAGCAGCATAAAAGTTAGGCACCGAAATAGAAGTGCCTTGATTTTCAGAGTAGCTGAGAGACCTGGGTGTCTCTTGGACCAGTGGGTGCTCACTCCCTCTGAAAACCAGGCCGCTTTTCTGTAGGTGTCAGATTTCAGGCACTCTGCTTTTAAAGCATTGGCCTATAGCTTCAGTGAAGGTTTGGCCTGAATCAAGAGTTGGGCCCAAAGTTCTTAGTCCTCCTCAGGGTTGTTTGAGGCCTTCCAATCTGGGGTTGTTTTTTTAGTGGATTTCATACTTTTCGACATTTAAAATCCATTCCATTCTTTCCAAAAGGTTCTTGCTGGTAATAGCCTGCTGTAATTGCAAGCTGGACAAACAGCATGAACCTGTTCTCTAGGTATTTTCAACAGAGAGAGAGACAAGACAAGTGGTGCTTCAGACAGGCGGTAAGTGCCAGGGCCAAAAATCCAGCCAAAGAGCTAAGTGATACAAACGAAGATCCATTTGTGTCACCAGTTCTGAGAATTATTTATCTTTCCCATCTCGCTGCTTTTGGTCCCCAGTAATTACTCTGGCAGACAGGGGAAGCGACAACAAAAATGTAAGCAGCGAAATCCATTTTGAAAGAAAAACCATTATGAGGGTAAAAAGCTCTCCAAATATTTAGCAAAAAGAACGGGATGAAAGCCCTGCTAATTGCTAAGAAAAGGCTCAGACCCATTCTTGAACTTTAGCTCTTAGAGACATTGCATTACCACCTCTCAGATGCACAGACCCATGTTACCAAGTACTGGCCTCCAAAACTTCAGTTTAACCACCCACCGTGCAAAGCCGTCATTCACATAAAGCCTAGTGCCCATATGCCCATAAAGCTCTATTTGGCCCTTTCCCCAGCCTGGCCAGCCCGCTCCTAGCCGCTGATCCTGCAGTTACTACTGCAGCCTCTGGGTTGCAATAAATGTCACAGTTCACTGGGTGGTGTTGGCAGGGAACTTTGTCTTGTTTGCAAACTAGGGAGAGGCGCAAAATGAAAACCTACTTTTGTGGGGAAAATCTATTTTTTTTTCATTCCCAAGTGACCAAAATGGACCCTTTTTTAAATTACTTTTCTAAATAGCCAATGGACTTTTCTTCATTTTTTTTTCTCCTCACAAAAGCAGCTATGGAGATTTTTCAAACACTTCCAATAACATTTTCAGCATTTTCTATACACGTTTTGGGAAACTATTCATGCAAAACGACATGGAGAATTGTGTGGGGAAAACTGACATTTTTTAAAAAACAAAGGACATATCAACAAAAAGACACTCTTGGTCCAAACATTTCATCCAACTCCATTGCACACCCATAAGCCCATGTGGCCACAGTAGGGGCAATGCAAACCAGCACTCTCTGACATCTAGGGGGTTGGACTAGATGACCTCCTGAGGTCCCTTCCAACCCTGATATTCTATGATTCTACATAGATAGCTTCTTCTCTACATCTGTAAAGGGGCTAAGGCCCTTAAAGGAGTTGAATCAATAGGTGTCTGAAACAACAGCAATCAATGGAAGCTCCTAAACTTCATACACAACCAGGAGGGCAAGTTTTCCCTTAAATCATAATGTTTTATGAGTCTGCAGCACATCTCATCTTGAAGAGCCTCGCAGACAATAGACATAATGTGTCACACCAATGTATCACATGCCCACAGACTCGTGGGGAGGGACCAGGACATCAGGACAAGTCCCTACTCTCATAAGAAATGTTAGGCAGCACAGAAAGGGACTCAGGAATTCATCCAAGAAGCTTCAATAAACTCGCCTGATCTACCTGAAGGACAAAGGGCTGAGTCCATCCTTTGGTTTCAGGGAGGTTGGAAATTTTGGTGCCAGATGCTTATCCCGCTCTGTAATCTCTGACCAGAGACTTGGCTGGCCAATTAGCCTGCGAGGAAGCGCCAACACCCCAGTGATAAACACTGACTGAACCTCTGCTAGATGGATCATAGCTACAATCGGTAGTTGATAGGGCAGGGGTAAGCAGAAGAGCTGCTCTGAGCCCCATGCTCAGATGTGGTCTCCTCATGGCGGTATACCATGCCCTGGAAATGGATTTATGGACCAGGCTGGTTGATCTGGACCTTGCATACTGAAGGGGGGTCTCCGAATTCTGCAACCCCTGCTAGCCTTTGGAAACATGAGTGGGTTGAGAGCCTTCATTTATGGTCAAACAGGTCCCTGCTCTGGGCCCATGTGTTACATTCCCACGTACGATGCCTGGTTTTGGGATCACTGGGCAGCGTGATGTAGGCCTCCAAGCTAAGGGTCATACCTTCATAAACCACAAAGAAGCCTTTGCCCAGGATATTGCTGCTGCTCCGGAACTCGATCCACAGCCTGCTGTCCGTGGAGATAAGAGGCTCGGGGACTTTATCACCACAAAATCTACCTAGAAGGCAGGAAACAGACAATCAAGATCTCTCCACTGATTGGTGAAAGTGGTTTGTGATCGCAACGGTGGTGGACGGGGAGACGTACAAGGCGCCTGCAGTTCAAGAGAGAGTCAACGATAAAAGTAAACAGAGCCATTTAAAAGGCATTTCACTCCAACTCCAACTTAGATTTTAAGAAGGGGCCACTTTATTTGTATTCGACTGGAACAGGGTTCAGATATCATCTGGGAACAAAAGCCAGCATGGCTCATTCCCAAATGCTGCCACCATTCGCCTGGCTCTCATTTTACCCACACCAAGGCTGGGCCATCTAAAAAAGCATGTAGGTGAACGCAGTAGGAACTTTAGTCTCACTTATTGTGAGAGACAAAGTGCTAGGAGTGACAGCCAGTACCCAGGAGTCCTAGCACTTTACCTTCCATCATTCTTATTGATGTGTATGACCAGGAGCCCTAGTCATGTGCCGGAACCCATTGGACTAGGCACTGCACAGACACAGAATAAAGATGGCCCTTCTTAGTGTTAACTATATAACAGCTGTGCCCAAGCTAGGACAAGGAGCTGCAGTGCTAAGCACTGTTCCTGCATATGGCAAGGGGCAGTCCTGCCTCCAGGTGCTTCCAGTCTCACTAGAGCAGCCAGACAAAGGGTGGGAGAATAGTGGGCTAATACAGATGGGAGTGCGATTTAGAGAGTTCCTGGACCGCTTTGAAAATCTCAGCCTCACTGGCCCAAAAGGAAAGACAGATCCATTCCTCCTGTGAATGTAGCATGAGGGAAAACCTGTCCGTCATGCCAGCCCTGGTGATCACTTCCACTCCTTGCACGTGACACAGAATTATCTTAGTTGAGCATCTCTTCTTACTCAACCCTCCATAGACCCATGGCACTTGTTTACACTAAGTGCCTTTCCCCTGCACAAGCGCCTTCACTGGGTGCTTCACGCAGCTTGATTCTCACTGGTAAATGTCAGGATTACGACAGGCTGGGTGGCATTCCCAAACTGTACTACCGCAAACTGAAATCCAGCAGAGCAATCGGATTAATAATAATAATGATAATCCCTAATGGTTCTACAGCCTGTTTTGGCCAGAAGGCTCCTCAAAGCACGGTACAAACAATAAATAAGTGTTGGGAGTAACTAACGCAATATGGATCTTTTCTTCACTGGACACCAGCGACACGATCTGCTGTATGCAATAGGTTTGGGGTTTGTTCCTCATTTAAAGGAGTAACTAAATCCCATTTTATCTAGTTGAATCTGCAGGGGGAATTTGGTAGAGGCTGAATGTAATTACCTAAGTTGGAATTCAGCCAGCACATCAGGGTTACAATTGCTGGCCTCATGAGAAAAAAAAAAAGGTGCATCCAGGGCATATGTAATAACCGCCAACGATTGAGAGATTGGTTTTCTGCCTCATTGGAAAGTCAGCAACATGCTACATGATTGGTTCTCTATCTGTTCAGGACATGTCAAGACTAGGAAAAAAGGTGCACATTTTAACATGAATTAGCTAACACATGTTAACCGATACGCCTTAAAATCCTAGTGTAAAGAAGGCAGTTGTAGTTTTAACATGTTAGCTCATCGATGTTAACACTAGGCTGCCCTAGGGTTTAAAGGTATGTTACAAACCTAGTGAAGGCGAACGCTGTGGTGGAATAACATCTGCTGAACTACAACTCCATCTTTTCCTTGTGCATCTCCCATCCAAATGCTAAATCAGACCCGACTCTGCTTAACTAATAAAGTCTGACAAAAATCACACCCCAGAGGTGCACGGCTGCAAGCTCGAGGATAGTCCCCGTGGGTCAGGAGTCATTGCAGTATGACAAAGATGGGGACACAGCTTGCTGAGGTTTCCAAATGTACGAGAGGGAGATGCTGCTAACAGTGTTGAGGCTGCAAAGTTATTTAGTTCTAGGGTCACTGAGCAACTGCCTCTTGGATTTCAAATTGGAGTTCAACAAGGATGTCAAGGAGAGGAAATGCAGATGAGGAAGCCAGAATAAGTGAGCTCCGTGGAGTACGATAAAGGGCCCATTCATAAAAAGTTATGCACCATTTAAGGCTGGATTTTCACACACTTCCCTGGGAAAATATGCAGTGCACATTTTTTTCCAGGCAAAATACATGCTTTCACAATTCACGCTAATCCTCTTGCCCACCCCCCTGCCGGACCGCCACCAGCCTGCCTCTTCCTAACTAATTTCATGGCCCCGGCCCCTCTCAGGGGCCATGGAAGCTCACACAAGCCACTTGTTTCGAACGGAACAGTTTGCAAATCCCACTGTATTAAGGAGATTTTTTTGAAGCGCTTCAAATATTTGGCAGAAAAACTGAAGTGACATAAGGCAAGGCTGCTGGAAGGACGATTCCTGAGGTGTGTGCTCACCCACGGCACACAGACCCTGACACTATGAACCCCACACCTCTTCTCCTCAAGACAGCCCCAAATAAACCACAGGGAGACCACAGCCTTGCTCTCTCCGCCAGTGCCAGGTATCCACGCTACAGCAGAGCATTCTCCTACCTATACAGCCTTTACCAAAGCAGTTCCATGGTCCAATCCTGCCCTGCCCAGGTGCAGTGCCATGGGTATATGTGATCAGCAGGCAGGAAACACATGGGAACCCAACCCAGCGTTGATGACGCATGGGCACATGCCACGGTACTGCTGCCTAGGAGCAGGAGGGAGGTGCCTTTCATACCCACTGAGGGTTATGAACCTGTCTCTGCATACACACCCGCCATCCTCCCTCTTTTAACCTCGTGCTTCCGAGTGGAAGGAAGCCAGCGAGTCTATGCCCAATGGCTGTCCTTGCATAGCCTCACTTGCACACCCTACTACACAACCTTGCTCTCTGCAGGCACAAGCCTTAATACTTTCCCCTGCTCTAGCACCTTTCACTCAAAGTACCTTGCCAACATGAAGCCTCACAACCCAGTACACTGGGCACTGAGTCTGGAAATGTCAAAGAAGCCTAACATCACTAGGAGGTCACTGAAAGCACCAGCCTAGCAGCCCGATTCCCCATTGGGTCAGACAGCGCCATGCTGTTAACCTCAGGGACGCATCATGGGCTTACAGTTGCAAATAATTTGGCATTCATTGTCTCCCCGTGTGTGCTACAGCGGGGACCTGCACCATTTGATGGATGGGGACGCTGAGGGTAAGAAACTTGTCCAAGATGAAAGCGAGTTAGTGGCAGAGCTCTGAATAGAACCCCAGAGTTCTGACACCCTGCTGGGAGCAGGAGACAGCACTCTCTCCTCTAAAATACCCAAAGGCTCTTCCAGACACCTTTGCTCCCTCAAGAGGAGTGACTTGAGGGCATGGCACGGGCTGCGGGAAATAAATGAACCACCAGGAACTTGAGACACTAGCGTTTTCTCACAGCCATACACGTCACATCAGCACTAATTCATACTGTTCCAGAGGGAACCTGGAGACGATTACATGGGATCTGCCGGGGATATGTACAAGCAAAGAGTCCTTCCGACCCATGGCACACACCAATCCAAAAGCAGATAATATACTCTCAGGTCCTGACTCTGTTGCAAAAGCAACAGTTGCAGGGATCTGGGTTCACCACACTAACCCCCCTGCTAGGTCCAGTCTTGCTGTGTGACCCGTGTTTCAATGGTTTCCAAAAGGAGCCGTGAGGTTAGGTGAGACACCTCAAAGGGGCCTGATTGTCAGAAGGAGGGTGACTCAGTGCTTGCTGAAAATCGGGTTCTCCCTTAACTGTCCTTCGTTGAGCACCCAATAACTAAGACTCTCCAAATCACAAGTGAACCTTAGAAACATGAAGCTAGAAGGCCGGCAGGGTGGGTTGGGAACATGGTTACAACACAGTTCAGTCCTATCCATGCTGCAAGACTGATCCATGTTTTAAATGCATTGTGGGGACTCAGAAGCCATGAGTGACATGCTGATCAGAGGTACTATAACTTCCTGGTTTTTCCCTCTAAAGGCCTTTGGGATGTTTCCCTCAACAGCTTCGCACTTGGCCTGGTTGCCTTCTCCTCCTACGCTGGGAGAATGCCTACTTGGGGCTGAAGTCTACTTTTCAATCATTTAATTGGTTTCTAAGTATTATGAGAGGAAGGAGGGGTTGGATGGCCCAGAGGCTTGAGGGAGGGAGGACGCACTCGAAAAGCATGTCCCACACGGTAACAGCTTCAAATCAAACCCAGGATTTTAGCAACCAAAAGCTGCTACCACTTGATGGCTGTTCAGTGGCATGTATGAGATGACTTGGGTGTGCCCAGGCCTAGTTCCACGTGACAATAGCCAGCACTCTGACAACACCAAGGACCGAATGGAACATGAAGGCTGAACTAGGGCTTCAGCCACATTGGCAGGGCAGCATTGGGGACTCTTTGCCAGCCTCCCTCCACCCCCCAAAAATATTCATACCCCTTCCCCACCCCCAGTGGATTTTCTTGAGGGGAAGGGAAATGGAGCCAAGTCACAGGCCTGTCACTGCTCCAGATTCAGTTTGTCTACCAGGCAGTTGAATGCGAACGGGGTTACTCTCATGAGAGGCTGCAGACCAGGATAGCGGATATCAAAGAAAGTTAAAAGCTGAGGTGGGTGAGTTCTGGGGACAGCAGCCAATCAGAACAGGAAAACCACGTTGTTCATATGCTGTCCCTGCACTGTGATAGGCTAAGGGCTATTAGCACAGTAGCCCAGCACGTGCAGGGATTTGCATACCTGTATTCTCATTAATAACTGTATCATAGAATCTCAGAGTGGGAAGGGACCTTAGGAGGTCATCTAGTCCAACCCCCTGCTCAAAGCAGGACCAATCCCCAATTTTTGCCCCAGATCTCTAAATGGCCCCCTCAAGGATTGAACTCACAACCCTGGGTTTAGCAGGCCAATGCTCAAACCACTGAGCTATCCCTCCCCCCAGGGTAGTGTTATGGGTATATATCTGTACAGCTTCCCTGGGCCGGGGGGCTCAGAAGCCCATCTCAGTAGAATATAATTAAACATATTTTAAGGGAATGCGATCCAATGGTGGGAGCAGGGGACTGGGATTCAGGGTACCTGGCTTCTATTCCCAGCTCTGCCCACTGACTCACTGTGGGACCTTGGGCAAATCACTTCCATGTCTCTACCTCAGCTCTCCAGCCGCTCAGTGACGGAGTATCACTTCCCTACCTCACAAGGCATTTGGGAGGCTGAACAGCTCCAGGCCTTCAAAAGGATTTAGGTGCCTTAAGACCATTGATTTCAATGGGAGTTAGGCTCCTAAATACCTTTAAGGATCCAGCCTTAATTACTGTCCATGAAGCACTTTGGGATCCATGGAAGAAAGGCATTAGCACCAGGCACCTTTGCTCCCAGCAGCTGCAAGGGCCCATTTGCATACTTTCCACACCACACCTCTTTAAAAAAATGAAATAGCCACTCACCTAACAAGGGAGCCTTCCTCCAGTAGCCATCACGCACCTCCACATAATCATACCAGCACAGGCGACTTTTAAACAAGTCCATCGACGTGAAATTTAAAATGATCTGTGAACACATGGTGCACGGTTATCTTTGCCCAAGGAGCTATTTCACGCTACAGATTAGATTCCATCGGTGCAGTTATTCTGCATATGAGGTTTAGATAGGACAGGATGGACCAACTTTATTTTTTTGTAGCATTTTTCATTAAAGAAAAAACTTTCACCTGATGGATTTTTCAGAGCTATAGAGTACAGGACAGCAGCCAGCACAAGTAACTGGGGGAATTATGGAAAAGTTTACACAAATTGACAGCACAGGGAATAAAGAAACAAACTACTATTACGTAAATTAGGACTAATTTAGGTTTTGTAGCAAAACAAAAAATGGGACCATAGGTTCACCTAATATGAATAATGGGGGAAATACAAAATTAACACTTTCTCTGGGAAAATCTTGATTTTGCTGAAATCTTTCAGTTTTCTGTCAGGAAAATTAAAATGAAATATTTTGTTTTGGGTTGCGTTGACCCAAATCAAAACATTTGGGATTGTCAAACCAACTAAAATGTTCCATTTCCGGTCAATTCAACATTAATCTGAGTCTGCTCCAATTGCTGTGGTGCATCATGGGAGTTGCAATTTGGGTGACTCATGCCTCTATCCCTTTTGGGCAGGTCTCTCTGGCCAGACTACGTCCTCCACAATAGACCACTGTTTCCCTTCTGGGTGAGCCACTGTGATGCATCATGGGAGATGTAGTCCAGCCAGGAAGCCCAGCCCACAGGGAGTACCCAAACTACAATGTTCACGAGTTATCGCGAGGACTGAGGCAAATAAGGTTAACATCACACAGAGCTGCAACAAAATGTTTCAATTTGGTTCAACAAACCAAAAATGAAACGTTTCCATTCACGAACATCTCAACATTTTCTTTTTGATGGAAAATGTTTTCACTTTTCCATACTGAAATGTTTCAGAGTGTCTCACTCTTCAAAAAATTTCAATATTTCAACTTTTTGTCCAAAATCGGCACAATAAAAATGTTGAAATATAGGATTTCCCCATGGAATGGAAATTCTGATTTTTGATCAGCTCTGAAAGTAAGATTGTTTTCATTTGAACATATGTGTTCTTGAGTGCTTTACAAGCCATGAATTAAGCGTCACACAACAGTGCTGTCTGGTAGGTAAGTATTCTCCATTTTATTGAGAGGAAACTAAGTCATGCATGCTGCAGGTACACACAAAACAAAAACAACGAGGAGGCCTTGTGGCACCTTAGAGACTAACAAATTTACTTGGGCATAAGCTTTCGTGGGCTATAACCCACTTCATCAGATGCATTGAGTGAAAAAAAAGTAGGCAGGTATAAATATACAGCACATGAAAAGATGGGAGTTGCCTTACAAAGTGTGGAGTCAGTGCTAACAAAGCCAATTTAATGAGGGTGGGTGTGGCCCATTCCCAACAGTTGACAAGGAAACAAAAATATTTTCCAGCAATGGTGCAGTTCACTTCATTGTCCAAACTAAGGGCCGTGCAAAAGAGAAACACATCGCACAAGTGATGGAAGTAAAGTGACCACATGTCCCGATTTTATAGGGACAGTCCTGATTTTGGGCTCTTCTTCTTATATAAGCTCCTGTTATCCCCCACCCCCGTCCCAATTTTTCACACTTGTCACCCTAGATGGAAGGTAACAAAACTTTTTTTTTTTTAAACTCTCGGCTCAGTTACACCAGTGCAATCATGCTGACCCAGTGGGGCTGGCTCCGATTTAAGAGCATAATTTGTCCCATGATTTCTATCATGACAATGTCCCTTTAAAGTATTCAGTCGTAAGGCCACTAGCTGAGGGAGTGTGAATTTTAGAGCTAGAGGGCTTATTCCTGAAAAGGGACCCTCCCATTTGCATCTGTGAGTCCCACTGAACCTAATGGACCTATTCAGGGTAGTAGCTCTTTGCAAGATTTGGCCCAGAGATTAATTTACATCTAATATCTTCCAAAGGAATAAGGCCATGTTACAAATAGGTTTCTATTATATATTCATAGAATATCAGGGTTGGAAGGGACCTTAGGACAGTGGTCCCAAACGCGGTGCCCGCGGGTGCCATGGCGCCCGCCCACCAACTAGCGCCCAGAAGGGGAGAGAAGCTGCTGCCCCGGCCTGCCGGGGACAGAGAACTCCAGGGCTGCGAGCGCCTGTGTTCTCTGTCCCCGGCAGGCCAGGGCAGCGCGGAGAGAAGCCGCAGCCTCGCGCCTGCCGGGGACAGAGAATACCGGTGCCTGCAGCCCCGTAGCGTAGATGGGGGGGAGCAGGGGGAGCAGTCGCTCCCCCGTGAGGAAAAGCGGCGCTAGGGCGCCGCCCGAGCCCGGCTACGGGAGCCGGGCTCTGAGGGCGCTTTAAAGGGCCAGCGGCTCCCCGCAGCAGCAGGAGCCGCCGGCCTTTTAAAGCGCCCCTGCCCCCCAGCCTAGCTCCGGCAGCGGGGCTGGGGGTGGGGGCACTTTAAAAGACCGGCGGCTCCTGCCGCTGCGGGGAGCTGCTGGCCCTTTAAACCCCCCCCCCCAGCCCCACTGCCGGAGCTGGGCTGGGGGGGGGGGAGCGCTTTAAAAGGCCCGGGGGCTCCGCAGCCACTGGAGCCCCGGGCCCTTTAAAGCACTGCTCGGTGAGTACAGGGGGAGCGGGGAGGCGCCTTTTTATAGCACCACCGCTCCCCCTGTGCTCTAAACCTGGCTACGCCGGCGCAGCCCCAGAGTTCTCTGTCCCCGGCAGGCACGGGGCAGCGCGGAGAGAAGCCGCAGCCCCGCGCCTGCCAGGGACAGAGATCACCGGCAGGGACAGAGATCACTCGGCGCCGCCCCATGGCCCCGCGCCTGCCAGAGACAGAGAACTCCAGGGCTGCGCTCCCCCTTCCCCCAGAAAAAGGTAAATAAAAAAGAGCAAATTCACATGGTAAGGTGAAAGAATATTTGCCGAATAATTTAATTAATACCTTTTACATGTAAAATTACCTTTTTTATCTTATGGATTCATATATTATGTAATAGTAAATATGATGGTTTTCATATTATTTAATGTACAAATACAAAATAAGTCTTGAAAAATTGTTGGCGCCCGCCACACTCTTCTGAAAACATGAATGTGCTCTTGGCCACAAAAAGGTTGGGGACCACTGCCTTAGGAGGTCATCTAGTCTAACCCTCTGCTCAAAGCAGGACCAATGCCCAATTTTTGCCCCAGATCCCTAAATGGCCCCATCAAGGATTGAGCTCACAGCCCTGGGTTTAGCAGGCCAATGCTCAAACCACTGAGCTATCCCTCCCCGCTGACCTAATAAACTAGATTATTAAAACTGGGAAAAAAATTAAAATGCTATTTACTTTTCATTATTTACCCTTTATCACTTTCTGCAGTTCTCTGAACTGGGACAATGAAAACAGACTAGTCAGTTTCAGTTCAGTTTACAGACAGCATCTGAGGCTCACACACCAACTCAACATGGCAATGTCTTGGCTGCAAACACCACAGGGGAAAGTCTATTTTATTTATTTTAAAATGCTGGATTATTTTTTTCCTTTAAATGGGACTTAGATTTTGTAAACATTTGTTTTTCACAGAACTTAAATTTTGGGTCACATCTGACCTAACCCTCATAACTGAGGGAGAGAGACACATAAAGAGCGTATAACAGTTTGAATAATTTTAAAACCATCAAATAATATTATTTAAGAGCCTGCAATGTTCTTGGAAATTTTTCTAATATCAGAAGGTTTCTGTTTGGGCCTGATCTTGCCAGGTACTCGCACATCTCAGGACTGGACCCAGAGGCAATGGAACCCAGTGATGCCAGATCTCAGGCTCAGATCCCTCAAAGGTAGTAAGGCAGCTCACTCTGGGAGTTAGGCACCTAAATTCATTTGAGGGTCTGGGTCTCAGGCCCTGAATGAGGTAGCTCAGCAGAAAGGCAGCTGTAAGCAAATGTTTACTGAAGTGGGATCTGTGGTTTCTTTCTGCACCGTTTTGTTTTCAGGGTGCATCTGAAATGCTTTTCTACAGGGTTTACTGATTAGCTGCCGTGCAGAGGAGCTCCCACGCAGGGCAGCACACTTGTTGCAGCCTGACATGATGCAAAGGGGTTGAGTGCAGTGGTGTTAATAGATTAAGGAAAGATTTCATTTCCACTGGAAGATCAGTAAAAACAAAGGAAGCTGAAAAGCAAACAGAGGAAGCAACTGACTAAGGCTCAGCCGGTCTCACAATCTGAAGATATCTGAAGACGGGTGTGTGGCATTCCAGCTGATAGCAGGTGATGTCCTGTATTCTCAGTCTCCCTTCAGGAACCAATGGCAATTTTGCTCACAACGTTATGGAATTAGTCAGAGTGGTAGGAAGGAAGCTTTGAGAGGTGCGCATCTGAGCTCTCAGTGAAGCCAGAGCTGCAGGCTGTTGGATGGCTAGCAGGCAGGTAAAGACCACCAGGGAAGGCCAGCAGGCACCTGGGAGAGACGCTGTACCCTGGATTCTGGCTTTCCACACACATTTAGTATTTCCCCACCCCAAGTGGAAGGTCCCATTATTATGCTGCACCGATGATTTCTCAAGCCTGCATAGGTCCCCTATTGTTCTAGGGACAAAAGCCATTATCCAGCAAATTCCCCAAACAGCAAAAGGCTTCAGGACTGAAAATACTGGTTTAGAAACCTCACTGATCCCTAAACGCAGATCTGGGGGATTTTCAACACAGTAGACACATTAGAGAAGGAAATGACTTCTTCGGTCGTTTAGTGAAGTCCATTCCCCCAGGGACCAATGCAGCGTTGTTCCCACCTCGCCTAGTGCTTTGTCCAGTCTGTAGCATTAAATGAATTCCTGTAAGTGATGGGGCTTTCACCACCCCCATTAGGTGACTTTCCAACAGCTTACTACACCTCGCTGCCAGGAAGTTTCTCCAAATACTCAGGCCCTGTCTACACTAGCACTTATGTCGGCAAAACTTTTGTCGCTCATGGGTGTGGGGAAAAAAACCCTGAGCAAGATACGTTTTGCCGGTTCATGCACTCGTGTGCACTGTACTATGTCGGCGGGAGATGCGCTTCCACTGACAAACCTGCTTGTTGAGTTGGTCAATGGGAGAGCTCTCTGCCATTGGCGTAACGCGGCTACAGCTGTGCCGCTGTAAGCTCGTAACTGTTGACATGGCTTTCTGTCACTTTTCCCCTTCCTGGTAGCAGTAATTATATCCCGTGGATCATCTTTAATAAACCCTCTCCATCCTTGGTGTAAAACTTGTCTATAATTACAGAGGGCTATCACATTTCCCCGTGGCCATCACACACCTGGGTTTAGCTCTTGTTTTCTCTTTTTAAAACAACCCTTCCTTTTGCTGCTCTTCTCAACTCCATCCAATTGGCAAATGCCTTCCTGGAAACATGGTGCCCAGAAACGTGGGCAATACAGCCGCTACACTCACACCAGCGTTGGACAGAGAAGGATTGTCACCCCCTGCTCTGAACGTGTCGCCCGTTTTAACAGTTTGCTGGCAGCAGCTCAGAGTTATTGCCGGGCTCGGCCCATTGAGCGCCCCAAAGGCTCTGCACTGAATTCTGCTTTCTTGGGAGAGTAGCTAACCCTAACCCTAACCCCAACCCCAACCCCAACCCCAACCCCAACCCTAACCCCAACCCTAACCCCAACCCCAACCCTAACCCCAACCCCAACCCTAAAGAGCCTCGGGAGCTTTCATTGACAGCTGCTCAACTGGGCAGAGCACTGAGCTCCTTTCTGTGTGTGTGCAGTTCCTGTATGTGTATCAATGGAGACGAGTGAAGGGGGACAAACTTTCCATGAGAACAAAGAGGCTGGAAAACCCCCCCCAGAGATTTCCCACCATCTCCTCACACTAGAAAGATAGTGGAAGGGAGCACAGTACAACCCACGTTGTCCAAATGCGCCCCAGAATCTATTGGGGGGGCCCCACAGATATACAGCAAATAGCACTGGTCTCCATATGCAGGGCTCTATTCTGAAAGGGGAGAAGATCAGTGCAGAATATTGTATGTAGAGACCTGAACTCCCACAGCAATACCTATCCATGGAAGCTGGTACTCCGTGATCATTGGCTCTCCACTTACCTGTGCAAGACTCCACCAGATGAGCCTCTACTTAGATCAAGATGGTGCACAGCCTCTGCGTTCAGGATGAAAACAGGTGTGGCCTAGGGCTTTCCAGCAAGTTGCAAATGCAACCCTCAGGCAAAACCACATGCCTGTAAACTGCAGATACAATTTGCAGTCTAACCTACCTTCTCCCCAGGAGTCACAGATATTCTCCACACGCAATGGGAATAGGAAGGATAGCCATTTGGAAAACCAGGAGCAGAGAAATTCCCCGTTGTGTCCTGCAAGGTCTCCCCACAAGCTATGTAATTGAAAGAGAGCAGTAAAGAGTTACCATCTGACAGAAGTTGATCAAAAACAGCTTGATAAATTCTGACCTTCTATTGTGGGTACTGGTAGCAAGCTAGACAGCCTTGCACCTCTAGATCACTGACTCAAATCCAACCTCATTTGGTAGTGATCAGTGGTCATTGCCATCTGTCTGTCTGGTGGCCTCAGGGAAGTTCGTCAGCATCCATGGGATAAGATAGATTTATCCAGCTGGGGATGCTGAGAAAATAGATCATTACAAAGGGGAACCTCTCCCCTCCCTCTACACCACGCACTTTTTAAATATATTTTTTAATTATCTGAATTGTGGTAGATCTTTTCCTCCCTCTCCACCAAATGCAAAATTATTACAACCAAAGCTTGCCACTAGAAAAGCTATTTTCCCTTCATTACAATCTGCTCAATAAAGTTCTCCTTAGTTACCATTGTTAATACTCTTATTCGGGTTAAAACACTGTGACAAAAGCTAGATGAGCCCCAAAGCACCCTCAGTTCACGGAGTCAACTCTGCATTGTAGCAAAACGCAGCATAAGATTTTAATGTCGAAGCTTTGCCCCGCTCTCCACCACACGCTGTTTGTTGCCTGTTGCAGCGGGGGAGACGTAGATCTCAGAAAGTTTTTAAACACTGTTCTTTAGGCAACAGGCTTCCAACAGCTGTGAAATCAGCTACGACTGTAGTTCCTGTTCACTGAGCCAGGAAGGAAGGGCTGGAATGTGGAATGACATATACACGTGCAGAGCAGATGATGACTGACTGGGGCAGGAGACCGCACATTTCAAAGCGCCTATTTCACCCGCAGGGTTCAAAAGCTGCATGTGAATACACGCAACGTGGAGCAGATATCAGACTGCTGCTCAACTACTCTGGATTGCTTTGGATTTCATAAACCTTGTGCCCACTTCTGTTCTAAAGTAGGGTCTGACCCTTGCTTGGTTTCCCCAGCAACTGTGAGGCAGCCCCCAAGAATCCTCCATTAAGCAGGAGCGCTTTGAAAGATTTGACAAGATGGAACATCTGCCTCCGTTTCTCATGCAAATGCCATGAATGCTACTCGGCCTGGCACCCCTGACACTGCTTGACGCTGCAGGTTGCTTGCTAATTTTTCAGCCTTGATCACAATTAGAGGGGTGGGTTAGAACCTGGAGGTGAAGAGAGACCGGTTGCATTCAGGACACTTAATATATGAAAAAATGTCATTACCCAGGCCAGAAATCATAATTACCCTACAGTACTTTGACCCACAACTTAATAGGACAAACAGGAAAGATGACCTGCAGGCAGCAGCCGTGGGGCTGGGACATATAGATGTCTTTGTCCTATTGAATGGCTCATAAGGAACTTTAAAGGTAAAGACACCAGGATGGAAAAATCACAGATTCCAAGTAGAGACACAAGGTGGGTGAGGTCATCTCTTTTATTAGACCTGCTTCTGGTGGTGAACGAGACAAGCTTAAAGACAAGAGAAGCTGATCTAATAAAAGAGATGACCTCACTCACCTTGTCTCTCTAATATCCTGGGACCGACATGGCTACAAGACTGCAACCAATGCAGGTAGTAAGTTTGTACATGCTAGATGCAGGGGCCTCAGAGGTGAAGCCAAACTCCTTGTAAAACTGCTAGAAAGCAGCATGCAGCTTTTGAACCCTGCGAGTGAAATAGGCACTTTGAAATGTGGGGTCTCCTGCCTCAGTCAGTCATCATATAAGGGGGAAAAGCATGCCCCTCCTAGGGAGGTATCAGAAAACAACAAATCAGATTCTAAAACTTCCAGCCTGCGATCCATTCCTAACGGAAATAGCTATCAGTGCTGAGAAAACACGAGCCCTGATGCAACCACTAAGGGCCATCACACCGCCCTTTTTAGCTTCCAAGTGCTCTACCTTCCGTGTATCTGGCAAGTATTATCACTCCATTCCACAGACGAGCAGAGCAAAGTACCCAGAGAAAGTGAAAGCTCCAGGGCCACAGAAGGAGCTAATCTCCCAGATGGGATTACAGCTCACGAGGGGCTGATTTACAGTACTATGCCTGCACTGCTAGTCCACACACTCACAAATGCTACATGCCCGAAAGGTCTGCCTGCTCCCGGGGCCAGACGTGGAAGTGCTCACCAGACTGGATTTTAAAAAATTCACCTGGCGGGAAGGTTCTGGTCTCCAAGTGCCAGAGCCTGAAGGCTTTCACTTGTGGAGCAGGAAACGACCAACCCTCCTTCTCCACACATCTGAGCTTTCCTGGTGGTACCGTCTCTTGGGGCCATAGGTGCTGACTCCATGGGTGCTCCGGGGCTGGAGCACCCACGGGGAAAAATTGGTGGGTGCCCCTGCCCACCCTCCTCCCTGCTGCAGCTCACCTCCACCTCCTCCCCTGAGCGAGCCACCGCGTCCTGCTTCTCCCCGCTCCCTCCCAGCGCTTGTGCCGTGAAACAGCTGTTTCACGTGGCAAGCCTGGGAGGGAAGGGGCAGGAGGGGGAATGCGGTGCGCTCGGGGGAGGAGGTGGGGCCGGGGCAGGGATTTGAGGAAGGGTCCAATAGAGGCAGGGAGGGGCGGAGTTTGGGCGGGGGGGGGGGTGCGAGCACCCACCGGCGCCAAGAAAAGTTGGCGCCTGTGCTTGGGGCTGTAAAGCATCCATGGCCTATGCCATTCCCGGCCACATCACCCAAAAAAGGACCAGTGATGAGGGTGATCTGGGACTGGATGCTTCAAGGAAACTGACTGAGACCTGCTATTTTTTGTTACAAGAACAGCAAGTCACTCTGGAGCTAGTCACCTTGAATCATCATTGATCACTGGAAGGTTGGCTCGAGGAATATCTGACCATTAGGGGGCGGGGTGGCCCGGGTTGACAGGCCTACCCACTACGTGACTGACAAATCGACACAGCTTTTCTGAGCGGAGAAAACAGAACAACTGCTCAAACACAAGTTGCCTCCGTAGAGAGATAATTACAGGGCACACATATCATGTTGCTCTAATTACACGGGATAAAGAGGATGATTGCTCTCAGCTAAACCGCAGTGTGGGTTGCAGCGGAATTAGTTTTGGGTTCGCTAAGTGCCATTACCCAGTAATCTGCAGGATCATGTAATTACTGTGCCGAAACTGGGTACTTACCAGCGTATACAATTCTGTTACAATATCAATAAAGGAGAGTTGAGAGTTACTTCCTACAAGGTAAACATTCCCAGAAATTCTATTTGCGTATTAGTCACAAAACGGTGTGTGTTGGTGGGGGAGGCAGAGTGTTGGTGTATTTGTGTGTGTGGAGGGGGGTATATGTTGAATTTACTTTCCCTCTACAAGTGACCAGCAAATGCTTAAAATAGGCGGGAACGCAGTACAGAGGTGGGAGTTCAATATCCCAGCAGTGAGAGCCCAATAAGGGATTTTAGCATGGCAGGGCAAGAAGGTAGGCAAGTTTGACATTTTTCCCTTTTATCCCCTGGGGTTTGGGGTATGCAGCATGTTACCCAGCAGTTTGTTTTTCAGCTTGAAAGGATGTGTTTCCAGGGACAGTGCACATGGAACAGTTCTACCTCCTCTCAGACTGTGACCCCAGAAGACTCAAGAACTGCCCCCTCTCTTCTAAACCACCAACATGCCTACTTCTAACAGGAAAAGCAGCTGCCCCTTAGCAGTGGGAATTTGGAAAGTGCCGTTGGGGGTGAAAAGACCATGCTTTTAAACAGACTGGGCTTACTCTCCCATTCACTTAGACGCCATGAACGAGGAGTAAGAGCTCCCCTTCTCCTCACCAGATTAGCAGACTAGGACAGCCCGGCCCGAAGGAAACAAGCCATGGAAAATTATTTTCTAGGTAGGGACCAGACTCTGAACATGGCGCAGCAATGCATTTTCTCTACTGAAAAATGGTGGGGGAGGACAACTTGACTTTAGCTTCCTTTTCATCAAAGCATGCTGGGAAGGGGAGGAGTCTAGGGACCTATCAAATGCAGGTGCTACCACCTCCTAGTCACTGCTGGCGAAGACAGAGTCCTAAGCCCTAAAAAAATCAGGACTACTGACAAAGCACTAATAAAAGCTCAGTTATAGAATCATAGAATATCAGTGTTGGAAGGGACCTTAGCAGGTCATCTAGTCCAACCCCCTGCTCAAAGCAGGACCAAGCCCCAATTTTTACCCCAGATCCCTAAATGGCCCCCTCAAGGATTGAACTCACAACCCTGGGTTTAACAGGCCAATGCTCAAACCACTGAGCTATCCCTCCCCCAGCTTGAAGCACTTGGATGGTTCACCTTCTCAGAGCTCTTTTATCAAAGGAATCATTAACATGCTATTGGACTCCGGGGCCTTCCAGCTAAAGCACACGTATGGGACAGAGCTGGAGCCATCTGCATTGGCCATATTTACCTGGGCACTTGTACAACTTCCTCGCCTGAGCAATGTCTCCCTGACTCAGCCGAATGCGCTGACCGATAGTTGGCCGAACCCCATTGTCATCTCGACGGGGAAGGATGGTATCCAGGAAGACTCCTCTGGAGTGAGAGAGACAGACAGCAATGAAGATGGCATGATGTGCTGAGGGCAATCACGATTCAGCATGAGAATCCCATGTCCACATACCCTGTGCTAGCAGGAAGGGGGAACAGAATCTGACGGGGCAATGTATTTTATGAGAAATTTGTGATTTGACATTCATGTTCTCCCAACACCTGATAGCTTGCAAATGCGCAGGCATCTCTGCCAATTTAGTAAATTCCTCACTGGGACTAGCAGAAGCTGCGGCTGCTTCTATTTCAGCACAAACACTTTACTTACCATAAATCAGAGAAAGCAATAAAATATCCTTTTACAAGGTTCACATCAACATACGCCCACTGGATCAACAATAGCACAGATTGGACAGCATGGCCATGGAAGCCACGTGGGGCGTCCTTGCTTCGGATTGTGCTCGTGGTGATCATTGCTGACTGAGACTACTATAGACAGGCCATTCTTAGATGTTAAAACCAAGAGGCTTCTCTGCTCGTGTCTAACTCATCCACGCTCTTGGTCCCTTTAAGCTGGCCAAGCCTCCGAGCCAATGACCCTCTTTGTATCTTTTTCCCATTCTCTTCTTTGTGCTTGCTTCTACGTTGTTCCTTATTCTCACCACCTCTTCCCCATGTCTGAGACCTTGATTCAACACAGTGTTTAAGTATATGCTTGACTTCCAGCACGCAAGAAGCTCCACTGAAATCAATGTACCTATGGTGCAAGGGTTTTTAATGCAAAAGCTACTTCAGTGTAACATTACAGGGAGGCAGTGGAGCCTAGTGGCTAGAGTGCTGGACTGGGCCTAAGGAAACCTGCGTTCTATTCCCAGCTCAGCCCCCGGCCTGCTGGGTGACCTTGGGCAAGTCACTTCACTGCCCGGTGCCTCACTTTCCCCATCTGCATAAGGAGGATAATGATACTGAGCTCCTTTGTAAAGTGCTTTGAGATCTCTGGATGAAAAGTCCTGTGAAAGAGGTAAAATGTGTGGGGAAAGCCATGCTACCCATGGCCATTATTTTACATCACCCCAAAATACATTCTGAGTCTCACAGTGTAGATTATAGTGTCATATTTGAACAGAGATTGTCAGTTCCTTGGGATATGGCTTATCTTCCTAAGGGTAATGAGCACAGTCCTGAGGGGAGCCTGAGGAAAGGCAGGGCTGAGAGCAATAAGATTATTGCAATGCAGGTAGGCCCAGGTCCAACAAAGTGTTAAGGTAGGTGCTTAACTTCAAGCATATGAGTCATGCCACTGATGTCAATGGGACTATGCATGGGTGTAAGTACTTTGTTGGACTGGGAATGTTGGAGAGTGTGGAGGTTTTCTTTGTTTTAATTTGAATAAAGACAGGCAAAGTAGTAGTGATTAGAGTCGGTCAAAAATTCCTTCAATGTTTTTTCAACAGAAAATGTATTTCGATTAAACAAGTTTTTGTGAAAAATCTTGTGTATAAATGTTGAGGTTTTTGTGGGGAAAAAAACAATTTTCACATTTAAAAGATAAATTCCCAAACAATGCTACTTCAGTGATGTTTCTAAGCAAAGGGTGCTACTATCTATCATGACACATTTCTCAGTTGCTAACTTTGACCATCTTTAACGGTTCAGGCTGAAATTTTCCATGCACGGTGTCTGCTTTGGGCTGAATTTAGCTAAGAAGCTTGAGCAGAAACAGTTCCCCCATTTCCAGGAATAAGGTTACTGGAAAACAGGTAGTTTTGCCAATAGTAAAAACTTTTTTGGCCACCTCAGTGGTTTGTAGAAGAATCTGATATTTGGCAAGGAGGTATTTCTGGGGTCAGAGAAATGCCTTTTTCTGTCCCGATGGTCAAATCTGAAAGGATTTTAAAGTTATAAATGAAATTTTCCTATGCCCATGCTCACTAGGAGTCATTAGATGCTTGTTCTTAATTGGTTGGAATGTTCCACCTGCAATGCCCATGCTCCCAGGTCCCTCCAACATCATACACACAGACGCGTCAGCCAAGTCACTGGCAGAATGGAACCATCTCCTTCCAGGGTCATTGTCCACCATCAAAACAACCTTTGGCCTAGAGGAAGGTGTACTGGGCTGGGATCCAAAAGACCATACCTTCTAGTCGCACTTTTTCCTCCAACTTAATTTTGTGCCCTTCACAACCCTTACTGAGCAAGGTCCTACTTTAGGAGATAATCTAGTATAGATTTCTTCCACTTTACAAATGAGGATGTATGACATTGCTTCTGGCAGAGCTCAGAGTAGATCCCAGAGGTTTCATATCACAGACCCAAGTCTCATCCACTTAGCCACACTGACTTTCAGAATGAACATGCTACATCTATGTGCTTGGCTATGGTGTTCAAATGGGACTACCCACCCTCAAAGTGCTCCGGCACACGGGTTAATAAGCACTATGTAAATGCAAAGCAAAGCAAAGCAACTCAGGAGTTCTAACGCCCAATCCCCTTCTTGAACCACTAGACCACACTCCCCTCCCAGAGCTTAGAACTGAACCCAGGAATCCTGAGCCCCTCCTTCCCCTCCCCCACATTCGCCTGCTGTCTAGCAAATGTTGTATAACCCAATGGCAAAGAGTGTTGTAACTCTTGACTGGCTAGAGCAAATATCCAATAACCCTCCAATCGCTGGCGCACACAGCATCTATCAACTAATTAATTACTGCTTTAGTTCAAGTGGTGATACTCTTAGGATTAATGTGAGCATGGTACTTGGCACAATACAGTGCTATATAAACCCTACAAAGTTATTAACTACGCTTGAGAAATTATGAGCATTCACAACCCCAGTTGAGGTCTGTCAGGGTTCCCTCCCCACTCTGAACTCTAGGGTACAGTCGTGGGGACCCGCATGAAAGACCCCTTGAGCTTATTTCTACCAACTTAGGTTTAAGTAGACGCTGCCACCACCAAGTGATTTAAACAAAGAACCAGGGAAAAGGACCACTTGGAGTTCCATTTCCTCCCAAAATATCCCCTCAAGCCTTTACACCCCCTTTCCTGGGGAGGCTTGAGAATAATCTCCTAACCAATTGGTTACAATGTGATCAAAGACCCCAACCCCTGGGTCTTAGAACAATAGAAAAATCAGTCCGGTTCTTAAAATAAAGATTTTATTAAAAAAGAAAGGTAAAAATCATCTCTGTAAAATCAGGATGGTAAATAACTTTACAGGGTACTTAATTTCAAAACTCAGAGGGGTTCCCCCCCCCGCTGGGCAAAACCTTAAAGTTACAGAAAAACAGGAATTAACCTCCCTTTTAATACAGCGAAAACTCACAAGCAAAACAAAAGAAAGCCTAATCGAAATGCCTGACTAACTTACTTGGTCATAATATTGGAGATTTGGTTGAGGATGGGTTGGAGGAGATGGATTTCTGCCCGGTCCCTCTCTTTCTCTCAAGAGAGCGCGCGCATGCGCGCGCACACACAAAACCTTCCCCCCCTCCCAAGATTTTAAAGTGTCTTCTTTCCTCATTGGTCCTCTTGGCTAGGTGCCAGCCAGGTTATTTGAGCTTCTTAACCCCTTACAGGTAAGGAGGAATCCTGCTACCCTTCGCTGTATGTTTATGACAAGGTCCATGGAGCTGTGGGTTTTCAGGACCTCTGGAAAAGTCAGTTCTTTGATATCAAGCTGGGCACCTGGAATTATTAGACAATTCTGCAAGTTGTGGCCTAAATCTGCATCTGATTTCCCATGTGTAAAATGGAGACAATACATCCCTACCTCCCAGGGCAAGTCCAAAAGGATATGCAGTACTTTATCATCAGGACAGGGTGTGAATGGCACGCACAAAATAACAAGAAGCCACACACTGAAAAAATAAAACAAATATTAAACAGCTGGGCACTGCCTCACCTGTGTACTGATTGAGGGGGTCTCAGGGGAAAAATAGTCCGAGAACATAATTAAAAGCTGCACTGTAATCCAAGGGGGCTTAATGAAGGCAGAATGGGAGACCTTAATTTTAATTTTTGATTATGCAACTTTAACGTTAAGTTTTTGTCTGGAATACAGGAAGATATCTTTGATGATTCACTACTTGTGGGTCTTGATGGGGGAAGAGGGCATTGCTTTCTAATCCTGTCTTCCTGACTAATTGGCTTAACACATTCCTGTGTGTGCATCAGCCTGCATATTAGAAACTACAAGTCTGGAGCAACATTGCATATCTTGGGCAACATTTCCTCATGTGCAATAACTAGTGTCAATGGTTGTAAAGTACATTTTGCCCTCATTAGGGGCTCTTACGCCTGCAGTCAAATTCCCATTGCCCACTGACGCTAATTATAATTGGGGATGGAGATGAGGCGACAACCGGGTGGTGTATAGACTCATAGACTTTAAGGTCAGAAGGGACCATTATGATCATCTAGTCTGACCTCCTGCACAATGCAGGCCACAGAATCTCACCCACCCACTCCTGGAATAATCCTCTCACCTATGTCTCAGCTATTGAAGTATAAATGGCACTTGCTGACTTGGGGTGCTTTTCAAAGGCCCAAATGGCCAGTAGGTTCTCATTGGGAGCTAGGACTGGATCCTCAATGATATTTAGGCACCTAACTCCATGAAAATCAATGTGTTTCCTGCTTTATGCTGTGAAGGTATCAAAGACATTACTTCTAGCCTCCTGTCCCAGGAGTTTCTGTCTAGGGTCACTGAACTCTGAAGAGCTAGTCATATGCCCTTCCTTCCTTCGCTCACACCCAGAGTGACAGAGCTAGGTTAAGGGGAAGATGAAAAGTGCTTTTTCTTTTTTTAAATGAAGAGGGGTGGTAGCAGTGTGGGTATAAACCACTTTGTGTTGTGCTACACAAGCCCAGTCAGTCGCTGATCCCCAAGGATCATGTGCCACCAGCCAGAGGAATTACCCCATTAGCTCAACTGACAGCAGTTCATGACTGTAGTGTTGGAATTCCGGGGTTCAATCTCCAGTGACACCCACTAATGGCAGCTGTTACGTGGTGACACAGATCCCTACTGTCTGGCACTGTCCCATGCAGGCCCACTGACAGCAATTCCAGGCGCCAGGGCCAGAGCCCTCCCTAGGGCGGTCCGGAGCCCGGAGTGGAAATGACGAATCCGTCACTTCTGGGACCGACCACACTGGCCAATTGTGCCGGCCCGCGGGGCCCTCCAAAGCGCAGAGTCTGGAGCGGTCGCCCCAATTCGCCATACCCTAGGGACGGCTCTGCCCAGGGCTGAACCGTCAATGGGCCTCCTAGAAGGGTCTACCTAACATTTGGGCAGTGCTGCACCTGCGCTGGCTGGTGCCCAGCGAGCTCCCGGCTGCACTGCTGGGCGTATTCTTCTGGCATGGCCAGGGCTTCCACATGCCCACCCAGCTGCCTTTGCTGCCGCCGGTACCACCACGCACCTAGCAGCCCTGTGGCCCGCCTGGCCATTTAAAAGGGCCCTGGGCTCCTGGCAGCTGCTGCTGCTACCATGGGTAGTGGGTGGGGTCCCTAGGCCCTTTTAAATCGCCTAGGCCCCTGGACAATTGCCCCCTTTGGCCTCCTGTCAGCGGGCCTGGTCCCATGCTTCCTTTCGCAGTGGCTCTGACAGAGTGGGATATGCCCGTATCACACTGTGAACTCCTTTTTGTCCCACAACCTCCATCTTGGATTGTAACCTTACTGTCATAGTGTGACCTCCATTTGGAGTGAGAACATCCAGTTTGGATTAGGGGCTTGGAAACTAGTTGAATGACTATGACAGAGAAGCCATCATAGAGCAATCTAGGGCTATCAGCTTTGAATGTCTGTCACCTAATGGCTCATTGCCATAGGACAATGGACTCAACACAGGAGCCTGACTGGCAGTTCCCAGCCAGCACACCTGAGCAAAAAGGGGCTTTTCTGAGCAAAGTGGCAGTGGTCACCGTCACATGGCAGAAGACTGGGCTGAGGAGAGAGAGACCAGGGCAAGCTGACCAGATCTTGTGGGGGGAGGGTGCGTCTCAGGACTGCTCATTATTTTGCAAAGATTGGTTAAGAAGTTCCTTGGCGGAGCCTGCGTCCCTCGCTTGGCTGCCGCGTTGTCCCGGGGTTACCTGAGCAGCTTGGAGCACCCACAGAGAGGTGGAACTCTGAGGGAGCATGTATAAGCAACTGGAGGATCTAGAGGGCTCGGGCACTGGTTTGTGGGTTCAAGGTGGCTGGCCAGGGGAGCCCACATCTTAAGGAAGGGTGTCAGACACTGGGTCTGCACATGGGAGTGTGCCTCAGAGACTCAGAGCCAGAAACAGTGGCCAATCACCACTTAGACACAATGGGCGCAGAGGACTGTAGGATACAGTGTTGGGTCCCCTCAGCAGAATGGTGTCCATGCAGAGAGGAAGCCTTGGCCAGGCTGTGACAGAGGTGTATGGAAATACAAGTTGTCCCTGGTCCCCGGAGAATGTAGCCATATGAATACAGAGCTCCTGCTACATTATTAATAAATATCCCATTACAAAAAAAACACCACAACACTAAATACTTGAAAGTGAAGAAATCAAATTCCAGACATATGGAAGAGTCATGACAATCACTAATGACAAGTACCCAGTACATTGTACTCACAAAGCATCCTATGAATTAGGTATGACAAAGTAACAGGGAAAACTGCATCGCTAAAACTGTGTTTTAAAATTTAATATTTGTGTTAAATTTTAACAATGAAGAACACACATGAAAGGGGTCCTCTTTCCAAGTGAAAAGATGCAATTAATGCAATAATTAATTAACAATATGCAATAATATTAATGCAATAAAAAGGTTTGCATTGTGGATGTGCTTGAAAGAAATAGCTCCTGAAAGTGTCTGGTGCTTGGGATCTCTTTGGACAGCACAGACAGAGAATGTGATTCTGAAAACACTCTTGAACATAGTACGTACTACCATGAGATGTCCCTCTTAAAATTAATGGGACTGAATATTCACAGCAATAGGCACGACACACAGTAGAAAGTGTTTACAGAACAGGACCTTTAGAAGGGGAGGGATAGCTCATTGGTTTGAGCATTGGCCTGCTAAACCCAGGGTTGTGAGTTCAATCCTTGAGGGGGCCATTTAGGGATCTGGGGCAAAAATTGGGGATTGGTCCTGCTTTGAGCAGGGGGTTGGACTAGATGACCTCCTGAGGTCCCTTCCAACACTGAGATTCTATGATTCTATGAAGGGAAGTTGCTCAAGCTAGGACCTGCAACCTGACCTGTCTGCAAAATGCGACGTACACATAGCGCAACTAAACAATAGTGATCTGATTTTCAGCGGTGCAGAGGACCTACAGCTTTGGTGGAAGCTTGGGTGCTCAACACCTGAGGAAAAAACTTTTATTTGAGAGCCTAACTTTAAGCACCCAAGTTGGAATGTAGGCCAAAGATTCTTATATTCACCTCTCCAACTAACTATTGAAAGGGGAAAGGCGTTAGCAACTTCCCCTCTCCTTTTATAATTCTACAGTCCATAGTCATAAGTTTGTAGTGCATAGCACAGGGTACTTGGTCACGTACAGCAATAATAAAATAATTGAAGTTTTTGATTGGCATTTGCAACTTAACTTCTATTTTAGCAAAGTTGTTTGGGAGTGTAAAGGAAATAAAGCTTAATGCTGGAATTCAAAAGCACAAGTCTGAAACCAGGAAGCTCAAAGCTAAATTCAGAATTATCCTCACACACAACCATGCTGTGTAACACGGAAGTCCCCTGTACAATAAAGGAGTTGGTTGGATTGTGGGAGCTGGCATCACACACTTATCTACGTACTCATCACAGCAGCTAACTCGCAAATACTCAGCTCAATGCCTTTCCTACAGTCTTCCACTTACAGTGACAGGAGGGGTTTTTGGAATAAGTCCCTTTTTAGACAGAAGAGGTTGTGTGTACGCAGTCCAATGACTGTGAATGTCAAGGTTTACATTACTAATCTAAGTTTCCTTGCTCAAGCAGTGGTGTGGCACTGTTTTTGTGGAATCAATGACATCGCTCAGAGCTGTATGAGCAGGAGAATTATGTCAGGTCACCGCTTGTTTACACACATGTAAATAGCTCCTCATGGGCAGGGACACTTGGCACTGTCTTGATTAACTGAGCTGAAAGTTCCCCAGGGATACCCCCATATCCGGCCCTCACTCCACCCAGCTCAGAGCACAAGTAGGTAAATTTCAGTCATCAGCGTCATGAACCTCTCAACAAGTTCTATTTCTCAGTTTGCTAATCATGACAGAAGGATAAGCCAGGATTCCAGCTCCTAAAAATGGGCATGTCTTGTCAGTAGCATCTTTCTTGTGTTTGTATTGTCCAGTAACATGGATGGGAATTCTGCTTCAAGGACAGAGCTGTAATTAATCAAGCTTCAGCTACATAAGGACCCACAATGGACTGCTCCACAAGTGACAGCCATCCATTTTAGCCTGCACCAGTGGTGAGTTGCAGGTCCTAATGTCTAGACAAGACCAGTGGGGGCAGAATTGGCTGACACTGACACTCACATTTTGACCTTCGCTATCCATGCGGTGGGAGGAGCAGGCCAGGAGCACTCAGAGTCACCTCAACTGGGAAGAAGGAGAGAATGCCGACACCGGGCAGGAAGTACCCTATAGTATATTTGAAGGTCAGGTCTTATGGGTATTTCTGCAAGGTGGAGGTCAGAGTAGTGGGGAAGAGAACAGGATTTCCCCATGTTTCCACTGAGTCATTTTTATGCTTCTGCTTTATGAAGCTTGCTGGGCAAATTCCTGCAGTTTGATACAACTCTCATTTGAAATCGTTGCATGCGCCATGCTTATCTGCAATAAACTCACAGCTCTCCTTCTAGCCGCTACACAGCCTGGGCAGCCAGGCACTATATAAAGTAGTAAAGAGAAATAACCTTGGATTCCGACCTTGAGAAGGTGTTCCGGGCGTAGTGCATGATGCTGTCAAAGTCATAGGTCTCTCCCAGAGAATTCACTTCCCCGGCTTCCATCTTTAAGAAGTTGTACTCCTGACCTGCGACACAAGGCTCCATTAAAAGGAAAAATGTTTCTTGGAAATCTGAGAGCCTTGCTCAAAAGAGCACTCATAAGCCAAGCTGTGCAAATAAATAATTTTTGGTTTGGTGGCCAAATCACCAAAATAAAAATTAGAAAATATTTTGCTGAAACAATTTGGCAAATTTGACACAAATTCACAGCATGTTTCAGGTGACCTAAATCTATATAGTTCAGTGGAAAAATGCTTTGTCAGAAAAGTTTCACCTAGCTCTACTCAAAAGGGGCATTTCTGGATGGTCTACGTAAAACGTATTATACCTGCTGAGGCATACAAAAAGCCTAAAATGAAGAACAAGTCTCTGTTGGGCCCAACCCCCTTTCCATATTGGTTTCATTTGATCCTATTCTCCCATATAACTTTATCATAAGAAATGCTCTGGAAAAGTCAGTCACAGCCTAGCACGTGTCCTGAAGTGCTTGTTGTCATGCTGGAAAAGTTAAAGAGAGCTCACAATTATGACTAGCTTACCCAGCTCTCATCCTAATGTACATAACCAGACAGGTAAAGCAACGCCTGGCATTCAGGGAAGCACTAGTACCATTTACATTTCTGAAGCTATCAAAATAATGACGGGGCTTCTCAGCTATCTTGTAAATTCCTTTAATATAATTCCGTTTAGTAAATATCTATGGCTGAGAATTCCAGAAGCGACTAGTGACATTAAAGGAGACTGGATCTTACCCTCTAAAAATTTCCCTCCCGATGTATTAAAATCACTAGTCACTTGAATATTTTGTCCCTTTTTCTCTGCAATGCCTGGCATCGTAGTTTGGTTTCCTTTTGCAATAACTCAGGCTACCTGCTGTAACTCTTAGCTGAAGGGGAGTTGTGCATAAGCCCAGGGAGGTCTGAGGTTTCCACCACACCGCATCTGACATTGGTATGAGAGCTTCTTCTTTACCTTGCTGTATGTTTTCTCTGATGATCGTGACATGCTGGTCCCGGTCAGGCCGCGTGTGCTCGTGCCAAAACCCAACCACGTGGCCCAGCTCATGGGCGACAATGCCAAACTTATCACAGTTCTTGCCAATGGATATGGCCTGGGGACCTCCCCCTCGGCGACCCACGTATGAGCAGCAACTGGAAAACAAACAACTGGATGAGTGACTTTAATGGGTGAAACCATGCTTCTATGGCTGGAGTAGCATGTGTCTATCAGCCAGCAGAGTATGCACCACTGTCCTGCTGGATGGAGTCAGATCCACTGAAGAATTTAGAATTACGTAGCCAGGATGGGCAGGGATGGGGTCTCTAGCCTCTGTTTGCCAGAAGCTGGGAATGGGTGACAGGGAATGGATCACTTGATGATTCCCTGTTCTCAGGAGCGGCGCCAGCTTTTTTGCCACCCTAGGCAGCGCCTCCAGGAGAAGCTGCCACCAAAATGCCGCCGAGGAACCCGGCGGCCGAAGAACTTACTGCCAAAATGCTGCCGAGGACCCGGGCAGCCGAAGATAAAGCATCACCACCAAAATGCCGCCGAGGGACCTGAAATGCTGGCGCCCCCCCCCCCCCCCCAAATCCTGGCGGCTTAGGTGATCGCCTAGGTCACCTAGTGGTAGCGCCGGCCCTGCCTGTTCTGTTGAAGGCCACCCAGAGGATTCAGGGGACCTGGGGGGCCCTTTAATTAATTAAGCACCTTTTAATTTTTACTCACCTGGCGGCGCTCCGGATGTGTTCAGCGGCACTGAAGGACCCGCTGCCAAATTGCAGACTCGGAGCGAGTGAAGGACCCGCCACCGAAGTGCCGCCGAAACCTCAGAGTGCGCCCCGTCCGTAAAAGCGCCGCCAGGTGAGTATACTATATTCTCGTGGGGGGCACCTGCGGGGCCTGGGGCAAATTGCCCCACTTGTCTCCCCCCTTCCCCCCCACCCCCCGGGTGGCCCTGGTTCTGTTCATTCCCTCTGGGGCACCTGGCATTGGCCACTGTCGGAAGACAGGACACTGGGCTAGATGGACTATTGGTCTGACCCAGTATGGCCGTTCTTATATTCTATTGGCTCAAGGTGCTCCAGAGAAGACAGGTCTAATATTATCGAGAGATCGTGCATGCTGTCTCTCTCTCATACACACTCACACTTTATACACACCCCTTCAAACCTTTTTTATTTCGGGTAGGTTTTTGGAGCAGAACAGCCTCAGGTCTCCCTATGCTACAGGCTAATGTATTTTTTTGGGGGGGGGTTGGGTTTTTTGGCTCAAGAGCATGGTATCTCTTACTGTTGGGAGTTTAGATTAGATCTGGACTCCACCAGATTTGGAGGTGTTTAGACTCTGTGTTCAGGGCAGCCCCTCTGTGACGAGGAGGCATGAAGCTGGAATCGGATCGGGATTTGGAACTCCCCCAAATGCTCAGGCCCATCTCTGCTCTGTACACAGGCAAAGATTCAATTAGGGAGCGAGAGCATCCAGGAAGGCATGACCCCCTATCCAGAGGGGTCACTACCTTATGCTGGGTACTTGAAACGGAGGCTATGTCTCCACTTGGAGCTCGGATTCCCAGCTTGTGTATCATAGAACCATAGAATCTCAGGGTTGGAAGGGAACTCAGGAGGTCATATAGTCCAACCCCCTGCTCAAAGCAGGACCAACCCCAACTAAAACACCCCAGCCAGGGCTTTGTCAAGCCTGACCTTAAAAACCTCTAAGGAAGGAGATTCCACCACCTCCCTACGTAACCCATTCCAGTTCTTCACCACCCTACTAGTGAAAAAGTTTTTCCTAATATCCAACCTAAACCTCCCCCTCTGCAACTTGAGACCATTACTCCTTGTTCTGTCATCTTCTACCACTGAGAACAGTCTAGATCCATCCTCTTTGGAACCCCCTTTCAGGTAGTTGAAAGCAGCTATCAAATCCCCCCTCATTCTTCTCTTCTGCAGGCTAAACAATCCCAGTTCCCTCAGCCTCTCCTCATAAGTCATGTGCTCCAGCCCCCTAATCATTTTTGTTGCCCTCCGCTGGACTCTTTCCAATTTATCCACATCCTTCTTGTAGTGTGGGGCCCAAAACTGGACACAGTACTCCAAATGAGGCCTCACCAGTGCTGAATAGAGGGGAATGATCACGTCCCTCGATCTGCTGGAACTGCCCCTACTTATACAGCCCAAAATGCCGTTAGCCTTCTTGGCAACAAGGGCACACTGTTGACTCATATTCAGCTTTTCGTCCACCGTAACCCCTAGGTCCTTTTCTGCAGAACTGCTGACCAGCCATTCGGTCCCTAGTCTGTAGCAGTGCATGGGATTCTTCCGTGTAGTCATATTCATGCTAGTTCTCATTGAACTAGCAAGCTAAAAATAGTAGCAGAGCCATGGTAGCACGGACAGTGGCAAGCATGTCTAGCTGCCCCAAGCAGAAACCCACCTGGATCCCATGACCCGGCTGCCACTCGCTACTGTCTGTGCTACTGTGGCTACCTGACTATTTTTAGCGCACTGGTTTGATGAGTCCTAGCGTGAGTATGTCTATGTGAGCAGGGAATCATGACCCTAGCTCCAAGGATAGATGTAGCTAGGGTGACCAGACAGCAAATCTGAAAAATCGGGTCGGGGGTGGGGGGTAATAGGAGCCTATATAAGAAAAAGACCCAAAAATCGGGACTGTCCCTATAAAATCGGGACATCTGGTCACCCTAGATGTAGCCTGAATGGTAGAGGGGCAATATATAGAGGGGACCAAGCATATTCACCAACAATAGATTTCTTAGTTGGAAACCCAGGGGCCAAAGTTACAAAAGTATTTAAGTGCCTAAAAGATGCAGGTGGGAACCTAGTGGGGTTTACAAAAGTGCCTGAGTGAGTCACCTCCCCACCACCTCTGACAATGCCATCTCCCTACCTACCCACCTTCCTACAGTGCTTTACCACACCTTGGCATGTAACACTTTTATCACTTAAGGAGAGCCATGGTTTAAAGCACCAATAGGCCAAATGTTTAGATTTTGTTTTTCCTCCCTTCCCCGAAAATCTGACAAAAATCTAAAGTGTGCATGACTTTTTTAAAAAAAAACCAAACAGACAGGTATTACGGGGGCAAGTGGTAGGGAATGCTGTCATTCTCCTGCAGTGTTTACCTCCCCAAACAACCTATAGGCTACTGAATGAAGCCAGAGAGCGTGAAAAGAGTTAGAAGTTAACTAGAAACAGAGACCCTGTCCCATTTACTTCAACTGTAAATGCTTTAGAGATAGGGATTGTCTACAGCGCCTAGCACAATGGGGCTTTGGTCCATGGCTGGGGTTCCCAGGCGCTATGTTAATTAATAATAACGGTTACTTTATTGTCAGAACAAAAGCGCAGATAGGAAACCAACAGCATAAATACTGAAAAGGAAATTGGAGCCTTCAAGAATCTGTCCATTTGAACTACACAAGAGCTCGTTAATAACCTGGCACGGAACTCAGGAGGTCTGACATTCTATTCCCAGTCCTGCTACAGCCTTCCTGTGTGATCTGAGGCGAATCACCTGCATGGAGCTCCTTACAGGACTGGGAGCTTAACTTCTCGGAGACTCATCCTGCCATTTGTAAAATGGGGACAGAACCTCCTTCGGGGGCATTTAGATGGCAAGACATAGCCCCAAAGGGCTTACAATGTGTTTTATAGTATCTGATCTGTGAAATACAAAAAATGGGTGTAGGATACTTTCAACAGGAGTTTTATCCAGGAAGCAAAGGCCTGATCTTGCATAATGGCAACCAATCACTGATTTTGCTAGTACGGGAGCCAGCAAGATGCCAGCAGGCCATGTAGCTGGACACTGCTATGTGCCCCGGTGCGCGTCGCTTACCCACAGGTTCTGTACGTGAACACGATGAAGCTCTCCTCATCGGTCCTTTCCACAAAAGTCACGCAGGTGTGCTTCTCCCAGTGCCTCATGGCCTGCTTAAAAATAGCTCTTTGGCTGCCTGAAAAAGAAATTGAAGCAGAACAAACATTTAGGGCCCCATTTTTCCACTGTTCCCATGGACTCCGACTGCAGCTGTGGATGCTCAGCACCTCTGAAAGCTGGACCTTTAGTGCTTAGTATAGAAACCCAGGCTTGTCCTTCCTCCTTACACTCGATGTGTAAGGGTGGTTTAGATTGGACATTAGGAAAAACGTCCTAACTGTCAGAGTGGTTAAGCAGTGGAATAAATTGCCTAGGGAGGTTGTGGAATCTCCATCGTTGGGGATTTTTAAGAGCAGGTTGGACAAACACCTGTCATGGATGGTCTAGATCAGGGGTGGGCAAGCTTTTTGGCCTGAGGGCCACATCTGGGAATAGAAATTGTATGGCAGGCCATGAATGCTCACAAAATTGGGTTTGGGGTGTGGGAGGGGGTGAGGGCTCTGGTTGGGGGTGCGGGCTCCAGGGGGGGCTGAAATGAGGAGTTCAGGGTGTTGGAGGAGTCTCCAGTCTGGGGAGTAGGGTGCGGGGGGGATGAGGGCGCCAGCTGGGGGTGCAGGCTCTGGGGTGGAGCTGGAGATGAGGAGTTTGGGCTGTAGGAGGCTGCTCTGGGCTGGGATCGAGGGGTTTGGAGGGCAGGAAGGGGATCAGGGCTAGGGCAGAGGTTGGGGTGCAGGAAGGGGTGCAGGCTCTGGCTGGGGGTGTGGGCTCTGGGGTGGGGCCAGGGATAAAGAGTTTGGGGTGCAGGAGGTTGCTCCAGGCTGGGATTGAGGGGTTTGGAGGGCGGGAGGGGGATCAGGGCTGGGGCAGGGGGTTGGGGCATGGGGAGACGCCCAGGGGTGCAGGCTCCAGGCGGCGCTTACCTCAAGCAGCTCCCGGAAGCAGAGGCACGTCCCTTCTCCGGCTCCTATGCAAAGCTATGCCAAGTGGCTCTGCTGCGCGCTGCCCCGTCCAAAGGTGCCGCCCCTGCAGCTCCCATTGGCTGCAATTCCTGGCCAATGGAAGCTGCAGGGGCAGCGTGCAGAGCCAAGCCCCCTGGCTGCCCCTACGCGTAGGAGCAGGGGCAGGGGCCATGCCGCAGCTTCTGGGAGCCGCATGGAGCAGCCCCTGACCCTTCTCCCCAGCTGGAGAGTCGCAAGCCCCAGACCCCACTCCCCAGTGGGAGCTCGAGGGCCAGCTTAAAAAAGCTGCCAGGCTGCTCTAGATAATACTTAGTCCTGCCTTGATTGCAATGGACTGGACTAGATGTCCTCTCGAGGTCTCTTCCAGTTCTATGATTCTATGATGAGTTACTGTATTAAAATGACTAACGACTAAGCATTAACAGTATATTGCATGCATATATAAACCAGTAAAGTGCAGATTCCCTGCTTCTGCCATCAAGAGGCACACATGCAAAAGGGAGAGGCCAAATGGCCAGAGCTGCATGGTGCTTTGTTCTACATGTGACTACAATCTGGCAGCGTTCGTTCCCATACCAGCACAGGGCAGGAAAGCAAAAGATGCAAAGCTCAGGTAATTACAGGTCTGCATTAGGTGTACATTCCTCCGGATCCAAGTGAATAAAGCAAAATTGTTGCCGAAAAAATGTCCACAAAGTAGGAGCAAAAAATAATGAGGAAAAAAGGCTGGCGGGAGTGATTTCTGAAGCGAGATTGAAAGGTACATACATGGACAGATGGTCTGGTCCTGGCTGAGTGCACGACACAGAGTGCACACTGAGCCCTTACACGGGAGCCAGGAGTAATTGCTGCCCTTTTGCCTGGTGCACAAGGACTGCTCCAGGCTTACACCTACACCCTAAGTGGCAGAGATGAGAGGGTTCTGCACTGCCAGCTAGAGATAAGTTTATAGAGGGGATGGTATGACAAGACTGCCTACAATGTAGCCGATCTGTGACTGCTAGCTGCTAATATCTCCACCAGCCGGTGATGGAACACTGGATGAGGAGGGCTCTGAGTTACCACAGAGAATTCTTTCCCAGGTGTCTGGCTGGTGGGTCTTGTCCACATGCTCAGGGTCTAACTGATCGCCATATTTGGGATCAGGAAGGAATTTTCCTCCAAGTCAAATTGGCAGAGACCCTGGGGTTTTCTTCACCTTCTTCTGCAGCGTGGGACATGGGTCACTTGCAGGTTTAAACTAGTGTAAATGGAAGATTCTCTGTAACTTGAAGTCTTTAATCATGATTTGAAGACGTCAGTAACTCAGCCAGAGGTTAGAGGGTCTATTACAGGAGTGGGTGAGGTTCTTTGGCAGGAGGTCAGACTAGATGATCATGATGGTCCCTTCTGGCCTTAAAGTCTATGACACGCTGCCATGCTGCAGTGGTCATGCATGCTGTACCAGTCTGGAGGGTGGCACTGCACCGGTAGCACCTAGGAACTGCTGGGGCAGATATGCTCATCTGAGTGGTACAATTCCTCCAGGAGCACCTGCTGAGACAGCGCCTCTGCACTGCCCCCTCCTGTGAACTCTGCTGCAATGCAATAATTGAACCCTCACTGGGTAGCTAGGTTTAGAGAAGGAGATAGAACCATGGAGAAATATTTGAAGGGAGCAAACCTCAAGTAGAAAGCGCACTGAGAGGCCAAAAGGAGTATAGTGCAGAGTACTAGGGTGAAATTGGGTTGAATATTGGGGGAAATATTGCCACAGTGAGAGATCAGACTGGAATAGTCTCCCAAAGAAAGTCATAGAACTCTCATCACTGAAGTTATTTAAAGCGAGGGTGGACAGACCACTGCGGGATTTATTGTAGGGAAGGATCCTGCACTGGCCTGTGCAGGAAAGGGGTGGGGATGGTCTCGCTCCCACATCTAGGGTTCTGTGGAAACTGTGACTCCCCCGTCTTTAAACGCTTTCCCAGGCTGCTCTGACTGAGGGTGGTAACCGGGCACCTTTCCTGTGGCTTCCCCCAACAAAGCACAAAGCACCAGGAAATGGCAGGATCCAAATGAATGTTTTAAGATGCACGTGGCTGGTAAGAAAATAGCAAAAGACACAAGAAAGCATGGACTGGCAGGGCTACACTAGAGAGGCAATGCTGTAGGCAGAACACCAGCCCCTTCTCAGGCAGCTACTCTTGGAAGTGATGCTTATTTGGACACTGCGCAAAGGTTATGCAACCAAAGGTCTCAGCCTGTACTAAGCGATTCCCCCATTCCATACAGGGATCCACCTCAGAGCTCCCTGTTCCTCCTCCCCACCCAGCTGCTTTGTGGCTTGACATCACACTGACCAACTGTGCAGAGGAGAATCACAAGGTGCAGTGGTCTCGAGGGTCTGCCCGCCAGAGGGATCACAAAAGAACAGCCCAATGCACTTTCTTCCCCATGCCTGTGAGGCAGAATGCCCTGCCTTTTCAGCACTCCCATCCTGGAGACCCAGACAGCAGGGAAGCAAGCTCAGGTCTCAGATTCTGACCCACTACAGAACAGGAGTTTTAAGCAGTGTCCAGCTTCAAGGAGGTAGGCTGGACTGAGTAGCAAGGCCTTTCTCCAGGAACTTCAGGGGTGGAGTTTGGCTATTTGTCCAGCCGCTTCACCATGCAGCCAGCCCTCTCCAGGGAAGGGCTCCCAAAGATCAGGTACTCTTGAGCCAGGAGTGGAGAAGATCTCCTAAGAAGGGTTCCCCAAGCCACAAACAGCTAAGTATTGGGTTTTGCTACTGACCAGTGAAATTTCCTCCAATGACGTAGGGTATGACCCCTCCTGGCCAGATTCTCTCTGCCCTGGATGTGGTTGCCCTGCGGATTCTAGAAGAGGAGCCCACGGCTGCGAGAGGCAGGTCTTTATACTCCTCCTCCGTTGACCTCCTTGAGAGCGTGGTGTTCCCCCTGACATCTGCAAGACAAAAATTACAACACTGTTTAAATCCTCTTGCTTGCCAGGGCAGCCCCAAGGCAATACCCTGGCCTCAGTGCACGCAAAACAGAACAATCAGACTGTTAATGTGAACCAGAGCCACATCTAGGTTTGCCCTTGTTTTGTTCAGGGCTATCATAGAGCTAATCTGTAGCAGACAGTCTTATCATCTGACCTTCCTCATCCTCAATGCTAAAGCAGATGGGGAATTGCCATTCTGCTGTGTCTTCTGTAAGGGGGCTCAGACTCACCCGGCAGCGCCTCCTGCTGGTTGTCCTGGGAATTAGCTCATCTAGCCCTGTAGCGCCCTCTGCAGGCCGGGGATCCGGCTTGCCCACTTTCCTCTAAGGCCCACGAGTCCCTCCCAGGACCCGGTGCCCCTTTAACTAGGGTGCTGCCCCTCCCGGCAGTACCCCACAGATCTGGGTCTCCCCTCCCCAGGGGAACCCCCAACCCACTACCCCCACCTCGCCTCAGTCTTAGGCTACTGCCAGTCACCAGCTAGCCCCCGCGCCCTGGGGCAGACTGCAGTGTATTAGCCACTCATCACAGGCAAGGTTGGGTTGGACCTGCTGCCTCGGCCTACCCGTGGGTTACCCCCTGTAACCCCTGTACCTATTGGGCCTTAACCAGGCCTGGAGCCTGGGGTTTTCCTATGCTGGAGCTCCCCAGCTCCTCTAGCCTTCCCCCAGACCTGCTCTACTCTAGGTCCTTGCAGCCAGGCCCTCCTTCCTCTAAGGCAGAGGAAGGCTCGCTCTGCTCCTGGCTCACTGCCCACTTATAAGGGCCAGCTGAGCCTTAATTGGGGGGTGGCCCCAGCTGAGCCTGCCTTCCCACTTAGCCTGGGCTGTTTGCTCCAGAAACAGCCCTTGCTTAGGGCTGTTTCAAGCCCCTCAGGGCATGAGTGGGGGTCTGCCCCGCCACACTTCACATTACAGTGATCCCAGTGATGGGGACACTGAGTTTGAAGTTTGAGTAGAGATGGGACCAACCCTAATGTCCAGATCTGAACAGCCCCAGAGTTTGCCTCTAGACCCCAAATTGCAGCTTGGGCTCCTGGCATTTTAGATTAACGTAGATTCTGTTGCATTGCATTGCATTTCAGTCAGTCAAAGAACAGGGAGGCTGAACAATTACAATCATTAGGCTTTCCCGTGTAATCACAACTCTAGGGTCCGTCATATAAACTCATTACTGTCCTTTTGCCTGTGAATTTATTCCACTGCAAAGGCGGTTACTGATTTGGTGTGTACCCTCAATTTATCGACTCATCTTCATACTAACCTGTTTAGAGACTGAAGTCTGTTCCACAACGTCTACATTTTTATAATGGTAAAAGCATCCAAACCTACTTCTACTTAGAAGTGGAATCTGCTCTCACAAAATGAAGGAGCAACCTCTTAAATTCCAAGCTGAATAGTTTTCATGTGTAATTTTCAGGCACTTGGGAGGGTCTGTGAATTGGGCAGTTTCTGCCAGGAGGATGCAGGTTTTCACCATGGAAAAATGGAGAAATTTGATCCCCAGCATCAGTTACAAATCTGTGCACATTCAATCTCTTCTTTTGGTACAAAAAGAGCAAAAAGTTAACAGGTGAAATGAGAAAATGCCTCCACCCTTACTTGCTAAACGGGCAACAACGTTAATTTCCATCTGCCTTGGTGCTTCTGCAAACACACTTGCTCCAGTTCTAACAGTGATTTATTAACTCTGAGGGATGGTCCCTAGTAGCGAAAGTTAGAGATGACTGAGCTGCAGATCTTCTTTCGTTGATGACCCTCTGAGAGCACCTACAAATGTCCCATTTACTGCACCATAGACAGCTTCTCTGCTGTCTGCTTTATTCCTCTGTCTTACACACAGGCTGTATGGCCCACAGGAATTTCCAGCTGGTGAGTCTCACGGTAGGTCTACATTGCAATGAAAGGATGGAATTGCAGCAGGTGTAGACACATCCAAGCTAGTTTTAATCTAGCTAGCTCAGGTATTGATAGTGGCGAAGCTGCGGCAGCATGGACTTCAGTGGGGGCTAGCTGCCCAGTGATTACCCAGGGTTCCAGGGGGGCCTGTACAATCCACGCTGAAGTCCGTGCTGCCCTGCTAACAGAACCTGCGCTGGCTACATGAAGGCTTGTGCACACCTCCTGCAGTCACATACCCCAGCTGCAGCCTGGACAGACCCTCAGTCTAGTACCCAGTGGACAAGCAGCCCCATCACAAAGACATGACTCGAGCTAATCAATGCCCCGGGTGGCCGCATCAGCACTGAGGCAGAGGGCTGAATGAATGAGTCATTGACAACTCCATTTTCACCCTGGCATGAGGTGTCCATCCCATCATAGGCAGAGTAGGTTGTTAGGACAATTAACAACCTGGGCAAGAGCCAGAGACTGAAATACCAACTGATTGTGAAGCCCAGCTGGGCAGGGGCAGGCTGAGCTTGTATACAGCCAGCACACTGAGAAAAGAAGGAGATGGCAAAGGAAATAGTCTGCAGTCGCTCCCAGGGAGAAGGGAGGTGAGTTCGGGGCTACAGAGGAGAGAAGAAGTAGTCTGCAGTTACCCCCTGAAAAGAGGACATTTGGGCCAGTGAACTCAGAGAAGGTCCAGAAGACAGAGAGGGGAATAGGAAGGCACCTAGGAAAGTAGCCCCAGGACCTGGGAGCTAGTTGCCAGGTGTAGAGTCCCTGGACTGGAACCCAGAGTCGTGGGCCAGCCTGGGTTCTTCTACCAGCTGCTGAGAAAGTGGCACTGGATCTGGCCTTGCCCCGGAAGGCTGGCTGGGCCAGCAAGCGGGTTGCTAATCCAGTGGGACTCTGACATCCTGGAAAGGGAAAACTATGAGGAACTGGCTGGAGGGGTGAGTCACAAAGAAGGAGCACCCTGGGTCCCAGAGAAAGAAGGAGCCACAGGGCAAGGAACCAATGGAAGGAGCGTCAGACTGGTAGAGAGCAAATCCCAGAGGTGCCTGAAAGAGACCCCACCAATGGTGAGTGAGCCCCTGTGACACACCCCTGCAGACAGCCCCTGCAGGTCAGGGCTGAGGCAATAAAAGAAGCTTGCCCTGCTGTTGCCAGTGCCCTACCTGGGTTCTCCCCAGGGCATCTTACACGCCGACAAGGCACCACAGAATACTTCAACTTCATAGATTTGTTACAAAACAAAGTGGTTGGTGGCCCCTTGTGCTCCCTCAGTCCCGTCCCATCCCGAAAGGAGCCGGACCCCTTCTGCACATGGGTTGGGGGTCGGGAAAAGAGGGGAACAAAGCTTTGGCAATGCCCCCTCTCCAATCCACAGGCACCAGATCCGTACCCTTCTGCTCACGCACTGGGGGATGCAATCCGGGCTTGCGGCTTGGTGGTTTTTGCTGAAGCTCCAGGCAGAGGTGCCTTTGCGCTGTTGTCAGCATCACTGCTGTTGTGGAGCCAGTTACCAGCCTCACTTCCTGAATCAGTGACACATGCAGGATTTGGGCTTTTTTAAAAGCCTCATTATAAAAATACTCAGAGCCTGCTGAGCCTTACTCGCCATGCAAGAGGGGTCCCCACGGCCCACCGTGATTAGCAGCGGCTATGGACTGAGCCCCTCTCCTATTCATCCTCCTGGTGGAGACGTGAAGCAGCAAATCAGCGCTGTCAAGGCTGAGCAGTGCTGCACAATGAGAAGGAAATTAAGGCAGAGCAGAGGGATGGAAGGATGAACTTTCAAACTCCCTGCCCACCTCCTGAAGCTGGCGGTTGAGCAAGGACACAATGCCTGGAATTTGCCTTCTGTTCTGTTTCATTTGTACGAAGGGGTCTCATGTGGCTGCAGAGGGGAGCAGGAGCATCAGGCATTTTAGAAGCATTGGAATGGCCCATCCCAAAACCAGCCCATGGGCCAGCTTGTCAGACACCCTAGTTACTACAGGGGTCAATGCCGGGTGCTTCAGATGAAGGAGAAGCCACTTTCTCCTCTTGCCTTCTCATCCGCCCCCAACATGCCCACACTTGTGTTCTACAGTGCTATGGGCTACACTGGGGGAGCCCTCTGGGGGTGCAAAGAGGGTGAGGGAAATAGAGGAGACTAGCACTCGGGCCCTCACAACCAAGCACATCTCACCATGCAAGGACTGAGGGACTCTGCAGCAGACAGTGGGCCTAGGAGCCCTATAGAGGAGAAGCAGGACAAGGGCAGGGTCATGGCCCATCCTCTCTGCACCGGCTGCCATCGAGGTAGGACCTTTAACAGGGTGCAGTGACACTCTCTGGGTGCAGTCCACGGGCAGCGGCATGCAGCATTCAGATGGCTGCATGGTTTGGAAACGGGAGAGAGGGCCCCATGGACACCTTCTCCCAGCCACCATCTTGCACCATCCTTGACCTACCATAAGGCTTAGTGAATACGCACATGGACAATTACCACCATTCAAGCTAAGCTAGTCGCCTTTTCCCCCACTCTCCAGCCCAAGCCTGCAGTCTGTGGCACATGAGGAGCTCCACGGGACAGATTCTGTAGCTGTGCTCCTGTGTTGGCTGGGAGATCACTGGGAGAGCAGCTGTAGGTGTTTTCTCCTCCCTAGAGATCCCAATGCACCTTGCTGGGGCAGCCCCTGGCTCAGACCCCATTGGCAGCTCCTGGTCCTTTCCCTGCTGGCAGCTCCGAGATTCTGCCCCGTCTTCTTCTATTTGTGGCAAGGCCCTAGTGGAGACTGCCTTTCCTTCTCAACAACTGTCTCGACAACATCCCCACTCTTCCAGCAGAGAGCTGGGGCGGCTTGTGGAAGCGGTAGCAAACGAGGCAGCATTGTGCAACCAGCAAGGACTACATAGTTCATGGCTTTAAGCAATGGTCCTTATATCTAGCCATCAGTATGAAGGGAAGTTCTTTCTGAGCCCAGTACATGCCACAAAGAATGAAGACAGACGCTAAAAATGAGAGAGGCCCTATCTTTTTCCTAACAGCAGTGGCTGTTTTTATTCAGAGAGCTGTTGGCCCCAGAGAGGAAAAGCTCTGTGTGGCTTTGAAAGCTTGCCTCTCTCACCAACAGAAGTTGATCTAAAAGACAGAATCTCACCCACCTTGTCTCTCTAATATCCTGGGACCAACATGGCTACGACAACACTGCAAAGTCTAGTCTGGACAGTTACAGGAGTCCACCTCCCTAAAGTTCCTCCTGCAGTCTCAACTGAGTATAGCTTCCTTCTTTACTTCCTGTCTTGAAATGAGTGCGTAAGTATTGCTGTGAGCTGTTAGCTGCCACAGCCACCCCAGAAGTGGCAGCATTTCAGTGGTGGGGTGAAGAGATTCCTCGTGCGCTGACTGTAGCTCATGAAGTGCTTTGGGATGAGAGGGGCTATGAAATGGTTCCTGTTGCTTGTGTATACACACTGTATGTTCTAGCCTCACGTGGCTAGATACGGACAGTTTGTCAGAAAGGTTGAGATCAGTTTTAAACGTGAGTATCTGCACCAGTGCATCTCAAATGGGAAGTGGGTGGAAAGACCAGTAACACTATGCAGCCTTCTGGATAACAAGGCCCTACTCAATATCCACAAACTGCTCTTCCTTGAGTTAGTGAATTTAATCCTGAGGCCAAGTGGCAAACCCTGGGTAATTCAGCAGGAGCTATTCTGAAGCTAGATGGTCCAAGGGACTGAGCACTGGACTAGAAACCAGGTGCTCCTGAGTTCTAATCCTAGTTCTACTGTGGACTTGGTATATGGCCCCAGGATGTTGCTCAAGATCTCTGCCTCAGTTTCTCTGCCTGTAAAGTGGGAAGAACAATTTGTAAATGCAAAGCATGTAGACCCTATAGAAATTACACCAGCCCCAGAGACTGATGTCCTGTATTTATCCACAGATCAGGTAAAGTCTAGGCAGTGGTAGCTCTCTCATTAGTGTTTGAACTCTGACCTAGGGAGGGAACCAGTCACTGACAGCTCCTGCAAGTGAGAAGCCTCATATCCCTGCTTCATAACGTGGTGCACATCCCCAGCTAGCTTAGCTTTTGGAGAGGGGCAAGGAGTCTCACAAGCACCACCCAACTAGTGCATCCTCATTGAACTATATTGGACCAAGCCCACCCCTGGTGAACCTCCACCCAGGTCCGAGAAGGTGCGTCAGGGATACAGCTGGTCGGATACGCGCAAGCACACGTACACAGGACAAAACATTCATTTACAGTGGATAAAAAAGGAAATAAAAGATACCCAAAGGTCTGGGCGGGGCACCACATTACCCTTTTTAACTTTTTTGCTACTACGACTGGTTGCCGTGGTGTTCTGGCTGGGCCCGACAGACTGCTCCCCGAGGCCACCTGTAAAGAGAGGAGAGAGAGAGAGCCCGTTGTGAGCAGGCAGGGAGAGCAGATGCACCAAAACTATGACAACACACATCGAATTCTCAGTGCGATCCCTGGAAGGGGACCTGCTATATGGATGAAAAGTGATTGCTCTCCTTCCAGGTGTGGGACCTGGTGGGTAGCGCACAGGACTGGGGCTCACGAGAACTGGGTTCTGCTCCCGGCTCTGCCATTAGCCTGTTCTGTGATCATGGGCAAGTGACATCACCTCTCTGCATCCCAGTTTGTAATGGGGAGACTTACCATCTTTGTAACGTGATGTGTGAATGGAAAGCACTATTTCAGAGCCAGACATTCTTTATGGTGGCTATTAAATACAATAATAAAAGGCACTGACATGATAAAGAAATAAGCCACTTCTCATCCCTGGTCACTCAATTAATTGATTTCTACCTGGGATGGATCTGTCCCCACTTGAAAACAACAATCCTTCTAGGTGTTATTACAATACTGAATATAATGAACTGCACAATTCCACTTTATTTCTTGCAGTTCACTCAGGGCCAAATTCCCTGTCTACTTCCAACACTTTTAAATCCGGCAAGGTCCCACAACCAGAGGAGAGGTTGTCCCTTAGCTAATGTCTGAAACTACACTGGTCAGTTTCACTGTGCTTTTTTCATTAGCCCAGTATCACTGCCTGCCTTTCCCACACTAGATCAGCATTGGTGCCACTGGCCTCAGAATGCTGCAGGGGAATGTCTGAAGTGCCCTTCTATGCTAGAAAGTGACACAAAACACTTGCATCGTGGGACTGCATGCTTCTGTCTCAAAGGACTCACGAATGAAACTGCTCAGTTTACAAGCTAAAGCCAGCCCTGCAAACTCACCTGGCGCTCCGAGAGCCAAGCTGAGATCTTCCCCACTCATGCAATATTGCCTGTAATTAAGGTTTCAAATTGTGTCCACAGTGACACTTGTGTAATCCCAGTACCCTCAGACTAGATTCGCATTGACACTAGATGTAACTGGATTAGAACTTGGTAAACAATTTGGCTGATAATGCCAAATTGGGCAGGAACAGAATCCAGCTCCTGCTTTCATAGAATCATAGAATCTCAGGGTTGGAAGGGACCTCAGGAGGTCATCTAGTCCAACCCCCTGCTCAAAGCAGGACCAATCCCCAATTTTTGCCCGATCCCTAAATGGCCCCCTCAAGGATTGAACTCACAACCCTGGGTTTAGCAGGCCAATGCTCAAACCACTGAGCTATCCCTCCCCCCCTCACCAAAGTATTGTTCTGAAAAGGTACACACAGGTGCTCTGTTGTAAAGGGGTGCCATTTTTATATAAGCAATTTTCAGAACTGCCCCTGTATATCCCCCAAATTGTGTCCTATTTCGTAACTGAACTTTTCTAGTCACAGTACATTTTGTAACCCACCTCTCTTCCCCATCTGACCAAGAGGCCAAAGCTACTAGACCGCTTCTCTTTAAGAGGCCAATTCTGGGCTTATTTCAGGCAAAGCATGGTAGATAATTACACATCAACAAAACCAACAAAACCAAACAGGCGAACAGGGGCCACTAATAGGGAGTTTCGAGAGGGAGTTTGGAAGGGGAGTGGGAAGGGGGCCATTCTTTAAAACCTTTAAACTAAACTATAATCAAAACTTCTTGATTTAAACAAAAACCCTATTGTTAACCTTGGTAGCTGTAGGAGAGAATGCAGGCAGAAGTCCAGCAGCAGAGTGGAGGCTTTCCAGTTTATTACACTTAATATAGCATGTATGATTACCTGCCCTGTGGGCAGGTGGCGTATGTCTGCATTCGGTGCAAGGAGCTCCTGGCCCTCAGAGTATGGGTGGTGGAACTGGAGGAGCTAAGGGAGGCAGAGAGGTATGTTGATGGCGCTTTCCGGGACACTGTACATTTGTCCCACCTCCGGCGAGACAGCCCCTGCACTGTTGAGGAGGATGAAAGGCCCAGGGAAGGAGAGCAGTCAACGGGAGCAGAGGGAAACCTTCCCATAGTTGGGACCCTCCTTCCAGATGGTGTTGGGGTATCCTCTCCAACTGAGGTTACATCTCTGGGGGAGGGAACTCCAGTCATTAGGAAAAGGCAGGTGTTAGTAATGGGAGATTCGATTAGAAACATAGATAGCTGGGTTTGTGATGACCAAGAGAACCGTATGGTGACTTGCCTGCCTGGTGCAAAGGTTGCAGATCTCTCAAGGCATCTAGACAGACTTATGAGTAGTGCTGGGGAGGAGCCGGTGGTCGTGGTACATGTAGGTACCAATGACATAGGGAAGGGTAGGAGAGACGTCCTGGAGGTCAAATTTAGGCTGCTAGGAAAGAGATTAAAATCCAAGACCTCTATGGTGGCATTCTCAGAAATGATTCCAGTTCCACGCGCAGGGCCAAGTAGGCAGGCAGAGCTTCAGAGTCTCAATGCGTGGATGAGACGATGGTGTAGAGAGGAGGGGTTTAGATTTATTAGGAACTGGGAAAACTTTTGGCATAGGGGGAGCCTATACAGGAAGGATGGGCTCCACCTAAACCAAAGTGGATCCAGACTGCTGGCACTTAACATTAAAAAGGTTGCAGAGCAGTTTTTAAACTAAGAGATGGGGGAAAGCCGATTGCTGCAGAGGAGCACATGGATCGGACAGAGACTTCTCTTACAGGAGAGTCTATTGATAGAAGAAAATAAGAAAGAAATATTTGTGGCACCTTAGAGACTAACACATTTATTTCAGCATAAGCTTTCGTGGACTACAGTCCGCTTCATCGGATGCATAGAATGGAACACACAGTGAGGGGATATTTATACAGTCAGAGAAACATGAAAAGGTGGAAGTAACCATATCAACTGTGAAAGGCTAATTAATTGAAAGGAACTGTTATCAGTAGGAAAGAAACTTTTGAAGTGATAATCAACATGGCCCATTACAGATAGTTGACACAAAGGTGTTAAATACCCTTAAGGGGGGGGGGAATACATTCAATTAATGTAATGACCGAGCCATTCACAGTCTATTGATAGAGATTCTCTAGGTTTTAGTCAGGAGGAGAAGATGGAAGAGAACAAAGTAGGGGCCAGATCAGACGAGAAACATTCACATAAAAAAGAATATGACACATCAGAAAAGGGCAGACAAATAAACAGTGACAAGTTTTTAAAGTGCTTGTACACAAATACTAGAAGTCTAAATAATAAGATGGGTAAACTAGAGTGCCTGTTAAAGGAGGATATTGAAATAATAGGCATCACAGAAACTTGGTGGAGTGAGGACAATCAATGGGACACAATCATTCCGGGGTACAAAATATATCAGAAGGACAGAACAGCATAGGCGCCGACCCCATGGGTGCTCCAGGGCTGGAGCACCCACGGGGAAAAATTGGTGGGTGCTGAGCACCCACCGGCAGCTTCCCGCCAGCCCTGCGCCCAACTCACCTTGCCTTCCCCAGGTGCCGCAGCAGACAGAGTGGCTTTTTCTCCGCTCATGCAACCGCAGGCTGCCGCAGCGCCTGGAGAAGGCGAGGTGAGCTGGGGGCGGGGATTTGGGGAAGGGGCGGGGATTTGGGGAAGGGGCGGGGCCGGGGTGGAATTGGGGCGAGGCCGGGGCAGGGCCAGGGCGTGATCCCCCACCGGCACCGATGAAAGTCGGCGCCTATGCAGAACAGGTCATGCGGGGGGGCGGGTGGGGGGAGTGACACTATATGTGAAAGAAAACGTAGAATCAAATGAAGTAAAAATCTTAAATTAATCCACATGTTCCACAGAATCTCTATGGATAGTAATTCCATTCTCTAATAGGAATATAACAGTAGGGATCTATTATCGACGACCTGACCAGGACAGTGATAGTGACGATGAAATGCTAAGGGAGATTAGAGAGGCTAACAAAATAAAGAACTCAATAATAGTGGGGGATTTGAATTATCCCCATATTGACTGGGTACATGTGACCTCAGGATGAAATGCAGAGACAAAAATTCTTGATACTTTAAATGACTGCTTCTTGGAGCACCTGGTACATGAATCCACAAGGGGAGAGGCAACTCTCGATTTAGTCCTGAGTGGACTGCAGCATCTGGTCCAAGAGGTAACTATAACAGGACCGCTTGGAAATAGTGACCATAAAACAATAACATTTAACATTCCTGTGGCAGGAAGAACACATCAGCAGTCCAACACTGTGGCATTTAATTTCACAAAAGGGAACTATGCAAAAATGAGGGGGTTACTTAAACAGAAATTAAAAGGTACAGTGAATAGAGTGAAATCCCTGCAAGCTGCATGGACACTTTTCAAAGACACCATAATAGAGGCCAACTTAAATGTATACCCCAAATTAAAAACACAATAAAAGAAGTAAAAAAGAGCCACGGTGGCTTAACAACCATATAAAAAAAAGCAGTGAGAGATAAAAAGGCATCTTTTAAAAAAGTGGAAGTCAAATCCTAGTGAGGTAAATAGAAAGGAGCATAAACACTGCCAAATTAAGAGTAAAAATGTAATAAGAAAAGCCAAAAAGGAGTTTGAAGAACAGCTAGCCAAAATCTCAAAAGGAAATACCAAAATGTTTTTTAAGTACATCAGAAGCAGGAAGCCTGCTAAACCACCAGTGGGGCCCCTGGACGATAGAGATACAAAGGGAGCACGTAAAGACAATAAAGTCATTGCGGAGAAACTACATGAATTCTTTGCTTCAGTCTTCATGGATGAGGATGTTAGGAAGATTCCCAAACCTGAGCCATCTTTTGTAGGTGACAAATCTGAGGAATTGAAGTGTCACTAGAGAAGATTTTGGAATGAATTGATAAACTTAACAGTAACAAGTCACCAGGACCAGATGGCATTCACCCAAGAGTTCTGAAAGAACTCAAATGTGAAACTGTGGAACTATTAACTATGGTTTGTAACCTGTCCTTTAAATCAGCTTCTGTACCCAATGACTGGAAGATAGCGAATGTAACGCTAATACTTAAAAAGGGCTCTAGAGGTGATCCCGGTCATTACAGAGCAGTAAGTCTAACGTCAGTACCGGGCAAATTAGCTGAAACAATAGTAAAAAAATAAAATTGTCAGACACATAGAAGAACATAAATTGTTGGGCAAAACTCAACATGGTTTCTGTAAAGGGAAATCATGCCTTACTAATCTATTAAGAGTTCTTTGAAGGGGTCAACAAATATGTGGACAAGGGGGTTCCAGTGGACATAGTGTACTTAGATTTCTAGAAAGCCTTTGACAAGGTCCCTCACCAAAGGCTCTTACATAAATTGAATTGTTATGGGATGTGGTGGGGTGGATACCCGTTCCTGCCCTGAGGGCCTGGAAACAGCCCTGGGAGAGGGCTGAAGCTGAGAAGCCAGGCTGATTGGCAAAGCAGCCACAGCTGTGGCCAGTTGAATCAGGGCCCAGCAGTGGGCCTGGAGCAGAAAGAGACACTCTCTCTCTCTGCTTTGAGAGAGAGAAGGGCCTGGCTGCAAGGGCTAAGCAGGGTACCTTGAGTGGAGCAGGGCTGGGGAAAGGCTAAGGGAGCTGGGGAGCTCCAGCCTGAGAAAACTCCAGGCTGTGGCCAATGAGGTATAGGGGTTGCCGGGGGCAGCCCACAGGTAGGCCAAGGCAGCAGGTCCAAACCCGCTTTGCCTGTGATGAGTGGCTTATACTGCAGTCTGCCCCAGGGCACGGGGGCTAGCTGGTGACTGGCAGTAGCCTAGGACTGAGGTGAGGTGGGGACAGTGGATTGTGGGTTCCCTGGGGAGGGGAGACCCAGATCTGTGGAGTACTGCCAGGGGGAAGCACCCTAGTTAAAGGGGCACCGGGACCTGAGAGGGACACGGGGCCAGAGCGGTCAGGCAGATCACCGGCCTGCAGAGGGCGCTCCAGAGGCTGGTGAGCTAATTCTCGATGACAACCAGCAGGAGGCGCCGCAGGGGTGAGTCCAACCTGTCACATGGGATAAGAGGGAAGATCCTTTCAAGGATTGAGAACTGGTTAAAAGACAGGGAACAAAGGGTAGGAATAAACTGTAACTTTTCAGAATGGAGAGGGGTAACTAGTGGTGTTCTCCAAGGGTCAGTCCTAGGACCAATCCTATTCAATTTATTCATAAATAATCTGGAGAAAGGGGTAAACAGTGAGGTGGCAAAGTTTGCAGATGATACTACACTGCTCAGGCTAGTTAAGACCAAAGCAGACTGTGAAGAACTTCAAAAAGATCTCAAAACTAAGTGATTGGGCAACAAAATGGCAACTGAAATTTAATGTGGATAAATGTAAAGTAATGCACATTGGAAAAAATAACCCAAACTATACATATGATATGATGGGGGCTAATTTAGCTACAACAAATCAGGAAAAAGATCTTGGAGTCATCGTGGATAGTTCTCTGAAGACGTTCACGCAGTGTGCAGTGGCAGTCAAAAAAGCAAACAAGATGTTAGGAATCATTAAAAGAGGGATAGAGAATAAGACAGAGAATATCTTATTGCCCTTATATAAATCTATGGTACGCCCACATCTTGAATACTGCGTACAAATGTGGTCTCCTCATCTCAAAAAAGATATACTGGCATTAGAAAAGATTCGGAAAAGGGCAACTAAAATGATTAGGGGTTTGGAACAGGTCCCATATGAGGAGAGATTAAAAAGGCTAGGACTTTTCAGCTTGGAAAAGAGGAGACTAAGGGGGGTATGATAGAGGTATATAAAATCATGAGTGGTGTAGAGAAAGTGAATAAGGAATAGTTATTTACTTGTTCCCATAATATAAGAACTAGGAGCCACCAAATGAAATTAATGGGCAGCAGGTTTAAAACAAATAAAAGGAAGTTCTTCTTCACACAGTGCACAGTCAACCTGTGGAACTCCTTGCCTGAGGAGGTTGTGAAGGCTAGGACTATAACAGGGTTTAAAAGAGAACTGGATAAATTCCACGGAGGTTAAGTCCATTAATGGCTATTAGCCAGGATGGGTAAGGAATGGTGTCCCTAGCCTCTGTTTGTCAGAGGGTGGAGATGGATGGCAGGAGAGAGATCACTTGATCCTCACCTGTTAGGTTCACTCCCTCTGGGGCACCTGGCATTGGCCACTGTCGGTGGACAGGATACTGGGCTGGATGGACCTTTGGTCTGACCCAGTATGGCCATTCTTATGTTCTTAAATAAGAGAAATGCTTGAAATGTCAAAACAGGTTAAAAGTAGAGGAATTCGCTCAATGTGTTTTGATCTTTTTTAGTTTCTTAAAAACAGACCCAAAAATGTTGTGTGCCTAATGATCTTTGGTGCCCAACATGAGACCCATTAAAGGGGCCTGATTTTTCAGAGGGTGAGTGTCAGAGGGTGGGTTGCCTCAAGTTGGGTACCCCAAAAATAATTACATACTCTTGAGAAATTTTGGCCTAAGTGCTGATCTGAGTTTCCAAATGTGGGACCAGGACATTCTAGTAAGACCCTTCACATTTGAAAATAGGCCATTTTGTCATGAAAGGCATGGTGCTACTTAGATTTTCAGATCTTTTGGGGCAGGGGCTGTCTTTTGTTTTGTGTCTGTACACTGCCTAGCGCAACGGGGTCCTGGGCCATGACTGAGGTCCATTACTCATGATACAGGAATACAGATATATAATAATAATGCTGGCTCCATTTATATAGCACACACCCCAGCCTCCCAGAGTTACGGAGGTTCCAATCTACAGATCAGAGATGCCAAATCCATCCTTCTCCCTCTGGCTGTACCATAGGGCAGTGAAAGCTCCTGTGACAGCTAAAGACAGAGGGATATTCCATGTCCTGTCAGTCCCTCGGTATAAGCATGAGTACTGGGTAGTACCAGCAGCTCGGGGAGGGCGAGGGAACAGAGAGAGAATGCTCATGGGAGGGACGGGAGAAGACTTCAAAAGGAAGGCCAAGAGGAGAGCAGCAGAATACAGACCCTGGACTTCAGAAAGGCAGACTGACTCCCTCAGGGAACTGATGGGCAATATCCCCTGGGAGGCTAAGATGAGGAGTAAAGGAGTCCAGGAAAGCTGGCTGTATTTTAAAGAAGCCTTATTGAGTGCGCAGGAACAAACCATTCTGATGTACAGAAAGAATAGCAAATATAGCAGGCGACCAGCTTGGCTTAACAGAGAAATCTTAGGTGAGCTTAAACACAAAAAGGAAGCTTACAAGAAGTGGAAACTTGGACAGATGACTAGGGAGGAGTATAAAAATATTGCTCGAGCATGCAGGGGTGTAATCAGGAAGGCCAAAACCCAATTGGAGTTGCAGCTTGCAAGGGATGTGAAGGATAACAAGAAGGGTTTCTACAGGTATGTTAGCAACAAGAAGGTGGTCAGGTAAAGTGTGGGACCCTTACTGAATGGGGGAGGCAACCTAGTGACAGATGATGTGGAAAAAGCTGAAGTACTCAATGCTTTTTTTGCCTCGGTCTTCACAGACAAGGTCAGCTCCCAGATTGCTGCACTGGGAAGCACAGTATGGGGAGGAGGTGAGCAGCCCTCAGTGGGGAAAGAACAGGTTATGGACTATTTAGAAAAGCTGGACATGCACAAGTCCACGGGGCTGGATCTAATGCATCCGAAGGTGTGGATGGAGTTGGCTGATGTGATTGCAGAGCCATTGGTCACTATCTTTGAAAACTCATGGCAATCGGAGGAGGAACTGGACAATTAGAAAAAGGCAAATAGAGTGCCCATCTTTTAAAAAGGGAAGGAGGAGAATCCGGGGAACTACAGACCAGTCAGCCTCACCTCAATTCCCTGAAAAATCATGGAGCAGGTTCTCAAGGAATCCATTCTGAAGCACTTGGAGGAGAGAAAGGTGATCAGGAACAGTCAACACGGATTCACCAAGGGCATGTCACGCCTGACCAACCTGATTGCCTTGTACGATGGGATAACTGGCTCTGTGGATATGTGGAAAGCAGGAGACATGACATACCTTGACTTTAGCAAAACTTTTGATATGGTCTCCCACAGTATTCTTGCCAGCAAGTTAAAGTAGTATGGATTGGATGAAGGTGGATAAAAAGCCGGCTAGATCGTCAGGCTCTACAGGTAGTGGTCAATAGCTCAGTGTCTAGTTGGCAGCCGGTATCAAGCGGAATGCCCCAGGAGTTGGCCCTGGGGCTGGTTTTGTTTAACATCTTCATTAATGATCTGGATGGTGGGATGGATTGCACCCTCAGGAAGTTGGTGGATGACATTAAGCTTGGGGGAGCGGTAGATACGCTAGAGGATAGGGGTAGGGTCCAGAGTGACCTAGACAAATTGGAGGATTGGGCCAAAAGAAATATGATGAGGTTCAACAAGGACAAGTGCGGAGTCCTGCACTTAGGGTGGAAGAATCCCATGCACTGCTACAGGCTGGGGACCGACTGGCTAAGCGGCAGTTCAGCAGAAAGGGACCTGAGGATTACAGTGGATGAGAAGCTGGATATGAGTCAGCAGTGTGCCAAGAAGCCTTGTTGCCAAGAAGGCTAACGGCATATTGGGCTGCATTAGTAGGAGCATTGCCAGCAGATCGAGGGAAGTGATTATTCCCCTCTATTCGGCACGGATGAGGCCACATCTGGAGTATTGCGTCCAGTTTTGGTCCCCGCACTACAGACAGGATGTGGACAAATTGGAGAGAGTCCAGCAGAGGGCAACGAAAATAATTAGGGGGCTGGGGCACATGACTTGCCAGGAGAGGCTGAGGGAACTGGGCTTATTTGGTCTTCAGAAAAGAGTGTGTGTGTGGGGGGGGGGGGGGGGGGGGAATTGATAGCAGCCTTCAACTACCTGAAGGAGGTTCCAAAAACGATGGAGCTCAGCTGTTCTCAGTAGTGGCAGATGAGAGAAGAAGGAGCAATCGTCTCAAGTTACAGTGTGGGAGGTCTAGGTTGGATATTAGGAAAAACGATTTCACTAGGAGGGTGGTGAAGCACTGGAATGGGTTACCTAAGGAGATGGTGGAATCTCCTTCCTTAGAGGTTTTTAAGGTCAGGCTTGACAAAGCCCTGGCTGGGATGATCTAGTTGGGGTTGGTCCTGCTTTGAGCAGGGGGTTGGACTAGGTATCCTCCTGAGGTCCCTTCCAACCCCAATCTTCTATGATTCTATGAAAGAGGGATGGGAGAACTGCGGGGAAGGAAATAAGCATGGAGAACAGGCAGTGACATAGCTACAATGATGCAATCACGCCAGGGCCCATGAGGTTATGAGGGCCCAACCATCAGAGGCTGCTCTACCTATAGGCCGACTAGGTAGCTGCACACGTTGGTAAATTTTTGAGGGGTGGCAGATTTTGGGACCTCTCTCCAGTCCCTCCATGAGCAGCAGTGGGGGATGAGGCTGATGGGGCTGCCTGGGGAAGGGGGGGCTGTCTGGGGGAGTGGGTGGCCACCAGCCGAGGAGCAGGAAGGGCCCCCATCTGGGTTGCCGGGGAAGCGGTCCCTCCCCAGCTGGCTCCCTGTCCTTGGCATGAATAAAATTGCAGTCACAGTTCAGGCCTGCTCCTAGCAGCTCTGCCAGGTCTTCTGCTACCCAGGCAGGTCCCAGCCACCTCCCTCAATTGCGCCGATGCCTCTGCTTCAACAGCAAGGAGATCATCTGGAAAGGCACAGGGGGGTGACAAGCTGGGTTGGGTGCAGGGGTTGCTGGGTGCCGGAGTTGAGGGGGAGGGGGCATCTAGCCTATGCTTCCACCAGAACACTCTGGGCTCTCGTTAAGCCACGGAGAACAGGGGGTGAGTCAGAGGAGTGACCCAAAGCACACACATCACACCAGTGCAGCCATCTCTTATGCAGGTTTATCCCCGTTTCCCAGCAGCAGAGCCTGAGCTGCGAGCACCAGAATGCACAGAGGAAAAGAGACAGCGCAGTAAACCACACACTGATTCGATTTGGGAAAGCCTCATCCCAGTGCATCTTGGGAAAGATGTTCTGAGTTCAGTGGGAAGAAGGCACCTGGAGACCAGAAGTGCTGAATAGACCTGGGGTAAGTGTGACTGACCCAGCATGCAGGAGTCTGCAATGTGCTATGACAGCAAAAAAAAAGTTGGGGGCGGGGGCTGTGAGATTTTTGGGCTAGAGACAGACATTGAGCTCCCCCATAGGTGGCTTTGGCATTGTGTCCAGTTCTGGGCACCTCATTACCAGAAGGATATCGACAAACACATGGGAGTTCAGAGGAGAGAAACAGAAGATCAGAGTGCTAAATAGATTTACTTATTAAGGAAAATTAAAGCAGATCAGTACAGCTTGACTGAGTGATGAGCAGGGAAGGGCTTGATCTGCAAACATCTGAAGAGTGTAAAGACCAAGAGAGGGGAGGAATCTTACGTTCATGTCATACGAACAGAAAAGTTAGATAAGAATATAAAATACTCTTGCGTGAAGATTGCAGTATAACACAACTTTATTTCTTAGAATTCAGAACCATAACACACTCATAACCCAAAACTTTTTTGAACCCTATTATAGTCTTAACCTTCACAACATCCTCTGGCAAAGAGTTCCACAGGTTGTCTGTGTGTTGTGTGAAGAAATACTTCCTTTTGTTTGTCTTAACCCTGCTGTCTATTAATTTCATTGAGTGACCTCTAGTTCCTGTGTTATGAGAAGGAGTAAATAACACTTCCTTATTTACTTTCTCCACACCAGTCATGATTTTATAGACATCTATCATATCCGCCCTTAGTCATCTCTATTCCAAGCTGAAAAGTCCCAGTCTTATTAATCTCTCCTTATACGGAAGCTACTCCATACCCCTAATCATACTATTCATTACAGAGCATCAGTCATATTTAGAGGACAGTGTTCAGATGTTAACACAGAGTTCTTATAGCCTGGGGATCTTTGCTGGAGTGGAAAATAATTTTGTATTTATAAATAAAAAGCAGCTTGCTTCCAGAGTCATGAACAGATTGCTTCTTAATTGAAATTGGGAGGTGAATTATATGGTGAATTAGAAAAAAAAGAACTCTGAATTTAGTGAATTGTTCCCCTAGAAGGGGGCTGCGTGGAATTGAATTGCAAATGATGGCACCAAGCATTACAGCCGGCAGCCCCTCCATCCCAGGCTGCTGACCTCTGCTGTGTTTCAGCCATCACTGGAACAGGCTTCTTTTCAGAGCTGCAATTGCATTCTTTCCCAGAGATCAGTGCAAGCCTTGGTTTCGTGTGCAAAAGAGATGTTTGAATAAACTCCTGAGCCTAACAAAATCTATAAGCTCTTTGCATCTTTTCTCTCATTGTAGCCAGTGAAAAGGGGGATGATTACACAAAGCCTAAATATGGTTGTGGTGATACACCAGATATTTTCAAACATTATTAATCTTGCCACCACAGCCACAGAACACCCACACTCCTGCCTAAACAGATGGATGATTTTATTGACACATGCAAACTTTGGAGGACCGCATCCTAGATTTTTGGGGCTCTTAGGCCCTACCTGCCAACTTGTTATCTAAACATCTTCCAGAGGTTCATTAAGCAACATGATGCCCCTTCTCTGTTCTTCTCCCCAGGGGAAGATAAAACATGATTTTGGAGAGAGAGTGATAGGTAAATTAAGGGGTTTTATTAGTGAAGGTGAAGTCTGAGAAATGCACCTTTCATTTGGAACAGAAAGTGTAATGGTTCAAGGTGATTCTTGGTTCTTGTGGCAGAGAGTTCCACAGTCCACTGAGAAGGTAAAAATGAGCTTTACCTTCATGATAGACTATCCCATTGTGCCAGAGGAGCAGAGTTGCTGATGGCAATTATAGTTCCAGAGTATGAACTGATCACTTACATATTTCGGCCCAGTATAATTAAGAGTGCTGAAGAGGAGGATGGACATCTTGAATCTGGTGCAACGTTCTATGGGAAGCCAGTGTAGCGAGTGGAGGAAAGGTTTATGCTTGCAGTAACCTGTGCGTTATGTATGAGCTGTACATGTCTCATGGATGATTTCTCACATCTAGATAGATTGCATAGCTGTAGTCCAACTAAGATACAACAAAGGCATGTGTTATCAAGACCAGGTCAGCATCCACAAGGATGGGATGCAGCCTGCTAGGCAGCAGTGAGAGCTTAACGTTGGTGAGGAGTCCAGGAGAATTCCTAGGTTGCAGCCTGGCTCTACTAGCTGTGGTGTGCATCTTCAACATGTGCAGAAGGCACTGCAGCTGGAATCCCTCGGTGTTGTCCTCTGCTAGGCAGCTTTAAGCAGATCTTCCTAGTCCCGTCCATAATTCTGATCTCAGCCAGTCACTGGCTTATCCAGACGGCACTTGCATCCTTGTGGGTTGTGACGGATATCTGGAGCTGAGTGCCAGCTGTGGTTGGTGTTTGGGCCAAGAAATCTCGTTGGTTCTCCTAGTGGTTGAGTGTAGATGTTGAAGAAAACTGGTCAGAGACCTGATCCTTAGGGAACCTGCAAATGAGGGGTCTGGCGGCAGAAGTCTAGGTTCCCATCACTCTGTTCTGGGTTTTTTGTTTTTAAAGAAGAGGGAAAAGGAAGTTTAAAAAAAATAGCGGGGGGAGTTGTAAAGAACTGGTTAGAACAAAGCCTGAAATCATGATGGTGACATTGCTCCTTTAGTGGTGGGAGGCCTGGAAAGGAGAACCTGCACAGTCCACCATAGCAGGGCTAGGAGCTGTGCTGATGGCCTCTAAGCCAATTCCCATTAAGTCCTCCTTAGCTGAAGAAGGGCACTGAATGACTGATACAGGACCTGAGGGAGCAACAGAAGGACAAGGGGACACTTTCCCCTCCCTTTTGCAGTAGCCTCTCATCTTCTCCTTCCCCACATGAACACTGATGGTCCTTCAAAAATTGTTCCAATAGGACAGTCATGGCATTCACGAGATAAACGTGTGTTCTCTGGCTCGTGTGTCCTAGGCTGAGAAATCAGCCCAAAGATGTGACTGTACCGACACAGCCATTTCTGAGTGGATTTGCTATTCACAATCGTCCAACATGACCACTGGCATTCTGGGTAGATCCCCTCTACAGCAGATATGAAGCTTAACGCCCTTTATTGATCCAAGTGCTGCCTAAGTGCACATAACTGGAGCCAAGTCGTCCAATGACTCTTCTTTCTATTGATCAGGGAGATGTGATACTCATACAGCATTGCTCCCTCACCAGCTGCACAGTCAATACAACAAGACTTTCCGGTTCAGAGTATTGGGTAACATGCCAGAGAGTTCTAGAGGACAGGGACCACCTAGATCGATCAATATCCAGCATCACACATGAAAGGAGACACTTCACTTCCCAGAGACGTGTCCAATTTCACCGGAGGCACCTTTAGCTGAGTTGGCATGGCTATACATCTCCCCCATTCAGCATTTCAAAGAGTAACAGCACTCTCAGACTAAGGTTCTGTCTGCTTTCTTGGGAGGACCTGACTAGGAGCCGCGGAAGTGCCCTAAATGTGTGTGTGGGGGGGGCGTAAGCACCTGAACCATGGCCCCACCTTCATGCTACCCCTTCCCCCCGAGGCCCCACCCTCACACCGCCCCTTTCTTCTGAGGCCCCGCCATCACATTGCCCCTTTTTAAGGCTCTGCCCTTACGCCGCCCCTTTTGGGTTGCCAACTTATTAATTGCATAAAACCGAACACCCTTGCCCCACCCCCTGCCCCACACCTTCCCTGAGGCCCCGCCCCTTCTCTGAGACCCCACCCCCACGCACTCCAGCCCCCCTCCCTCCCTCACTCACTCTCCCCCATCCTCACTCACTTTCACTGAGCTGGGTGAAGGGGTTGGGGTGTGGAAGGGAAGCTGGGGGTGCAGACTCTGGGGAGAGTCCAGAAATGAGGGGTTCAGGGTGCAGGAGTGGGCCCTGGGATGGGGTAGAGGGTTGAGGTGTTGGAGTGGATGCAGGCTCTGGTTGGGGGTGTGGGCTTTGGGGCAGAGCTCAGAGCTCAGGAGGGGGGCTCCAGGCTGGGGCCAAGAGGTTTGGACTGTGGGAGCAGGCTCAGGGCTGGGGCAGGGTGTTGAGGTGTGGGAGGAGCACAAGCTCTGACTGGGAATGTGGTCTATGGGTTGGGGCCAGGGATGAAGCATTTGGGGTGCAAGAGAGGGGCTCAGGGCTGGGGTAGGGTTGCAGGAGGAGATGCGGGATGGGTGTTCTAGGAGGGAGTTTGGGTGCAGGGGGGGGTTCGACCTGGGGCGAGGGGTTGAGGTGCGGTGGAGGTGCGGCATCTGGGAGGGAGTTTGGGTGCAGGAGCGGGTTCCAACCTAGGGCCTTAGCTCCGCTGCACCGCCGACCTGACTTTTAACGGCCCAGTCAGTGGTGCTGAGCAGAGCCGCCAGGGTCCCATTTCGACTGGGCATTCCAGTAGAAAACCAGATGTCTGGCAACCCTATGCCCCTTCCCCCTGAGGCCCTGCCCCTACGCCACTCCTTCCCTTTAAAAGTGGGGGGGATGGGCCCCCGTCCCCTCCTGGACCTGATTGAAACACAATTGTCCCAGACATAGTTAAAACACAGGGCAGTTCTGCCCTGCAGAGATAACCGTTTAGGCCTGTTACTGAATCATGCCTCAGCCTTGGACATGAGGGTTGTTTGGGTACACGCAACAAATGCAGAGATATGAACCACATTTGGAATTAAAGGACTACGCTAGTTACCACCGGTGCTCTAAAAATCAGTTCCCCAACTAAGCATGTGGAACACGGAAAATCAAAGGGAATATTAAGAGGGCTATAGATTAATTTAGGAGCATCATCAGTGAAAGTTTCACTGCTGATTATGCCCAATAGACTTCCGCCCCTTACTCCTCCCCCCCCCCGCCGGGTACTTCTTAAGTATCCCCCCAGGGCTTTCTGATTTCTGGAGATCATTGAGGACAGACTTAACTGTAATTCATACATCTCAAAAATCTGTGGCTTACCATACAACCAGGCCTTCTCCTCTTGGACCCCTCCAGTGCCACAGGACCTAATTCAGATGGGAAGCCCCCACTCAGACATTGCTGCCAAGTCCTGAGACACACCTGGCATGTTATTTTGTTGGACATGAAGTGAGGCACTCTCAGAGTCAGCCTGTCTCCCCCATACTCCGGACTGTCCCTTAGAACACTGGTTTCCAAACATTTTACTAAGGTGATCCACCAAGTGCATTTTGTCTTTTTTTGGGAACCCGCCATTGCATATATACTGGATATCTATCTACTATTGCCAGCTAGGAGCTGTCATACAGGGTTGCAGAGTGCCATTTACAGTGGGAAGCTTCCATCCCTCTCCCCTGGCTCCCTGGCTCTCTGCTTGACTCCCCCAAGTCCCTGTGCTCAGTTACCAACTGTCTGCTTGCTGGCTCCGGCTGCTTCCTGCACACTGCTGTGGCCTGGAACCCACTCCCCACATGGCTGCCTGCAGGCCCACCCCAGCGGAAGTGAGAGTGAGGGGGCGAGCCCTTCCAGGGCACCGGGGGGCAGGGAGCGACAGGAGGGAGAGTGACAGATGATCCACCTAGACCCTTGCCATAACCCACTGCTGGGTTGGGACCCACTGTGCAGGAAACACTGCCTTGGCACGTTACTCCATCTGCCTCGCCCGTTTGTTCGCTTCTCCCACAACCAGTTTCATGCTTCTTTCCTCTCCACACAGCATCCTCTCAGAACTGAGCCATTAAGCCATTAACTCTCTCCTCCCTCAGATTCCATTTCTGTCATGATTCCTCCAACAAATTAGCCAACCAATAACATTAGGGTCAACAGACAGTTGTAGACAATCAATTTGTAAGCATAATAGGGTGATAAGTAATAGCCAACATGGATTTGACAAGAACCAATCGTCAAACCAACCTAATTTCCTTCTTTGACAGGGTCACTGGCCTAGTGAACGGTTGGGGATGGGGGAAGCTGTAGACAAGATTTATCTTATTTTATTAAGGCTTCTGACACAGCCCCACCGGATAGTCTTATAAGCAAAGCAGGGAAACGTGATCTAGATAAAATTACTATAAAGTTGGTATAGGCACTTCCACCTTTTCATGTTTCTCTGAATGTATAAATATCTGCTCACTGTATGTTCCATTCCGTGCATCTGATGAAATGGGTTCTAACCCACGAAAGCGTATGCTGAAATAAATTTGTTAGTCTCTAAAGTGCCACAAGTAATCCTGTTATTTTTGCTGACACAGACTAACACGGCTGCTACTCTGAAACCTACTATAAAGCGGGTTCACAGCTGGTTGAAAAACCGCACTCGAAGAGTAGTTATCGATGGTTCATTGTCAAATTGGGAGGTTGTAACTGTGGGGTCTTGCAGGGGTCGGTCCTGGGTCTGGTACTATTCAATATTTTCATTAATTACTTAGATAATGGAGTGGAGAGTATGTGTAGAACATAGGCCCACATTAGACCTGGGCAAACTATGGTTTTCATTTGGGATATTAGCCTGGACAATAGGTCCTATGCATGTGACCAAAAAGAATAAGATCATGAGAAAGAAGAGTTGTTGTGTTAAATTGGTAGTGACCCTTCAAAATACCAGTGTTATCTTCTTTAATATTTAGGCTGAAATAATAGAGAGAAAAAAACATGGGTTTTTATCCCCCTCCTGCCATGTGCTCTGAGCTGCAAACTCAGCTGATGGGAGCTGTCTGCTTATGACTCATCTTCAGGGAAGACAGTGGAACAACAAAAGTCTTTTGTCCTCTTGTTGATGGTATGTAGGGAAATTACAGATGCAACATCCCACACTAGTCCATCTGGTATCAACAGACCTTTCTTTTTGGGAAGGGCATAACTCCTTCTGTTGAAGAGCCGCACTTCACACTAGTTAATGTCTCTCTCCTGTCTGGTGATTTACACAGTCACAGAGGCTCACAATACAGCTGCTCTAATATTACCTTACAGTACGGGGACAGATATTATAAGTGAGATTAAAGCCAGCAGCAACTCACAAGCATTCAATAACGTCTAAGCACCAGACACATTCATATAACTCTAGTACCTATTTTAACAATACTAACACACAAGTGACCCAGACAGGTTCCAGCTGAGACATGGGGACCTTGGTATAAGCTGGCACCTGGCCTCCCAAAGTCACAGCAGCTTCACTCATCTTTAAATCTTGTATGTTCTCTGTCTTTTTTCACCACATCTAATTCAGTGCATCCTCAGTCTTCCCCTATTTCTAGTTCCTTGCACTCTGGTATCTACTGCGATGTATGGTATCTTTTCTGGATCCATTTCTGACATGTGTCTAACCAACTGCAGTCATCTTTCTTCAGTCTTCTGTACCAGCGTTATTTCTTGCCCTAGCTGTTTTATTTTTTTATTTTCTGCAGTCTTGAAACTCCCAATATTTCCCTCAGCCAGTTCATTTCTGCAGTCAACATCTTTACTTTGCCATTTTCCTCATACTCCAGCATTCCGACCTGTACAGCAGTATATGACAACTATCTCATATGTGCTAATTTCCATGATCAAAATCATAGAATAATGGAATCTCAGGGTTGGAAGGGACCTCAGGAGGTCATCTAGTCCAACCCCCTGCTCAAAGCAGGACCAACCCCAACTAGATCATCCCAGCCAGGGCTTTGTCAAGACTGACCTTAAAAACCTCTAAGGAAGGAGATTCCACCACCTCCCTACGTAACCCATTCCAGTTCTTCACCACCCTACTAGTGAAAAACGTTTTTCCTCATATCCAACCTAAACCTCCCCCTCTGCAACTTGAGACCATTACTCCTTGTTCTGTTATCTTCTACCACTGAGAAAAGACTAGATCCATCCTCTTTGGAACCCCCTTTCAGGTACTTGAAAGCAGCTATCAAATCCCCCCTCACTCTTCTCTTCTGCAGGCTAAACAATCCCAGTTCCCTCAGCCTCTCCTCATAAGTCATGTGCTCCAGCCCCCTAATCATTTTTGTTGCCCTCCGTTGGACTCTTTCCAATTTATCCACATCCTTCTTGTAGTGTGGGGCCCAAAACTGGACACACTACTCCAAATGAGGCCTCACCAGTGCCGAATAGAGGGGAATGATCCCGTCCCTCAATCTGCTGGAAATGCCCCTACTTATACAACTCAAAATGCCATTAGCCTTCTTGGCAACAAGGGCACACTGTTGACTCATATTCAGCTTTTCGTCCACTGTAACCCCTAGGTCCTTTTCTGCAGAACTGCTGACCAGCCATTCGGTCCCTAGTCTGTAGCAGTGCATGGGATTCTTCCGTCCCAAGTGCAGGACTCTGCACTTGTCCTTGTTGAACCTAATCAGATTTCTTTTGGCCCAATCCTCTAATTTGTCTAGGTCCCTCTGTATCCTATCCCTACCCTCCAGCGTATCAACCACTCCTCCCAGTTTAGTGTCATCTGCAAACTTGCTAAGGGTGTAGTCTACACCATCCTCCAGATCGTTAATGAAGATATTGAACAAAACCGGCCACAGCACCGACCCTTGGGGCACTCCACTTGATACCGGCTGCCAACTAGACATGGAGCCATTGATCACTACCCGTTGAGCCCGACCATCTAGCCAGTTTTCTATCCACCTTACCGTCCATTCATTCAGCCCATACTTCTTTAACTTGCTGGCAAGAATACTGTGGGAGACTGTATCAAACGCTTTGCTAAAGTCAAGAAATAGCACATCCACTGCTTTCCCCTCATCCACAGAGCCAGTTATCTCATCATAGAAGGCAATTAGGTTAGTCAGGCATGACTTGCCCTTGGTGAATCCATGCTGACTGTTCCTGATCACTTTCCCCTCCTTTAAGTGGTTCAGAATTGATTCCTTGAGGACCTGTTCCATGCTTTCTCCAGGGACTGAGGTGAGACTGACTGGCCTGTAGTTCCCCGGATCTTCCTTCTTCCCTTTTTTAAAGATGGGCACTACATTCGCTTTTTTCCAGTCATCCGGGACCTCCCCCGATTGCCATGATTTGTCAAAGATAATGGCCAATGGCTCTGCAATCACATCGGCCAACTCCTTTAGCACCCTCGGATGCAGTGCATCCGGCCCCATGGACTTGTGCTCATCCAGGTTTTCTAAATAGTCCCAAACTACTTCTTTCTCCACAGAGGGCTGGTCACCTCCTCCCCATACCGTGCTGCAGAGTGCAGCCGCCTGGGAGCTGACCTTGTCTGTGAAGACAGAGGCAAAAAAAAGCATTGAGTACACTAGCTTTCTCCACATCCTCTGTCACTAGGTTCCCTCCCTCATTCAGCAAGGGGCCCACACTTTCCTTGACATTCTTCTTGTTGCTCACATACCTGAAGAAACCCTTCTTGTTACTCCTAACATCTCCGACTAGCTGCAACTCCAAGTGTGATTTGGCCTTCCTAATTTCATTCCTGCATGCCTGAGCAATATTTTTATACTCCTCTCTGGTCATTTGTCCAATCTTCCACTTCTTGTAAGCTGCTTTTTTGTGTTTAAGACGAGCAAGGATTTCACTGTTAAGCCAAGCTGGTCGCCTGCCATATTTACTTTTCTTTCTACACATCGGGATGGTTTGTTCCTGCAACCTCAATAAGGATTCTTTAAAATACAGCCAGCTTTCCTCGACTCCTTTCCCCCTCATGTTATTCTCCCAGGGGACCTTGCCCATCAGTTCCCTGAGGGAGTCGAAATCTGCTTTTCTGAAGTCCAGGGTCTCTGTTCTACTGCTCTCCTTTCTTCCTTGTGTCAGGATCCTGAACTCGACCATCGCATGGTCACTGCCTCCCAGGTTCCCATCCACTATTGCTTCCTCTACTATTTCTTCCCTGTTTGTGAGCAGCAGGTCAAGAAAAGTTTTTCCCCTAATTGGTTCCTCCAGCACTTGCACCAGGAAATTGTCCCCTACCCTTTCCAAAAACTTCCTGGATTGTCTGTGCACCGCTGTATTGCTCTCCCAGCAGATATCAGGGTGATTAAAGTCACCCATGAGAACCAGGGCCTGTGATCTAGTAACTTCTGTTAGTTGCTGGAAGAAAGCCTCATCCACCTCATCCCCCTGGTCTGGTGGTCTGTAGCACACTCCCACCACCACATTACCCTTGTTGCTCACACTTCTAAATTTAATCCAGAGACTCTCAGGTTTTTCTGCAGTTTCATACTGGAGCTCTGAGCAGTCATACTGCTCTCTTACATACAACGCAACTCCCCCACCTTTTCTGCCCTGCCTATCCTTCCTGAACAGTTTATATCCATCCATGACAGTACTCCAGTCATGTGAGTTATCCCACCAAGTCTCTGTTATTCCAATTACATCATAATTCTTTGACTGTGCCAGGACTTCCAGTTCTCCCTGCTTGTTCCCCAGGCTTCTTGCATTTGTGTATAGGCATTTAAGATAACTCACCGATCGTCCTACTGTCCCAGTATGGGGCAGGAGCCCTCCCCTCTTGCACTCACCTACTTGTGCTTCCTCCCGGTATCCCACTTCCCCACTTACTTCGGGGCTTTGGTCTTCTTCCCCCGGTGAACCTAGTTTAAAGCCCTCCTCACTAGGTTAGCCAGCCTCCTTGCCAAGATGCTCTTCCCTCTCTTCATTAGGTGGAGCCCATCTCTGCCTAGCACTCCTTCTTCTTGGAACACCATTCCATGGTCAAAGAATTCAAACCCTTCTCTCCGACACCATCTGTGTAACCATTCGTTGACTTCCACGATTCGACGGTCTCTACCCCGGCCTTTTCCTGCCACAGGGAGGATAGACGAGAACACCACTTGCGCCTCAAACTCCTTTATCCTTCTTCCCAGTGCCACGTAGTCTGCAGTGATACACTCAAGGTCATTCTTGGCAGTATCATTGGTGCCCACGTGGAGAAGCAGGAAGGGGTAGCGATCTGAGGGCTTGATGAGTCTCGGCAGTCTCTCCGTCACATCATGAATCCTAGCCCCTGGCAAGCAGCACACCTCTCGGTTTTCCCGGTCAGGGCGGCAGATAGATGACTCAGTCCCCCTGAGGCTAGAGTCCCCGACCACCACCACCCTCCTCCTCCTCCTCTTGGGAGTGGTGGTCGTGGAACCCCCATCCCTAGGATGGTGCATCTCATGCCTTCCAATCGGTGGAGTCCCCTTCTGCTCTGTTCCCTCAGATGTATCATTCACTCCACTCTCTGCACTAGTACCTGTGGAGAGAACATGAAAACGGTTGCTCATCTGAATCTGCATTTCTGGTACATGGACTTTTCTGGTACTCTTTCCTCTTCTGGAGGTCACATGCCGCCAATTATCCTCACTGGCCTTCTGTCCCCGCTGCGTAGCCTGCTCTGAATCTTCAGAACATTGTGCCCACTGAAGCATGTACTGACGTCTATCCAGGAACTCCTCATTTTCTTTTATGGAACGCAGGGTTGATACTCGTTTCTCCAGACCTTGAATCTTCTCTTCCCATATGGAGATCAGATTGCACTTTGTACAGACAAAGTCGCTTCTATCCTGTGGAAGAAAGACAAACATGGCACATCCTGTGCAGGTAACAACAGCGGATCACTCAGCCTCCATTGTCTCTTCCTTCCAAGAGCTTCCTCACTTGTGGCATCTAAAATGTCTTTAGATCTTGCAGAGTTTTCAAAATGCAGTAGCGGCTAGTTCAATTATTCATCTTATGTCATCTTCATAATTCCCATTCTCCGATACCTGTCCTCCAAGAGAAACAATTTTTTTCCATTTGTTCCAGTTCTGCATCTCTGACTTTGATCTTTATGTCTTCCTTGTCTTCCAGTTGCCATAGTTTTTGTCTTCTCCATGCTGATCTTAAGTCCGAATTTTCTGCTTTCCCAATCAACCCTGTCAATTATTTTTTGTAAATCCTCCTTAGTCACTGGTGAGAGGTCAATATTGTCTGTGAATCTAAGGTTATTCACTGTCCTCCCTCATAACATGACTCCTCCCATTTCATCTCTCAGTGCTACAACTGCTTCCAGTACCAAATAGAACAAATCTGGGGATATCGTGCACCCTTGTCTCATTCCTACAGTCGTCCTGCACCATTCTATCAGCTTCTTGTCTACTCTCACCACACGCATCCACCTGCAGTAGATGTTTTCTACCAGATAGATCAGTTTCTCGGGGATGCCATACATTCTCATCACTTGACCCTTTCTGCCAAATGCTATAAAAAACCCATTTGAAGTCTATTAAGTTGTTGTAGCAACTTTGGTTGCCTTCTGTGTACTTCTCCGATATCTGTCTTATTGCTGATCTATTCTATTTCATCATGGTCTAAATCTATCCTGTTCCTCTGCAAGGACCACTTCCTCTTCATTCTCCACTGCAACATCTTGGTGAATGCTTCTCCTGGAGCACTCAGTAAGCTGATCGCTCTGCAGTTCTTGCACTCATTCTTGTTTCCCTTTTTTATAGATCAAAATTATCATCACTTTCCACCAATCGCTCGTCCCTTGTTCTTGTTTGTAAATCTGGTTGAACAGCTTGTGCGTCGCCTTTACCGTGTGTTCCTCACCTGCTTGAAGCAGGTCTGGGGTTATATTGTCACTTCCCAGAGTCTCTCTCTCAAACTTTCTACACATTGTACCACTCTTCAAAGTATTCTGTCCATCGCTTATGCTTTGTTTGTTCATCTTCAGTATTTGCCCAGGCTTGTCTTTCACTGCTATCTTCAACTCATATCTCCCACTCAGTTCTCTTATCTTGCAATACAACTTGTGTGTCACATTCGTCTATTTCTTTACACTGGTCACTTTATCCAGTTGTTTCGGTCTGTCTAGCTAACCTATTGTACTTCAGGGCTAGGTTTGTTTTACTATAAGCTTGGACAGTGTCTAACATGCTGCAGGTATTATTTATTGTCTTATCATAGTACATAGCAGCTCTAGTCATGGACCAGGACCCCACTGTGCTAGGTGCTGTACAAACACAGGGCAAAAACACAGGCCTGGCCCCAAAGAGCTTACAGTCTAAGGGCTTGTCTAGACAAACCACTAGTTCGCAAGTATCAGAGGGGTAGCCGTGTTAGTCTGGATCTGTAGAAGCGACAAAGGGTCCTGTGGCACCTTATAGACTAACAGACGTATTGGAGCATAAGCTTTCGTGGGTCAATACCCACTTCTTCGGATGCAAGCAGTGGAAATGTCCAGGGGCAGATATAAATGTGTAGGGAAAACTTAGACTAGAGATAACGAGGTTAGCTCAGTCAGGGAGGGTGAGGCCCTCTTCTAGCAGCTGAGGTGTGAATCTACAGTGCACTAGCCTGCACTAACTGTCCACCATGGACCCTGCTGCCATGCACTGACCTATTCCCATTTCAAAGAGCATTGATCAAAGGAAGGAGATTAAAAAAACCCTCCCAGAATACATTGGGGGGGGGAAACCCCTTCCTGACCCCCCTGCAGATGGTCAGCTGAAACCCTGAAGCATGAGGGGGGGGAGATAGCTCAGTGGTTTGAGCATTGGCCTGTTAAACCCAGGGTTGTGAGTTCAATCCTTGAGGGGGCCATTTAGGGATCTGGGGCAAAAATTGGGGATTGGTCCTGCTTTGAGCAGGGGGTTGGACTAGATGACCTCCTAAGGTCCCTTTCAATGCTGATATTCTATGAGCTTTTAGGAATGTGGTTCGTTCTCTCTGTCTCTCTCTCATCCTCTTCCCAGAGGGAGAACTCTGAGTGTGCAGTGTTTTGGCAGGTTTTTTTTAAAACGTACATGCTATAAGGCATCACTTCCTTCTCCAACGCTCACCCCAACTTCACGGAACTCAGCCTTCGAAATGTTGAGGCAGAACAACTTTCCAAACGACGTGACCACATAATAGTTAGACGTTTCTCTGTGCACACAAGAGTATGAGGAGTTGCTGTTATGGCTTTGTACCAGAGTAAGGGTTTCATAAAGCTGGGGTGTGTGTTGCTACCACACCGCCTCCAGAAATAATCATTAATATACAGAACATGTGCATTGTGCTGGTGGCTCTGGAAGCCCCATCTCCCTAAATCTCCAGTAGTAGAGAAAGTGGAGCCCAACCGTCTCACATTAGCGTCTGTGCATATTTGCTAACAGAAAACTCTTTGCAAGGGACAAAATAAAAAAGCAGGGAGAAGAGCCTAGGACCATTAGGTCTCTGAGCACTAGAGGATTTGCATTTTGGTGAGTTTCAGGACTTCACAGAAATTAATTGTGTCACATGCCCTGGGAGTTAAATATTCTCCCATTTTAGAGATGTGGAGATCTAGGGTATCGTTAGGTATCGACATCTTTATTAAGCACCTAAGTGACCTGACTTTTTTCAGAGGCACCAGGCACCCAGCAGCAAACTCTGATGCACCTCTGCATTCAGGCCCCCAGTTCAGCAAAGCATTTAAGTATATGCTTAAATCCAACCCTATTTAGCAAAGCATTTAAAAGTGCATCCCATTGACTTCAGTGGGACTTAAGCATGTGCTTAAGTGCTGTGCTCTGAACAGGGATGGACTGGTGAATCAGGGCCTTAGGTACCTGTGACAGACTGTACTTATGTTCATCCTGTCTACAAGCCTATGATACATTTTGGACAAAGTATGTCTTGTGAGGGATCATTAAAAACCCATAATATGCTGAACATTATTGTCCTGGTAAAATATGTGTGGCAACATCATATGTAAAAGTTATAAGAGTCTACTGTATAACATTGATGTAACATGCTCCAGAGTTAGAAAGGAAGGCCAAAACCAGTTCTTCAGCAAGTTATCTCAGCATGTGATTTACTTAATCCTTTGAACAGCTGGAGCGAGTGAAAGTCCCACCGCCGAACAGCTGGAGCGCCGCCGGGTGCGTAAAAATTTAAAAGGCGCCACTTATGCTCAGAGGGGGAGCAGCCGCTGTCCCCGCTCCCCCCCCCCCCCATCTGTGCTACTGCCCCAGTGCGCTTTCCAGGCTCAGAAACCAGACACAAAGAAAAACAATCTCCTGATTTAAGCCAATCTCGTGAGATTTTGAAACATGACTCATGATTTTTTGATGCCTGGGGTTGGCAGTACTGAGTTTGGGAAGGTTCCGTTATGCATTTCAAACAGCCAGATCCCAGGGATGCTTGGCCCTAGGGTTTTGGTTCTGGCCCATCTTTGGATCCTTGTGGGCTAGTCACAAATACGCCATTGCTCAACTGGCAGTAGTTGTTGCTACGGTTGGTTGATTCTGCAAAGGCTCAGAGTAGAATTCTATTAAGACAGCAGCACGTTCACCCCCGTAAGGGATTCAGCTGGAAACAAAAGTCGGAGAACTGTGGTAATCAACAAAAATTCTTCTGTGCATTTGACCTGCCTCCAGGAATCTCTCTATCTAACCCCATTTAGATCTGTAAAATCCTGCTATCATCTGTTATTTCCTGTGAAGACTTATGCACACCTTATGGCATATTACATAAGTATTGCTAACAGGGGCCCACTTTGCCAGCGCAGCTTCCCTTTAAGAATGTTAATTACTGTTCATGTACAGCAGTGAGTGATCAGTGTGGACAGGTAGGTCTGCGAATCCAAGCAAGCAGCAGCTTGAGCAGCAGGATCTGACTGATCTGAGGCTGTTGTCGTCCCATCATGCCCCCCTGGCATATGGAACGCTTGGCTCTGCTCCATTCTCTGGTAGTGAGGGGTTTTTGTCCCGCTGGAATTTCATTTGGGTGGCCTTGGCATGTAGTGCATGCAAAGCATAGACAACTCCATGAAATGTGTGGCCCTGGCTGCTTCCCACTCATCCCCAATCTGATGTACCTCACCTACTCACCTGGAAAGGTGGGAAGAGCATTTTAATGGGCTGTTTGCATGGGTAAGAGCTAGATACTTAGTTTTCACTTTACAACAAAGCTTTGATGCCTTAAATTGATGCAAATCAGTCACTGGGGTTGAAGACTGATCACTGTTTTTCCCTGATGAATGAGAGGCAATTCACAGCCACCCAGGGGCTGCTCCTCAGGTCCAGGAAACTGTAGCTGTAGGTCCCTAGGTAGTGGGTGCTGTCAAACAGCTGGAGCACTGTACTGGAGAGTGTCGCCTTTTTTTAGCTCCGCTCCCCCTGCTCTCTGCACCTGGCTACACCACTGAACTGGGGTTACCTTTTCTCTGCCACCATGAGGGATAGAAACTTCTTTTTTTTTTTTTTAATCAAAGCTGTCCAGTGACTCCAGGAGCAGAGGATTTTATAAAAACCACACCAAATTTTGCGAGATTCACGATAAAATTATGAGTTGCAACACTGGCTGGGGTGTTCAGATTCAATCCATTAGAGAAATAGCTCCAAGTTTGCAGTGCAGACCATGAACTGGATGGAAAACCACCAATTAATTTCACATAGACGCCACCAGAGGCCTTCAGACATTAATTACTTCCAGTCACTACTGACTGGGACTAGAGTTTGACCTGTTGACTTAGCCTATGAAGCTTTACCTCAAACCATCTAGCCCTCCCTTGCAATTAAATAAAGCAGCAGCCCTGTAACAAGCCTATGTACAATCTCTCTCCTTTTGGTTTTACGCTTGTTCATCCTCTGGCACAACGTTGCTCTGGGTGTGAGAGCTGAAGGTGCTTTAGTGCAGACTCACTTTTCCTGTATTTCATTTTGGGTTTGAATCCTATACAATTAAAACAATAAATGTTGATGTGTGAACACGTGCTCAGGGGTAATCAGCCCTGAATTTCAGAAGGTATTTTACATGAAATTTTGATTGACAATTTACAGGGAGAGAATCGGGAACATTCCCAGCCATTGGAAGCACTTGGATGTTTGACTATCAATTCTCCTGGTACAGTCGTGGTGAAGAACTAACGAATTTTAATGTTGAAAATGTATTCATTTCCAAGCAAAGCCACAAAAAAAGCATTGCATTCCACCAGTAAATGTTTTGTCTGGCAATTAGTGCTACTTTGACATTAAGATCATAAATTCGATCTGAAGGTCACACTTAATAGTAAGATTATTTATATTCAAAGGATTAAATAAATCACATGCTGAGAACTTGTTGCAGACATGAGTAGTATGTAATAAATGGTTATCAGGACATCATTTGAAGAGCTTACAGATGTTAAGCAAACTGTCAAACAGCTAACAACTGATTCATCATTTCTTAAAAATATCCATTGATCATTTAATATAAAGTTCCATTTACAAATACTTTATAAAGTGTGACTGATCTGAAACCATGTTGGCAATGTAGAGGGAATTCTCTTTCCACTGATACACAACTCTACATTCTCTTGTACCTAGGAACTAGAGCTCCAGGGCTTCCATTTATCTCAGTTCCATATATCACTGTGACTACAGTTTAGAGATGGGCCAGAATTCAAACAACCCTGAACTTTGAGTGGTGGCAAGAGATTCAAAATCCAAACCGGAATCCAGAGCCACGGGTTTGATGCTTAAGTCCTCTTACCCAAAACCAGAATCCAGACAAACTCAGAGTCTGGGGAGGTTCAAATTCTGTATCTAAAATCTGTAGCTCAGGATCATTCTGTGCCGTCTTTTCCTGAATGACACCTATTCTCTCCCATCTATTGATTCCAACCTCAGAAGGCAACAGGGCATTTGAGAGGAAGGATTTACTGTCAATAATCTCAGAACACTCAACAGCCTTGACTTGAACAGGCTTCTTGGAGCCAACACCAGTCTCCATCAATAGACTGACCTCTAAGCACACCCAATATTGAAATTCACTGCATAATTACCATTGCAAGGTTACACACAGCCAGATCAAATCTATGGCTGGGTGCTGAGCTAATGAGAGATTTTTGGGTGGAGAGGAGAGAATTCCATGTCTTTAAGAAGATGATTAGAAAAATTAAAAATACCTATGTTTAAAAGGGTTCTCAACCTTTCCAGATTACTGTATCCCTTTCGGGAGTCTAATTTGTCTTGCATACACCAGTTTCACCTCATTTAAAAACTTGGACTTTGGCTTCAGCCCCATATGGAGGGGCTCGGGCTTCAGCTTTCTGCCCTGGGCCACAGCGAGTCTAACACTGGCCCTGGTGACCCCATTAAAACGAACTCACTCACAGTTTGAGAACTGCTGATATAGTATATAGAACAAGATAAACAAGTCATTGTCTGTATGAAAATGTAGTTTGTACTGACTTTGCTAGTGCTCTTTATGTAGCCCGCTGTAAAACGAGGCCAATATCTAGATGAGTTGATGTACCCCCTTGAAAACCTGTGCGTACCCTTAAGGGTACATGAACCCCTGGTTGAGAACCTCTGGTCTAGGCCATTAGGTGATGAATTATTTGTATTAATTAGATTATCTAGCCATTGAAGGGACCAGAGGTCAGGATTTCTGAATTCTGGCTGCTAGTCGTGTATTTTATGAACTAAACCCAGCTCTGGCCACTGCAGCGAAAGAGACAGATGTGCTGCCCAGTGCATCCCCTGCAAAATGACGGTCAGGGAGAGCCGGAATCTTGATGGCAGACTCCAGGGAAAAGCAGGGGGGTAACCTGCTGCTCTTCTAGAGCCCTTCCCTACCTTCGTCTTACCGGGAGGTGGGTGCAACTTGCATGCTAGCTGGGAGTAGCATAACCCAGCCCACTTCTCCTTGGGGGCACGGTGTCCAAGTTGGTGCATCAGCTGCATTAGCAGCTCCCTAGTGAGCACTGAACGATTCCTGTTTCAGAGGCGGGTAGGTCAAAACACACTAGGGAACTGCTAGTTTGCAGCAGGCCACTGCGAGGTAGGATTATACCCCAGCCTGCCAGACATGAACTAGACAACAAGCCGTTTAGACAAGCCCTTAGTAGCCACCGTTTCTATACTGTTCTCTTATTTATCTTCCTTCTCTACTGCTGCTACCTTCCATTGCACCAGATGTCCCTTCCACAGAAGGTCCGACCTTCCAGCAGCCTCTGCCGAATCAGCTGGGCGGGGGACCCGGTGTGTCAGAAAGGAAGAGAGATGGTGCTGGCGGCTTTTGAGAATCCTCCCTGAATGAGAACTCAGAGAACACCACCTGGATGTTGGCCAGGCAGCTAGAGCCAAATGAAGAGAGGGTACATATATTTTTCTGAAGTCTGGGTGGATGTTCAGCTTGGCTCAGTAACCAAACGCTCTTGATGGAGCTAGGCCTCAGTGGACGCATCCTAGTGCCATGATCATGATGCCCTGGATTTGACATCACTTAACAACTACAAAGTGTTACCCAATCTAACCACCACGGGGCCTTTACTAGACTCCCGTGGATAACTCGGCTCTCACGCACAGGCCCAGAAACATACAAAAGGAGCTTCACAAAGGTCAGGTCGGCTTTGTGCGTTTGACCTACCGCAAAATTGTTAAACAACTCAACTTTTCTGTTCCGAGAACACCAAAGGGGCTCCACAAGGACCTGCACTGCAATGCCACCGGAGGAGCATTGCTGATTAAAGGAGCTTGCAAGGCCGCCAGTGCCCCACAGAGCCAAGCAAAGCCCATGGCACTCCCTGCCCCTGCAGAACAGGGGGTGTCGAGATTGTCTGCCCACACTACAGAAAGCCTCGTGTGATGTGTGAGGGCCCAGTGAAGCAGAAAGCAGCAGCCTCTGGAATCAGTGGGAAGAAAGTGTCCCGTGTGACTCTTACAGTAGAGGAAACTCAAACCCAACCTTGTTCAAAGAAAATCTAGTTGCTCAGCCGGGACCACAACAAAAGGTAGCAGATTAAGAGGAGAGCGCAAAGCATGCCAAAGAGTCAGAACAAAACTGTACTGTTTGCAGCTCTTTTGTGCCTCTACTGTGAGCTGTGAGCCGACAAGGGGAGTGCACAGGGGATGGGTGGGAGGTGGAACCATTTTCAGGACAGGAAAGAAGGTGGGGGAGAGGGACACAGTTTGTTAATTTATGGGACTTGCAAGTTTAGTTCTCCTGCAACAAGTTGGCACTTTTTTTTTTTAAATCCCAAGTAGTCTGAGCTATGAAGGAGCTGGGCGAACCTCTTACTAAATAACACTTCGCCCTTCTCTGGAGCCTTCCATCCACAGATCACAAAGTGCTTTAAAAACACTGGTGAACATCGGCTCAATGTCCCTATGAGTGGTGTCTTAGGGCTGGTCTACACTAACCCCAGAATTCGAACTAAGATATGCAACTTCAGCTACGTGAATAACGTAGCTGAAGTCGAACTATCTTAGTTCGAATGAAAAAGCACTTACCCGGGGTCCACACGCGGCGCGCAGGCTCCCCCGTTGACTCCGCCTACTCCGTTCGTCGAGCTGGATTACCAGCGTCGACGGGGGAGCACTTCCTGGTTCGATTTATCGCGTCTAGACAAGACGCGATAAATCGAACCCAGAAGATCGATCCCGCGCCTCCGACCGGACGCGTGAGTATAGACGTACCCTTAGAGAAGAGGAAAGTGAGGCAAAGCAGTCAAGTGACTTGCCCATGGCGACACAAGCAGCTTGTGGCTGAGTTAGGAATAACCACGGCCACCAGTAAAACCTTTGCAGCCACCCCAGGGCTCTCTGTCTAGTCTATGATGCATTAGAACTATTTCACAAATGTTTGCATTTTAGAACAATTTAGAATCACAGAAACGTAGGGCTGGAACTATTTCTTGTATCCCTCTTCCGGAAAAGCCAGGTGCCTCATGAATCATCACTGAAATCAAGGGGAAAACTTCCTCTGACTTCCCTGAGTTACGTTGGGCCTGATTTTCAGAGGCACCTGCTACTCTTATTGACTTCTCCCAGCTGAAAATTCGTCCCAAACACCAAACTGCAGTCAAGCGGAGTTTCCTTCTGAGTCAGACACTCTGAATCCAGCTCTCCAGATCCCAGAGCGAGAAAAAATAAAGCTCAACTTAGACCACCACTAAGATAACTTTTCTAGACAGGAAAATGTCACATGTTTAACACCTTCTATTTCAGGTCCTTCCAGAGCTAAAAGGGAGTGCCATGTGTCCCACAAAAAGCAGAGTCTCCTACTTTCTAACATTAGACTAGACTGCATTGCTGTTCTAGAGCTTATTTTTCCTCCCATCTTGGGCCACAGCAGGTCCCCTCCCTTTCCACAGGCCTGTAGGGCAGGATCTGTGCTCCAGCAGGACTCCATTCAGTGATGGTTGGTGGGCACCACAGCAGATTCTGGGAGGTGGTTAACCATGTAAAGCTTGTCAGCCTTCCTCTCAAACTCAAGGGATAAATCAAGCCCCACGAATTGGATGTGCCATTCTGAACTCACCAGGGAGTGATTTGCTAGATATGCTTTTTTTATTCTTCATAATTGTTCTGGCACACCAACTCACACCCAGGCCTTTCTAATAAATCGCTTTGCACATCTCTGGCACAAGCCAGGATGGAGCTAGGATATGGCAGGGGAAAAAGGGCATTAGAAGAATTTTAGGGAAATGATTAACCCCATTTTCCCTCTGCATCCCAGATCTTCAAACAACTTGCCCAAAATGACCTCAAATTCAGTCAGTGCATCTGCTGGTCACATGCCACACGTACAGCAGAACAGAGCCCAAAGACTGGGTTTATAATGGAAGCCATAATGTAACCTGAACTATGGAACTACCACTGCCACCTAAACACCAGCGCAAGCGTCCCTTGTTTCACAACTAGCATTAGAAAGAGTAAGAGCAGCAGGTAACAAGTGAATTTCCAACTTTATTGGATGCTGCAGTTCCATTCTGATCCATCGCAACAGCGTCTGTTAGAACAGCTCCTGTGAGGGGAGAATAAGAATGACACTGCTGCTTTTAAACCTCTCTCATTAATAGGCAACAACCAGAGGCGGCGACTTTCTTATTTCCCCGGGGGGGGCTCTACCCCTGCTGTATCCCAGGCCCCACCCCCACTCTACCCCTTCCCCCAAGGCCCCACCCCTGCTCCGCCCCACCTCTTCCTGACCCGTTCCAGCCCCGAGCACACCACGCCGTTGCTCCGCCCCTTCCTGACCTCCCTCATCTTCCTCCTCCCTAGCGCCTCCTGCATGCTGCTGAACAGCTGATCACCAGCGGGCGGGAGGCGCTGAGGGAGGAGCTAGATGAGATGTCATTTACACCTAAAGATCAGATCCTTTCAGTTGCCAGAACTACAGCAGGGACACCAACCTGCATTTAAGTCTAAGACTAATTTGCTTTCTTTCCCTACTTGACAGCTGAATAAATACTTTGTCCTTGGGGTTTGAAAAGAGGAGCTGCAACTTTTTTGTCTGCTGTGGCTAAAAGTGTCTGTCCTCTCTACAAATTAGGCCTGAACAAGCAACTTGAAGCTAACACTTTATTCCACAAATGTAACTCCTTTCTCCTCGCAACTGACCACAAACAGCTTAACAACCTTCTCTAAATGTATTTGTTGTTTGACATTATTTCTTCAAATAATTTTGGTGACTAATTCTTGGATCTACAACTCATTTGAGAGCTGTCTGCTGAGAGCCTTCAATTATTTCAGTTGAGCTTTGATGGGACAATCATGAGCACATGACCAGGTGGCATTGGTGACGGTGATATACAGGTCACACTACATGACCCGGTTCTCCCTTCTGGCCTTAAACTCTATACTGGTCCCAATCCCTGATTGGATGAAGACAGCTTTAAAGTCAGGTTTCTGTGGCAAATCTCATTACAGATTCAAAGTCTTCTTTCTGAAAGCATTCTTCAGCTGAAATCTCCGCCTTTCCCAGACCATTCCTGCCTATCAGCTCCTTTGCCAAAACGTCCTCGGAAACTAAATACACAAAGGGCAGCCTACGCAGTCAAGCCAAATTCAGATTTATTATTTGAACAAGTATTCAAAGAAATGAGGCATTTTCCCAGCTCCAAAACTGATACAGGATTTAGGCAACTCCAAAACTACTGGCTAAGCAGAGTCTAATATTACAATTAGTATAATGAATTTAACTTCCGATGTACTTTCCTAATGGATACGCCGATCCCCTTAAATACATTTGAAATGTGTTCTCTGCATAACAGCTAATTAATATAAAGCTATTTAACTTGAATCTCCATTCAAGCACAACAGACCGTGTTCAGTCTTTCTTGGCTTTAATAAAAGGGACACACCCGTCCTACACTGACTGCAGACCAGAACAAGCAAGAAGTTAATTAAGGATGGCCAACAGCAAGACAGTGGCGGACAAGAATCAGATGTTCAACAAGTGCTCTATGCAATGCATAGACCACTCCTAAAGTGTTAATTAGTTTTTGGCGTATTGTGCATGGGTTAACGAGAACACTGGGAACCAAATTGTGCTCAGTTTCATCTGTGCAACTGAATGCAGAATTTGGACTTAAAATGTTTGTAGAAGAAAAGTCTGGGGAGACGCATTTTTTGCAACCACTATTCCCGCTTGCATCTGGCCCCAAGTCTGAAGACAGCTGTTCTGCATGGGGAGATGTACAAAAGAGTGCTGCTTTTATGATGCTTAGTCTGCTGTATTGCCCCGTATACTCTTTGGAATCTTCTTTGTGTGTTTAAAGAAAGATAACTGCTCATGAAGAAAATCCAAGGAGACTAATCTGTAATATGCAGCTGGGAATCACTGACAAGAATGAGTCAGAATTTTGTTTTCCTATTTTATTCCCAAGAGAATCAATAGATTGGATCCATAAGAGAAACACCAGTACATTTCCACAAAGAAATGTTGAAATGGTTGGGTTCGGAGCAATGAAGGATTTTCATTTTTATGAAAAGAGCTTTCGTGCTTAACTGGAGCAGTATTACAGAGCTTGTGAAACTGCTAAAGGAAAACATAACGCCATATTTTTGACTGCAATGGGAAGGAAAAAACCCTAGTATTGATAGACTGGACGCTGCCACCCAAAAACAAGGGAGCAAGCTCACAGCGACAGCATGTTTCTAGAATAAGCCTTATTGGTGCATATCACCACCTACACAGGGTGCAGTGGCTGAGCGGTTAAAATGCTCAACTACAATCCTGAAAACAGTGAGTTTGAGTCTCACTCGGTCTCACGCTGAAAAGCCAGCCCACTCTACCAGGACCTGATCCCTTGCATTTGGGCAATCAAAGGCTGCCACGTCACTCCCTGGCATACCACTGGCTATGAAACTGACGGACCTTAACTTGACTTGCACCAGCTGCAGTTGTGAAAGCAGAGGAAAGGGCAAATAGAGAAAATGCCAGGGCTATGTCACTTCGGGCCACTGCCAGATGGAGCACAATTATGGCAGTTTGTGGAGCTGGTGACAGGAGGCTTACTACAAACTGGGCCTGGACAGAGCAACCCGCCTCAGAATCCATTGTACTGCAGTGCACTGGCTTTGGAACACTGCAATTCATAAACCTCAAGGAAGGTTCTAGGCATCAGTGGCCACAATCAGACTGATTTTGGTGAAAATCAGAATGCCAGAAAAGCCCAATTTGAAAGAAAATCAGGCCTGGTGCTGCAGGCAAAGCAATATCTCTGCTGCCTACAGTCATCAGAGGCTGCTTCTTCATTTACTGTGTAGCCTGGCAAAAGTCCTATCGACTCCTATGGAGAAGGGTCAAGGCCGAAGGGATGTTGCAAACTGGAAGCAGACTCCATTAAGACAGAGGGATTATTTCCTCTTGTTCCCAACAGGGAGTGCCCTGAACCTCTTGTGCAGATGGTGGGTCTGAATTTGTGGGGACCGCAAAGCAATAAATAAGCTTTGTTTACATGGAGATCAATATCACTTTCCTCAGTATTCTTTTTAAAGTAGGAGGGAAAATGCTCACATTACACCTCACACAGGCTAAACAGCAGGAACCCAGCTGATAGTATTACGCCAGGGTAACATGCTATCCTGATCGTGCAGTTTTTCCACAAGACCCCTGCCTCATTCAGTGCAGAGGATGCTTTGGGGAGGAAGGTGGGTAATGTAGTGAAGGATGTCTGTAGGACGACCTCCACTCCATGCCAGCCAAGCCTCATTTGCTGCACAAGTTGGAAGGCGTGTAGCAAATGAGGCAGGGAACCGCAGGAAGGGGAAGGATAGCCGCATCATTAAAGAAGCTGAATACCATCATGGAGAATTGAATTCTACCCCCGCTTCTGCCACAAAGTCACTTAAACCAAAATGTTCACGTTGACTACTAATTATGAGCTCCTTATTTTCTGGGTGCCCACCATGAGGTATCTGGCCTCTGATCTGCAGCAGTGCTGAATACTCACAAGTACAACTAACAAACAATCAGGTCCTAGATGTCTCAAGTTGGGCACCCAACCTTAATGGACACTTCTGATAATTATGGTCTTAATTCCTCTACCTCAGCATGTGGTGAACCACTCATACACTAGTGAGTGACAAATATCCAGGAGGAAATGAATAATTTTGCATTCCGTGCAGGCTGTGTGTGGTACACACATTCATATTTATTTTCATCCATTTCAATCAATAACCATCCATTCGTTCACGAAAAAACTTCCTCTCTGTAAGAACAGTAGGCCAGTGGAACAGACTGCCTAGGGAGGTCATGGAAGCTCCTTCACTGAAGGTTTATAAAAGGAGGCTGGATAGCCACCTGTCTTGGATGGTTTAGGCACAACAAATGCTGCATCTTGGCAGGGGGTTAGACTAGATGACCCTTGCGGTCCCTTCTAACCCTATGGGTCTGTGATTCTATGATTCACTGAATGACACAGATCCCATGGGAAAATAAAGTGTGATCATGTAGATAGAGATTATCATGATGCATAAGCACATGGGAGCCAAAATAAGGTTGCAAAGGTAACCTGAATTCTGGCATTGCCTAACATTGGAGTGCTTGACCTTGAAACCTTCATGTTCTTTTAATGTAGTTTTTTTTTTAGGCAAGATTTGGGAAAAGAAACCTGAAAAAAAACCAAATTCTATCATGTAGAACCATATTGACCCCATACTTGGGACAACTGTAGAGGTGCAACCTTTAGACCAGTGGTTCTCAACCTGTGGCCCAAGGGCTGCTTGCGGCCTAATCAGCACAGAGCTGCGGCCCATGTGACATCCTCAGGGCCATACACATAGTACTAGATGTGGCCCGCATATGCGGCCCACAATGATAAATAGGTTGAGAACCACTGCTGTAGACCAAAGCACAGTCTTCTACTACCAGAGCTGAGTAACTGGTAGAAGGAGGAGATGGCTATCTGTGTGGACTAGGCACTAGAGCGGGATGACACACACTTCGGAATGGGTTTCACAACCATTTACTGACAGCAGAGGAACTGAGAGACTCAGAACACTTTGGTTCCATTCCAGGCTCAGAGGAAGGGAGTGTTTTCTAGTGGTTATAGACCCTGCTACTCCCACACCCCTTCCCTCCAGTTTTCAGCCCTCTACATTCCAGTTGTTTCCTTCTCCTACCTGCTGCCTGAGTGGAAGCAAGGGAGCATTGAGATAACCTGAGGGCTCGTCCACACTGCGGGGGGGGGGGGGGGGATCGATTTGAGATACGCAACTTCAGCTACGTGAATAACGTAGCTGCAGTCGAATATCTTACATCGATTTCAAAAGGTACTTACCCCGGTCCACACCGCAGCAGGCAGGCTCCCCCGTCGACAGCGCTTCCTCCGCTTGCGGAGCTGGAGTTCCGGTGTCGACGGGGAGCAGCTCTGGAATCGATTTATCGCGTCTAGACGAGACGTGATAAATCGATCCCAGAACATCGATAGCTACCCGCAAATAGGGCGGGTAGTGTAGACGTAGCCTGAGAGACCATCTCCAAGCTCTCGCAATTTCAGTGTCAGCCACCACAGCGCCCCCTAGCAATTAGGAGCAGTAATTATAGGAAAGTCAGGCTTGGACCCTGCAAACTTGTGCTTCAGCATGTTCAGTTCAGACTGAATCTTTGGAGAATTTAGCTGCCAAACTTGAACAAAGCTTTACTCAGCATGTGAAAACAGATTTTTTCAGACCTATACCTAGACTTGGGTGGTGCTTCATAACAGTTGCCAGAGGCAAGTAGTAAGGGCAACCCCGCTGCCAATTATCAAGCCCTTGCTAAAAAAAGCACGAGACCTTCCCAATGAACAGGCTGCAAGAGTTTTTCTTTTAATGTCAGCAAAACAACATTTTTCACAAATCTCATTCTCAGACATGTCTGAACTGCTTGAGCTGAAACTTTACAAATAAATTCAGCACGAGGAAGGCAGCCAGCATGGAAAATATCCACCCCAATAGTTCAAATCTGCCAAAGTTATAAGCAAAAACAGGATCCTGTAAAGAAAAGTAGGAAACCAACATCAACAGGGTTCAAATGCTATGTGGACAATATCTTCATGCTGGAAGAAAATCTAGAATTGCCCATTAAAACTGTAATAAAGAGACTGCAAGACTATGGTTAAGGGGTAAAGAGAATTAAACATTCATTCCCCACCCCAACCCCACAAGATAACATAAGTTACCCAGTGCCCCGAAATGATGTGTCCAATTCTGGTGCCCACAATTCAAGAAGGATGTTGATAAATAGGAGAGGGTTCAGAAAAAAAGCCACAAGAATGATTAAAGGATTGGAAAACATGCCTGATAGTGATAAGCTAAATAGACAGAGCTCCTTGAGTCTAACAAAGAGAAGGTTAAGGGGTGATTTGATTACAGTCTATAAGTATCTACTTGGATATTGGTACAGAAAGGTCTAACAAGATCAGTGGCTGGAAGTTGAAGCTAGACCAATTCAGAGTGGAAATAAGGTGTGCATTTTTAACAGTGACACCATTTCTTGTTGGGATAAAGCCTCTGATTTTACATGGATGGATTGCAGTGAGAAATCAATGGCGTGCGCACGCACCACGCACAGGGGCAAACAGAAAGCAATTGTGCATAGGTGGAGGGAGACTCATCAATCCAGAGCTCTGTATTGACAAATTCCCTGCACACACGTAGAGGTCTTTCTTATCATATAGTTCTCCATACATCTTTACTAACAATTCAAGAACTCTAGTGGCGGGAGGGAGGGACCTTAAGTAGCAACTGCCAGGCACCAGCACTGATCTATCAATGGCATACTGGTGTGATATTCAGTGTAAATCCCCCTTGGAACATGGTAACCCAGATACTCTTTCCAGGTTGCCTAGAAAAGTCCAAGCACCTGAATACAATCTGATACACAATGTGACTTTCCTTTTTAGTTAAGAGGAACAAAGGAAGGACACAAGTGGAGATGACACTGGAATCTGTTTGTAAGAAAAGGGATTCCTTGGTCCAGTAACATACTTGGTAGAACTAAGTGGGTGATGTGGGGATTCATGTGCCTGCTAGTCATCTACCAATATTTACTGCGCAGGGAGTTTTCCTTGCACTAGTGAACTACAGTACTATGGGAAATTCATTCCATGGCTGTCTGCTCTGGTAAAACCCCTGACTGAATAGAAACAAAAAGGTAAAAATTGGGGCTGGTATTGGGAAAGCATTTGGTGCAGCTAAATGAGCATTGCCATCTACTCAGGTATCGGTGCACTTTGCATCTGCCGTTCCTGTAAGCTTGAATTGTGAAGACTGGATTGGTCCTCAGCAGTAGCGTAGGCAGGTTTAGAGCACAGGGGGAGCGGCGCTATAAAAAGGCGCCTCCCGGCTCCCCCTGTTCTCACCCGGAGGAGCTTTAAAGGGCCCAGGGCTCCAGCCACTGAGGAGCCCCCGGGCCTTTTAAAGTGCTGCCGGAGCTCTGGCAGCGGGGATCTGGTGGGGATTTAAAAGGCCTGCGGCTCCCCGTGGCTGCAGGAGCCACGGGCCTTTTAAAGCGCCTCCACCAGCCCGCCTCTGGCAGCGGGGCTTGGGCGGGGATTTAAAAGGCCCGTGGCTCTTGCAGCCGCAGGGAGCCGCGGGCCTTTTAAATCCCCACCAGAGCCCGGCTCCAGCAGCGGGGCTGGGGGGGGGGGGATGCTTTAAAAGGCCCATGGGCAGCTCCCTGCAGCGGCAGGAGCCGCGGGCCTTTTAAAGCGCCGCCCGAGCCCGGCTCAGGGAGCGGGGCTCGGGAGGCGCTTTTTAAGGTGCCGCTTCTCCTCACAGGGGGAGCTACCGCTCCCCCTGCTCCCCCCCGGATACGCTACTGGTCCTCAGCCAGCCCAGAAACCAGAGGTCACAAAGCCACCTTCTCCTCCACTGTCCCCTATGATACAGGAGGGCCAGGGAGCAGCAGTAGTAGAGTGTAAGAGGGGAAATATATAAGCCCTAGGCTAATTAAGGCGTGGTTCCCTGGAGACTAGGGAGGGTGGCTACAGGTTCATTGGAGCACCTGCAGTCAATTAAGGCCCTTTCAGGAACCTAATAAAACCACCTGCTTCCGGCAGACAGAGAAGGAGGAGGAAGGAGGTGGAGCAGAGTGGTTTGGAGTTGGAGCAGAGAACAGTTTGGAGGAGTTGAAGCAGAGTGGATTGGTGTTGGAACAGAGAGCAGTTTGGAGGAGTTGAAGCAGAGTGGATTGGTGTTGGAACAGAGAGCAGTTTGGAGGAAAGCAGAGGAGAGTTTGGAGAAGTGCTGCAGCGGGCTAAGAAGACCAAGACCCTAGGTAAAGGGTCACCTGGCTTATACAGAGGGAAGGCAGGAAGCCCAACAAGCTGAAGGGCAGGAGAGGGAAGTAGCTCAGGGGAAAGAATCACTAGTACAAGTGGTTTACCCGCTATCCTAGGGCCCCTGGGCTGGGACCCGGAGTAGAGGGAGGGCCCGGGTCCCTCCCTCTTCACTCCCCTTCTCTGGGATACTAGCAGGACAGCTGATATCCCAGTTCAGGGGCAAGACACAGCGCCCTGAAACCCCCCCACAAGAAGAGAAAGCGCGGGACCCATCATAGTAGTGCCGGCAATTTGCCACACGTGGTGTCAGGGGTGGGACTGCTGCGCTGGGGACTTAAACCAGGGTTAGCCAAACCAATCCCGTCCCTAAGATGGACGACGTGATTAAGGCACTAGTGCAAGCCACCGCCGCCCAGCAGGAGGCTACCCGGGTCCAGGCAGCTACCCAACAGGAGGCCATGTTGCTGCAGCAAGAGACCAATCGCCTGCTGATGACCCAGGCTACCCAAGATCAGGCCATGCTGCAGGAACTAGTGAACCGGGTGAAGGCCCTTATGGAGCCGTGTCGCGGGTATGACGGGACACGGACCATACGGGCCAGCTACTGTCTGCAGAAAATGACCCGGGAGGATTATGTGGAGGCATATCTCCTGGCCTTTGAGAGGACAGCCCTGCGGGAGGCCTGGCCCCGAGATCAGTGGTCAGGAATCCTCACCCTATTTTTGTGCGGGGAGGCTGAGAAGGCCTACTATGATATGACCGCAGAGGAGGCGGCAGATTACCCCCAACTGAAGGCGGAAATCCTGGCCAGGGCAGGAGTAACGACAGCCTTGCGAACCCGGAGGTTCCATGATTGGCAGTTCTGTGAAGACAAGACACCACGATCACAACTATTTGACCTAATTCACCTAGCCCGGAAGTGGTTACGCCTGGAGGCTCTCAGCTTGGAGAAAATGATGGAGCTCCTGGCGCTGGACCACTATACAAGGGCACTACCCTCAGGCCTCCGAGCCTGGATAGGCCAATATAACCCCTTCACCTATGATGAACTGGTCACCCTTGTGGAGAGACAACTGGCAGCCTGTGAACTGTCTGAAACCCCAGGAGATGGGACACGGAGTTTCGGGAAACCAGTCCCGACCCCGATCATCGAGAACTCCAGGAAAGCCATAGCTGGAAGAACAGGCATCAAGGAGCGGCCTGAGGCCCCAAAGGGACCTGTGGGTCCTGGGGGAGAGGGTTGGGGGAGCGAGTCAGAGGGCCCAAGACAGAGGGCAATCTCCGGAATGAGATAACGCTGTTATGAGTGTGGGGAGTTGGGGCATATAGCAGCCGAGTGCCCCAACAGGGAGGAGCCCATGCAATGTAATCTGGGGGATCCCGGGGACCAATGTGGCCTAATCAGCCTGGTGGGGGTCGTGATGGACCCACATGAGTACACCAGGCCGGTAAAGATGAATGGCATCCAGACCATAGCTTTGGTGGACTCTGGGAGTGCTGTCACATTAGTCTCAGGGAAGTTAGTGGGGAAAGACCAACTGACCAAGAGTAGTAGTGCCCTTGTCGGAGTGACATGTGTCCACGGCACAGTACATTTCTACCCCACAATTCCAATATGGATTGAGATCCAGGGAAACACTACCAAGATGACCAAAGGGGTGGTCCCCAAGCTTCCCTACCCGGTCTTAATTGGCAGGAACTTTCCTGGGTTCGAGAGCCTACTCCCCCCCCCCATCAGGTTAGGGGAGGGAAGTAAACCCCGAGCAGAGTTTGAGGTGCCCATGGAGGACCCTACCACAATTTTTGCTGGGTTTTCCCCAGAGTTATTTTCAAGCCCTGGGAAGTCCAGGAAATCCAAACGGGAAAGGAGGGCAGACAAAAGATTAGGAACCAGGATTTTGGCAGCAAACCAGAGAGCTGCCCTGGTTGGGAGGAGGTCCCGTAGAGACCCAGAGATGGCCCCCAGCATGAGCAGAAGCACCCCTAGAGAAGGAGGGGAGCCCAATCCAATAGAATCAGGCCAGATCGGTCCCGCACGTGAATGTTTTAGGCAGGACCAAGCCGATGACCCACTGTATGCGAACGTGAGGGAGGAGGTAGAAGAAGTAAATGGTGTGCCAGTAGAAGGGAAAACCAAAGGCCCAGGGCCATACTATATACTCAAGCAGGATCTGTTGTACCGGGTAGTGCCAATACAGGGGGAAGAAGCAGAACAGCTCTTGGAAGCACACAAGGGCTGTATTAGAATTAGCTCACAGTCATCTGTTTGTGGGATATTTAGGAGCAGACAAGACCCTGGATAGAGTCCTAAGAAGGTTCTACTGGCCGGGAGTATGGGCAGAAGTCCAGCGCTATTGAACCTCTTGCCCAGAGTGCCAGCTGCATAGCCCCCGACCTAAGTTAAGGGCCCCATTGGTACCCTTGCCAATAATTGAAGTCCCTTTTGAAAGGATAGCAATGGATCTAGTGGGCCCACTAGAAAGAACGGCCTGGGGCCACCGAAGCATACTTGTAATCCTGGACTACGCTACACGGTACCCCGAAGCCATTCCTTTAAGAAACCCCACGTCCAAGGCAATTGCAAAAGAACTGGTGCAGGTTTTTGCTAGGGTAGGCATCCCTAAGGAGATCCTGACACACCAAGGGACTCCCTTTATGTCGAGAGTAATGAAAGACTTATGTACCCTGCTCCGCATCCAAGCCTTGCGGACCTCGGTCTATAATCCGCAAACAGATGGTCTGATTGAGCGATTTAACCGCACTCTCAAGAGCATGATCCAAAAGGTGGTGGCCCAAGACAGAAAAGATTGGGATACCCTCCTACCATACCTGATGTTTGCAGTACGAGAAGTTCCCCCAAGCATCTACTGGTTTCTCCCCCTTTGAGCTACTGTATGGACGCCACCCACGTGGCATATTAGACTTCGCGAAGGGGGAAGGGGAGGAACAACCCAACCCAGGGAAGAACGTCATTGCACACGTAGCCCAGATGAGAGAACGAATAGCCCAAGTGACCTCCATAGTACAAGAGCATTTGGAGAAAGCACAAGAGGCCCAACAAACCTACTACAATCGTTGGGCAAAAACACGGAAATTTCAACCAGGAGAACGGGTGCTGGTGTTGGTACCAACAACACAAAGCAAGCTCCTGGCCAGTTGGCGTGGACCCTATGAGATCATGAAAGCTGTTGGGGAGGTGAATTATAAGGTGAAGCAGCCAGACCGCCAAAGGCCAGAGCAGATATATCGCGTTTACCGAAACCCTGGCTCGATCGGGAGACATGCCTGGTCGTCCTGCTGGCTCCATCCCAGGCAGATTGCCCACACGGGCAGGTAAAAATATCCCCCAAATTAGCCCCAGAACAACGAACAGAGGTAATTGAAATGATCCAGTGGAACCAAGATGTGTTCTCTATACAACCAGGCCGTACGACGCTGATCCAACATCACATCGTCACCTGTCCTGGAGCAAGAGTGACAATAAACCCATATCGTATACCAGAGGCAAAAAGAGAAGAAATTAGGGCAGAAGTAAGGAAGACATTGGCTTGAGGAATCACACAGCCAGTGGTCCAGCCCTATTGTATTGGTCCCGAAGCCTGATGGCAGCCTGAGATTTTGTAATGACTTCCGAAAGTTAAACGAGGTATCCCAATTCGATGCCTACCCAATACCACGTACTGATGAGCTGGTGAATCAGTTAGGCAAGGCCCGATACTTGACCACCTTGGACTTGACAAAAGGCTACTGGCAGATCCCACCGGCTGAGGACGCCAAGGAAAAAACAGCTCTCGACACCCGATGGCCTTTTCCAATATACCGTCCTCCCTTTTGGGCTCCATGGGGCCCTCGCGACTTTCCAACGATTAATGGACAGATTACTTCGACCCCATGCCAAGTATGCTGCCGCCCATTTAGATGTGGTAATCCATAGCCATGACTGGAAGACGCACCTGGGGAAAGTGGAAGCAGTACTGGATGCTCTTAGGCAGGCTGGCCTCACCGCTAACCCATCCAAATGTGCAATAGGGTTAGCCGAGGCCAGATACCTTCGGTATGTAGTCGGAAGGGGCCTGGTGAAGCCCCAATGGAACAAAGTGAAAGCAATACAGGAATGGCCTCGCCCGATCCGCAAGAAGCAAGTCAGAGCCTTCTTAGGGATAGTTGGGTACTATAGACAGTTCATCCCTCACTTTGACACAAGGGTAGCGACTCTGACAGACCTGATAAGAGCTCGGGGCCCGGAGATAGTTAAATGGACCGAGGCGGCAGAGGAAGCTTTCACAGACCTAAGGACAGCCCTTTGCAGCCATCCGGTGCTCATAGCCCCAGATTTCAAAAAGGAATTCATCCTACAAACAGATGCCTCAGAGGTAGGACTTGGGGCCGTCCTTTCACAGATGGTGGGGGATGAGGAGCACCCGATCCTTTACCTTAGCCGAAAGCTCCTGCCCAGGAAATAATGGTACGCCGTAGTAGAAAAGGAATGCCTAGCGGTTAAATGGGCCATGGAGATTCTACGGTACTACCTGCTTGGGCGGAAGTTTACCCTTGTGACAGACCACGCCCCACTCCAATGGATGCACACAAACAAGGAAAGAAATGCACGAGTGACTAGACGGTTTCTATCCCTACAACTTTTCCACTTCCGGATACAGCATAGAGCCGGAAGCCAACACGGCAACGCGGACAGCCTGCCACGACAACACTGTCTCTCGTCCCAAGTAGCCCAACCCCGTGGTGTTGAGCAGGGGAGAGGGATATGTGATACAGGAGGGCCAGGGAGCAGTAGTAGAGTGTAAGAGGGGAAATATATATGCCCTAGGCTAATTAAGGTGTGGTTCCCTGGAGACTAGGGAGGGTGGCTACAGGTTAATTGGAGCACCTGCAGTCAATTAAGGCCCTCTCAGGAACCTAATAAAACACCCTGCTTCAGGCAGACAGAGGAGGAGGAGGAAGAAGTTGGAGCAGAGTGATTTGGTGGTGGAGCAGAGAGCAGTTTGGAGGAGTTGAAGCAGAGTGATTTGGTGGTGGAGCAGAGAGCAGTTTGAAGAAGTTGAAGCAGAGTGATTTGGTGGTGGAGCAGAGAGCAGTTTGGAGGAGTGAAGCAGAGTGGATTGGTGGTGGAACAGAGAGCAGTTTGGAGGAAAGCAGAGGAGAGTTTGGAGAAGTGCTGCAGCAGGCTAAGAAGACCAAGACCCTAGGTAAAGGGACACCTGGCTTGTACAGAGGGAAGGCAGGAAGCCCCACAAGCTGAAGGGCAGGAGAGGGAAGTAGCTCAGGGGAAAGAATCACTAGTACAAGTGGTTTACCACTATCCTAGGGCCCCTGGGCTGGGACCCGGAGTAGAGGGAGGGCCCGGGTCCCTCCCTCTTCACTCCCCTTCTCTGGGATACTAGCAGGACAGCTGATACCCCAGTTCAGGGGCAAGACATAGTGCCCTGAAACCCCCCCACAAGAAGAGAAAGCGCGGGACCCATCATAGTAGTGCCGGCAATTTGCCACACCCCACACTCCTCCATCCATTCCTGAGCAAAGCATGGCTACAACCAAGACTCAAGGCCAGAGGTGAGACACAAGAGTGGTATGAAAAACGAGCTTTGGGTTTTAGGGCTGGTTTGAAACCATCAATGCCACTGTGTTTCAAGGCTCATCTCCAAAAATCTATAAATCTTCCGAAATCTCGGGCAACCAAAAGTCCTTTATTTGTGTTACAGAGGTTTTGTGTAACTCTGGACTCCACTAGGAATACCAGGATGACACTGAAAAAAGGGAATTTTATACTATCAGTGAGTATTGCCTAAAGATGAGACCTAACTGAACGTGCAACAGCTTCTGACACGAAGCAGTGGAAGCCCTGTTGAGTGGGACTCTGTGAGCTAGTGCAGGCAGAACGCTGCAGTTTTAGCCCAACTGTGAACTAAGTGTTGCCTTACAGAATAAATGTTACTGAGCATAACTTGAACTCTGCCAATACGCCTTACAAGAAAATTCATACTGTTACTATTCTAGCTTATGTACCATTTCACTGTTAACTTTCATAAACTGAAATAGTAACGTCATTGGATAGCAGTGGTGCATGCTCTAACAGTGGAGCTCCAACCACATTTAAAGGAAAAGCTTTTTCAAGTAATGAACAGAGAAGCATCATGGAAATATCTTTCTCTTCAGAGCCAGACATTTCAGAGATGCACCCAGCTATAAGCATCACGCGTTGACCAGAGATCTACACAGAATCTGTACCCTGGTGACACCATACACAATGTGTGTCTGCACAAAATTAAGACTAAGGTTTTGTCATGGGTATTTTTATTGAAAGTCAGGGACAGGACACAGGCAATAGACAATAAATCCCGGAAGCCCAGAGCCCAACCACCCAAAGCTAAAGTCACAGAGATCACGTAAAATCATGGAATCCGTGACCTCTGTGATGGACTCTCACAATATATCCAATCCATGATTCCTTAAGTGTTTTGACCCTGCCAGTGAGAGGGGCTGTAACTACGGTGACCAGACATCCCAATATTATCAGACCACCCCAATATTAGGGGCTTTGTTTTATATATGCAACTATCCCCCTGCCCCTGAAAAAAAGAGTTTCCCAATTTTTCACACATTTATGTGGTTACCCTAGCTATAACCCAAATTCAAGGCTTTAACCAGGTTCTACTTATGGTCAGGGCCCTTCATTTTTGGTTTTTATTTTATTTAATTTTTCCCAGGAATTTATCAGTGTTTATTACTACAACAACAAAAACAGCTGAAAATCAGTACAAACAACGATTAATTTTTCTAGGTAAGTATCAGGGTTTATTTTTGTGGATGGAAGAAGAAGGGAAAAAACTATTCAGTAGATTAATGCTTTGATGAATGGAATTCAATGTGGTTTGTTGCAAAATGAAAACAGAACTCAAAACACAATGCTAACAACTTCAAATGTGTATGTGGTGGGCGTGAGATTCATCAGTACGTTCAAATGCACACGCACTTCAGAGCTTGCGTGCATGCCTATCTGTTTATTGTTTGCATCTTCTAGACTAATACATAGCCTTACTTCAACAGGAAGCTTTGCATATTGTGATACAGCATGGCCAGAAGGCAGCAGGAGAGTGATCTAGGATGAGGAGAAGCCTTATTCCCTGTAGATTAATTAAAAGCACCTGAAACCAATTAGAGCACCTGAAGCCAGTCACCTGATAAAATCCCCCTGCTTCAATCAGCCAGAGGAGGAGCTGGAGCAGAGTGAGGAGGAGCTGGAGCAGAGTGGTTTGGTGGTGGAGCAGAGAGCAGTTTGGAGGAGCTGAATCAGAGTGGTTTGGTGGTGGAGCAGAGAGCACTTTGGAGGAGTGAAGCAGAGTGGATTGGTGGTGGAACAAAGAGCAGTTTGGAGGAAAGCAGAGGAGAGTTTAGAGAAGTGCTGCGGTGGGCTAAGAAGACCAAGATCCTAGGTAAAGGGACACCTGGCTTGTGCAGAGGGAAGGCAGGAAGCCCCACAAGCTGAAGGTCAGGAGAGGGAAGTAGCCCAGGGGAAAGAATCACTGGTACAAGTGGTTCACCTGCTATCATAGGGCCCCTGGGCTGGGACCCGGAGTAGAGGGCGGGCCTGGGTCCCTCCCTCTCCACTCCCCTCCCCTGGGATACTAGTAGGATAGCTGTTACCCCAGTTCAGGGGCAAGAAATGGCCCCTGAAACCCCCCCACAAGAAGAGAAAGTGCGGAACCCATCATAGTAGTGCCAGCAATTTGCTACAATATACACAGACTAATGTATTATCATAATACATCTCTCTCATACAATGTGTTGTATTTTTCTAATAAAAAAAGTTATTTTTTATATATTTGAATAATACAAAAGTAGGATGAACTATGGGATAGCTTCCTGAGTTTTTCCAAAATGCTCAAGCACAAGCAAGGCTGGGGAGACTAGTAGGTGCAGACACGTCAAGATGGTTGTTCCACTGATGGGTGGATGGGTGTGATACAGCATGGCCAGAGGGCAGCAGAAGAGTGTTCCTATTGGGATCCAGGAAATGAGCGGGCGTAGGGACCCTGCCTCCCCCAGCCTAAGGGGAGTATCCACAGGGCCTGGAAGCCAAGTGATTCCGGGGGACAACTAATGAAATAACAGGGACAGGAGTGAGGTCAAAGGGTCAAACAAAGGGAATCTGATGGGGACACCGAGCAGAGAACCCCGGACAGCGCCCACTGCTCCTCGAAGGCGTCAAGGGAGCCAGCGGACGCCGTCCAGAGGAACTCTGCACAGATGCACGAATGGATGGAGGATCGGAAACAAGCCCCACAGTCACAGGAGACTCCATCCACCAACCTCCTCTACCTGGTTTTATAGATGTCCATTTTAGCCAGGGCCAGGAGGAGGTTGACCAGGAGGTCCCGTGACTTTGTGGGGCTGCAGATAGGGAGTGCATAGATAAGGAGGTGAGGGGGAAAGTGCAGCCAGAAACGTAACAGGGTATCTGTGAGAAGCCGGAATAGAGGCTGCAACCTGGCACACTCCAAGTAAACGTGCATCAGGGTCTCCCTCCCGCAGAAGGGGCGGGTGTCCAGGATGGGGGTGAACCGCGTCAAGTACACGCCGGGGCTCACGGCCCCGTGAAGGAGCCACCAACAGATATCCTCGGTGGGCCTTGGGACTAAGGTGGAATATAGACTGGCCCACCGGGGCTCCTCACCCTCTAGAGGTGACAGGAGGTCCCATCACATTGTGTTGGGGTGGGACACGAGGGTGAGGAAATGAAGAGTGTGGAGCACAAGTGGGTAGAGATGTTTCGTTGCGCGGTCTGGAAATGAACCGGCTGCAAGTTGTGCAGCCGGCTCACGGTGAAGGGGCGGGGAGGCCAGTTGGGTCCACGGGACAGGGGCCCGATGAAAAGGTCCAGAGGGCCCGGGGTCGAGGGTGGGTGGGGCGTGCCCTCTCACAGGACCCGGTCAAGGTAGGCCCGAGCAGCGGGCAGCAAAGCATCCCTCTCCTCCTGAAGTACGCATCGGGGAGTACGAGGCCTGGAGAGCCCCATGCGCTGAGTGAAAGTCAGGGGATCCAGCCAGTCTCCCTAGTCATAGTCCAGGAGGTGTCCGACTCTGGTGACTTCTGCCAGGACCAACCTCTGGTGCACCGAGGGGGACTCCGCCACCTGCACACAGAGCTGGGGGTTGTGTAGCAGGGGCTCTGCAAGGAGATCTGCCTCCTCGGTGGCTGCCATGGACCTGGTTGCTGAGAACAGTCTCCAGGTCCGGAGGAGGTCCTGGTAGAAGACCGGCAGCCCAGAGAGGTCTTGCAAAAGACCTCTCAGGTGGAGATAAAGGAGCTGCTGGTCATATTGGAGCCCTCGGAAGCGGCGCAGGAAGGCGTGCACCAGTATACTCGACGCTGGACTACCTGCACCTTAAAGGAGCCTCGGCAGGGGCTGGAGGCGGAAGACATGGACCTGAGTGTGTAGGCACTTCAGGCCCTGCCGTCCCTCCTCCAGGGGTAAGTGGAGAACCCCTGCAGAGAACCAGTGCAGTCCTGGCCAGAAGAACCCCAGAATCGCCGTCTGGAGGTGGGCCAGGAAACCTGGGGCCGGGACCAGGGTTTTGAGCCAGTACCAGAGCATGGACAGGACTACTTGATTGAGTAACAGTTCCCTCCCTCGAAGGGAGAGGCACCAGAGTAGTCCTGTCCATTTCCGGAGCCGCTCTGTCACCCTGCCAGTTCTCCGGTGGAGACAGACGCATGGCGGAAAGGTAAACACCGAGATACAGCAGCAGACCCACGCTCCACCTGATGGCCTGAAGTGTGGGTGGGAGGGAGCTCACCTGCCACCTGTCCCTGACTATCAGGCCAGAGCTCTTGACCCAGTTGACCCAGGCGGAGGAGGCTACCAAGTAGATGGCCTGGCAAGACTCCACCTGCGCCAAGTCACCCGGGTCCTGGATCACGTCGTCGGCGTACGCTGATAGGACCAGCCGCAGCTCCGGCTCTCACAGCACCAACCCCGTCAACCTCATACGGAGGAGACAGAGGAAGGGCTCGATCGCCAGAGCGTACAGCAGGACTGAGAGGGGGCACCCCTGCCGTACTCCTCGCCCGAAGCTGACCGGCTCGGTCAGAGTCCAGTTGAGCCTGACCAGACACTCCGCATCAGCGTACAGCACCTGGAGAAAGCCCACAAACTGGGGTCCGAAGACAAACGCTCACAGAGTGCTCAGGAGATACCCGTGGTCCACCCTGTCAAACACCTTCTCCTGATCCAGGGACAGGAGGGCGAATGACAGACCATCCCTACACCCAAGGTCCAGGAGATCCCAGACCAGATACAGATAATCAAAGATGGTGCGGCCCGGGACGGTGTAGGTCTGGTCGGACCACGTCCGACAGCACGGACCCTAGTCACAGCGAGATGGCCTTCGCTACGACTTTGTAGTCCATGCTGAGGAGCGAGATGGGATGCCAATTCCGTAAGTCGCGGAGGTCCCCCTTTTTTGTCAATAAGGCAAGCATGGCTCGCCTGCACGAAAGTGGGAGGACCCCGCTCTGCAAGGACTCGGCCCAGACGGTGACAAGGTCCGAGTCGAGGACGTCCCAGAACACTCAGAAGAACTCCACAGTCAGCCTGTCCATGCCCGGAGATTTATTGGTGGGCATGCGGCCGAGGGCTTCTGAGAACTCGGCCAGCGAGAGAGGCAGCTCTAGCCAGTCCCGGTCACCCGCGCTGACCATCGGGAGTCTGTCCCAGAGCACTCTGCAAGCGTTAGGATTGGTCGGATCCGGGAAGAAAAGGTCTGCGTAGAAGGCCCTGGCCCTCCCGCACATCTCCGCCGGATTCGTGAGGGGGGTGCCGTCCTCTGCCAGAAGGCAGGTGACATGTTTCTTGGCCCCTCTCCTTTTCTCCAGGGCACAGAAGAAGCGGGAGCCGCGATCCACCTCCCGAAGAAGGAGGATGCGGGATCGAACAAAGGTGCCCCGGGCCGGATGGTCTTTGAGAGCCTGGAGCTCTTCCCGCTTCTCCCGGCATGCTCCACAGAGGGATGAATCCTTGGGGCTGATGGCCAGATGCCTCTCCAGCTCTAAAACCTCCCGTTCCAACTGCTCTATCACCGCATCCCTCCATTGGCTGGCGCCCTGGATGTAGTCACAGCAGAAGAGCCAGGCACGCACCTTCCCCAGGTACCACCATCGCCGCGCTGAGGGAAAGGCACACCACTGCCCTCGTCAGGCCAGCCAGAACTCCTGGAAGCCCACATCCTCCAGCAGGCTCTTGTTGAAGTGCTAATAGGCCGGCCCCGGCCTCTCCTCGCAGAGAGAGGGCTGTCACAGTGGCTAGATGGTGATCAGAAAACGGGGCCAGACGGATGCTGGAGGAGTGGGCTCGTGAAAGGTGGAAGCGGGACAAGTAGATGCAGTCCAAGCAGGAGTGGCATGACCGATGGGCCTCCACCCGGACAAAGGTGAACGTCAAAACGTCGTTCGGGTGGTGGTCGCGCCAGACATCCACCAGGGAGTGATGTTCGACAATCTCCTGAAGGACGTCCACGGCGGCCGGGCACTGCTTGGTCCCCGAGAAGTGCCGCTCCTCGAGGGTGGTGTTAAAGTCCCCGCCCAGGACCAGGCACTCACGAGGCTCCAAGGAGCCGAGGAAGGGGGACACTTGCTGATAGAAACGCAGCCGCTCCGGGCCCGATGTCGGGGCATAGACGTTGACAAGGTCGACCAAGAGCCCTTCCATGCAGACCCGGAGGTGCAGCAGGCGGCCCGGCACAGCCTTGGTGACCCCCAGCATCTAGGGCCGTAGGTCAGGGAAGAACAGGGTAGTCACTCCAACCGTACAAACTGTGATATGGCTAAAGTAAACCCTGTCCCCCGATTCCAGCCGCCAGCTGTCTTTGGCGGCTGGATCCGTATGGGTCTCCTGCAGGAAAACCACAGAGCACCCCCCCCTTCTGAAGGAAGGAGAGCAACTGGCACCTGCGGACACCCATCCTATAGCCTCGGGTGTTCAATGTTGCAAAGGTGATAGGTGTCATGAGGAGGGCTGGGGGAGATCCTCGCTGGCAGGGACGCTCATGGCCCCCATTGGGAAACACAGCAAACCGTGACCTACCCCATAGATGAGCAAGGAGTCACGGAAGCCGCAGACCCGCTGGTAAGCTGCGGGCGGCCTGCTTCCCGGTCCTTTTATCCTCCCCCATGAGGGCCCTTGCGGCCCAGAGGATTTGATGAAAATCCCCCCATCGCTGCAGAGCAAGCTGCACCTTATTGCGGGAGCCACGGAAGTCTTCGAGAAACTCCCGCAGCTCTTCTCGCAGCGTATGGGGGGGGCGGTCATTCTCTGGTGGGGCCCCTGGCACAGTCCCGTGGCCCACCGAGACAGGCAGGCAAGGGGCGGACCCCCAATGTGGCGCCCGATGGGCCGGTGCCATGTGGCCCATTGCAGATCCCGGCTCAGTGAGGGGAGGCAGAGGGAAGATAGCAGCTCCTAGCGGGTTGGGACAGGAAAACACGAAAGCTGGGGGTCATTCTCTGGGAAAGGGAAGGAGACAGCCCCGGGGCGGCAGTAGCATCACTGGAGGTGGAGGGGATAGGGGCGGGGTCAGCATCGAGGCAGGGCAGGTGTTAGGAATAGGGGCAGGGCAGGGATCAGGGACAGAGTCGAGGAGAGAGGCAGAGACGGGATCCTGGACTCCAGTAGCCGAGCCGCTGGGGGATGGCACCTCCTGGTCGGGCTCAGGAGTCTGGAGGATGGGAAGGGGGCTCTCAGTGATGCTGGGTTCAGGCTTCACAGAGGGTGTTGCAGCCACTGCATCAGGAGGTGGAAAACCTTCAGTGCGACCCCTGCCTGGGAAGGAGGTCCATTGCCCAACACCAAACGAGGGGTGTCCCTGGTGACTCAGGTCCCGGCCGCATGGCACTGGCTGTCACCTCAATAGGTTCGGCGGCCGTCAGCGGGGTGCCACCTGCGGCCAGGCAGGTTGAAGAGTCTAGGGGTGCCTCGGAGGCGGGAACAGAGGCAGAGGTTAGGGGGAGGGATCATGGAGAAAGGGGGGCCGGGGTGAGGTCGCCCAGATCGAGGCCCACTGACAGAGGGTCGTCCTCCCCCTTTGTGACCAGGGTCAGACCTAGGGCCTCGATCTCCTCATAGATCACCTCCCACCACCCCGGGGTTTGCCCCGCCAGCACCCGAAGTGACACTCGCCTTGGGGCTCACTGGGGCCGTCAGTGGCAAGGGGACAGGAGGGGCTCTATCGGGGGCCTCTGCGAGGAGGGACTCCAGTGGAGGGGTGGTGCTACCCTCATCTTCCCCAGCTAGCACCGGTGGATGGAATTAACTGGGGGCAAAGCAGAAGGCTCGTTGTCAAGGGCCCCCTTCCTGGTCTTCTGGGGGCCCTCCACATCAGATGGATGGAGCGGAGCTCAAGCCTTCCACTTGCTCCGCTTTCCCTGTACTAGGGCCCAGCCCTCCATGGCATCTTCTGGGGGCTGGCTAGCAGGGGTCGGGTCAGGGGGCAAGGGCGATGGCACAGGGACTCGGGGAGGTAGTGGTGGGGTGGCACGAGGGGGGGGGGGGAAGATTCCCCCTGGGGCGGGCCCTCTCCTATGCCTGATGATACCCCCGCCGCACCCTCCTCCATAGGCCCTGCCAGACTGTACGCAGTGGAGGCGGGGCCCTCCCGCTCGCCTGTGCGCGCTGCGGGAGGTGCCCCCAGGGCCCGAGCAGGGACAGAGGTGGGCTGGGAAGGAGGAGGGGCAGCTCCGGGCAGTCAGGAGTGCCGGCGATGACAGGGCCGGTGCCCTGCCAGGGCTCAGGGGTCCCGGACACTCCTCCTTGCTGGGCCAACGGGCAGTCCCTCCGGACGTGCCCCATCGCCCGGCAGAGGTAGGACCGGGCCTCCCCCGTAGAGTAACGCACCTGATAGCAGGGCCCCTGGTAGGGGACCAGGGAGGACCGCTTGAGCTCCAGCAACTCCAGGTGGCAGTCCGGAGCCCAGGCAGGCAGGAGGGACCCCTCACAGGTGGTGGTAGTGTCCACAGCAGCAGCAACAGCTGGGGCTGGAGCAGGGGTCTCTCACTCCCAGTGATTTCCCTACACCCACCCTGAATTTTCCCAACATACCCCCCCTCCCGCCCCAGTTTTGTGAACTAGTTACATGCAGTGTTGCCACCTTAGTGATTGTTTGGGAATTTGAATTTAATTTGAAACATTAATACCCACTTTAAAAGCATATAAAGTGTATGATAAAATGTGTATCTGAAAAAGTATAATCGATTTGAAAAGTATGAACACAGACTAGCTTCCTTATACAGATTTTGTTTTTTGTGACTGTCAGTGCATTCATTTCGGTGATGTTGGCTAACCTAATAATTTCAAATGATGATTTGTAAGCAAAGTCTAAATGAGCTCTCCCTGACAGTTAGTGATGAGCTGGGAACTGGGGGAAAAGGCTTCAGGACCAGATTGTATTTACATTCACACCTAGTCTACCTAGGTATCCAGCAAACAGAGCTGTGTTGCCCAAGTGATAGATTTTGGCTGGGGTTGGGTTACAAATCACTTGAATGTGGGGGGTAATGAAATGTTGTTGTTTTTATTGTACGAGTAAAGGGTAGTAGAACTGTCCTTAGCCTGTGCTGATTGAGGCCATCAAGAGAGAGGGTGGGGACAGGTGTTTTGCTTGATGGCCTGAGTCACAAGTACTATTTGACCTGCGCCTCTCCCCTGTATAAAGACAGAGCTGATTAGGCTCCACAGAGAGTCTTTTGGTTTGTTAAGTGACCACAAGAGCGGAAATCTCTGATAATCAGGTCTAAGTGCTTACACCTGCTGTGGGACAGTGTTTCTGTGGAAGAGATGCCCCAGTCTGCACTAGCACCGAGGTTCCCCCCAACCCAGAAGAGCTGAAATCACTGAGAGTCGCGTGGAACTGTGAGAGACTGACTCACAGAGGTCATAGTGGCAGGTGGCAGCAGAAGATGACAGTGTAGGGCTATTGGGGCAGAGCAATAGAGTGAACGGTGGCATGACAAACAACAGCGGCCAGAGCATTGGACTTAGGGTGACCAGATGTCCCGATTGTATAGGGACAGTCCCAATTTTGGGGTCTTTTTTTAATATAGGCTCCTATTACTCCCCACCCCCTGTCCCGATTTTTCACAATTGCTTTCTGGTCACCCGAAAGCATAGGACTATGCTTTAGTGAGCTTTCTCCAGAAGCTATATTTGTGACTGGAAAACTTATATAAATATATGTTTCCTAGTAGGCCAAGATTTTAAAAATGCATTATTTGCCAAGATCATTATCTCACATCATTGCTATCTCAAGAGGTCATTATATTGGGGAACTTCTGTACTAAACTTTGTTATTATTATAATTATTTTTATGTAAGAATGGCTATATTGGGTCAGATCAATGGTCCATCTATCCCAGTATCCTGTCTTCCAACAGTGACTGTTCCAGGTGCTTCAGAGGGAATGAACAGAACAGGGAATCATCGATTGATCCATCCCCTGTCGTCCACTCCCAGCTTCTGGCGAACGGAGGCTAGGGACATTCAGATCATGATGTTGTATCCCTCCCTATCCTGGCTAATAACCATTGATGGACCAATCCTCCACAAACTTATCTAGTTCTTTTTTGAACCCTGTTATAATTTTGGCCTTCACAACATCCCTGGCAAAAAGTTCCATGGGTGACTGTGCATTGTGTGAAGAAATACTTCCTTTAAAACTTTGTTTTAAACTTACTGCCTATTAATGTCATTGGGTGACCCCTGGTTCTTGTGTTAAGTGAAGGGATAGATAACACTTCCTTATTCATTTTCTCCACACCCATCAAGATTTTATAAGACTCTATCATATCCACTCTTAGTCATCTCTTTTCCAAGCTGAAAAGGCCCAGTCTTCTCTCCTCATATGGAATCTGCTCCATACCCCTAATCATTTTTGTTGCCCTTCTCTGTACCTTTTTCAATTCCAGTATATCTTTTTTGAGATGATGTGACCAGAACTACATGCAGTATTTAAGATGTGGGCATGTCATGGATTTATATAGTAAAAGTGGAGGAGCTTGGCTTGCCAGACTGATCAGCTAAGCCAATACTTACAACCTATATGAAAAGGCTACAAAACACCATGCCTCTGGACTGCATCAACATGCAGAAAGCCTTATAAGCCAGTCACTGTCAAAGCCAATTTTCGAAGAACGTAACAAGGCTGTTAAGAATGATGGAGACACAACTCAGTTTATGTGAACCAACATGGTTATTGCATCATACTTTCTATTTAAGCAAGAGATACCACACACTACAAACTAGAGGCCTATGTTTTTATTCCCCTCTATTCGGCACTGGTGAGGCCTCATTTGGAGTACTGTGTCCAGTTTTGGGCCCCACACTACAAGAAGGATGTGGATAAATTGGAAAGAGTCCAACGGAGGGCAACAAAAATGATTAGGGGGCTGGAGCACATGACTTATGAGGAGAGGCTGAGGGAACTGAGATTGTTTAGCCTGCAGAAGAGAAGAGTGAGGGGGGATTTGATAGCTGCTTTCAACTACCTAAAAGGGGGTTCCAAAGAGGATGGATCTAGACTGTTCTCAGTGGTAGAAGATGACAGAACAAGGAGTAATGGTCTCAAGTTGCAGAGGGGGAGGTTTAGGTTGGATATTAGGAAAAACTTTTTCACTAGTAGGGTGGTGAAGCACTGGAATGGGTTACCTAGGGAGGTGGTGGAATCTCCTTCCTTAGAGGTTTTTAAGGTCAGGCTTGACAAAGCCCTGGCTGAGATGATCTAGTTGGGGTTGGTCCTGCTTTGAGCAGGGGGTTGGACTAGATGACCTCCTGAGGTCCCTTCCAACCCTGAGATTCTATGATTCTATGATTCTATGTTAAGTGCATTGTCACTTGTTAATCCTGAAGTTGGACATTGGTTCCGAACAAGACTGGCAAATGCTCACTATCTTTCTGCAAAACACTCAGCTGACTCTCTTGAAACATGTGGTGCAACAGTGAAAGACTCAGGAGTTGAAAAAGTGAAGAATTCTCTCACTATATTCAAAATATGTGCATACATGGCCAACAAATGCACCAATGCAAATAGGCATCAAGTATTAAGTCATTACGTATGTTATCTTGATGTCCGTGGTAGGCCAGTAGATGGATTCTAGATGTTCAGGTTATAGAAGACACATCAGCTGCATCTGTGACATCTTAGAAGAGTTAAATGCTTGTAAATTGAACCCCAAACTGATGGCTGCTTGTGCATTTGATGGAGCTACAAACTTCTCTGGAAGACATAGTGGAGGACAAGCTTTGCTCAGAGAAAAGTGTAACCCTAATCTTTCCTATACACACTGTAGAGGCCATCTACTCCAGCTAGCACTAGTACAAACTGCAGAATCTTCAAAAGACATTAAAAAGCCATACATTTAATACGTTTTTATACTCTTTTTTTTCAGCAAGAGTCCAAAAGGACTGAACATTTTGGAACAAATAGAAGATATACTGGAACTGACGTTCAAATGAGTCCAACCTGGGAAAACCTGCTGGCTTTCTCAAGAGTGATTCTTGGCAGTTGTCTTAAAATTACTGCAACCGTTATTACTGGTTTTAGAAAGTATCCACCAACATAGGACAGATCTAAGTAGTGAGGCTGGTGGACTACTTTTGTTACCAAGTTCAGAGAAGACTATCGCCATTCTCTCTCTTGTAAGTCTACTGTTGAAACCACTTGCATTATTAAACAATGAAATCCAGGCATCTGCTACAACAGTAGTACATCTTTGTCCCGAAATAGAAACTATCCTTGGATCAATCAGAGATATCCATTGAAAATGTACTGGAAGAAGCAAAGACTTCAGTCCAGAAGTTGACTAATGAAGGTACTTATATTGACTCCATACATGAAGAGGACAAGAAGTGTTTGTTAAGCCAGCTGAAAAAGTACAAAGACTTGATTCTTACAAATCTACAATAGAGATTTCTGGATTCTATTCAACCTCTACGTAGCTTTTACAGATGCCTGTCTTATAAAACACCTACAGTTGAGTGGAGTGAGGCACTACCAGCAATGGGACTGCTATGTGATCAGGGCAGAATAGAGAATTTTAAACACAGGGTGAAATATCATACGATGAACGAATGAAGATTTAACTTCAACTTCTTTATCATCACTAGTGGCTCGACCCAATCTTTGTGCTATGTTTCCTGGGATGAAAGTAGGAATTCATCTCTTGCTAATCCCACTCACAACAGCTACAGCTGAACATATTTTTTCTTGGATAGAATTGTGTGTTCTGAAAGAAGTCACCTTCTGCCTGATCATGAGCATATGATGAAGGACTGGAAGTAATAGACACAAAAAATGACACCAAAGAGTGCAAAATTACAACAAGAAACCAAGACTGATGTAGATGTAGTGCTTCATAGTAGGCTTGAGTAGCCAACTTTAATTTGTGTGATGATTTTAAAACATGAGTTAAATCTAATAAAAAGGTCGCGAAACGTTTTTCAGTTTTTACTATGGTGCCATACAGCCCACCTTCACCGTCACAGTCTCACCCCTCATCGCCTCTGACACCCCCCCTAATTTCAATTCCTGGGGAAACCACTGCTCACTCCCCACCTCCGGGGAGCAGGCCAGCAGTGTCCCCTCCCCAAGGGGCTGCAGCAGCAAAAGCAGCAACAGCAACCAAGAGTTGAGGGGGTCCAGCAGCCAGCCAGCAGAGAAGGGGGGGGGGGTATCTGACCCAGCCAGGGGAGTAGCTGGAGCAGGAGCAGCAGCAGCAGGGAGAGCCCAGGAGCTACCAGCAGCAGGAGCAGCCCTCTACCTCCCTCCTGGCCAGAGGGCAGCAGGAGAGTGAGAGAGAGGAGAGATGTAAGCCCCAGGGTGATGAGAGCCCTTATTCCCTGTAGAGGGAAGAAAGTTTGCTATAGATTAATTAAAGCACCTGAAGCCAATTAGAGCACCTGAAGCCAGTCACCTGATAAAAACCCTCTGCTTCAATCAGACAGGGAGAGGAGTTGAATCAGTGTGGTTTGGTGTTGGAGCAAAGAACAGTTTGAAGGAGTTGAAGCAGAGTGGTTTGGTGTTGGAGCAGAGAACAGTTTGAAGGAGTTGAAGCAGAGTGGTTTGGTGTTGGCAGAGAGCAATCTGGAGGAAAGCAGAGGAGAGTTTGGAGAAGTGCTGCGGCAGGCTAAGAAGACCAAGATCCTAAGTAAAGGGACACCTGGCTTGTGCAGAGGGAGGGCAGGAAGCCCCACAAGCCGAAGGGAAGCAGAGGGAAGTAGCTCAGGGGAAGGAATCGCTAGTTCAAATGGTTTACTGCTATCCCTAGGGCCCCTGGGCTGGGACTCAGAGTAGAGGGCGGGCCCGGGTCCCTTCCTCTCCACTCCCCTTCTCTGGGATACTAGTGGGACAGTTGATACCCCTGTTCAGGGGCAAGAAACGGCGCCCTGAAACGCCACACACACACACACGAAGAGAAAGCGCGGGACGGGGACCCATCATAGTAGTGCTGGCAATCTGCCACGCGGCTAAATGGGGAAAGCTGTAATTGCGCTAGTTAAGTGTATCCAAGCACAGCTTACAGTCAGCAAAGTTCTATCCACAGTGTAGACTAGAACGAAAGTATGATAAGGCTGGAAGGGACCTACCGTAAATATGTAAAACAGGTCCCTATCCCTTTAGCAAATTCTGAATAGGTGCCATAGAAGATTGGATCTTAAGATGTCTAATGAATTTTATGCCACAGTTGGCATAAACTTCAGCAGTTGGCAACACCCCCTTCCCGACTCGTAAGTTAAGTTCTGCATTTTGAATTTTTTCTTATTATTAATTGTGCTAGGCGCTGTACAGACAGAAACAAAAGGCCCCTTCCCCAAATTGCTCAACAATCAAAGTAGATAAACCTATGGAGCAAAGGCATCCCTAGTCCAACTGCACTGACTTCAGCTGAGAGTTACACCAGGAATTAGTCCTACTCGTTATTTGCAGGCTTATTAACACTAGGACACTCCCATTGCTTTGTGCAAGTCTTACAGGCTTTGTCAAGGTTCACAGGCTAGGAATCTAAAACCCCCTCGATATCAGAGAAACTCCATTTAAAATGTTCTTGAAAAGCATTCTTGGCTTCAGCAGGGCATAGAATTGCCACCTCTGCGTTAAACCCAACAAAATCTGGCTTCAGCCAGGGCAGCCAGATTCCTGCATCTTCTGAGCCCTCAGAACCTCAGCCGGAATGTGGGAGAGAGCCTCTCTCTCTTAACCTCAATCATGGAAGTGTTTTTTTCTATCCTCTCCTAGAAATCACAAAAAAATGGTCCCAATCTTTGTAGAAGCAGCTCCTCTATATTTAAGAGACCCCAGTTACCCAAGCGCTTTCGGAGAATTTAAAGGAAGCCTTTGGAAATTAACCAAAAAATGAATAAGATATTTAAATGGATACATTCTTTAAAAGATAAAGAAAAACAAATCATTCCTCCTGTGTGGCTAACACCTCAGATGATTCAAACAAAGGCATTTAAAAATCTGTTACATTTCACCATTTCTGCTGTTTTATTTTCTATCCTTCACTCAGATTGGACAGAGAAGAGATCCTAGTCAGTTTCACTTCCTGTTTATAGACTTTCTGTTCCCTTTCACCAGGATGCTGGGTACTTGGGTTTCTAACAGCACAGGAGCATCTGTAAGACTTTGGCTCAGGTTTTCTTTAAAAATAAAAATTTAGTATAAAAATAAATGCTTTTAATGAATTTTTTTTTAAAGAAATCCATCAAAACCTTTAAAAAAATACTTGAAGTTCTTTGACAAAACTTTTATGGAAGTTAGTAAGAGTGAGCAGAGTAGGATTCCCTCTATTTGGCTTGAATTTAAAGCCACCTGACAGAATTATCTGGATATCTGATTTGCATACGCGTATATTGAACTTTATGGGGCTGGATCCTGAGGATCCTGATGCAGGCAAAACTCAAAAGCATGATGGGAGTTTTTACTGCATAAAACAGGGCTTCAGAATTTGATCCCACATAAATTTGGGCAAATTGCTCACAAAGGTCTGGTCCACATTGTAATAGCACTGTTGCTAACAATCATATTAGCTAAGAGAATTGCCAAACCAAAGCATTCAAAAATTATGACTCAGCCCCCCTGCCCCCAAATCATTAGATTAGTTTAAAAATCATGAGGGGTTCTTTTTATGTGCCTTTTGATATTTGATGCTTCAGGGTGCACTTGGTCACATTTTCAAGCTTTTCTCTGCAATTCTGAAGACTGAAAAATTACTTTTTTTTTAAATGAAAGTTCAGATTTTCATGTAATTACATGACTGTGGGAGCTGGGTCTCCAAGAAAAACACCAAATATCACGAGACTTGCAATAAAATGGCAAGAGTTAACACAGCATCACATGATGCTGACCACTGTTTAGTAGCCAATGTTGTTCAGGCCATAGACTTATTTAGTTCTTAACCCTCTGCCTAGCAGATGACCAGGGCCTTGCAGGTTGACTTTCTAGTAAGGCAGAGTCTGGGTGCATTCTAAAAGGTAACTTGTTTTAACTAGTCATGGAATAGAGGTGGTCAAACAGCATGCAGACAAGCTTCTCCTTCAGAGATCTCATCCCAACACAAATCCCAGGTTCCCAGGAAGTAACTGCCTTAAAAAATGAAGTAATCAGAGAGAAGCTTCCTCCACCCAGAACCTTATACTAACAAAACTAACACCAATGCAGCATGTCTTCCCAACACAGAACATTTGTCCGCACACTAAAAAAAGAGCTAGAAAACTACCATCTCCCACCTGCTAACACACATCAAACCATGCCCAAATATATATGGTCAGAGGTGTAATGAGAGTTGTTAGAGACAGCAAAGACATGATTCAATAATGTCATGGATGACCTATCTTACAGACTCTCAGCAGGATTTCCAATATGCTACCCTAGGGTACCACAGAATCAAGGGTCCTTCAGGTTTAGCTTGTGCATAGGGCCTTCATCACACCACAGAGCTGCAGTCCCTTAAATCAACTAAACACATAAAGGGGAGAAAGTCTCCATTCGTTAAAGCATTTTAGTCACTTATTAATTTAATAATTTGCATTACAGTTGCACTTAAAAGCTTCCATTATGCTAGGAGCTGTACATGCACAGTCCTTATCTTCGCTAGAACCTTCTAACTTGTGTGAAAACTAAAACCTGCCTCCTCTTCCCCAGGATTTTACCTGGAGTTCACACACCTTTATCTGTAGTGATGACAAGGAAACCCAAACAAGCCTAGCTCACATCTTTTCACATTGTTCTCCTGAGTTCTAACTACGGGGCTTAATTATCTATAGTCTTGGCTCCTGGCCCTACATTGTGCTCGGCACATATAGACACAGACACACACACCATTTCCCTCTCAGTGTCTGGGAAGTTGCTGCCTGACAAAAACTCTGTTCTGAGAAAACAGTGCGGCACACCCCACCGAAGCACATTAAATGCAAATAAAGAGGCATCACCTTATGGAAAAAGAAAGCGACAGTGTCTCTTTATATAGCACAGTCAAAACTGCACCTGGAACTTGGCCCACTTCTGGACACTTCAGTTCAAGGAAGATGTCAACAAATGCTAGGGGTTCATATAAGGGCAACCAAATGTGATTAAAGAGCTGTTGGAGTGAAGCCTGCAATGGCCTCCATGGGTTGGATAAGATATCAACTAATTAATTGGTGGCTTACATTCTTGTATTAGGAATATAATGATCGGATCTCATCACTTTGATACAGAGTTAATCTCTGCTGTTGGCAAATATTCTCAAGGCTCTGCATTCTAAAACACTCAAGCTGAGCTGATAGAAATCAGCGTGTAGACACCTAAAAATGTGAGTGACAAAATGCATGGCTAAGATGTTTAGCTTGAAGCAGGCAGGCACCCTTCCTCTGCTGTCCTTCTCAGCAGTGTTTGGAAAGATTGACTTTTACTAATAAATAAAAGAATACAATACTTCGCTTTGTATAGTTTCACACAAGCTGTGGTCTCAGACCTACAACTCTTACTCATGTGAGTAATCCTTACAAAGGTAGCTCCGTTGAAACAACACTATTTGGGTGAGTAAAAGTTGCCAGATAAGGTCCTATATCCCAAAAGGATTTAAGTAATCCATGGCAGCAGATGGTATATGGTATAAATTACAGGACTGTGCCAAGTCACCGTGTGACTGATTAAGTTAAAGGGTTTAGTCATGACAGAGAAATTCATACAAGAAGAAAGAAGTTCTAAGTGGAAATCAGAAGTGGAGGAGAGAGTTGGAAGATATAAGATGGCAGCAGCTGCAGAGGAGAATGCTCTTGAACCAAAAGTGGCCAGATTGTGTAAAGCCAGTGCTAGATGAATAGAGAAGGAAAAAGACGAGAGAGACACAGTATTGACAGACCATGGAAGCTGTTCAAACTAAGAGATGGGAACACTGAACTGTACTGTATTCTGAGCCATTCACTGGAGTACAAAAATGCATTCTCCTTAATGGATTTTACCCTCAGCATCCTGGAGAAGTAGGGAACCATTATCCTCCTTTTACAGATGCAGTGTTGCCAACTCTCTCGGGATTTTACCATAAGCCTCATGATATTTGGTTTATTTCTTAAAGTCCCAGCTGCTGGAGTCAAGAGATTGCAAGAGAATCTCAGATTTCATTCTTAAGAAGTAACTTCCTAACTCTCGCAGTTGCTGGGAAAAACTCACAATTAGCAACCCAAGGACACCCTAAGGGTGTTCACTCAGAAACCAGACAACAAAATAAATCCAAACTATTATTTTATTAACATCTGTTCCAGGGTGCACTTGTCACACACTGGACGAGGAAGGGTTAACCCTACATTCTGGGCTGCGGAAGCCACGCCCCCTCAACTCTACTGAGCATGATCCAAATGCACTAGTATCAAAGCGAGCAGCTCAGCTCCACAGTGGGGCTGACCACCAGAGAGGAAGGACACGCGCTGCAGGCTCCAGCCAAAGATCAGCAGACCATAGACCGAGGCCATGGGAGGCGGAGACGCCGCAACCCAGGCAGATGTCAGGGTACCCACGGACACCCCACAGAGTCCAGAGTCGCCAGGGACAGCGCCGACCAGGGAACCTGGAGATAGCAGACACACCCAGTGGGAACCATGGTAGGAAGCAGCCATGGGGAATTAGATAGTGGCCCAGGTAGTGAACTGGAAGTTTGAGTCAGCGTATTTTGGTCGGAACCCTCTGCTGACTCAGTGGTGCCCACTCCCGCCACTACCAGGGCCCAGGGCTGGGGCCTGGTGAAGAGGGAGGGGCCGGGCCCCCCTAGCTGGGCTACCACCACCCGCCTTTTTGTGCGTGCTGGCCCCCTTCCCCAACTGAGGCCACTGGGCCTTACTGCCCTGTTGACTGGGGCTAATCTATTGACTTTGGCCATTCGGCCTTACTGCCTTGCTAACATGAGCAAATACATTTACTTGGGCTACTCGGCTTTACTGCCCTGCTAAGAGGGGTGAATCTATGGACTCTGGCTGCTAGATCTTACTGCTTTACCAACTGGGGAAAATCTATTGACTTTGGCCATTAGGCCTCATTGCCCTACTAACAGGGGTGAGTATGTTGTCTCTGGTTATGGAGGCATAGATGCAGGTTACATATGCCCCACCCCTACACCCTAAGGGAGATGGGGCACACTCGCCCTGCACTGGAGGTGGTCTCTCCAACCCTGTCACAACATCTAATGATTTTTTAAGACAGTCATCATTTTTTGGAGTTGTGGCTCATGACTTCTGAATGTGTGGGGCTGTCAATGCTGCAGATGGGGAATTCAGCCACAGGACAGATTACGTGACTTGCTTATGGTTGCGCAGGAAGCCTATGGCTGAGTCCGGGTGGTCTGAGGGGCCAATCTATTGCCACATGCACTGGGCCAGTGGTTCTCAACCACTGTGGGCCACCTATACAGCTCTGTGTGTTATGTGGGCTGCATCCACACAATAGATATACTACCTGCATGGCCCTGAGGATGTCACATGGGCCGCAGCTGTTTGGGCTACAAGCGGCCCATGGGCTGAAAACCACTGCACTAGGCCATCCAGTGGAGGGCGATATGGCTGTGACTCTTGATACACACAAGACAGGCAGCAGCATTCTGTTCTGGAGTCTGAAGGGCTGGGATTGGAATGGTAACTCTTCAAGAGTGGGGTACACAGTTTGGCTTGCAATCCACATCAGGCAGAGCTGATACATGACTGTTATGAGGCTCTATAATCAGAGAGCTGATTGCGTTTTAATGAAAGAGCTACTCCACTATCGATAGGAACTTGGAAACTGCAGTCCCTACCAAACACCTGACAGCTGGGCAAAGGTAAATAACACATGCCTAACAATCACCAGTTGCACATTTTGCCCCCGCCCCCCAGCCAAAACACATCTTCTGGGAGAAGGAAATCCAGGGAAAGCAGAATGCAGGGCCTGGTGGTTTGTTCAGGGCTGCAGCTCTCTGATATGAAGAGTCCGGGTGTCCGTATATACGTATTAAGTACTTCCTCCTCGAGACAACTAATCCGATTAGCAGCTTTAGGAAACTTGGAAACGTTATCATTCAAGGGGTTCCATTCATAAAATGTCTTGGGCTGTTTCTGCACAGAGGTCGCATTCTTCCCACTAAAAAGAAAAAGCTCAGAACAGGACTCTCCCCCAATAAAGTCCCCCTCACCGGTTCGCTGTCATTCACCCTCTTCAAGCGGACCACCCTCTTTCAATTCCCACAAGGGAGGAGCAAGCCCAAAATACAAAGAATCAGCTCCTTCACCCACTGTAAAGAACTCTCAGCCTGTCAGATTTGTAACACTCTGGGGTGGATACAGACAGGCTTCTATGTGCTCAGCACAGGAGTAAAACAAAATAATCCCACTAGAAAACTCACAAAATGTACTAATCTTCACTAATGGGGATGCAGAGATTAATGAATGTTGAGGTGGGTGGGACCAATGGAGTGATGTCACTCCCAAGTCGCCAATCCTGGAGTGCTCTGTCATGCAGGGCCGCCCCTTGTAATAAATAAACGGAACATGGCAGCGCTGGTATAAGACTGGTCTTTATTACCAGGCCCCAGTCACTTGACATGAGTTGGAAGTCACAACAGACCAGTACTCTTGTCACATGACAGATGAGGATTACAGAAGGTCAACACCCGTCACCTGGCAACGATCAGCATCCACTTGCTGCAGTAGCTACTGTCACATCCCTTTTTTTAAAATCAAATACAAACAGCACCGTTTCACTAGAGAAGCCCACAACCGGACACTAGCACAGCCAATTGCCACATCTGCTTTGTTCCTCTAATAGCCTAGCAGCATCTAGCTCAAGCAACTTAAAAACAGCCCTGCTCGTGCTGGAGTGCTGAGGTTCCCCCGTGTTAGAAGAGCAGGCGCTCAGAGACTACAGCGATAAGGGCCATGCAAGGAGTGAGATGGATCTGGAACTGATCATCAGCTGTATGATATGTTCCAACTTCAGCCTTCCTGCGGGGTTCGCTGCGGGAATTGCCACATTGAGACATGCACACTGCAGAAATGGCACATTAAGAAATGTGGAGGGGGGAGCGTCATCAGGAGAAGGGGATGTGAGGAAAGCGGGGATGTGCACAGGCCTGATGAGGAGAAAAATTGTGTTTAGGAGACGGGGGTATAGGAATTGGGGAACCTTTTCCCCAAGTCTCTGAGCTCAAGGATTTCTCCCCCATGCCCTTCGGGGAACCTTCTGAGCACAGACGCCCAAGCCAGCATGTGGCCACAGAACCTGTAAGGACCAATGAGAATTGGGCTCAAGACACCTACCAATGAGAATTCTTGACACAAGTCCCGTCTCGTGCCACTCACATATTCCTGCCAGCAATATCGTGATATACACATTAGCTGTAGGGATGACTGGTTGAGCTAATTCTGACCCACATAAGCTATTCAAGTTGATCTGGCCCGGTCTGTTGTCTTATATAAAATCATAATATAAGCCATGACCACTCGGTGTGGCAATCTCTCCCCCGTTAGTGCTGGCTAGGCTGCCTAAAGGTTACAAGCTACTACAAAGTTAGCCAAGTGAGCAGGGATTTTTAGCTCAGGCAGTGGAGGCTCATGGATTAAGATCCAGAGGTCCCAGGTTCAATCCCCGTTGCTGACAACCTATCCGGGAGCACTGGCATTAAACACCAATTGTTAAGTGAACTGAATTACAATCAGACTTTGAGGGTAGCCTCTGCACATGAGACTACAATGATTTAACTATACGGAAAGTGTGAAGAAGCTACTGTGGCTACATTATCCCATTAAAATTGTCGAAGACAAAAAAGTGACAATGAGGGCTGAATCTCAAATGATCCATTTTTATAAATTACTGAGTTCAAACTAATTAACAGATCTACTTGTAAGTGTTGCGGAACATTTACTCTGTACTCAACAAGTAAGGGCTGTACATTTGGGGAGGATATTCTCATTTTCATACATGTAGGGTGACCAGATGTCCCAATTTTATAGAGACAGTCCCGATTTTGGGGTCTTTTTCTTATATAGGCTCCTGTTCCACCTCCCCCCCTCCATCCCAATTTTTCACACTTGCTGTCTGGTCACTCTACATACATGACAAAGAGGCTGAATCTTGGTTTAAGTGCAAAAGCTGAGCTCAGTCTTGACTGAGCTTTCATAATGGTGCAGAGTCCAATCCTCCTCTGACTGGAATAAGCAACAAAACTGCCCATGCATTTCAACAGCTGTGGGATCATTCCCATCCTTCGTAAATGAGATTGAGGGGCTGCTTCTTCAGATCTACTCTTGCAATAAAGCCTATGTAAATAAGGCATTGTCTCTCATATTATTTGCACTTACCTGTAGTGTGTTTTGTATTCTCATCCAAATGCTTTGTTAAATCAATAGTTCTGTCTATCTGAAACAGCTTCAAGTCCTCTTCGTCTAAAGCAATATCTCCCCAAAAGGCAGCTGGAGACAAAGGCAAAATAAATTACAGTTAGTTCAGCTCTGTTTTGGAAGGCAAGTGTCAGTCCTATAAAGAACTGTATATGGTCCACATTGCAACCAGAATTACCTCTGCGGACTGAAAGATGGCAGGGACTGGGAAAAGGTCATAAATGACACTAGCTTTTCAAACGGGGCTGGAACAGTCAGACTAATAGAGGCCAGATACAATGTTTAAATTAAGCCACGTTTGCTGAATAACCAGAATGGAGTCAAAGGAACTGAATTGCTAGAATTCCTCATACCCTCCTTTGTTTTATTGCTGGCTCCAAACTTAAGTGGTACAATTCGCCCTTTATCTGCATCTCACTCTACAACTGGGGCAATTAACCAGCATTTCCCCCAGCTAAAAAGGGAAAATGTCAGCCAGTTTGCAACTCAGATTTAGATTTGAGCTGTGTTTTAACAACTTGCACCAGATACTGTAAAGTGACATTGTAGGGGGAGTTTTGTAATTGGGTCCGGCTTGCAATTTCTAGAGAGTTTTAATTTTGTTAAAAGCCTGGAGTTTAAGACAGATGCCTTAAAAATAATAAAACAGGACAGATCCCTCAGCATTTGTGACATGGAGAAATAAAGCCTGTGAAATCCTTTCCATGGAAAAGAAGACAGCCAGATTAGGCTCAAGATGACTTCGTGGTGTACAGTTACCGTTTTTGGAATTTCAACAAAAGAAACACAGATAATGAGGAGAGGTTGATCAAAAACAAATGGCTTTTTTTAAAAGAACACAGGTTTTGAATAAGATTTGTTAGTACTTGCATGGAACGTTTGTGTATGTTAATGATAAAACAAAAGGTTAAATTAGAAAATAATGAGGCAAATTCATCCCAGCTTTTAATTCCACTAAAGTGAAGAAGTTATACAAGGGGTGAACTTGACTTGCTGTCACTAGAAATGCTTGATTCTCCCTCGCTGCCACCGTCAATTTAATGCAAGTGTTTGCATCATTGAAAAAAGTTCCCTGCAGCATGGGAAACACAAACAACCAAACTGTGCTAGTGCCCAGAGGGCATCATGCTTAACTGACCACTTCAGCTTTGCTGCCAAGACCACACGAAATGCAAAAAGGACCCCAACATTAGACTGAGTGAAAAGATATACAGCAAAAAACATTTAGTTTTTTAAATGTGTGTTAACTTGGCTAAGGGATTTCCCCCTAAATACATTTTTTATACTTTAAATCTCCCTTTAAAATGTAAGTGGGAGGGGGAAAACGCCACACAGCTGAAAATAAAGGGAATTTCCTGAGTCTTCAGAATGGCCAAGGAACAAGAGGACAGAAATCATGCAACGGGACACAAATGTGTGACTGACTTTACTTGATTAACAAACAGGAGCAGTTCACATCTATATAGCCCTTTCCAGCCCAAAGCCCTTAAACTTGAACCCGGCTACTTCTGGGGCAGAGGGCAACAACCAAACTGCTCAGGGCACATCAGCGGGAGGAGAAGCCATTCTGTCCAAACCCCTTCTTATAGGAAAGTCCCACAGAGCAGAGAGAACTGCGGCTTTTAGAGTCTCAAATGAGATACCCCGACCCCCTATGCTGTGCGGAGCTCAATTGCTCCAGAAAGAAACAAGGATGTGTTGTCCGCTGTTTAGATTGGAACCTGTGACTGCACTGAGTCTAGGACCAACTCCCGCTCTCACTGATGTCAGTGGGACTATACTTGTAAGGCAAGCAGAAGTTGGCCGCTGGTGATTAGACCATTAAGCTAACCCTCCCCTCTTAATCAAAGGGAAATGTAACTGCACTATGGGTGGTTGCTGGCTCTGCACCTGCTGCCCTGTAAGCTGAGGAGACCAAAAGCTATCCCCAAAGGGTGATGATCTCTCTCTCCCAGTTATGAACCATCAGGCACAGCATCCCAGTTTGCCCCCTTCCCCAAGACAAAATCATCTCAGACTCCGCCCTGTGGAGCTGCCAAGCATTTCCAGACTCGGCCAGATTCGCTGTGTGAGTTCCTTCACCTGTGTCCCAGGTCCCACCCCGCCCTGTAACACTGTGATAACGAGACATTTTTCAGCCAGCCCTAGAGAGGATGTAAATATTTTCCACAGGTTTCTCACACTTTTTTCTCATTTGGTTAATTGAAAAATTTTCCTGGAATTTTTCATTTCTGAATAAACAATTAAATATGAAAGTTATCAGGGGGGTTGTCCTCTCCTAGCCCTTTTTCCAAAGGAGAAAAGGGGAAGAGACCAAGGTGTAGGGTGGGGGAACAAAAAGACAAAACAAAACAGAACAAAAAGACAACTTCTGTCCCAAAGAGCTGACACGCTAAGTAAATACAACCCAATGCCTAGCACAGCATAAGTAACTTCTAACCAGCTAGAACAGTGTCAGATCACAGCCAGTCAAGCAAGCTTTGCTGCAAGGCCAACAAGCAGAGCTAGCTGGAACTTACAGAAAACTTTGAAGTTTCTCTTCGTAACATAGATCAGCCCACAGTGTCAGACATTATGAACAGAGTGAATGTCCATCCTCAGGGTGAAGGGCTGGAGCCCAGCGTCATCAAAGCATTGGCTACACACCGAGGTGCTCTCAGATTGACACACCGAGTGCTCTCAGATTGTTCCGCCCAATGCTGTTTAGCAATCCATCCCTGTTGCAGTCCTGCCTCGTGGATCAGGTCAATGGCCCATCCTATTAGGTATCTCCTCTCTCTGGCAGTAAAGAACAATGCATGCTTCACAGAAAGTCAACAACTACAAAATACAGCTATTCTACTTAGATGGTCAGATCTCTGGGGACGGGCCCCAAACCCTAACTGAGGCCTTTCCTGTCCCCAGCTGGTAATTGGCTTATTCCACAAAAGAGTAAGTGGATGAAGGATGGGCAGGTAGCCAAAGCTCTAGACAAGAACTCGGGAGACCTGGGTTCAATTCCCAGCTCTATCACAGACTTCTAGCGGGACCTAGGGCAAGTCATTTTAATCCAGGTGCCTTAATTCCTCATCTGCATAATGGCGCCAATAATTCTGTCTCGTCTGTTTACACTGTAAGCTCCTCCCGATAAGGACTGTCAGGATCTATGTTTGTACAGTGCCTACCGCAGAGAAACAGCCTCAGTCTCAGCTGGGGTCTCTACCCAGCACAAATGAAGAAAGCAAGATGTCTAGCCTTTGCAATGTGTGTCTTAGATACTGTACTGGCAGGAGCTGTGATTCATATAAATTGTGGCAAAAAAACGAAGACACTTTGAACTCATCTCACATTCCTAGAGGTGGTGGCCCCAGAGCAGAACAGTCAAGCAAAAATTGCCATGCCATGCCATTGCCTACACTACCCCTGCTGTGTTTGTTACAGGGGGTTATATAAAAGAGGTCCCTGCATATGAGGGTGTCTGTACATGGTCAATATAAAGAGTGCCATTGACTGGCACATAATATAACATTGTTCATAAGTATGTCGGACCAATCAAGTTAGTGTGGTGCACAGCAACTGGCTTCCCCATTATACAGCTCTTAATACTATGGACACAGAGGACCTACATTTTCAGGGCTGTCACTATCTTTCACTAGTGCTAATCCTCTTGGATTTTTAAAAATAAACTAGCAACTAAGACAGCCAATTGCCAAGGGCCTCCGTGTGTCACGAGCGTGTCGGCCACTCACTGAACCAAAGCACCCAGCTGATATTTCTGCTGATGATCTGTGCAAATGCCACTAACTCAGGAATAAGAGGATAATGATAGTGAGTGGGCTGAAAAATTCCCCTGGTTAAAAAACAAACAAACCCAAAAAGCACTCTTCAATATAAAGCAATCACCATGCAGGCAGGTAGAACAAAGCCCAAAAATAAGTCAGCAAAGAGCCCAAGAAACCTGGTGAAAAAGGGAGACACCAAATGAGTACTTTGGAACCAAAAAGTCCAGATCCTGAGCTTCCTCAACTCCCTCTGAGCCGACTGGACATGGTGGGTGTATGGCACGGCTGTTCAGTGCTCAAGTATAGAGAGAGGGAGCAAAGAGAATGCTACATTCAGGCATTATTCCTTCTCCACATAGACTGCGCTCTCTCATCATGCATTTCCGAATGTGGAGATCTCTAAATTCCTATACATAATCCTACTGGGAAGCTATTTATCCTAACACCACAGGATCAGGCCGGAATTAGCATTCATTCCAGTTGGCACTCGATAAAACACTTTAGTGAAAGATGACAATGCGTTAATGAACGAGCCTCTCATGCCTGCATTTGTCCAATGCTGTGATCAAGCATCTCAGGATATACAATGACCCGCTTTAAGGAACAATACATGCTCTCCCCTGGCTGAATGCTGTGTTATTTTAGCTGAGAACGGCGCTATTCAGTGGCATGGATTATATTGTCTGCCATCATTAGGTTAGCAGAAAGAAGATCTAGGCCTTTTTAATATTCAGAACTTTCCTGCTGCTTGCTGCCTCTTAGTCTTTACAGACATGAAAAGGAAGAAGGATTCTTGTGTATCGTCGTGACACCAGTCCGGTCAACTACATAATCCATTCCAGGGTGTGGCAAGCAAGTCTAGAAGGGTTTAGAAAGTGCAGAGAGCCCATATTGTACTCAGGAAAGCAGCTCCTCCTATGGACTCCAATGACTGAACACTTGCACTGTGGCGTCTTTGTAAAAAAGAACATTACTGTGGTATGTTCACACCTTGACAGCTCAAAGTTTAGGGCTTGTCTTCAAACAATGGGACAGCAGCAAACCGGGGTGTGAATCTAGCCCATGCTAGCTTGCTGTGTTGTATCCATCCATGAGCACCCTGCTGACACGAGCCTGCTAACAATTTGTTAAAGCCCCTTGAGCTAGGACTAGATCAAGGTGCTCTAACAAACAGTTAATGAGCGTCCGCAACAGGCTACTGCAGGCTAGATTCACACTCCAGCTTGCAGCGGTCTGATTGTGTAGACAAGCCCTAAGTGAAGTGGGCTGGCTCAATGGTTTAAGCATCAGGTTTGGAATACTGAGTGTGCAACAATCACAGGCTCAGTTCGCAACTGGGTTAACTCACTGCTTCATTCTTCCAAGTCCATGCAACTTACTTACTTTTCAGAACTAAGGACTCATCTGCCCTGGGTGAACATTCAACACCCAGTGGTGTCTTTTGTAAGAGCAAGGATTCTGACCTGGCCTCATTGGCCAAAACGTCCTTTCCCCTTCACTGTTGGACAGCGTGCTGATTGCCAGCCTCCATCAAGCCAGCAGCACACGCAGGGAGTTTTAAAGGACTTTGGGATGAAGGCACCGTCGACATGTCAAAGTGTATATTTAAATTGGTTCCTCCCTACTGCTATCTTCACGGCATACCGTAAGTCAACAGTTTAAATTGATTTGGAAAGCTCGGCATCTTATGGATGAAAGGTAAAACCCAGGCCCTGGATCAACTGTGGGTATTAAACCCCTAGCGCTTCTGGGAAGAGCCTATTTCTGCCAGGCTATCCAGACACCAGTTTGGATAACTACTTCACATTCTGCCTGCCTGAATTCCAACCGTGTTTGCAGATGGATACAGCATCTTTTCAGGTTCCTGTTCCACCCGGTTGTACAGCGGCAGGGTTGATCGGCTGCTGGGTGCTGCGGAACAGGTGGCTGTATGTCGGTGCTAGGGTAAGCGATCTCTCCGGTCTCACTGGCTAACGATGGCGCTGAGCCAGAATATGCTCCATGCCTCCTGTGTCCCATCCCCCTCACTGATTGTGCAAGAGCCTTCTCCCCTGCCACTGTTACCAGCTCAGCATCCTTGCTATTTCCCTTCACCTCACTGACTCTCCACAACATTTCAAGCTGAAAATGTCTCCATCCCTCCGTACATACACATCTCTCCATGTGCTACCCCTTAGCATTTAGGGAAGCCATTTGCATTTAAAGGATTGTAGAAAATGAAGCTGCGTTTGATTGCATTGACTTAATGGGTCCACAGGCGACAATATCCTCCTTCAAACACTCAACTTTGATCAGACTACAGGTCTCACCTCTTGTACTACATGGGGCCATTAGTCTTGCAGCTGCCATTCTCAGTCTGTCGGTGCAGGGGAACTGTTTGCATATTGGGCTAGCCTGCTGTCTTGGTTCCATGCAGGTAAATGCCACATAAAAGTCGACAGTGATTCCAGAAAGACCTGAAAACCTCCTTCAAAGCCAACTTTCTGGCAAGAAGTTTCCCCTTTAGGATTTGTGATGGTTAAACAAATTATACTTTAACCATCTAAATCATCACTTATTCTAACCTACCCACACTAAGAAATGTAAAGACTAGAATTTGCATTAAGCTCACATTACTTTGTCCCCCCTGGCCCACGTAATTACACTTGATCTTTGGAACATTTAGTGCTGGCCTAGCATCAAGGGACTTTAAAATGTTCTTTTCTGTAGTATTCCAGAGTCAGGCCCTACCATCCATCACTATAATAAGACACAGCAAACGAAAGCCACGTACCACCACTGCGCCCGTATTACCAAGGCAAGCTAGGGATGCTGCAGCCAATTAATCTAAAGCCTCAGCCTGCTGTAGATCTTCTGGTTCCTGCAATCTCAGGCATATTCATTCATTCCTTATTGATTTCAATAGAGAAACAAAACCTCCAGGGTTGCATCCCCAGAGGCTGCTGGGCAGGAGCCAGCACTTTCCCATTACGGACACTGTGCATAAAGTCCCAGCTGCAGAGTGAGGCATTTATGTCTAAATATAAATAACTAATTAGCAGGCTGGAAAAACTGCTTTTGGATGAGACGGGTGTGAATCTCCATTCCAAGCCAGCCACAAACATACTGACCCAGAACCCGAGATGGAACTTTGAGGGCAAAACCCAGAGGTGGGGAGGGTGGAAAGAGAGACACAGAAACTGGACACAACCTGACCGTTTGGTCTGCACTTCTGCTTACATGTTTCCCTTCCTTTTGAACTAAATCCCAGAGAGAAACTCCAGGCAGGCTCCAATCCTACCCCAAGTGGATAGAGAAGGTTACACAACACCCCGCACACCACAACAGGCAGGACGTGCACAGCTCTGAAATGCCTCTTGTGAGTCACAGCCTTTGAAACTGTCTTACAAGGCACACCAAGCTTCTGGGTCCCTAGCTCCCACACAGTGCTTTTTCATCAGTAGATCTCAGAGTGCTTTGCAAACAAGGTCAGCATCATACGCCCTATTTTACAGACCAGGAAACAGGCACACTGAGGGGATTTGCCCAAGATCACCCAGAAAGTCAGTGGCAGAGCTAGAAATGGAAGTTTCCTGTGTCCCAGTCCAGCCTCCCACCGCTATTCCTTCAATTCACCTCAAAAAGCCAAGGGAGCTTTCTTCAGGAACAGAATGATGTTATGAAAGTTAAATGAGAGTCCAGCGGCTAGAGCACTGGGTTGGGACTCAGAAATTCTGGATTCTATTCTGGGCTCCCCACCTGTACAATGAGGATAATAGCACTCGCCTACCTCCCAGGAGAGAGATGCTAAAGGCTCAGATACTATGGGAACGGAAGCCAGATGAAGATAAAAGATAAAAGGCCTTTGGGAATCATCTACATGAGATGCACCATAAATAAATACAAGATTGTTATTAGACAAAGAGGCAATACCTTTCCTAACTCCCCACTTAGTCTTCACAATGCCTTTTCCCCCAAGAAAGCTGCAGATTTACATTCAAAGCTCCTTATTCACTACTCTGCTCACCGGAAGAGAGGATGCGGTGACCCATGAAATACTGCATCCCTTTGACTGCCCTTTAAGACCGGAAGACAGCATGTTCTGGGCAATTAAAGCCAAGGATGTATTTGTCAATTAATTACGGACAATCATCCCACAAGCCGCATCGGGCACCCTCCATCACTTCTGCAGCTCAATACAATTTTAATTAATTTTTCCTTTAGCAATTTGAGGGAATAATGATATTGCTGCAAAAACACCTGGTACATTAAATTGATTTCCTGGTTTATAGCCTTCCTTCCTCCCTGCCCCCACCCCAACTCTGCCTGATTTGTGGCCCTTCACTACATGGCATTTGATCCATGCTAATAGAATCCAAATGCCTGAAGTGACAGCCACTTGAAGTTTGACTTTTCTGAATAACAAGGTGGGGAAGGTAATATCTTTTATTGGACCAACTTCTGTTGATGACAGACAAGTTTACCCACAGCTCTTCTTCAAGTCTGGGAAATGTACTCAGTGTCACAGCTGAATACAAAGTGGAACAGATCGTTCAGCATAAGTAAACACATATTATAAAAGACCATTCAAGTTCTCCATTAACACACCTTTGCGGTTATTGTGTGGGGGGAGATTAGTGGGTTACAGACTGTTGTAATAAACTATACATCCAGCATCTTCACTCAGTCCATGATTTTTAGTGTCTAGCAAAGGTATGAATTTAACCTCCCAGATTTGTCTTCTGTAGGCGTTGTGCAGGTTTCCTCTGTAAGCTCTGTGTGGCTCGAAAGCCTGTCTCTCTCCCCAACAGAAGCTTGTCCAATAAAAGATAGTATCTCACCCACCTTGTCACCTGGGAGAACACTGCTACAACACCACTGCAAACAACTTTTCTGAGTGGTCTTTGATGACAAAAGGCTAAGGCGAAGATCAGACACTTGCTCCTTCTCATTGCCCTCCAGTGAGTGAGTCACTAATGTCACTCGACTTACCTCTGTACCTTCAGTATCTTCTACTAACAGAAGCAACAGTACATGCATGCACGTAAACCGAGTAACCAAGTGATCCTATTCCTGTAGCTCCCCGCCCACCCTCGCTCGTCATGGTAATAAAATGCAGCGGAAGCACACTATTTGCGATGTGATGGCTCTGGGTAAGTGGTCAACAGCAGGGATTGAACCCTGTACCTCTGGATCTAAAACCTCTCCTGTGTGAAGTAAGGGTCTACCTACACAATGAAGAAAACCCCGCAGCTGGTCCATGCCAGCTGACTTGGGCTTGCGAAGCTCCAGCTCCGGGGCTGTTTCATTGCTGTGTTGACTTCTGGGCTCAGGCTGGAGGCCGGGCTCTGGGACCCTCCCATCCAACAGCCCAAGCCCCACTAGCCCATGTTGGCTGGCATGGGCCAGCTACAGGTGCCTAGTTGCTCTATAGACATATCATAACAAAGAGACCCAGTTCTGTTAAGCAAGGCAGGAGCTGGCTCACCCAGCCACTAGAGGGGGCCAAAGGCTCATATTTACTGGGTGTAGGTTACCCAAGCAATCTCTTTGGTGCAGGTACATACAGCCTACGTACTAAACCTGTGTTAGAGGGGAAGGTACGACACTTCCACACTGCAATAGAACAAACTCAGGTGTCTTATTGCTAAGAGAATGATCAGTAATCCACTGACAAGTCGCAGAATGAACAAAGTAACTGGGCTAAATTCTGTTCAGTCTTGCCCATGGGAATCCATTAAAGAGCAGAATTTGTACATGTACATGCTTCAACGAGTATCCACATAACAGCCAAGCTTTTCTGAAGTGATTTGGGGTGAGCATGTTGAGAGCCCTTGGAAAGGGACTTCATTTGTAGAAAGCACTGAGCCCACTTAAGTGTCTCTCGTTGGGCTCAGAAAATCTCTAGTCATGTCTAAAAATCTTGGCAAGAAACCATACATAGTAGCTGTCCTTGAAAAGCATTATCAGAAGGTCCATAGCACTGTATCTGACAGAGTCGCCTCCCTGAGGCCCAGACCGTAGAGACTTCCTGGTCTCTCTGCCCAGCAATGGGTATCACAGCCACCATATAGATAGAGATCAATGAGCCATTCCAGCCTGAAGCCCTACTTCCACTTCTTCAGAAACACTCCTTGGAGCCGGAGATCGCTCACCAGTCTCTGCCTTAACAGGGGATTTACTTCCTTCCCTTTAAAAAAGGTCCAATAAGGTGACCAGAGCCATGTAAGAGTTACAGTGGGGAATCAAAACGAAAATAAGAAAGAAAAACTTGTAGCACCTAATTGGACGTTGGGCCTGGATCATGCCCTGTGCTGCTGTTTTGAGAAGAGAGGAGGAAAGTCTGCTGAATCCAGGGAAGTGGTTGGCAGACTCGGTTTTCCCTGGAGACCATGGAACACCCTATTCTGTTGCATTCTGGGTACTGTTCTCAGGTTTAGGGGACAGGATGGGGGAGTGAGAGACCAGGTGCTCAATACATCTCTCCCTGACACTCGCAGCATACACCTGTGGGTCAACCATCAGGAGTTTGTATGCTTCCCATAAGATCTGCGCACCCCACAGTCTTCCGTATATCACAACATCCCTGTGGGGAAGGGCAGGGGTATTATCTCCATTGTACAGATGGGGAACTGAGCAACAGAGAGACGAAGCAATTTGCTCAAGGTCACCTGGGAAGCCTGTGGGAAGAGCAGAGAATTGAACCAGAACCCCTCCTTTCCATCTGGAGACAATTGCCAAGGCACTGAACCTTGCTACGTTTTCTAGATCTTCTGCTCCATCTTGTGGAAAGGGACAATCCAAGCCACTGTTTCCACCCAGCTAGCTAAAATGCCTTAACACAGGCTTGGGGCTTATTTCTCAGTGAGGTAAAGGGCCTGAGACATGGCAGAAGAAAGTTTTAAAGACAATAAGCAAATTAACATGGAGGTGGGGGAGTTGGTGGCTTAGAATTCTCTTCTCGTTACCCAGAGGTCAGGCTCCTGGGGCTGCTTGTTGAAGTATATGGCTTGATAAGGGGTAGTCATTTTTGTTTGCGCTCTTGGGTTTCTTTAGGAAAATTGCCTTTTTTGTGACAAGCTATGGCCAAACCCTAGAACTCTCTTGCCACAGAGCTCCAGTTTATTGGAGAGGGTTCAGAGAAGAGCCACAAGAATTATGAAAGGATTAGAAAACCTGCCTTACAGTGAGAGACTCAAAGTGCTTGATCTATGTAGCTTAACAAAAAAGAGGAGGTTAAGGGGTGACTTGGTTATAGTCCCCAAGGAGCTACAGGGGGAATAAATATTTCATAATGGCTTCTTCAAGCTAGCAAAGAAAGTTTCAAGATGATCCAATGGCTGAAAGTTGATGTTAGACAAATCCAGATGGGCAATAAAGCATGAAATTTTTAACGGTGAGAGTAATTAACCATGAGAACAATTTACCAAGTTGTGGTGGATTCTCCATCACTGACAATTTTAGAATCAAGACTGGATGTGTTTCTAAAAGCTCTGCTCTAGGAATTACTGTGGAGCAGGTCTCTAGCCTGCGTTCCACAGGTCAGACTAGATGACCACAATGGTCCCTTCTGGCTTTGGAATCTATTAGTCTTGATGTTAGCACTTAGATCTGGCCCCGCGTTAGCAGGAAACCTTCACTGCTGAATTAAATCTGCCTCATCCCAGGCAGTGTAACAAATGAAAATCTTAGCCCTGAAACTTTGGGAAAGGGTCATGAGCTTGGGCCCCGCTTCAAGCAAACTTTGGAAAGGTTGGCGGGTTTGCCATTCAACACAGATGAAACAACTCGGCTCATGATGAGTTACGTGCATTCAAGGGACCGGCACTAAGAGCAAACACAAGATCATTTTATTCATTATTACTCATCCAACAAACATAAAAAAATGTTCCTGCATGGCTTGAGGATTTTATTGACAGGCAACGCACAGGACACAAACGAGAGCTATATGCAGACGATAGCTAATCTGAGCTGTTTACGAACTTCCCCTCCGAGAGCCCAGGGATAAGGAGAGGGGGTTTGGGCCATTAAAAATATAACGTGAGAATCCATTAATTTTCCATAGAAACAATGTCACCATAGAAGCGAGACAAATCCAATCAGTCATGCAAATGTGCTGGAGTTAAATTCTCAGGCCTGGGCAGAGAATTTTGCCTGCCCAAATTGCAACAAAGAGATCAGAAGGAGATTATCGGCAGTGGCAGCAGGAGCGTATCATAAGGTGGGGGCATGATATGAACCCAACCAAACACAGCAACATTTCAGGGTACGCTACGAAGACCAGAACGTATGTGTACACATGGACTACATAGTCAACTTACCCCACATATACATGCAAGAGTTAAGGTTGCAGCACAATCTGGATGTTTTTGTTTCATGACATAACACTCTAGTATTAGCCACCCATTTAAAGAGACAGACGGGAAATGGTACATCCGGGCGACCTGACAGAGCCAGCACTGCTTCTGCAATCTTCCTCATGCATTTGCTGGGGTTTTGTCATTTGAAATGCACCGCACTAACACGGTCGTTCGGGTTAGTTTATAATGGGAAGCGCACTTCTCTCCCGCCAAAAAAATGCAGGGAGTTTCCCGCAAATTTTCCAAACGCTCCTCTGTGGGACGAGGCCAACCATGGGACATTTTAGTGCCCACAAGGTTACCCTCCTGTACGGACAATACAGCGATCACTCCCCACCACGGGAATCCAAGAGAACACAGCAGCCATTCTGGGCTAACACCATCACACACTGGGCTCTTAGGGGTGTGGAATTACCTCTCAAAATACCCATTCCCTCCCCACTCCTCCCCAAGAATGTTACTAAGATAATGTGACACCAAGATTGCCCTGTAGGCATCAACTTGAGTATTTTTTGCCTTTCTCTGACCCCTCAAGCCTGTGTGTTTTGTTGCATATGTGATTCCAAAGCCTGGAACAAAGGGACGTATCCTCCATGTTTGTCCATATGCAAAAATATCAAACTGTCACAGGTAACGCGGCACTATTAAAAACCTGTACGTTTAAAAACAAACCTCACCTCCCATTTTTGAGTGTGCATTCAGTCCCTGTGCTATTCAGCACCTGCTTCTATATCCCAGCATTCTGCAACAGGCTGGACAACAAATCAACTGAGGCCTGGTCTACACAAGCTGCCTTGTATTATCTTGTATTACCTAGCTGTGGAAGTGTCTTCACTTAAATTTGGCTCCTGCCAATGTAACTGATTTAGTAACACCACCTCCCCGAGCAGCGTAGAGTCACGGTCAATGTAATGAGGTCAATACAGTGTCAGTGTAAACATAGCATTGCTAACGTCAATTGTTACTGGCTTTTAGGAGCCATCCCACAATGCTCCACACTGACAATACAATCGATACCAGCGCTACTGGCATGGACCCGCACTGCCAACAAAAGAAGCCAAATGTGCGCACACACAAGCGATTTAATAACTGCAGTGGCTGTATGACAACGTATGTTAGACTGACACAGTTTTGTAGTGTAGACATGCCCTGTGTGGACACACTATTCTGGAATAACAGTGACTTTGTTGTGGAATATTAGTGCATTTTGTGAACATAGTAATTATTCCAGAATAAAGTGATTTATTCCAGAATAGCATCCACAAATGTCGGGAGCAACTCTAGAATAGCTATTCTAGTCCATTTCCCCATCCAGACAAACCCCCACAGGGTTTGGGAATCCTTTAAAATTATTCAGTTTGGCAGCAGCTCTGCGGGAAAATTCTAAGCTCCCCCCATCCTCCATCCCAACTGTTTGATTCGCAGCGAGGGCACAGACCACATTCCCCAATAGAAGGCTGAGTCACCTGAGCACACATGGCTGCAATGACCAGGTACAATTGTTTAATATTTGTGCTGCAACACCACATAGAGACTCCATCCACCACCCATAGCCTCCAAGGCCAGAAGGGCCATTGTGGTCATTCAGTCTGACCTCCGGCATAGCACAGGCCAGAGACCTGCCCCACAATAATTCACAGAGCAGATCTTTTAGAAAAACAGCCAATCTTGCTTTAAAGAAGGTCCGTGATGGAGAATTCACCACTCTGTGCTCAGTGCTGGGCACGTAGCCCATCACTCCCCTGAACTGAAAGCTTAAATTGAAACAGACAAGATAGACAAAGGGTGGGAGGAGAAAACAGTCACTGAGGTGAAGTGATTGGCCTAAGGTCACAGAACAGCTTCATGTCAGAGGCAGGTCTCCCGACTCCCAGTGCAGTGCACTACCCACTGGGCCACACAGCCTCTCGAAAGGAATGCATCTATTTGGAAGAATGACTAAGTACCACAGAGGCAGGAATCTCCAAATGCTTCCTGAGGCAAAGGAATTCATCAGCATACACAAAGCCTTGGAAAGCAGTCACACCCACGCAAAGTGGTCACAATGGTGTGGTTGGATGGGATGCAATGTCAACTCTATGCCACAAGCCACATCCTCACTCAAACACTAGCACCCATGAGTAACCTGACACATTCCAGTTTCACGTGACTATTTACATGGATAAGTGTTTGAACGTCTGGGGCCAATATCTGCTTCTTGGCAGTAAGATAGAACTCAACACATTTAGAAAATCTGAAGTAGGACTATCAGGACCATGGTTATTACCCACAGGTCAGGTGCTCACCAAGTAACTCACCTTTGATAATAAACACCCTTTCCAGATGCCAGCTTACCTCCTCTGCATCCAAAGCTAGATGCTTTTGTGTAAGAAAATGGGTGACCCCAGTCTCTTTAGGGAAAGCCAAGAAAAACCACTATTAGTCTCAGCTCTCCAGCATGGGCAGAATAGATAAGATCTCCTGCTTCTTCCTTTGGCTCTTTCCATCAGCTCTTCATACCAATCTCCCCACCCTTTCGTACAGTCCCACCAGTGTTAGCCCTAGAGCTTTCGCGTGTGTCAATTCTGCCACCAGAAACCTCTCTCTACCCAGGTCCGGCTCCAGGCACCAGCAAAACAAGCTGGTGCTTGGGGCGGCACATTTCTAGGGGCGGCATTCTGGCACCGGCCATGACACCCCTAGAAATGTGCCCCGGCCGGCCACCCCAACTCACCTCCGCTCTGCACCGCCAGCTTTTGCGCGCCGCCGCCGGCTCGGCTTCTCCCCAACCCGAGCAGCCGCAGTGCACGTCTCCCCTTCCCTCCCAGGCATGCCCCACTCGCCCCAGCCGGGGAGAGTGGGGCAGCCTCGCTCCCCGCCAGCCGGGGAGAGCGGGGCCGCAGGCATGCCCTGCTCGCTCCCTGCCAGCGCTCCGGCCGGGGAGAGTGGGGCCGCCAGCATGCCGCGCTCGCTCCCCGCTGGTCGGGGGAGCGGGGCCGCGGGCATGCCGCGCTCGCTCCCTGCCGGCTGGGGGAGCGGGGCCGCGGGCATGCCGCGCTCGCTCCCCGCCGGTCGGGGGAGCGGGGCCGCGGGCATGCCGCGCTCGCTCCCCGCCGGCCGGGGGAGCGGGGCCGCGGGCATGCCGCGCTCACTCCCCGCCGGCCGGGGGAGCGGGGCCGCGGGCATGCCGCGCTCACTCCCCGCCGGTCGGGGGAGCGGGGCCGCAGGCAGAGAGGCGGGGGGGGGGGGTTGTTTCAGTGGGCATTGAGGGGGGGGTTGGTTTTTTTGTTTGGGGGGGGGGCGGTGTTTGGGGTTTGTTTTTTTGCTTGGGGTGGCAAAAACGTTAGAGCTGCCCCTGTCTCTACCTCACTGCCCCTCCATCATCTCAGAGCTTACCTGATCTCACATGACCGCACGCTTGTCCACGTTTCTGTAGCTCTCTTCGTTATTGGCCTTTTGACTTAACTCTAATTTACTCTCCAAACAATGCTTTTATATGCCACAGGCTAAAGAAACCCACTTGAACAGTCATGCCACTCTCATCACTATAGTATCAGAGTGTCTCGTACCTCATGCTGTCTTGTAGTTAGGCCTGTACAGATTGCAGGGATATCAGTTACATGAGTCCGTGCAGCTCTCTCTTTTATCATTGTTCCATTTACTCACGTTTCACATTGGGCCTCCAGCAGCTGAACAACCACGGCCTCACGTTGCTTAAGGTAATTATTTGGCATGAGAATACTATGTATGTAGGAAGTGACCTATCCAGACCCTGCTGCCCCACTGCTGGGCAGATGCCAGGGGCATTCCCATCAAGAGATTATGGGACAAATTACAAGGACACATAAGAGCGGCCATTCTGGGTCAGAGCAATGGTCCATCTAGCGCAGTATTCAGTCTTTCAACAGTGGCCAATGCCAGGTGCTTCAGAGGGAATGAACAGAACAGGGAATCAGATGAGCAACCGTTTTCATGTTCTCTCTGCAGGTACTAGTGCAGAGAGTGGAGTGAATGATGCATCTGAGGGAACAGAGCAGAAGGAGACTCCAATGATTGGAAGGCATGAGATGCACAGTCCTAGGGATGGGGGTTCCACGACCACCACTCCCAAGAGGAGGAGGAGGGTGGTGGTGGTCGGGGACTCTCTCCTCAGGGGGACTGAGTCATCTATCTGCCGCCCTGACCGGGAAAACCGAGAGGTGTGCTGCTTGCCAGGGGCTAGGATTCGTGATGTGACGGAGAGACTGCCGAGACTCATCAAGCCCTCAGATCGCTACCCCTTCCTGCTTCTCCACGTGGGCACCAATGATACTGCCAAGAATGACCTTGAGCATATTACTGCAGACTACGTGGCTCTGGGAAGAAGGATAAAGGCGTTTGAGGCGCAAGTGGTGTTCTCGTCCATTCTCCCTGTGGCAGGAAAAGGCCGGGGTAGAGACCGTCGAATCGTGGAAGTCAACGAATGGCTACGCAGATGGTGTCGGAGAGAAGGGTTTGGATTCTTTGACCATGGGATGGTGTTCCAAGAAGAAGGAGTGCTAGGCAGAGATGGGCTCCACCTGACGAAGAGAGGGAAGAGCATCTTTGGAAGCAGGCTGGCCAACCTAGTGAGGAGGGCTTTAAACTAGGTTCACCGGGGGAAGGAGACCAAAGCCCCGAGGTAAGTGGGGAAGTGGGATACCGGGAGGAAGCACAAGTAGGTGAGTGCAAGAGGGGAGGGCTCCTGCCCCATACTGGGACAGCAGGACGATCGGTGAGTTATCTTAAATGCCTATACACAAATGCAAGAAGCCTGGGGAACAAGCAGGGAGAACTGGAAGTCCTGGCACAGTCAAGGAATTATGACGTAATTGGAATAACAGAGACTTGGTGGGATAACTCACACGATTGGAGTACTGTCATGGATGGATATAAACTGTTCAGGAAGGATAGGCAGGGCAGAAAAGGTGGGGGAGTTGCGTTGTATGTAAGAGAGCAGTATGACTGCTCAGAGCTCCAGTATGAAACTGCAGAAAAACCTGAGAGTCTCTGGATTAAATTGAGAAGTGTGAGCAACAAGGGTAATGTCGTGGTGGGAGTCTGCTACAGACCACCAGACCAGGCGGATGAGGTGGACGAGGCTTTCTTCCAGCAACTAACAGAAGTTACTAGATCACAGGCCCTGGTTCTCATGGGTGACTTTAATCACCCCGACATCTGCTGGGAGAGCAATACAGCGGTCCACAGACAATCCAGGAAGTTTTTGGAAAGTGTAGGGGACAATTTCCTGGTGCAAGTGCTGGAGGAACCAACTAGGGGAAAAACTCTTCTTGACCTGCTGCTCACAAACAGGGAAGAAATAGTAGAGGAAGCAATAGTGGATGGGAACCTGGGAGGCAGTGACCATGAGATGGTCGAGTTCAGGATCCTGACACAAGGAAGAAAGGAGAACAGTAGAATACAGAGCCTGGACTTCAGAAAAGCAGACTTTGACTCCCTCAGGGAACTGATGGGCAAGGTCCCCTGGGAGAATAACATGAGGGGGAAAGGAGTCGAGGAAAGCTGGCTGTATTTTAAAGAAACCTTATTGAGGTTGCAGGAACAAACCATCCCGATGTGTAGAAAGAAAAGTAAATATGGCAGGCGACCAGCTTGGCTTAACAGTGAAATCCTTGCTCGTCTTAAACACAAAAAAGCAGCTTACAAGAAGTGGAAGATTGGACAAATGACCAGGGAGGAGTATAAAAATATTGTTCAGGCAGGCAGGAGTGAAATTAGGAAGGCCAAAGCACACTTGGAGTTGCAGCTAGCTGGAGATGTTAGGAGTAACAAGAAGGGTTTCTTCAGGTATGTTAGCAACAAGAAGAAAGTCAAGGAACGTGTGGGCCCCTTGCTGAATGAGGGAGGGAACCTTGTGACAGAGGATGCGGAGAAAGCTAGTGTACTCAATGCTTTTTTTGCCTCTGTCTTCACAGACAAGGGCAGCTCCCAGATGGCTGCACTCCGCAGCACGGTATGGGGAGGAGGTGACCAGCCCTCTGTGGAGAAAGAAGTAGTTCGGGACTATTTAGAAAAGCTGGACGAACACAAGTCCATGGGGCCGGATGCACTGCATCCGAGGGTGCTAAAGGAGTTGGCCGATGTGATTACAGAGCCATTGGCCATTATCTTTGACAAATCATGGCAATCGGGGGAGGTCCCGGATGACTGGAAAAAAGCTAATGTAGTGCCCATCTTTAAAAAAGGGAAAAAGGAAGATCCGGGGAACTACAGGCCAGTCAGTCTCACCTCAATCCCTGGAAAAATCATGGAACAGGTCCTCAAGGAATCAATTTTGAACCACTTAAAGGAGGGGAAAGTGATCAGGAACAGTCAGCATGGATTCACCAAGGGCAAGTCATGCCTGACTAACCTAATTGCCTTCTATGATGAGATAACTGGCTCTGTGGATGAGGGGAAAGCAGTGGATGTGCTATTTCTTGACTTTAGCAAAGCTTTTGATACAGTCTCGCACAGCGTTCTTGCCAGCAAGTTAAAGAAGTATGGGCTGGATGAATGGACGGTAAGGTGGATAGAAAACTGGCTGGATGGTCGTGCTCAACGGGTAGTGATCAATGGCTCCATGTCTGGTTGGCAGCTGGTATCAAGTGGAGTGCCCCAAGGGTCGGTGCTGGGGCCGGTTTTGTTCAATATCTTCATCAACGACCTGGAGGATGGTGTGGACTGCACCCTTAGCAAGTTTGCAGATGACACTAAACTGGGAGGAGTGGTTGATACGCTGGAGGGTAGGGATAGGATACAGAGGGACCTAGACAAATTAGAGGATTGGGCCAAAAGAAATCTGATGAGGTTCAACAAGGACAAGTGCAGAGTCCTGCACTTAGGACGGAAGAATCCCATGCACTGCTACAGACTAGGGACCGAATGGCTGGGCAGCAGTTCTGCAGAAAAGGACCTAGGGGTTACAGTGGACGAAAAGCTGAATATGAGTCAACAGTGTGCCCTTGTTGCCAAGAAGGCTAATGGCATTTTGGGCTGCATAAGTAGGGGCATTTCCAGCAGATCGAGGGACGTGATTATTCCCCTCTATTCGGCACTGGTGAGGCCTCATTTGGAGTACTGTGTCCAGTTTTGGGCCCCACACTACAAAAAGGATGTGGATAAATTGGAAAGAGTCCAACGGAGGGCAACAAAAATGATTAGGGGGCTGGAGCACATGACTTATGAGGAGAGGCTGAGGGAACTGAGATTGTTTAGCCTGCAAAAGAGAAGAGTGAGGGGGGATTTGATAGCTGCTTTCAACTACCTAAAAGGGGGTTCCAAAGAGGATGGATCTAGACTGTTCTCAGTGGTAGAAGATGACAGAACAAGGAGTAATGGTCTCAAGTTGCAGAGGGGGAGGTTTAGGTTGGATATTAGGAAAAACTTTTTCACTAGTAGGGTGGTGAAGCACTGGAATGGGTTACCTAGGGAGGTGGTGGAATCTCCTTCCTTAGAGGTTTTTAAGGTCAGGCTTGACAAAGCCCTGGCTGGGATGATCTAGTTGGGGTTGGTCCTGCTTTGAGCAGGGGGTTGGACTAGATGACCTCCTGAGGTCCCTTCCAACCCTGAGATTCTATGATTCTATGATTCTATGAATCATTGATTGACCCATTCCCTCTCATCCACTCCCAGCTTCTGGCAAGCAGAGGCTAGGGACACTCAGAGCATAGGGTTGCATCCCTGCTCATCCTGGCTAATAGCCATTGATGGACCTGTCCTCCAGGAACTTATCTAGTTCTTGTTTTAACCCTGTTACAGTTTTGGCCTTCACAATATCCCCTGGCAACAGGTTCCACAGGTTGACTGTGCTTTGTGTGAAGTACTTCCTTTTGTTTGACACGTTCTACACACACACACACACACAGATCTCTCTTCCTGCACAAAGTACCTATGCAGGCAGGAGGAACTAGTATGTCCATTTGGGGTTTTAATCTTTCTAAAGGATAAGCCTTTGAAATCTCAGCTGAAAGGCCCCAACAAAGGGAAAAGTGTTTTAATGGCATTTCTTCATTAAGCCTTACAAGTACAGATTGACCCAAGGCACAAATTTGCATCCTGATTTCAACTTTAGAGGATCTTTGGATCCCGGTCCATCTTCTCTCACAACCTCCTGCGAGACACAGAGGATCAGACTCACTTACAAATCAGTAAACAGAGTCACAGAATGATTACGTGATTTCTCCAAAGTCTCACAGCATGTCATAAGCAAAGCCAGGAAGAGAAGGGGTCCGGACCCCTCACTTCCCTGCTGTAACTTTTGCTAAGCCACAGTCCAACAGGCAACATTTTTAGGGCAGATTCCGCCTCCCTATTCATGTTGAGTAATGGAATCAGTGGAGACTCCTGGTTGCGTAAGGTCTTATTCAACAACATGACTAAGCAGCAGAACCTAGCATTCAAACAATAGAACCCTGTGTGACCTTGTGACGTTATTGACATGAATTGTAACCATATAAATCATTGTTGCAAGCAAGGTCCTATAGTTACACCAAATCTTGTATAAAAGGAGGTCAAGTAAGGTGTCTATAAAAAGGTTGTAATTTGCTGGTTATGATTATGCTGTCTGTATGTGTGTATCATTTTTGTATTTGAAGTTATGAATATTGACTATGTACTTGTATCTCAATGTGTTTAATTCCAAGTAGCATCAGTGAAGCATTTAGTCAGTTTTTTGAGAAAGAACTATTCTGAGAAAGTGCTCCATCAAGAAACACTTAAGTGATAATGGACCTTGGAATGATTCCAATCCACATCTGAGGAGCCTTCCTGGGAATGTTCAAGGTAGCATGTGAGCAATGGCCGCTCTCCCTGTAAAGAACTGAGTCATGCCATGGACATGTAACTTGCCCATGTGACTTCAAACTCCATCTTGCTGCTGTGATTTTCCACAGTAAGAACAAAGTGGTCCTTCATAGAATAGAATATCAGGGTTGGAAGGGACCTTAGGAGGTCATCTAGTCCAACCCCCTGCTCAAAGCAGGACCAATCCCCAATTTTTGCCCCAGATCCCTAAATGGCCCCCTCAAGGATTGAACTCACAACCCTGGGTTTAGCAGGCCAATGCTCAAACCTCCCCCCTTCCACATGGCAGAGGATATAAAAGCCCCTGGAAACCCCTCCATTTTGTCTTCAATCCTGCTTCTGACCAGGGCCAGCTCTGGCTTTTTTGCCGCCCAAGGCAAAAAAGCCACCCGACGCCCTGCTCCCCCGGCTGGGGTGCCGGCGGGGAGGGCGGCATGCCCCGCTGTCCCCCAGCCGGAGGAGCACCGCGGGGAGAGCGGCATGCCCACCCACGGCCCTGCTCTCCCCCGGCCAGAGGAGCGCCGCGGGGAGGGCAGCATGCTCACCGCCCCGCTCCCCCGGCCGGGCACCGCGGGGAAGAGCGCCACCCCCTCGTGGCTTGCCGCCCCAGGCACGCGCTTGCTGCGCTGGTGCCTGGAGCCGCCCCTGCTTCTGACCTCTGAAGGAACCTTGCTTGAAACTGAAGCTCTAAACAAAGAACTGAACAACCCATCCAAACTGGGATGTTTGTACTTCAGAGACTAGATTGGTTTAAATCAGCAGTAATCCCATCAAGCCTGAACTAAGAACTTTGCAATTGTTCTATGTATTTGATTCCATTTAACCAATTTTAACTCTCATCTATATTTCTTTCTTTTTATGAATAAACCTTTAGTTTTTAAATTCTAAAGGATTGGCAACAGCATGATTTGTGGGTAAAATCTGGTATATTGACCTGGGTCTGCGGCTTGGTCCATTGGGATCAGGAAAACCTTTTTTCTTTTACTGGGGTATTGGTTTTTATAACCATTCATCCCCATAAAAAGTGGTGCTGGTGGTGATTCTGAGAAACTGGAGTGTCTGAGGAAGTTGCTTGTATGACTTCTGGTTAGTCTGTGGGGTAAAACCGAAGTCCTCTCTGTTTGGCTGGTTTGGTGTGCCTTAGTAGTAAACGAAAACCAGCCTTGGACTGTGACTGCCCCGCTCTAAGCAATTTGTCCTGAATTGATACCAGGGTGGATTTGATTTAAATCACTAGTCAGGAAGACTCAATTTAATCATGGATTTCTACATAAAAGTGCATTCTTGTTGGTTGTTACCAACCTGCAGATTCTGCATGTTCAGACATGTTCCTTTCATCATCTTCAATGCAGCTTCGTCCTGAGAAGGAACACTTCTCATGATGTTGTTTCATTCGGGCAACCAGGCCTTGCATTTTTGCACACATGCCTGTCTTACCCACAGGTAGGGGAATGTAACAGGGTTCGGACTCACCCGGCAGTGCCTCCTGCTGGTCATCCTTGGGGATTAGCTCACCAGCCTCTGGAGCGCCCTCTTCTGGCCGGTGAACCGCCTGACCACTCGCTGGCCCCCGTGTCCCTCCCCGGACCCGGTGCCCCTTTCTCTGGGGTGCTGCCCCCACTGGGAGTACCCCACAACCTTACTCATAGGGTCTGCCCCTCCCAGGGGAACCCCCTCACCCACTATCCCCACTTCACCTCAGTGTACAACTACTGCCAGTCCCCATCTAGCCCCACGCACTGGGGCAGACTGCAGTGTAAGCCACTCATCATTGGCAAAGGGGGTTTGAACCTGCTGCCTCTGCCTACCCATGGGCTGCCCCTGCAACCCCAGTACCTGGTTAGGCCTTACCAGGCCTGCAGCCTGGGGTTTCCTTAAGCCGGAGCTCCCCAGCTCCCTTAGCCTTTCCCCCATCCCTGCACCACTTCAGGTCCCTGCTTCGCTCCTGGCAGCCAGGCCCTTCTCTCTCTGGACGCAGAGAGAGACTCCTTGGGCTTCTGGCTCGCAGCCTCTTATAGGGGCCAGCTGGGCTCTGTTTGGGGCGTGGCCCAGCTGCAGCTACTTCCCCCAATCAGCTCAGCCTTCAGAGCTGCAGCCCTCTCCTAGGGCCCTTTCAAGCCCCTCAGGGCAGAAGCGGGGGTAGCCTCCCCGCCACAGGGAGCTTCATTAAAATATTCCCAAACTGGGCCTCTTTCACAGCCTGCTGCCATTATAGGGTTTCCCTTCTAGTGAGAGAATGGTATGATAGATCTCAAATCAACGAAGGCTACACTTGAAGACCTCAAGACTTCTGGAATATGCTGCTCAAACAGTTGCACTTTTATTTCTACTGCCTGTCCCTCCCTTCTCACATTTCTCTCCAGACTTCTTCTCCTTGTCCAGATCTATTCTGCCCCCCAACAATTATTGAACTTTTTGAAACTTTGCACTTTTTGAGAGAAGTAAGGGATTGACTCTGTGTACACAAAGCTGCAGAGGGATAATAGGGTTGAGGTTTGTTATTTCTCACCTCTACATATTATTTATTTATTTAAAAACATTTTTGCTGTTAACAAGCATGTTATCTCTGGAGACACAAATCCACAGTTTGAGAACTGCAAAACTAAGCATCTCTGATGGTGTCTTCTAGACTGAGCACTGAGTCCCATTGGGTAGATAGAAAGATTAACCTAAATAATCTATACAGAAGCCCCTGGAACCCCATAAGATTGGGTCCCCAATCCACGAACTATTGGAACTCATTTACAAAACTTTTCTTAAACATTACATGAATATATTTTCTCATACTATAGAATTAGAATTTATAATCCCTATTCCATGATGAGATATCTTTGAACTATAATGTATCTATTGTGACAAAGTTCCTCCTCTACCTTGGTGGGTCCTGTGCTTATTGGCAGATTTTGATCGCCTCAGAGATCTTCCCCTCTGGTAGAACCCACAGTCAAATTCCTCCTGTGTCTGATCAGGAGTTGGGAGGTTTGGGGGGAACCCGGGCCCGCCCTCTACTCCGGGTTCCAGCCCAGGGCCCTGTGGACTGCAGCTGTTTAGAGTGCCTCCTGGAACAACTGCACGACAGCTACAACTCCCTTGGCTACTTCCCCATGGACTCCTTCCAACACCTTCTTTATCCTCACCACAGGATCGTCTAGCAGTACACCCTCTCACTCTCAGCTCCTAGTGCCTCTTGCTCCCAGCTCCTCGCATGCACACCACAAACTGAAGGGAGCTCCTTTTTAAACCCAGGTGCCCTGATTAGCCTGCCTTAATTGATTCTAGCAGCTTCTTGATTGGCAGCAGGTGTTCTAATCAGCCTGTCTGCCTTAATTATTTCCAGAAAGTTCCTGAGTGTTCTGGAACCTTCCCTGTTACCTTACCCAGGGAAACGGAACCTACTTAACCTAGGGCTAATATATCTGCCTTCATCCACTCTCGTGTAGCCATCTGGCCTGACCCTGTCACACTATCTTTAGATAGGTTTTTTCTTCAAAAAGTATTTTAGCAAAAAAATCATTGTTTTTTATCCACCCTGATTGATACTCTCAGTTGTGTCCCACCAAAGGCCGCTTTGTTACAGACCTCAATCAACTCTTCGAATCAAAGCTCAGGAAGCTACTGCATCTCTACTTTGTGAGTCAAAGTAGCATGATAGAGAGCTGGTGATAGGTAAGGGAGCTCACGGGCTAAGTGACATTGTATGCAGTTAAAGATCCAACTTATTTATGCACTAATAACCCATGAAAAGTTGGTCTTTATCAACAGACATCCTGTAGCATTCCGGCTCTGTTTCACTCCAAACACGTATATTCATCTGGGCGAGGACATGCTCCCCAATTTTCAAGCCAGCTGCAACTTTCACTCAGTCAACTATAAATGACAAAAGGCTGCCTAAGAATATGCATCTGTTTCACTTATGACTTATATGGCCAATTTAAACAGCTTCCATATGTTGACAGAAAACTAGGACCAAGCGCCAAGTGTACATAAATGCAGAGATTGTGGAAGAAAAACAGAGGACGGTTTCATTGCAAACCTCAGCATATAGGTTCATTTACTCCCAGGACTACGTTTTCCTAGGGTCTTAGCACTGAAACCATTCGCAAATTCAGGTTAGTCCAGCAAGTAATTTTGGCTGGAAAAAAATGGGAAAATTCAGAAATGTCAATGTTTCATTGTGTTTGCAGACGAGCAGCCTGCACCATAAGCAATTTAGAGCCGCTGAAATCACACTGCCATTAACCAAATAAAACTCACTCCTGCTGCTAGTTACACTTCTACAGCCTCTGAGCTGTCCAGTAGAGACACATAACATCAGGCTTTGTAAGCTTTAACGCTTACAACGCTGGCATTTCTCAGAACTCAGGTCCTTTCATAGGAAAGGACAGGTGTGGGTGAAAACATCAGCATTCCAAGGATTAAACAGGGAAACAGTGTTCCTAGAGCAGGGACATGGAGTCAGGCTTTTGCAGTTCCACTCCAGATTCTGCCACTGAGTCATGTCGTGGTGTTGAGCAAGCCTCTTAATTCGGCTATAACTTGCAAAAAGGGAAAACATTGCCACCCACCTGACTGAGAATGTGCGGGGCTTAAGTGATGAAAGATGGCACCTATGGCCTTATTGATTGTGAGAATGCTGCATGCAGGAAAATATACCACTTACATTATTCCACACAAAATCACCTTAATGCACTTAAGGTTGCACAGTTAAGTGCAATCAAAAAATGTTAAATTTAAGATTGTCAGGATAACCTTAACTCTGCTCCCTTGTGCATGATATGCAAGTTTATAGTTACAGGGCCTCATACAATTCCTCAAATAATGCCATCTTTCCTAGAACCTTAGATATGGAAGTAGCATTGTGACAGTTCTTCCTTCATTTATATTAACACTATTTTCAATGTCTATATCAGTGTTTCTCAACAACTGGTCCGTGGACTGGTGCCAGTCCCTGAGATCTATCTCCCTGACACAGTTTAGGAAGGCAGCAAGCCAGTCCCTGATATCAAAAAGGTTGAGAAAACACTTGTCTATATAACCCAGTATTTCTTCATTGACGTATATTATTTAATTAATTCTTTTCTCTAATTTATGCACTTTAATAACTCCCTCAGCAACCTTCTACTATAGGCGGCCTTCCTTAGACGAGATTCAAGGGATGAGATCGTTAATTATTAAGCTGAAACCCAGGTGGCCTATATAAACCAGCAAATTTCCACTATTACTTTAGGAGGAGGAATTGGGAGGTGTTGTAATAATTGAGCCTACACATTTACCCTAACTGTGAGTTCAACTGTAAAAAGTGAGAGTAAGTTCATAAGATGTCACAATAACCTGTAATAAATGTTGATGGGAAAAGGTACAAAAGGGAAAACAAAGATTGAATTAGTCCAAACAAAAAGGCCTCCTGATCTAAATCAAGGACCATGTTAAGATTATGCCTGGGAAACGAGAGAAGTGTGGAACCAGAAATCAGTGAACCAACATTGGTGTGTAGGAAACTAGGCCTAATTGGTGAACAAAGTCCCACCCATCCCTTTTGGAGTCACTTTGGGAGAAAAATTGGCTACTCGAGTGAGCTTTGCCGTCATGGCCACCACCCTCACCCTCTCCTGGGCCAGACCTTCTTTGTCCCAATTCTGGGCTGTCCTGATCAGACCAGGCAAGATGGAGGGTGGGAGATGACATCACCACCTCCACCAGTTCCAGCTTAATCCCAACTACCACCTGGGATGAAATGGGATCAGACTAACAGCAGCTCCAGCCCATCTTAACTAACTTCTCCTTTCCTCAAAAGGATCGTTATTGCTATGGTACTTAGAGTCCAAGGCTGAAAGGGACAAGACTGTGATAATCTAGTCTGACTTGCTGTGTAGCACATGCCACAAAACTGCTTCTACCATGACTCTTGATAAACTGTTCCCATGGTTAATTACCCTCTCTGTTAAAAATTTACACCTTATTTCCAGTATGAATTTGTCTAGCTTCAACTTCTAGCCATTCGATCGTGTTATAACTTTCTTTGCTAGACTGAAGAACCCATTATTATATATTTGTTCCCCATGTAGATACTTAAAACGACTGTAATCAAGACACCTCTTAATCTTCTTTTTGTTAAGCTAAATAGACTGAGCTACTTGAGTCTGTCAGTATAAGACAGGTTTTCTAATCCGTTAATCATTCTCGTGGCTCTTCTCTGAGCCTTCTCAAATTTATCAACATCCTGCTTAAATTGTGGGCATCAAAACTGGACATTACTCCAGCAGTGGTCACACCAATGCCAAATACAGAGGTAAAATAACTGCTCCCCTTAAGATTCCCCTGTTTATGCATCCCAGGATCACATTAGCTCTCTTGGCCTCAACGCCACATTGGGAGCTCATGTTCAGCTGATTATCCACCATGACCACCAAATCTTTCCGCCACTCTATCCCAGGATAGAGTCTCCCATCCTGTAAGTATGGCCTACATTCTTTTTTCCTAGATTATACATTTTAATATGGCTTAATATAAATGTATATGTTTGCCTGAGCCCAGTTTACCAAGCGATCCAAATCAGTCTGAATAAGTGACCTGCCCTCTTCATTATTACCACTCCCACAATCTGTGTGGATTTTTAATCCATTTAAAATGTGCCATGTTAATTTTATATCATTCTAGTTTTTTAAACAAAATGTTGGTACAAAGTCAAATGTGTTATAGAATTCTAAGTATATTACATCAACACTATTACATTAATCAACCCAACTTGTAATCTCATGGAAAAAAAAAGATATAGTTAAACCCATGTTGTCTGGCATTAATTACATGACCCTCCTTTAATCCTTATTAATAGAGTCCTGTATTAGCCACGTCATTATCTTGGTTGGCACCAATATCAGGTTGACAGGCTTCTAATTATCCAGGTCATCTCATTTACCCTTTTCAAAAAATGGCACAACATTAGCTTTCTTCCAGTCTTCTGGAACTTCCACAGTGCTCCAAGACTTATTGAAAAGGACATCAGTAATGACCAAGCAAGTGACTCAGCCAGTTCTTCTAAAACTCTTGAATGCAAATTGTATCCCGTTAACTCCCTTATCAATTTTCTACAGTACCTAATTTCTGATTATATCCATTACTATCAAATTCTCCTTTCTTCCATTTGTGTAATACTGTAGTTAATAGATAAAAGTGGCCATCTTCTCCACTAAACCAGAATGTTTTTTTAACCTTCTTCCTCAATTGTGGCTTTTTGGGCATCTAGTAAGATGTCCTTAAATTATTCCCATTTAATTCTTCCTCCCAGCTGATATGTCTCAGAATTGTTTTCAGCTTTGTGAAACTGGCCCTATTAAAGCACCAAGTATATATATTACTGCTCTGGACTTTATTCTACTTGCACAGTATAAATGTGGTCAAAGTCATAATCACTTGTACCTAAGCTACCACTAATTTTTGGTCCGAGGGCCACATCTGGGTATGGAAATTGTATGGCGGGCCATGAATGCTCACAAAATTGGGGGTTGGGATGCATGAAGGGGTGTGGGCTCTGGGGTGGGGCCAGAAATAAGGAGTTCAGGGTGAAGGAGGGGGCTCTGGGCTGGGGCAGGAGGTTGTGGTGCGGTGGGGAGGGGTGAGGCTCCATCTGGGGGTGCAGGCTCTGGGGTGCAGCTGGGAATGAGGGGTTGGGGTGCAGGAGGTTGCTCTGGGCTAGGATGGAGGGGTTTGGAGGGTGGGAGGGGGATCAGGGCTGGGGCAGAGGGATTGGGGTATGGGAGGGGGTCAGAGGTGCAGGCTCCAGGCAGCGCTTACCTCAAGCAGCTCCCAGAAGCAGTAGCATGTCCCCCCTCCGGCTCCTATGCGGTGGTGCAGCCCTGTCCGCAGGTTCCGCCCTTGCAGTTCCCATTAGCCATGGTTCCCGGCCAATGGGAGCTGCGGGGACACCGCTTGGGGTGGGGGCAGCGTGCAGAGCCCCCAGACTGCCCCTATGTGTAGGAGCTGGAGGGGGCACATGCTGCTGCTTCCGGGAGCCATGTGGAACTGGGCAAGACCCGGACCCCACTCCCCAGTGGCATAGGTGCCGACTCCGTGGGTGCTCTGGGGCTGGAGCACCCACGGGGAAAAATTGGTGGGTGCAGAGCACCCACTGGCAGCTCCCCGCCAGCCCCACCCCTCACCCAGATCACCTCCGCCTCCTCCCCCGAGGCACAGCTGCTTCGCTTTCCCCCCCTCCCTCTCAGGCTTGCTGGAATCAGCTGTTTGGTGCGCAGCAAGCCTGGGAGGGAGAGGGGGAGAAGCGAAGCAAGGGTGCCTCGGGGGCGGAGGCGAGCTGGGCAGGGGGGGGCCGGCAGGGGCTGCCGGTGGGTACTCTGCTTCTCCCTCATCCCTCCCGGGGGGAAAGAGAAATGCAGAGCACCCGGGGGAGGAGGCGGGGGCAGGGAGGGGGTGCGAGCACCCACTGGCGCTGACTAAAGTTGGCGCCTATGCCCAGTGGGATGTCGAGGGCTGGATTAAAATGTCTGGAGGGCCGGATGAGGCTCTCGACCTGTAGTTTGCCCACCCCTGTGTTAGGACAAGGTCTAATCAACAATTCTTTGATACCATTTAAGAGACAGTCAAACAAGAGGATTTTTCCTTCTAAAATCTCCCCCCAGCTAAAGAGAAAGGGAACAAGGGATGTTGTTAAAATTAAAGCCTTACTTAATACTTTGCATTTCAAATACCAAATGTTTTTCCTTTTTTTCTGTATCTTTAATAAAAGGTTAAAATGATGTTGAACGACATGTTTGCCATGGTACTAAGCAGGCTGAGATATCAGGCTGTATATCAAACCCTGAACCGTGTTTAACACTGCTTAATGCAGGACACTAACTGGGTCATGTCAACACCTTTGATCCTTTGGCCTATATACGCAATCTGAATTAAAACAGAGGACAGAGTTTGTTTTAATATCTCTATTTTCTTGGCTACGACTAAGGCTAAGATTTTGTCATGGATATTTTTAGTAAAAGTCACGGACAGGCCACGGGCAATAAAGAAAAATTCACGGAAGCGTGTGACCTGTCCGTGACTTTTACTAAAAATATCCATGACAAAATAGCCGCTGGGCAGCTGCAGGGTCCCTCCACCTTCCACGGCAGCCTGGCGCTCTGGGGTCCCCCCGCAGCCCGCAGTGCCTAGGGGCTGCAGGGGTCCCTCCCCACCACTGCCTGCGGCGGCTCAGGGGCCCCTGCTGCCTCAGGTGGTGGGGTACTCTGCAGCTCCTGGCCACCGCGGGCTGTGAAGTCACAGAGGTCTTTAGAAGTCACTAATTCGGTGACTTTCGTGACCTCCATGACAAAGTTGTAGCCTTAGCTATGACTAATTGGGGACAGTGGAGAAGTTGGATTGATGAGCTGAGGTAACAGAAGGAGATGTTCTAGGCACCCTTCAAGATCAAAATCAACAAAAATGCACTTGTATGTTTTTTATATTAAGTGAAATATAAAATACTTCATCTGTATTAATATTAACACAAGAGGAATTATAAATGTATAAAACACTGTAGTGTAATCTGTAGTGTAAGTACAGTTTACTGTGTCCTTTTCATTTGTCTTTCCTACACATCTGTACCTAAGAGTCTAGAAAAGAAACTGTATAAGAATTATAGAGGCATTAACCTACTGAGAGGGAGGGATAGCTCAGTGGTTTGAGCATTGGCCTGCTAAACCCAGGGTTGTGAGTTCAATCCTTGAGGGCACCATTTAGGGATCTGGGGCAAAAATTGGGGATTGGTCCTGCTTTGAGCAGGGGGTTGGACTAGATGACCTCCAAAGGTCCCTTCCAACCCTGATATTCTACTGGCGTTTAGGTTAATGCCAGCTTGAGGCTTGATTTGCCATCCTCACTGCCCAGAAATGCTCTGTGTAATACTATAGCTAATAGATAAGGTGTCCGTAGATGGTGCTCAAGAATACATAGCATAGTTCTTGGGTTTTGGCCAGGGGTGCTGGAACAATTTTTATTGAAGGGGTGCTGATGATGGCATGTGGGTTATTACTACTTCAAGCCCGGGGGTGCTGCCACCCCCCAGCACCCCTAGTTCCAGCACCGCTGGTTTTGTCAGTGAGTGAGCTGCAAATGGCTTCTTTTGTGTAGCACTTAACATTAGCTGTTAATGAACACTGTTCCAGCACACCCTATATTTCAGCTACCTGAAACATCGCACGGTACACACTCTGGAGAGAGGTGGGGAATTGTTCTGGAAAGTCTGGGACACACTACACAAGCGGTTTTAAAGATATGGAATTTGGAAAAAAAAATCCGTACCACAACACAATGCACTAATCTGCATACACAATTCTCCCCCTGAGCTGGGACGAGAAAGCACAAACCAGATGTTAGTCAAATCCAGTAGTGCATCACAGGGAGGAGAGCAGTCCAGGACACTATACAGAATAAAAAAGTGATCCTGTCAATTCATAGAATCATAGAATATCAGGGTTGGAAGGGACCTTATGAGGTCTAGTCCAATCCCCTGCTCAAAGCAGGATCAATCCCCAATTTTTGCCCCAGATCCCTAAATCTTATAGGGGCTTGAACATACCCATAGGGTCTGCTAGGTCCAGCTCCTTCTTGACCACAGTGGGTGGGAAATTAAGTGAATAAATTCATCCAAATGCCAATGTGAGATGTCGTCCCCAGCCAAGGGCGCAGGTCTGCAACCTGCCCTCTCCTGTCCCCCATGAGCAACGAAATAGTTAACAACGTTAGCATTTCAATCACTGGCTGCGGACATCTCGGTTGCATGGAGCAGTTCACACCTCCGAGCTATCTCTCCAAGCTCTCTGCATGGGAAACACTCCCTGATTGAACTAACCTCGTTATCTCTAGCCTGACTCTTCCCTGCATATTTATACCTGCCCCTGGACATTTCCACTGCTTGCATCCAATGAAGTGGGTATTCACCCACGAAAGCTTATGCTCCAATACCTCTGTTAGTCTATAAGGTGCCACAGGACCCTTTGTCGCTTCTACAGATCCAGACTAACCCGGCTACCCCGCTGATACTTTTCACATTGAAGTTTTGAGGTGTGCTTGGCAACCATAACAGCTAGAGACTCTGTCTTAACATGCAAGATGAGATTCAGAGAACAAGGAAGTAGCCTCAGAGTGGGGATTGCACAGCACATGGGTCCATGCCAGCTGTTTGCAATCTCTGATCAGCACAATACATACAATAGTCCTCAAGCACCTTCCCAGGTGGCCTCACAAGGAAGGTGTCAGACTGGAGCTCTCCTGGTACCCTGCATGAGTGTCATTTGGGATAGAACAATTGCCCCAAGCTACCCTCAAAAGCCTCTCAGAGGGAGGAGTATAACCACTCAAGAGCAACTACATCAGGGGTGGGGGCCACATCTGGATATGGAAATTGTATGGCAGGCCATGAATGCTCATGAAATTGGGGCTGGGGTGTGGGAGGGGATGATGGGCCGGATGCAGCCCTCGGGTCATAGTTTGCCCATCCCTGAACTACATCCATTCCAGCAAGGGTCTACAGCTGATTAGGGGTTATCACAATACACATAATAAATGCCCCAGTCAGAATGGGACCTCCAATGAACGGGGTTCAAACCCATCCCTGCCCAAAGAGTTTGCAATGTAAATCTGAGACAAGCTGAAACCAGTGTGACTGAAGGATCCAAGAGGGAAGAGAGGGTTAGGGTTGGAAATCAAACAGCACGGCTCCATAGGCACCCAGTATTGTGCAGTCTCCGTGGCTGGCTGACTTCCTGTAGGGGTCACAGCAGAGGATGGATTCGGAAGAGGGGAGCTGCCTTCCAGATCTACGTGTGGTTTCCACTCACATGGGGCGTCACGGAAGCAACCACAAAAGCGGCTGTGGGAGACGCTAACAAGTGGGTGGAGGGTGGCTGTAGTGAGCAGGACCAAGGAGGGGCAAGCTGCTGAGAGACAGGAGTGGATCACAGGATAGGGTGGAGCTGTGAGAGCTCTCGAAGGGGAGGACAAGCCGCTTGGACCTGATCCAGGGACACAGGGGTTCAAAGAAAGGAGTGGCAGGATGGGAGCAACGGGCTAGCTGGCTCCCCAACCTCCGGTGAACGACATCGAAGGCAACTGGGAGAAGGATTGAGAAAGGGGCAATGCAGACACTCGCTCTTCATCCATCATGAGATTGACCAGGACTGCACCTGCGCCCTACCTGGGTCTGAAACCTGAGTGACTGGGGGTGAGAAAGTCTGAGGGCCCCACCCGGGGGGGGGGGGGGAGCATAACAGGGGGCTGGAAATATTGGGGAGCTGATCCAAGTTCCCACCTATGCGCATTGTTCTTAAGTGAACAATTGTTCCGCCGGCTCAGAAGAGGTGGGTCTCTGTGGCTGCTGGAAGAGGAGTGAGAGCGGGACCCAGAGGAGCTGGAGCAGCCACAGTGGCACCCGGGATCGGGAAGCAGATAGGAACTGGGGTGATCAGGAGCAGCTACACCTAGTGAGAGAGTCATGAACTGCCGGCACCCCCTTTCCCCGGCCTAGAGCCAGCTCCCTCCTCCAACCCTTCTGAATCTCAGCAGCTCCCCATGCAAAGCACCCATTCCGCTGCCCCCGACTCCACCCGCTCCCCTGCTTTTCCCAAACACCTGCACTGCCCCCTGCTCCTCATGAACAGCACCCCACCCTGACCCCCCCATCCCACTTCCTCTGCCACCCCCCATGTTTAGGATGCACCTCCTCCACCCATTCAAAGAGAGCTTCTGCCCCTTCTGTCCCACCCCAACCTCCTCAATGCCTCTCTCCGCAAGGGGGTGGGGAAGCAGACGGGTTAATAGCCAAGATGACTGTGAGCATCAAGGGATGGGGTCTTGACCAGAGACCTCGCATAGCTTCCTTATAGACAGCTGGCACTTTGCCCCCTTCCCTCCCCACTCCTCAGGAGCAGGCAAGTGTTGCGTAATTACCGTGGTGCCCAGCGAACCACATCTTGGAGGCAAGCGCTGTAGGCCCTTCAGCAGCTAGGCCTTGTAGGCACTAGCCCTGGTGGGGCGCAATAGCCACTCAAAGTGAACGGGGTCAGGCTGGCAGCAAAGGGTGCAGATACCCTAGGTACAGAGGCTTAACAGTTACAGTTCCCAGTGAGGCCTAGCGGTTGCTGTTTGGCCCTGGGGCAGTCCAGGCAGTCAGGGTCCTTCAGGGCTCATGCCTGGCACACCCTCTCCAGAGCAGTCTCTGTTCAAGCAAATAGGAGCTTTCAGGTTTCCAGGGCAGGCTCCGTTAGTGTCTCTCATTGGGCCCCTCTGCACTGGCTCCCTGCCCAGCTGCTGCTGCTCCCCCAGCTGTAATGTCCAACCAGCAGCTTGTTCCACAGGGGACTCTGTCTGCAGTTCCTGGAGCTTCTCTGCAGCTCCCTGTGACCACATGGCTCCCACTCCCTGGCTCCAGCCCTTCTATGGCCAGGGAAGAGGCTGTGCAGTGGGGAGGGGCCATTGGAGCGGCAGACCCCTGCTCCACAGATCCCTCACAGTGGTTAAACCCTCAGGAGTTTCCCTGTGAGGGTGGGTGGAGCAGCGGCACAGGCCTCCCCAGCCACGCCCAGCGGAGGAGCTCTCCCCTTTCGGGATGCGCAGGGAGGTGAGGGACTCTGCACAGCCCAGGTTGCACCCTCGCTACACAGGCATCAGCTGGGCATGCACAGTTCAGCCCTGCTTACTCTCACACTGAGCCACCCAAAACCACACCCAAGATCCAGCCCGGGACTGCCGCAGGCTCGGAACGTGGCCAAATCCACCAGAAACACCCCAGGGCCCATCTTTCCCCTGCCAGTTACACTTCCTGCCCCCAGCCACTGCGGGGCTGGAGCAGCTAAGGAGACAGCCCCAAGAATTTCCTTCCAACAGGGAAAGGATTTTTTGCCCTACTCAAACAGCTGAACCGCTCTGAATCTCCAAGGGGCAGAGACTGGACCTGGGAAGCATCAGCCTGAAAGCAAGTTAGTGGTTGTGGCTGCTGCTGCCACTATAACACTGGAGTGGAGAGAGGGGAGCAGATAAATGCATGGAGGGATGCTGGGGGTCAGCATTAAAATGCCATCGAGAAGGGGCAAATTTGGCTCCAGTGACACTGGCCCGTGAACATGAAGGGCCTGATTTATAAAGGTATGTAGGTGCCTAGAGATGCAGATAGGCGAACATCACAATTGGTTCCAATATCCACCTCTAGGCACTTAGGTACTTTTAACCATCTACCCCAAAGAGCCGTCAGTGGCCAAGCAGCTGCTAATCGTGAGCTCTACAGAGCTCATTTAAACAAAGGGTTTCCAAGCACCGTCACAAGACACACAGAATCATAGAATCTCAGGGTTGGAAGGGACCTCAGGAGGTCATCTAGTCCAACCCCCTGCTCAAAGCAGGACCAACCCCAACATGTTGTCATCCCCATTGCCCAGGTGCAGCCAATCCTTTGGGAAGTTCCTAGAGAGCGAGAAAGCCATATTAAGTATATGCCCTATCGTAATACACACAGCACATGTCAGTGCAAACAACAACAGAATCCATAGCAGAAGAGGGGAAATTCATTCCCTGACTGGGAAATTACTGAACACGCAGAGTCCTGGATTGGAGTTTACAGCTGGAAAATGTCCCTGGTTTACCTGCATTGGCAGTAATCTACTGCATGCTCCTGGAATCTTCGGAGCTTATTCTTACCAGCCACGTTCCCAGTGCAAGCACTGACACCGATGGACAGGATCATCTCTGGCAAAGTTGTTTCAGTGGAAGCATCGGGAATGGCTACAGAAACAAACGTTCAAAACGTTTGCCTTACAAGGCACATTCCCGAGGCAGCAAAGGGGGGGGGGGGGCCGCGCAGGACCCAGAAACAGTGAGACAGAAATCACACACCAACCCATTGAGTTCATTTAAAGCCTCCAGCAGGGGGATTTAGCCAAGGATTGAAGCAGTTCTCTGTGACGCTTTGTCACAGGAGTGTAGGTACAAACAAACAGCAGCTCGGACAAAGGGAGTCAACACACATTTTATTAGTAAAAAGTTAATCGGCTTAAAGTGTGCGACTAAATAAGCAAAGCTTACATTAAAGTGGCCCGCCAAGAAAGGACTCCATGGAAAGAAAGTGCTAGGAAATACAATATAGTCTCTATGTTCCTTTGTAATCCAGCACTATAAATATTCATGATTCTGGGTTAATGGGGTACCCAGCTCTCTGCCACCACAATAGTTTTTTGTTTATTCTCAGGACCATGAACTTTGGAACCATGAACCTAAATTTGAGGCCTTTGCATTTGTGCATGTTAGCAAACCCAGGGAGGGGGCTGGAGCAGAGACAAAGCAAGGAGCACACCATGGAACTGTAACAAAGGTCTGCTTGCAGGTTTTTAAAAAACAGTAATAAGGGCTTTGGGGTGCACAGACCTTCCTGCATGTCTGCATCACAACTGCCCAGAGCAGCCTGGGAGAGCACACCAGTTCCACAACCTACCCACCCCTCTCCTGCACCGCCTCAGAAACCAGGTAGATTCCAGCCTTTCACTCATTCACTGGGCAGGGAGCAGAAGAGGCTGTAAGCGAGAAGCAGCCACCTGCATTATACAACAGCACTACAGAGCAGAGAACAGGGCATCCCCCTCACAAGTCTCTGCAAAGGGAAAGTCAGAAACAGCTAAGTGTAACCCCTCAGCCTACCACCCAGCCCGCACCACTTGTGCATTGATTAGGCAGAGGCATGGTCTACTGGTCTGAGCACAGGCCTGGTAGGCAGGATCTCCCCCAAGTTCTAATTCTAGTGCTCACCACTGTCCTTGCAGAAGTCACATATGTTAAGAGGTGCTGAAACCCTGCAGCCAGCCCTGGCTTCAACTGGTTCTCTCCTCAGCACCGCCCAGTGCCCCAAGGGGATCAAGAGTCTTGCCATGTTTGATGTTTTTCTGAAGCCACCAGCTCCTAGAGTCAGGTGATTACGTGAAAATTTCTACTTTCGTTTTCTTTAGCAGTAGTTTGCTGTTCTCACAGCTGGGGGAAGAAAAAAAAACTGAAAAACATGAATCCTAGAGGTTCGGAAATGCAAATAAAAAGAAATCAACATACTGTTTTTTTAAATCGTGTGATTTGAGACACTCGGTTTCCATGAGCCTGGTTCATCACTTTCGAACCCTCAGGGTTTGGATCAAAAGCACTGAATAAATAAGGCACAGACTGTACAGAGACCGATACACACAAGTCAGGCTGTGCAGGATAGCATTTCCTCACCTAGACCCTTCATGATAACATGAGTCAAGGTCAATAAAGCACTCAGAAGGCGACAAGCACTGAGATTTGCCTGGAACAGCTCCCCTGATTGCTCTGTGCAAAAGAACAGCCTCTTTCCTCGTTCAAATCGCCCTTCAAAACTCTCTTCTCGCACCTGGCTATCAGCTCCAGCCCTCCATTATAACAACTTATTCCTTCGGCGTTCTGATTACTGCCTGCCCTCCTGAACTGCCCATCACCATTGCATCTGGGCGCTCAGACAGCTGTTTGGCTGGGACGGGACAGCACAGCTCCCCATTCTGTCCTTCTGGACAGCACAGTCTCCAAGCAAAGTTTGTCCCTACATGTCCCTTAGGAAGAAGGGAAGCTTATAACAGCCCCTAGCAGTGGTCCAATGCCAGCTTATCATAGAATCATAGAATCATAGAATATCAGGGTTGGAAGGGACCTTAGTAGGTCATCTAGTCCAACCCCCTGCTCAAAGCAGGACCAATCCCCAATTTTTGCCCCAGATCCCTAAATGGCCCCCTCAAGGATTGAACTCACAACCCTGGGTTTAGCAGGCCAATGCTCAAACCACTGAGCTATCCCTCCCCCCTTAGCCACACTGCAGGCAGAAGCTCTTTCTAAAACAACACCCATGGAGTCAGAAAGCTCTGCCTCTGCCCCCCCACCCCGAATACACGACCTCAGCTGGAGCAGCCTAGCTGAACGAAGCTGCTATTTCTGGCGTGCGGACTGAGACGTCTCCCTGAGTTGCCCTCCAGGACACACACATCACAGTGGCATTAGCAGCAGCTCTGGAACTGCCGCTGTGCTGAAAAGTGCACTTCTAGCAGGACTGAAACACACTAAGGCCTGAATTTGCTCTCCAAATCTGGTGCAATAGCACTGCAGGGGACAGTTACGTTCCCATGCGCGGTCAGGTTAATTACTAACTTGGTGCAAAGGAGACGTTTTCCAATGAGCCCTTTGGGAAATTTGGCCCGAAAGAGTCTCACAGATGAGTCCCCCTTGCGTAAACTAAATCATAGTCCCTGAGCTCCGACGACATCTCAGGCACAGGCCACTGTCACCCTTAGTCATCAGAACACATCTACGCAATGAGAAATCAACAGGACAGCCCAGACCGACCAGCTACTTCCATTCTCCTTTGCTGCCTTCTGGCCCCAGTAACCTGCCAGCTCCCCCTTCCTGGCTCCTGCCTACAGCCCTGGAAATCTCCGAACCCTATAGTGTTCTGTGACCATCCCACAACCATAGAAAGGGCTGGAAGGGACCTTCAGAGATCACCTCGTCCATCCCCCATGCTGAGGCAGTAGCAAGTAAACCTAGACCATAGATGCAGATGTTTGTCCAACCTTCTTAAAAACCTCCACTGACGGGGATTCCACAGCCTCCCTTGATCGCCTGTTCTAGTGCCGACCTATTCTTAGGAAGGTAGGTTGTAAATTGAAGGCACAATAGCTATTCTGGTTAATTTCCCAGTCTATAACTATCTACCTGAGGAACAGACATTTGACAACCAGAACACTCTTCAACCTAGCAGGCAAAGGCTGGAAGTTGAAGGTAGACCATCCCCCATTTCATTTTAGTAACAAATGGGGGGAATCCCAAAACTGTGGCATGGGGCTGAGTGAAAGAGGCATGTGAGAGTCTATGGCATGACTGGGGGTTGGACTTGGGGAACTATTACAGGAGAGCTGTGTGGTGGGGCCAGAGAATGCAAGCAGAGTCCCGCTGACCAGGTGGGAAAAAAAGTCAGCTGTGGAGGTGAATGCTTTTCGGAAGAGCTAAGAGTATAAACACGGAAAATGTTCTGCAGCATCAACTGAAGAGGGTGCTACCAGGACACTGCTATAATCTTGTCACCGTACAGAATGTGTGCGCACTGGTCCCAGTGTTAGAACCTTCAAAGGACAGACAGGACTTTAAGCATCAGAATTTCCTAGTCACCGGGAGCCAGCAATACCCCAGCACATCCTGTAATGTCTTGTTACTTAAATACAACAAGGAAGGGAATATAGTACATAAGGCGGCAAAAAACCCCAAAATCAATACTGACTAACTGAGCATGATGGGAACTCACTTCCCCCATTAAAAGAGGTTCTTTACTAGGCTACTGAATCTTTCCTAAGTCATATTTAGAGGCCCAGAAAAATGGACAGCAGGTACACAGTGGTGGCATGGGTGGGAAATGCTATCCGAAGAGGGCATGCTTTCCAATTGGATCAAAGGTTAGACATTACGTGCATTCGATTGTCACAGCTACGCAACACCATGCGTGCCCTGTCTGGTCAACTGCAGGTCAAAGTGTCATGGAACAAAATCTCCTCCTAACACTAACAATACAGCAAGAAAAGGCCTACCTTCAGTTACACGGACCACTCTACTAGGCACCCAGTGGTGATCTCACCAGAAATTTGCCTCTGCTCTCCTAGACTGGGTAGGGCCGAGGGCAGAAAAAACACAAACATCATCAACATTGTTTGTATCGTGGTAGTGCCTAAGAGATGCAGTCACAGACTGCTCAGTGCTAGGCACTGTACAGACAGCTCAAAGACAGTCCCTGTCCCCGGAGAACAAGCCATGTCAGAGTCTGATCACCCTGCACTAGCACAATGCAGCAGTTTGGGGGGTTAGAAGCACCAAGGTAACATTTAAATAAAAAGCAGCTTTTTAAAAAAACACTCTACATTTGGGGGTTGAACTGCTGCCTGTGAGACACAAAAAAACAAGGGAAGAATTATAACCGATTGGAAAACCGAATTTCCACCCAGCAGGAAAGGTTGACATGTGGAAATTTGGAATGAAAAGTTGAAATGTTCAAGTTTTTCGCAGAATGGGAATTCCAACATATTTTGATTCAGAAACTTTGAAACATTTTGATAAGGTACAAACCGATAAACCTATTCAAATAATATCCTCCGAATCAAAACGAAACATTGACATTTTCAAAATGAAACACAGCAAAATGGTTTTGACACATCTGTCAAATTGTTGAAACATACACGTTCCCGCGAAACATTTCAACCAAACCACATCTTCTGATGGAAACTGTTCCAAAATGTTTCAACCAGCTCTAATTAAGGCCACGTCAACTCTCCAGGGACGATAGTGGCATAGCTAATGGCAAAACCACATAGCATAGACACAAACTACAGTGATGGGAAGGGTATTTCTGTCGCTGTATGAACCACCTCCCCGAGCGACAGTAACTAGGTTAATGATGCTTCCAACAACCTTGCTGTATCTATGCTGGGGACTAGGTCGGCATAGCTCCGTCGCTCAGGAGTGTGGGTTTTTCCGATCTCTGAGAAACATCAACCTATCCAAGCTTAAGAACGTATTTACCCTTAGCACCACCTTTACTTGAGCACTACCGCACCATCGCCTGGTGGGAATGCTTGCATCCGCCCTAATTACGTTCCTCAGTGAGAATGAGGAGCACTGCTTTACAATAGCATCTAGCAATCAATACAATAATAGAGCACCAGACTGGTGAATCATAGACTCAAAACTTTAAGGCCTGAAGGGACCATCGTGATCATCTAGTCTGACCTCCTGCACATCGCAGGCCACAGAACCTCACCCACCCACTCCTGTCATGGACTCCTAACCTCTGGCTGGGTTACTGAAGTCCTCAAATCATGATTTAAAGAATTCAAGTTACAGAGAATCTACTATGTACTCCCAATGGTTTTAGTTGCTTATAACTTTGCCAAACTTTAACCATTTGGGCTGAAATTTTCCACTCTGGGTGTCTGACTCAAGCTGTTTTTGGTTCGTTTCTTTGTGTTGTTTTTTTTTTAACATTTCAGATAAAACACTTCAGCTGTTTCTGAGATTGAGCTTAAAGAAAAACATGTGGCCCACATTTTAAAAAATTCTTACAGACATTTGGCTGGGAAATCAGTGCCCCCATGGTCTGGAACAAGGGTTTGGAATTTGGTGGGGGAAATCACCCTGGTGCCAAGGATGTGCCTTTTGCCATCCCTCTGAAAATTTGCACAAGTTACAAATATTCAAAAAAGTAGTTTGCACACATAGGTGCCGATTCCATGGATGCTCTGGGGCTGGAGCACCCACAGAAAAAATAATAATGGGTGCTCAGCACCCACTGGGGGGAGCACCAATCAGCTCCTCCCACTCTCCCCCTCCCCAGTGGGACCCACCGATCAGCTCCTCTTCCTCTCTCCCAGTGCCTCCTGCCCACCACGGATCAGCTGTTCAGCAGCAGTGAGGAGGCACTGGTGAGGAGGGGGCAGAGTGAGGGCGGGGCACACTGTGGGGGAGTGGGAGGAGCTGATTGATGGGGCCCGCCAGTGGGTGCTGGGCAGAACAGGGTGGAAAGAGGCAGAAAAGGGTTGGGGCCTTGGGGGAAGGGAGGGAGTAGGGGCGGGGCCAGGGCAGAGCATCCCCAGGGAAATGAGAAAGTCTGCGCCTGTGTTTGCACAAGCTCAGTAGAGGCTTGTTAAGGTTATTTATCCAAAGATTCTATCTGCCCCAACCATGCTCCAGGAGCCTGGGGCTGAGAAGGACTTCCCCTGCAATTGTTACTCCTAGCTACTGTGGGCTGCTAGTCACCAGAACCAAGAGACAGGAGACTTGCCACTACTCTCACGGCCTCCCCTGCTGGCACCCAGGCAATGAGAAGGAAGCTGTCTGACTAATGCAGAAGGGACAAGAACTGGACCTATGGGGAGAGGTGGTGGAGGGTAGTAGATTGGGACAAGGAGCCTAAAGGGAAGGCTGGCTGGCTGTGTAGGGAGATTGAAAGCTGGCAGGGGCAAAGGGAAGGAGGAAGACTGGAACTGGCATGAAAAATCTTGGGGTGGAGACTGAGAAAAGACAGGACAGGACAGAAAGATCCAGGCCAGGGAGAGAACCAAAGAAGATGGGTCACGGTCACACTAAGATGTGTGAATTCTGCAAAGGTAATTCTGAATTCTTCCCTGCACTGCATTAAAAAAAATAAATCAACTGGCAGCTTAGAAATCTGAGCTGGTGGGTCACCGGTACCTCTTATTCCGATGCAGATTTTGACTGGAATAGGGTAAAAAACCAACCATTCAGCAGGCCTGCTCCTCGCTCATACATTTCTTCTAGAGTTTTCTCTGCAAACAGTTCATTTTCCACTTTGTTATATATTCTGAATTCAGTAACTTTGACCATTTGCATTTTCCTGGGGGGCAAAGTTTATGAGGATTCAAAACGACTTCTGGGGCAGAGTCTTAATGTGATGTTGAGCCGCTGCACGTTCAGGACACGGCAGCAAACCTCAGTAATAACAGGCAATTTATATCGGTTAAACAGGAAGAGGCTGTTGTTAGACCATTAAATAACTCTAGGAGTGCCGAGCTTGCCTATAGTACACATGCCCAAGTACAAAACAACAAGTCATCAGGATTTCTAAATCAATAACCAATCAACCTCCCAGTCAGCCGCTCCCTGCCAGGGGATCTTTCAGCCTTGCAAATGCTGGAGTGGATTAAAATGCTGAACAAGGTACCCTCTCTTAGCCCAGGTCTACACTAACCCCCCCTATCGAACTAAGATACACAACTTCAGCTACGTTAATAACGTAGCTGAAGTCGAAGTACCTTAGTTCGAACTTACCTGTGGTCCAGACGCGGCGCGCAGGCTCCCCCGTCGACTCCGCCTACTCCACTCGTCGAGCTGGATTACCAGCGTCGACGAGGGAGCACTTCCTGGTTCGATTTATCGCGTCTTGACAAGACGCGATAAATCGAACCCAGAACATCGATCCCGCGCCTCCGACGCGACGGGTAAGTATAGACCTACCCTTAGAATCATAGAATATTGGAAGGGACCTTAGGAGGTCATCTAGTCCAACCCCCTGCTCAAAGCAGGACCAATCCCCAATTTTTGCCCCAGATCCCTAAATGGCCCCCTCAAGGATTGAATTCACAACCCTGGGTTTAGCAGGCCAATGCTCAAACCACTGAGCTATCTCTCCCCCCCCCCCCCTTTCTGTCAGGGAAGCTAAACATTTCTGTAACCTTAACTCAATCGGAGGCTCAGATAGAAAAGATGACAAAAGCCAAAAATCCTGGTCAGCAGGATCAAGCCAATGGCTAATCAGTGTCACAGGGCACGGAGGGCAGATTTCAGCACTAGCCAAAGGTAGCTTGGCTGCAGACTGACCCCTGCAACCCTCGGGATCCAGAGCAGCAAGAGTATTTGGTGTCCCCACAGGGGATGGATATAGGAACCTACTTACCTGCAGGGAAACCCTGTACTAAGCTGTGCAGGAGGACTCCGCATAAGGAATCATACAGCACCCCCAGGAAGAAATCTAACAGACTCGCCAGTGGAGAATGGCATAATGAATCACAGCGCCCTCTTCTGGCTAAGTACTCATCTGGGTCCCTGCTTCTCAGATGGCCAGATCTTCTCCAGCTGAGTCGCGGAGAGGAAAGGGGAGATTAGTAAGGGAGCACATTCATTACAGCAGGTACCCTGCTCCAAAGCGCTAAATGAGACATGGCAAATGAAGCCATGACAAGAAGCAAGTCTACAGCTTGGGTAAGCGAGAACATGGGCAGTAATGAGGGTGGGGGGTAAGACACCAGGGACAGCTGGAAAGGGGGTGGGGGAAGGGCACTTTACAGACACAAATTGGGAGTGTGTTCCAAGCTTAGGGAGCAGCAGGATAGAAGGCACAAAGCAGAGATGGTAGGAGCAGGAGACCCGGAGCAGTAGCTAGGCCAGAGATCTAGGGGCAGTCAGGGGGAGAGGGGGAGGTTGAAAATGAGCATTGAAGTGGACAGACAGGATGTGCCAATGAAGATGAGCCAGGCTGTGATGGGACGGTAGGCAGGGAACTGCTGGGAGAGGATGTAGCTTGAGCAGTAACAGAGAAAGATCGCATTAGCAGCGATATTGTGATATTCTGGACAGACCAGTGCAGGGAGAAAGTTACAGGGGCTAAAGCAAGAGACTACCATGGAGAAGGGCTTAGTAGTGGGGAGAGAGGAACAGATGGACAGGTGTGACAGAGGGGAAGTTGCCAAAGAGCTTGGACACAGGGCAGGAAGAATCAAGGACACTGATTATAGGCTTGGGGGAGAGGGAGCATGAACCTGCCACGGATAGAGAAAGGGAGACAGAGGAGGTCAGAAAGAAAGATTTACACACAGGCGGTGGGACAATTGTCTAAACATCGGCACTGCCAACTCTGGTGCTATTTGTACTTTTTCTTAAAGCCCCAGCTGCTGGATTCAAGTGATGCCAGGAGAACCTCTGCTTCCATTAAAAAAAAAAGTTTCCAGACTTCATGGTTAGAGAAAAGGTTGAAACCTGACCTCAGTGCTCCCTAACAGCACAGAAGCCCCAAGGTGCAATAGGTAATCCTTTCAAAAATTAATCAATTTTTAAACCACTCGGGGGGGGGGGGGGAGAGATATTTTGCAAGGGGGGGGCTGACTTGTGAATTTGCAACAGTAACACCTGCAATGACCTGTGCTGATCCCGCATTTAGACATTCAAGCCCACAGCGAGGTGCTCGATTCGCAAACTCAAATGCAGACTTGGATGCCACCCACACTGACCACATGGCTCTTTGTCCCCCTCTAGTGGTTAGGCCATGTAGAGACATTTCTGAGGGCTGGCCAACACTGGGGGGGGGGGGGGAAATCGATCTAAGATACGCAACTTCAGCTACATGAATAACGTAGCTGAAGTCGAAGATCTTAGATCGATTTCAAAAGGTACGTACCCCGGTCCACACCGCAGCAGGCAGGCTCCCCCGTCCACAGCGCTTCCTCCGCTCGCCGAGCTGGAGTTCCGGTGTCGACGGGGAGCGGCTCTGGGATCGACTGATCGCGTCTAGATGAGACGCGATAAATCGATCCCAGAACATCAATAGCTACCCGCCGAATAGGGCGGGTAGTGTAGACGTAGCCTGAGTCTGCTACTGGCTGCAAGCTAACAGCCTGGGTCCCTTAGCTCCAGCAATAGAGGAAGATACACACACACTAAGCCTGTATTCTAATTTAAGCATTAAATCTGAGGTTTACGATGCCTGTAGGACCCTGTGTATAGGGAGATTAACCCTTGCCCATTCTTAAACACATGGCTAGAAGATTGATGTGACCTAATTTAATTTCTTTCCTGCTTCCTGGACCCTTGACACAATTTTATTCTTGTTGCACTTATAGATTTTCTTCTAATAAATTTCCTGTTAAATAGCTCCTATTTCACTTATGATGTAGTCAGGAGCCAATCAAGAGAAAAGCCCTCAGTATGGTTAACTCACACACCTTTACAAAAAAAATCATGCTGCAGTTCCTAGGCTCTCAGAACTTGCACAGATCATTTCAGCCATCAATGAAATGCAGCCACTTCTGGGGGTAGAATGTGGCAGCTATTTAACAGTGTACAGCAGCACCGCACAATAGTTTAGGACAGGAAGTGAAGTCTAAAATAGTCAAATAATGATGTTCCACTCACTGGAGTCTTAACAGTTGAATTTCAACCTGTGGACTGACTCTGGGCATTACCCTGAGTGGTGCGTGCCGAGTACCCTCAGCTCCAGATCAACCTCTTGGGGGAGCATGGCCCAGTGGGTGTCAGATGCTCACCAGCTAAAGATGTCATGGCGGCCACAGGGTGCATCTTACAGAAGCGGGGAGCTCCTGATAGCTTTGAGACATCTGACCTGGCCTCGTGAGGCAGGTTAGTATCATCTCTGCTTTGCAGATGGGGCAGAGGTGGAAAATGAGAACATAAGAATGGCCGTACTGGGTCAGACCAAAGGTCCATCCAGCCCAGTATCCTGTCCACCGACAGTGGCCAATGCCAGGTGCCCCAGAGTGAGTGGACCTAACAGGTAATGATCAAGTGATCTCTCTCCTGCCATCCATCACCCCCTGCCCCCAACAAACAGAGGCTAAGGACACCATTCCTTACCCATCCTGGTTAATAGCCATTAATGGACTTCATCTCCATGAATTTATCCAGTTCTCTTTAAAACCCTGTTATAGTCCTAGCCTTCACAGCCTCCTCAGGCAAGGAGTTTCACAGGTTGACTGTGCGCTGTGTGAAGAACTTCCTTTTAAACCTGCTGCCCACTAATTTCATTGGGTGGCCCCTAGTTCTTCTATTATGAGAACAAGTAAATAACTTTCCCTTATTCACTTCCTCCCCACCACTCATAATTTTATATACCTCTATCATATCCCCCCTTAGTCTCCTCTTTTCCAAGCTAAAAAGTCCTAGCCTCTTTGATCTTTCCTCATATGGGACCCGTTTCAAACCCCTAATCATTTTAGTTGCCCTTCTCTGAACCTTTTCTAATGCCAGTATATCCTTTTTGAGATGAGACGACCACATTTGTACGCAGTATTCAAGATGTGGGCGCACCATGGATTTGTATAAGGGCAATAAGATATTCTCCATCTTATTCTCTATCCCTTTTTTAATGATTCCTAACATCCTGTTTGCTTTTTTGACTGCCGCTGCACACTGCATGGACATCTTCAGAGAACTATCCATGATGACTCCAAGATCTTTTTCCTGATTACTTGTAGCTAAATTAGCCCCCATCATACTGTATGTATAGTTGGGTTATTTTTTCCAATGTGCATTACTTTACATTTATCCACATTAAATTTCATTTGCCATTTTGTTGCCCAATCATTTAGTTTTGTGAAATCTTTTTGAAGTTCTTCGCAGTCTGCTTTGGTCTTAACTATCTTGAGCAGTTTAGTATCATCTGCAAACTTTGCCACTTCACTGTTTACCCCTTCTTCCAAATCATTTATGAATAAGTTGAATAGGATTGGTCCTAGGACTGACCCTTGGGGAACACCATGAGAGGTCAGCCAGTGAGTGGGAGTAGAAGCCAGGTCTTGGGACTCCCAGTCCTCTGGCCTTCACCAATGGAACAGCCTTGCTTTGTCCCCACCCCCGACCTTGTCCCCATTGGGGAAGCATGCTTTTATTGCAAAGGGAGACCCTGAGATGCATGGAGGCTGCAGAGCCTAGCACTAATGCAGATGTTGCTGCAAGCGAGGCAGAAAAAGCCACAGTGTTGCGGTGGGAAGCTCTTAGGGTGACCAGATGCGGGAACCTAAAAATCGGGACTTGTCCGAGGGGGGGAGGGGGTAACCCCTCCCACCAGACTTGTTGAGCAAAAAAAAAAAAAAGAAACCCCTCTCCCGCCGCCGCCGGACTTGTGGAGCTAAAAAGACCATGCATCGGTATGCAGGACAAAAGAAGAAAAATCGGGACGTCTGGTCACCCTAGAATCTCTCGAGTTGGTAAATGCAACAGATTAACCCCTTCTTTGCTGTTTCCCCTGGCAGGTTGCAGGAGGGCCTGGTTGGCTGTCTCCCCAAGGTGGTCTGGGAATGAACTGACTATTCACATTGTTTCATTGACCTGCAGCTGAGACACGGTCACGGTGAATGAAGACAGGTGGATAAAGGCTGCTGGAGACAGTGTGTACATGCACAGTAGTGATCTCGCTGTTTGCAGTTGGAGATGCAATGCAGTGGAGCTGCAGTCGTGGAAAGGTTTTAAGGCAGTTTTCTCTGTAAGCTCTATTGGACACTCTCCATCTAATGTCTATGGTTTAAAAAATTATCCTAAACCACCTACTTCTTGCTTGAAATTTAGCATTTGGGATCTCGTGGCATGGAGAACTTTTGTGGGAAGGCTTAAAATCAATTGAGCAAAGGTCTCTAGAGATATGTGCATGAGGTTTTTCACTTTTTGGAGAGTCTTCTAACTTCTCTGGGAACAGCATGTCAAAACTGGCTCAGTCTAAGAGCACCTACCGGTAGCATGGTTGATTCATTTGTCTATAGAAGACTTAGTTTACTGGACTGTATTTGGACTTCAGGAAAGAGGTACAGGTGGATTTAGGGCATAAGACTTATTAAAAGAGACTGGGTGGTTAATTTTGGAGTTATTGCCATGAATACTTAAACCTTTTGCAAGCTCATTGAGGTCTCTGTGGAGTTTATAAACTTCTTAAGATCTGGTTGAGTGTATAAACCTCACAGGTGTGCAGCCTGGTAACTGTAACCCCAGTAGCTTTGGTTGATTGCTAATTCTACATGGTTGTTACTGTGTCAAATCCTTCAGTCAAATCAGCCTGGGTGAAGGAATTTAGAATCCATGCAATGTTTCTGCAAATCTTCTAATGTCCACAAATAAAACAAGGTGCTTCCTAATCCCACAGGTCTAAGCTCCACTGTTAAGACTGCAATGAGTGGAACAGGCTGTGTGGGGCTGTGACACAGGCTAGCTTCTGAATGTGTTGCACATTCCTTGCCAGTGCGCCAGACATCCGGTGCTCCATCCACAGGGGGCAATGTTTGCTGCACTTAGTCCCTGGGCTGTGATTTCAAGCTATCCAGACATCCCACCCCTTTATTTCATTTCATTACCGCTTCTAGGGTGATCAGACGTCCCAATAAAATCGGGACCATCCCGATTTTTCTTCTTTTGTCCCACGTCCCGACCAATGCACGCCTTTTGTCCCGATATCAGGCTTCCTCCGTTTGTTTGCTCAACAAGTCCGGCGGCGGCAGGAGAGGGTTGTTGGGGTTTTTTTGGCTCAACAAGTCCGGCAGGAGGGGCTCCCCCCCCCGCCCCCCGGACAAGTCCCGATTTTTAGGTTCCCGCATCTGGTCACCCTAACTGCTTCCAGGGTGTTAGCAACTCGCAGTGGAGTGGGCGCTATTCTGCACATGACTATCAGAGGGCTGTAGCTTGGTCCAGTCAAAATCCATTTCCTCCAGGACAAACTCCTCCATGGAGGAAGAGCCAGGCAACGGAATCAAAGGGAAACTCAGGCCAAACATTGGGAAGTTTCCCTCAGGCTGAAATCAATTAAGATGTGGCACCGTCTCTATGGGGAAGGGGTTTAACCCCATTACTTGGGGCATTTAAAATGGAACATAGAACAAAGTGTTGCAGAGGAAACTGGAGGAAACAATCCTGCTTGGACCCCCCTCAGCTCACGAGTCCATGGGCATCCTTGGGCACCCACTATTCCGTGCCAGGCAACAAGCAGGCTCTCTCTCCCCTCCCCCAGGAGAAGGTTTCTAGGCTGCCTGGCTGCAGGAACGACCTTGAGAATGTGAACCGAGAGGAGCCCTGCAGCGATGCCTGCCTGAGTCTCCAGGGAGCGTGAAACAAACAGAGGTGTGAACTCTCCCCCTCACCTCAGTTCAGGCCCTGTGGACTGATTCTGTGGCCTCGGAAGCAGACATTTCCCCAAGACGTGACAGAACGCAGCCTTTTGTGGCAGCACTGGCTATCATCTGGTCTCCTTGCCCTGCTGGGCCTTGCCCGCCGCGGCCTTGCACTCTCCATCTTCCCCGCACAAGGGTGGGGGTTCGGCGGGTCCCAGCACTAGCTCCCTGCACTGCTCCAGGCAGCTGCAAGCAAGAGCTGGAGTCTAACTTGCCCCTGGCAGGAGCCAGAAGCACAGGCTGATGAGCTGGGCTGCCTGGAGGGGAGTGCAGAACCTGAGGCCTGGGGAGGGATGAGTGCTGAAGCAAGCAACAAGCTCCAGACTGGCCTGGCACATAGTGGGGGAGGCGGGAGCAGGGGAGGGTTTGGAACTGGGCCATTTCAACAATGCAGGAGCCAAGTCCAACAGTTACATCAATGAATATTTTCTACTATGAGCCAGGAAGCCCTGTGTTTGGCGGTGGAGGGTGGGAGGGAGGGAGAAGGCAGGCTGACATTTACACAGAGTTTAGTCTCATTGCTTCATGGAGAACAGGGCCCTGCAGACATGTATGCGCCAGCTCCAAGATTCCAGAAGGCTCACGATTTCCTGCACTGCAGATTCATCCACTCCTCCAGTGCACAGCTCTCCTCCTCCTTCGTTGGATCCTGGGCCTACACCACCACCACTTACTCCATCTATCCCCTTAGCCCCACCTGTGCAACTGCTGTCCCACTTCTCTCTCCTCCAACTCCCACCCCCTCCATGCCACAAACCCTGCCCTCCCCAAGGTTTCCAGTGACATCTTCCTGGCACAGCAGCATTCCCATTTTACAGACCAGAGAGATGAGGGGCAGAGAGGCTAAGGGACCCGCTCAAGGTCACTCAGCATCAGAACTCAGGAGGAGTCCTGGAGCCCAAGTCCACGCTGTAACAATATGACACGCCGTCATGTTGCTATTACTAACAGAGTGAAAGCAAGCGCTACAATTCCATCTGAAGACTGAGTCCCAAAGAAAGGAAATCAGTTACTACTTGCAGGACAATAATTCAGTTCATATTTATGACCTTAGCCCATCCTCTTTCAGTCTTGGTCAGCACATGCATACAGCATGTCCCCTCGCATACACTGGATACACACGGATAATTCCAGTATGCACAGGCAACTGGTCTTCTGAAGACCATGTGTGATCACATAACATTGGGCAAGCACAATTTCCTCTCATTCAACATGGGGCAAGGCACTGGGACAAAGGTACAGCGCTCCTCATTCAGCCAGCAGTCTGTTGACGCTTACACCTGCCTCCAGTTCCAAGGCAGGGAATGAGTCACACCTACTACAACTGGAGGGGAATGAGACGAATCTGGTACACCTGTGGGGCAAAGTGCATCTGCCACCAGCCAGGGAGATAAGCGGTCACCCGGGGGGAGGTGGCAAAAAGGGTGTGAGAAACATTGCTGTACCTGCTACCTGTTAAAGGAGTGGGAGGAAGTGAGACATGAGACAGATCTGTATGGGCAGAAGGGCACGATGCATCTGCTACGTGGCCCTGAGTGACAAGGATCCAGATGCAAAGGTAACACACTGGGGCTAGATGAGTCAATGCTTCTCCCCACCTGCAGTTTCTCTGTTGGTAGGAATAGTCTCCCAGGCCCCCTGCTGGAAGGAAAGATACGTGCTTACCACACCAGGTACTGTTGGTTAGAAGGATATCGATCCTGTAAACACCTGAGTCTCCATCACATACCTACATTTTTTTTTAAGTGACATAAGTTAAAATCAAAATAGGACACACAATCCAAAATAACTATGCACACAGACTTGCGCCGGAATAACTAGAGGTGAATTCCAGCCTATTTCATTATTTTGGTTCCAGTTTGTGTGCAGACAAGTCCTTATGGTGTAAGGCCAAGCATTTCAGAACTGGGTGCCTATTCTGTTTGCCAAGTAGCCACAATTTCTCCCAAAACTGTTTAAATGGATAACCTTACAATAATCTGTGCCCAGGCATGGGCAGTTTAACCGAGTCAATTAAGACAGACACCAGGCACATCTCGAGGTTATATACATTTCCCATCCATAACTGCACAGAGCTCTAGCAGGGAACATTTGCTACATTCTCTTTAGAAACCTTAGTGACCCAGCATAGATCTTGATGAGAATTGTTAAGTACAGCCAATTCTGTAAATTACACTGACAATTGTAACCAAGCAAGGTGACTGTTCAAGACAGCCAGTGGATTCTCTTTCTTGTTACGACATTACTCTGTTCTCCTGTGCTATAGATAAGTGCTGAAATATTAACTGTAATAGTCCAAAATTCAAGTGCTTATAGTAGCAATAACAGTGGTAATATCCTGGCATTTCAGGCACCCAGATGCTTTGATCCATGAAACATTACGTTTTGGAAAGGAATTCCCACCCTTTCCCTAATAGCTTCTCTCCTACCGTCAGAGCTGCCCGCCTCCCCCGAAATGTATTTGTCTACAGAGAAGCATACATGGCATTCAGCATTAAACCTTGACTGGTTTAATTAAATAGCCTTTCTACTATAGCACTCTTATGTACAAGTGCCAGAGCACTTCAGAAAATGGTAAGCCCCATTCATGGTATTTCTATCTTGCATGGGCACAGAGCTAAGGGGAAAGAACCCAACGCCAACAGTCGCAAGCCTGGGCATCTACATTTCGGCACCACCTGAAAGTGGCCTGATTTTCTGAAATGCTGAGCACCTGCACCTCCTGTTGGACACACAGACACGTCTTAACAATACATACTGCTCAGTAAAACTAGTAGCACAGTCCTGGGTAGAGGTAGCATGTGCAGGAGAGGAAGCAGTGAAACTAACAAGAATTACATTGGTTTCACTCTTCTGCTGCTGGGAGAAGCTCCAAGCACAGAGGCATCACACCTGGGGAAAGGATCGCCCACAAACCATGGCTACTGGAGAGGCGTGACAAGACCTACCCCCACCTGCCCTTCCCATAGAAGCCTGGAGGGGCAGATAGTGAACTGTCCCATCCCAAAGACTAGTGCATGGAGTGTGGGGTGGAGGGGGGAAGAGGAGAGAAAACCTCTTCCCTGTTCCAGTAGCCAAGAGAGGGCAGCCGCTTCAAATGTGTCAGACCCCTGCTAGTGGAGGGTGCTTCCAAACTAGGTTCAGGGTCAGCATCCTGGCGGGAATCCCGGCTCACAAAACACCGACGCGTATTAAAAAGCAGAGACACGACGACTTCCACACCCCGATTCTGAAGTTTACGCGGGGCAGCCGGGCCAACGTGCACGGAAATGATTTTGGCGGCGCCTTGTCTCTGCGGGAGGTGTAAAACAAGGTCAGGCGAGTACCGTTCGTTATTTACACACGTTCTGTTGCTGGAAACAGACAGAAGTAAGCTCAGAAAACATTTCTTCATTACCATTGGATTCCAGAATGGAATTTCAGACTCGAGAAAGCCCATAATTAATTTAAATTCCATCGCTCAGGCACTTCAGTCAGATCAAATCTCTAACTGCCTGGCCTAGCGAAGAAGCGAACAGAAGAGAATATTACACTTGGCAAAAATTATACCGTTGAAAAGGAATCAGCCCCAACCCATCAACCTGAATTTCCTATTTTGATCACAATTACAAATGAGGCAGGCGAGTTACTCATAAACCCACCAGCAGAGTTCTTGCAACCGGTGCATGTAACAAATGCACATCAGACAGAGAACATAAGAACTGCACAACACCCCAGCAGCGTTCAGATGCTTCAGTGCTCCCAGAATACTTGTAGATGCAAACCCAAGTGAGCCGTTTAGAGAACGCCAAGCCCTACATGTTCAAAATGCCCCTAGGTCCTGCCCCCCGCCATCACTTGCTGGTTTACTGGCCTCACCCGTCTCCTCGGAGTGTGCAGCCCAGGCTAGGGGGAGGCGAACATGGGCTCTCCTGGATTTGAAACCTGCAGTAAGCATCATTCCTGGCTGGTTGCTTCTATTCCCCCCACGGACACTCAGCTGCAAGATAAACGAGGAACTTTTCATCCGAATGGGGCTAATCTCGGAACCGGGAGATGCTGCTTCAATCCGGAAGCAAGATCCCCGCTTTATTCCCTGCCTGGGGCGGTCCCAGTCCCTGCTGTCACCTTCCCCAGCTCAGCCTGGGGCGATGCACTGCCCAGAGCCTCGACACATTTCTCAACCCCCTGCCACATAACGCGCCCGCTCGGGGAGCGCAGCCGGAATTTGGCTCCTTCGCAGCCTCCAGCGCTGTGCAGCGGTTTGCCGCACCTTGAACGGGACAAGCCCCCCGGGCAGCTGCTAGCTCCGGGCCAGGACACGGACGCAGGAAGCGCTGGGCAGGGAAGTTCTTGCGGCAGGGGGGGCAGGCGGATCTGCCCAGCCAGGCGCCAGGTGCCGGCAAACTTGGCCCGGGAGCCCCCCGCACTCACACCTACCGGCTTTGCAGGGGTCGCGGTACCCCGGCTGCTGCTCCAGGCTCTCCTCCTCCGCCAGCCCCCAGGAGCCGGGCGCGCCGCGGGCAGCCGGCACCCGCAGAAGTAGCAGCAGCAGCAGGGTCCCGAGAGGAGCAGCCCAGCCCATGACGGCTGCAGAGCGGAGCCCGGGGCGAGCGCGCAGCCCCTGGCCGGCGGGGAGCGCTAGGAGCGGCTGCAGCGGCCGCCGGGCACTGCACGGAGCTGCCCGCTGCCTCTGCCGGGGGCGATGCTGCTGCGCTTGCAGCTGGGGCGGGGCAGGGCAGGAGCCGCGCCGGGCTCCCGCCCCCGCCGCGGCCTGGCTGGGCTGGGCCCCCGTCACTCAGGGCACGGGGAAGCCAATCCGCAAGCACCCGCGCCCCGGCTCCGCCTTCCAGGGGAAGCCCTGCGAGCCGCGGGGCAGAGTCGGGGGCCGAGGCGCTGCCGGCTCGAGGTTCCTTCGCCTCCTCGGAGCTGCTGCTGCGAAGCGGGAAAGAGGCAAAGAGCCGGGCCCAGGAGCGCACTTGGGCTCCCCCAGCCCCGCCTGCCCGCCGGGGCTGGACTGGGAGCGCAGACCTGCCCACAGCGCTACGGGAGACCCCTGGCTTCCCCATCGCCCGTAGCAGACCTAGCCAGCAGCGCTCAGCCCCTACCCTGTTCTCCCAGCCCTACCTACCAAATACCCTGAGAGAAGCTGCTTCCATACAGAAATACCTCCCCCGCCTCTGGCCACACACTCCTAGCTGTCACCTACCACCCCACACTGGATACATAGTGTTTCAAACAACTACAACCCATACTGGATGGGGAATCCCCCTGAAACATTTGTCTTGAACCCCCGCTTCTGGCCTTCAAACAACCACCCCAGCCTTTCCAAGCTCATCTTCACAAGCAAGCTCCCTGCAGATCAGGACACCCTCACCACCCACCCAGCCACCCACACACACACCTCAAGATCACAGAATCATAGAATATCAGGGTAGGAAGGGACCTTAGAAGTTTATCTAGTCCAACCCCCTGCTCAAAGCAGGACCAATCCCCAATTTTTGCCGCAGATCCCCAAATGGCCCCCTCAAGGATTGAACTCACAACCCTGGGTTTAGCAGGCCAATGCTCAAACCACTGAGCTATCCCTCCCCCAGGGGATCCCTGGGTCCACATGCTTATCACAACATGTGGCGTACCTCATCCAGTGCACTAGATGCCCCAATGTCAGCTAAGGTGGGTGAAACTAGACAATCACTAAACTCCAATGAACTCACACAGGAAAACGATAAAAGACAAAAACATCACATCACCCGTGAGTGAGCCCTTCTCATGAAGAAGTGATCACTGTATATCTGACCTCTCAGTCCTCATCCTTAATGGGAACCTGCACAACATTTTCCAAAGACAAGCTTGGGAGACAATCATGGACTGAACAGACATACTGGATTTATGGCTTATTACAACAATCCATAACTCATTAACAACCTTTGTCCCCAACTCACTAGGACTGCAGCAGTGTTAATGGTCCACTTCACCTCCAATGGTCCATTGAATGATGTGTTAACTACTACTTCCAAGCAATCATTGCCACCTTGTGTTTAGCTGTGACACTTGGAGAACCTTCCCCAGACCTGCAAAAAAGCTGTGTGAGAGCTCAAAGGTTTCTCTCTCACCAACAGAAGTTGGTCCTATAAACGATATTACCCCACTCCCTTGTCTCCTACCATTTACAGAGAGGGAAACTGGGGTTAAGTATCATGTCCTAGGTCACACAGCAAGCAAAGGACAACACTCCAGTCTTCCTAGTGCCTACTTCTCTGCACCAGCCACTGGAGTCTCACCCAGCACCCCATCACTTGCTCCAGCCCAGGACTCACAGGGTTCACCTGGAACAGGTTCAGTAGTTACCCCAATGCCCCTTTAAAACTATTCAAACCAGCCTGAGGAAGACAACTGAGAAAAAGTAGCCAGCGCTCAGATACTCCTTGTGGACGTGGGGTTGTGATCCAGAGCAGTGAGCCAGCCTATGAGCCTCCTAGCCCCGAGGACCAACAAAACTCCCACAGGATGCTTCACCAGCCTCTGGTCAGCCAATCAACCATCCTAGGTGGACTACCCTGACCATCCTGCATTTCTCCAGGAAATTAACATCAGAAGTCAAGCTCTGCTCCAGATGTACCAACACTGGAGACTGTCTAGTCACCTCTGCTGCAAGCCACATGCAGTGAGAGCTCCTCCCTTCCTAGTCCATCTAGGTGCTCCTCTGGCATCAGTATTAGCACTATGTCCCTTTGCCCAGAGCTGTACAATCCCATCCAGCAGGACTTGCCTCTTGCAGCAAAGTCCCATCCTTTGTGCCTGGTACCGCTAACTGTAGAAGAGGCACTGACTTTCTGCAGCAACCTGGAAGCAGTTTAAGTGAACGGCCGAGTCTGGTTTTGAGAGCTACAGATAGGCACTAGCTGTAGAGCATTTTTGCAAATATCTAGTATATACTCATTACCTTCTGACAGGAGTGGGAATACATTGTTTGATACAGGTTAAGTATTATTTTACATTACAATTCTAAAACCCATCGCTTTCCTTCCTTTGGGAAGAGAACTGGACTTGTAAAACAATTAGCAAAAGAATGAAACATCAAAAAAGTCCATCCCCTCTCTCTCCTCCATCAACTCAAACAAGGTTACTGCAGTTTGGCCATTTTAAACTACACCATAAAACGTTTTTAAAAATAATAGTGCCTGCAACAATGCACCGTGCTGAACTGCAGCACTGAGTTTGTTTCCTGGCTTGTGACTGCCGTATTCCATACCTCTGTTTATTTTAAGTCCTTGCTGGAGGGATGCACCTTAAGAACAGCCATCTTTCCACACATGAGGGGTCTGGTGGCCCTCTCACAAGGATCCATTCTCCCCCTGGTCTTATTCAATATCTGCATGCAGCCTAGGTGATATGGTCAGTCAGCATGGACTAAAGTGGGAGTGATCACCATATATAAAGATGCTAGCACCACCAACCTGGCCCAGTGCTTAATCAGCTCATGGAGAACAGAAGCTGGCTGACGCTCACCTGGAGACACACAGAGGTTATGCTGGTGGGTACAGGATAGCATTTTAAAGAACGTGCAGCCATGATGCAAGGTTTTTTTGGTTGAAGACAAACACCTATCATCTGTCAACCATTCCATAGCTTCAGAGTGCTCCTGATTTCTTCACTGATGCTAAGCTCTGAAATAGCAGCTTCCAGAAGTGGCACTTTCTACTATCTTGCAGCCAGCTAGATGACTTCATCCCATCCTGGCCAGCGAACAGCAACTTAGCATCAATTACACCCCTTCACTACCTCTCCTCTGGACTATAGCAATGTGATACACCTGCGTATGAAGAAAAGAGACCATAAGAAACTCTGGTACAGAACACTGCAGCATAGCTCAAAATGAGCTACTGCACATCGCACCTGCCCTGCACTCCCTACACTGGCTTCCCATAGAATATTGCATCAAGTTATATATAAATGGAGAAATGCCAATCTCCTAGAACTGGAAGGACCTTGAAAGGTCATCAAGTCCAGTCCCCTGCCTTCACTAGCAGGACCAAGTACTGTCCCCTGACAGATTTTTGCCCCAGATCCCTAAATGGCCCCCTCAAGAATTGAACTCACAACCCTGGGTTTAGCAGGCCAATGCTCAAACCACTGAGCTATCTCCCCACCCAAGGTCTGAGTCCTTATCCTGAAGGCACATCAAGGGCTGGGCCCAGGGTAGCTAGAAGATAGACTAAAGCTCTATGACCTTGTCTACACCACGTGGCTAAATCGACACCACTGCGATCAATGCCCTAAGTTCTACGCCTCTTGCAGAGGTGGAGTTAAATCGATGCAGTAGGCGACTTACACCGGCAGGAGCACACCTGTAGCGTAGGCACTTACATGGTTAGGTTGACGTAAGCTGAGTTGCATTGATCTAACTCTGTAGCGTAGACCAGGCCTTAATCATGAAGCTAAATTACTGCTACTGGCTTTAGCTGGGGTTTACCATGAGCTGCCCTCCTTCCCCTCTGCACACAATACTATCTCCTAGATAAAAGACAGGGTGAGAGCACATAAAGCACAAACACACTCCCCACCCACACTGGCTTCACATCTGACTCTTCACCTGGTTTTGATCTTTAAAGGTTTCAGTGGTTTAGGGCCTAGCCGTAGCTAGCTTTGAGATCCCCTCTCTTCACAATCTACCAAACAGCTGCACTCAACAGGGACTCTGCAATCAAGCATCTTGTGAAGCTCAGAGACTAGGAAGGTCCAGTGGAAGGTCCTGGACTGTGGAATTCCTTACCAAACCACAAAAGAACAAGCCTGGCCACCATCTGGGTGGGCTCCATCAAGTAGTAAGATGGTCTACAAAGTAGGCCTTGCCAGGCTAACAAATAGAATTCCCATTGAAGAATGCTGTGTGCCCAGGGAAGTGTTTGTGCATGTCCTTTTTTGGACATAATACGTATGTATGGCTCAGATACTGAAATGACGTACACACTGGAAATGCATAATGCAACAGAGATTACACCATGGAAATAGAAATATATGGCTGACAGTATCTTGACTTCTGCTGTGAGCAGAAAGGTTTAACTGCTGCTCTTTGATGTCCCAGTTGCAACGTTGTAGGTGCGGTATTTTCTCCCATTTTCCCAAATACAATAAACTCCAGCTCCACATTTTCACACCTTCCAGAAGGTGGCATTTCAAGGAGACGGGAAAGTGGATGAACAGTAATTGCTTTAATCAGAATCCATTTTAAGAGTTTATTCCTGACCCTTGGAAGAATATCTTTGATAGAGGTATCATCCTTAAGGAGACCTGGCACCTTGTTTTTAACACATCTGCTAATACAAGGAGTAGGGTAGGTGGGGCTCATCAGCCTTGGAAGGCAGCTCACCTAGGAGAAGGAAAACTCTGATTTAAAACTTCCGCTGCCTTGTGGCAATACCCACTCATGGGAAAGGCTAAGGGAGTCAACCCTGAAACCAAATCCGGTGTCGGAGTCCCGATGGCGGTCTGACATTGTCCTCAACGTCATTCCAGCAACTCCTGCGACGCCACTGGTGCCAAGTTGTATCGACATTGTCTTTCCCTTGGATCCATCAGTTGTGTGGAGAGGGGGGTTCTGCTGCATGGGCAACAGCTGTTCCTCCATATCACCCTGCCCTGGCTTGCGCCCTGGAGAGGACACTCCAGCTTCGCTTCACAGCGTCGCCACAACAAGGGAAGCAACAGTTTACCAGTAATAAGCCCCCTGCTCGATTGGTGTAGAGCTGGCGCCAGGGGTTGCTTCCGACGGTGGGAGGGATCACCACGTCTCACTGGACAACTATCGCCCGCCTCAAGCTGGGGAGCCCCCAGCCAATAAGGTGTTGTCCCGCCACAGTTCACCTGCTTCACTGGGTGCGTTGGGCTTAGTGTACGTGAGTACCCGACAAGTGGACTGCGAACCATGCACCAGGCAACAACAAAAGAAAACCAACATTTAAGAAACCAGCCCTCAAGTTAGGATGCTGGAATGTACGGACCATGACAACTGGCCTATCACAAGACCTTCAGGCAATCAGCGATGTTCGGAAGACTGCAGTCATCAATGATGAGCTAGCATGACTCCAAATCGACATAGTCGCTTTGCAGGAGACACGGCTGCCAGACGCTGGGACTCTCAGGGAAAAGAACTATACGTTCTTCTGGCAAGGGAAGAGTGCCGAAGAAATCAGAGACTGTGGTGTTGGATTAGCCGTGAGAAATTCTTTACTGGGGATGGTGGAACCTGGTCAACAAGGAACTGAAAGACTGTTATCACTCCAACTCCACACATCCACTGGACCCGTCAACCTGATCAGCGTGTATGCACCAACATTCGGTGCCAACAGGGATACCAAGGACGAGTTCTATGATCAGTTAGACACGATCATCAGGAGTATCCCTAAAGAAGAGCACTTGATACTACTGGGTGACTTCAACGCCAGAGTGGGCGCTGACCAAGACTTTTGGCCAACCTGTCTTGGAAAGTTTGGCGTTGGAGAAATGAATGAGAATGGACAACGACTTCTGGAACTGTGCTCGTACCATGACCTCAGCATCACCAACTCATTCTTCCAGACAAAGCCTCAACACAAAGTGTCCTGGAGACACTCTCGCTCCATGCACTGGCACCAACTCGACCTGATCATCATCAGGCGGTCTGCCTTGAAATGCGTCCTGCTTACTTGCACCTTCCACAGTGCTGACTGCGACAGTGATCACTCGCTGGTGTGCAGCAAGATGAGGCTACAGCCAAAGAAGATCCACCGCTCTAGGCCAGAGGGCAAACCCCGCATCGATGTAAGCAAGACCGCACACCCAGACAAGGCAGAGAAATTCACCCATGAGCTCTCCGAGGTGCTGAACTGTATGCCTCCCGGTGGCTGTGCCAAAGAGAGATGGGACCACATCAGAGACGCAGTACACAGCACAGCCATGAAAGTTTTTGGAAAGAAACGAAACATGAATAATGACTGGTTTGAGGCCAACTCCACCACACTCACTCCAGCCATTGAAGAATGCCGCGCTGTTCACCTGGAGTACAAGCGTTCCCCCAGTCAGAGGACTCCACAAGAGTATCGATTTGCCAGGAGCAAAGTACAGAGACTAGCTCGACAGTGTGCAAATGATTACTGGCTCCAGCTCTGCCGGAGCATTCAACTATCTGCTGACACTGGAAACATCAGGGGAATGTATGATGGCATCAAGAAGGCCATGGGACCCACAAAGAAGTGGAGAGTGTCACTAAAGTCTGCAACAGGCGAAAACATCCAGGACAAGAGCAAGCAGATGGATAGATGGGTGGAGCACTACTCTGAAGTGTACTCCAGGCAAAACACCGTCACCGAAGCTGCCCTCAATACTGTGGATGGTTTTCCCGTTGAAACTGAGCTGGACGAGAAGCCCACCGTGGAAGAACTGAAGAAAGTCATTGAGAGCTTGTCCACAGGAAAGGCTCCAGGAAAGGATGGCATCCCACCAGAAGTTATCAAGTGTGGCATCAACGTCCTCTTAGAACACCTCCACGACCTCCTCTGTCAGTGCTGGGACTAAGGTGCAGTACCTCAGGATATGAGAGACGCCAACATCGTGACCCTCTACAAGAACAAGGGTGATAGAAGCGACTGCAACAACTACAGAGGCATATCGCTCCTGAGTGTTGTGGGTAAAGTCTTCGCACGCGTGATCCTGAATAGACTGCAGAAGCTTGCTGACAGAATTTACCCAGAGTCACAGCACGGGTTCCAAGCAGGGAGATCCACAACTGACACGGTTTTCTCCTTAAGGCAGCTGCAAGAGAAATGCAGAGAACAGCACAAGCTGCTATTCCTTGCCTTCATAGACCTGACCAAAGCTTTCGACCTTGTGAACAGAGATGGGCTGTTCAAGATCCTGGTAAAGGTTGGCGGCCCACCGAAGCTGCTGAGCGTGATCCAGTCTTTTCACGACAACATGAAAGGCACAGTACTGTATGATGGCTCGTCCTCCGATGCCTTCGACATCCACAGTGGAGTAAAACAAGGCTGCGTTCTCGCTCCCACACTCTTCGGCATCTTCTTTGCAGCATTGCTGAAACGTGCCTTTGGAAATTCCACAGAGGGAGTCTATCTCCACACCCGGTCTGACGGGAGACTTTTCAATCTGGCTCGACTAAAGGCCAAAAGCAAGGTACGGGAGGCAACAATCAGAGACATGCTGTTTGCAGACGACGCTGCCCTGGCCACCCACACAGAAACCGATCTCCAGCATCCGATTGACCGCTTTTCCAGAGCTTGCGAAGAGTTCGGGTTGACAATCAGTCTTCAGAAGACCAAAGTTATGGCCCAGGATGCAGAACATCCAAGCATTGCCATCAATGACTATGTGCTAGAGGTGGTCAGTCAGTTCACCTACCTTGGATCTACCATCACGGACAACCTCTCACTGGACCCTGAGATCAACCGTAGAATCGGCAAGGCCTTCACAATTTTGGCCAGATTGTCACAGAGAGTATGGAACAACAACATGCTGACCATCAACACAAAGGTCACTGTGTACCGTGCATGTGTGTTAAACACTCTTCTCTATGCCAGCGAAACCTGGACCCTCTACGCTTCGTAAGAAAAGAGACTGAACACCTTCCACATGCGCTGCCTCCGTCGCATACTCAGGATCACTTGGAGTGATTGAATAACGAACAACGAGGTGCTGGAACGTGCCAAGATCTTCAGCATGTTCACTCTCCTCCGTCAACGCCGCCTCAGATGGCTTGGTCATCTAAGTCGCATGGAAGATGGATGGATCCCCAAAGACCTGTTGTATGCCGAACTTGCCTCCGGAAACAGAGCTACAGGACGGCCCCACCTTCGCTTCAAGGATGTTTGTAAGAGGGACCTGAAGACTGTTCAAATCGACATCAACAGCTGGGAAGAGCTCGCCCAGGACAGATGCAGATGGAGACACGCTCTGACCACTGGATTGAAAACTGGCGAAGACAAGCTACGGCAGCTTGCCGAGGAAAAGCGGGTTCAACGAAAAAGGAAGCAGCGGCTCCAACCCACAGCTGACATCACCTTCAAATGCAGCAAATGCAATCGAGACTGCCACTCTCGTGTGGGGCTCTATAGCCACAATAGACGCCGCACAACCATCAACTAAACATTCCCCATGGGCGCATATCCATCGTCTCTCGAGACTAATGGACGCCAACAACAACATCATCATCATCATAATACAAGTTCTCAACCTTATTCCTTCCTCTGGAGGTTAATCTACCACTCCCTATGGCACCACATGCCAAGTTATCACAGGTTCTAGTGGTAAATCAAAGGATGTGCCAATTCCCCTAGCATTTCACTCTTGTGAGACCAGGCACATTCTCCCCTCCTGGCTGCTTGAAGGGGTAGCTGCTCCACTCCCTCCAGGGTGGGTCTTGGCAGTGTTGTTCTTCTGCGAGGGGAGTAAATACTTGAACATCTCCAACACTGGGAATGCAGCCTCTCCTGCGATCAGCACTATGGTTCAGCGGAGCTACCTGAGCGCTCATTAGTGGGATTCAGCTGTGTGCCATCAAGGAGTGGGAACCGTCTTGTGACCACATGGAAATCCTCTGCTAACCTTCTTCGGGGTGGCAGTCCAAAGTCTGGGAACTCTGTGCTAATACAAAGGTCCCTTTGTAGAAATTAGCACTCAAGAACTTGCTTTAGGTCTGGATAAATAAATCAGTCAATGTTTGTGGTTTCCTAGTTCTGTGGATTAGTTTGTGCAAGCCCAGCTGATTGTTCTAGCCAGGTGATCACTGTTATCCAGATGAGTGAATTTACACAGACATAGCAGCAAAGTCTCTTTGTGAAGATGAAGCTTCTAGACTTCTAACACCAAGGGAGCTCAGCCCTTCCATGAATGCCGCTATTTGGCATTCTCCCAAGCTGTAACATTCTTAAACTTGTAGCCAAGTGATGTTTAAGGAGTGACATTTCTTTCCCTGACTGAAAAAGATGACTTAATCTTTACAGCCAAGTGCCCCTGATCTGTGTAAGTCACATGCACACACATCAAGCCCCGACAGAAAAATGCTTATGGAATAAGCTTTTTTGATCCAAGAAGCTAAATGTAGTGTAGTGAAATGTAAAATATAAAAAATGTGATTTGTTGAGAGACAGAATCTTGCTTCCAACTGTTTGACAAGAAGACTAATGGCATATTGGACTGCATTAGCAGGAGCATTGCTAGCAGATCGAGGGAAGTGTTTATTCCCCTCTATTCAGCACTGGTGAGGCCACATCTGGAGTAATGCATCCAGTTTTAGGCCCTCCCACTACAGAAAGGATGTGGACAAATTGAAGAGAGTCCAGCAGAGGGCAACGAAAATGATCAGGGGGCTGGGGCACATGACTTAAAAGGAGAGGCTAAGGGAACTGGGCTTGTTTAGTCTGCAAAAGAGTGAGGGGGGATTTGATAGCTGCTTTCAACTACCTGAAGAGGGGATTCCAAAAAGGATGGAGCTAGGCTGTTCTCAGTGGTGGAAGATGACAGAACAAGAAGCAATGGTTTCAAGTTGCGGTGGGGGAGGTCTAGGGTTGGATATTAGGAAACACTATCTCACTAGGAGGGTGGTGAAGCACTGGAGTGAGTTATCTAGGGAGCCCTGGCTGGGATGATTTAGTTGGTGTGGTCCTGCTTTGATCATAGGGTTGGACTAGATGACCTCCTGAGGTCTCTTCCAACCCTAATCTTCTATGGTTCTATGACTGTATCCGTTTTCCTCAAAACCAGTATTCTAAATTTCAGAAGATCCGAATCTCTCTACATGAAAAAACGTGAATACAAATCGCTTTGGAAACCTCACTGTGGGATAAGCAGGTAAAGTTTTCCACCCATCAATTTCAGATTAGCATTTGTGAACTAAATAGAAATTCCTTATCCTCAGTGGAATATGTTGTACAAATAAGATCGCAGGGCCAAAACCAGACCACTTGGTTCATCCAGGACTGCTTCTTACCACATTTCAACTCCTGTAAATATACTTGAATCTTCAGAGATGGTGCCTCAGCCACTTCCATTAGGAGTCTAGTCCACTGTCACATTCCCAAAGTCCTCCGACAGTAAAAGGTGAGAGTTCCTTCCTTGGCCTCTGCTACTGCTCATTTCTACTTTTGCCAAATGTGTGAATATTTTTTCTTCTTCATTTATAAAATTATTCTGGTATGAATGGACTGTGAGCATGGATGCCCTCTCAACCCCAAGCACTCTCTCCTACAGATTTTCAATTCCTTAGCTCCCTCATTCTTGTTTTTCTATTTCCTTCCTAACTATGGGGAACAGAATTCCATGGTACTCCAGGTGCATTTGCATTAGATTATGCAGGGCATCAATCTTTACCCTGGTTTTGCTATGTATTGTAGCCTATAATGATGATGCTTATGTTTATATAGTAATGTTAAAATAAAAGTAGGGCCAAAAATGTATTTCTCAAAAATTGGCTTGCCAATAGTCAGTCGAGGCCAGTAAAGTATGAGTAAAAGTGAAGTGAGACAATTCAGAGGCAAGTTGAAGGCGAGTTATGTTATAACTGACTTTTACAAGTTTTTTAGACAAAATGTTAATGTTTTGGATGCTTAATGTTAAAGAGTCAATAAGAGAGTAAAAAAATAATTATAATAAAGGTGGATTTAATGTTAATTAAGGGACATTATAATGGATTATTAAAAGGTTAGCATGCTCATTTTAGATTAGGCACGCCCATCTATCATCAAGGTACTGTCAGAGAAAGGGTTATACCTACTTTCCTCATTTAAGGACAGCTCTCCCCTAAATGTATCATTTCATATTACAATTTAAGTAATACCTGTTTGCTTAACTAACTACTTTATATTAAGTTTTTACTTTTATCACTCATTGTGTCATTCACAGCCCTTCACTAAATTAAATTATCTACAGCCGCCCTGAAGGCAAGACTGTAAATAATTCAGTTTGTTTTTAAAATTACTGTTCGGGAACACACAAACCAAAGGTTACAATTGGTGTTGAAACCCAGGCCTGGGAAATGCAGGACTAAGTGGATTTCAGGGGGTTATTGGGGCGTGAAAGAGTCAGGAAAGCTTCAGAGAGCAAAACTTTTCCTTCTCACTTAGGCTGTTTACACTGTGCACCTTACAGCGGCACAGCTTTATGGACAAAGCACTAGCCACACTGTTGCTTTTCGTCAGTAAAACTTTTGTTGGTCAGGGGTGGGTTTTTTTCACATCCCTGACTGACAAAAGTTTTACCAACAAAAGTGCACTGTAGATACAGCCTTAGATTCCTAAAGTTTCATAATGCAGCTGCAGAACTGTTTTGAGCAGTCTGTGGAATTGTTTTGGGCACTGCTTTTATCAACCCAGAATGCTTTCTCTCCTAAGCAACTGCAGTTAAAATACTGGTAGTGTTACACAGTGGAATTGATTTTTTAAATATATGGTATGATTTTTGGTGGTACTGAAGGTTACAGAAACCCGATGCAAAACCATCCGGGAATTACCAGGATACAGCCAAGCAGTTATGCTTGGGCCTAGTGTCTGTCCACAGACCTAAATAGCATATTGTCTACATTGCAACAACACACCCATGGCTGCCCCGTGTCAGTTGACTTGGCTCGCAGGGCTATAAAATTGCCGTGTAGATGCCTGGGCTCAGGCTGGAGCCTGGGCTCTGGAAATCTTCCCCCTTGTGGGGTCCCAGACTAGAGCCCGAACGTCTATGCTGCAATTTTATAACCCAGCGGCCCAAGTCAGCTAACATGGCCAGCCAGAGGTGTTTATCACACAGTACACATACCCTTAGGCTGTAGGGACTGGACAGAGAAAGGATTTTCTTCTGGGACTAACAAGGCTGGTGACAGAGCACTAGCCTTTAATTCCAGTGCCAGAGGGAGAATTGGGCTGACTGTGCTTCCAGCATAACTATTAATTCTGGCTCACAGGTGTGGGGGAGTTGACAGTGCTTCTGCCTTCACCTGTCAAAAATCCCACTTCTCAAAGAGACCGAGGACTCCCAATAAGGGTGTCCCTTTAATTCCGGAACCGAAAGGGGTGTTTGGGAAAGTGAGAGTGTGTTTCCCCCTCTTCATCTAAAAACTGATTCCAGGCCAAGGTGACTGAAGACCCTAACACAGGTAGTAGGAGGTGATTGAGCAGCTTTCAATTCCCAAAAGAATCCAAAGGAAAACTTCCCCTAGTGACTGCATTCAGGAGGGTGATTGTGCACCTATCCTCCACCTACATGGATTCTGGTCCAAAGAGAGGTTGAATATTCTTAATATCAGGGACATTGAGTTGGGTTGTGGACGTATAAACTTTAACATGCTACAAGTACATATTAAACAAACTGGTTTTTACACTAGTGACCATACTGAGTGGGGGATGCCTCCTTAGTATGTAGTGGTATACAAGTGGTAAAGACACACCAACAGACTTAATATGTCTGGGTTCCAGAGTGAACAAGCAATTTTAATGCCGTCAGTTAAGTCTTACTTATATTGCCAGTCATGGGAGAAGTCTGGACATCACGGTAAATATAGCAGAACAGCAAGATCCCTTTGGGTAGTGAGTACTTTGTTTAAAACACAAGGCTAATACCCAGAAAGTTAACAGGAGCGATTTAAAGGGAGCAATGAATAGTTTGTTGTTACTGTGCAATACTTTAGAGAGACAGCCTAGGCAAAAAGAATAACAATAGGAATTAGTTAGAAGGGAGATTAAGACAATTGCAAACCAGGCTAAGGACTGTGTACAAGCACTCGTGAATCTTACTGGTAGCGTGTTTAATGATTTTGAGCAGGTTTGAATTACAAACCAGCACCTTAGAAAACTTGCCCTCCATTTCCAAAGCAGTGCCCAGGCCAGTCTGATTCATTGAATCAATGGGAGGACATGGTGGCAGAAATTTGCTGTATGAATTCTTCCCTTGAGCTACAAGGGAAGGAACTGAAATAGTTTCACAGCCAACTGGACAGTGCAAATACACTCAAACAGAAATCCAGTAACTGTCTCCTCTAAAGGAATGTGATACCTGGTTTTCTGAATCAGTTGATCAGGCCCTGATTCTAAAAGCCAGGTAAAGCAGGGGAGAGGATACACATTCACAATGCCCCCTGAACCCATAATGGCCTCTTTAGGTACATACAGGCAGAGCAGGAAGAACTGTACTGGCTCTGCTAAGGGGTGGCAAGGGAATGTATATACATTATGACCCTCACCGAGCCATGTCGCTGTTGGAAAGAAAAGGAGTTATGGCTATTGAGATTTTTACAAAACAGCCTGTTAAAATAAAGCTGTCTCACCCATTGATAGTCCTGCATAAATCTCCTATGGGGACTCATTTTCTCTGGCTAAGTTACCAGAACCACAAAACCTGCTGGGAGCAGATTTTCTGGTGACACATGGGTTGAGTTTAGATTTGACTAACAAGTTGATTTTTCAAACAGTGGTAAAGGATTTGGGGAAAGAACCCTTTGTGGTTCCAGAACTCCATGCTGTTGCTGTAGTCCACACCAGCCTCTTATGACCTCAGTGTGGAATACAACAAAGACATGTTCAAGGACACTCGACAGCCACACAGCAAAATGCAGCAGCTTTTGCCACACACAACCATGACTGTGGGTGTACGGACATAGAACTTTTCCTTACAGGAGAAGATTCTCCTCAAAAGCCATACCATATTCCTAGGGAAGCTGTAACAGATTTGAGGAAAACCAAAGATTCCAGTATCCAGGATGCATTGGTTTCTCCACTGCCAGTATGCACTGCACCACAAGTTCTGTTTCGTAGTATCATCCCAAGTCTTGTTGCTCTCAACTTTTCAAACAGCAGTCCCTTAGTTTGAACTAGCGTTGATTTCCTCTTTATGGGTATAGGCTTTACATCTATTTATACTTAATCTCATTGTTGCAGTCTATTGTTCTCATCTCTCTTGGTCACTACTTGGGTTGGTTCCCACTTCCTTTGTTTGCCTATTCTTTGGTTTGGGCTTTTCAGCAGAATTTGATTATGCTCTAAGTTACAGCTCTAGGTTGTTAATGAAATTACATTGGGTTCCATTATTGATCCCTATTGTGTCTCACTCGATACTGCTTTTTACCTCTATAACAAATTTTAATCATGCCATAATATTTTTATGTGGTTAATAGTTACCTACATTTCTCCATACGTTTATTATCCCAGTGTTTCTTTCTGTGTACTAAATCGGTAAATAGACCAATACATTTGTGCTTCAGTGCAATACTTGAGCTTTTGGTAGCAGAAAAAAGGATTTATTCCATTTGCAACCAGACCCATTTATAAATTAAAACTTAAGAGACATTTGAGTGAAAAAATGCAACAGCCTCAACACCCTGGGAAGTAGGTCGTGGTTTGCAGAGTGCTTTGAGATTACTGAATTTAAGATTTTATGTAAATGCAAAGTATTTTAGGAGTCATTCCATTGCCCCTGTCCCAAAGAAATATCAAAATACTTCCCTCCATTGTTCAGTCCTTGAATCTTGGGGAAATAAAGCAACTTCCTGCAATATTTCTTAAAACTTGTATTTTATTCAGAACAAGGGCCCCGGGTAGAAACAAAGGACCTCTCTCACAAAGGAAAGAGCAAGATGGGCTAAACCAGAAGTCCCCAAATGGTGGTATGATAGCTTGATGTGCCATCAATTCACTTCACAACCATTTAAGAAGGTGGTTTGTGAACCAATAAAGTTTGGGAACCACTGGGCTAGTCTATTGCTTCCAATGATGCCAGCTGCAATAGGGTTAAGCAAAACCATACAGGCTACCTTTGGCAAGATTCCTCTGCTGTTTGGAATTCTGTGAATGCGTATGTTGGTCTTCCCAAAGAAACTTGTCTCTCCTGGCACAAAGAAAAGGACAGAAGTGACACGCTGGAAATTAACAGCCCCCTCTAAACTACCATCAGGCAAGAAGTGTTGCATTCCAACATCCACCCTGAGTTGTCCGTTCCTGAAGAGCCTGGTGGCAGACACTACCTGAATTTGTTACTCATTTGACGATTCACAAAAGTGTATTTGATTTGATGAATTAGCAAAAAGGAAGCTGGCTGTAACCCAAAGGAGTTAATTACACAGACTGCACTCCTTGTCCATGTTTTATCATGATTTTTTTGTGTATACGTGATTATCTAAATCTTCTAACCTAAACCACAGTGGCACAGTCTGCTAGATCATCACTGACCACAGAACATGCTTAACCTTTATCTAAGGCTAGGTCTACACTAACCCCCCCGTCGAACTAAGATACGCAACTTCAGCTACGTTAATAACGTAGCTGAAGTCGAACTCTCTTAGTTCGAACTTACCTGTGGTCCAGACGCGGCGCGCAGGCTCCCCCGTCGACTCCGCCTGCTCCGTTCGCAGAGCAGGATTACCAGCGTCGACGGGGGAGCACTTCCTGGTTCGATTTATCGCGTCTAGACAAGACGCGATAAATCGAACCCAGAACATCGATCCCGCGCCTCCGACTGGACGCGTAAGTATAGACGTACCCTAACTTTCAAGACTAAGTCACTCTTAGCTTTAAAACATTTTAAAACCTAGATTTCCTTTGCTATGTCATATGTTACTAAAACCAATATTTTTAGTCTTATTTTGACCACTGATGCAGTTTTTGGTTTTTGTATTGCATGTTGTGCTGTTTAGACAAGGAAAATGTGTTGGCCAGTTTCAGAGTCTCACACTATGCTGCAGTGTTTTGGGTTGCAATTGCAAACATCTCTCGGGAGCAAGGCAAAGAGAAGCTAAAGCTCAACTACAAACTGTTTTCAGCTAATGAAAAAAGGTTCTAATTACAATTGTTTAAAAAGCTTTTACAGAGTCTAAAGACTGAATTTAAACTTCCTAACTGCATCCCCGTAACACCGATTGATTGTATTCGAAAGCAGAGTTACTTGACATAGGATTTTCTCCAGTTCTTAGGCTTGAAGGTGTGCCTGCTCTGGTAGAAACAAATAGAGTTTCCATTCCATTGTTGCACTATATGTGAGGGCACACTGCTACAGCACACACTAGGATAGCAGCTTGCAGCAATGGATACAATACACCACTTTCCTAGCGAATTAAAGTGATAAAGTTAAATCAAGATGCTTGTGATTCCTAAGCAGCAGATCCATCAGATGACCCCAAAAAAGGAGCCTTCCCTCCTACTAACTAGGCCAACAGAAGCCATGCTTTATCTATTGTTGAACCTTGCGGTCCTCTTTAACCCTATGATTCTGACTTGGTACATTACAGGCATTGGAAATTTACAGATAAAAGAAAAACCTTGCAAAAATGGAAGTACAATAGACTGCAAACAATAACTTCTTTAAGGAAATTAAATATTTCCTGATATTCTCTGATTCTAATGCTTGGAATTATTCTCAGCAATAAGTGACTTTAGATGTAGAGACTTCTGCAGATCAATTACCACTCCGGACTTTCAGAACAACCTTCTACACAGCTTTACCAAAACATGGCCACTGTACATCTTCAAAACCTTCTGCTAGAAGGAAATCTATTGTTTCATTAGCCAGCCTTTTTGCAACAAGACCTACTGCTGTAAAAAGCATTCCTACTTGATCAGAGCAAAATTGTTTGTTAGGTTTATGGGCTGACATACAACTAAGATTTGAGAAATCCTCAAATTCAAAGGATGTAAGTCTTCAGTATCCTAACATTTATCCACTGTTGGCTAAACTGGCTTGTGGCATAAAGTATATTGCCTCCATTTATAAAAATTTTCACTTGTATGCCCTGAATAACTTCCTCACCCGTGAAGTTTCCTCACTTACACATAAAAGTTTAAAAGGCAACAAGGGGTCTTTCTAATGTCTCCATTACAAGGATTTTTTTTTTAAAGTTTGCTGGCCTCAATGTGACAGATTCCTGCAGTGCAGATCAAACTTACATTTTCATCATTTTTAGTATAATTTTTGTAAAAATATTTAAAATTTTCCAATTTTGTTCACCCTTCTACTTTTGGGGTCCAATTCAGCAAACCATCCCTATTCAGCAAAGCACTTCAGCTTGTGCTTGGACACTGTCTATCTTTTTAACAAAATGATCAATTATATGTGATAGTGCCATGTTGTAATGAACAAACTAGTTCATCAAAACAGGAACACGCTCTAACCTGTGCTACAAAAGGTGGAAAAACAAGTTCTTCTGTAAAATGTAAGCAATATTCTACTTGTGTATTAATCAGCTATTATAAAAACACACTACATGTTTTTGTTATGTGTACTCATGCAAAGGAGCCTCAGACAGAAGTTGCTTCTTGATTACTTCACATGAACTCTTGTATACTCTTATGAATCTTCTGTCTAGAATATAAAAAGTATCTGGGGGGTTAAATTTAATTCTTTTTAAAAAATTAAGTTACAATGCATAGAACCTCAGCAAGTACACAATACATCGCCTTGCCTTGATAGTACTGCTGGTTAGCAAGCTACTGTTTCCACAGTCCAAAAGTGCTTCTAAGATGAATATGCCAGCAAGTAACAATTTCCCCCATGTTTTGTATCAACCTTTCCTCTGTAAGAATCTTTTGCAATTCTTATACTCTTAACAGTACACTGATGAGAATGAAAAGGAAAAGCCTTGAAAATAGACCTTTAAAAAGCCTAAACATGAGTTCACCATCAGCAGTTTGTCTTCAAACATAGGCTAATTCAGCATATAGGACTAACCTCTCCCAAAACAAACAAATGGGCACACCCTTTTTTTCGTCCTCCCCTCAAATGATTTAGCTTTTCTCCATGCATTAGAACTCGCTAATGTCACTTTAGAAGATATTGCAAAAGTTGCAATTGTTTAGACCAGTGGTTTTCAACCTTCTTTCATTTGCAGACCCCTAAAAATTCTGAATGGGGGTGCAGACCCCTTTCGAAATCTTAGACATGGTCTGCAGACTCCCAGGGGTTAGTGGACCATAGCCCATTTGGTTTTCTTTTGCTATACCATGACCCCAAGGTTGCAACAGAAAAAAGTTTCAGGACCACTTCTACCTAGCCATGAAAAAACAGCAGGTTGTCACCTCCAGCTTGAAAACCCATGCCCTAGGTAACTCCCAAAGGTATGATAACGAAATGTTAGCATTAATTATAGGATTTAAATGCATCTCCCAGAGAAAAAAGTTACTTAACTTGCATTTTTCTCCGGAAGAAAATCATTTCTATTCCAAAAAGACACTTTAGAACTCCCAAGTTGGGAAAGATGAAAGAACTGAAGAGCTGCTCCTGAAGGATGGAAATGCAACAGCACAGAGTTTTGCATTCTAAAGTGCGAGTTTATTCTAACAGAACGACAAACGGTATTACATTTGTGCCTCAAGTCTTGTCCACGTTTGGGAAATCAGGAAATCTGATTCACTCGGGTGGCCTTTCTGACTCAGCTGAAGTGATTATAGTAATGGTGGGGGCCCCGCTGCAGCAGGTTTAGCAAAAACAATGACAAAAAGGGGTCCAGCTATCAGATCCTGGACTATTATACAGGTCCCACCTGTGCTAGCACTGGACCAGAGACAACGCTGATAGGAATTTAAGAAATTTCAGAGTGTAGACTTGAGTCTAGCTCAAACACACTCAATTTACAAGAGTTGCCTCCAACTGTAGTCCTAAGATCTGAAAGAGTCAGGCTGGGTTCTTTCTGGTTTATACATCGTTACCACTAAGTTTCAGCAGACCAAATTCTGCCCTCAGTTCCATGTCCTTCAGTACGGCTGCATACATGTAACTGAATGGGTCGTGCGACTGGAGAGAGAACCAGAATAAATTCTGGTTGAGAGAACTGTTGAGAGAACCAGAATAAATTCCAACTCATTACTGTTGCCTCTGCAGTGCTAACAGTAAAATCTAAATTTGCCACTAAATTGAGTAGATCCCTCTGAACAGAAACAGTGAGCTTTCAATCAGGCATGATCAATTTTAACTAGTCACTTTTGCAACTATAACTGCATTTTAAGTTACACTGCTGCTCTTATGCAACCAGATGTCAAAAGTTCAATAAAAATGACTACAAAATAAACAACTTAAATCTCCAACGTCGCATTCTCCTTTTTCCTGTATTAAGTACTACAGCTGCATTCTATTCATATTCCTTTCTAAATTCAAAACATTCACAGTTGAATTTATCCAACACATTTGGCCGAGATGGGCTACTGCTGCACATCACCATTTAGTAAATTCAACAGAAGTCATCTGTACCAAAATAGGAAGAGCCAAACTGAAGAGTTCCTAACAGATGGCTTTAAAGCCAATTCAAGAACTGACAAGAGGCCATGGTAGGAGAAGTATTAGGCGTAAGATCTTTATTTCATCCCCAACAGAGGAAGGGCTGTTGCCTAAGCCAAGAGCTTCCGCATCCAATTACCTGAGATGGTTCAAGATGTATCCACAGTAATTTGAGCTAATAACTAGGCTCTGCTCAAACATCAACCACAACAAGGACAAGCAGTTCAAAATAAAGCAGTCACACTTCACGATCCTTCAAAAGCAGAAAAAAAACTATTCCTGTGCTAGGATAGAAGTGTCAAAATGTCAATTATTTAAAACAGAGCATTTCTCCAGAGGAACATACTTGCAGAAATGAAATCATGGTTTGTATCTTTTCAATGTCACTTTAAAAAAGTACTGTGTGCTGTCTGGATTTTCTGAAGCTAATAATGCCAGAAGATGGAGAAAGGAAATATGCAGCATGCAATTCTGTAGCATTAAAAAAAATCCAACTACAAGACAACCAATTAAATGAAATTTCAAAAATGATTTATGATATTTCTGATAGACTAATCATATCCCAGTACCCTAAATACAGCAATACACACCCATTATTAATAATCCCTTTCCAAATCTTGCACCTCAGAGGGGCACTTAATGTATTTATTGTGTTTGATAATTGATTTTCACTTTACATTCAGAAGAACGTTCAACAGAAGAGGGCTAGGAAAGTCACTAGCGGGAACAAGTACAAAAAACATTTTTGTTTAAAGTCTACGTTTTGTGAAACAGTCATTTTATTAAGGCAAAATAATTGCTGACCAAGTTTATGCTCCCTTCAGAGTCAGTCTATGTGCTTTTAAACTAGAACTATCTTATGTCAAACAGCAAAATATAGCTACAACCAACTACACACTAACTTTAAATGCCACTTCTCTTTTCCTGCAAAGATCAGTTAACACTGGCCAAGAAAATCAGTGAGTGAGTGAGTGAGTGTGTAGAGATTTTTATGGATCTATACAGGTAAAACTTCAACAGAATATGTATGATATATCCTCTTTCGCATCTCTGGATTTGGCTACATTCTCCCTATTCAGTGGAATTATCTTGTTCCATTCATTTAAAGCTCAGAGTTTACAATAAAATATACACAGGATGCACAATTGTCTAGAAACATACCTTGTGATAAATACTTCCTATGAGTTCACTTCTCCCCTCTTCAAGGGTGGAATGGTATTTCATCCCTCAGCTCAATAATGGTATGTTTTATGAATACACAATTTAGGGATAATTAATACAAATACCATTGCATGTGGTAACTGTCCTTTTTCTTTTTAATACAACAAGTTGCATTTTCTGGGGCAGATGTTATGTTCCAAACAGACAGACTTATGAAAGCCATCCCTATACGGCATGTGCCAAAATCTCAAGCTGACTGGCTTTTAAATCTCTCATGGAAACAAATGAAGAATTGAACACATGAAGAATCCTTCTAGCCAAGTACACTACACAATTAACACTCATTTGTCTTAGAAAATCTTAACCTTTATTTGCCCGTTTATATTAGTGCTCCTCTCATTCCTTCTCCCCGGTATACTAATTGGATCAACAAATTTCCCCATAAACATTTCAGTCAAGAAGGATCTTTCTCAGCTGGCCATCTTTGGAACTGTACTGGATAGCCCGGATGTAGGCAAACTTTGTCAGACTTTGAAGCGTGGGTTTTCGATATTTGAAAAGCACAGTAATACTGTATACAGAAAGTGGCATTCAATAGTCTTGCCTTTTTAAACAGACATTTTCAACTGCAAATTCATCTATTTTCACAATCAGAACATTTTTGTCTGAAAAGTTTATTTTAGTTTTCTGAACACTCTAAAGCAACCGTGCTTTAGATGTTACACAAGTGTCCAGATATGATTAAACAAAAATTAAAATGTTCTAAATTACAAATGTAACTCCTGTAAGAGCTTCAGAAAGGAAACAGACCAGAAAGTAGGACATACACACATTGTGAGGAAACCACAACGTTTCATGCAATGGCAGGCAAGATGTAAAAACCCACCCAAATTCACACATTTGTACACCGAATCATCAGAAAAAAGTACTCTGTAGTAAATCTGTACATCCAAATACATTTGGGATCTACACCTAAGTTACATTATTTAATGTTATATACACTTATTACCGCTTTATAATGTCTTAAAGAAAGCCTTCATTCAAACCCAAACCAAAAAAAAAAAAAAAAAAAAAGAAGACTAACTTGGAAAAAAAAAAAGGAGAATCACTTTAGACATTCAGTTAAAACGTTGGTTTTGTTTTAATCTAGACCTCAAAACATTTAATAAAAACAAACAGCATCCTCTTCATTTAACATTTTGCTTTCTAACTGTACAGTAAATTGCACTGTCTTCAGACTGTCTCTTCTTTGGATGGATTTAAGATGTAGCTGGATATTACTTTAAAGATAAATAAATGGGAAGTTGGTCCAACTAGAATGCTCGCTGATATATTACATGCAGGTGAGTTTAATATATTTTTAAAATTATTTTTTAGACAAATGGGTGTAGGGATAGTTGATACTGCAAATGAACCAAAAGAAGCACCCAGAGTCAAAATACAAAACACACTTCTATCCTGACAATGGCAGTGAAAACCAGAAAAGTAATCTTTCTGGAACAGCATTTTTAGATAATTTAGAAATGTTAAGTACCAGGAAGACTACTAATCAAGCAGTTTTAGCAGCCAAGTTTCCCTCTTTTTATTGAATGGAACAAATGCTTGAAATAAACTGTTTGTCCTCTTCACTGAAGAGAGCTAGCCTATTCATCTTTAATGAGCTAGGGTTTTTTTGGGAAGATTAGCCATGTACTGTAGTAATGCCTACTGCATATAATCCAAGCATTTGCTGTGAACAGTTGGAGAAAGCAGTCAGTAAGAATCTAGGATCAATGAAAATAGATGTTACTTTAAGCCATCCACAAAATGGAGACCCACACGAGGCCCAGTTTTAAAACCCAACTCTCTTCTTGCGCTTTTTGTTGTGCAAGTTCATCCCCCATTGAAAACAGTAACTGATCCATAGTTCAATTTTCTTATTTCCTTAGTCAATTTTCACATTAGTGTAGATTTTACGAACAAAGGCACTTGTTCCCATGTAACCAATAGCTCCTGCAAAACAAAAAATAAAATGTATATTTTAGAGGAGATCACCTAATAACTATTAACATAAAACAAATACACTGTTCTTAGAGAAGGTCATTTAAACCATTCATTCTGAAAAAAGACAATTACTTATCGGAGAATTTTTTTTTCTCAAACTGTATACAATTATCCATGCTCCCCGTGAATAACTGGCAAGAACTCCCATAGCTCTAAACATCTAAATCCATTAAACCATCTCCCCAGAAAGCTATGCTCCCTTGCCCTGATGATATAGCAGTGCCCCCATACTGCTTCTAATAACCAGGTCCTTTTCTCCAAGCAAAGGGTGGAAAGCAAAACACTCCCAAATCTCTGGGGTAGGTGGGTTTTATTGTAAGCTACATACTTTCTGAAAGTGAATGTTCATTTTCTCACCATGAGGTAGAAATGAATAGCAATAAGTTGTTAAAAGTTGTTAAAACCTGCAGTTTTCAAATTAGTAAGAGTCATGAGGTATGTATGCTTGGACCACAGCAGTAATAAAGGAACAGGACATTAGGCATTTGAGGGTGGAGACAGTATGGGATTGAACAATACATTGCAGTAGTAAAGAGCCTCCTAAGAAAATTAGACACTCAGGTGTCAAGAGAGCAAGAACTCATCCCAGAAGCAGGTTCTGCAACTCCAGTAGGCCAAACCTAGAATCTAAGATAGATACGTAAGGCTGAGTAAGCAGTAGCGTAGAGAATGCTACACGACTGTACTGCATACCTCCCAAACAGGAACAAATGGAAGGTTGACTGCTGATGCCAACCTGCGAGGATAAGCTAACATGACACCAAAGGTGCAAACCCGGAAAGGATCAAGAGAACTGCAGTTACTCAGCCAGTCTGACCCACTCTATGGTGTGAAGTGAAACAAAAAGCTGGGTGGACAATCTAAGGGCTGTAATCCACCACAGATAAAAGCCGAGACACCTTCCATACCAATAGGTTTCAGTGTAGTAGCCGTGTTAGTCTGTGTCAGCAAAACGAAAATAAGAAAGAAAAACTTGAAGCACCTTAGAGACTGACAAATTTATTCCATACCAAGTTTATTAAGATGTTCTTATAGATTATGCATGGAAAACTCACACTGATGCTCCTCTGCGACAACACAGATTAAAGCCCAGGATGAAGCGTGTGAGATAAAGGGGATCCCAAAGCACTTTGACAAAGGGATCCAGATATGAACAAAACTTCCAGAGAAGAACAGGTGATTCCAGAGCCTGAACATCTTTAGGGAAATGCGACAAAACTTTCCACTTTGAAAAAGCCTTTCTACCATAAGAATGGCATTCACTGACACCCACTTCTACCAGCCAAACCAAAAAAGGGAGAAATCAAATCAAAACAAAAACCCCACCCAAGCAGAATTTCTACCCCCAAAAAGGGACTCCATGAATTCCACTAGATACTTCCATCTGAGCACCTTCCACATGAAATCAGTAGCGGTCACAGGATAAAATTAAGGTAAACCAAAAAATACTGTCATGTTGGTTGATTAAAGCTTAATTAAGAGTGCCACATAAAGGAAACTAAACCCGAAACACTGCCAACTTTGAAAGGGATCAAGAACAAGATGCGTCTTGACCAAAATGGGGCTTTTAAGTGAGAAAAATTGTATTTTAGCTAGGGGGGTTTTCCAGGGACTTGGCTAATGGGATATCTGTGAGCAAATACTTGTTTAATGGAGTAATTGTAAACAGTCCATCTCATCAGAGCTATAAACTTTCATAAGCATGTAAAGCAAAACTCAAAGGATCCAAACAGTCAGGAACACCTGAAGAAGAAACAGTTTCCTTACTGTTGCTTTGAGAAGGGGGTTGGACTAGATGACCTCCTGAGGTCTCTTCCAAACCTAATCTTCTATGATTCTGTGTTCTTAATACTACAAAACAACTAATGCAAATCAGAGTTGCGATTTTGTATACACAGGAGTTAAGAAACTCCAAGTAACGGAGTAAACAATATGTAAGTATTTATCTGAATGTGCCATTGTCAAGTGCACCACATATGCAACTGAATTAAGCATGGACAGTATCAAGTTAAAAGAAAGTAAGAAAAGGAATACTTGTGTCACCTTAGAGACTAACACATTTATTTCAGCATGAGCTTTCGTGGACTACATCGGATGCATCCGACGAAGCGGACTGTAGTCCACGAAAGCTTATGCTGAAATAAATGTGTTAGTCTCTAAGGTGCCACAAGTATTCCTTTTTTTATTTTCTTTTTGCTGACACAGACTAACACGGCTACTACACTGAAAAGTATCAAGTTAGTAAGCCACGAGGGCATGACGAATGGCTACCCTGATCAGATGAGCTCCTCCCTATGCTATTTAAAGAGAGGTGGATTTCTAAAGTTTTATCTGTCTCCGGCATTAAGATCAGAGGTCTGGAAGTTATAGGGAGCTCCCCACTGCCATTTTCAAAGCTCTCATGCTCTGTAGGAAGCAGTGTTCTACAGTGATCAAAGTACCTCACAGTGTCTGAAATTTGAGTTAGGTAAACACAGTTAGGAGCTTTATGATCAGGATAGATGGCCTGGATATGCAGGGGCTCCAAAGCAGGCAAGTTCATGTTAATTGATTCTAACACCATTCAACTGCATGATGCTGCAGATAGCTGTGTGCACGAGCATCGTCCCTCCATGCATTGTTTCATAACAGATCAGCAGTACATTTTTCTAACACACTTTGATATCCCTGCTGGATATGAATTTAATGCACAAAACAGATTGTTGTCTGATTCTGAAGAAATATTTGGGTAGCAAAAATGGAGATATCTCCTTAATACTGTTTCAAATACTTTTTAACAGTAACAAGAAAGCATACAAAGATTTTTCCCTTTCAATTTTTTAAAAACATTTTAATTACAAAAATTGATAGACACACACTCAGTTCCTGGCATTAGACATTTTAATCAGTACCAGGCTGAATTAAAAAAAAAAAAGACTAAGCTGAAAGGTATATAAAAGCCTATTAAAGAAAAAATAGCTGAGACACTGCCAGAACAGTGGGGGAACCTTGTAATGTGCCAAAAAGACTTCAAGAGGCAAGATGAGATTTCAGTCAGAAAAGCACTTAATTTAGAGTTGACCACATTTCTTTTTCCTTGTAAATGTCATGAAATTATCTTCTTGACTCTTCTAAAGAGAAGGAGAAATATGCATGAAGCATAAGTGGTGGATATTGAATCTATTAGTGCCTTGAGCCCACAAATCCTTATGGACATCGGTAACCCGTATGCAAGTACTCTCACTAGGAGCAAAGGAATATTTGCGTGTGTAGGGAGTTGTAAAATAAGACTCTATGATTGCATGAATAAAGCCAGTCATATTGTGCAAAAATGGGAAAGAACCAATTTGCACTCTCAAAAACATGTGAGGGAATGAACCAAAAAAGCCAACAGGTGAATATATTAATTCACCAAGTGAACTTCCATATGATTTACTACACTCTTATCCAAAGGTCTGCTCAAACAGTGACTAACAGGCAGTGAAACCAAATGCATGAAAGAGCACTGTTTGCGCTCATTTGTTCATATTTGTAACATTGCTTCCTCATTCCTTTCCAGAAAAAACAGGTCTCTTCTGCATTCTCTCCACTCCCGAGATACCCCTGGTACTGAGAGTTACTGGAATGAGTAGTCTATGGTATCCCAGATGGTGCTGTGACCATCCATGAGTCCTTCACTGGATATTTGAACCTCCTAAAAAGGTAAGAGTGGAGGGAACCATCCCTCCTCTTGATGCAAGACTAGCAGCCCCATTTGGACCACAGTCCGTCCTGGGATGGTGGAGAGAATGGACCCAGCACAGGGGAAATGTCAGCATCAGAGCCAAGGCTCACAGCTGCTTCTTTAGATGGTACTGCTGAGGGATCTTCTAGAAAATACCTCTGTGCCAGAGACACTGAAAAATGACGGACCAGGGGCCCTAATGCGCCTTTCCTTCTACCAATCTGATTTTTGGGTGTGAAGAATGGTTTTTGTTTTTATGTTTTAAAGCCTTAAATGGAACTTTAGTTTATTCAGTGCTGGAAACACAGCTTATGGCTTCAGAAAGAGTGAACCTCTGGTGCGGAGGAACTGGCATAAGTCTCTTAACCCCAGAGAACATATCAAAGGCTTACTGGCACCGAGGGATTTGGGGCTGTTGCTGTGTGGCTCTCTCTTGCAGAAAGTCAGTCAAGCACCATTCAGTTTACCTTCTGTCAAGTGAAGTGCCCTATTGTACCTATTGCCCCAGAACTGTTTGCGTCTTGGACTACAATTCCTGGGAAGGATGAAGACGACTATCATGGTTAGCTCTAGTCCTCCTTCCTGTCTGTAAGAGCCATGGCTGGAGAGGATGGCCTAGGCCAAACAGATAATCTGGCAAATGTACTTCCTCATGGCAAATAGTAGTGACCAGCTACTAGCACTGTGTCCTTGCTGCATCATAGTGATTAAATCCTGATCTGTTGCATGTCACTGCTTTAGGATTAAAGTTTTTTACACTTTGGTATAGTACCGATTAATGACTAATTTAACTACCGTAAAACCCCCAAAACTGCAGAAGAGTTTAGGTCCTGTGTGAGCCAGACTTCTACAAGCACTTGAAGCAGTCAAGTGGCAAAAAAAAAAGAAAAGAAAAAGAAAAGGGGGGTGGGGGGGTCAGGAGCCTTATCCCTTTTATAACCTTTGCATTATAACATGAAGCTCACACATTTCACTGCTGGGTGGAAATTCAAGGCAGAATCTTCCTTACTCCGTGCCTGTTCCACAAATCCTTGTTGTCCATATCCTTAGCCTAGTACTGGGAGAGTATGTCAGCAGTGAATAGAATGAGAAGTATGTTCAACTGACCACTCCTGAACTAATGGCTTCCATTTTCAAATTTCAAAAATAAAAAGTTGAGAGTTTCAGGGCACAGTTTAAATGGATGCCTGGAAACCTAGCTCCCCCTCTGAGTGCTAAAGGAATAATTTCAAACGGAAAAGGTAAAGGACTCTAGTTAATATGGAATTCATTGTGCAGCGCTCAGGTGTGTTGGAAATTCAACCTCTGATTATAGTATTATTTTATTCTTTCAGCCCTGCAGAGTGATATCTTTTGTTTTCTGCATAGCCCATAGGAGAATTGTCTTCACTTTTGAAAAAACAGTTCACACAAACCTGGTTCTACTAGGCTGGTATAAAATGAAAAAACAAGCATATAAGCCAGAAAATTGGAAGGTTATTTTCAAGGATAGTATGTTTTCCTTAATGATACATACAGAAGTAAAATTATTTACAAAGCTGTGAGTTTATGATATACACATAGCAGATTTGAGTATATTCTGAACTTACCACACATTATCCCCAAGGCTGTGCTAAATACCGCCATATAACCAAAGTAAAATGATGTTTGAAACAAGCCATACATTCTGGGGTGGGGAAAAAAGAGAGAGAGAGAGAGAGTAATTTATAACACAGGTATAGGTTCATAAAAAGGCAACAAAAATTATTAGGGGTATGGAACTGCTTCTGTATGAGGAGAGATTAATAAGATTGGGACTTTTCAGCTTGGACTAGAGATGACTAAGGGGGGATAGAGGTCTATAAAATCATGACTGGGGTGGAAAAAGTAAATAAGGAAGTGTTATTTACTCCTCATAATACAAGAACTAGGGGTCACCAAATGAAATTAATAGACAGCAGGTTTAAAACAAACAAAAGGAAGTATTTCTTCACACAACGCACCGTCAACCCGTGGAACTCTTTGCCAGAGTATGTTGTGAAGGCCAAGACTATAACAGGGTTCAAAAAAGAACTACATAAATTCATGGAGGATAGGTCCATCAATGGCTATTAGCCAGGATGGGCATGGATGGTGTCCCTAGCCTCTATTTGCCAGAAGCTGGGAATGGGCAACAGGGATTGGATCACTTGATGATTATCTGTTCTGTGCATTCCCTCTGAAACATTTGGCATTGGCCACTGTCGGAAGACAGGAAACTGGGCTAGATGGACCTTTGGTCTGACCCAGTATGGCTGTCCCTGTGTTTTTAGATCATTTTTTTTGTAGTTTCTCAATATACCAGTTACTCTAAAGTAACTTTTTTTTAATTCTTTAGGTCAAATGTTTGATTTACTAAATGCTGACCTATGAAGTACAAGATACAACCATCACTTACTTTGTTTTGAAAAAGTAGTAGTAAAAGGAATACATGTAAACATAGATTGCAGTTGATGCAGCAGAAAGAAAGCTCGTCCATTGCCTGAAAAACACATACAAGTCTGTCACACCACCAGACATGGAGCAAACAAAATACGTTTCCCCAACAAAACATATGGCAGAGGATAAATATGCAATAGAAAAAAAAATCTACTTGTCAAAACATGTTATGCTTCATGTGAAAAGCAGGCTTCCAGGAAAATATCTGTCAGTAATATCAAATACTGATTAGCTTCTGTCTTATGTATATTTTTTACACTACACAGTTTGAGGGTGTAAATCAACATACTCTTACTACAAATGAACTTACCTCACCTACCTTTTCTCTGATATCCTGGGACCAACACGGCTACAACACTGCAAACAATTCATACTCTGTCAGCCTTTGCTTGATACAGGGTGATTTTTTAAAAATCCACTTGTGTTTAGAGAAACTTTATTTCAATACGGAAAGTCTCTTTCAAGTCTGTATTATGATTTTGAGACAGTATACTATTAGGATTTTTATGAATAAAAATGGTACTTACCACCTATAATCCTCTGCATTTAGCAGGAAGTACGTACATACAATGGTCACACAGACTGTCACAATGCAGAGGATAACCAGCACCAACATCATGAAGCCATAAACATAGTAGATCTTGTAAGCCCAGAACGAAGTGAAAATAAAATACCTAAGTAGAATTGAATGAAATAAGCAACTTTATTATATCGTAACTACACCTTTTAGCAGTTTCAACTGATCAGGCATAATATATTTACTAGCAATAGCTAACTTTTTTCCATGCAAAAAACCCCTCACATTTCAATGAAAATTGATCCGAAAGGGAGGATTCCACCTAGGCAAACAATAACAGCTGGTTCCATGAACCTGCAAAACAGAAATAGCAATCAATGTTGATATTAGATAACTTTATAGTTTCATATTTCATTAATAAAGACAAATAGTGGAACACTTAATAAAACCCCAAAAAGCCATGTTAAAGGCACCCATTCGGACAAACTCTCTGCATCAGTTCCTCTCTAGACTCACCGTATTTAACAAGAAAATAATCTTAGATTTTTAAACATGTGAGAGACCCATGTCAGTCTTCATGCCTGATGGGAAGTCTATGTACTGAACGCCATTCACTTAAGTTGGGCTTTCGGTCAGGCCCTAAGAGGACAAGGCACCCAGCAGCTCCAAATGAAGTCAATGGGACCTCACTGCTTTTGAGCATATGACCTCTTATTTAGGAGCCAGACTACAGCCTCCTGTTTTTAAAAAAAAATTTTTTACCCATAATACTTACCTACATAACAAAGCCCCCAAAAATCGATGTGATGTAATGTATGTAAAAATAATTCCGAAATGGAAAGTGCTATCTACCATCATTGTATGCAGTGTAGTTGTAGATGTGTTGGTCCTAGGACATGGGAGAGACATGGTGAATGAGGTAATATCTTTTATTGGACCAACTTCTGTTGGTGAGATAAATCTTTCACGTCTTGGAAAAGTAAAGTACTACACAGCTAAATGCAAGGTGAAAAAGATTGTTCAGCATAAATAGCACATATTCTAAGGCGGGGGGGGGGGGTCTCAGAACAATTTTTTGGGTGGCCTCAGAGCAGGGGTCTCCAAACTTTAGAAGACGAGGGCCACATTAGATTTTTCTTTAGCAAATGAGGGCCCTGCCGCCGAGGCAGTGACAGAGTCTGAGCTACCGCCGAAATGCCACCGAGGCGGTGGCAGCATCTGAGCTGCCGCCCAAGTGTCGCCGTGTTTGATCTGCTGCGGGCCACATCCAGCCAGCAGTTTGGAGACCCCCCTGCCTTAGAGTATGGCCACCAGCCCTTGCTGGTGGCTGCGCTGACATTTTTTCCAAGCTCGAGCCCTGCCATCTGGGCTGAAGCCCAGAGCCAGCGTCCAGGGGATGAAACCCGAAGCCTGCTGAGCACATACACTGGCTCCACGTATCTGCAGAGGCTCTGCCCGGGAGCCCATAGGAGGCTGTGTGGTACAGGGCACTGATCCCCTGCTGGCAGTGCCAGCAAACACCAAGACAGTCAGGAGCAACAGCTGTGCAGTGCAGGGAAGGGCTGCTGCTTTGCCCCTCTCCCCCATCTCCACCCAGGAGGCAGTCCTGGCGCAGAAAAATTCACTCCACATTTGAGAAATGATGTTCTAAGGGACCATTCAAAGTAGAGTGCCCATTAACACCTCTTTTTGTCCTACGACTGCAGGTGTTAACAGGCCACTCTTCCTTGAATGGTCCCTTACAATATATGCTAACTACTTATGCTGAACAGTATCAGAGGGGTAGCCAGTATGTTCCACCTTCAATTTAGCTGTAACGCTCCCTCAGAGGGCATCTCCACTACCAATGTTAAAGCACTTCCGCGGCAGCACTTTAATGTGGCTGTGTAGTCGCAGCCGGCAAGGGAAGTAGCTCCCAGTGCTGGCGCACTGTCTACACTGCCACTTTATAGTGCTGAAACTTGCATCGCTCAAGGGGGTGTTTTTTCGCATCCCCGAGCAAGGAAATTTCAGCGCTGTTAAGTGGCAGTGTAGACAAGGCCAGAGTACATTTCACAGACTTAAAGAGGAGTTCTGTGTGGCTCTAAAGCTTGTTTCTCACAAACAGAAGTTGGTCCAATAAAAGGTATTACCTCATCCACCTTGTCTCTCTAAGTGCTATAAGTGTACATTATCTATATATTTGAGCAACTCAGCTACAGGGACACTTTTAATAATATAAGACGGTATTGTGGTTAAGGCACAAGAATAAGAATCAGACAATCTAGTTTTATTTCCATCTCTGCCACAGATAAGTCTTTTGGCCATAGGCAAATCACAGATCGTGTGCCTTTCCCCATCCCTAATATGAGAATGTCCTTCTTCACAGGGGCATTATGAGGTTTCATTCATTGTGTAGCCCCATCTCAATGTCTACACACAAGTATTACTATTATACAAAAAAATGAGCTTCATTTTCAAGACTGGGGTAGCGAGTGCCGTTCGTATATCATCAAAATTGAGAAATGTCGGGATGGAAGGGACCCTGAGAGGTCTTCTAGTCCATTTCCCCATGCTGAAGTAGGATTAAGCATACCTGGGCCATCCCTGACAGGGATTTATCTAACCTATTTTTATCTATATATCTATAAATATATAGATTTTTTTTCTGTCAAGAGGTTAAAAAAATTAATAGTGATTAATCATGCAATTAATCACACTGTTAAACAATAGTATAGAATATAGAAAGAATACCATTTATTTAAATATTTTGGATGTTTTCTACATTTTCAAATACATTGATTTCAATTACAATACAAAATACAAAGTGTACACTGCTCACTTGATATTTATTTTTATTACAAATTTTTGCACTGTAAAAAAAGAAATATTTTTCAATTCACCTAATACAAGTACTGTAGTGCAATCTCTTTATCATGAAAGTTGAATTTACAAATGCAGAATTATGTACAAAAAAATAACAGCATTCAAAAATAAAACAATGTAAAACTTTAGAACCTACAAGTCCACTCAGTACTATTCCTTGTTCAGCCAATCGCTCAAACAAGTTTGTTTACATTTCCAGAAGATAATGTTGACTGCTTCTTGTTCACAATGTCACCTGAAAGCGAGAACAGGTGTTCTCATGGCACTGTTGTAGCCGGCGTCACAAGATATTTACATGCCAGATGTGCTAAAGATTCATATGTCCCTTTGTGCTTCAACCACCATTCCAGAGGACATGTATCCATGCTGATGATGTGTTCTGCTCAATAACAATCCAAAGCAGTGCAAACCGTTCATTTTCATCACCTGAGTTAGATGCCACCAGCAGAAGGTTGATTTTCTTTTTTGGTGGTTTGGGTTCTGTAGTTTCCACATCGGAGTATTGCTCTTTTAAGATTTCTGAAAGCATGCTCCATACCTCATCCCTCTCAGATTTTGGAAGGCACTTCAGATTCTTAAACCTTGGGTCAAGTGCTGCAGCTCTCTTTAGAAATCTCACATTAGTACTGTCTTTGTGTTTTGTCAAATCTGCAGCAAAAGTGTTCTTACAATGAACATGTGCTGAGTCATCATCCAAGACTACTATAACATGAAATATATGGCAGAATGCGGGTAAAATAGAGCCAGAGACATACAATTCTCCCCCAAGGATTTCAGTCACAAATTTAATTAACGCATTACTTTTTTAACGAGCATCGTCAGCATGGAAGCATGTCCTCTGGAATGGTGGCCGAAGCATGAAGGGGCATACGAATGTTTAGCATATCTGGCACGTAAATACCTTCAATGCCGGCTACAAAAGTCCCATGCGAATGCCTGTTCTGACTTTTTGGTGACATTGTAAATAAGAAGTGGGCAGCATTATCTCCCGCAAATGTAAACAAACTTGTATGTCTGAGCGATTGGTTGAACGAGAAGTAGGACTGAGTGGACTTGTAGGCTCTAAAGTTTTGCATTGTTTTGTTTTTGAATGCAGTTACGTAACAAACAAGAAATCTACATTTGTAAATTGCACTTTCACTATAAAGAGATTGCACTACAGTACTTGTATGACATGAATTGTTTTGTTTATCATTTTAACAGTGCAAATGTTTGTAATAAAAATAATATTAAGTGAGCACTGTACAGTTTGTATTCTGTGCTGTAATTGAAATCAATATATTTGAAACTGTAGAAAAACCTCCAAAACATTTAATACATTTCAATTTGTATTCTATTGTTTAACAATGAGATTAAAACTGCGATTAATCGTGATTAATATTTTTAACCGTGATTAATTTTTGAGTAAATTGCGTGGGTTAACTGTGATTAATTGACAGCCCTAATACTTCCCTCATTAATAGCCTAAACTCAACATTTGACAGGCCCATATTGAAATATATATTTACTGCACCTACATTTAACAATGTAATTCACATGTTTAAACCCAAACCTCCACAAAAGTCTTGCAAGAGACAGTGATCATATATCTGTGTAACCAATACTTATGAGGAAAATATTTTACAGAGAAATGGTTATCTAGTTCAGAATTTTTGGAATTTTGTAATGCGATAGTGACTATATGCCACGAGTGACTTATGAATAAAATTAATACTCGGCATCTGTAGATGTAACTCACTTACCAGAGGTAACCCCTTCATATTACCCACACTGATACTGAATTTAACTAGAGAGGTAATTTAGTGATTTAATTTGCTGCTTCCTTCACTATTTATAGGGAGACTTGTCTAAGTTGATGGTCCCACAATTTTACCTTCATTAAAATTATCTTATTTCTTTTTCTCATCCTGATCCAGAAAAATTCATCAGCTCTCCAAGATATGGGCTGCAGTATAAATCAAACCTCACCTTCTCAACACACAATTAACTCAAGACACTGCATTTCCTGGAGATTGTGGGTGTAACACATTCCACCATCCCCTTCATTTTTACCACTCCACTCTTCTGAGAGGAATAAAATCAATAAAACCCATCCTTTGAGGATAGTTTTATTTCCACAGCTTCTCTCCTCCTCACTAGATATAAGCTAACGTGGCAAGGAGTTTGTATTCATGGTATGCATGCTACAAGCTAAAAAAGTCTTATTTTTTTGGAAATAAAGATGCCTTTATATTCACATAAAAAAGTAATGTTCATGAACAGTCTCAACTTGATTGCCTAGAGACTCCTTTTACCCAAAAAACAAGTAGTGGCAATGCAAGCTGCTCCCAACAACATCCTCCAAATGTTTCTTGGCCCTAACTGAGAGAAACCCACCTCCAAGGGCTAGTTCAGTCTCTAGGGTCCCTTCAATCTTAAATCTGTCAAAGGTGCTAACTGAGGTGGGGACTTAGGTTTCCCCAGAAATCAATCTACCTGGAATGGGACTGGGATCACAAACTTGTGACTTCAAGTTGAAAGCTTTTACTTTTATCCATCCAGTCCCTTTAAAGAGATACTTTAATGCAGAAACTTAAATCGGCTTCCTGAGAAGCTTTTTCCTGCACACACCCACCTTGAACTAAGTATACATTTAAAGGCTACTCTAGAATTTAGAATGATCCCAACACCTCAAAAATAATTTTAAACGCATTTATGTTTGAGTGAATACACAATATATAAGCACTTCTCTTTACCATTTTTTCTCCGGTATCGGACGAGGCACAGCATTGACACGACAAGGAAAGTTGGGCTGGCCCGACAGATTTCGGCCAAGAATTGTACCAACAAGGTTCAATGGAAGAATAACAAAGAAACAGATACAGCATACTGCCACCTGTAAATTCAATAAACAAGGGTATATCACATCACAGAAAAGAAAATAAAGAGACATCTAAAGTAATGAGGCACAAGTGTGTATGTTGAACCAAGGCTGAATTCACACTCCTAGTCATAAAACATTAGCCAATATCCAAACTACTTTTTTGATGGTTGAGATGCAACATTTGTGTTTTATTCCATGCAAATCTAACAGAAGGCGCTAAAAGACAAAATTTTACTAGAGTACATTTTTATCTGTCTGAAAATATTAACCAGCTTCTGCTATGTTTGTAAAGAATTTGGAACAAATTTATAGCAGTCTCCTCACTCTCACAATTATAAATAGAAGTTCAGTTTGTACACTGAAAAACTGAAATCTGGGTCCTTTATTCCGCTTTGCTATATCAGAATGTATCATCAGAAAACTTCTCTGATTACAAAAAGTTAAGTATACTAACCCTGATAGATATTACCTAGCTGATAACTAACCACGTTTAAAATAATTAAATTTAAAATCTGCTTACAATATTCTTGATCCATAAAAGTCTTCCAAAGAAGCCAAAACCACAATGTTTGAAGCCATATCACACTGACCAAATTGATACTTGGGACCAGATTTTCTGAGCTATACATACAAATGGTCAGACAGGTAACTGACTATTTGCATGCTCAGTTACTCACTTTACAAACAATAAATACATGTACAAATTGGTGCACAACTGCATACGCATAGTGAAGAAAAACCATGCCCTTTATTTTGCCCCATTCCAATGAAGTGTGCCTCAGAAGACTTTAGAGTGAACGGGGACATCTTTTGGGTTTCTTTATTACAAGACGCAGCTCAAGACCGACTATCTAAAAACGACTTGGTTTTGTAGTGAGGACTCTTTGGGAGCACGAGTGGGAGGGGAGGGATAGCTCAGTGGTTTGAGCATTAGCCTGCTAAACCCAGGGTTGTGAGTTCAATCCTTGAGGGGGCCATTTAGGGATCTGGGGAAAAAATTGGGGATTGGTCCTGCTTTGAGCAGGGGGTTGGACTAGATGACCTCTTAAGGTCCCTTCCAATCCTGATATTCTATGATTCTATGATCTCCAGTTCTATATATGACACGCAATTTTTTTTCTGCTCATGAAAGGAAAGGACAGTTGTAATAAAGAAAAGAAATTATAAGTAATCAGCAAGCCGTTCCCTAGTCATGTAACTATTGAATATAAAACTATGAAACTACCTGGAAATATTAAATTACTCAATAACATTCTCAGATACTTCTGAGTAAAAATAATAATTACTTGCACTATTATAATTGTGGTTCTTCAAGATGTTGTCAATGTGAATCTCACTGTAGACGCGTGTGCACAAGATCGGATTTCTTTGTTCGAATACCCATGTCCGTTGGGACCGTGCATGCACCCATGCTTCCTTGTGTTTGGACATAAATGGTGGAGTAACCATGTCCTCCCTCAGTTCCCTTGCAATTCAAAACCCCTGGTAGCTGAGAACTCCAAATAGCAGGGATTGGATTGGGGGTGGTGTGGGATCCTGTTGCAGAGCATGGCAGGGCCCCCTTGGCTCCTGCCTCTGCTAGGTCCACAAAGTCACTCTGAGACCCTGGGGTTAGTAACCACAGGTGCAGTTGATTTACAGGCTTGTTCCCACCACTGTTTCACCATGTACAGTTGGCCCTTCACTATTTGCAGACAGGAGGGAGGGAAGAGCTAACTCCTTGCTTTCACTCCCTGCCTTTTCCCTTTCTTTCTGCTCTTCCCCTGGCTTCCTTCCCCTGAGGCTTTTATATAGCCCCATGCTAATTAGGTGGCAGCTGTCTCTGCTTCCCCAATTAGGGCTAGGTTATCTCCAGCCAGCTCTAATTTATTCCCTTAAATGGGAGCTGGCATGACAGAGGGCTGAATCAGCAACCCTTTGCCCAGCACCCTGTCACAGATCCCCACTGACAACATCTTAAAGAACGATCACCCTATGCTAAGAAGACGTTACTCACCTTGTGCAGTAACGATGGTTCTTCAAGATGTGTGTCCCTGTGGGTGGTCCACTGTAGGTGTTGGTGCGCCCCTGCGCTGCAGATCGGAGAATTCTCGCAGCAGTACTCGGTTAGGGGATGGGCGCACGCAGGAGCCGTCTCGTGCAGCCATTGGCACCTCCTGTAGCGCGCGCTCCCCCAACCGTCCCTCAGTTCCTTCTCTACCACAGAGCTCGACTATGTGAACTCCGAAGTAGAGGGGAGGAGGGTGGGTAGTGGAGCACCCACAGGGACACACATCTCGAAGAACCATCGTTACTGCACAAGGTGAGTAATTTCTTCTTCTTCGAGTGGTGTCCGTGTGGGTGCTCCACTGTAGGTGCTTGTAGAGCAGTACCCTCACCAGAGGTGGTGGGGGTTCAGAGTTAGGTATAAGTGTGTGATGAGAGCACTGTAAGGTCAACGATAGAGTCTGAGACAAGGCCTTGGGTGATAGCGTAATGCTTTGCAAAAGTGTGCTCTGATGTCCAGGTTGCAGCTCTACAAATATCTATTAAGGGAACATTGCTAAAGAAAGCGATCAATGTCACCATGACTCGTGTTGAGTGGGATCTGATGCCCACGGGGGGGTTCTCTGTGATGCAGGTGGTAGCAAGTTTTAATACAGATAGAGACCCATTTGGAGAGTCTCTGGGTCGATACTGAAGAGCCCTTGGAGCGCTCTGTTGTAGAGACTAATAGTCTTGGCGACTTGCGAAATGGTTTAGTTCTGTCCAGGTAAAAGGCTACAGCTCGGACATCTAGCATGTGCAACGTTGCTTCTCGGGAGTCGTTATGTGGCTTGGGATAGAAGGCAGGTAAGTGTATGGTTTGGTTAATATGAACATTTATAGCCACTTTGGGTAAGAATTTTGGGTGAGGACGTAACATGATTTTGTCTTTGGTAAATACAGTGTATGGTGGTTCAGGCATTAATGCTCCTATTTCGCTGACACGTCTGGCAGATGTGATTGCCACTAGGAATGCGACCTTCATTGACATATGTAGGAGCGAACAGGTTGCTAGAGGCTCGAAGGGTGGTCTTGTGAGACATTTGAGCACACGATTAAGATCCCATGGTGGTGCAGGTTGACGTACTTCTGGGTACATGTTCTGTATACCTGCTAGAAAGCGCTGTGTAATCGGGTGAGCAAATATTGAAGCCCCTTCTACCTGTTCGTGGAGGGCGGTAATAGCAGCGAGGCGCACTTTAATAGAGCTTATGGCTAGCCCCGTCTCCTTAAGTTCTAACAGGTAGTCTAGGATCATAGACAGAGGCGCCTTGGGCGCGTCCAGCTGTTTTTGCTGACACCAAAGGGAGCATCTTCTCCACTTGTGGCAGTAAGTATTTCTAGTGGTGAGGCGACAGCTATTTAGTAATACCTGTTTTACTTTCTCCGAACAGTTCAGTTCGCCATGTTGGAACCAGAGAGGAGCCACGCTTTTAGATGGAGTTTCGCTGGGTCTGGATGGAGCGTCAGGCCCTTGTTCTGGGACAGGAGGTCTGTCCAGAAAGGCAGCGGTTGTGGGGCACAGACTGCCAGCCGTGCGAGGTACGGAAACCAAGTCTGTCTGGGCCATGTGGGGGCAATGAGAATGATGCATGCTCTGTCTAGTCGTATCTTGTGGATGATCCAAGGGATCAGTGGTATCAGCGGGAAGGCATACATGAGTGACGCGTACCACTGAATGAGAAAGGCATCTCCTAGCGATCCCGGTGCCAGGCCTGCCCTGGAGCAAAATGGTGGACATTTGTGATTTGTCGCTGAGGCAAAAAGGTCGATTACTGGGTGGCCCCATTTTGGAATATTGTTTCGAGAACTCTGTCATGGATTTCCCACTCATGTTCTTGTGAGAAGTGTCTGCTCAGGCTGTCGGCAGTAATGTTTTGGCACCCTGGCAGGTATGATGTTTATATTGTTGCGGATGCAAAAATTCCATAAATTCATGGCTTCCACACATAGCAAGTGAGACCTGGCTCCTTCTTGGCAATTGATGTAAAACATACATGCCACGTTGTCAGTGAGAATAGAAATTGAGGTTCCTCGTATAAGTGGGAGAAAGTGTCAGCATGCATTGTGTACCGCACGGAGTTCCAGGAGATTGATATGTAATCAGGTTTCTGTTGGAGACCACTTGCCTTGTACATTGTGGTGACCCAAGTGAGCGCCCCAGCCTATCAGGGAGGCATCTGTTGTAATAGTCACTGGGGGGGGGGGGGGGGGGGGGGGTGTCTTGATGGAAAGGAATTCCAGAACATACATTCCCCTGGCTGTGTCCACCATTGTAGAGAAAGGATAACCCTTAGTGGTAGTGTCACCCGTCTGTTGAGAGAGTGTTTGCTGGGTGCATAGACGGTGCTCAACTAGTGCTGCAGACGGCGCATATGGAGTCTGGCATACTTTACTACGGAAGTCATAGCAGATATATGTCCCAGAATCTGGAGGCTTGTCCTCACTGAAGTTTGTGGGCTGATGGTCACTGTGGAAATTAGATTGGTTAATGTCGTGAATCTGTGGTTTGGCCTTGGCTTGTATGGAGTCTAGGTCGGCTCCAATAAACTCCAATCTCTGGGTTGGTTCCAGGGTGGATTTCTTTTCGTTTATCTGTAGACCTAGCTGGTGAAACAGGTTTATTGTGGTCTTTAGCATGCCTGTCGTTTCTTGTCGGTTGGCACCCTTGAGGAGGCAATCGTCCAAATAGGGGAAGATTATGACTCCTTTGCGTCTTAAATGTGCTGCTACTACCGCAAGCGTTTTTGAGAATACGCGGGGAGCAGTGGACAGTCCGAAGGGAAGGACCCTGTATTGGTAGTGGTTGGATCCTACTGTGAACCTTAGGAACCGTCTGTGGGCAGGATGTATTGTAATATGGAAGTATGCATCTTGGAGGTCGAGGGCTGCAAACCAATCCCTGCTGTCTAGGGCTGCTATGATTGTGGCCAGGGTGACCATTTTGAACCTGTGGTTGCGAACGAACCTGTTGAGTTTTCGGAGATCTAAGATTGGTCTCCATCCCCCTCCTTTCTTCTCTGTCAGGAAATATTTGGAATAAAAACCCCTCCCTCGGTATTAATATGGTACTGATTCTACAGCTCCCAGCAATAGGAGGTGGTCTACCTCCTGTTGCAGAAGATGCTCGTGAGAGGGGTCCCTGAAGAGGGACGGGGAAGGGGGAGGGTAGGGGGGATGGCTGTGAAAGGAATGGTGTACCCAGATTGTATGATCTCCAAAACCCATTGATCTGTGGTTATCGCAGCCCAGACATGGTAAAATGGGCATAGACAGTGGTCAAATTTGTGGGATGGAGTATCTGTTGGCACTAGAGGCCTGGGGAGGTCATGCATACCCTTGACCAAGACTTCAAAATTGTGGTTTAGATGTAGATGGACGGGTGGACGAGGTCAGGTTCTGCGGAACTCGACGTCTCTGAGCCCGTTGTTTGAGTCTGTTCTGAGTGAAGTATCGTGGTTGTTGAAGGTTAAATGAGGTGTTTTGTGACCTCTGGTATGGTGTAAAGCGTGGGCGATTGTCTGGCGGTGGGTGTATGCCTAGTGTGCGCAGTGTCACTTGGGAGTCCTTCATTGTATGGAGTACGTCGTCTGTTTGAGACGAGAATAGTTTATCCCTATCGAAGGAGAGGTCTTCCACTTTTAGCTGTAGTTCTTTTGGGATTCCCGAAGCCTGCAACCATGATGTTCTTTTCATAACCACAGCTGTTGCGGTTGTTCGGGCAGCTGTGTCCGCTACATCCATTGAGGCTTGCAGCGCTGTGCGGGCTATTAATTGACCCTCATTGATAATCGCATTGAGTGGAGGACGTTTATGCTCGGGGAAGTCATCCACGAGTTCTTGTATTTTACTGTAGTTGGAGTAGTCAAAATTTGCTAGGAGAGCAGAATAACTGGCCACTCTCAGCAGAAGGGTGGCTGACGAGTAAACTTTCCGCCCAAAGAGGTCCAGCCTCTTGTGTTCTTTATCTTGCAGTGAGGAGCGGAAATGAGGCTGTTTACTATGCTGATTAGCAGCCTCTACTACCAAAGAACAAGCTTGGGGGTGTGAAAACAAAAATTCCATGCCTTTGGCTGGAACGAAGTATTTTCTGTCAGTCCTTTTGTTGGTGGGCGGTGCTGATGCTGGTGTTTGCCATATTACCTCTGCAGGCTCGATTATAGCCTCATCCATGGGGAGGGCAATCTTGGTCGATGATGCCGGTTGTAAGATTTTTAACAACTTATGTTGTTTCTCCTGCACCTCATGTAAGGCAATTTCTTGGCTGTTCGCTACTCTTTTGAAGAGTTCTTGGAACTGTTTCAGGTCATCTGGTGTTGTAGGGGTAGATGGAGTCACTGCTTCATCTGGTGCAGAAGATGCGTGTGGGGCAGGTGACAAATCATCTAGGTCTGCCTGCGATAGCATCTCTTCCATCTCTGTGTCAGGGAGGTCAGAGGTTTCTCTATGTGGTAATGATCGGTGTAATCTGGAACCTCTTGTTGCTGGGGAAGGGGGACCAGAATAGGGGTTCTGGTATGTGGGCCAAGGACCCCATTGTGGCCATTGCATGGGGTAAGGTGGTAAAGGGTAAGGCCAGTGCTGTCCATACCAGGGTTGTAAGTGCTGGGAGGGATGAGGCTTAGGTTTCACAGCATTCCAGCTAAGTCTCATGTGTGCTGGGGACGAACGCTGAGAAGAAAAGCAGTTGTCCTGCACATCTCCTTTCTCACCACTATGGATGGAGAGTGGTGCAGGAAATGGGTGCTGGTACTGTGCTGTGTAGCTCGGACAGTGTTCGGTGCCGAGCAGTGGTGAGTGCAGTGCCGACGAAGCTATGATGTCAGCAGGATGCAAAAGTTGTGCTGGTCCCGCCTTGGGGTTGCGGTCGACCATTGGAGCACTGACCGGTGCAGGATTGAGCTTGCTAGGCGGCAGTAAGTCGTTGGTCGGTGCTGGCGGCGGCATCATTGAGCACAGTGCCGCTGTCTGTGCCGCACTCTGCACCGGAGTAGTCGGTGCAGCTGAGGAGACTTGATGTCTTAACTCCGGTGCCGCCTGTTGGGGCTCGGCAGGGGTCCGCTGAGGGACAGTGCCGGAGGAGCCCGGCGCCTCATAAGTGCTCACTCTAGCGGAGTGGAGCACTGAGGGCAAACACCTCGCTGGGGAAACTCTCTTTGTCTGAGAGACCCTTGGTGGAGAGGTCAAAGCTCGCTTCCTGACAGTTTTGGAAGTCGGAGTGTTATCAGAGCTCAGGGATCTCAATTTATCAGACTCTCCTGAGGGCGTCTCTTGTGGAGGTTGGAGGGATTTCTCCAGAAGAAGCGCTTTCAAGTGGGGATCCCTGTCATGTCTTGCCCTTGTAGTTAAGTTGCTGCAGTGTCTGCATTTCTGGGAGATATGATTTTCTCCCAGGCAGTGAATGCAGAATGTGTGACCATCACAGCAGGAGTCACACTTTTTAAAACCTGATAAGCCAGGCATAATTGCAGTTAAGCCTCTCCCGCCTCTCGAAGATAAGGGTGGGAGATAATTGTAATGGTAAACTTGTAGAAACAGTTCCCCAACGGGTGGGTTAAGGAGAGAAAAAAAGTCTTCTCCTTTCTTCTTATTCCTTTTTTTTTTTTTTTTTTGAAGAAAAACCTCTAAGAGGAACTAAGGAGACTATGTAACTACGTATAAACTATGACTAACTAAACAATGTAACTAAGTATACACTAAAGAGAAGTGCCTATGTAACTTGTAACATTTTTTCTCCCTCCCCCCTTTTTTTCCCCAGAAAGTATCAAAGAAAGCACTTCCATGGAGCTCTGTCTGGCGGTTGAGAAGGAACTGAGGGACGGTTGGGGGAGCACACGCTACAGGAGGTGCCAACGGCTCCTAGAGACGGCTCCTGCACACGCCCATCCCCCAACCGAGTACTGCTGTGAGAAATCTCCGATCTGCAGCACAGGGGCGCACCGACACCTACAGTGGAGCACCCACACGGACACCACTCGAAGAACTGGTTCTTTGCGTATGTGTCAGTGTAGATCCCACTGCAGCTGATTGGTAAGCAGTATCCCCTCGAACATAGGGAATGAGGTGTTTGAGCGTTTGACTAATCCAGCAGAAGTACTGCTCTCCTGAACTTGGCACCTGACCTAGCAGCTAAGTCCAAGACACAGAGTTTGACGAAGGTTGGCGGATAACTCCACCTCGAAGATCTCAGACACTAGCATATGTCTGAGAGGTCACTTCAGCTCTAGTGGAGTGAGACTTGCTGTTCAGTTGGGGATGCAATAGCTTAACCTTTAGAACTCTCAGCCATAGCCAGGAATAGATTGGGCAACAGTGTAAATGGCTTAGTCCTGTCAATATATTAAAGCAGAGTCCTGCACACAATTTATTTTCTCTCAGTGCCAGTGTGGCTATACGGAATCAGATTAGTAAATTGGTTCAGATTAAATTCTGAGACCTGGGAAATCAGTTTTGGATGAGGCCTTAGGACCACCTTTGTCTTATATAGGGTGACCAGATGTCCCAATTTTATAGGGACAGTCCCAATTTTTGGGTCATTTTCTTATACAGGCTCCTATTACCCCCGCCCCCCCAAACCCTTGTCCTGATTTTTCACATTTGCTCTCTGGTCACCCTAGTCTTATATAGGGGAGATTAAGTCACAAGTGCCTAAAGATCTTCTGGACAAAGTGATCGCACATTCCAGACCTGCTGCTGTCTCCCACTGTCACCTGTCTCTGATCAGCCAGTCATCTAAGTGATAGATGTGAATGTCTTGTCTTCTAAGATGGGCCACTACCACCATCAGGCATTTCGTGAAGACCCACAATGCTGTAGAGAGGACGAATGGCAGTATCTTGTACTAGGAATGGCCCGATCACACTGTGAATTTCAGGCACTGTCTGTTGGCCAGATAGATGGCTATGCAGAAAGTTGCACCTTATAAATTGAGAGCCCTTAAGCAGTCTTGAATCTGAAGAGATGGAACGATAGAAGCAAGAGTCACCATCCTGAATCTGAGGCAGCCTATGTATTTGTTTGTCTCAGGGTCTAGGATAGGACAAAGATCACCTTTCTTTGGGATAAAGTACTGCAAACAGAAGTCTTTCCCCCCATATTCTTCTGGAAACACTTCTACAGCTCCTAGATGAAGCAACAAGGCCACTTTTTGTAACAGGCTCTCATGAAAAGGGCCCCTGAAAAGGGATGGGGAAGGGGGTTGAGAAAGGTAGACTGTGGAAGTAGATGGTATAGCCAGGGGCAACTATATCAGCATCTATTCGCCCAAGGTGATATTGGACCAACTGGACCTGTGGAACAAGGCAAGGTGGTTCCCGATTAGCTCTGATGTGGCTCCTGACACTTCCATCAAATCGGTTAACTGGGTGGCGTATGTGACGGAGGAGGCAGAAGAGGTCTCCTCTGGTACTGTGGCCTTTTCCACTATGGCTAATCTGTCTGCCTGCCTGGGAGTAAGGGTAAGCCAGCTGCCTCTGCTGGGGCTGATATCTGTAGGGCTTCCCATAAGAGGTTAGTGTATAAATCTCTAGTGACCTCAAGATAGCCCTCGAGTCTTTTAAGGAGTGGAGCACTTTGTCAGTCCTAGTATTGAAGATCTCCATCCCCTTGAGTGGGAGGCACTGGGTGATATCTTGGACCTCTTGGTAGCCCAGTGGCTAATAGCCAGATGCTCATTTCATGGTCACGGCCATGTCAGAAGCACCCATGACTGCCTGCGGACTCTTCTGGTAACCATCTGGCCTTCTTTAATAATCTTCCTTATCTCTTTCATAATGTTCTGTGGCACAGAACAGGAGTCACCCTGCCCTATGTTAGGAAATTATACTTGGCAAGCATTGCCTAATAGCCACCCAGAGTTGCAGCAAAACAAAAAAGAGTAGGTTTTGTGCCTGAAAAGTTCTAACTTTTGGGGGTCCAGGTCCCCGGGTGTACCTCTTTTTGATTTCAACTTCTCCTGTACTGCTACAGCTACTAAAGAAGCTGGGCTCAGGGGGGAATAAAGTTCTCAAAAATCTTTAGGGACACTTGATAGTGTTCTTCCACCCATTTGAACAAGGACTGGTGCTGGCCACAGACTCTTGGCCAGCTCTAGTATGACCTCATTAATAGGGAGAGCAAATTTGACTGGGGCTGATGGGGTCAAGATACCATACATTTGAGAAATCTCCGACATAACCATCTCTATATCCAGGGTCTCCACAATGCAAACCGGGAGAGCCTGAAAGAGCTTAAAATAGTCAACCGCCAAGACATGGGTTGATGCATCATCAGGTGATGATGACTGGTCTTTTGTTGGAAACTGGGGATGTTCTTCTGCTACTTCCAGCTCCTGAGTGGCCAGTGGCCTAGGAAGCGATGTCACCAGGGAGCCTGACCTCTTCCTGGATCTGCAGGAAGTTCTGCTTTGGGACACTTGTGATAATGGTCCCCACTAAGATCAGTATGGCTAGCTTGGCACGTTAAATGGTACTGGCCCAGATGCGCTGGTCGGACCATTGCCATTCACACTTCTGCTGGGTCAGCATCTTGTGAGAAATGGGTGCTCAGTACTAGCTCTCCGGCTGCTCTTTTAAAAGGTAGAGGAAAGGCATTCCTGCTAGATATCCAGGAGAAGGCATGATCAAAGAATAGTACTTTTTGAATGGCGGTGCCATGTGGCAATATGCTGAAGAAGTCTCTGTAAAGGATCTAGGTGAATCCATAAGGGCATAGACTGAGCCTGTAATTGGCACAGTGGTCAGTGCTGGTGTCTTTGCTGGTGCTGGTTTGCCGAACAACATTTCTACTTCAGAAGAAGACTTTAGGCACTCTTTTTGGAAGTCCTTCAGGATTGTTTGTCCCAGCACTGGGAGCCATGTCTGAGTTCCATTTAGCTATGCCTTTTGGTCTCACCCTTACACTGGGGTACCAGTTCTGGCTCCAATGCTGAAGTTGTCAATGCTGGGAGTTCTGATGTTGAGATTGGTGCAGTATCAGTAGGCACCAGTGTAATGACAGAAGTCCCTGGTCACTGTGCTGAGGCTCTCAGTGTCAATGTAGCTAATGCAGATTTGGATGGTGTTTTCTTTCCTGCCACTGCTTGACATTGGGGTTTGCTGTCTGCTCAAGCGAGCACTTGCTGAAGACGACCCTTCTTGTTCTTTCGAGGCAGTAGTCTCCTCCAGGTCCAAGAGAGGATGCACTGATTCATAGAATCATAGAATCTCAGGGTTGGAAGAGACCTCAGGAGGTCATCTAGTCCAACCCCCTGCTCAAAGCAGGACCAACCCTAACTAAATCATCCTAGCCAGGGCTTTGTCAAGCCTGACCTTAAAAACCTCTAAGGAAGGAGATTCCACCACTTCCCTACCTAACCCATTCCAGTTCTTCACCACCCTACTAGTGAAAAAGACTTTCCTAATATCCAACCTAAACCTCCCCCTCTGCAACTTGAAACCATTATTCCTTGTTCTGTCATCTTCTACCACTGAGAACAGTCTAGACCCATCCTCTTTGGAACCCCCTTTCAGGTAGTTGAAAGCAGCTATCAAATCCCCCCTCACTCTTCCCTTCTGCAGCCTAAGCAATCCCAGTTCCCTCAGCCTCTCCTCATAAGTCATGTGCTCCAGACCCCTAATCATTTTTGTTGCCCTCCGCTGGACTCTTTCCAATTTATCCACATCCTTCTTGTAGTGTGGGGCCAAAAACTGGACACAGTACTCCAAATGAGGCCTCACCAGTGCCGAATAGAGGGGAATGATCACGTCCCTCGATCTGCTGGAAATACCCCTACTTATACAACCCAAAATGCCATTAGCCTTCTTGGCAACAAGGGCACACTGTTGACTCATATTCAGCTTTTCGTCCACTGTAACCCCTAGGTCCTTTTCTACAGAACTGCTGCCCAGCCATTCAGTCCCTAGTCTATAGCAGTGCATGGGATTCTTCCGTCCCAAGTGCAGGACTCTGCACTTGTCCTTGTTGAACATCATCAGATTTCTTTTGGCCCAATCCTCTAATTTGTCTAGGTCGCTCTGTATCCTATCCCTATCCTCCAGCGTATCAACCACTCCTCCCAGTTTAGTGTCATCTGCAAACTTGCTAAGGGTGCAGTCCACACCATCCTCCAGATCATTAATGAAGATATTGAACAAAACAGGTCCCAGCACCAACCCGTGGGGCACTCCACTTGATACCGGCTGCCAACTAGACATGGAACCATTGATCACTACCCGTTGAGCCCGACCATCTAGCCAGTTTTCTATCCACCTTACCGTCCATTCATCCAGCCCATACTACTTTAACTTGCTAGCAAGAATACTGTGGGAGACTATATCAAAAGCTTTGCTAAAGTCAAGAAATAGCACATCCACTGCTTTCCCCTCATCCACAGAGCCAGTTATCTCATCATAGAAGGCAATTAGGTTAGTCAGGCATGACTTGCCCTTGGTGAATCCATGCTGACTGTTCCTGATCACTTTCCTCTCCTTTAAGTGGTTCAGAATTAATTCCTTGAGGACCTGTTCCATGATTTTTCCAGGGACTGAGGTGAGACTGACTGGCCTGTAGTTCCCTGGACCTTCCTTCTTCCCTTTTTTAAAGATGGGCACTACATTAGCTTTTTTCCAGTCATCCGGGACCTCCCCCCGATTGCCATGATTTGTCAAAGATAATGGCCAATGGCTCTGCAATCACATAGGCCAACTCCTTTAGCACCCCGGATGCAGTGCATCCGGCCCCATGGACTTGTGTTCGTCCAGCTTTTCTAAATAGTCCCGAACTACTTCTTTCTCCACAGAGGGCTGGTCACCTCCTCCCCATACCGTGCTGCGGAGTGCAGCCGCGTGGGAGCTGACCTTGTCTGTGAAGACAGAGGCAAAAAAAGCATTGTGTACACTAGCTTTCTCCACATCCTCTCTCACTAGGTTCCCTCCCTCATTCAGCAAAGGGCCCACACTTTCCTTGACTTTCTTCTTGTTGCTCACATACCTGAAGAAACCCTTTTTGTTACTCCTAACATCTCCTTTGATTTGGCCTTCCTAATTTCACTCCTGCATGCCTGAACAATACTTTTATACTCCTCCCTGGTCATTTGTCCAATCTTCCACTTCTTGTAAGCTGCTTTTTTGTGTTTAAGACGAGCAAGGATTTCACTGTTAAGCCAAGCTGGTCACCTGCCATATTTACTTTTCTTTCTACACATCGGGATGGTTTGTTCCTGCAACCTCAATAAGGATTCTTTAAAATACAGCCAGCTTTCCTCAACTCCTTTCCCCCTCATGTTATTCTCCCAGGGGACCTTGCCCATCAGTTCCCTGAGGGAGTCAAAGTCTGTTTTTCTGAAGTCCAGGGTCTCTGTTCTACTGCTCTCCTTTCTTCCTTGTGTCAGGATCCTGAACTCGACCATCTCATGGTCACTGCCTCCCAGGTTCCCATCCACTATTGCTTCCTCTACTATTTCTTCCCTGTTTGTGAGCAGCAGGTCAAGAAAAGCTTTTCCCCTAGTTGGTTCCTCCAGCACTTGCACCAGGAAATTGTCCCCTACACTTTCCAAAAACTTCCTGGATTGTCTGTGCACCGCTGTATTGTTCTCCCAGCAGATATCGGGGTGATTAAAGTCACCCATGAGAACCAGGGCCTGTGATCTAGTAACTTCTGTTAGTTGCTGGAAGAAAGCCTCGTCCACCTCATCCCCCTGGTCTGGTGGTCTGTAGCAGACTCCCACCACGACATTACCCTTGTTGCTCACACTTCTATATTTAATCCAGAGACTCTCAGGTTTTTCTGCAGTTTCATACTGGAGCTCTGACCAGTCATACTGCTCTCTTACATACAACACAACTCCCCCACCTTTTCTGCCCTGCCTATCCTTCCTGAACAGTTTATATCCATCCATGATAGTACTCCAATCATCTGAGTTATCCCACCAAGTCTCTGTTATTCCAATTACATCATAATTCCTTGACTGTGCCAGGACTTCCAGTTCTCCCTGCTTGTTCCCCAGCCTTCTTGCATTTGTGTATAGGCATTTTAGATAACTCACTGATCGTCCTGCTGTCCCAGTATGGGGCAGGAGCCCTCCCCTCTTGCACTCACCTACTTGTGCTTCCTCCCAATATCGCGCTTCCCCACTTACCTCAGGGCTTTTGTCTCCTTCTCCTGGTGAACCTGGTTTAAAGCCCTCCTCACTAGGTTAGCCAGCCTGCTTCCAAAGATGCTCTTCCCTCTCTTCATTAGGTGGAGCCCGTCTGTTCCTAGCACTCCTTCTTGGAACACCATCCCATGGTCAAAGAATCCAAACCCTTCTCTCTGACACCATCTGCGTAGCCATTCGTTGACTTCCACGATTCGATGGTCTCTACTCCGGCCTTTTCCTGCCACAGGGAGGATAGACGAGACACCACTTGCGCCTCAAACTCCTTTATCCTTCTTCCCAGAGCCACGTAGTCTGCAGTAATACACTCAAGGTCATTCTTGGCAGTATCATTGGTGCCCATGTGGAGAAGCAGGAAGGGGTAGCGATCTGAGGGCTTGATGAGTCTCGGCAGTCTCTCCGTCACATCATGAATCCAAGCCCCTGGCAAGCAGCACACCTCTCGGTTTTCCCGGTCAGGGCGCAGGTAGATGAACCAATTGATTATTCAAGCCAATGCAATTTCAGCTACGCATCCCTTGACTTCCACTCCTTGAGAAGGATTTACATACCATACACAATGGGAATGCGACTCTCCTCCAAAAAGTGACTAAGCCCACTGACCGGGTGAGAAGGCCATCACAGGTCACGCAGGATTTAAACTCATAGGATTTGAAGTCTGGGATAGCAGCAAGCACAGGGTACCTACCCCTGCTATATATAGACAGTGTCTTTTTTAGGAACATTCAAATTAAAGAAAAGAACAGATGGGAGGGTGAAGATAGATTTCTCCCCCGAAAGTCTGGAAATGGATGCGTTTTTAAGATCAATAGCAGTAGGGGGCAGACACTCGCTGGGTTCTGCCTCCATCATGGGTGGAGAGAATGAACTGAGCAATGCAGCTGCTCTGTCCTTTATGCCCTTGCATGGGAGCACAAGGCAGCACAGGGAGCATGTGGAGCCATAATGGACACTGCTAGCCAAGGAAAAAAAAAAAATCTAGCCTTGTGCACATGCTCACCTACAGTGCATGCACAGTGACACACACTTGAACAGCGTCTGCTTTGGTTAGCTATCACTTTAACAGTAAGTCATTTTTCAGGTATGCAGTGATATGCTTCTGAATGATCTGATATCAGAATTAGGCCTTAAAAATTAATTCAAGCAAAGTATGTGTTATTACAGTCAACTAGGGGAAATTCAAAGGACAATTTTCCCGACAGAAAACTCAATACTGACTAAAAATCTAGACAAATTATTTCTATTTAAAACACCCTAGTTAGTTCAATTTCTTAATTTTACTTCTGTATTTTCTTCAGCTAAAAATATCCATTATTTAAACATCAGCATTTTGACTTATTCTCCTGGTTTCAGTTGCCATAGAAGAGATCTTCTGTGACAGCAGCCTGCTTTATTTGTAATTTTTTTTTAAGGGGGAATTTGTACCATTTAATTTTTTTGTATTTGAAAAGAAACATTGTCAAGAGGGAAATAATTTATGTACTAGCTCCATAGGCTTCATATTTTCTAACAACTGTAGCTTAAACTTCATTCAAAGGTGATAATTAAATTTTATGAGCATATCAAATATTAAATTGCCCCTGGCAGGCTGTGTTGTCCTGACTGCCGAATGCAGAAGGGATAAATGTAATAAAAACTGTCAATGAAGAAAAAGAGGCTTGATCTCTCCTGTCAGATACCAATGCTGCACAGCAGCAATCAGGGAGAGTATGTAGAGGATACTGAATTTTTTACAGCAATGCAGGTTCACACACTTAAAAAACAGGACAAAATGAAGAGTCAATATAAAGAACAGTAAGAATCAGCGGCACCAAAACTAAAGTGTTTTTAGCATATAAATATTATTATTACTTGGAATCCTGCCTCGATCACAACTTGACCTGCTAAAAGTATAACACTATGTCCACATTGGTAGTAAGTGGGGTTTTCAAATTGAGTTAAGCTAGCCTGATGAAAAAGGAACCCTTTTACTAGTCTAAACCAGGCCTGCATAATTTTCCTCATTATTTGTCTTGCAGTACCATATTGGAGTCTGAGACATGGATCATAATCCCATTGTGCTAGGTGCTGTACAAACCCATATCAAAGATGAAGAGCTTAAAATCTAAGCAGTTCAGAGTACTTAAGGGTATTACACAAGCTATATCAGGATAAAATTAAGCAAAAGAAATCTAAGTTGCATGTTATTACATACAAGTAACTACTTTAAGAGAACATTAAGGTTGCAATGTAAAGCACTCAGAAATTAGAAAATACCAAAATTAAGACTGCATGGGCAAAGTTAATCTAGCCCCCTTTTATGTAAGCATCATGATTCAGTCTTTAATTACATGATCACACGCTATTTTTTGCACAGGACCCCTGGTTCATTCAGTACACAGGATGAACAGGGCTCAGTGAATAATACCACATGCAGCTGTGGCCAAAGACTAACTCACAAGGGGACTTAGGCACCATTCACAAAATGACTGGTGGTGGTGGCCAGCAAACCAAAAAAAATCAATTCTTTGCAGTTCTAGTTGTGAGTGCTTTGCACATCTGTAAACCAGACTTCAGATGCCTCCAGTTGGGCGCTCTGAAAATGAGAACACAGTGGCTACCTGTGAAAGTTAGATTCCTGTGACTTGCCCAGCAAGACACAGGAACTCTGTAGTAGAGGCAGGAATAGAATCCTGTTCTCTGGGGTAGCATTCCGCTACCTAAACCACAAGACCATTCTCTTCCTGTAATCCCTTCCTTCCTTCATTCACTACACAATTTCCAGCTTCTGCAACAAGTGAAGCAGGGGTCCTACAAATAACAGTCTCATTCACTACACAACCCTGATTCATAATATAGTATGTGACCATACTATCATATGACCATCATACTATATGTTCCACGTATGTGGTCATATAAGTAAAGACTATCATAATGTAATGCATCCATACAAGGGGCCAAATTAAGGTTGTAGAGGCACTTTTAATTCTGGCACTTCCTAACCCCTAAGAGGTTGACATTGCACCCTTAATGTTCTTTTAATGGACAGATCGATTAAACAAATCAATAGGAAATAAATTTATTAACACAAGATAATTTAACCAGAAATGTAAGAGTAACAGAGAAAAGGACCAGATCAGACCCAATGTCTTTCCATGAAAATAAAACAGACATGTATATGATGTGACTGTTTGGCGCATGAGTGCACAGGAAGATTACAAGGTAAGTCAAAGTATCTTACAGCATCAAGAGAATCCCAGATCCTCTCAAAGTACAATAAAAAATTAGGAAGATTGAAAAATAAAAACCTAGGCTTTGAAAAGGGAGAGTCACAGTAACATCCCCCATTGTTACTGCTACAAACATGGAGTTAGAGCAGGGGAGGGCAAACTACGGCCCTCCTGCACCCCAACCCTGTGCCTTGAGCCCACTAATCCTCTGCCTTGAGCCCCATGCCACACTCCTCCTGCAGCCCAACCCCCTGCAGCATCCTGCACCCCAACCCACTGCCCTGAGCCCCTTCCTGCACACCGCACCCCCTCCCACACCTCCTGTTCCAGCCCTACATTCATGGCCCTGCAGACAATTTCCCCACCCAGATGTGGCCCTCAAGCCAAAAAGTTTGCCCACCCCTGAGTTAGACACTGGGCAGTCAGTTTCCAAACATATTTAGAGGCTAGCAGGAATCAGAGCTTTATCCCTCTTCTTACATACCATAGGTTTAATAGAAGTTCTCTAGAAGGATTCTTTAAACCCTTTTCTAAAAGCTTTGAGAAGACTGAATAAAATTGGTAAGCTTAATTATTACATTTTGATGGGAAAGGCAATGAAAAAATATTTTCCAGGAAGAGAGCCTAGAACTTTATCCTCTACTTACCCAAGGCTTTCCCTACTGTTGATTAAGGATCATGTGTATATCCATGAGAGTCAAGAATAGAATCCCAGGCCTACAGCCAGGGAAGTTTGCTTGGGGTACAGGGAGAGATCTTATTAACTTTTCACTTCCTGTTGCTGTAGTTTCCTGTGAGATTCTAGATAGGGCTGATGCGCAAGGTAGCAGAGGAAGCTTTGAGAGATTCAAAGTGGACCAGTGCTACAGTGAGCTCTAAGCAAGGACCCTTCAATGGCTATGGAGGTTCAGCCAATCTCAGAACAGGAGAGCTAGGTGAGAGGCTCCCTAAAATCCAGATGCCATAGCAGGGTACCTATGTAGACAGCGAGTAATTAGGCTTTACCTCTTGTTTCTGGTACTGTGCTACCTGGGAGATACAGGGGTTGGGGCAGATCACCAAAAAAGGAGGGACAGATTGAGCCTTCTGCTGCAAGATTAGGACTGGAGAGTTTTGCAATTTCTTACTGAATCTGTTTCACTCAGCGTTCTTCCATGACCATCCACTTTATGTTTTCTCCAGATTTGCAATACATAATGAGGAAGAGTAGACCTAGCAAGCAATTTGAGGTAGGGGGACTATTTAAAACAACCATGGAGTAGACGTGTCATCTCGCACCTCTACTGTAGTTTGGGGAAAGGGATATTCATTTTGTGAAGGAAGAGCAAGCTTGCCATTAGAGACTTTTAGAGGCTTGCCGACTTCGGGGGAGGCAAGAGAAACCACATCTGCACAAGGAGAGAGGGGCTCACAAGAGCACAGGTATTTACTGTGAGGAAGCTAAGCTCTTTTCTCTTTCCCTCTACAAATCAACTCCATTAGCTGATTAAAATTCATTATATCATTGATTGTTCTGGTGAAGTTTCTAATCCATAACTTGCTCCTACTAAAAGTCTGCAAAGTGAAGGGAGATTTATCACCACACAGTAATTATGACTCAAACAAATTCATAATCCCTAGAGATTATTAAAATCACTCTGTGTATAAGGAACCCTACACACCCATTACATGACCCTTGAAGACCCCATTCTCAATATCTTTTGCACAGACATTTCCCTGATCTTAAAATGCAAGTGGGTGGTACAGCACTAGACTAAAATTTCAATGCAGGTGGAATTCCCTTCCATCAGCATTCCTAAACTCCAAATCAGAATACAAATGAGAAATGTGATATTGTGAATGCTTGCTCAGCAGTAAAAAACAGCCTCTTTGCACATGTCAAAGATCAATGCTGTAAACCTTTCTGACAGTGTTGGATATGACTGTTGTCTCAGCACAGAAAAACCAATACAATATTCCATTTTAGCATAAACTGATTAACACTAACATGGCAAAAATTAAAATTCTAAATCTTCCTCCTTAAAAAGACATTCGGATTGAAAGTGATTCAATGGATGAATGAATCAAACACGTTTAGCTTTATATTACATCGATTATTTTAAGTCCTATGGCTAGTACAGTACTTCATGTTAAAGGTGATATTAAGGCTCTTATTCTAAATTTTTGGATACAATTCTCCCTATTGCCAATATTTTAGATAGGCCACTATCTAATGGAAAATTCCTGAAGACCTGTTGACTGGAAAATAGAACAGATTCTTTTAAACTGCATTCTTCAATTTTTGAAACCTCCATTCTTCACCTTCCCACTGATTTTTGAAAACACAATTTAAAGTACGTTCCTGCAGCCCACATGGCTTCCCGCTGCTCCCACTTGCCAGGAACGGACAACCACGGCCACTGCCTGCGGATGGTCAATGTAAACAAACTGTCTCACAGCCCACCAGTGGATTACCCTGACGGCCCACAGGCCGCAGGTTGCCCACTACTGCTCTAAATCTAAGCTGCTGCTTCATCACATGCTAAAACATTAGAAGACATTTTTCATACTGCACATTCCCCAAAATTTTCTTTTACAAATCTTTTATAATTATGCCTTGGCAGTTGGATCATGAACTCTACCCACGATCAAATCACTTTTCCTGTGAATTGAAACACTAATCATGGTCGAGAGAGAGAATGTATAGAAACAACAAAGTGAGTGAATGGGCAAAGATTTGCCCGGGGGGAGGGATAGCTCAGTGGTTTGAGCACTGGCCTGCTAAACCCAGGGTTGTGAGTTCAATCCTTGAGGGGGCCATTTAGGGATCTGGGGCAAAAACTGGGGATTGGTCCTGCTTTGAGCAGGGGGTTGGACTAGATGACCTCCTAAGGTCCCTTCCAACCCTGAGATTCTATGATTTTTAGATATAATCAGTATTTGAGAAACACTAAGATTCTTGAACAAAAAGTCCTAAGTTGTATTATCAATGTGAAATTTCATTACTATTTTAGTTGACTTGACAGTAGAATGCTTGTGTGAGGAGTGCTTTGAATGGGGAACTGGTTCAGTCCAATCCATCCATCCACCCACCCACCCCACTACCACCAGCAATGATTTATATCCTGTTCATCACCATCACTCGACCTGCTGCTTTCACAATGCTCATTCTAAAACTAAGGTAAAAGAATTGTCATCCTCCCCGAAGGACACCAACAGGCACACTCCAAAAAGCATGGAGTGGCATTCACATCCCCATTCTTTACATGTCCTTGTTTTCCCAGGCCCAGAAAGTAAGAATCCCATGTTTCTTCCCAATAAAAGTGAATGGGACTTGAGTTATGTATCTGGTGCCATGCAATTAAAAATGTAATCCTACTGGGATTTGTTAAAAGTTTGAACTACAAACAGAAAATCCCTTGTAATAATTAACAACTACAGTGACCTGGTTTCTTTAGTCTGAATTGCAACTAATATTATATTTCAAGTTAAGTGTTATTGCAAGAACAGCAGTTTTCTAAACTACTGTAACACAAACATGTGGATTTTCTATATGATTTATCAAATTTGCAACACAGATCTTTGGAATCTCAGTACCTGAACTTCATTTTTCCACTTTGAAGTGATGGGACACAAAGACTACAAAGCTCTCCCAGTTTAGAAGCTAAATTTTCCTAGGTCTGCTATGCTGTTTCTGTTAACTACTCACCATTGTTCCAAAGGGAATAGCCCGTGAAGCATGATAATAGATGGCAATGAAGTTAATGAAGAAGGCAGTGCCACACACCATCGCTGGAATAAGGAAAGCCCCAATGAACATTTGTTTTATCCATCGCCTTCCTGAAGGAAGAAAACATTAAATGCATTTGTAATAGATAAAACATGCTGCACTTTGATTAAAGTTCACATTTTGCCACAAGTTTACCAGAATGTAAGTAGCTAGCCTTTTTCCCCAAAATGAATTAAATGAGTACTAGTTAACATATAGAGGAGCAAAGGTAAACTTTTAAACAGTACTTCACTTTTAATCAAACCCTTTGATTTCAAACAATAACCATTATTTATGGAAATATGGACGTGGAAGAGTAACAACAGCCTACAATGGGAAACACTAAGAAGAATGTGTAAAACAAAGCTTATATGTTAATAAACCGTGTTTAGAAACACTACTGATGGGTGTTTACACATAAAATTGCTTCCTTGCATCAACAGGCATCAATTCTGTTGTAAAATGTCTAAGTGACCAGTTAAATGCAACAGAAATGGCAGTGCAGGTTTACGGCTATAACAGCAATAACTCAGTAACATTGCAACAAAGACTTAGAGCACATAAAACACCACACTACAATAATGTAGTTAAGACATGTGCTTAGCTTCACTATTTAATCACACTGCTCAGCATTATTTTCTTCCCTCCATTGCCCTGTCCTCCTCCTGTCTGTATATCTAAAGACTATGTTTTTCAAAGACAGGAATATTGGGTAACATTTTCAAAAGTGATTTAAATGATTTAAAAGCCCCATCTTCAGAAATGCTCAAGTGACTTCAGCGCCTTTGGGCTCTGAAGTCACTGAGCAGGGCTCTTGAAAATGTTCCCTATTGTCTTCGTATCTCAGTAAAGCACCTAACACTACTGGTGTTAAATGATACCATGTTTAATAAACTCAGTAACAAAATTTAATTCACTATAACAGGCATCTCCAACAAACGAATAAGACAAGTCAACAGGTAAAGGTCTTCCACAATCCAGACAGATGTTAAAAGATTTGCTGCTATGCCTGGGTGTTCAAGGAACCTTGCAGAGCTTTGTTTTGTGGTCTTGTGAAAGACCTCTCTGTGACTGCCTTACTCCAGTCTTGGCTGAATTTCCTGTACCTGCTATTTGTGCTACTTTTATGTAAACACTCAGTGTCCGGATGCATCTGTACACTTACTGAATAGAATGCAGCAAGGAAACCAAGATATGGTTTCGAGAACTGCATATGGACTACAAACTTCCATTGTACAGGAGCATCAAAAGCATTTTAGGGCTTGCCTACAGTTTTTGTAACCAATTTAGCCAGATCTGTATAAAATTAACGCAACCTTCTAGTATGGGCCTTTACAGTAATATAGTTTGTGTTGGAGATACAGGCATAACACCCCTATGCTGGTAAAACGAATCTGGTTTTCTACAGATGTCATTAAATTGGTAGAAAAACTGCATGTAGACAAGGCCTTAGACATTTATGACCTTTCCAAGCTCTCAGATAGCAGGGAGACTGATGCTGTAGACAACTAAGCATTGATCAGCATCTCTTGCTAAAATTATACAAACTTCTGTTTTAAAAATTCACCAAAAACAATGTTCTTAATGTTTAATAGAATAGAAATCAATATTAACTATTCTTTTATTGCAGCACAGGAGAAGGGGGAGGCTGGAGAAATGGCAGAGGCACTGCAGGTCAGAACTCAGAAGCACTGGTAGGGCTATAAGGAGAAGGCTGCAGATAGGTAAAGTTGGGCAGGCTAACTAGCACTGTTGAGCTTTTGCTGTCTACCAATATTCACTTTTGCATTTGATGAAGTACAAATTGATTACAAGCTGAATAAATGGAATGAATGTTTTGCTAAGATTCCAGGAAGATTATTCTTCATAGCATAAAGAATGGCACAAATGCAGTAAATAATACTGTGCACCTGTAGCAGGGTAGATACCCGCTCCTGCCCTGAGGGGCTTAGAACAGCCCAGGAGAGGGCTGTGGCTGGGGACAAGAAGCCTGGGCTGATTGGGGAAAGTAGTGACAGCTGGAGCCATGCCCCAATCAGGGCCCAGCTGGCCTTATAAGTAGGCAGGGAGCCAGGAGTTGAGACACTCGCTCTCTAGTTTCTGAGAGGGAGGGACCTTGCTGCAGGGAGCTGAGGAGGTACCTAAAAGGGAGCAGGGCTGGGGAAGGCCAGAGGAGCTGGGGAGCTCCGGCCTGAGAAAACTGCAGCCTAGCATAAGGCCAATTAGGTACTGGGGTTGCAGTGGGGGGCAGCCCATGGGGAGCCAGAGGCAGCAGGTCCAAACCCCTTTGCCTGTGATGAGTGGCTAATATACTGCAGTCTGCCCCAGTGAATGGGACTAAGTGGTGACTGGCAGTAGCCTATACTGAGGCAAGGTGGGGGTAGTGGGTGGAGGTTCCCCGGGGAGGGGAGACCCTGAAATTAAGGGGGTTACTGCCAGGGGGGCACCAGGGTCCGGGAGGGACACTGGGGCCAGAAGCAGCAGGACAGCGGCCTGCAGAGGGCGCTCCAGAGGCTGGATGAGCTAATTCCCAGAGGAGACCAACAGGAGGCGCCGCGGGGGGTGAGTCCCACCAGTTTACAGCACCTCTATAGCCCCTTCCGTTCACTCTTTGTAAACATTGAGCCTCAAGGTACCTATGGAGAAGGTAAAGTGATAACAGGGATCACTTCAGCCACTAAAGGCCAACTCAGGGGTAGAGGCTATTTAACACCACACAGGAATAGGAGGCTAACCTATCCATTTGGTACCATAGGGGGTATTCAACAGGCAGAATGTAATTACTCAAGTTGGAATTTGACCAGGCTACCACAGTTAACATCCTTAAATTCCTTATTGATTTAAATAGATACTACCAAGTTTTTAGCAAGCTTTAATATAGGACATGCAATATAGGACATGAAGCATCATTTAGATTCAACATCTCTTGTATTGATTAAAAACTATGGATTTCATGTGACTTCATTAACTACCTAAACACCACCTGTAAAAGACCATGCATGTTTGTGCTGTTTATACCAGGAAACAGAATAAACTTTCTATATAAAATAGTATGATAAAAAATGCTGACATTTAAAAACAAGTTACCTCCTTGTCTAGCATAAAGGCTTCCTCCAAAATATCCATTCACTGGGGATGTTGCAGCATAAACAAATATAGCTGTGCTAAGCATTGATCCTCGCCTAAAATGAAAAAAGACTCTTTTTTTGTAATGCCAATAGAAATGCAAAAACTCAATTTATATTACAGCAAAATATTCACAGTAAAACGGGCATAGTCATCAGAAGAAATATAATTGCTATTTTTTAGCTAGTGTAAAAGATGATCAATGAAATGTGTCTAAAGTTTACTATTTACAGTGAAAATAACTGTTTCGATTCAAAGCTGCTCACCAGCCTCATTTGACCAGGCTAAAACAACTAAAATTAGTACAGTGGTTCCCTCTCCCGATATGCTTAATTCCACTAGAAATAAAGGCGGAAAGTGTCACCTTTGACCAAAAGTGTTTTGATTTTTTATAAGCCCTGCATTATAAGAACCAAACTACGTAACACACACGTGTAGCCATTGTAGCAATACAGCATATTGCTCAAAACATTTCTAGCGTCTATGCTTACTGGGAGCACTTAAATTAACGTATGACATATCTGCAGATAAAGGGGAAAGAGAGTTACTTACCTTGTACAATAACTGGATTTCTTCGAGATGTGTCCCTATGGGTACTCCATGTCCTGATGTGTGCACACTTTTGATCAGAGATTTTCAACAGCAGTGTCTGAGGGTCCAGAGTTGTATCCTTGATAGCCTCGTGCTCTAGTATACAGCTATAGGGGAGGGTGGACCCACCGCCACCTCAATTCCTTCTCAGCCACGGAAGTCCAGGAGACTCCAGGCAGAGAGGAAAGAGGGTAGGTAGCAGAGCACCCATAGGGAAACACATCTTGAAGAACTCGAGTTACTGTGCAAGATAAGTAATCTCTCCTTCCCCAAGGAGTGTCCCTATGGGTGCTCCAAATAAGGAGATATCCGCACAGCAGCCCCAATGACAGAGGAGGGTGCCGAGGCTGCAGATCTGGTACGGACCTTACAACAGTGTTCGTGAAAGTCGCATCAGCTCTGGAAGCTGGCATTGTGCATACCGCTGGGAAAAAGCATGAACAAAAGACCAGTTGGCTGCTCTGCAGATGTCTAAGACAAGTATGTTTTTCAGTAGGGCTACAGTGGTAGATTGAGCCCTGGTGAAATAGCTAATCACCCTTGCAGAGGGGAGAACCCCTGAGGATTCACAACAGTTAATATGCATTCTGCAACCCATTTTGACAGTCTTGGGGTGGAAATTGGATGTCCTTTGTTTCATTCTGCAATTGAGATG